>OY757017.1:47427904-48775404 GCA_963580285.1 Lucinisca nassula
CCGGGATGGGGGCATTTTTTGCCCCAGCACTATAATTTGAACAATCTTGGTAGGGGGTCCACTAGATGAAGCTTCATACCAAATATCAAAGTCCTGGGCCTTGTGGTTTCAGAGAAGAAGATTTTTAAAGATTTTCCCTATATAAGCCAATGTAAAACCAAAGGGCCCCAGGGCGGGGGCATTTTTGGCCCCCAGCACTATAATTTGAACAATCTTGGTAGGGGTCCACTAGATGAATCTTCATACCAAATATCAAAGACCTGGGCCTTGTGGTTTCAGAGAAGAAAATTTTTAAGATTTTCCCTATATAAGCCCATGTAAAACCAAAGGGCCCCGTGGCGGGGGCATTTTTTGTCCCAGCACTATAATTTGAACAATCTTGGTATGGGTCCACTAGATGAAGCTTCATACCAAATATCAAAGTCCTGGGCCTTGTGGTTTCAGAGAAGAAGATTTTTAAAGATTTTCCTTATATAAGCCTATGTCAAACCAAAGGGCCCCGGGGCGGGGGCATTTTTGGCCCCAGCACTATCATTTGAACAATCTTGGTAAGGGTCCACTAGATGAAGCTTCATACCAAATATCAAAGACCTGAGCCTTGTGGTTTCAGAGAAGAAGATTTTTAAAGATTTTCCCTATATAAGCCAATGTAAAACCAAAGGGCCCCGTGGCGGGGGCATTGTTTGTCCCAGCACTTAAATTTGAACAATCTTGGTAGGGGTCCACTAGATGAAGCTTCATACCAAATATCAAAGTCCTTGGCCTTGTGGTTTCAGAGAAGAAAATTTTTAAAGATTTTCCCTATATAATCCTATGTAAAACCAAAGGGCCCCGGGGCGGGGCCATTTTTGGCCCCAGCACTATAATTTGAACAATCTTGGTAGGGGTCCACTAGATGAAGCTTCATACCAAATATCAAAGTCCTGGGCCTTGTGGTTTCAGAGAAGAAGATTTTTAAAGATTTTCCCTATATAAGCCTATGTCAAACCAAAGGGCCCCGGGGAAGGGGCATTTTTGGCCCCAGCACTATAATTTAAACAATTTTGGTAGGGGTCCACTAGATGAAACTTCATACCAAATATCAAAGACATGGGCCTTGTGGTTTCAGAGAAGAAGATTTTTAAAGATTTTACCTATATAAGCCAATGTAAAACCAAAGGGCCCCGTGGTGGGGGCATTTTTTGTCCCCGCACTAAAATTTGAACAATCTTGGTAGGGGTCCACTAGATGAAGCTTCATACCAAATATCAAAGTCCTGGGCCTTGTGGTTTCAGAGAAGAAGATTTTTAAAGATTTTCCCTATATAAGTCTATGTAAAACCAAAGGGCCCCGGGGCGGGGGCATTTTTGGCCCCAGCACTATAATTTGAACAATCTTGGTAGGGGTCCACTAGATGAAGCTTCATACCAAATATCAAAGACCTGGGCCTTGTGGTTTCAGAGAAGAAGATTTTTCAAGATTTTCCCTATATAAGCCAATGTAAAACCAAAGGGCCCCGTGGCGGGGGCATTTTTTGTCCCAGCACTAAAATTTGAACAATCTTGGTAGGGGTCCACTAGATGAAGCTTCATACCAAATATCAAAGTCCTGGGCCTTGTGGTTTCAGAGAAGAAGATTTTTAAAGATTTTCCCTATATAAGCCTATGTAAAACCAAAGGGCCCCGTGGCGGGGGCATTTTTGGCCCCAGCACTATAATTTGAACAATCTTGGTAGGGGTCCACTAGATGAAGCTCCATACCAAATATCAAAGACCTGGGCCTTGTGGTTTCAGAGAAGAAGATTTTTAAAGATTTTCCCTATATAAGCCTATGTAAAACCAAAGGGCCCCAGGGCGGGGGCATTTTTGGCCCAGCACTATAATTTGAACAATCTTGGTAGGGGTCCACTAGATGAAGCTTCATACCAAATATCAAAGACCTGGGCCTTGTGGTTTCAGAGAAGAAGATTTTTTAAGTTTTTGGTGAAAAAAATCTGTTTTTGGCTCCTGTGACCTAGATGTGCAACGGACCGGAACCATTTGAACAACTTTGAAAGGGGACCACCTAAGGATCATTCCTGTGAAGTGTGGTCAAAATCCGATCAGTGGTTTAGGAGGAGATGTCGTTTAAAGAAATTGTTTACGCACGCACGGACGCACGGACGGACGGACGCACGCACGACGGACGACGGACAAAAAGTGATCCCAAAAGCTCACCTCGTCACTACGTGACGGTGAGCTAAAAAAATGGATTTTTGTCAAAAGTTAATCAGTTCATCTTCTCATCATCCCCAACCATTCTGTAAAGTTTCAGGGCAATAGCTCAAACAGTATTTTAGTTATCTTGCTTACAAGCTTAAAACGCAAAAAAATCAAAGGGCTATAACTCAAGAAAAAAATTTTCGGATTTTTTTCAAAAGTTAATCGGTTCATCTACTCATCATCCCAAACCAGTCTGTAAAGTTTCAGGGCAAAAGCTCAAACAGTTTTTGAGATATCTTGCTTACAAGATTTCAAAGTATTTTTTGCAAAGGGGCAAAACTCAAGACAGGGGCATAATCCTTCGGATTTTTTTCAAAAGTTAATCAGTTCATCTACTCATCATCCCGAACCAGCCTGTAAAGTTTCAGAGCAATAGCTCAAACCGTTTTTGAGACCTCTTGCTTACAAGCTTAAAACGCGCAAAATTTCAAAGGGGCATAACTCAAGAAAAAAAATTGGATTTTTGTCAAAAGTTAATCAGTTCATCTTCTCATCATCCTCAACCATTCTGTAACGTTTCAGGGCAATAGCTCAAACAGTTTTTTAGTTATCTTGCTTACAAGCTTAAAACGCAAAATTCAAAGGGCCATAACTCAAGAAAAAAATTGCGGATTTTTTTCAAAAGTTGATCAGTTCATCTACTCATCATCCCAAACCAGTCTGTAAAGTTTCAGGGCAATAGCTCAAACAGTTTTTGAGATATCTTGCTTACAAGATTCAAACAGCAAAATTTCAAAGGGGCATAACTAAAGAATAAAAAATTGAATTTTTTGACAAAAGTTAATCAGTTCATCTTCTCATTATCCCCAACCATTCTGTGAAGTTTCAGGGCAATAGCTTAAACAGTTGTTGAGTTATCTTGCTTACAAGCTTAAAACACTAAAATTTCGAAGGGCCATTACTGAAGAAAAAAAATTCGAATTTTTTAAAAAGTTGATCAGTTCATCTACTCATCATCCTGAACCAGCCTGTAAAGTTTCAGGGCTATAGTTCAAACAGTTTTTGAGATATCTTGCTAACAAGCTTAAAACGCGCAAAATTTCAAAGGGGCATAACTCAAAAAACAAGAGGGCCATGATGGCCCTGGATCGCTCACCTGATCCATAGTGTAACAAGTGGGCCCCAGAGAGGGCCATTATTGGCCCTGGGGCTTTAATGTGCATAATGTTGAGGGAGGTCTTAAAGGTGAAGCTTCATACCAAACATCAACAAAGGCTATAATTTGAACAATCTTGGCAAAGGTCCACAAAATGAAGCTACACATCAAATATCAAAGACCTGGGCCTAGCGGTTTCAGAGAAGAAGATTTTTGAAAGATTTTGCCTATATAAGCCTATGTAAAACCAAAGAGCCCCGGGATGGGGGCATTTTTTGCCCCAGCACTATAATTTGAACAATCTTGGTAGGGGTCCACTAGATGAAGCTTCATACCAAATATCAAAGTCCTGGGCCTTGTGGTTTCAGAGAAGAAGATTTTTAAAGATTTTCCCTATATAAGCCAATGTAAAACCAAAGGGCCCCAGGGCGGGGGCATTTTTGGCCCCAGCACTATAATTTGAACAATCTTGGTAGGGGTCCACTAGATGAATCTTCATACCAAATATCAAAGACCTGGGCCTTGTGGTTTCAGAGAAGAAAATTTTTAAGATTTTCCCTATATAAGCCCATGTAAAACCAAAGGGCCCCGTGGCGGGGGCATTTTTTGTCCCAGCACTATAATTTGAACAATCTTGGTATGGGTCCACTAGATGAAGCTTCATACCAAATATCAAAGTCCTGGGCCTTGTGGTTTCAGAGAAGAAGATTTTTAAAGATTTTCCTTATATAAGCCTATGTCAAACCAAAGGGCCCCGGGGCGGGGGCATTTTTGCCCCCAGCACTATCATTTGAACAATCTTGGTAAGGGTCCACTAGATGAAGCTTCATACCAAATATCAAAGACCTGAGCCTTGTGGTTTCAGAGAAGAAGATTTTTAAAGATTTTCCCTATATAAGCCAATGTAAAACCAAAGGGCCCCGTGGCGGGGGCATTGTTTGTCCCAGCACTTAAATTTGAACAATCTTGGTAGGGGTCCACTAGATGAAGCTTCATACCAAATATCAAAGTCCTTGGCCTTGTGGTTTCAGAGAAGAAAATTTTTAAAGATTTTCCCTATATAAGCCTATGTAAAACCAAAGGGCCCCGGGGCGGGGCCATTTTTGGCCCCAGCACTATAATTTGAACAATCTTGGTAGGGGTCCACTAGATGAAGCTTCATACCAAATATCAAAGTCCTGGGCCTTGTGGATTCAGAGAAGAAGATTTTTAAAGATTTTCCCTATATAAGCCTATGTCAAACCAAAGGGCCCCGGGGAAGGGGCATTTTTGGCCCCAGCACTATAATTTAAACAATTTTGGTAGGGGTCCACTAGATGAAACTTCATACCAAATATCAAAGACATGGGCCTTGTGGTTTCAGAGAAGAAGATTTTTAAAGATTTTACCTATATAAGCCAATGTAAAACCAAAGGGCCCCGTGGTGGGGGCATTTTTTGTCCCCGCACTAAAATTTGAACAATCTTGGTAGGGGTCCACTAGATGAAGCTTCATACCAAATATCAAAGTCCTGGGCCTTGTGGTTTCAGAGAAGAAGATTTTTAAAGATTTTCCCTATATAAGTCTATGTAAAACCAAAGGGCCCCGGGGCGGGGGCATTTTTGGCCCCAGCACTATAATTTGAACAATCTTGGTAGGGGTCCACTAGATGAAGCTTCATACCAAATATCAAAGACCTGGGCCTTGTGGTTTCAGAGAAGAAGATTTTTCAAGATTTTCCCTATATAAGCCAATGTAAAACCAAAGGGCCCCGTGGCGGGGGCATTTTTTGTCCCAGCACTAAAATTTGAACAATCTTGGTAGGGGTCCACTAGATGAAGCTTCATACCAAATATCAAAGTCCTGGGCCTTGTGGTTTCAGAGAAGAAGATTTTTAAAGATTTTCCCTATATAAGCCTATGTAAAACCAAAGGGCCCCGTGGCGGGGGCATTTTTGGCCCCAGCACTATAATTTGAACAATCTTGGTAGGGGTCCACTAGATGAAGCTCCATACCAAATATCAAAGACCTGGGCCTTGTGGTTTCAGAGAAGAAGATTTTTAAAGATTTTCCCTATATAAGCCTATGTAAAACCAAAGGGCCCCAGGGCGGGGGCATTTTTGGCCCCAGCACTATAATTTGAACAATCTTGGTAGGGGTCCACTAGATGAAGCTTCATACCAAATATCAAAGACCTGGGCCTTGTGGTTTCAGAGAAGAAGATTTTTTAAGTTTTTGGTGAAAAAAATCTGTTTTTGGCTCCTGTGACCTAGATGTGCAACGGACCGGAACCATTTGAACAACTTTGAAAGGGGACCACCTAAGGATCATTCCTGTGAAGTGTGGTCAAAATCCGATCAGTGGTTTAGGAGGAGATGTCGTTTAAAGAAATTGTTTACGCACGCACGGACGCACGGACGGACGGACGCACGCACGACGGACGACGGACAAAAAGTGATCCCAAAAGCTCACCTCGTCACTACGTGACGGTGAGCTAAAAAAATGGATTTTTGTCAAAAGTTAATCAGTTCATCTTCTCATCATCCCCAACCATTCTGTAAAGTTTCAGGGCAATAGCTCAAACAGTATTTTAGTTATCTTGCTTACAAGCTTAAAACGCAAAAAAATCAAAGGGCTATAACTCAAGAAAAAAATTTTCGGATTTTTTTCAAAAGTTAATCGGTTCATCTACTCATCATCCCAAACCAGTCTGTAAAGTTTCAGGGCAAAAGCTCAAACAGTTTTTGAGATATCTTGCTTACAAGATTTCAAAGTATTTTTTGCAAAGGGGCAAAACTCAAGACAGGGGCATAATCCTTCGGATTTTTTTCAAAAGTTAATCAGTTCATCTACTCATCATCCCGAACCAGCCTGTAAAGTTTCAGAGCAATAGCTCAAACCGTTTTTGAGACCTCTTGCTTACAAGCTTAAAACGCGCAAAATTTCAAAGGGGCATAACTCAAGAAAAAAAATTGGATTTTTGTCAAAAGTTAATCAGTTCATCTTCTCATCATCCTCAACCATTCTGTAACGTTTCAGGGCAATAGCTCAAACAGTTTTTTAGTTATCTTGCTTACAAGCTTAAAACGCAAAATTCAAAGGGCCATAACTCAAGAAAAAAATTCCGGATTTTTTTCAAAAGTTGATCAGTTCATCTACTCATCATCCCAAACCAGTCTGTAAAGTTTCAAGGCAAGCGCTCAAACACTTTTTGAGATATGTTGCTTACAAGATTTCAAAGTATTTTTTAGCAATGGGGCATAACTCAAGAAAGGGGCATAATCCTGACGAGAAAAAAAAATGGATTTTTGTTGAAAAATAATCAGTTCATCTTCTCATTATCCCGAACCATTCTGTAAAGTTTCAGGGCAATAGCTCAAACAGTTTTTTAGTAATCTTGCTTACAAGCTTAAAACGCAAAAAATTTCAAAGGGCAATAACTGAAGAAAAAAATTTTGATTTTTTTCAAAAGTTAATCAGTTCATCTACTCATCATCCTGAACCAGCCTGTAAAGTTTCAGGGCAAAAGCTCGTACAGTTTTTTTAGATATCATGCTTACAAGATTCAAACACGCAAAATTTCAAAGGGGCATAACTAAAGAATAAAAAATTGAATTTTTGACAAAAGTTAATCAGTTCATCTTCTCATCATCCCCAACCATTCTATGAAGTTTCAGGGTAATAGCTTAAACAGTTGTTGAGTTATCTTGCTTACAAGCTTAAAACACAAAAATTTCAAAGGGCCATAACTGAAGAAAAAAATTTTGGATTTTTTTCAAAAGTTAATCAGTTCATCTACTCATCATCCTGAACCAGTCTGTAAAGTTTCAGGGCTATAGCTCAAACAGTTTTTGAGATATCTTGCATACAAGCTTAAAACGCGCAAAATTTCAAAGGGGCATAACTCAAGAAACAAAAATGGGATTTTTGTCAAAAGTTAATCAGTTGATCTTCTTATCATCCCTAGCCATTCTGTAAAGTTTCAGGGCAATAGCTCAAACAGTTTTTTAGTTATCGTGCTTACAAGCTTAAAACACAAAAAAAATCAAAGGGCTATAACTCAAGAAAAAAAATTTTTGGATTTTTTTCAAAAGTTAATCGGTTTATCTACTCATCATCCCAAACCAGTCTGTAAAGTTTCAGGGCAAAAGCTCAAACAGTTTTTGAGATATCTTGCTCACAAGATTTCAAAGTATTTTTTGCAAAGGGGCATAACTCAAGACAGGGGCATAATCCTTCGGATTTTTTTTTAAAAGTTCATCAGTTCATCTACTCATCATCCTGAACCAGCCTGTAAAGTTTCAGGGCAATAGCTCAAGCAGTTTTTGAGACCTCTTGCTTACAAGCTTAAAACGCGCAAAATTTCAAAGGGGCATAACTCAAGAAAAAAAAAATTGGATTTTTGTCAAAAGTTAATCAGTTCATCTTCTCATCATCCTTAACCATTCTGTAACGTTTCAGGGCAATAGCTCAAACAGTTTTTTAGTTATCTTGCTTACAAGCTTTAAATGCAAAAAAAATTCAAAGGGCCATAACTCAAGAAAAAAATTTCGGATTTTTTTCAAAAGTTAATCAGTTCATCTACTCATCATCCCAAACCAGTCTGTAAAGTTTCAGGGGAAAAGCTCAGACAGTTTTTGAGATATGTTGCTCACAAGATTTCAAAGTATTTTTTTTTTTTTTGGAAAGGGGCATAACTCAGGAAAGGGGCATAATCCTGACGAGAAAAAAAACATGGGTCAATTATTTTTTCATAAGGAATCCATATATGAAATTTCAAAAACCTAGCACCCATGGTTCTTAAGTTATGCTATGCAGTAAAAAAGCGGGACGGACAGAAGGACGGACGGACGAACAGGGCAAAACCAATATGCCCCCACAACTTCTTCGAAGTTTGGGGCATAAAAATATGGGTCAACTATTTTTCATGAGGCAACCATATATGAAATTTCAAAACACTAGCGTATATGGTTCTTAAGTTATGCAGTACGGCTCAGGTATAAGGACCAAAAAACTCTTTATTCCGAATCTCGGCGTTTCGAGTACTTTCCAAAACACTCGGAATTGTTCTGAGTAGGTGTATATATTCGGCAGACACTCCTCGAAAACACTCGCAAGGTCCATGCTAAGTATGCGGTACGCGAAGTTTTGCGAAATTATTCCGAGTCATAATATCGTACCTGGAGGCAATATTTTCTTGCGAAGTTATGCGGAAATACTCAGAGGTTGACGAAATACCTGGGCATTTTTTTTGTTTATTTAATATTCTTTTACCATCATACATATTTATATATAATTATAAGATAATATATATCACTGATAGTTATTGTAATGTAAACGCTGTCAAAAGTCAACAAAGTCAGTGATTTCAAACAAGGGAATCAGTTGGGCATCACGAGTGCATACAACTCTTTCAAAATGCGAGGATAAAAATTTTTCTTTTAAACTGCAAAATCGGTCATTTTGAACTCAAAATTTCTCCATGTAATTTTTATATTTTCAAAAAAAGAAAATTATTTTGATATAATATAATCATTTGTCTTTTATTCCAAAATAATTTTAATGTGAAGCATTATCGGACAATTGAGAAACAAATAATCAAAGGTGATAACTATCAGCGAAATTTTACGGGTTTCGGTCGCCATTATTGGCTTCTTTTAAACTGCAAAATCGGTCATTTTGAACTCAAAATTTCTCCATATAATTTTTATATTTTCAAAAAAAGAAAATTATTTTGATATAATATAATCATTTGTCTTTTATTCTTTAATAATTTTAATGTGAAGTATTATCGGACAATTGAAAAACAAATAATCAAATGTGATAACTGTCAGCGAAATTTTCACGGGTTTCGGTCGCCATTATTGGCTTCTTTTAAACTGCAAAATCGGTCATTTTGAACTCAAAATTTCTCCATGTAATTTTGATATTTTCAAAAAAAAAGAAAATTATTTTGTTATAATATAATCATTTGTCTTTCATTATTTAATAATTTCAATGTGAAGTATTATCGGAAAATCGAGAAACAAATAATCAAAAATTGATAAACGTCAGCGAAATTTTGACGGGTTTCGGCCGCCATTATTGGCCTCTGATACATCCCGTTGTCAAACTTACCTGTACAGTTTAAATAAATTAATCACCACTCGCAAATACTCTCAAACACTCCTAATATCACAGGTAAGCTCCGAGGTCCGCGGAATTTCCTCGGAATATCGAGCGCATAACTTGGAGTCAAATATTTTCACTCGGAGTGGTTTACTTCAAACCATTCAGCGGAAAAACGCAGATTTAAAAAGTTGTCCGCGGAATGAAAAAGAAAAACGGTTAAAATACCTGAACTGTTCTGAGGACGGAGGGACGGAAGGATGGACGAACAGGGCAAAACCAATATGCCCCCCACAACTTCTTCGAAGTAATGGGCTTGGGGGCATAAAAATATGGGTCAACGATTTTTTCATGAGGAAACCATATATGAAATTTCAAAACACTAGCGTATATGGTTATTAAGTTATGCTATGCAGAAGAAAGTGTGACGAACGTACGAACGAACAAACAAATGGACAAGCCAGAAGCAATTTGGGGGCATAAAAATCAGGGGTAGAAGGGTTTACAAACTTGTGTCCACTGTAGAAAATCAGGGACGGCAGGGTTTACAAACTTGAGTCCACGTCAGAAACTCAGGGATAGAAGGGTTCACAAACTCAAGTCCACTTCAGAAACTCAGGGAATGCAGGGTTTACAAATGAGAACACTTCAGTAAATCTGGGATAGCAGGGTTAACCTACGAGTCCACTTCATAAACTCAGGGATAGAAGGGTTAACAAACATGAGTCCACTTCAGTAACTCAGGGATAACAGGGTTAACAAACTGGAGTCCATTTCAAAAATTCAGGGATAGCAGGGTTTACAAACTTGAGTCCACTTCAGAAACTTGAGGATAGCAGGGTTTACAAACTGAAGTCCACTTCAGTAACTCAGGGATAGAAGGGTTAACAAACGTGAGTCAATTTCAGTAACTCAGGGATGGCAGGCTTTGTAAACTTGAGTCCACTTCAGAAACTCAAGTATAAAAGCAGGGTTTACAAACTTAAGTCTATTTCAGTAACTCAGGGATGACATGGCAGGGTTAACAAACTTGAGTCCACTTCAGTAACTCAGGGATAGAAGGGTTAACAAACTTGAGTCCACTTCAAAAACTCGGGGATGGCGTGGTTTACAAACTTGAGTCCACTTTAGTAACTCAGGGATAGAAGGGTTAACAAATGTGAGGCAACTTCAGTATTTCAGGGATGGTAGGGTTTACAAACTTGAGTCAACTTCTGAAACTCAGGGATAGCAGGGTTTAAAAACTTGAGCCCACTTCAGCAGCCCAGGTAAAGTAGAGTTTACAAACTTGAGTCCACATCAGAAACTCTGGGATAGAAGGGTTTACAAACCTGAGTCCACTTCAGCAAATCAGGGATAGCAGGGTTTAAAAACTCGAGTCCACTTCAGTAACTCAGGGATAGGAGGGTTTATAAACTTGAGTCCACTTCAGAAACTCAGGGATAGAAGGGTTTATAAACTTGAGTCCACTTCAGAAACTCAGGGATAGAAGGGTTTACAAATGAGTCCCAGAAACTCTGGGTGGCAGGGTTTACAAACTAGTCCACTTCATAAATTCAGGTATAGAAGGGTTTACAAACTTGAGTCCACTTCAGTAACTCTGGGATAGAAGGGTTTACAAATTTAAGCCCATTGCAGAAACTCAGGGATACCAGGTTTTACAAACTTGAGTCCATTTCAGAATCTCAGTGATGGCAGTGTTTACAAACCTGAGTCCACTTCAGTAACTAAGGGATAGAAGGGTTTACAAACTTGAGTCCACTTCAGTAACTCAGGGATAGCAGGGTTTACAAACTTCAGTCCACTTCAGAAACTCTGGGATAGCAGGGTTTACAAACTTTAGTCCACGTTAGAAACTCAGGGATTGAAGAGTTTACAAAAGAGTCCACTCCAGTCACTCATGGATAGAAGGGTTTACAAACGAATCCACTTCAGTAACTCCTGGATAGAAGGGTTTACAAATTTTAGCCAATTGCAGAAACTCAGGGATACCAGGTTTTACAAACTTGAGTCCACTTCAGAATCTCAGGGATGGCAGGGTTTACAAACCTGAGTCCACTTCAGTAACTATGGGATAGAAGGGTTTACAAACTTGAGTCAACTTCAGTAACTCAGGGATAGCAGGGTTTACAAACTTCAGTCCACTTCAGAAACTCTGGGATAGCAGGGTTTACATACTTTAGTCCACGTTAGAAACTCAGGGATTGAAGAGTTTACAAAATAGTCCACTCCAGTAACTCAGGGATAGAAGGGTTTACAAACGAATCCACTTCAGTAACTCTGGGATAGAAGGGTTTGCAAACTTGAGTCCACTTCAGAAACTCAGGGATAGAAGGGTTTACAAACTTGAGTCCACTTCAGTAACTCAGGGATAGAAGGGTTTACAAACCTGAGTTCACTTCAGTAACTTAGGGATAGAAGGGTGTACAAATAAGTCCACTTCAATAACTCAGGGATAGCAGGGTTTACAAACTTGAGTCCACTTCAGAAAAAAGGATATACCAGGGTGTACAAATGAGTTCACTTCAGTAATTAAGGGATAGAAGGGTTTACAAACAATTGCCTTCAGTAACGCAGGGATAGAAGGGTTTACATATGAGTCTACTTCAGTAACTCAGGGATGGAAGGGTTTACAAATGAGTCAACTTCAGTAACTCAGGGATAGAAGGGTTAACAAACGAGTCCACTGCAGTAACTCAGGGATAGGGTTAACAAATGAGTCCACCTTAGTAACTTAGGGATAGAAGGGTTTACAAACCCGAGTCCACTTCAAAAACTCAGGGATAGAAGGGTTTACAAACCTGAGTCCACTTCAGTAACACAGGGATAGAAGGGTGTACAAATGAGTCCACTTCAGAAACTTAGGGATAGAAGGGTTTACAAACTTGAGCCCACTTCAGTAACTCAGGGATAACAGGGTTTACAAACTTTAGTCCACTTCAGAAAATCAGGGATAGCAGGGTTTACAAACTTGAGTCCACTTCAGTAACTCAGGTATAGAAGGATTTACAGCTGAGTCCACCTCAGTAACCCAGGGTTTGTTTGTTTGACTGATTTGAGGTTTAAAGTCCCCATCAACACTTTAAAGGTCATTTTGGAGACATAACTTTCAATTTTGTGGGACTTTTATCCGACATTGAGAAGAAATGACATCTCAAGCCCTGTCGCCCAATGAAACCAATACGGTTTATAAGCATGGACGGTCCGACTCTCATTGCTTTTTCTGGGCAGGCTTAGATCCTCTAAGTGATTCACCAGTACTCATGTGCGGTCTGTTTCAGGTCTGTGTGGAAGCATCATGCAGCCCATCTATTTCTTCCAGCCCGGATGGGCGGGGGCCAAGCAGGGTTTACAAACTTCAGTAACTCAGGGATAGAAGGGTTTACAAACTGGTTCAATGACTGCATGTAGCAATCTACTGATTAAGTTTTTATTACCAATAAGACTAACATTAAGGGAAAATTAGTTTCATACTAAACAAAACTGACTATCTTATCATGTAGCTTAAGTATGTTGTATCATTTTCACAGAACATGCCAACTTTCTTATTACAGTAACATGCCATTTTTAATGACAGATTCCATTCTGTCTATACAGATTACATCTGTCTATTCTTGCTGAGCTGCACGTTTAAAGCAATTCAGGCTTTTTCTTCCGGCTTTGACCGCCATAGAAATATGAGTCCGCACAAAATGTAGTCCGGTTTGGCGCAGTAATCCAAATTGTACAAGCTTAGTAGTTATCCTGTAAGCGTAATACAAACTTTTGAAGCACACGACTTGACGATTCAGCATTTCATATTAATCAGCTGCATCATGCGACGGGTATATCCAGATCAATGCGGCGTCTGCTCAGCAGTCTGCTCAGGTTTTACACTGTTTTCTATCAGTGCTGTCAATATTTAATCCTTAAAGACCAGCCTGCTGTTGGACCAGGTCAGCTGTAGACAAGAATATTAATGGGTTTTCTTTCTGACTTTCGAGGTCAAGTTTAGGTCAGTTACAACTTAGGTGTATATATTGA
Organism: Lucinisca nassula; assembly: GCA_963580285.1. Lineage (NCBI taxonomy): Eukaryota > Metazoa > Mollusca > Bivalvia > Lucinida > Lucinidae > Lucinisca > Lucinisca nassula. The sequence goes on from OY757017.1 coordinate 47,441,351, forward strand.
CTTTGCATGGAGAAATTGAAAAGAAAGGCTGTCCCTTTCAACCCTGGAATATGGTACAGATACTAAGTGTAGGTCCTGTGATATAGTATTCTAGGTGCCATATAGTTAGCAGAATGGACGAGCCCAACTTCAGTGATGAAAGAGAGCACTCCAGAAACCCAAGGCAGTGAATACATCAAAGCACTGACAACTCACAAGCTGATTGTCTCTAAATGCAGGCTGGTCATGAACGGGGACTGATTTGTTTAAACTTAAGATGTTAGTAACTAATGCAAAAAGTGTGGAACAAGATCAGCACCGTGTTGTGTGGCTTTTGAACTGAGTTTACATTGTTTGCCAGATCCAACATTTGAATCATGTGCAGATTTTACAGATAACACTTACATGTACCCAACACTGACAAACGACGCGGCTATGTTTGGGTTGATTGTTTGGCATTCAACCCGAAGCTGATAATAAGAAAAGCCCTTCAGTGCTAATGTCTACGTGAATATCACTGACTTGTCAGAATAACTTTTTGTCTTGTAGAAAATAGCCGCAGTGAGATCGGGGTATTCTATAAGACGGAAGAGGGTTATCCTGGAATCATAGGGTGAGCTTGGCAAACAGTGTAGACCAAGATCAGACGCTGCCGAACGCATCTTCTTATCAAAATCTCCACTAATTGTTTGGAATTTCAGAGTTAAATGAAACAGTTTAAATCTCAGTCCAGACCTATTACTCCAACCTAGACCCCACACTCTCAGTGCTTTGATTCTGAAACCGAACGATTACAACACACTTAGGCACCATGCCCTTAAGCTAAAAAGGTTAAATCAATCAACCGTGACGTCCGGTTACCAGTCCGGCCATGTCGATCCTGTGCACCACCCTCACACCAGTACAGATAGAAACCACATGTTCAGGATCAAACTTTTGATGTGTAATGTAAGGTCGTGCCTAGAAAAGAAGAAACTGAAATTTGTTCTCAAAAAAGCATCTAGTGAGAGCGTATTGCAACATTTTTCATTAAAGGATCGTAAGCGTGCCCCTGGACAGTTAGAAGCTGGTCGGAAAGCGGATGCCATTGACTCTGATTTTGGGTGCCACATGTGTGTGATCTATCGTCTATTGGAGTGACATCTTACTATATACAGAAGACGCTAGTGGACGTTGACGTAGCGAAAGACCGACGTCCGTACGTCAAGATCGATTCGACCGTCAGACGCATATGCAAAACAGATTTCTGCCAGCCGCTGCTACACTGTACCTGTAGATAAACAAGGGGTCTCAAATACCGACTAATTGACACGTCACCCTTATGCCATGCACGTTTGAAAACTAGATGTCCCTGTCGTGACCAAAGTTAACGCATCGACACAGTACGGAACACTTACGCTAGTGCATGAAATACGTAAATTGGCGTCTAAGCGACTGACATATGCGTTTCAGTGACAAATCGCACTTCAGCGTGAATCACGCCGGTTGTCGTTTCCGGGTGTTTCGACATATAGGTGTAATGTATGCCGAGGCGACGCATGCGTAACAGAGCATGACATATCAGGTGAAATAAGCGTAATTGTGTGGCGAGCTATTGTGTGTAGTTAGTGAACGCAGCTTAGTGTCATTAAGAACATTCAAGATCATAGTTGAGACGTGGATTGAACAGTGAGATGTTACATCAATCAAGTGCTTCGGCCTAACATGGTTCCATTTATTTGTTTACGCTCAGAATCCGGGATATCTTATCCAGCAGGATTACGAGCGGGCTCATAGTGCTGTTCTTACTCAAAAATGTCTTCAAGCCAATGGAATTCATGTACTGGACTAGACAGCCTTTCTCCTCCGATCTCTTTCCCATAGAGTATCTTTGGGTGGAGGTGTCCACAACCGACCAGACAAAAACTGTTACTTATGGACAGTAGCATTGTTAAAACTTGAATTTTAATGTTTGGTTTTGAAAATGTAAATAGTTTCTTTCAAAAAATTGAAACATCGAATGGCATTTCATAATACCACCGGTCTATAGACATCTGCAAACATATCATATATTGGAATTTGCAGAACTACCTTTCTAAATTTTAAGCTCTTTTTAGAAAGGTTTTCTGTAAGTTTTCACAGTGTTATGATTTTCTCATAGAATCTGTCATTCCAGTGTCTTTGGCGCTTTGATTTAAACAGGAGGAAAAACCCAGGAGATAGGCATATTGTTTGTTTGAGGTTTTACATCCCTGTCAACATTATTTAGGTTATTTTTGAGACACTGCTTCCAATTTTGTGAGATTTTTACCTGACATTGAGATGAAATGACATCTAAAGCCCCATCGTCCAGTGAAACCAATAGGTTTATAGGCATGGATGGTCCGACTTGCTCCACTTTGCCTGCGATAGGTCCAAAGTTTTCAGGGAAAAATCAGATATTGAACTGGCCTAAAACTAAAATACTACTCCTCATATTACTATAACTACTACTGCTACAGTACATGTAGGTCGGCCTCGGTAGCTCGATCGGATGCAAGTCTGACTGGTGATCAGGAGGATGCAAGTTCGATACCTCCCGGGGTTAAGCATATTACATGTACATTAAATAGAATAACAAGAGGGCCATGATGGTCCTGAATCGCTCACCTGATCCATAGGGTAACAAGTGGGCCCCTGGGAGAGCCATTATTGGCCCCAGGCTATAATTTGAATACTCTTGGTAGTGGTCTAAAAGGTGAAGCTTCATACAAAATATCAAAGACTGGAGCCTTCTGGTTTCAGACAAGAAGATTTTTAAAGGTTTTCCTTATATAAGTCATTATAAACCTTGTGGTCCCCGAGGCGGGCCATTTTTGGCCCAAGGGCTATAATTTGAACAAACTCTGTAGAAATCCACAAGACGAAGCTTCATACCAAATATCAAGACCTTGGTTTTTGGTTTCAGACAAGAAGATTTTCAAAGGTTTGCACTGCCTCGACTTCTATTTCCTAGGGCTATAATTTGAACAATTTTGATAAGAGGTCCACTAGATGAAGCTTCATACCAAATATCAAAGACCTGGGCCTTGCAGTTTAGAGTAAAAGATTTTTTTTAATTTCCCTATATAAGCCAATGTAAAACCGAAGGGCCCCTGGGGCGAGGGCATTTTTGGCCCAAGGGCTGTTATTTGAACAATCTTGAAAGAGGTCCACTAGATGAAGCTACACACCAACTATCTAAGACCTGGGCCATGCGGTTTCGGAGAAGATTTTTAAAGATTTTCCCTGTATAAGCCAATGAAAAACCGAAGGGCACGCAGGCGGGGGCATTTTTTGCCCTAGGCCTATAATATGAATAATCTTGATAGAGGTCCACTAGATGAAGCTTCAAATATCAAAGACCTGGGCCTTGCGGTTTCAGAGAAGAAGATTTTTAAAGATTTTCCCTATATAAGTCTATGTAAAGCCAAAGGGCCACGGGGCAGGGTCATTTTTGGGCCCAGGGCTATAATTTGAACAATCTTGGTAGAGGTTCTCTAGATGAAGCTTCATACCAAATATCAAAGACCTGGGCCTTGTGGTTTCAGAGAAGAAGATTTTTAAATATTTTCCCTATACATGTATAAGCTTATGAAACACCAAAGGGCCCCGGGGCGAGGGCAGTTTTGGCCCTGGGGCTATAATTTGAACAATCTTGATAGAGATCCACTAGATGAAGCTCCACACCAAATATCAAAGACCTGGGCCTTGCGGTTTCAGAGAAGAATATTTTTAAAGAGTTTCCCTATATAAGCCTATATACAACCAAAAGCCCTCGGGCAGGGGCATTATTTTTCGCAAGCCTTTGGCTTCACATGTATGACATAGCAATCGGTCTCGCACGATCGAATTCGGCGCTCTTTCAAGCATAAAGGTCAAGGTAAATAAAAATCAGCTGACGGAAGTGTCCTCACACATGCATGCGTATATAAACCGGATATTTCACGTGGAGAAACTCATATTCGTTCTTGCGGTCGAAGCGCTCAGATCTATTTACGGGGTAAGTCTACTATCTACGGACTGTATTAGTGAAATTTCTTTATTCTCTGTATTAGTTAGCCAGCTTCGGTCGTCGACCAAGCTTAATTTACCAGTAATTATGGCTGAAAGAGGGGACGACTTCCTCTCACTTTCGGACTGAGACGGTTCGGCCTTGTCAGATTTTTCTGGATTTGACCCTGAAGAGGTCGGTCGTGCGGCAGGAAATGCCAATAAAAGTGACGCTATCACAGTTGAAAATCACAGGGGTAAGAAAGGTAACAAGGGACCTGGGAAAACTAAGCCCGGTGAGTCCAAAAAAGGAAAAAATAAAGCCCCGAAAAATAAAGAGAAATTGCCAGCCAAAAACGTTGTCAATTCTAATGGCAAAAGCACAGGTAAGCAGGCTGAAAACAGTGTGTTTGGGGTTAATAATTTAACCCAGCAGGAGATTTTGCGACTCAGGGAAATTCTAGGATTCAACAATCGGGATGAAGAACCCGGTTTTTTTGACTTGTACGGTGATAAACCGCCCAATTTGATAATTGAAACGGAATATGACGGTCCGTCCAGTGATGTGGAAATTATGCCTAATCAACCAGTTAGGTCATTAGATAAACAATTAAAGGATGCTCTTTTCAATAATGAGTTGGTTGATGGAGAAAATGAGCCTGCAGATTTGGCTAATGACCTTGCTTGGCAGTTGCCAAAGAAGGGTGATGCTGTATCCCCATCTTTAGCGTCATTGATCGATACAGCCTGTACATCACAGTGTGAGATTGATGATATCATCTCAAAATACAAGATCCCCTCGAACTGCCAAAAAATGGGAGCCCCTTCTGTAAATCCTGAAATTTGGTCAGATATTGTCAGAAAAGCTCAGACATATGATAAAGCATTCCAGGATATCCAGACTTAGATCGCCATAGGCATGGTCCCTATTTTAAAGCTTGTTAAGCCAATGAAATCTAATATGTCGGAGGAGGCACAAACTAGCATTTCTGATGCCATTACATTATTAGGACAGGCTCAATTTAATATGTCGATTAGAAGAAGATATATGATCAGACCCTTTTTGAAGAGAAAAAATATTCAGCTTTGTGTAACATGCAAACCCCAATCACAAGTCAGTTGTTTGGTGATGATTTAAACAAAGAAATAAAAAGGTGTGACAGGAGTATTTCTGTGGCCAGAGAACATTATGGTTCATTTTCTGGATATAGAGGGCAAAGCAGAGGCCGTGCCCGTGGTAGAGGTTTTGGATATAGAGGTTACAGTAACGCTAATCAGAGTTACAGTCAGTATCCTGGATATCAATATGGGGGACGTGGTTATGCTCGGTTCCATCCATATAGTAGACAACAGCCTCAGTATAGACATGCGCCTCAGTTTCCTGTACCTAAAAGGGGAGCAAAATCTGTGACCGTGTCTTCCCCAAACGAAGCAGCATAGAGTCCACAAAGGTAAGCGGAAGGCTTAGATTTTTTATTGACGTCTGGAAGTCTTTTACAAATGACCCTTATATATTATCTGCTGTTGAAGGGTATTGTCTGGAATTAGAGTCTGAACCTAAACAAGTCCGTGTTCCAAATGAAATTCCGTTCAGTTCAGAAGAACAAAATATTATTTCCAATGAAATCAAAAATTTATTGTCTAAAGGAGCTATTGTGCCATCTGATGATGAGCCAGGACAGTTTATATCTACTCTTTTTATTGTGCCAAAACTAAATGGAAAATTTAGGCCAGTTATTAATTTGAAACATTTAAATCAGTTTGTATATTATGAACATTTCAAGCAGGAAAATTTTACTGTGGTATTAGATCTTGTACAGAAAAATGATTATTTTACATCATTGGACTTATGTGATGCTTATTTTTCAATTTTTGTAAACGATAATTTTCAGTGTTTCCTCAAATTTTCTTGGCAGGGAAAGTTATACAAATTCATTTGCATTCCCTTTGGCTATTCAATGGCACCAAGGTTATTCACTAAGCTCTTAAAGCCAATTTTTGCCTGGTTCAGACATCAAGGATTTCGTTGTTCTTACTATATTGATGATTCCCTGAACATGGACCATGATAGAAATATGTGTCGTCAAAATACGTTAACAATGGCAGAAACAATGGAATCCCTTGGGTTTATTTTAAATAAAGAGAAGTCAGTATTAGAACCAACCCAAAGAATTACCTATTTTGGTTATAGCTTAGATTCTGTATTGTTCAAAGTGTTTCTTCCTGATAAGAAAATACAAAAAATTAAAGATCTTGCAACATTTTTGCTGTCAGCAGAAATGATCACTTTAAGGTCTCTAGCTTCTTTTATTGGCATGATTATTAATGCATTTCATACAATTTTAGAAGCCCCTTTATATTATAGAATTTTGGAGAGAGAAATAATCTCCGGCTTGGGGTCATTGAAAGATTTTGAACAGAAAATAAGGCTTTCTGAGCATAGCAAATTTCAGTTGAGGTGCTGGATTGAAAATGTTGAGGCTAGAAATGGCAAGTCAATAAGACCACAAAAGCCCCCAGTTTTCTTGCAGACTGATCCCTCTCTCATGGGTTGGGGCTGTTACAACACTAGGTCTGGTGTTTCTATTGGTGGAAGGTAGAATAAAAGTGAAGATAATTTTCCCATAAATTATCTTGAGCTATTAGCCATTTTCCCTTCTATTCGTGCTTTTTGCTCAGACAAGAGTAATGTTCATGTTTCTGTCTAGTCAGATTCCACTAATGCTATAGCATACATGTATGTTAACAATATGGGTGGAATAGCCTCCATTTCATTGGATCAATTAGCCTTGGAACTGTGGCAGTGGTGTCTTGAGAGGGAGATTTATATTTCTGCCTCTTTCATCCCAGGGGTTCTTAACGATATCGCTGATTATTCTTCACGGAATTTTTCCGATTCTACTGAATGGATGCTTAAAAAGGAGCTTTTCGAAAGACTATATGATCACTTTTTTCAACCTGATGTTGATCTTTTTGCATCCAGAAACAATCATCAGATTGAAAGATTTGTATCATGGTTTCCACAGCCAGGCACATGGCATTATGATGCTTTTTCTTTTCCCTGGAAATGTTTAAAACCTTACATATTTGCTCCTCTTATCAGTAGAGTCTTAAATAAAATTGTGGAGGATAAGGTGGAAAAGCATTGTTAGTGATTCCACACTGGACATCCCAGTCTTGGTTTCCAGTTTTGTTATCCTTAATGATTTCTTTTTCTGTTAGGATACCCAGACACAAGGATGCATTAACATTACCTCACAGTGGTCAGCCTAACCCTCTGGGACGTTCTCTCTCACTAATTGGAGTCATAGTCTCAGGAGATGTATGCAGATGCAAGGATTTTCATCAGACATTATCAACACTATCAGGCAATCATGGAGAGCCGCTACCGAGAAACAGTATTCTTTGGCCTGGCAGAAATGGTGTTTTTGGGCTTTACAAAGGAAGATCAATCCGGTTTGTATTGATGAAGTGAGTGTACTAAACTATCTTGAGTGTTTAAAGAGACTAGGTAAGTCTTATAATGTTGTAAATACGCATAAGTTCATGTTGTTACAAACCCTGAAGTTACTTGGAAATTCATGGTGTGATAATCCTGTGTATGTTTCTAGATATATGAAAGGATTGTTTAATTCCAATCCACCCACTCCGAGATACTCTTCTTGTTGGGACTTATCAGTGGTAGTGGAATATTTGCGTACTTTATATCCTTTGCAGGATCTCGATTTAAAAAGTTTGACTCTGAAATGTGTGGCGTTAATTTCACTGTCTATTGCACCCCGTGCTCAAACTCTGGTTGCTTTAAGCTTAGATGATATGAATATTTTTGATGACAGAATCATTTTTTCAGTGAGTAAACTGCTTAAGACTTCCAAACCAGGTAAACCTTTCCATGTCAGTATATGCCACTTTGAGAAAGAAGAATTGTGTGCTATGCATACACTTCAGAGGTGTAAAATTTCCCTCAAACTTACTCGCCCTTATCGTCTAAACTTTTTATTTAGATGCTAAAAATGAAGAAAAAGTAAGGTCAATTTTGAAAACCTTACTCGCCCTGCCTTAAATCTTACTCGCAAATGCGAGCGGGCGAGTGGAATTTTACACCCCTGCACTTTTACACTATATTGACAGAACTGAAGGTTTGCGCAACTGCCGTCAACTTTTAGTTTCTTATATTATATATCTTATAAATCAGTGTCTACTAAGACTGTTGCAAGAGAGGTTTAGAAACCTCTGGAATAGATACTTCAGTTTTTAAAGCCCATTCTTTCAGAGGAGCAGCAACCTCTGCTGCTTTTAGTCGTGGTTGCTTGTTAAATGAAATTTTAAAGACGGGGGATTGGCCTCAGTGAGGAATTTTAAGAAATATTATTTACGAGAAGAACCTGACATTCATAAAGTAAATAATTTTACTTCTGCTGTGCAATCATAATTATTAATAAAGTAATGTATTTTGGTTATTCTCCATTTTGTTGATCTTTAAAGATGCTATGTCATACATGTGAAGCCAAAGGCTTGCGAAAAATAAGGGAACCCTCATCCGAGTGTTATGATGGATGAGGGGCATTATTTAAGCAAGCCTGAGGCGAGCATGTATGATCCCTCCCCTGTCTCGTTACCCACCCGATTGGGAGTTTTCTAAACAAAATGGTGATCTTTAAATTATGAGTTTCTCCACGTGAAATATCCGGTTTATATACGCATGTGCGAGGACACTTCCTTCAGCTGATTTTTATTTACCTTGACCTTTATGCTTGAAAGAGCGCCGAATTCGATCATGCGAGACCGATTGCTATGTCATACATGCTCGCCTCCGGCTTGTTTAAATAATGCCCCTCATCCATCATAACACTCGGATGAGGGTTCCGTTTTTGGCCCCAGGGCTATAATTTGAACAATCTTGGTAGAGTCCACTAGATAAAGCATCATTACAAATACCAAAGACCTGGTCCATGCGGTTTCAGAGAAGAAGATTTTCAGTAAAACAAGAGGGCCCAATGGCCCTATATCACTCACCTGTGTACCAGAAAATCATTAGTGTAGGAGACCACTTGACATTGCTACACTAAATATCTAAGCTCTGGGCCTTATGGCTTTGGAAAAGAAGATTTTTGAAGCTTTTTTCAATTATAAGTCTAAAGGAGCTGAGGGGCCCCGGGGTGTGGCCCATTTGAATCCCAGGGGCAGGGTTAGCAGGATTTATGTAGGTGACTATTTTATGTTGCTAGATACTAAATATCTAAGCTCTGTGCTTCACAGTTTCAGAGAAGAAGATTTTTGAAGCTATTCTCCATTATGAGTCAATGGGAGCTAAGGGGGTCACAGGGCGTGGCCCATTTGGACCCCAGGGGCATGATTGGCTAGATTTATGTAGGTGACCACTTGCCATTGCTACATGCTAAATATCTAAGCTCTGGGCCCTGTGGTTTCTAAGAAGATTTTTGAAGCCCTTTTCCATTATGAGTCTATGGGAGCTAAGGGGCCACGGGGCGTGGCCCATTTGGACCCCAGGGGCATGATTGGCAGGATTTATGTAGGTGATCACTTGCATTGCTACATGTTAAATATCTAAGCTCTGGGCCCTGTGGTTTCAGAGAAGAAGATTTTTTAAGCTTTATTCCATTAGGAGTCTATGGGAGTTAAGGGGCCCCGGGATGTGGCCCATTTGGACCCACGGGGCATTGTTGACAGGATTTATGTAGGTGACCACTTGCTGTTGCTACATGCTAAATATCTAAGCTCTGGGCCCTGTGGTTTCAGGAAGAAGATTTTTGGAGCTTTTTTCCATTAAGAGTCTATAGGAGCTAAGGGGCCTCGGGGCTACTACTCGGGGCGTGGCCCGTTTGGACCCCAGGGGCATGATTGGCAGGAATTATGTAGGTGACCACATGCCATTGCTACATGCCAAATATCTAAGCTCTGGGCCCTGTGGTTTCAGAGAAGAAGATTTTGAAGCTTTTTTCCATTATGAGTCTATGCGGGAGCAAAGGGGCCCCGGGGCACGGCCCATTTGGCACCCAGCGGCATGATTGGCAGGATTTATGTAGGTGACTACTTGCCATTGGTACATGCTAAATATCTAAGCTCTGGGCCCTGTGGTTTTAGAGAAGAAGATTTTTTAAACTTTTTTTTCCATTATGAGCCCATAGGAGCTAAGGGGCCCCGGGGCGTGGCCTGTTTGGACCCCAGGGGCATGACTGGCAGGAATTATGTAGGTGACCACTTGCCGTTGCTTCATGCTAAATATCTAAGCTCTGGGCCCTATGGTTTCAGAGTAGAAGATTTTTGAAGCTTTTTTTGCCATTATGAGTCTATGGGAGCGAAGGGGCCCCGGGGCACGGCCCATTTGGACCCCAGGGGCATGATTGGCAGGAATTACTTAGGTGACCACTTGATGTTACTCCATGCTAAATATCTGAGCTCTGGGCCCTGTGGTTTCAGAGAAGAAGATTTTTGAAGCTTTTTTTTTTCAATTATGAGTCTATAGGAGCTAAGGGGCCTTGGGGCGTGGCAAATTTGGACCCCAGGGGCATGATTGGCAGGAATTATGTAGGTGACCACTTGGTGTTTCTACATGCTAAATACCTTAGCTCTGGGCCCTTTGGTTCCTGATAAGAAGATTTTGGAACCTTTTTTCCATTGGGAGTCTATAGGAGCGAAGGGGCCCTGGGGCGTGGCCCATTTGGAACCCAGGGGCATGATTGGCAGGAATTATGTAGGTGGCCATTTGCCGTTGCTACATGCTAAATATCTAAGCTCTGGGCCCTGTGGTTTCATAGAAGAAGATTTTTGAAGCTTTTTTTCTATTATGCATCTATAGGAGCTAAGGGGCCCCGGGGTGTGGCCAACTTGGACCCCAGGGGCATGATTGGCAGGATTTACGTATGTGACCACTTAACATTGTTACAAGCTTAATATCTAAGCTCTGGGCCCTGTGGTTTCAGAGAAGAAGATTTTTAAAATTTTTCCCATTATAAGTCTATGGGAGCTATATGTTGCCATGGCAACCAGAATTCCAACCTGATCAGCCCAAAAACCTTATGCAGCCTTTCCCCCTACCTGATGATGCTTCAAATTTCCTGGAAATTTCTTGGAAAATAAGACACACAAGTTACTATTTTTGACACACAAGTCAGTGACTTGTGTGTCTACGGAATAAATCGCATTGAGTTTAATGTAAGTGTCCATAATTTTAAACACACAAGTATACATTTGTTCCTGCGGACGGACGGACGGACGCACGCACGACGGACAAAATGTGATCACAAAAGCTCACCTTGTCACTACGTGACAGGTGAGCTAAAAACACTATTTTTAGCTCCTGTGACCTAGATGTGCAACGGACCGGAACCATTTAAACAACTTTGAAAGGGGACCACCTAAGGATCATACCTGTGAAGTTTGGTCAAAATCCGATCAGTGGTTTAGGAGGAGATGTTGTTTGAAGAAAAAGTTTACGCACGGATGCACGCAAGACGGACAAAAAGTGATCCCAAAAGCTCACCTTGTCACTGCGTAACAGTTGAGCTAAAAACTGTGAATAACTTAATATTTTACCAATATACCATCTTTATATTTTGGCGACGGCTACTGACAACCAGTCGTCACCAGCCTGTGAGGCTACAGACAACCGGTTGTCACCAGCCTGTGAGGCTACAGACAACCGGTTGTCACCAGCCTGTGAGGCTGCTGACAACCGGTTGTCAGTAGCTTGTGAGGCTGCTGACAACCAGGTGTATAAAACCTGAATTGATCTTTCCATTGAACCTTTTTTGGGTGTTTCTTAGTCTTTATGGGTTTATATTCAGTATTGTTATATATTGTGTGTGCGCTTGTGTCTTACATCAAACATCTAAGGTCATATTGAGGCGGAACCTCAGTTTAAAGACCCATCCAAAGGTCTAAAGAAGCCTGAGATAGAATCCACTACCCCTGGTTTATGTCTATACAGTAAAACCGGTCTTAGTGGCCACCTCTATTAAGCAAGTAACCTGTCTTAAGCAAGCAGGCTTTCAGTTCCCAAAAAAGGAAAAAGTATTAAAATTCACCTGTGTTAAGCAAGCACCTTTTGATTATCCCATAGGTGCTTGCTTAATACAGGTTGGACTGTATATTGAAGGACTTAATAAGAACAAATATAAATCTGCAGCAGTATCTGCTGGTATGTGATCATAATTCAAACACATTCTAAGATGTGAATAAAAAGGAAGTCCAGAAATTATCATTAGATATTTTTAATGTAGTTAAAAGTTTATGGTGTGGTCTGGGTGCTGGTTGGGTGGGGTAATTCCATATCAGCCAAGACCTGGAAGAACTATATAACTGGGGATTTATGATCTTTTATAATTGATTGACTTAAGGTTGAGGCATATTAAGTTGTAGAAGCATACTGATAAGATATTAGGATCTTTTGCATGCTGCCAAATTATGCCAAAACATCTCACTTTATTTGCATTTAGTGAGTTTTGCTAAATGTTTGAACTTCCCATCTTTGCAAAAACCCACAACATTTCTCTATCAAGAACAGAATTGTACAATGTACCAGTTTTGGCTGACGGATTTGTCAATGATTGGAGACTGCTAGATAATGGAAGATTTTCTGTATGAGACTACGAGATATGTGCCCTTGGATGCAGAAAATGCTATGAACAATTTCAAGTCACAAGTTTTTATCTATTTACTGCCAGAAAGACACCCTTGGTTTAGTTGAAACTTCTTTTTTATAAGCGTCAAAAAAGCAAAAATACAATGCATCATGCACATGGAATACCTTGCCGAATGAATCAGCGGGCCATTGTTTGTGAATTTGTTTCTTGTGCAGAAAGATGCCCTTGCTTTAGTTAAACTTCTGTTGTGTGGAAGTAATAGAATGAGTCCATGGGGTTATATCCCCCAATAAAGGGAAGAGAGCTTGATACTTTTGGTGTGTGTTTGTTGGCTTTGGGTAATCGATGCAGTGTATCTCTAGAATCAGTTTAGTGGATTCTTACCACACTTGCATTCACGGAAGGTTGGGTGGTTTTTCTCCGGGTACTCCATTTTTCGCTCACCTCTGCTTATCGATCGGCTCAATATGAGTGAAATCATGAAAAGGCCTTAAAACAAAAACAAAAACTAGAACTGCGTCCATAGGACACGGATGCCCCCCCTGAAAATATGTCTATGTTTGTATTCATCCATAGAAAGTTATTGACCGTGTTTAAGTTTTGGACCCTTTTTTTCACATTTGACTTCTTAGTATGACCTTGACCTTGGAGGTAAAGCACCTTGCTTTTGTGTGAGGCAGATTGTCTCATGATGGCCAACATTTCTGCCAAGTAATTTCAAAATCCATCCAGAAATAAGTAAGTTATTGACTGCGTTTAAGTGTCGGACCATTTTTTGGACCTTTGACCTCTAAGTACGACCTTGACTTTGGAGGTAGGAATCTGGGTTTGCATATGACACATTGTCTCATGATGGTTAACATTTCTTCCAAGTAATTTAAAAAACCATCCAGAAATAAGTAAGTTATTGACTGCGTTTAAGTTTCGGACCCTTTTTTTTTACCTTTGACCTCTAAGTATGACCTTGACCTTTGAGGTACCGACCTGGGTTTTGCATGTGACACATCGTCTCATGATGGTTAACATTTCTACAAAGTAATTTCAAAATCCATCCAGAAATAAGAAAGTTATTGACTGCGTTTAAGTTTCGGACCCTTTCCTTTACCTTTGACCTCTAAGTATGACCTTGACCTTGGAGGTACGGACCTGGGTTTTGCACAGGACACATAGTCTCATGATGGTTAACATTTCAGCCAAGTAATTTTAAAATCCATCAAGAAATAAGGAAGTTATCGACGGCGTTTAAGTTTCGGACGCACGGACGGATGGACGAACCGACGGACGGACAGGGGCAACGCTATAATTATGCCCTTTCCACCATTCTTCGAATGGCGGGGGCATAAAAAGGTTGCATACAGTATGTGCAGCATTAAAACTGGGCTAAACAGTTACTAAGGTCACCAAAAGTACCTTATCATAATGAGCAACAAATGTATGGTTTAGGGGTTGAGATCAAAGCGGTTTCTGCAATATTCAGCCTTTTACTAACTGGAGGGGAGCAATGGCATGCCCTGGTTAGTGTCAATGAATGCATCTTCATCATCATCATCAACAGATTTTTTATTAACATGCAGGTACAGGGGCAACGTCCACATTTATTAAAGTGGGCCCCCTTCCAAGTAGCTGGCTTGCTACACGCATGGCAGATCTTACACCAGATCTCCAGGCTTGTCTGTCATGAGGTTTAATAGCAGAGAGCTTGCAATCTCTCGCAATCTCGGCAACTTATCATAAGGAAAATAATATATAATTATGGTTCAGGGGTGGAGATTTGAACAGTTTCTGAGCTATTAAGCCATATTTATTATTAATATTTACACTGAAGGGGGTGGAGCATACATGTAGCCGGTGAGTGTAAGTAAATGTGTCATAAGAAAGAATAATATTTAAGATTTACACTGTAGGCATGAGGATCTGAAAGTTTTCCAAACCTTTTCTTTATCTGAACTGTAGGGGTGAGGTTTGCCCCAAGGGAATTCCCTTGTCAGTACAACTGGATGCATCTTATCATAAGGAACAATGATCCACGTGTAGTATATTGTTTTGCAGTTGGGATCTGAACAGTTTCCAAGATATTCAGTAAATAGCAAACTGGGGTGAGGCATACCCAAAGGGGATACCGGTTGATATCATTAAATTTGTGTTATCATAAGCAAAAGTATCAATAAACATAAATGATTTTGCTCTTAAGATGCCACGAAAACATGCCTCTAAAATATCGTCTGTTCATATTGTCTGCTGCATCTTCTTGCAAACATTTAAAAAGATATTTTTGTATACCGGCAAACAGTGTGTACTCTGATCAGACTCGCCAAGATCTGGGCCCACACTGTTTTCAAAAATAACTTTTAAAGCTGCCAGCAGACATCAAAGCAGACGGCAACTGTTGTGAGTGGTATCTTAAGGATTGGGGTGGGGATCTAAACAGTTTCTGAGGTGTAAACCCACACTCAACAGTGCAACATTTCCGAGAACTGTGATAATAATAAAAGCACCGCAGACACTGCATAATACCCCACCACTGCTAAGCAATGTAACTTATTTGAAAATATATCAAGGCTAAATAACTAGAAAGGGGATAGCAGAGATATGATCCGCAAGTGTAATGTCTTTACCTTTAGCATGCTGTAGGCGCATTCGTGCGCCCGTGAAAATGTAATGGCGCCACGCTGTAGGCGCAATTGTGCGCCGAAATTGACTGGTGTGCTTGGTGCGACTCATAGAAAAGGAGGAACTCTCGTTTTTCGGTGCGGTTTGGCATTTCAGTATCAAATAACATCCTGGCATCGATAAAAAAAAAACTTGCCGTTTCGATGTTTTTGGATGGATTTTCTTCGGGTTTTCTGGGTAAGGATGCAATTTTTTTGAGGAAATCGCTACTTTTTGACGAACTTGATCTAATCGAGCCCAAAATACGCTCTGAAAGGGTGTTTTAAACGATTTTTCGACTCAGTCAGCTGAGTGACAGTAGGCTACTTTCGTTTTCCATATGCTTTGAATGGTGGAGAAATCAAGAAAAATACGGGTTTTTGCGTGTTAAAAGTTGCTGAAAATGGTAGTATTTGATAAAAACAATTCAGTGGGACGGAGTATCGATAAAAAAATTAATTCAGCAGGGTAAAGGTTAATGTGAGTGGATGAAGTTGTTAGAAGATGTAGGAAGCATATGTAAAAATCCATTTTTCAGACTTATCAAGGGCAGGGACAGCCAGAGTCATGTACCTTTGCCACAATATGTAATATTTAGTCTGCTGTACATCTATGAAATTTCAGCAAGATGTTGCAAATAATAAAGGAACTAGAGTCTAAAATCGATTTTTAATACATCAAGGGCAAATAACTAAAGAACTGGAACAGCCAGAGAAGTGGTCCTTGGCCACAATATGTACCCTTTACTCCTCTATATGGTCCTTGGTCACAATATGCACCCTTTAGTCCTCTATATATCTGTAAAGTTTAATCAAAATATTTAATATATGAAGGGAACTAGAGGCCAAAAACTATTTTTCAGATACTGAAAAGGGACAGACAGACAGATGGACATACATACAAATGGATGGACAGACAGACAGACAGACAGCAGAGGGTGTAGAAGTTTTATCCATATATTTCAAATTATAATAAATGAACTATAGGCCAAAATCCCTTTTTTATATATTTCAAGGGCAGATAACTCAATTGCTGGGAAAGCCAGAGTCATGTTCCTTTGCCACAGTATGTAACATTTAATCTACTACATATCTATGCAGTTTCAGCAAGATATTGTAAATAATAAAGGAACTACAGTCTAAAATGCATTTTAAATACTTCAAGGGCAGATAACTCAAGAACTGGTACAGCCAGAGTAGCGGTCCTTAGCCACGATATGAACCATTAAGTCCTCTATATATCTGTGAAGTTTCATCGAGATATTCCATATAGTAAGGGAGCTAGAGGCCAAAAACCATTTTTCAGATATTTCAAAGGCAGATAACTCAATCGCTGGGAAAGCCAGAGTCATGTTCCTTTGCCACAGTATATAACAATTCATCTACTACATATCTATGAAGTTTCAGCAAGATATTGTAAATGATAAACGAACTACAGTCTAAAATGCATTTTTTAAATACGTCAAGGGCAGATAACTCAAGAACTGGAACAGCCAGAGTAGCAGTCCTTGGCCACAATATGAACCGTTTAGTCCTCTATATATCTGTGAAGTTTCATCCAGATATTCCATATCGTAAGGGAATTAGAGGCCAAAAACCATTTTTCAGATACTGAAAAGGGCAATATTATAAACTAGACAGACAGACAGACAGCAGAGGGTGTAGAAGTTTTATCCATATATTTCAAATAATAAATGAACTATAGGCCAAAATCCCTTTTTTATATATTTCAAGGGCAGATAACTCAATTGCTGGGAAAGCCAGAGTCATGTTCCTTTGCCACAGTATGTAACATTTAATCTACTACACATCTATGAAGTTTCAGCAAGATATTGTAAATAATAAAGGAATTACAGTCTAAAATGCATTTTAAATACTTCAAGGGCAGATAACTCAAGAACTTGTATAGCCAGAGTAGGGGTCCTTGGCCACGATATGAACCATTAAGTCCTCTATATATCTGTGAAGTTTCATCGAGATATTCCATATAGTAAGGGAACTAGAGGCCAAAAACCATTTTTCAGATATTTCAAAGGCAGATAACTCAATCGCTGGGAAAGCCAGAAACATGTTCCTTTGCCACAGCATATAACAATTCATCTACTACATATCTATGAAGTTTCAGCAAGATATTGTAAATGATAAACGAACTACAGTCTAAAATGCATTTTCTAAATACGTCAACGGCAGAAAACTCAGAACTGGAACAGCCAGAGTAGCAGTCCTTGGCCACAATATGAACAGTTTAGTCCTCTATATATCTGTGAAGTTTCATCCAGATATTCCATATAGTAAGGGAATTAGAGGCCAAAAACCATTTTCAGATACTGAAAAGGGCAATAACTCTGCTAAAAATTAACGGATTTTGCCCATTAACAATCCCAAACCACTCATCCCCGATACCAATATGTTGGCAAAATTTGAACAAAATCCGTGAAAAAATACTCAAGTTATCGATCGGAATGGAAGTGCAGACGGACGGACAGACATACGGACACCGGAGGGTATAACATAATACCCCGCCACTATCGTGTGGCGGGGTATAAAAATCAAACTAGTACTGAAATAAATCTGGCCCTGGCCCATCGGGGCTTGGAGAAATAGACTGGGCTGCATGAGGCTTCCACTCAGAGCTGAAACTGACTGCCCATGAGTTCTGGTAAACCACTTAGAAGGTCTAAGCCTGACCATGCATAGTGGTTTGAATCTGACCGTCCATGTGTATAAATCCTATATTGGTCTCATTGGGCGACTGGACTTGAGATGTCATTTCATCTCAATGTCGGGTAAAAGCAGGGTTGGAAAATTCCACTCGTGAGAATTTGTCCAGTCCCTATGAAATTTACCAAAATCTTCATGCCCTTGGTCCTGCAGGACGAGTGAAATTTTGGGGAATTTTCCAGCCAGGAAAAGTCCAACAAAATAGGAGCAGACGTCTCCAAAATGACCTGAATAGTGTTGATGGAGGCTTTAAACCTCATCTAAAACAAACAAAACAGATACAGATCAATGATGAGGACTCACTGGCATGAAAAAACTGAGATGCAGGAACAAAAGAAAATCTACAGTTTGACTCCGGTGGCCTTATTTGAACCGGAGATGTGGGGAATATCCCTGGGGAACCACAGTCAGTATTACTGAATGTGTCCTTTCTTAAGAACATCCATGGTTTAGGGGCAGGGATCAGAATAGTTTCTGAGATACATGCATTAAGCCTTAAAAAGGCTTTTATGAGGGATTCATGTCCTGGGGGACCCAGGCAAGAGGATATCCATATTTTTGTTATCATATTCTGAATTTTCAGATTAAGTCATCTAACAGTTACTCTGGACCATTTTTGGCAAAATAAATTTTGGGCTAATTTTTCAATGCCTCTGGAACTGGAGGGGGTGAGGAATACCACTCTGATTGGTTTCTGAGATACAAGTCTATAGGAACTGGAGGGAGTGGTGCATACCCCCAAGGGGGTCCCAGGGTGGTATCAGTGAATTTGTCATTTCGAGTACCAGGTGACTCAGCCCATGAATCAGTATTACAGATGATATAATGAAAAAGTCTTGAAAACAATCCACCACCACTGGCCACCAGTGCTTTCATTTGTTAGATGTTTTTCCCAGGCTCAAAATTTGAAACAAACTGATGGCTACACATACTGGTAGTCTGACTGACTGTTGTTTTTTATGGTTACTGGCTAATACATGTACTTTTTCATCCAAAACCTTAAATTGACACAAGGGGCCATTGAGAAATAATTGTCAAACAAACAAAACCACTACTGCAGACTGAAGACCATGTCCTTCAGAACATCAATTTTTTCCCACATCTCATGGTTTATATCTGTTCTTCAGGCAGCTAGTATCAGCCCCAATTGGTGATATGATAGCAAATATAACAAAAAGTCATTAAAAATCTATTTCCACATCATGTCAAATAAAACCTAATCATTGTAAACAAGTTTTATATCAGCTGGTTGTCAGCTGGCATATTTTCTGTAATTTTTGAAAGTTGATTTATAAAATCAAGTTTCTTTGTCACTACATGTCTACTTCCGGTACTGGACCGCGTTACTCCACTTCCGCTGTCCGTTTGCTGCATAAAATAGTCCAAAGGAACTCTTGAAAACTAATTTTGCAGGCATGGAAGGTCTTTCGAAATATTTCATTTTTCAAGACTTTATACGTATAATAAATTGGCACAAAAAGACATTCTGAACAGAAAACAATACTCTACAACCATTTTCCTACGCACTTTCCGATGATATTTTGTTTTACTCTTTCATCCCTGAGTTTCTGAACAGGACTCTTCTCGCTTTAAATATACTCTTATAGAAAGGAATTTCTGATTAGTTCACTGACATGATGGCAATTAAACAGTGTACATGTACATTCTGGCGAGACCTGCTAGTTACGTGCCGTCTTATCAGGATCTACAAGGTTTGCATAGATACAATATATTTTTACCTCGGCGTCTGCACCGGTCTACAGGGTTAAAAGGGTTTGCTCGCTTCTCCGTGATTATCAGTGACCTACTAAACAACCCATAACTGACCGACATCAAAAACAGTTATTCACCTGCTTTCGAGAGCTCTAATTACAAAACGTGTTGTAAGCTGTGAGTTTTACATCAACTTCCTTACTTTTAGCAAATAGTGAAGACACCGGTCAGACGCTACATTCTGTGGCCTCTAATCTGTCTTAACTGTTTCAGAATGTCCCAGTATTGAAACAATTGGCATTTATGGGTTAATGTATTTATTTGGAATAAACGTATTTTAATTCGTCTTGGGTAGTCGAAATTCTAGGGTTATAATGTCTAAATCAAATGGTTTAAAAATGATCGTCCAAGTTATTCTTCTTTTTATGTCCCGACGCCCAAAGGAACATAGCTCCAAGCGGCTGCACAACGTATGTGCATCGTCGTATCAACGCAACGTTGATGCGACGTTACTAAGACGTAATGTGCCCGCTAGGAGAACTTGTCTGTAAGATTATTAGCAGATGGGACAAGCACAGAATATACTGAGCTAATTTAGAAACCATGAAGAAATTAGCAGACACCTTCATCTTTCTTTCTTTCTTTCTACCTTTTTTTTCTTCGTGGGGGTAGTTGGGTGAGGCACAGGTGGTGTGTATCTTGTAAAACTGGGGAGTCCAGCTGATACTGACTTACATTTGGACTTACATTTGGGCAAAGCCCGATGTCCTTGCAGCAGGTAATGGTAGATGGTGAGTGTTGATATTTCTTCAGTTTCTGCACTTCCATTCACTCTGTCCCTCACTTTCATCTCATCTGCTATCTCTTCTTCCCCACCCCCCCACCTTTCTCTTGGAGAAGAGAAAATGATCCACAAGGGTTGACCTGTCGTTAAACTCAAAACAATCGATGAATCATTTTTATTTTCTTCGTCAAATTTTTTCAACCCTCACAAAATGTCTAGATAACTGCATGATCTACGACTGACATTGTTATCATAATAATTATTCCTCATAAATCAACTTTCCCCAGTACTTCCAGTACTTTGATTTTACAAGCAAGACAATTTTTGGAACTTTCTGTTCTCTTTTTTATGTAAATTCAGCCCCTCTGGAAAGAAGACTGCTCCTGAAGAGCAACTTCTTTGCTTTAAGAATAGCCCCGGTGGATCCCCTCACCACTTCTGATTTCGGTTACTTTATTAAATAGTCCTTAAGAACAAGCATGACTGTACTGGGGCTAGCATGGACTGTCCTTACAGTTCATAATGTCTCATTTCTTCAGATTTTATTTTCATACCTGACCTGGGCCGGCCTTGGTAGCTCGGTCGGATCGCATCTGACTGGTGATCAGGAGGATGCAGGTTCGACTCCTGCCGGGGCGGCAACATTCTTTCGTGGAGATTGATCATCAAATCTTTTCTACGGTCATTCTCTCCCTTCTGCTGATTCAAGAAGGGCAGTTGTCAGTTTCTGGTGAAAGAATGTGCACTGTACTAGGTAACCGCTTACGTATAAGCCTGCCCAGGAAAAGTGTGGATAGGTAAACTGACCGGCTCAAAAATGACCTAAAATAGTGTTGACTGGGTCGTTAAACTCCAAAACAAACAAATCATACCTGACCTGTGTGCTTATTATATTTTACAAATACATGTACATGTACTGGCACTGAAGGACAAGTTCTGAAAACAAAATCTATTTTCACAAACCATAACTAGAATTGTTTTCTAAGAAAACAGATGTCCCCCCACCACACTCATTATTTTGAACCAAATCCATCCACTGGTTCAGGAGATAGAGTGCAGACAAGGCAATTTTCAACAGTCTAAGTCCCGTGGTGACCTTGAAAATTAGGTCAAGGTCACCAACATCTAATCAGTTCTTAAGACCAGCCCACTGATATAATGTACCAAGTTTGATCAAAATTCATCCACTGGTTCAGGAGAAAGAGTGCAGACAAGCCAATTTTTAAAAGTCTAACTCCCGTTGTGACCTTGAAAATTAGGTCAAGGTCACCAAAAGCTAATCAGTTCTTAAGACTATCCCACTGATATAATGTATCAAGTATGAACCAAATCCTTCCATTGGTTCAGGAGAAAGAGTGCAGACAAGCCAATTTTTAGAAGTCTAACTCCCGTTGTGACCTTGAAAATTAGGTCAAGGTCACCAAAAGCTAATCAGTTCTTAAGACCATCCCACTGATATAATGTATCAAGTATGAACCAAATCCTTCCATTGGTTCAGGAGTTAGAGTGCAGACAAGCTTTTTTTGGTCTAAAATTTGACAATGGTTTCAGCCCTGTGACTTGGAAAATTAGGTCAAGGTCACCAAAATCTAATCAGTACTTTTCCCCCTCCCAATGGTGTATCTGTGTAAGTTTAATCAAAATCCATCCATCCATTCAGGAGATAGAGTGCAGACAAGAGGCAATGCCGACGCCAACGCCGATGCTGACGCCGACAGGATCCGCACCAAAACCAATATGTCCCCCTCCCTTTCGGGTGGGGGGACATATTCGGCCCCCGCTCATCGGGGCTTGAAGAAATATATGGGCTGCATGATGCTTCCACGCAGAGCTGAATCTGACCCGCACATGAGTACTGGTAAACCGCTTAGAGGATCTAAGCCTGCCCATGAAAAGCGGTGCGCACGAGTCGGACTGTCCATGCTTATAAACCGTATTGGTTTCATTGGGCGACAGGGCTTGAGATGTCATTTCATCTCAATGTTGGGTAAAAGTCCCATAAAATTGGAAGCAATGTCTCCAAAATGACCTTTACAGTGTTGACAGGGACATTAAACCTCAAATCAAACAAACAAACACCCTTGTCTACAGTAATTTTGTGATATACCCTTTTACCCTAGGTTTTTCTTCCATTGATATTTGGATCATGTACAATGTATATATACGTTTTTTTTTTGTATTAAGGTTCTGCGTGATAAATCAACTTTTTTCAGTCCTTTAAGAAATTCAGTACTTTATATATTGGACACACAAGTTACTTTATTTTTGACTGCGGCAACAAAGAGATTGTATATTATTGTCAAAAACAGTAAAATTCCTTTATTAAGACCACCTTAAGAACAGTTATAAAATGGTCTTTTTGAACAGTCCCATATGCGGCCCCTGACCAGGGGACACTGTGTGCAGAAAACACAAAGAAAGAATAACTGCACCCTTTTAAATAACCTTTTAAAAGCAGAATTAGTATTAATTTTACAGGGATTTTCCTACCCTTCAGAATCAGGGTTCAGGGACCGCTAAGTTCGGGGAAAACAGCTTGCTAATATTTATACCGGTAGTTGGGAATTTAAATCAGCTGTAACTTTGTCAATTTTGGTTCAATTTTCATGCAATTTTTATCAAAATGTAGCACAGCATCAGAAATTGGGAAATTTGTTATGAAATTTGGGAATATCTGTCTCTAAATTGGAAAAAAATAGGGGCCGATTACCAGCCCCAAAGTTGCACTAGGAAAATCCCTGTTTTAGGTAGTCTTAATAGCGGAATTTTACTATACATTATACCCCTAGTTATCCCTGTTGCTACATGTACAGCTATAACTTACCTTTTGTAGAAAACAAGTTTGTCCGGTTGAAGATCAATCTGATCTCCCTATGACTTGGGTCTTCATAGTCCAGTCTTATACCAGGCTTCAGGTAAACATTCCCATTAACATCAGGCTGTTGGAAAATATCAGCTGATGATGAAATGAGGCCATACTCCTCTGTACTTGATGCCGGGCGTGGCTGACTTGTTGCCACTGAAAACACTGGGGAAAATGATGTGCTATTCTCTACTATTACAAATAGTTTTGAAATTGTTGTTGTAGAACGCTTTGATACATGATGGTATGAATTTGGAACAAACATCAGGGAACCACTTTCACTTTGCACATGTATATGAATCAACAGGGGTGCACTGATATGCCCCACTGCATCTGTAGCAAACACTTTGACACTGTAACTTCCACTAAAAAGATAATCCACTTCTGAAAAAATTTCACCAGTATCTTCATCTATCATGAAATCAGCAGAACCAACCAAAGAATATGAGATCTTGTCATTTAAATCCTGATCAGATGCTTGGGTAGTGATAACACTGTGCCAGCTAGGGCCAGAATTTGTTTGGACTACAAGAACTGATTGTTGAAACTTTGGAATGTTATCATTTTCATCCAACACATGAATTTCTACATTGGAAACAGCAACTTCACCAGTGCTACTTTCAGCCTGAACAAGGAATGAATAACTTTGTGTACATTCTCTATCAAATGACTGTAATGCTTTAATCTTATTATCATGTATATTTCCATACGAAACTGTTTCAATGGCAAAACAATCATTTCCTGACTGAAGTAAATATGTGATATTCTTGAAATTTGAGTTTGTGATAGCAAGATGACCAATTATCTTCACCTGAGATCCTGATTCCTCATTCTCTCTGATTGTACCAATGTATTTAGTTTGAGGGAAAGAAAAGTCATCTGGCCCAACTATGTTGATATGTAAATAGTCTGAGATGGCACCTGTGAAAGCATTCCTTACCGGCAGAGAAATAATTTGATCAAAACCCGTAAGTTCAAGATCAGATAACATTCTCTTTGTTATAATAGCACCCTCTTTGGTCTGATGAAACAGATATTTTGAGACTTCACCTTTGGGATCAATGATCTTGTTTTTGTCCATCAATTTTGTAACAGTATAACCAACAGGAACATTATAGGGCATGTATAAATTTTTTAATGTTTTGCAAGCAGACTTCTGTACACTGGCAAGAACTACCAAGAGAGTCACTAAATAGCTCGGCGTCAACACTTCCATCTTGTAAGTTTCAACAGCAGTCACAACCTCTCATTTCTGAAATCAATGAAAAAAAAAAAAAAAAAAGATTCTACAAGAAGGCATATACATGTATGTACATTGCATACATGCACAATGTACATTAGACTGGTATCAGTCTGTTAAACAGAGCAGTTTCATAAAACATTGCAAAACATACACTAATATAATGTTCTAAATAATTTCTGATTTAACAGACTGGGGAAAAGGCTTTGAGCATGAAATTTGTCTAACGGTTTTGCACACTCTCAGGCTAATGGTCTGTGAAAACTTACATTCTATTTTTAGCTCTGGTGGCCATCTTGCTCATCAGAGTGCAACGATCTTAGCTATTTTGCTAGGGTGTGTCACCTAGGCAACATTCTTTGAAGTTTGAATCAAATTGACCCAAGGGTTTAGGAAGAGTTTGCATTTGAAGCCAATTTACAATGTTTTTTTATTTTTTGCTCTGGCAGCCATATTGTTCATCAGAGCGAGACCTTTTTAGCTATTTTGGTAGAGTGTCATCTAAGCAACATTCCTATGAAGTTTGAATGTAATTGGCCCAAGGGTACAGGAGGAGTTGTCGTTTGAAGATTTTTTTCTATTTTTAGCCCTGGTGGCCATCTTGTTTATCAGTGTTTATCTTGAATGATTTTAACTATTTTGGTAGGGAGTCACCTGGGCAACATTCCTGTAAAGTTTGAAGCAAATTTACAATGTTTTTCTATTTTTAGCTCTGGTGGCCATTTTGTTCATCGGAGTGGGATCATTTTAGCTAATATGGTAGAGGGTCAACGACATAATATTCCTGTGAAGTTTGAATCAAATTGGCCCAAGGGGTAAGGAGGAATTGTCATTTGAAGTTTTTCTTTTTTTAGCTCTGGCGGCCATCTTGTTAGTCAGAGCTGAACAATTTTAGCCATTTTGGTAGGGAGTCAACAACCTAATATTCCTGTGAAGTTTGAATCAAATTGGCCCTATCGTTAAGGAGGAGTTGTCGTTTGAAGATTTTTCTATTTTTAGCTCTCGTGGCCATCTTGTTCGCCGCGTTGAACGATTTTAGCTATTTTGGTAGGGAGTCACCTAACTAACATTCCTGTGAAGTTTGAATCAAATTGGCCCAATGGTTGAGGAGGAGTTTGCCTTTTGATGTAAATTTACAAAGTTTTTCTGTTTTTAGCTATGGCGACCATTTTGCTCATCAGAGCGAAAACCTTTGACCTATATTGGTAGTGGGTCATCTAAGCAACATTCCTATGAAGGCCCAAGGGTAAAGGAGGAGTAGTCGTTTGAAGAATTTTTCTATTTTTAGCTCTGGCAGCCATCTTGTTAGTAAGAGCGGAATGATTTTAGCTATTTCTTTAGGGAGTCATCTACATAACATTCCTGTGATGTTTGAATCAAATTTGCCAAAGGGTTAAGGAGGAGTTCGTGTTTGAAGCAAATTTACAATGTTTTTTCTATTTTTAGCTATGGTGGCCATTTTGCTCATCAGAGCAGAACCTTTTCAGCTATTTTGGTAGATGGTCACCTATGCAACGTTCCTATGAAGTTTGAATAAAATTGGCCCAAGGAAACAGGAGCAATTGTCGTTTCAAGATTTTTTTCTATTTTTCAAGCTCTGGTGGCCATCTTGTTTGTCAGAGCACAACAATTTTAGCTATTTTGGTAGGGAGTCATTTGGGCAACATTCCTGTGAAGTTTGAATCAAATTGGCCAAAGGGTTGAGTAGGAGTTTGTGTTTGAAGCAAATTTACGATGTTTTTCTATTTTAAGCTATGGTGGCCATTTTGCTAATCAGAGCAATACCTTTTAGCTATTTTAGTAGAGGGTCACCTAAGCAACATTCCTATGAAGTATAAATTAATTTGGCCCAAGGGTACAGGAGGAGTTGTCGTTTAAAGCATTTTCTATTTTTAGCTCTGGCGGCCATTTTGTTCACCGGAGCAGAAACGTTTTAGCTATTTTGGTAGAGGGTCACCTAAGCAACATTCCTATAAAGTTTGAATGAATTGGCCGTATTGAGGTACAGGAGAAGTTGTCGTTTAAAGATTTTTCTATTTTTAGCTCTGGCGGCCATCTTGTTCAGCAGAGCGGAACAATTTTAGCTATTTTTGTAGAGGGTCACCTTCCTATGAAGTTTTATTGAAATAGGCTCAAGGGTTAAGGAGGAGTTAGCATTTAAAGCAAATTGTTGACGCTGCACGACACACGACGCACGACAGACATTGACTGATCACCATGAGCATTATATATCAAGCAATTGGATTGGTTGATAGTCAGATTTGGGTGTGGAAAAATTAATTGAGTCAGCAGGACAAGGGTTAACACGCCTATGTAAAATGTTCTCCTGTTGTTCAGTACATTATACATGACAACTGAAATCTGAAAAAAAATCTCTGGTTGAATAAGAAAATTTTTCCTCCGGCTGCAATTTCACTTTACAAAAATCACTTAGACTGATACCAGTCCTAGATGTTAATGGTTTTGTCCATACTTGCCACATTTTATCTTATGCCATCATGCCAGGCCAGATTTTATTTTATACTGTCTCAACATCAAGTGATGAGAGGTCAAGAGAGAGATTTGAGGAAAGGGTAAACGTTTTCAGCTAAGGATTACTTTATAAAAACAAGAGGGCCAAGATGGCCCTGGATCGCTCACCTGATCCATAGAGTTACAAGTGGGCCCCAGGGAGGGCCATTATTGACCCTAGGCCTATAATTGAGTTTTTAAAAGTAAAACTTATTTTAACTAGGATACCCACCTCAGGCTTAATGACTGCATTTCCCTTATTCCCCGCAAAGAAATTTATGGTTCGTTCTGTATGTTTCGGTACTTCGTAGAACCGGTACCGGTAATTACCCAGTGACAAAAGCGCGGGAAAGCGCCCGAGAATCACGGATTAATCAGAATTCCCTTGCCCTCTAGATGGAGGGGTTAGGTTGGTGGGCCATCTGCCTTAAGCCTGAGGTGGGTATCCTAGTTAAAATAAGTTTTACTTTTAAAAACTCAATTTTAACTGTCGTCCACCCACCTCAGGCTTAATGACTGCAGAATTAGCCTTGGCGGGATGGAATCTCCAACCACATACAGAACGATCCTTTATTCCAGGGATAAATCCTGTAGAAACTTAGGATTCTAAAAAGATAAACAATGGAAATTGAGGAAGAAAACTAAATTTCCACCATTTCTATCCCTGGAACATCACTATCAGCTCCAAGTACCTTTTGAATGTGTCTTGCAAGGCCTCGGAAGATAGTCTCCAGATTAGCATTGAGGAAGAGGAAGACCAGACTGGCCCCCCACCACTTTTTGAGCAGAAACCAATGGACCCATCAGTCGTAGGTTTTCTCCTTGTGTGTTCAAGTCTCGTAAATAGAACTTGGCAAAAGTCGAACAAGAGGACCACACGGCAGCTTTGATAACATCCTCAACTGGGGTTTTATTCAAGTAAGACCAAGAGGTTGAAAGGGCCCTTAGCTCATGAGCCTTAATCTTAAGCAAAGCTATTTTAGACTTAGACAATTTCTTATAAGCTAATCTAATAGTATAAGAAATCCATCCGGAGATAGATCCCTTGGTAATATTGTGATTTCCCTTCAAGGGAAGAAAAAGCCTTTTCCTGTCTTTCCGGATAGGCTCAGTCACTTTCAGGTAACGTTTTAAAGCCCTAACCGGGCATAAAAACCTGTTAAAGTCATTAAATTTAACTGTTCTGGCTAAATTTTGAACCAAGATATCATCCGGGCAAATGGATGGTAATTGATTTTTTGCCAAAAAACCTGGTTGTGTCCTTAAAGAAACAGAACCATCTGACTGATTGAATCTGAGATGTCCTGAATCCATGGAGAAAGCATGAATCTCACTAACGCGTCTTGCTGTTGCCATGGCAAGCAGAAAAACTGTTTTCAGAGTGAGATGGAACCTAGAAGCTTTATGTAAAGGTTCATACGGTTCAGAACATAATGAAGAAAGGACACAAGAAAGGTCCCATTTCGGAGCTAAAGACCTTTGAACAGGCCTCTGTAATTCAAATGACCTTATAAGTTCTGAAATGATAGGGTCAGATCCAATGTTTATGTCAGATGTGAATTTCAAAGTATTAGAGATAGTAGATCTGTAACCTTTGATAGTACTGACTTGACATTTTTTCTCCGTGAATAAATGTAGCAAAAAGTCTGCTACTTCCATCGGAGATGGATTGAAAGGATGAGTTTCCCTGCGACTACACCAATCGGAAAAGACTTTCCATTTGGCGTCATAAACACGCCTGGTAGACAATCGCCTTGCCTGAGCAGCGTGTCTGGCAACATTCGCCGAAAAGTTTCTATCCGTAATGGATCGGCGGATAAACTCCAAGCGTGAAGTTTTAGACTTTCCACATTTTGACGAACGAATTTCTGACCTACTTGTGTCAGCAAATTCTGCACTGAGGGAATCCGAATTGGAGGTGCTACGAGTAACCGAAGTATGTCTGGAAACCAAGACATTTCGGCCCAAAGAGGAGCTACCAGCACAATGTTGCAATGATGTTGACGAATCTTGTTGATTATCGCCGGGATCAGTGCAAACGGAGGAAAAGCATACGCATGCATTCCGTCCCAGTTCATTGACATTGCGTCTATCGCCAGAGCATTCTCGTCTGGGATGGGAGACACATAGAGAGGCAGTTTCTTGTTGAGACGAGTTGCAAACAGATCTATGTTCGGAAAACCCGTCATCGACAGAATTAAATTGCAAATCGTCTGATCCAAGGTCCATTCTGTCGCAATTGGCTTGGAAAGACGACTTAGCCTGTCTGCCAATATGTTCGATTTCCCTGGTATATGTCTGACCAGAAGATTTATGCCTTCCTGATTGCACCAAAGGAGTGTATCCCACACCTCCATGCACAGAGACGGAGAATGGGTGCCCCCTTGTTTCTTCAGGTACGAAACTACTGAAGAGTTGTCTGTGGCAATCAGTACTGTTGAATTGGTGACATACTGATGACATTGTTTTAGAGCAAGCAATATTGCTTTCATCTCTAGGATATTGATATGAAGAACTGATTGGTCTGGAGGCCAGACTCCATGACACAGAAGTCCTTCCGGTTCGAGATGGGCTCCCCATCCAGAGAGACTCGCATCCGTGAACAGAGTGTGAGTAGGAAGAGACGGTTTCAGCGTTACACCCGAGCTGAAACGACCCTTGTTGTTCCACCATTCTAAATGCTTCCTGATCGAAACATTGAGAAGAATGGGATGCTCCAATGGAAGAGCATGAGGCTTCCATTGAGCAAACAAAGCCATTTGAAGCGGACGTAAGTGCAATCTGCCCAGTACAACAAACTGGGCTGCTGCACTGAGTTTTCCCAGAAGAGACAGAAAGACTCTTGCTGAGACCTGATCTTGAACCTTGAACCATCGTAATAGTTCCAGAATGCCCTGTATTCTGTCTAACGGCACCCGAACTATATTCCTTTGTGTAAAAAATTCCATTCCTATGAACACAAAGTTCTGAGATGGTACTAAGTCCGACTTCTCTTCGTTCATTATCAGTCCTAGGGATGTAATCAACTTGACTGTAAACTGTCGATCTCTCAGAATTTCCTGACGAATCTGATTTCTGACCAACCAGTCGTCCAGGTACGGAAACAGTACAATTGCCCTCTTCCGTAGATAAGATGCTACAGCAACCATCAAACGGGTGAAGACATACGGACTTGTTGCAAGGCCAAACGGAAGAGCCTTGAACTGATAAGTTTGACCCTTGAGACAGAATCGGAGGTACTTCCGAGACTGTCTGTGAATGGGAACATGTAGATATGCATCCGTCAGGTCTAAGGAGATCGCCCAATCGTTGGGTTGGATCGCCTGTCTGACTTTGTTGGCTGTCTCCATTTTGAACGACTGAACTTCCAGAAAAGTATTCAGTCTGGACAGATCTATTATAAGTCGTAATTTTCCGTTTTTCTTGGGAACTAGGAAAATACGAGAATAAAAGCCTGGACCTTCCGGCTCTATCATCTCCACTGCCCCTTTGAGTAGGAGTTTGTTGACCTCTTCTTCCAAAGACCGACTTTCGGTCTGATGAAGAAAGATTGGCGTTGGAGAAAGAAGAGGTTTGCTGATGAAAGGTACCCTTTTTTTACAACAGAGAGGACCCATGAGTCCTCTGTTATTTCTCCCCAACGATTTTGAAAGTGGGCCAACCGTCCTCCTACTGGAAGGTCCTTTCTTGAAAGGGACAGTGGAGGGAGTGTATCATTGTCGAGAAACGTTAGAGGCACCTCCTCGGGAGGGGGTGTACTGACCCCTTCCTCGAGAGCTTGAGCCTCCACGGTGAGAGCCTCTCCTAGGACCACCTCTATTCTTATGATTGGGAGGTCTAGCAGAGGAAGATGAATCCCTGTGTGTAGACTTCTTTTGGCATTTAGGAATCTTAAAGCCAGAAGTAGAAGCCTGCTTACTCTGTGCAACAGAGGAAGCAATGAAACTGCTGTTGAGATTCAGAATTTAGTTTCTGAAAATCAGTAATCATTCCACCAAAGAGGGATTCAGCTGAGATCGGAACCGAGCGAAGCTTAGTCTTCGTGGCTTCCGTCAGAATCTTAGACCTTTCAATGGCAGCCTCCCTTCTAGCTTGCAGGAGTTCGACTGCCAAAATCACTGCCATAGAGGAAGAGTGCTTCAAGCAACTAACAATAGAGCTGAGTAACCTCTTCAGCATCGGAGCATCCAAGTTGTCTGACTCCAATGCTTGAACTGAAGCAGCAGTGAAAAGGTCTGCATAAGAGTTAATGGAAACCATGTTCCTAGCTTGACGCTCCATAGTCTCCAAACTCTTTACTGGCAAATTGGCATTCCCAGAGGATATCAGATCCAGTAGAGAAGCATCTTTATCAATTTTAGGAACACTGTCGGGAAATAACTGACCGTGTGACCGGTAATGTTTCACGTTTATACCAAGATCTCTCTCCAGAGATTTATTGGTAACCCAGCCAGGTTCCAGCTTAACCTTCTTATCGATCAGTGATTGAAAGACATTTACAACGTCTTTGATCAATAAGGACTGAGGGAGAGAAGCTGAGCTCTTATCCTCAGATGGGTTAAGTGCATCCAGTGTGGACCTAGGCCTCTGAAGAGTCTCCGAGGACTCCTTCCTGGGGCAAAATTCGGAGGGAAGTAAGCTCATAACCTCCTGAATTGCCTCGGCAAAAGAAATGATACCTTCCTCTTCCTCTTCAGAATTGGAAGAACCTCTGTCAAACCGAGTTTTCTTTGCCAAATTAGAAGAGGCTTTATGGGGTGAACCAGCTCTGCTCTCACCCTCAAATTCATTATTGTCCACCCTGATGGAGAGATTATCATTCCTATCCGAGCTTGAAGATAAAGCTCTAGCACGATCCTTATGGCGAGTACCATAGGAGTGCCTACGTCTCTTATGACTTCTAGAGACAGAAGAACGATTGTGAGACTTCTTATGGCGCCTGTGCCTATCCGAAGAGGTAGACCAGTCCGAACTGATTGAACTAGACCTCGAATACGAGTCAGAACTTGAACTCGTATGATGATGGCGTTTAAGGCGTCTAGATCTAGAGTTTTTTCTCTTCACTCTCGATCTATGCCTTCTATGAGGCGTGTGACGATCCCGTGAACTCGATCTGTGTTTAGATCGATCACGAGATGTCCGTCTCGGCGATCGGTGTCGATCTGACCGTTTCCGAGAATGGCGCCGTGATGACTGTCCCGGTGCCCGGTGGCGAGATGATCTGCCTGGTGAACGGTGACGAAATGAACGTCCCGCCGAAGGATGCCGGGATGACCGGTCCCGGGAACGTTGCCGGGAAGTGGACCGACCCACTGACCGGTACCGGGATGTAGACCTGGTTACCCGGTCCGGGTATCGATGTTTGGACGATCAATCTTTGGATTTGGGCCGAAATGACCGGTCGCGAGAATCCCGGCCCGGTGACCGGCCAGATTCCCCGCCCGGTGACCGGCCAGATTCCCGGCCCGATGACCGGTCAGATTCCAAAGAATCTGGTCCCGAGGACGAGGAAAGACTATCCCCAGACTTGGCGTTGGGTGTTCTTTCTGTCCTCTTGTCCGCAGACACTTGGGTGGAAGATCCACCGGGTCGATCTTGAGTAGATTGACGTGTGTCTATCGGGGAATTTTCCCGGTTCTCCCGGTAATTCTCCCCCGATGCGGACGCAGTCTGAGAAGGGTTCTCAGACTGGGACTGCTTGGGAGCAGTCCCGGACTGCTTAGTTGCAGTCCCGGAGCCTGACTGCTTGGAAGCGGCTCCCTTCTTGCCCATCTTCTTCTCTTTAGTGGAACGTCTTCGCTTGTACGATCGTCGGTTTACGGCAAGCGTCCACACTGAGCTCGTCCACAGTTTGCAAGTGGCACAGCGTGACTCAAAACTGCAATGAGAGCATGTAAAACAAGAAGAATGATTGTCCCAGGAAGCTTTTAAATGTCCGCAAGAGCCGCGGATTTGGGACATTGAAGGACAAGAACAAAACAAACAATAACGAAAAAGGTCACGAAATTATGTGACAACAAGAAAAGAAGTTAAAAGCAGAAATTCCTGCTAAATTAACTATATGAAGAAAGGAAAACAAATACCAACATTTCCAGCGAGGGAAAAACAGTGTACCATCCAAGTAAACAACAAATATTAGAAATTAAAATCCAATATCTGAAAAACACATCCGAATTGGTCACGCGCAAAGGGAATTCTGATTAATCCGTGATTCTCGGGCGCTTTCCCGCGCTTTTGTCACTGGGTAATTACCGGTACCGGTTCTACGAAGTACCGAAACATACAGAACGAACCATAAATTTCTTTGCGGGGAATAAGGGAAATGCAGTCATTAAGCCTGAGGTGGGTAGACGACAGTTAAAATGTGCATAATGTTGAGGGAGGTCTAAAAGGGTGAAGCTTCATACCAAATATCAACAAAGGCTATAATTTGAACAATCTTGGCAAAGGTCCACAAGATGAAACTACACACCAAATATCAAAGACCTGGGCCTTGCAGTTTCAGAGAAGAAGATTTTTTTTTTAAAGATATTCCCTACATAAGCCTATGTAAAACCAAATGTCTCCTGGGCGGGGGCATTTTTGGCCTCAGGGCTATAATTTAAACAATCTTCATAGAGGTCCACTAGATGCAGCTTCATACATGTACCAAATATCAAAGACCTGGGCCATGCTGTTTCAGAGAAGAAGATTTTCAAAGCCTATCTCTATCAGTCTAAAACCAAAGGGCCCTGGGGCATTTGTGGCCCGAGGGCTATAATTTGCCAATTCTTGGTAGAGGTCCACTAGATGAAGCTCCATACCAAATATCAAAGACATTGGTCTCGCACTTTCAGAGAAGATTTTTTTAAAGATATTCCCTATGTAGGTCTATGTAAAACCAAAGGGTCTCGGGGCAGGGGCATTTTTGGCCCCAGGGCTATAATTTGAACAATCTAGACAGAGGTCCACTAGATGAAATTACACAACAATCATCAAAAAATCTCTGAAACTGCAACCCCCAAGGTCTTAGATATTTGGTGTGTAGCTTCATCTAGTAGACCTTTACCAAGATTGTTCAAATTTTAGCCTTTGTTGATATTTGGTATGAAGCACTTCATCTAGTGGACCTTTACCAAGTACCAAGATTGTATGAAGCTTCACCTTTTTAGACTTCCCTCAACATTATGCACATTATAGCCATGGGGACAAGAACGACCCTCCCCCGGACCCACTTGTTACCCTATGGATAAGGTGAGCGATCCAGGGCCATCATGGCTCTCCTGTTTATGAAAATCGGCTCATTAGTATGGTTGCTATGGCAGCTTATAGACTTATAATGGGGAAAATTGAAAATGGCATTTCTGCCAAGCCTCTGCAGACATTTTGACAATACTTTCATAAAAATATTCCTTAGGCAATCTACTATCTGATCTATCTACTACCCTATAAACAGGGCATGACAATGATTTTAGGCCTTCTGCTCATTTTTATTGGTTGATGAAAAAAAATAGAAAAAAAAAAATACTTAAAAAATCATCTCCTCAAAAACCTTAAACTCTAGGAGGCAGAGACTTTATGAAAATATTTGCCTTTACAGTTTGTTTTTTTTTTTTTTTTTTTTTTATGAAATTCAGCCATTTAGATGGTTGCTATGGCAACTTAGATTTTCCAGGAAAATTGAAAAATGACATTTACTGTCAAACCTTTGCTGATATTCTGCCAAACTTTCATAGAAATTTCCCTTGAATAAACTTCTCTCAGCCATATGCTTTAATATCAACTTGGGCGTCCCCAAGGTTGTGCCGGGGCCATGTCTCACCCCCTCCACTTCATAAAATGCCATTTATCTCAGAAACCATTCAGATTCCCACCCCTTAACCATATATATTGATAATAAGAAGAAGTCAGTGACACCAACCTGGGGGTCCAGCACTCAGTGACATCAACCTGGGGGACCCCCGGGATGTGCCTGGGCCATGCCACCACCCCATCCACTTCTTAAAAGGCTGAATATCCCAGAAACCTTACAGATCCCCACCCCTAAACCATATATATTCTTGTCCCTTATGATAAGTGGCATTCAGTAGCACCAACCTCGGGGTCCCCCAGGATGTGCCGGGGCCATATGCCTACCCCACTCCACTTCATAAAAGGCCCAATATTCCAGAAACCTTACGGGCCCCCGCCCATAGGGGCTTGAAGAAATGTATGGGCTATATGATGCTTCCGCGCACTGCTGATTCGGGCCTGCACACTAGTACTGGTAAACCCCTTAGAGGACCTAAGCCTGTCCAGGAACAGCGGTGCGAGGCGGACCGTCCAGGCTGATAAACCCTATTGGTTTCATTGGGTGACAGGGCTTGAGAAGTCATTTCATCTCAGTGTCTGGTAAAAGTCCCACAAAATTGGAAGCAACGTCTCCAAAATGACCTTTGCAGTGTTGATGGGGACGTTAAACCTCAAATCAAACAAACTAGAAACCTTACAGAACCCCACCCCCATAACCAAATTTATTCTTGTTCTTTATGATAAGACACATTCAGTAACATCAACCTAGGGGTCATCCAGGGCGTGCCCTGGCCATGCTGCACCCCTCAACTTCACCAAAGACCATATACCTGAGAAACTGTTTAGAGCCCCGACCCTAAACAATATATATTCTTGTTGTTAATTTTAAGAGCCAATCACTGACATCAGCATGTCGCCCTGGGGGTGCCAGGGGCCATACCCCACCCCTTAACTTCATTAAAAGCAATATATCTCAGAAACCGTTCAGATCCCCACCCCTTAACCATATATATTCTCTAAAAGGGAATTTATGACATGTTTTTTCCATAGCACTCAAGTGAAATTGACCCTATATTTAGCTGGTTTTTATTTTCAGTATTAAATAAAACATTAAATTCTGCAAGTACCATATGTTTTTTTTTTCTCTTTCATTTTCAATTCAGTAGTTATGTTAAAATACCATAGAACACAAAAAAATATTAAACATGTATCAAGAAACTAAAAATACTGTGTTAAGTAACCAAAATAATGCTAATATAGAAGGTTTTTATTGGAAAAATATTGCTGGTTGTCAGGAGCATTTTGGATAGCAAAATCTTTCAAATATCAAAGACCTAGGCCTTGTGGTTTCAGAGAAGATTTTTCAAGATTTTCCCTATATATATACAAGTCTGTGTAAAACCAAAGGGCCCCGGAGCGGGGGCTTTTTTGGCCCCAGGGCTATAATTTGAACAACCTTGGTAAAGGTCCACAAGATGAAGTTTCATACCAAATATCAAAGACCTGGGCCTTGCGGTTTCAGAGAAGAAGATTTTTAAAGATTTTCCCTATATAAGCCCATGCAAAACCAAAGGACCCCAGGGCAGATGCATTTTTGGCCCCAGCACTATAATTTGAACATTATTGGGTCCACTAGTTGAAGCTTCATACCAAATATCAAAGACCTGGTGACCTAAAAAATCAGAAAAAAAAATACATGAATTAACTTCAATTAAGTTCATTTGAATACTAAAAAAATGACAAAAAAGCATTTAGCATGTATCAAGAACCATGAAATACTAAAAAGGTAACTAGAATAATAATAATATTATAGGTTTAAATTGGAAAAATATTGCTGGTTGTCAGGAGCATTTTTGATAGCAAAAATGCTCCTGACAACCGGTTGTCAGGAGCATTTTATATAGCAAAAATGCTCCTGACAACCGGTTGTCAGGAGACACTTCCTACATTTTAACATTATTAGATCTCAAAAATTGTCTAAGTTAAAAAAGGTGAAATAAGTGAAAAAAATTATTTAAGGATAATAAAAAAAGAATATGCACATTTTCAGACCTATATGATAACACCTGTTAAGTTTCAAAAGGATTGACCTAGAACTGTAAGAGGAGTTGCGGTAACAAGGTAGCTACTCCCTATACATTTTAACATTAGTAGATCTCAAAAATTGTCTAAGTTAAAAAAGGTGAAATAAGTGAAAAAAATTATTTAAGGATAATGAAAAAAGAATATGCACATCTTCAGACCTATATGAAAACACCTGTAAAGTTTCAATAGGACTGACCTAGAACTGTAAGAGGAGTTGCGGTAACAAGGTAGCTACTCCCTATACATTTTAACATTAGTAGATCTCAAAAATTGTCTAAGTTAAAAAAGGTGAAATAAGTGAAAAAAATTATTTAAGGATAATGAAAAAAGAATATGCACATTTTCAGACCTATATGATAACACCTGTAAAGTTTCAAAAGGATTGACCTAGAACTGTAAAAGGAGTTGCGGTAACAAGGTTGCTACTCCCTATACATTTTAACATTAGTAGATCTCAAAAATTGTCTAAGTTAAAAAAGGTGAAATAAGTGAAAAAAATTATTTAAGGATAATGAAAAAAGAATATGCACATCTTCAGACCTATATGAAAACACCTGTAAAGTTTCAAAAGGATTGACCTAGAACTGTAAGAGGAGTTGCGGTAACAAGGTAGCTACTCCCTATACATTTTAACATTAGTAGCTCTCAAAAATTGTCTAAGTTAAAAAAGGTGAAATAAGTGAAAAAAATTATTTAAGGATAATGAAAAAAGAATATGCACATCTTCAAACCTATATGATAACACCTGTAATGTTTCAAAAGGATTGACCTAGAACTGTAAGAGGAGTTGCGGTAACAAGGTACCCACTATCAAATATTACAGACAGACAGAAAGACAGACAGACTCACAGACAGACGGAATTCCGGACAAGCCAAATCCAATATAGCCCCCACTTTTTCAAAGCGGGGCTATAATAATTAAGACCATCCCGCCTAACCCCCTTGTTACCTGCCTAAGTTTAACAAGTAATTATCATTAATACATCGTCAAATATTCTACCAATAATTACTAGCTAAGACATGTCTATTTTAAAAGTTTAAAGGTCAATTTTGTCGTTTCGATTCCAAACAAAATACAATTTTACAGAAATAACATCACATTTACAATGGCGACAAACGACCAATGGTGTTTTTTGCCCACCACCGGTAAGTCCCGGCAAATAGTAGTAATGAGCGATGACGTAGTGTTTGGATGTGTCTATAATCCTGTAAAATAGAAGTAAAGGCTATGATCAGGAATCGGTACAATTACCAAACATTGTAAATCCCAGTTTTATTATATGAAAGTATGGGATTAAGAGGTCCAAATTATATAGTTATGTTTTCGCGATGTTTGAATTACACTATTATCAATGACTGAAGATGTATTTTGATGTTGATGCGAAATTATCCCCTACTGAGTTTCATATACATATTCGGCAAAAAAAAAATAATAATAATAATTAATCTGTTATAGCGTTCAAAAGGAAATCAACAGCTAGTGAGACATATTCTGCCCCCGCCCATCGGGGCCTGAAGAAATAGATGGGCTGCACAGTGCTTCCATGCAGAGCTGACACTGACCACACGAGTAATGATAAACCGCTTAGAGCAAATCTTTTCGCGAAAATTGCTTCTATTATATTATAATATATGTATAAAAATAATAAATGAGTAATAAAAACGGTGCATTGGGGTGTCTTGTGGTGTCTTGGGGCTT
The DNA here is from genome assembly GCA_963580285.1 of Lucinisca nassula. NCBI lineage: Eukaryota > Metazoa > Mollusca > Bivalvia > Lucinida > Lucinidae > Lucinisca > Lucinisca nassula. The sequence goes on from OY757017.1 coordinate 47,479,960, forward strand.
TCAGACCCACTTATTTGTTATTTAATTGTATGGGAAAAGAAAATAGGGAAATTGCTTTGTTATCAGAAATACGATATGGTAAGTTAGTGAGATGGGTGAATTGGTTTGATTTGTGCAGCTTTATATTATTATGTGTAGATCACTTTGGCTTAGTGTAACGAACTTTGGGCACTCTAGGATAATTCTATGCACCGCCAGGGTTGTGGGACAACTCAGCACATAGCAAACTCGGCACATGACAAACTCGGCACATAACAAACTCGGCCTATACAAACTCGGCACATAATTAGCTGTTTGGGTCAATCTTCTATTGGGTACTTGGTAATGATAAACAAATAATCAAACAAATAAATAACCAAACAAATAATCAAATTAAAGTTACCTGTGAAATAGGGACCAACTAAATAGGGACCAAACATCAATATTTAATGGAGTAGATCTTTATTAAAAAAAATATGAAGATTTTTTTTCAATAAAATTTCAACTACCGTAAAATCTCTATTAGAAGCCCATGCTCTAATAAACGCCCACCTCCCGATTTTGATGTTAAAAATGGCGATTTTTGGGGCAATTCTCAGAAAAATACCAGCCTCTAATAAACGCCCACTGGAAAAAAATCAGCAAAACACGATCTTACCGTATGCTGAAAAATTCCGAATTTGCTGCTTGATCGCCGAATGAACAAGTTTTTTTTTCTCTCGTGGTCCAAATAAATGATAAACACAGGGAATTTCTGGTCCTTTGCCTTGAACAAAAGTCCCTTCTGCAGCGGAGTGTGGGCCTCCGGTAATTTCGGCTGTGATCTGAACGATACTGCCGTCCTTGTACAAAAATGTCAAAAGCTGACATAAACCTTCGACAGTAGTATCACTTTTCTTCACTATGATTGCACTGTCACTATGCTGATTGTCAGGCTCTAAGAAACAATCCAAATTTGTCCCACAAGAATAAAAAATCCTGTAAACGTGGTGTCCTTTAATAACACATTTGACCGACATGATCTTCCTGACAAACATCATGTGTTTGACGCATGTTTACCTCACATCAAAGGCGGCACCGCAGGATTTTTCCCGCAGAAATTTAGAGCCAGCGTCTATCAACACGTGGCCGATTAGGGCTGATCAATAAATAATGAGCCTCAACAGCAGAACAGGCGAAATGACGTTAGTGAAGAGGAAGAAAGCTACATGACAGACAGAGAGGAAAGCCTTACCTCCGATGTTGATTCATAGGAACTTTTTTGTGACACTGCCTTGTAATGATGGGAACAAATTTTTTTTATGTGTTTCTGCCATTTTTGACAAGAAACGAGAAAGATGTTATATGATACTTGCTATATTGAAGATAGAGGGCAAGAGTTGTGCCTTTGTTTTTTGGTGTTGTTTTTTTTTGTGTTTGATTTGAGGTTTTAACGTCCCTGTCAACACTGTAAAGGTCATTTTGGAGATGTTGCTCCCAATTTTGTGGGACTGTTACCCGACAAGTCATGCCTGAAGAAGTCTATTGTATCACCGGCACAGCTATTGTATCACCAGTCATTTTTTGAGAAACAAGATGGCGACCATATGAAAAAATCTGATCGTTTTGGACCGTCATATGTGACTTGCAGGTTTCTATAGCCTCTAATAAACGCCCAGCCCCCTCTTCATGAAAGGCAATGATTCTAATAGACGCCCGGGCGTCTATTAGAGATTTTACGGTATTTAAGTTTCAAATATTTAAGTTAATTCTTAAATTTAACAGCGAATAAATCTTAAAAAAAAAAAAACATAGGTTGTGGGTACTCGTTAGAACCGCCTCAATGAAGTGGCTCTAACAAGCACCCACAACCTATTTTTACTGAAAACAAGGAAAAAATATTGTATGACAAGACGCCTATCAACTCGGCTGGGCGATCTCTTGTTTGACAATAAGCCCATCAACTCGGCTGGGCAATCATGGGTGGCAATGGGTCCCAAATATCATATTCACAGCTTTAGTCATCGCCTGATTAATCAAATAATTAGTGTAGCAATTTAAGCCATATCCACAGCTTATTGATTTAGATGATTTAAAAAAAAAAAATGCAAAAAAAAAATATTCTAGAAACTTTTTTTATTTATAAGCATAGATCTATATATAATTATTATAAAATAATAAAAATAAAACAGGCAAATAAAGTATTAATGTACAGCTTAATAAGCATTATAACTGTTGTGGGCCGAGTTTGCTATGTGCCGACTGTGTAGGGGCCGAGTTGGTTATGTGCCGAGTTTGCTATGTGCCGAGTTGTCCCGATACCCACCGCCAGTAACACTGTTGACATTTTTTACCTCACGTGTCAGGTTGACATTTGTATATACCTAATGGAAGAAAACATTGCTGATTAGTCATACCAAAATAATTGCATAAAATGTGAAATATATAAGAGAGTTACAAGAAAGAGTACCGAATGTCCTATGGGTCTTATCGGAATGCATTATAATGAGACTGAGAGCCTCAGCATCTTTGCAAGCCACTGGCGACTCAGATTCGCGGTAAATACCTTACGTAGAGAATGATGATGTTTAACAGAAAAACATAGCTTACCTGTTATGCTTCTCGGTGATTTAAAACTGCTTAATGATCCTCAACTTTTCTTTGTTCAAAATACGATTAAATATCCACTAAAACATGTCTAATACCCGATTAATTCACGACATTTTCGCTCCCTGTTTTACACAGAGAACGGCATAACAAAGGGAATGCGTCTGACAGCTGTTCAATGTTCCTCCTCCGGTTAACGAATCAACGCCTAGAAATAGAACGAGGGAAGCCCTGACCGCCAACAACTTCGATGGATTCGGATGTTTTGTTTGATTTAAGGTTTAGAGTCCCCGTCAATCCTGTATAGGTCATTTTGAAGACGTTGCTTCCAATTTTGTGGGACTTTTACCCGACATTGAGATGAAATGACATATCAAGCCCTGCCGCCCAAATGAAACCAGGGTTAAATAGGAGCTTTTTTCGTGACGTGCTTCCGGTTCTAAAAATAGAACGGTAAAAGCCCTGGCTGTCAACTGTTGTATTGCTTCAAGGCAGAGGGACAGATAAAGTGTTAATTACAGCGTAAAACAGTGGAATTCTTTTAAACTTTTGGCGAATTCTAATGTAAGATGTAATGGAAGAAACAACGATATGCTGCCAGGTGTGAAATTTCGCCAATCCCAAGTGTTATTTTTAACTGCTCTTAAAGATATATTGTACACACGACCCAACAGGGTTCTCTCTCTCTCTCTCTCTTTTCTTTCTCCGAGTCTCTCTCTTAGCGTACCAACAATTAGCGAGCGTAAGTAAATGTAAATAACCCCACGTCAACCGACATGTAGCGTGTCAACAACGTCGTTTCTACATCAAACCAACATCAAAGCGATGCACAACGTCGATGAAACGTCAGCACTTTGCGTTGGCTATAATACGGCGTTGCTTAATGAGTGCTCGGACCCACCAAGACTCAGTTGGATTGGAAGATTAAAATTAAAACAAACGTAGAAACACCATTTCAGAGCATGGGAATGAAACACTTCTTCGCAAGTGCAAGATTTTACAGTAAAATATGATAGATTTGTAGATTTGTTCAACCTGCCCAGCCCTTACATTAATCCATTTGGTACCAGAAACCCTGGCAAACAGTGCAGACCCAGATCAGACGCCGCAGAACGCGGCGTCTGACCAGGGCCTACACTGTTTGCAAGAAGTCAAGCGGCGAGTTCCAAACAAATTTTGAAAACATCCTGAAACCCCTAAATCTTGAAATGGACTCCTGCTATACATAAGGAGGAAGATTCCATTTTGGACACAGGGATCAGTCAAACCTCTCTCTCATCTCAACGGTCACGTGACATTGAAGGGAGTTGGAGTGGGTGTCGACGACATGACGTCGAACCAACGTTGACTCGACGCCCGTCTGTCAGTCCACTCCATTACGAAAACATGCCTATTCAAATACATTGTAAATTTTACTAATTTGCTGAAAAAGGGAAAATTTTAAGATGAGGCGGTACTAACGAGTACCCACAATCTTTGTTTTTGAGAAGAAATAAGAAAATGTATACCCCTGCAAACCCCAGTTTTACATTAAAAAGTGGGGTTTATGGGGATCAGTTTTATAAAGGCGTGTTTTCGTGCACGATTAGACTGGCATCCCGCCCCTTAATAAAAGAGGAGGGGACGGGGTTGCTGAATCAGACACTGAAAGGGCAGAGGAACTAGTTGGTCAATTCAATGATGCGTTTAATAAAACTGAGTTCACGGAGGTTCCATTGACTGGAAGATCGGCCCCATTCATGAATAATATTGTTGTGACAGCTGCAGGAGTGATCAAATTACTTCAAGGCTTAAACCCCAGTAAGGCCTTAGGACCTGATGAGCTTCATCCCAGAGTCCTGAAGGAACTAGCAAATGAGTTGGGTCCAGTTTTCGCACACTTGTTTCAACAGTCTCTTGATACGGGTGAAATCCCCAAAGAATGGCTCTTAGCAAACATTTGTCCACTCTTCAAAAAAGGAGATAGGGCTCTTGCCCGTAATTATCGCCCTGTGTCTCTGACTTGTGTTCTGTGTAAATTGCTGGAACATATAGTCTGCTCAAACATCATGGCCCACTTGGACGAGCATAAACTTTTGTCAGACAGGCAACATGCATTTAGGAAAAGGCACAGTTGTGAAACTCAGCTAAGCACAGTTATTAATGACTGGGCAAAAATCTTGGACAAAGGGGGACAGGTGGACACATTTATTCTGGACTTCGAGAAGGCCTTTGACACCCCTCCTCATGAACTACTTAAATCTAAGTTATTTGGTTATGGAATTGGGGGAAAGACCCTCAAATGGATAGATTCCTTTCTTTGCTACAGAAAACAGCGGGTTGTTGTTAATGGTGAATCTTCAGAGTGGGCTCCAGTTTTGTCTGGAGTCCCGCAAGGGACCGTTCTTGGTCCACTTTTGTTCTCCCTGTACATCAATGATATTTCCACTGACATTGACTCAGAAATAAGACTGTTCGCAGATGACTGTGTTTGTTACCGGGAAATTAGAGATACAGATGACTCATTGAAACTTCAGGCTGACATAGATAGATTAGGATGTTGGGCACGTAAATGGGGCATGAGATTTCAGCCAGTTAAATGCAATATTATGCAGATAACTAGGAAGAGATCTAATAAAGTTGAGGCTTCTTACACCTTAGAGGGAACGGTCCTCGAAAATGTGGACTCCATTAAATACCTTGGAGTGACAATCTCACACAACTTGAGATGGAATACTCATATTAGCAACATGTGTACTAAGGCAAATAGAACGCTTGGTTTCCTGAGGCGAAATCTTCATCAGTGCCCTCAGGATGTAAAAGAGGCAGCATATAAAGGTCTTGTTCGCCCAATCTTGGAATATGGTAGTTGTATCTGGGACCCCAGTGGAGTGGTCCTTAATGATGAAATTGAGAAAGTTCAGAATAGAGCTGCTAGATTTGTAACAGGCAATTACTGCTTTGAAACTGGGAGCATGACTGGAATACTTGGAAAATTAAAATGGGAGTCACTCAAGAAAAGGAGAAAAGACAGTAGGCTAATCCTTTTATACAAAGGTCTAAAGGGTGCTGCCAGCATTCCAACAGATGACCTTGTTCCCCCAGCTAGACACTGTAGAAATCACCATTCGTTGGCGTTTCAGACCCTTAGCGCAAGAACCGACATTTATAAAGAGTCGTTCTTCCCCAGAACCATTAGAGATTGGAATGCCCTTCCCGATTCGATTATCTCGACAGCTGAAGGTGCTGATGATTGTGTAGCTAAATTTACCTCTTTGGTTAGAGCTAGGGACTAACTTCCCACATCACAGGTCCTGGTGTATGAATGTCATTTGACGTGTCACCAGTAACAATTCTGATTCTGATTCTGATTCTGACATTTTTAACTGCTCATCGATATATAGATAGATAGATGGCTGGATGGACGGACGGACGGACCGACCGACAGACTGACAGACAGATAGATCTAAGCTCTGTCCGTATGTGATAGCTATACTTGGATAGTTGTAAGTAAGCTTTCGTGAAAAACGGTATCCTAAGCCATTGACACGAGTCATTCAGGAAGAGATTTTTGTAAATTAAAAACGGATCCAGGATAAATGAATTTCAGTAATAAAAGCAAAATATCATTCTTTCCTTCTCAAGGCATTGTTTCAATGTAAACGGGTATATTTTCTCTTAAAATGTCTGAATATTGTTAGCATTTTGAGTTCCGCCAATACATTTGAATAGCGATGGCCGTTTCAATTGACGGCCAGTGCTTTGCGCATGTGCCAGTATGACGTCATAAACGGAATTCCTAAAACCTCCTATAAGCATTGACGGGTCCGACTTGCACCGCTTTGCCTGGGCAGGCTTAGATCCTCTAAGCGGTTTACCAGTACTCGTGTGTGGGTCGGATTCAGCTCTGCGTGGAAGCATTATGCAGCCCATCTATTTCTTCAAGCCCCGATGGGCGGGGGCCGTAAACATTGATATGCTGCCAGGAGTGAAAGGCTTTCGCCATTTCCCTAATTTATAATATTGTACGGCTGGAGTACATCATCAATTTTTCCTTGCATCGCCCTGACATCTATTTTGGCCCTTCATAGCATCTAACCCAACATGCACACGTCGCTATAGCAACGTCAAATCAACGTCGGTGCACCAACATAGATGTGACGTTGCATAAACGTCATAACGTTGTACCGACGTTGATACGACGTCACAATTACGGCATGTGTCTGCTGGGAAAATTAGGCCAGTACATTTAGCCGGAAATGACCCTTAACCCACAACTAATTCCTTGAAAATGTTATGAAAAATGAAGAAAATCACAAAAACCACGAAAAAAATAATATCACTGGCGTATGTTAAACAATTAATACTTGACTTCATTAAATCTTCCGAAATGAATATTTCTATCTGGGGGAAAATACTAAAAATTCTGAAGATAAAAGTTTTCTTTTAACTTTTTTTTTATATTTTGTGTGTGAAATATATATCGAAAAAAAAAAAACAAGTATTAGCATTTACAAAAAGCTTGAGTCTATGCTAAGCACACATTAATTTGTGTAGAACTAAAGTGTGCCAGTTACCATAAAGTGTAAAAAAGTCACAGATATCAAATAAGTATTTCCCAATCTTATCACCAATTTCACATAAAATAAAATTTCCGATTCTTTTTTCACTATCAATAACAACTAATTGTACTACATACCTACATTTACGGTTTCTTCATTTCGCATTCTAGTTTAAACTTTCATTTTACATTCTAGGTTAACGTCATGAAAAAAACATTTTGCTCGAAAACATAGATTCTGATATTGTTGATACTCAATAGAACTGCCTCATCTATGTTTTGAGCAGAAATAAGTGAGTGAATGTATTTGAGGTTTACGTCCCGCCAACAGCAAATGTCATATGCAGTGGTTTCAAAAACATTTAGGCATCCAGATTTCAAGGAAAGATAGGAGTGTGATTTTGAATGTTATCTGAATAAAGCCCTTACAAATTTATCAAGCGTAGCAGGGTTATAATGTCTATGTAAACGGGAAAATCCCCACTATCCGTCTATTGATGAAATCCCTCCATACGGAGACCGGACCTCGGTTTAAAGACTCATCTGAGAGTCTGGCGAAGCCCTTGGATCGAACCCAAGACTCCTGGTTTATGAGGCTAGTAGCTTAGCCACTACACAATGGAGGCTTCTTTTAGCAGAAATAAGAAAAATAATGTACATGTATACCCCCTAAAACTCCCCACTGCCCCACTCAACCCAGGTGTAAATGGGTAGCAGTGGTGTAAAAGTCAACTGCCTCACCCTCGCGCGCGTGAAAACATTCGGAGTGTTCGAGAGCGCTTAATTAAGCTTGAGGCTTTCATCGCAATCGAACTAAAATAAATTAGTATAAACTAAAACTCCATTAGGAGGGGGTTTCTATCGAGTACCCACAATCTATGCTTTTGAGCAGACATTACGAAACGCGCCAATACAAAAACATTGTCAGTTTTTCAGCCCAAGATTGGAATTTTAAGCTAAAACTAGAGCTATCACTAAAGGTGATGAATACCCCCACAAAAACTGCCTTGATAGTACAACAGCGGCATTTTGCAAATTTTTCACTTGAAAGGGGCCATAACTATGTCGAAAATTGACGAATTGTAGTGGAAATCGAACTTGACCTGTATTTTATGATGTTACATCAGTGTACCAAAAATTATAAAAATCGGTGAAGCGCTTTTTGAGTTATCGTCTGGAAACCAAGTCAACAGACAGACCGATCGACCGACCGACAAGCTCACTCCTATATACCCCCCCCCCCCCCCAATTTCATTTGTGGGGGTATAAATAATAAATATGTTTTTCTTATTTCTGCTCAAAACATAGATTGCGGAGCTCGATATAACCACCTGAACTTGGCGGTTCTACCGAGTACCCACAATCTATGTTTTTGAGCTGATATAAGAAATTTAATGTTTATCCCTGTAAACTAAACCACAGTTTTACTATATAAAAGTGGGGTTCGAGGGGTCAAAATTATATAGGCGTGTTTTCGACCCCACCCATCTGGGCTTGGAGTAATAAATTGGGTTGCATGATGCTTCCACACAGAACTGATACCGACCGCACACGAGTACTGTTAAACCGCTGAGAATGTTTAAGCCTGCCCAGAAAAGTTGCTGCGAGTCAGCCTGTCCATTCATGTAAACCCTTTTGGATTCATTGGGCGGCAGGTCATTTCATCTCAATGTCAGGTAAAAGTCCCACAAAATTGGAAGCAACGTCTCGTGTTCGTGATGAACAAGAACAACATCAGAATTTTTCTGGGTGATCAAATCTTCCAATAGATTTGAATATGCGTGTTTTCGTAATGTTTTTTAGGACCCCAACTTTAAAAAAGTTGGAGGGCCATATTGCTTCTGGTTCGTTCATTCGACCTTCCGTTACGCCTTTGATGCATAGCATAACGCAAGAACCGCGCATGCTAGGGTTTTAAAATTTCATAAATGGATTCTTCATGGAAAATTAGCTAACTTGTATTTTTTTTCTTATCCGGATTATGCCCCTTTCAAAAGTTATTGCTTTTTTTTTTATTTATTTTTTTATATATATATATAAAATCTTGTCAGCAAAATATCTCAAAATCGATGGAGCTAGAGCCTTGTACGTTGGTGAATAGGTTGGTGGTGATGAGTAGATGTCCTGATTAACTTTTGACTAAATCCCAAAAAATACTTTGTGGCTAATGGCCCTGTGTCACTTTGGGTACATTGTATGCATTGTGATGCATAGCATAACTTTAGAACCTTGTATGCTAGGGTTTTAAAATTTCATATATGGATTCCTCATGGAAAATTAGCTGAAAGACATTTTTTCTCATCCGAATTTTGCCCCTTGTTTGAGTCAACTTTTGTATTCAATCAGCTCAAAGCAGTTATTGTGCGCAATGTTGGGAGACAAAAATTGTAAATCAATTTCAAGGGGGTATCCCTTTTCTTAGTAATATTTTTCCTGCCTGTTAAAATTCAGCGGCCACTTTCTATTGCAGTAAGTAGATAGAACAGTGTTGCAATTGTTCTGATTGTGATTTTTGAGTTGTTGCTTCCACAAAGTCACACATAGCTAACAAAATCTTACGTGTGCAACGTTACCGGAATACGCCGTATGCACATATTTACGATAATTCATTTGATTCTGATGGCACAAATGTGCTTCCATACATAAAAAAATTTGCCATGAGACACAAATGTATTTTCCGACCCCCCCCCCCCCCCCCCCCAAAAAAAAAAAAAATGTTTATTTTTACAACTTGAACATAGATCTTGTTTATCAATAGCATGCAAGGAAAATATAAATGGTATGTATTGAAAAATAGAACACAGGAAGCAGCGGTAATCTGCATTGTTTGCTTGTGTCCGCTAAACCTTCAACTGAATTTCCGTTTCATTTTGTGGATTCAAACACATATATATATATAGATGGATATAGATGGATAGATTTGGGGAAAATGCATAGCCTCCGTGTACCATATCTCGAACGATTTTGAGCAAATATTTCCATTTATCAATCAAGAGAAAGCTTCTTCGTTCTTTTGTATCTATAATAAATTATAGACTATACTTTAACAATTTCTGACGTAAGTTTTCTTTTTGATGACGTCATTTGTTAGCGCTTTTACAGCCGGTAAAACAGTGTATGGTGCTATTATCGGGCCATTACTTATTTAACGCTTTTTCTGCGGATTAAATCCTAATTTTCTCAGAACTGGCACGGATATTTTTTGAGGACTTTTTTTTGGTAATTAATATAACTAAGCCCTGTGTTTTGATGTTAAAAGAGTTTCTCAAGGAATTAGTTTGACCAGTGCCTCGCCTAAATGGACTAAACAGCCTCTAAATGTCCCCGTGTCATCTACACGGGTGGAAATCAGGGGAACAACCTCGAAAACGTGTTAACGCAAATTTGTTCCCACGCCACGTCAGGGTCGATCTGTCGAGGTAGTGAACACGTCAAGTGTAACATATCATGATGTAACATAGCAGGATATGTCTGGGCCATTTACCTTTGACATTAATTAGTTATTCTTAACGCCAGTTTCTCTGACCCTGTGCGTGGTATGTCTGAGCCTTATTTGGGCAGCTGGAAGCATGACACCACATTGAAAGGGAGAGCTTCTTTGTGATATGCATTCAAAAATTAGGCATACAAATTGAGGCATTCAAAATTATGATTCAGAGATTTGGCAACATCTATTTTGGCTTTTACCATCCAAAATTTTATTTCCGTTTTAATATGGAACTTATTTAATGTTTAGTTTTGGGAACTGACTAAAGAAGATGAACCGTATGTATTAAAAGAAACTAAAAAGTGATATTTGTTTTTCAGTGAGTTAATTCTCCCAAAAAGGAAGACGTTGAAAAGACGTTGACGTATGGTTACAAAAAGCACCTTAAATTATCACATGGTGGAGAATCTAAATTTATATTTTCATCAAACATGACAGTGGAATAACAAGTATAATGAAAGCACTGAGAGTACTGGTGGGTCGATCGTCTCTGAGTGTAGGTTGGAAAATAGTACTGAACTGAGAATCGAACTGTTCGTTTAACTTTAAGCAAGCACAGAAGATCTGATCAGACATCGCTTTATGTGGCGTCTGATTATGTAGATTCTGTTTGTCAATGCCAAAGTGCACGAGCACCGTCCAACCGCCCAGACAATCGGGGCTTGAATAAATAGCTGGACTGCATGATGCTTCCTCGCAGAGCTGAAACCGACCGCACATGAGTACTGGTAAACCGCTTAGAGGATCTAAGCCTGCCCAGGTAAAGCGGTGCGAGTCAGACCGTCCATGTTCATAAACCCTATCGGTTTCAATGCGCGACAGGGCTTGAGATGTCATTTCATCTCATTGACGGGTAAAAGTCCCCCTTAAAAATGAAGTAACGTCTACAAATGACATATACAGTGTTGACGGGGACGTTAAACCTCAAATCAAACAAACAAACGAACTCAGTCCAGAATTTTCTTCTAACGCTGCGGTATGACGTCTTAGGGATGCTTTAAACAATCAGTACTTGGATTTTGTTCAGATGGTCAATGATAGTCACGCGGACAATAGCAAGCAACAGATTCTCTGCTTTATAACGTAAACTGTGGATACCCGGCGTTAAAACGCTTCATTATAAGAAAACTGTTCAGTCAAATTTTTGTCTGAAAACAAAATATGGCAGCATTTTCCGTCAAATTATTTACATGTACATGTCATGTTTTATTATTTCCCTTCTGTATACGCGTATCTGGATTTAGAGTATTTCATTGATTATGCAACACAATCTGTGCTGAAAACATATTACGTGTTTAACATTTTATCCAGCTGCAAAAAGTGTAGATCCATCGATGGCTTCTGATCAGCATATACAATGTTTGTCATAGTTTCTCCTCTCTCTTTTCTTCTCGCTCAGTCCCACCACTGCACCCCAGCTCCTGGATAACAGTGATCTGTAACAGAGCCCCTTCAGCGATATGTTTAAACAAAAAGGTTAATTTTACCTGTTGATGGAGGCCCGCACACAGTTGAGAGGGTGCAAACGCAGCCCCTCCCCACTTTTGGAAATTATCTCAGATTCATGCAATTTTCACCCTCTGCAAAATACTTGAAATTCGCAACTTCAACCCGCCCTTTTTCAGAGTCTGCGTACGGGCCTGAATCATGTTCAAAACTGTTGCTACATACATATGGCGAAAAGTGCCGACCCTGATCAGAAGCAATGTACTGTCTATTCAATCTGGGTCTACGCTGTATGTTTAATAACGGTGCCACCTATAAAGTCTGGGCTACTCATTTTTGCTCTTAAACATTTCATGGTTCTAAACAGAAGTGTAAAAAGTCCATTTTTATTCGATTTGGCATACATTTGTGTAACAGTTTTATGAATGGAATGTTCCGAAGACGTCACGTGACAGCGTGTATTGTTTTTCTTTCATTACGTGATCAACCTGGCATTCTAATACTATTTCGTCTGTTCGTTTAACACTCAAATACCACTATTTAAGCAAACAATGTAGTCCCTGTGCAAACAGCTGAGCAGACGCAACATTCCGCGGTGTCTGATCTGGGTATTGGGTGTTCTCACGATTCCTGTCAAGACAGGATAGCTCTGACCTATGTGTGCATCGATAAAAATAGCGCAACGTTTCAAGTTCTATTAATATTGGTTTTCCAAAATCAGTGATGGTCACGTGGACAACTGTATGAATTCCGTTTTGCCATTTAGTAAATTTACGATCGACCCAAAAATGTGGTCATTTTCGAGGAAGTGATCAGGAGAACGTTATAAGAATAGAAGTGAAGGCAATGATCAGGAATCGATACAATTAACCCACAGCTCCCATCAGAGACACCAAAGGGAAAGAAACACAAACATGAAAAAACAGACCTCAATGCAGACATCATTTGGCCCCCGCCCATAGGGGCATGAAGAAATATATGGGCTGCATGATGCTTCCACGCAGAGCTGAATCCGGCCCGCACACTAGTACTGGTAAACCGCTTAGAGGATCTAAGCCTGTCCAGGAACCGCGGTGCGAGGCGGACCGTCCATGCTAATAAACCCTATTGGTTTCATTGGGCGATGTCATTTCATCTCAATGTCGGGTAAAAGTTCCACAAAATTGGAAGCAACGTCTCCAAAATGACCTTTACAGTGTTGACGGGGACGTTAAACCTCAAATCAAACAAAACAAACAAATTAATGCAGACATCAATAGCGGAACGCCAGTAGGACAGTTACTCTCCCACAAAATGGCCGACAGGCTATTCAACATAAAATATTATAAGCGACACAAACACCCAAAGACAAACCATAACAAAAAATAAACCGCGACAGAAGAACTGCCTTGGAACGGTTCCACTGTGTGTGTGTGTGTGTGGGGGGGGGGGGGGGTTAAATCTATTTTACATGGCCACAATCCTCGCCCTTACTTCCGTCTGGATTAAGACAAATAATTTGTTCAGTCCGCATGAAGGCCTCCTAACTTATTGGTGCAACATCTCCGTGAACACAAAAAACAAACAATCACAGAGATGAATCAACGGCAAGAAACCACTGAAATGCTGGAGCAAAAGAAAACCAAGAGTTAGACTCCGATGGGCCCGACCAGAGACAGAACATCAGGTACCAACCAACATAAGCCTTTATGCTGTAACCGTCATAGAATCTGAGGCCTGACCCAGCGGCTTGCAACGTTGTCAACCGTGATTGGGTTAACTATCATGCATGCAGTCTGTCGTATAGCATTTATGTTGTACCCAATCTTTTTTTATCGAAGAATGATTTTACGAAATTGGGTGCTGAAGTCATTGCGGTTATGTATTTTTCGGAATTTATATAATAAGTCACCATAAAATTCGGGTTCCGATAGACCTTGTTGCAGAAGATCAGGCGACCGGACAACTATTTGAACGTCTACAGCTACCTAACTTGCATGGACGCTAAACTTAATCCGCGAAATTTTCATGGCTGCCCCATAGAGGACCCGGAAAGGTTTATGTCGGACTTCGGGGCATATTGTGTTTTAAACAGGATTTCCGACATAGACAATAAAAAAGTTGCCGCGTTCCAGTTACACCTAGACGGACCGGCGCAGACCTGGTTCTGCTGCCTGGCGGAGGATGACAAATTATCTTGGGAGGCCCTCTTACCTACAGACAACAAACCAGTGCTTCTGGTGGAAACAGAACAGTTTCAAATTTTGTGTTTGAAAACCTGGGCCCAGGATTACAATGCGTACTTAAATTTTAAGTACCTACTTAAACTAAGTATTTACTTAACTGGCGTATAAAGTGAACTACAAAGAAATTCGTTCGTTTAAGTCGATACTTAACCAAAGAAAATACTTAAATATTTAAGGTAACCCAGGTAGGTACCTTAACTTTTAAGATTTGACCTTGACACCCACCTGAATGTATATATCAATAACGGCAAACCTTAGGGTTTTATTTGTCCGAGATCACCAGTGATGCTCGGTAGTTCAAACGGTAGAGTGTTTTTTTTTTATATGCGAGAGGTCCTGGGTTCGAGTCCCGGTCGGACCATTTTTTTTCCTCCCTGTGGGGCAAGTCTACTTGCCATATAGGTACTGGGATGTATTTCTCCCTTGATGTGTCAAAGTGTGCGACGAACAGTGTGTGTGTGAATTCGGGTTTAACGTCGCTTTCAACAATTTTTCAGTCATATCACGACGGTGTCTGGTTGCGACAGGGAGCTCAATGCTCACGTTTATAGTGCTGCCTCACTGAAGTATCATGTCCCAGACACATTACATGATACCACACCCAGTCACATTATCCTGACACTGGATCGACCAGTCCTAGCTCTACCCCGTAAATCTGAGTGCCAAGCGAGGAGCAGCTAGTACCATTTTTAACGACTTTGGTATGTCGCGGCCCGGGATCGAACCCGAGACCTCCCGTTCCCCGGAGCGGACACTCTACCTACTGAGCTATCGGGGCCGGTCATGCGACGAACAGAGCTGTGTTGAAACTTCCTTTTACATAATACTGTTTATCATATGACGTTATTGATAAGCAGTGGATAATGTCGTGTAATAAAAATTGTATGACCAAACGTGTAATAACACTTTGGCGGGATTACGTAACGTCATGACGACGTCCATGTCAACCATGCATTTTCTGTGAAGAAAAGTGACAAATTTGATGGCGATAAAATTTAATTTCAAGGGGCCATATGATAAACAGAATCTTACACTCGTGGTCACTTCATATGAATTTTATGAAACTCGCCAAAGGCTCGTTTCATAAATTTCATATGAAATGACCACTCGTGTAAGACCCTCTAATATAATACTGGTGACAGGGCAGACCCTCTAATATAATACTGGTGACAGGGCAATAATTAATTGTTGGGTGTGGGAAGGTTATTATACGTGAAAGGGGGTCCTAAATGGCTCGGTTGTTTTTGTCAGGGTGTGGTTGTGTGTGTGTGTGTGTGTGTGTGTGCGGGGGGGGGGGGGGATCGTCGCATATCACTTTTGTCTGTTAGTTAAAAACTGATCCTGTGGCACATCGGGTCCATGTTCCTACGCGTATGCCCTGCTAGTTTTACGCATACACTGTTCACAACGTTCATATGCCGTCTTTATATTCATTGTCATGAAATAGTATGACGCAACGTGCATTTATGAAATGACTTGTTTTTCTGCTGTTCGTGAAAGTATAAACGAACAGGGTCGCCTGCAAAGTAAATGAACTCTGAAGGGATTCATATAAACTTTGCTAGCGACCCGCTGTCGTTCATACCTTCATGAACATCGGAAAAAATATTTCTTATATATACATTCTTTTTTCCTCATCAATCGGCGAAAAATTCTTATAAGGCAAACTGTTAAAGCTGAAAAACATTAACACGCTGTTTTTCTACAAAGAGCGGAACAGCATTGTCGTCGTCAACGCCCATTGAGATCATAGAGAACCATGGTTTTGGGTGTAGACTTGCGACACTTGACGTCATTGAAAAACATGTGATTCGATGCGTTCATGGAAGTATGATTTGTTTGTTTGATTTGAGGTTTAACGTCCCCGTCAACACTGTAAAGGTCATTTTGGAGACGTTGCTTCCAATTTTGTGGGACTTTTACCCGACATTGAGATGAAATGACATCTCAAGCCCTGTCGCCTCATGGAAGTATGAACAGGCGTATAGGTTTACAATAGGTTTCACACTTGAAATGTAAATATCAACTATTTTGGCGTGAACAACTGTAACGTATGTCAACGATGTACATTTGTTGGGCAAATGGTCAAGGTAAAGGCAATAAAATCCTATTTAAAATCCAATTCGAATGCCCGTTTCGTAACTTTCATATGAAAGGACCATTTGTGTAAGATTCTCGATATCAAAATTAATGAAATACAAAGAAGTTTTTTAATTGATTGATTGATTGATTGATTTGATATTTAACGTCCACGCAACACTATTTAGGTTAGATTTTGAAAGTGTTGATTCCAATTTTGTCGGACTCTTACCCGACATTGTGATGAAATTACATCTCAAGCCCTGTCGCCCAATGAAACCAACAAGATTTATATGCATGGACGGCCCGACTTGCACCACTTTGCCTTGGCAGGCTTAGACCTTCTAAGCGGTTACTGGAGGTCGCGTGTGGTCGTTGTGTACTGGTTGGGTGAGGCGAAGGTGACGTGAATCTTGCGTCACTGGGGCGTCCAGCTGATTGTGACAAGGCCTGCTTTCCTAGCAGCAGGTAATGGTAGAGGGGAATGTTGTTATTTCTTCTGTTTCTGCACAACCAATCATTTGCCTCTTCTCCCTGCCTAGAAATGCTCAATAAAAATGAGTTTGAGGCGTTCCACCTCCCTTTGTAAGCTCGTGCATGTGAGTAATTAAGTGTGTATGTGAGTGAGTGGGCGCTTTATGTCTCACCTCACTCATAAAAAGACGGGGAAATCCAAGATAGAATGTACAGTGCTTTTATATTCATGTTATTTATTTTTTTTTTTTTTTTTTGTTGTTGTTGTTGTTTTTTTTTTACTCCGACTGGAGCTACGGTTTCTCCGTGTTTGTCTGTATGATGTTTGATCGTGTCCTTAATGACTATATCAGCTACATACATATAATGATGACATCCGAAAACAATATCGTAGCTGGGGTAAAGTGTCGGAGTCTTCCCTGTTCTTCACCATAGCGCAGAATATGTTTATTTTCTTAATTATCGACTCATACCAGATTGTTTTGAATATTATTCAATACGACTAACGGCATGAGAAGGGTTGAATCATGGACAGACTCAATGAAACCGATTCCGCCCCCCGCCCCTCGAGGCTTGAAGAAACAGATTGGGCTGCATGGTGCTTCCATGCAGAGCTGAAACTGACCACACATAACGTAAACACGCCTATACAAATACATTATAATTTTTACCACCAAAAAAAGGAAATTTTTAAGATGAAAAATTGTGGTATTTTTCTTATTTCTGCTCAAAATATAGATTTTTGGTACACGTTGGGCGGTTCTAACCGGTACCCACATTCTATATTTTAGAGCGGAAATAAGTAAAAAAAAAAGGTCGACCCCACCCCCTAAACCCCAGTTTTACAAAATAAAAAGTGGGGTTCAAGGGGGTCAGAATTATATAAGCGTATTTTCCCGATGCCCTAGTACTTGTAAACAGCTTGGAAGGACTAAGCCTGCCCAGGCAAAGTGGTGTGAGTCACACCGTCCACTGTATATAAGCCTTTTGGTTTCATTGGGCGACAGGGCTTGAGGTTTCATTTCATCTCAGAGTCGGTAAACGTCCCACAAAATTGGAAGCAACGTATCCAAAATGACCTGCATAGTGTTGACAGGGACGTTAAATCTCAATTCAAATAAGACTCCATAAAACTGAGCTTTGCATATTCAATTATTGTATGAGTTCTTGTTTCTGAAGAGACCCCAAAGAAACAGCGTTTTGAATATGTCGTGGTGCTACTTTGTGACCAATGTTTGCCCGCACAATTTGAGATCGAGTTCGATCCTTCAATTACACAGGTTTTATAGTATATAAAACATTTTTCATGGTTTATGCAGTGAAATGGAAACTAAACAATCATATTTCTATTGTCTCCATCCATTCAAGCAGAAGCAAAGATTTTTGACAGATCGCGGGAAAGTTGTGGGCCGCCTACATCAATGTGTAATTGAAACTTACGTGCTAATCTTCGTGAAAATTTCCGTCAAAATTACGACTTCATCCGGAGTTAAATACTTAGCTAAGTAGATGAAATTGGTGGCTTTCGAATGCACTTTTTAAGGAAATACTTTACTAAGATAAGAATTCCTCCTTAAATCGTTAAGTCGACCTTAACTTAAGTAGCGATTGTAATCCTGGGCCCTGGTCAACATATAGAAGACTATTTCAGTAAACTTCTTGAGAAGGGTCGGAAACTTTCAAATCCACCTCAGGAAACCCTTCTCAAATTCATTCAGGGACTTTCACCCCAGCATGCATTTTTGTTCGAGCTGGTAATCCATTTGACGTGCATGCAGCACTGACGTCAGCCAAGATGGACGAGGCGTGTGGGTATCGTTATGGCGAGAACCAAACCAACACTGGAACATTGGCAGCTGCTCGTTTTCGGGAGAATGATATATTACGTGCTTTAGAGATTACTGTGATGGATTTATCATAATCAAAGCACTGACAGTGCTGATGAGGCGATGGTTTGTAATCTTTGGATAGCCTTAGGCAAATTTTGCATCTTGTATTTTATTTTAAGAAATCAAGCTTAAAGAATATAGTAGTTTAAATAGGGCTAGAATATATTGAGAGCCACTGATGAGGCCTAGTTTGATGGAGCTAGCTAATCTGACCCAGAAAATTTGTACACGTGACGATTTTCATGTCTTTGATCCAATGCAGAAATCTTAACAGAAGACATTAAATACAGCTCAGGTACTGAGGGACTGTTTGGTCACCAAAATTGTTTTCATTGTTGTTGTTTTTGTTATTAATTTTCATTTTAGAAAAGAAAGTTTATTTTTCTTTATCATATCTTGCAAGTATTTAAACTATATAAATTAATAAATGATGTATCCATGTTTACAAGAACATCAGAAACAAAGCAATCAGAATTTGTTGCTAATAGTTTCTAAAGTGGTATCTTTCACCACCCCCTATATAAATAAAGTATCAATAAAATGTTTGTCATTTGATTCTCCATTACCTATCCCCACTTAGAACACCTACCTGGAATAATTGCGGAATAGCAACAATTGCGCCCCGGTTTTGTGACAGTTTGGGGCAAAACGTCTCCAGCACGAAACGTCCTATTACCAAGGTAGTCACGAAGCATCCGCGGTGTAGTGGTTATGCCCCTCGCCTTGTAAACCAGGGGTCGCAGGATCGATCCCGGGCTTCTCCAGACTGTCGGATGGTGTCTTAAAACCGAGGTCCCGTCTCCATATGACCTTAGCTGTTGGTGAGACGTAAAACTCAAACAATCACTCACTCACCAAGGTAGTAACCAATTTTACCCTCACCCGCTGTTATTAGATTGGTCTCTCCTTAAAATCCTACTCGTGCGATTTTGCATGCTCTAACAAGAGGACCATGGTGGTCCTAATTCGCTCACCTGCGCTAAGAGATATACATGTGGGTCCCAGGGTGGGGCATTTTTTGGCCCCGTGTCTATAATTTGAACAATCTCGGTAGACCCCGGCGCGGGGGCATTTTTGGCCCCATGGCTATAATTTGAATAATCTTGGTAAAGGTCCACTAGATGAAGCTTCATACGAAATATCGAAGACCTGGGCCTTCTGGTTTCGACAAGAAGATTTTTAAAGGTTTTCCCTGTATAAGTTCTGGAATGGGTTATCCTTTGGAGGCAAGGAATACACCACAGAACTGGAAAATATGGAGTGTGCGTTTTCTGGGCTAGTTTCGGCCATTTAGGCCTCATCAGTGACCCTCAAATATTTTCAAAATTCCACTATGGAATCAATGACCCCAAAGGACAAGAAAACATAAACTGCACTATGATGTAGCACAGGAAGACTTTTTACGACCGCCACACATTCCCAGACAACAGCTGTAGTGAGGTTAAATATGTTCTAGAATGGTTTATTCCTTAGATATGTAAAAGCCAATGTAAAAACCGTGGACCCAGCGCGGGGGCATTTTTGGCCCCAGGTCTAAAATTTGAACAATCTTGGTAGAGGTTCACTAGATGATGCTTCATACTAAATACCAAAGACCTGGAGCTTCTGGTATCAGACAATAAGATTTTTAAAGGTTTTCCCTATATAAGCCTATGTAAAAGCAATTGGACCTGGCGCTGGGGCATTTTTGGTCCCAGGGCTATACTTGGTAAAATCTTGGTAACGGTCCACTAGATGAAGCTTCATACCAAATATCAAAGACCTGGGCCCTCTGGTATCAGACAAGAAGATTTTTAAAGGATCTCCCAATATAAGCCTATGTGAAACCAGTGGGCCCTGGCTCGGGGGAATTTTTGGCCAAATGGCTATAATTTGAACAATCTTGGTAGAGGTTCACTAGATGATGCTTCAAACTAAATATCAAAAACCTGGACAGTCTGGTATCAGCCAAGAAGATTTTTAAAGGTTTTCCCTATATAAGCCTATGTACAAGAGGACCATGATGGTCCTATATCGCTCACCTGAGCTAAGAGGTTAACATGTAGGTCCCAGGGCGTTGCAATTTTTGGACCCAGGTCTATAATTTGAACAATCTAAGCAGAGGTCCACTGGTTTTCCCTATAAAAGCCTATGGAAAACCAGTGGGCCCCGGCGAGGGGGGGGGGGTTTGACCCGAGGGCTATAATTTGAACAATCTTGGTAGAGGTTCACTAGGTGAAGCTTCATACCAAATATCAAAGACCTTGGTCTTCTTGTTTCAGACAAGAAGATTTTTATATGATTTCCCTAGTATAAGCCTATATAAAACCAGTGGGCCTTGGGGCAGGGCCGTTTTTGGCCATAGGGCTATAATTTGAATAATATTGGTAGAGGTCCCGCCGGTCCACTAGATGAAGCTTCATACCAAATTTCAAAGACCTGGGTTTTCTGGTTTCAGACAAGATTTTTAAAGGTTTTTCCCAATATAAGCCTAAGTAAAACCAGTGGGCCCCAGCGGGGGGGGGGGGGGGGCATTTTTGGCCCCAGGGCTATAATTTGAACAATCTTGGTATAAGTCCATCAGATGAAGCTTCATATCAAATATCAAAGACCTGGGCCTTCTAGTTACAGGGAAGAAGATTTTTAAAGGTTTTCCCTATGGAAAACTATTTGGTCCCTGGGCGGGATAGTTTTTGGCCCCAGGGCTACAATTTGAGCAATCTTTGTAGAGGTCCACTAGATGACGCTTCATACCAAATATCAAATACCTGGGGCTTCTGGTTTCAGACGAGAAGCTTTTTAAATGTTTTCCCTATATATAAGTCTATGTAAAACCAGTGGGCCCTGGCGCGGGGGCATTTTTGGCCTCAGGGCTTTAATTTGAACAATCTTGGCAGAGGTTCACTAGATGAAGCTTCATACCAAATATCAAAGACCTGGGCTTTCTGGTTTCTTATATGTTTTCCCTATATAAAACCAGTGGGCCCCGGGCAGGGCCATTTTTTGCCCCAGGGCTGTAAGTTGAACAATCTTTGTAGACGTCCACTAGATGAAGCTTCATACCAAATATCAAAGACCTGGGCCGTCTGGTTTCAGAGAAGAAGCTTTTTTTTAAGGTTTTCCCTATATAAGCCTTTGTAAAACCAGTGGGCCCTGGCGCGGGGACGTTTTTGGCCCTAGGGCTTTAATTTGAACAATCTTGGTAGAGGTCTCTAGATGAAGCTTCATTGCAAATATCAAAGACCTGGGCCTTCTGTTTACAGAGATGAAGATGTTTAAAGGTTTTCCCTATATAAGCCTAAGTAAAACAAGTGGGCCCCGGGGCGGGGTCATTTTTGGCCCCAGGGCTATAATTTGAACAATCTAGGTAGAGGTCCACTAGATGAAGCTTCACACCAAATATCAATGACCTAGGCTTCTGGTTTCAGAGAAGAAGATTTTTATATGGCCTATATAAAACCAGTGGGCCCCGGGGCGGGGCCGTTTTTGGCCCAAGAGCTATAATTTGAACAATCTTGGCAGTGGTCCACTAGATGAAGCTTCATAACACCAAATATCAAAGACCTCGGCCTTCTGGTTTCAGAAAAGAAGAATTTTAGAGGTTTTCCCTATATAAGCCTATGTAAAACCAGTGGGCCCCGGGGCGGTAATTTGAACAATCTAGGTAGAGGTCCACTAGACGAAGCTTCATACCAAATATCAAAGACCTCGGCCTTCTGGTTTCAGACAAGAAGATTTTTAAAGGTTTTCCCTATATAAGCCTATGTTAAACTAGAGGGCCCTGGCGCGGGGGCGTTTTTGGCCCCAGGGCTTTAATTGGAACAGTTTTGGTAGAGGTCCACTAGATGAAGCTCCAAACCAAATATCAATGACCTAGGCCTTCTGGTTTCAGAGATGAAGATTTTTATATGTTTTCCCTATATAAGCCTATATGAAACCAGTGGGCCCCGCGGCGGGGCCGTTTTTGGCCCCAGGGCTATAATTTGAACAATCTTGGTAGAGGTCCACTAAATGAACCTTCATACCAAATATCAATGACCTCGGAATTCTGGTTTCAGAATTGAAGATTTTTATATGTTTTCCTTATATAAGCCTATATAAAACCAGTGGGCCCCGGGGCGGGGCCATTTCTGGCCCCAGGGCTATAATTTGAACAATCTTGGAAGAGGTCCACTAGATGAAACTTCATAACACCAAATATCAAAGACCTCGGCCTTCTGGTTTCAGAAGAATTATAGAGGTTTTCCCTATATAAGCCTATGTAAAACCAGTGGGCCCCGGGGCGTGGTTATTTTTAGCCCCAGAGCTATAATTTGAACAATCTTGGTAGAGGTCGACTAGATGAAGCTTCATACTAAATATCAATGACCTAGGCCTTCTGGTTTCAGAGAAGAAGATTTTTATATGTTTTCCCTATATAAGCCTATATAAAACCAGTGGGCCCCGGGACGGGGCCGTTTTTGGCCCCAGGGCTATAATTTGAACAATCTTGGTAGAGATGTACTAGATGAAGCTTCATACCAAATATCAAAGACCTGGCCTATATAAATCCAGTGGGCCCCGGGGCGGGGCCGTTTTTGGCCCCAGGGCTATAATTTGAACAATCTTGGTAGAGGTCCACTAAATGAACCTTCATACCAAATATCAATGACCTCGGAATTCTGGTTTCAGAATTGAAGATTTTTATATGTTTTCCTTATATAAGCCTATATAAAACCAGTGGGCCCCGGGGCGGGGCCATTTTTGGCCCCAGGGCTATAATTTGAACAATCTTGGAAGAGGTCCACTAGATGAAACTTCATAACACCAAATATCAAAGACCTCGGCCTTCTGGTTTCAGAAGAATTATAGAGGTTTTCCCTATATAAGCCTATGTAAAACCAGTGGGCCCCGGGGCGTGGTTATTTTTAGCCCCAGAGCTATAATTTGAACAATCTTGGTAGAGGTCGACTAGATGAAGCTTCATACTAAATATCAATGACTTAGGCCTTCTGGTTTCAGAGAAGAAGATTTTTATATGTTTTCCCCTATATAAGCCTATATAAAACCAGTGGGCCCCGGGACGGGGCCGTTTTTGGCCCCAGGGCTATAATTTGAACAATCTTGGTAGAGATGTACTAGATGAAGCTTCATACCAAATATCAAAGACCTGGCCTATATAAATCCAGTGGGCCCCGGGGCGGGGCCGTTTTTGGCCCCAGGGCTATAATTTGAACAATCTTGGTAGAGGTCCACTAAATGAACCTTCATACCATATATCAATGACCTCGGAATTCTGGTTTCAGAATAGAAGATTTTTATATGTTTTCCCTATATAAGCCTATATAAAATCAGTGGGCCCCGGGGCGGGGCGATTTTTGGCCCAAGGTCTATAATTTGAACAATCTTGGAAGAGGTCCACTAGATGAAACTTCATAATACCAAATATTAAAGACCTCAGCCTTCTGGTTTCAGAAGAATTTTTGGTTTTCCATATATAAGCCTATGTAAAACCAGTGGGCCCCAATCTTGGTAGAGGTCGACTAAATGAAGCTTCATACTAAATATCAATGACCTAGGCCTTCTGGTTTCAGAGAAGAAGATTTTTATATGTTTTCCCTATATAAGCCTATATAAAACCAGTGGGCCCCGGGGCGGGGCCGTTTTTGGTCCCAGGGCTATAATTTGAACAATCTTGGTAGAGATGTACTAGATGAAGCTTCATACCAAATATCAAAGACCTGGGCCTTCTGGTTTCAGACAAGAAGATTTTTAAAGGTTTTCCCTATATAAGCCTACGTAAAACCAGTGGGCCCGGGGCGGGGTCGTTTTTGGCCCCATGGGCTATAATTTGAACAATCTTGGTAGAGGTCCACTAGATGAAGCTTCATACCAAATATCCAAGACCTAGGCCTTCTGGTTTCAGAGAAGAAGATTTTTAAAGTTTTTTCTTATTTTCCCCTTTTTGTTGCCATTGCAACCAGAGTTCTGCATGGAATGGAATTCTTTGAATAACTTTGAAAGAGGACCACCTAAGGATCATTTCTGCCAAGTTTGGTTAGAATCTGTTCAGTGGTTTAGGAGGAGATGTTGTTTCAAGAAACTATGAACGGACGGACAAACGGACAACGACGACGACTACGACGGACAGTCACCGATCACAATAGCTTCCCCAGAGCCTTCGGCTAAAGCGAGCTAAAAAGCAGTGGGACCCGGCGCTGGGGCATTTTTGGTCCCAGGGCTATACTTTGTACAATCTTGGTAAAGGTTCACTAGATGAAGCTTCATACCAAATATCAAATATCGAAGCCTTCTGGTTTCAGACAAGAAGTTTTTTTAAAGGTTTCCCAGTATAAAAAGTAAAGTATATAAGCCTATGTTATTCCCATATAAGCCTATGTTAAACCTGTGGGCCCCGGCACGGGGGCATTTTTGGCCCCAGGGCAATAACTTTAAAATCTTGGTAGAGGTCCACAAGATAAAACTTCATACCAAATATCAAAGACCTGGGCCCTCTGGTATCAGACAAGAAGATTTTTAAAGGATTTCCCAATATAAGCCTATGTAAAACCAGTGGGTCCTGGCTCGGGGGGGGGGGGGATTTTTGGCCCCATGGCTATAATTTGAACAATCTTGGTAGAGGCTCACTAGCTGATGCTTCAAACTAAATATCAAAGGCCATGACCTTCTGGAATCAGACAAGAAGATTTTTAAAGCATTTCCCAATATAAAAACTAGAAGTGGAGGCAATGATCAGGAATCGTTACAATCAACCCACAGTTCCATTTAGAGACACCAAAGGGAAAGATACACAAACATGAAAAAACATACCACAATGGAAACACCAACAACGGAAAGCCAAAATGACAGTTACTTTCCCACAAAATGGCCAATAGGCTATCCAAAATAAAATAACATAAGCGACACTAACATCCAAAGACAAACCATAACAAAAATAAACCGCGACAGAAGAACCGCCTTGGAACGTTCAGCGGAAACGAATTCCAATGGGGGGGGGGGGGGGGGCTTAAATCGATTTTACGTGGCCACAATCCTGGACCTTACTTCCGTCGCGATTTAGACAAATAATTTGTTCAGTCCGGATGAAGTCCTCCTAACTCATCAGTGCAACATCTCCGTGAACACAAATAATCAAACAACCACAGAGGTGAGACAACGATGAGGACTCGACACCAAGAAACCACTGAAATGTTGGGGCAAAAGAAAACCAACAGTTAGACTCCGATGGGCCCGACCAGAGACAGAGCATCAGGCACCAACCAACATTACCTTGGATTAGATCTCTCTAATTCTCAATAAGCCTTTACGTTGGAACCGTCATAGAATCTGAGGCCTGACCCACCGGCGTGCAATTAAAGAGGGAAGCAGAGTTGTCAACAGTGATTGGGTTAACTGCCATGCATGCAGTCTGTCGGATAACATTTATGTTGTACCCAATCTTTCTATATCGAAGAGTGATTTTACGAAATTGGGTGCTGAAGTCATTGCGGTTATAATTTTTCTGAATTTATATACTAAGTCACCATAAATTTCGGGTTCCGAAAGACCCTGTTGCAGAAGAGATTTAAGTCCAATATTGAATTTTGAAATTAAATCAGAATGGCGTCTATAAAATTTTGAAAATGCTTTGCTTAGTTTATGGTACCACTAACCCTGATTAAGAAGTTTAGCCGTTAATAATTAAAAACACAAAACCTGCAAAGGAAAATATGGTCAATATTTGCATAAATTCTAAGCCTCATAGAGAATATGGTTTTTGAGGAGATGATGTTTTAAGTATTTTTTTTTTCAATATATGTTTGGAAACCAATAAAAATTAGCAGTAGGCCTTAAATCAAAATGCAGATAGAAGATTGCTTAAAGAATATTTCTATGAAAGTTTTGCCAAAACATCTTGGCAGTAAATGCAAATTTTAAATTTGCCCCGTTATAAGTCTATGGAAACTCTAAGTTGCCATAGCAACAAAACTTAAGAAAAGAATTTCATAAAAAACAATACCTGTTCAGGCAAATATGATGAATATTTCAATATAGTCTCAGACACATAGCGTATATGGTTTCTGAGGAAATGATTTTTAAGTGTTTTTCTTCCATTTTTGTTGTTGACATTTTAGTTTCCATGGCAACCAGTAAAAGTGAGCAGGTAGCCTAAAATCATATGGCGGATAGAGATGATACCTTAAAGAATATTACTATGAAAGTTTTGTAATATCTGCTATTATACCTCAATTGAAACAACAAAACTAAGGAGCCGAATTTCAATCAAAAAGCCCCAAAACCTGTTGGTTTTTGAGTGGGGATCTGCAAGGTTTCTGAGATATTGGGCCTTTTATGAAATGGAGGGGTGGGGCATGGCCCTGTGCACCACAGGGGAACCCCCATGTTGGTGTCACTGAATGTCCCTCGTCATAAGGAACATGAATATATATGGTTTATGGGTGGGGCTCTGAAGGGTTTCTCAGATATATGACCTTTTATGAAGTGGAGGGGTAGGGCATGGCCATGTCACTCCCCTGCATACCCCGAGGTTGGTGTCTTACCGTAAGGAAAAAGAGTATATATGGTTTAGGGGTGGGGATCTGTAAGGTTTCCGAGATATTGGGCCTTTTTATGAAGTGGAGGGGATGGGGCAATGCCCCGGCGCATCCCGGGGCCCCAGGTTGGTGTCACTGAATGCATCTTTTCAGGAGGAACAAGAACATATATGGTTAAGGGGTTGAGATCTTAATGTTTTCTGAGATATATGACCTTTTATGAAGTGGAGAGGCTGAGGAAGGGTCCCGGCGCATCCCGGGGGGGGGGGGGGAGGGTCCTAGCTTGGTGCCACTGAATGCGTCTTATCATAAGGAAGAAAATATATATGGTTTAGGAGTGGGGATCTGTAAGGTTTCCGAGATAATGGGCCTTTTATGAAGTGGAGGGGGTGGGGCAAGGCCCTGGCGCATCCCGGGGCCCAAAGGTTGGTGTCACTGAATGCGTCTTATCATAAGGAACAAGAATGTATATGGTTTAGGGGTGGGGATCTGTAAGATATCCGATGTATTGGGCCTTTTTATGAAGTGGAGGGGGTGCGGTAATGTCCCGGTACATCCCAGGGGCCCACAGGTCTGTGTCACTGAATGTATCTTATCATAAGGAGCAAGAATATATATGGTTAAGGGTTGGGAATCATAATGGTTCTGAAATATATGGCCTTTTATGAAGTGGAGGGGCTGGGGCTGGGCCCCGACGCAACCCAGGGGGCCCCCAGGTTGGTGTCACTGAATGTGTCTTATCATATGGAACAAGAATATATATGGTTTAGGGGTGGGGATCTGTAAGGTAACCGAGATATTGGGCCTTTTATGAAGTGGAGGGGTGGGGCAATGTTCTGGCACATCCCAGGGGCCCCCAGGTTGGTGTCAATGAATGTGTCTTACCATAAGGAACAAGATTATACAAGCAAATTCGTTGAATTGATATCCCCCGCCGAATGGGTTTTTCGTGTAGAATGGCAAGAAAATATACCTGGCCAAAATTGAGAAAAAAAAAATTGCGCGTGCATCACGGCAACATAATAATACATATTTATTTCAAGTTTCATTTTATTCCATGCAATAGTTGCTGAGAAGCGGTTCCAGACAAAGTGAGACGACGAAAAATCCAGAATTTCGATCATTTAAGGGGCCATAACTCTGGATGTAAAAAGTCAATCCAGAAAAAAATTGCGCGTGCATCACCGCAGCATAATAATACATATTTATTTCAAGTTTCATTTAATTCCATGCAATAGTTGCTGAGAAACAGTTCCCGACAAAAAAGTGAGACGACGAAAAATCCAGAATTTCAATCATTTAAGGAGCCATAACTCTGGATGTAAAAAGTAAATCCGGAAAAAAAATGCGCATGCATCACCACAGCATAATAATACATATTTATTTCAAGTTTCATTTAATTCCATGCAATAGTTGCTGAGAAACGTTTCCGGACAAAGTGAGACGACGAAAAATCCAGAATTTCGATCATTTAAGGGGCCATAACTCTGGATGTAAAAAGTCAATCCAGAAAAAAATTGCGCGTGCATCACCGCAGCATAATAATACATATTTATTTCACGTTTCATTTAATTCCATGCAATAGTTGCTGAGAAACAGTTCCGGACAAAGTGAGATGACGAAAAAATCCAGAATTTCAATCATTTAAGGGGCCATAACTCTGGATGTAAAAAGTCAATCCGAAAAAAAATTGCGCGTGCATCACTGCAGCATAATAATACATATTTATTTCAAGTTTCATTTAATTCCATGCAATAGTTGCTGAGAAACGGTTCCGGACAAAAAAGTGTGACGGACGGAAGGACGGAGGGACGGACGGACGGAAGGACAGAGGGACGGAAGGACGGAAGGACGGACGGACGGACGGACGGACAACGCCAAAACTATATCCCTCCGCCTTCGGCGGGGGATAATAAATGGTTAAGGAGTGGGGATCTTAATGGTTTCTGAGATATATGGCCTTTTCATGAAGTGGAGGGGGTGGGGTAAGGCCCCGGCACATCCCAGGGATACCCAGGTAGGTGTATCTGAATGTGTTTTATCATAAGGAACAAGGATATATATATGGTTTAGGGGTGGGGATGAATAAGGTTTCCGAGATATTGGGCCTTCTATGAAGTGGAGGGGGTGGGGCAAGGCCCCGGCGCATCCCGATGGCCCCCAGGTTGGTGTCACTGAATGCCTCTTATCGTATACGGAACAAGAATATATATGGTTAAGGGGTGGGGATCTGAATGGTTTCTGAGATATATGGCCTTTTATGAAGTCAAAGAAGTCAAAGGGTTGGGGCAGGGCCACAGCACAACCCCGAGACCTTCAGGTTGGCATAAAAGCATATGGCGGAGATAAGTTTACTCAAGAAACATTTCTTTAAAAGTTTTGTTTAAATATATGCAAAGGCTTGGCAGTAAATGCCATTTTACAGTTTTCCACATTATAAGTCTATGGATCTCTAAGTTGCCATAGCAACCAAACTAATGAGCCAAATTTCATAACAAGAGGCCCATGGGCCACTATGCTCACCAGAGGTCATGTGGTTTATACCATATACAGGCAAGGTGCCCATCTTGGTCATGTGACAACAATACCGCGAATAATTTTCAAACTGCCTCACCCCCATAGAGGCTTTTCATGTAATTTGGTTTCAATCAGCACAGCTCTTTTACTGGAGAAGAAAATAAAAAATATTGAATCTGAGCCATCCAAGACAAAGGTCAGTAATGACCTTGACTTTTGGAATTGATTAACGTCCATTCTTCTGATTGTAAATAATATTAGATGCGACCGGCTACCATGCAATCAGTAAAATCCACTGTCTTTACCCTCTTCGATACAAATGTCTAAGTGACCAAATTTGACCTTGACGTAAAACAGGTCAAGGTCAACTAAAGGTCATCATTTGAACAAAGTTGGTAGGGCCCGAGTCCCCGATGCTGCATACCAAGTTTCAAGATCATCGGCTGTTCGGTTCTTGAGACGATGTTGTTAAAGGTTTTTGCCATATATAGGCATGGCGGCCATATTTGTCATGTGGCCCAGTCCTCGCGAACAAACTTTCGTTCCCCCTTCCCCAAGAGGCTCCACATGTAATTTGGTTTCAATTGGCCAAGTGGTTTCAGAGGAGATGTTGTTTGAAACTGTTGACGACGAAGACACAGACGACGACGACGACGACGGACGACGGACCAATGCCTTTACTATAAGCTCCCCCGGAGCCTTCGGCTCTGGTGAGCTCAAAAACATAAACTTCCAATCCCCCAACCCAAGGATGCTACAGATGAAATTTGGGCCCAATCCCCCAGCGTCTTATCATAAGGAATAAAATATATATGGTTTAGGGGTGGGGATCTGTAATGTTTCCGAGATAATGGGCTTTTTATGAAGATGAGGGGGTGGGGCAAGGCCATGGCGCATCCCGGGGGCCCAAGGTTGGTGTCACTAAATGCGTCTTATCATAAGGAAAAGAATATATATGGTTTAGGGGTGGGGATCTGTATGTTTTCCGAGATACTGGGCCTTTCTATGAAGTGGAGGGGGGTGCGGCAATGTCCCGGCACATCCGAGGGCCCCTGAGGTTGAAGGTTGGTGTCACTGAATGTATCTTATCATAAGGAACAAGAAAATATATGGTTAAGGGGTGGGAATCTTAATGGTTTATGAGATATATGATCTTTATGAAGTGGAGGGGGTGGGGCAATGCCCCGGCACATCCAAGGGATCCCCAGGTAGGTGTACCTGAATGTGTTTTATCATAGGGAACTAGAATATATATTGTTTAGAGGTAGGAATGAGTAAGGTTCCGAGATATTGGGCCTTCTATGAAGTGGAGGGGTGGAGCAAGGCCCCGGCGCATCCCGGTGGCCCCCAGGTTGGTGTCACTGCATGCCTCCTATCGTAAGGAACAAGAATATATATGGTTGAGGGGTTGGGATCTGAATGGTTTCTGCGATATATGGCCTTTTATGAAGTCAAAGGGTTGGGGCAGGGCCACAGCACAACCCCGGGACCTTCAGGTTGGCATAAAAGCATATGGCTGACAGAAGTTTACTCAAGAAACATTTCTGTCAAAATATATGCAAAGGCTTGGCAGTAAATGCAGTTTTACAGTTTTCCACATTTTAAGTCTATGGAAACTCTAAGTTTTGGCCAAGTTGTTTCTCTAACTCTAACTCTGGCCAAGTGGTTTCAGAGGAGATGTTGTTTGAAACTGTTGACGACGCAGATGCAGACGACGACGACAACGGACCAATGCCTTTACTATAAGCCCCCACGGAGCCTTCGGCTCTGGTGAGCTAAAACACAAACTTTTAATCCCCCAACCCAAGGATGCTACATATGAAATTTCGGCCCAATCCCCCCAGCGGCTTCCGAGGAGATGTTGTTTGAAAGTGTTGACGTCACACGACGTCAGACGACGACGACGGACAACAGCCTATCCTATAAGCTTCCCCGGAGACTTCGGCTCTAGTGCACAAAGCAAAATGACAAACAAGACACTGCAAAAGAACGACCGCCTTGTGACGGTCAGTAGTAAAACTACTAGGGAGCTTCAACTCCGGAGTTTATGAAATTTCAACCCTCGCCCTCAGTTCCAGTACAGCATCAAACAAAATAACAATAACAAATTGATCCCGCATGGAGGGTTTCTAGCTCAACAGTGAGTCATGATAAAATATTTGGTAAAATGGTAATGTATAGATTAATATTATCATGAATCAGGGTTCAGGACTCAACAACAATCCAATGTCAGAGCAGTTAGATCACGGATAGGAAAACTGACCGGCTCAAAAATGACCTAAATCAGTGTTGACTTGGCCGTTAAACCCCAATTCAAACAAAGAACCCATGGTTACAGGAGTATATGAAATCATTCTATGATCTCTGCTTAAAGTATATGAAATCATTCTGTGATACCCTGCTTTTAGAAGCCAAAACTATAAATTCGTATATGAAGTACACTTCAACCTCGTTATAACACGGAACTCCGGGTCCAATCAACGGACCGTGTAAGTTAACCGAATCGTGTTTTAAACGCTGACCGTATTTGTCACGGATCACAACTACATTATCTCGGTCACAACTACATTGTAAACCTCCGGTGCTATCGATAAGCCTACAATATTCCTTGTGACAGGGTCTGACTGACTGTTGTTTTTAAGGTAACCGGGCGCCAAGGGCACATAGGGGCTACCCCCAGTTCGCCAGCTGGGATTAGTTGTAGGCACTACTCTTTTCCCTAGGCTGCCAATATGCTGACTCCTGTCTGCTTGACGGTTATCAGCTAGCCGATTGGGAGTTAGGTGACTTCTTTCGCGGAGGACGTAAGAAGTAGGTCAGTCCCACCTCTCCCATACCCCGCTCAAGATGCCATGTAGGCACAGAACGACCCAATGTTAAGCGTTTGTCCTGTAAAATGAGCAGTCCTCTGGCGGTGTTCGAATTTTGAATGCAAATGCAGACCAATGGTCGGGCTCTAGAATGTGGTGACACGTTGCCAATTCCGGCTGCAAAATGTGTCAGTACACAGCCCTTGTCTGACCGAGGAAAAAAGCTTCTCATGCATTATCGGTTTTGGCTTCCATTAGACTCTACCCCCACCCCTGCCATGGTAGAGAAAACGCCTATGGACACGGTGCTTGTTAAAGGATGATAATGCATGTAATTTTGAATTTTGAACGGCGGCCAAAAGTGAGCCAGGAAGGGTTACTATTAGACCAGCCAATTTCGGCTATTGCAAAATGTCCTAGTGCCCGTGCTCTACCACCCTGAAAACACGCCTATGCTGTGTCGCCACACCCCAGGTCTCTACGAGGATAATCTTGGTAGTACCGTGTACTACTGGCCCCTAATTTCGCCGCGTTGGGATGACATATAATGGTGTTTTGGTTGTTGCTTTTCTCTTAGTTTGTAGTTTATCCAGCCAATCAGTGTGCAGTTAGTGACTTCTATCGTGGAGGATGCGAAAGGAGGTCAATCCTATTTTGCTTCTTAGCTTTTCCGTTTCAGAAAAGGAGATGCTTTCATCGACGTAGGATGTCGAGTTCTTATAAAATCGTAAGTGGGACAATTGGGACCGGACCGCCATGTTTGCATATCATTATCTCATCCTACGTGAAGGAGGATCTCATATTTTGGATATATGGATTGTAATACATTATGAATTAGTTCTGATTATGTGTGGTAGTGTTGTAGCCCTCTTTTGTTCAGGATCAATGTGGTTAGACGTATAATGTTTACACATAGGCGTGTCTTTTTAGTGGTGAAAAGTTGTGTGGTTTGGCAAAGGCGAGTATGTGGCTAACCAGCCATTGTGCAATTTCGCTTTTATTTTATTTTGAACGGTCAGTCTAAAAGGCTTTTTAAGGGTCTTCCTGTGTCCAAATCCCTAACAAATTTGGTCTTTACCGTTGCCCCGCCTATTAAATTGTTCTGTACTTGACCTATTCCAGGAAAGTATGCTCCGTTCTGACAGCCATGCTGTCTTCGCTTCGCATATTTCCGGGTTCCATCAGGAGGGTGTCCCCAAGGGGGGCTCAACGAGGCAGCCTTCTTGGCACCCAGCTGATGACTTCTCGGTAGGTTTCCTACACGAGGTATGGTGGGGTTCCCCTTCAAGGATCCCCGTGTACCTGCAGAAAAAATAATGATTAGTGTATATTGGAGTTAGGGTTAGGGTTAGGGTTAGGGCTAGGGTTAGGGTTACATAAGCCTAAGTTTAGACTTCTCTTTCGCAGATGTGTTACGTCGGCGGAGCACTCATAAGTGCAAAGCAAATGAGCCGCAACCACAGCGCCCCGCTTCAGCTCAACCGGCTCTAGTCCAAGTCATGTAGGGTAGGGTCTGTAAGGGATAGAAGCAGAGCTCATGTAACCACTATGTAAGCATGTGTGGGTTTTGTGTCCCCCCCCCCGCACCCATGCAACCAAGGACCCCGGGCCACCGCCCCGGGAACGGCCAGTCCGCCCAAGGTGGGGGAATCATGTCCCTAGGGGCACCAGCCCGAAGCCCCCCGGGTGCACGGAGAGGCAGAAATATGAGGATGGGGCCTATATGTATGGGTTGGGTAGCATAAGCAGCATGGTTAGATTCTTAGTAAAAATAATTCACCTGTTCGCGACGGTGCAGGCCAGAAGCACAAAGCGGTCACGGTCTGATTGGGAGAGTGCCCCACCTAGGTTGCAACCAACCCATGCCCCAGCAAGCACGTGATCACGACCAGGCGCAATTGTTGATTTGAACAATTTATTTAGAGAGAAATTTATATGTATCCGTACCCGACGCGCACCGCGACACGCCTGTCACGCCTGGAGCTAGGAGCATGTGGCGGAAACCAATGTCCAAACATCACGCACCCAGCAACGACGATCGAGCGCCCGCGGCCAGCGAGAGGCCGGTGGGTTGGTTAAGCCCCCGTCTCTGGTTATGGAACAAAGCACAGGGAACCAGATTGCCTTCCGCAGTCAGTAACCTAACGTTAGCAGCATTGGTTGGTTCTCTGATTGAAATCTAGAACTTTTGTCCCACGCCAAGCATATTTAGATAATGAAACTTTCTTATTGCGATGATTGAATTAAGGACTGGTTATGGAACAAGGCACAGGGAACCAGATTGCCTTCCGCAGTCAGTAACCTAACGTTAGCAGCATTGGTTGGCTCTCTGATTGAAACCTAGAAACCTTAGTCCCACGCCCAGCATATTTAGATTGAAACATTTATATTGCTTTATGATCTAGTTTAGAGAGTGGGGGAATCTTAGCTTCGGACACCTTCGCCCGAGTCCCTGGGGGCACGGATATATGGTGTTATTGGAATAGGGCCAGGTGGTTATTGGAAGCTGTGTCTGTAAGAGAAAGAAACATGCAGTATTAATGATCGCTGCATGAAAGGATTCCAGCGCTGGAAGAGAAATAAACTTGGATTAGTATTACATCGTTACTCTTAGACTGCAGCTGTCTATATGTTATCGAATAACTCAGTGTCTTTCAAAAAAGTAATGATTGCCTCAACTATCTGAGGTCTAATGTTTCGTGGGGGGTTAAGTAGGTCTTGTTCATCAAATGTGTTGTATCCCAATGTAAACAGTGCAGCTTTTAATTCCTGTCTGGGTTCTACATTTCCTTCACAGTGGAAAAGGATATGTTTGATGTCATTTTGTTCATCTTTATCACATCTGTTACATTTAATGTGGTTTTGATTTAATACACAATGGGTCCCTAGTTTACTATGGTTTAGACGCAAACGAGTGTAAACTGCGCCATGTTTTCGGTTATCGCTGTAATGGGTGATAGTATTTTTAACCTTAGGTTCCAATATGGTAGGAACGACCTTTGCTTTGTGGGTTGTCCCATAATTTTTGCCATTTTGTCATAATGGCCTGGTTGATTTCCGGGTATATTTCTGTTTTGGTTGGTAGGGTCTGATCGTTTTTACCGTTTGTCATTGCTGATTTGGCACTTGAGTCTGCCATTTCATTACCTTGGATATCTACATGGGATGGAATCCACTCCAGGTAGATATTGTTGCCTTTGTCTTTAGCTGAGTCTAAGAGTAGAAGTATTTTGTTTATTTTATCTGGTCTTGTTTTTGATTGGCCAGATTGGAGGGCTTGTATTGAACTGAGGGAGTCTGTAAGTATGACTGCCTCCGGGATGTTGTTATCAATGATCCATTTAATGGCATGTTCTATTGCTATCAATTCAATAGTAAATACCGACAGGCTCGGATTGGTTTTGAGTTCGATATTCAAGTTTTCATCAGGGACCGAAACTGCTGCTCCTGCTGTTTGTTTTTCAATATCTTTGCTGCCATCCGTATATATCTGTAATCTACCCCTATGATTCTTTTCTATATAATTTATACTACTTTGTTTCATATTTTTTATGTCATTTTCGCCTTTCTTTCCAATGATGTCCTTGATTGTACAGGAGGGTGGGTTGTGCTTTAAGTCACACTTGTTTCTATAATGGGGTGGTTCGATGTCCTTAGGTATGTCCAGCTCAGCTATGAACTTCTGAACTGTAACGGAGTATGGTCGGTATTGGTGTGCCTTTTTAGTAGTTTGGCACCCATGTTCCCCAATGAGGTCATTTACGGGCAGATTTTTACCCAATGGCGAGGAACGTGCCCAGTATTTTAGGATTAATTCCTCTCTTCTTAAATGGAGTGGTTTTATGCCACATTCCACTTCGAGTGCATCAATCGGGGTGGATATAAATGCCCTTGTTGCAATGCGAAGGGCTTGGTTTTCTACTGTGTCGAGCTTTTTAGTTGGGCTTGTGAGGCAGAGTTATAGGCTTGTGCCAAGGTGTGAAAATAAGGTCAAGTTATGTCTTTAATTTACGTTCAACCATTTGTTTGTTTTGTTTGATTTGATGTTTAACGTCCCCGTCAACACTGTAAAGGTCATTTTGGAGACGTTGCTTCCAATTTTGTGGGACTTTTACCCGACATTGAGATGAAATGACATCTCAAGCCCTGTCGCCCAATGAAACAAATAGGGTTTATTAGCATGGACGGTCCGCCTCGCACCGCGGTTCCTGGACAGGCTTAGATCCTCTAAGCGGTTTACCAGTACTAGTGTGCGGGCCAGATTCAGCTCTGCGTGGAAGCATCGTGCAGCCCATATATTTCTTCAAGCCCCTATGGGCGGGGGCGCTACGTTCAACCATAAAATTTAATCCACAATCAATGTGAAAATATTTAATTGCTCCTAAGACGATTAGCTGCATGTTACGGTAGATGTATGCATAATAAAAACGGACTACTCTTTGTTTGATTATTTGTGTTCACGGAGATGTTGCACTGATGAGTTTCATGCGGACTGAACAAAGTATTTGTCTAAAGCACGGCTGAAGTAAGGACGACGATTGTGGCCACGTAAAATCGATATAAGCCCCCAGTGGAATTCGTTTCCGCTGACCGTTCGAAGGCGGTTCTTCTGTCGCTGTTTATTGGTTTGGTCGCCATGAGGCGGGCAAACCGGGTATAATGACCAGATTGTAACTGTTCCATGGAGGGGCACGTGACACGATCAACCAATCAGTTTTAACGATGATGCAATACTTAACTGCAATTACAGGAACTGCAATTACAGGAAACAGCCTGTCTGAATAGCGAAACAGACCGAAAAGCAAGCGTTTCAACTCGAACAATAAATATCTTAAGGGAAATGGATACACCTGGCAGGTGTGGCAGTTAGTCTACCATTTTTACCGTATTTACACACCTATACAAATACATTGTCATTTTTTTTGGCAAAAGAAAAAGAAATTAAATTTTAAAAAAGAAAAAAATGGAATCTTTGCCTTTTTGCATAAAACATAAATTGCGGGGAGTCGACAGAAACGCCTCGACGAGGCGATTCTATCGAGTACCCACAATCTAGTGTCTCAGAGCATGAATACGGAAAATAATGTTTACCCCTGCAAACCCGAGCTTTAATATATAAAAGTGGAGATTATATTTTCTTGTCCTTTGGGATCATTGATTCAATTGTGGGAGAAACTACTTTTGCAGGAGTAGCCCCACCTCCTTAAGGCGTATCTATTTCCCTTATGGGGAGTTTATAACAGCCGCAGTCATTTTCGCAAATTTTACGTCTTGCAATGCCATTATGGAGTAAGTCCATGGGGCTATGGAAACGAAAAACAACAGAACATAACTACTACTACTCACAAAGTGTGGCTGGCTGCGGTAGCTCAGTCGGATGCAGTCTGACTGGTGATAAGGTAGACTCGGTTTCGATATCTACCGGGGTCGGCAACATTCTTTCGTGGAGATTATGAAATCTTTTCTATGGTCATTCTCTCCCTTCCGTTGATTCAGGAAGGGCAGGGGTCAGTTTTTGGCGACAGAATGTGCACTGAACTGGTAAACCGCTTACGGATAAGCCTTGCTCAGGAAAAGCGTGGATAGGTACACTGACAGGCCCAAACATGACCCAAATCAGTGTTGACTGGGCCGTTCAATACAAATAAACAAAACTTGCAAAGTTTACTTCACACAGATGGGAACATATTTGTAAATTCTGAACATCTTTCGGTACGCTGGTAGCTCTTATAATACGTACGTATATGTAAATGTTGGAAAGACAAAGAACATTATTTTTTGATTGGATTGGTGATACCCAAGTTGATTTCTAACCGTCTTATGACGTAACTAGGAAAGCCCTACAGATAAGACTGCTCTCCACATATTTACGAAGTGAAAACTCGTTCGGAATGAACAAGAATATGCCGCGCTCGTCGATGTCTATTTATAAAGCGTTTCCTGATATCTATTTATAAAGCGTTTCCAAGAAGTCAAACCAAGAAAAAAAAAGTTACCTACTTTCACTTTCGTCCGTTTGACGTAACCTCATAATTAACCCATAGGGGTGCCCGGCAAAAAATATTCCACCTATATAAGTCTGGAGTGGTCAATAAGCATAGGGGATGCCATTTTTGTTGTAAGATTTACAAAAATGCATGTACTTTGAGCAAACAGTTTAGACCTTGATCAGATGCGGCGTCTGATCTGGGTCTGCAGTCTGCACTATTTGCCAATGTCTCAAAAGATGGAGGCATATATGGCTAAATTTCAATATTTGAAGGTCATTGTAAAAAGCAGGAATACTTGATTCCAGTTTCCTATTTCCGGTAGGATGGTGAAATTATCTTAACTGCCGTATTTGACGTAATAAGCGTTTGTTGTGACTCGAAACTAACACTATGGTCTTCTCCATTGGAATAATTATAAAACATCTATGTGCTACAATATCATGAATTAGCATTTTCAGTTCATTACGAAAACACGCCTATTCAAATATATACAGAATTTTGCCATCCAAATGAAAATTGTCTGATAAATCAAAGTACTGAAAGTACTGAGGAAAGTTGATTTATGAGGAATAATTATTATATAACAATGTTAGTCGTAGATCAAGCATTTGTTGAAACAAATATAGAGACTAACTTCCCATATCACAGGTCCTGGTGTATGAACTAGAGCTGTCAGTGAAACTGACTAGGGCCCCGGCAGCGCTATCAGAAATTTGTGGACGGACAGACGGACGGACAGACAGACAGACAGAGTGATTACTATAGGGCACCCGCACTTTCAGTGCGGGGCCCTAATAACATTTGACGCATCACCAGTAACAATTCTGAGTCTGGTTCTGATTTGACAAGGTCTAAGTGGGTTAAAAAATTCGACAAAGAAAAAATTATTCATCGATTGTTTTGAGTTTAACGACAGGGCAACCCTAGTGGATCATTTTTGTCTTCTCCAAGAGAAAGGGGAAAAGAGATAGAAGAGACAGTAGAGAAGATGATGTGTTTGGGTTTTTTTTTTGTTTGATTTGAGGTTTAACGTCCCCGTCGACACTGTAAATGTCATTTTGGAGACGTTGCTTCCAATTTGTGGGACTTTTACCCGACATTGAGATGAAATGACATATCAAGCCCTGCCGCCCAATAAAACCAATAGGGTTCATAAGCATGGACGGGCCGACTCGCACCGGTTTGCCTGGGTAGGCTTAGATCCTCTAAGCAGTTTACCAGTACTCGTGTGCGGGTCGGTTTCAGCTCTGCGTGGAAGCATCATGCAGCCCATATATTTCTTCAAGCCCCGATGGGCAGGGCCGTTGTAGAGAAGATGAAAGTGAGGGACAGAGGAGAAAGAGGAAAATGAATGGAAGTGTAGGGACAGAAGAAATATCAACACTCCCTCATTCTACCGTTACCTGCTACAAGGACAGCAGGTGTTGCCCAACTGTAAGTCAATATCAGCTGGACTCCCCAGTGACATAAGAAACACATCGCCATTGCCTCACTCAACTACCCCCCGAAGAAAGTACGGAAGAAAGAAAGATAAACGTGCCAACCAATTTCTTCATGGTCCAACCATAAATTTCTAAATTAGCTCAGTACATATCTGCTAATAATCTTACAGAGAAGTTCTCCTAACGGGAGACCCCCGCCCATAGGGGCTTGAAGAAATATATATGGGCTGCATGATGCTTCCACGCAGAGCTGAATCCGACCCGCACACTAGTACTGATAAACCGCTTAGAGGATCTAAGCCTGTCCAGGAACGGCGGTGCGAGGCGGACCGTCCAAGCAAATAAACCTTATTGGTTTCAATGGGCGACAGGGCTTGAGAAGTCATTTCATCTCAATGTCGGGTAAAAGTCCCACAAAATTGGATGCAAGTCTCCAAAATGACCTTTACAGTGTTGATGGGGAAGTTAAACCTTAAATCAATCAATCAATCACCTAGCGGGCACATGATGTCTTAGCAACGTCGCATCAACGTCGCATTGATACGACGATGCACATAGGTTGTGCAGCCGCTTGGAGCTATGTTCCTTGGGTCGTCTGGACATAAAAAGGAAAATAACTTGACAAAAAAGATCATTTTTAAACCATTTGATTTAGACATTATAACTCTGGTCAGACACCGCATCCAAGGCAAATTAAAATACGTTTATTCCCACCTGTACGGGGTCCTAAAAACATTAACCCATAAATGTCAATTGTTTCAATTCTGTGACATTTGGAAACAGTTAAGATAGATTAGAGGCCACATAATGTTGCGTCTGATCGGTTTCTTTACTATTTGCTAAAGTACGGAACTTGATTTAAACAACACGTGTTTTGTAATATTAGAGCTCTCGAAAGCAGGCAAATTGTAGGTCAGTAAAGGGTTGTTAAGTTGGTCAATGATAAGCTAACCCTTTTAAACCTGTAGACCGGTGCAGACGCCGAGGTAGAAATTTCTAGTCTAAATATAGATTGTCGGTGCTCGGGGTTCTGAACCCCCTAAAAAGGAAAATAATGTACCCCTGTACACCCAACTTTCTCTATATAAAGTTGGGTTTATAGGGTTGTTCAGTACATATGGGGTAGCCTCAATGTGCTTCTAGTGCCCGGTTACCTTAAAAACAAGAGCATCGTTGTTCAGTACACGGACTTGTTGATGTAATGCTTTTCTTTTCTTAAGGATTTGTAAAAAAGAAAAAGAAAAAATAAATGTCTATAGATTACAAAATATAATTCTGTCACTTTACTTCTCTCGTAGTCTCAAACTTTTCATGGTCACTCAGAATTTCCAGGACGAGTTTACGAAGGGAGTTTGACAGTTGAAATCAGTAAAAATATATTTTGCAGAGTCCAGTTACAGGCAGATAGTCTAACTTGCATTGTGTAAAACAATTTTTCCGAAGTAAATCAATCAAGTGTGCTTGTTGTAGGTTGGTCTCTATGAAAGTGATATGTCATTTTTTCTTCATTTATTTAGGAACATTATTAACCGCTCCTTTATAAGCGGTGGGTGAAGAGAACGACAGTTTTAAACCATTACAGAACTTGTCACGATCGTGCCTCGAACTCAGGCAGAAAGAGACCTCATATCCTACCAACATGGTCAATTTTACAAAACATGTTCATCTCTCAAATCAAATTGCGTGTCAAACGAGTAATTTAAAAGCTTAACATGGTTCAGTCTTTTCTGACAAATTTTCCACCAGCATAAAACTTGTGCGAGTGAGCAGCTCGCCACATTCAGCCATCGCTCTTCATAAATGCCGATTTTTTTTTAACCATTACAGTTAGATGCACATCGACGTTGCGGTTTCGCTCCTCGCCGGGTCCGTGAATATGTTTCTACGTACATTGTCCTCCCTCAATGGTTTGAGACGGACAGCTAACACTTAAACAATTTCCGTAAAAGCGACCACGTCGATGCAACGTCAAGACGTGGGTCTTTTTCACAAAGACGATCAGCACTGACTCAGGCGAGCCTTCGAGTACGCGCAGCCTTACCAGAGCCTTTGCTGCTCTCGGATATGAAGAAAAGAAAATGCGTTTTAGTTGGCTGCGCACATGCATTTGACAAAATGTATGCTTATAAGGGAGGTAATACAGGGGAAATGATTAACTTTTCAAGCCCCAAAACCTGAGAAATCGAGTGAAAAAGAATGTGAAAAATATTATTATTATTTTTTTTTTTTTTATTTATTTTTTTACCATTTGATAACTTTACTTGCAAATAAATTTGTACAACAGCACAAATGATTGCTTGCAGGTAAACTTCAACCAAATGCGGTCGCCGATGCTTACGCCGACGACGGACGTTGGGGGTATGGCAATAACTCCCCATTACTTTCGCGGGCGAGCAAAAATGGCGGATTTTCAACTTTACAAACTGGGGAAGCCTTCCTTTTAAAAGGAAACTTTATTCCTCATTTATAAAGATCGCTGGGTGTAACGGGCCTCCGTGGCCTGGTGGATAAGAGTGCTGACTCTTAATCACAAGGTCTCTCAACGCTGTAGGTTTGAGCATGGCTCAGGTCACATAATGAGAAGTTCTGCAATGGAAAGTCAGGAGGTTTTTCATCGGGTACTCCAGTTTTCGCTCACCTCTAATTAACGATCGGCTTGATGTGAGTGAAATAATCTTGAAAGGATCGTAAAACCAAACATAAAAAAAAGATCGCTGGGTGTGGAAAACATTTTTTGTCTTTGCTACTAGAATTAACGTCAGTGCCAAGGTCGAAGGTTTTAACGCTTCCAATATATAAAATATTTAGGGAGCGAAATAAAGTCATAACGTTGATGGGTCGTTGTTTATTGTTCTTGAGCCCAGCACAGATAGCAATAGTTTCTGTTCAAAAACTTCATGTCTACTAAGTGACCTGCCGCCAGTTACAGACTGAGGTGTTAAAAGACTTTTTGGCGCATTCGATGGGAGCTATTGTATCTGATAAGCCGAGAGTGGTGTTCAATACTCAATACTTGACGTTTTACTAATCAGTTTCGTTTACAATTAAATTGTGATCCAGAAAGATATACAAAAAGGATTGCAAATTTCAGGTTTTTGCTCAAAGAAACTGCCGAGGTTTAAGATACAGTCTGATTCGCAGCACTTTGTCTGGGCAGGCTTAGATCTTCCTAGGCGGTTCAGCAATACTTCAAATTCGGTCGGTTTCAGCTCATGCAGTCCAATATATTGCCCCAAGGTCTGATCGGGGATTGATGAAATAGATTGGGCTGCATGATGCTTCCACGCAGAGCTGATACCGGCCGCACATGAGTAGTGTATAATCGCCTAGAAGTTCTAAGCCTGCCCAGGAAAAGTGGCTCGAGTCGGACCGTTCATGCATTTCAACCATTTAGTTTCATTGAGCGACAGATTGGAAGCAATGTCTCAAAAAAGACACATACAGTGTTAACAGGGACGTTAACAACACATGAAGTAGATAACCAAGGCACTATAGAAGGCCTGATGACTTAAGAAAAATCTTTTTATATACCCGTTTGAAAAACAACAACAACAACAAAAAAAAAAAACAACAACAACAAAAAAAAAAAAAACACACAAAAAAAACGGTCGTATTAAGTTATGGGGTTGGTGTCCGTCCGTCCGTTCGCAAACATTTTTTTTCGTTTCCGTATAACTCCTACTATACAGTTTTCATATATACAATCAAGCCTAAAATGTTTATGTTGTAAGGCTAAGATGTGAAGATGTGCCAATTAATGTCCAACAAATATTAACAGAGTTATGACCTTTGAAAAATTCGGTTTACATTTTCGTTTGGTTAAGTTTTGTGCTATACATGTGTAAACCATATGTAAGATACATTTAGTTTATACTTGCCATGGCGTTAAACAATTTACCACAAAATACTCATCACTACCTACCCCTCCTGATACCAGGGTCACAGACTTCGAAATTTTATATACACGTTTTGTATTAAAACATAGAAGTGGAGGCAATGATCAGGAATCGTTACAATCAACCCACAGCTCCCATCAGAGATACCAAAGGGAAAGACACACAAACATGAAACAACATACCATAATGGAAACACCAACAGCGGAAAACCAAAAGGACAGTTACTTTCCCAAAAAATGGCCAATAGGCTATCCAAAATAAAATAACATAAGCGACACAAACATCCAAAGACAAACCATAACAAAAACAAACCGCGACAGAAGAACCGCCTTGGAACGGTCAGCGGAAACGAATTCCACTGGGCTTAAATCGATTTTACGTGGCCACAATCCTCGCCCTTACTTCCGTCGCGATTTAGACAAATAATTTGCTCAGTCCGCATGAAAGCCTCCAAACTTCAGACAAACCATAAAAAAAATATACCGCGACAGAAGAACCGCCTTGGAACGTTTAAAGTTTAATGCATTAAGTGGAATAATGATATCAGCTGGCTCAAATCAGACTGTAGACTGACAAGACCAAACCTA
The DNA here is from genome assembly GCA_963580285.1 of Lucinisca nassula. Classification (NCBI taxonomy): domain Eukaryota; kingdom Metazoa; phylum Mollusca; class Bivalvia; order Lucinida; family Lucinidae; genus Lucinisca; species Lucinisca nassula. The sequence goes on from OY757017.1 coordinate 47,524,420, forward strand.
TTGGATGCTTTTTGAAAGCAGCCAACTTGTTTTTGTTATGGTTTGTCTTTGGGTGTTTGTGTCGCTTATATCATTATATTTTGGATAGCCTATTGGCCATTTTGTGGGAAAGTAACTGTCCTCTTGGCTTTCCGCTATTGATGTTTCCATTAGGTCTGTTGTTTCATGTTTGTGTTTCTTTCCCTTTGGTGTCTCTGATGGGAGCTGTGGGTTGATTGTATCGATTTCTGATCATTGCCTCCACTTCTATTTGACTGTCTCGTGAATGGTTACGTTTTGGGGGAAGCTATAATTTGAGGACTTTTACTGGAGGACCAGAGGACTGTGGACCAAGTCCTCTAGAGGACCAGGGGTATAATTTGAGGATCAAATACAGAGGGACCAGTGCTTTAATAAGCCATTTCATTGCTATGATAATTGAAGATAATTACAGTCGAACTTCAATGGCTCGAACACCTTTGGGACCTCGAAAATCTGTTCGAGACAGGTGTAGTTCGAGCCACTGAGGGTTACTGTCAGGAGGCATAACGAGATCTTTTAGACATCTTTTCGGTGTTCTATAATGAAAATGTATGCTGTGTGTACTCATTAGAATCGCCTCATCGAGGCGATTCTAATGAGTACACACAGCATACATTTGCAAGATAAAAGACTAAAATCTCCTTCATTATCCCCCACTATTTCTTATGTAAAGGATTTCGCTGGGGACTCAAGAATGGGTTCGACACATCCATGGTAAACGAGCCATCGGTGTTCGAGCCATCGAAGTTCTACTGTACTGTTCATTGAAAATGACACTTACTGGTATATCACTTCATGGGTAAATACAGAAAAAAATAAATAAAAGGAAAAGTTATTATGCTCAGGAAATTAATTGTAATGTGAGCAATTGTCATACTACTGTAGGAGTGGCTTTGAGCAATACATCCATTTGAAAGTCATCTGCTGCTAAGATGTATTATGCCATTAATTAGGAATGAAGCTTTAATAAAGATATACGCATAATTTCTAACAGATTGATGTCTTCTTTAAAATGTTCCTTCTACATATTCAATCTTTACAAACCCAAAACATTAAATTGTCAATTCGAACTGGCCATTATATCAATCTGACCAAATTTTCCTACCCAATATTTTGGCTGGCCAAGTTGTCCTAGGCTAAATCGTCTGGGCCAAATCGTCCTAGATTCTGGTTATAAATTAACCCTTATCCTGCTTAATAAATTCATTTAGCCATTACCATTTCCAACTATCCACCATACTTAATATATTCATTAATTTCACAAACTGCATGATAAACAGTGTAGATCCTGATCAGATGGCTTATCTGGAGCTACACTGTTTGCAAAGGGAGGGGTTATGGTCTTATCTTGTTCAACGGGATAAGAGATATCGCATGTATGTAATAAAACATCATCACGCAAACACACCTACATGTATATAATTTCGACCCCCTTAATACCACTTTTGTATATAAAACTAGGGTTTATAGGCGTAAATAATATGTGATATTTCTGCACTTTAAAAAAGATAGATTGTGGGCACTTGTTCGAACCCCTTGTGGAGGCAGTTCTAACCAGTACCCACAATCTATGTTCTGAGCAGAATATTGTTTATTTGAAAAAAAAAAAAAAAAATCAATTTTTAGTGGTGAAATTTTATCAAAATATTTGAATGGGTGTGTTTTCGTAATGGAATTCAGGTGCTCTGGACCAGAATTATAAATTTAGGACCCTGATACAGGAGGCCCACCAGCCATATACCCATCACACTTTCTAGCTCAGAAATTTTAATTATTCACAGCAATTTAAGAAAAAGATGGACCGCATGATGAAACCAACCGCACACTAGAACTGGTAAACCGCATAGAGGACCTAAGCCTGCCCATGCAAAGCAGTGCGAGCCTGACCTCCCATGCTTATAAACCTATTGGGCTATCCAAAACAAAACATTATTATCATTGTTATTTGTTTGTTTGCTTGTATCTTAGTTTAACAGCCCAGTCAACACTTTTTTGGTCATTTTTGTGCCAGTCAGTTTACCTATCCACACTTTTCCAGGGCAAGCTGTTAGAATGTTGCCGACCCCAGCCAACCCGCGTCCTACTGATCACCAGTCCGACGCACATACAACTGAGCTAACGAGGCCGGTATTATTATTATTAAACTGCTGGTATATATTTCTTATTTCTGCACAAAATACAGATCGTGGATACCCGTTAGAACCAATTCTAGCAAGTACCCGCAATCCATATCTTAGAGCAGAAAAAATAAGGTTTACCCCTTTAAACCCCAGTTTTACTATATAAAAGTGCGGCTCAAGGGGGGCAAAATTATATTGGCGTGTTTTGGTGATGACAATCTATGTTTAGAGCAGAAATATGAAATAAACACCACAACCTCATCATAACACTGTTCATTTCGACATTATTTTAGATATAACACACTTTCAAGATGGATCCCCAAACTGAAATGATTACATATAAAATGGAACCATCAATGGTCATTATCTATATAATGACAGTAATGATCCAAAGTATTGAGACAGACAGGCCTGAAAAAACAGTGCAGAGCCTGATCAGGGTCTTCACTGTTTGCCATTCTTTCTGAAGAGCTTGCATGATGGGACTAATCGCCAGTACTGTAAATTTAGTCAGGTCTAACCTTGAAAGCGCACTGAAAAAAAGAAGATTGAGTCTAATATTAATAATTTAATTTATTAACTTATTTTTTTTTTCGGGGGGGGGGGGGGGGGGGGCACAGAGACACATTACATCCAAGTTCAGACCAGCTATAATTAGTTAATGTTAGGAAATATAGTCATTTAACAAACCCTAGTATTATATTCAGACGAGGCTATATTTGAAACAAAAATCTAATATCTTAAGCATCAATCATTAATCTCACAGCAGATGGCATTCAAAATTACTTGTCTTTTTTTCTTTTGTTTGTTTTCAGAGAGAAAAAAACATAGTTTACATTTCCATAGGACTCATATATGAAATGCTGAATATGATTTTCTATGAGAATTTAAGTTAAGAAAAATAAAAAGGCTTGGAATTGTTGTGGTTGTGATTGACAGTTTAATGGTTATTTGTAGGTGAGGCTTATTCTAATCCCCTTTCAAAACGAATGGCTGTAAGCCTTCAATCAGGTTGTGATTTTGTAGATAATTGAAAGCCTTCAATATTGATATGTATTGTTAAATCTTCAGTAACATTTTCTTCTTCTTATTTTGAGTGTTAATTACGGCCTTTTATTATTAATTTTCTTATGTTGAGCTGACTGAGCCAAAACTCAGTCCAAGTGTTCCAAGTGAAAAAAAAACAAACAAAACAAAAACAAATGACCTTCCATTGCAGGACCCATAAAAACATTTATTTATTCATTTATATTTATTTATTTTATATTTTATTTATTTTATTATTTATTTTACTTTTATACGTGACCTTCCATTGCAGTACACATACTGGACCCATAAATAAGCATTTATTTATTTTTTAGCTCACATGTCACGTAGTGACGAGGTGAGCTTTTGGGATCACTTTTTGTTCGTCGTCCGTCATGCGTGCGTGTGTGCGTGCGTAAACTTTTTCTTCAAACAACATCTCCTCCTAAACAACTGGGCGAGGATTGTGGCCGCGTAAAATCGATTTAAGCCCCCAGTGAAATTCGTTTCCGTTGACCGTTCCATGGCGGTTCTTCTGTCGTGGTTTATTTTTGTTATGGTTTGTCTTTGGGTGTTTGTGTCGCTTATTAGGGCCCCGCACTGAAAGTGTGGGTGCCCTATAGTAATCACTCTGTCCGTCCGTCTGTCTGTCTGTACGTCTGTCCGTCCACAAATTTTTTTATCCTCCATAACTTTCTTATTCCTGGATGGATTTAAATATTACTTGTCAGAAATGTTAACCATAATGTGATGGAGTGTTGCGCGCAAGACTCAGGTCCGTACCTCAAAGGTCAAGGTCATACTTAGAGGTTAAAGGTCTGTCCGTCCGTCTGTCTGTCTGTCCGTCCACAAATTTTTTTATCCTCCATAACTTTCTTATTCCTGGATGGATTTAAATATTACTTGGCAGAAATGTTAATATTATTTTATTTTTGATAGCCTTTTGGACATTTTGTGGGGAAGTAACTGTCCTTTTGGCTTTCCGATTTGGTGTTTCCGTTGGGGTCTGTTGTTTCATGTTTGTGTTTCTTTCCCTTTGGTGTCTCTGATGGGAGCTGTGGGTTAATTGTATCGATCCCTGATCATTGCCTCTACTTCTATTTTACATAGGGAAAAAACTTAAAAAATCTTCTTCTCTTAAACCGCAAGTCCTAGGTCTTTAATATTTGATATGAAGCTTCATCTGGTGGACCGTTACCTAGATTGTTCAAATTATAGCCCTGGGGCCAAAAATGCCCCTACCCCGGGGCCCTTTGGTTTTACAAAGACTTGATGGGTGGAGTAAGTTAATTTATCGATTCCTGATCTTTGTTTTACTTCTACTTTACATAGGGAACATCTTTAAAAATATTCATCTCTGAAACAACAAGGCCCAGGTCTTTGATATTGGGTGCGAAGCTTAATCTAGTGGACCTCTATCAAGATTGTTTAAATTATAGCCCTAGGGCCAAAAATGCCCTTGCCCTGGGGCTCTTTGTTTTAATATAGGCTTATGTAGGGAAAAGCTTTGAAAATGTCATTCTCTGAAACCGCAGGATCCAGGTCTTTGATATTTGGTATGAGCTTCATCTAGTGGACCTCTGCCAAGATTGTTCAAATTGTAGCCATTGGACCAAAACTGCTTCAACCCCGGAGTCATTTGGTTTTACGTTGACTTATACAGGGAAAATCATTAAAAATCTTCTCTAAAACTGCAAGTCCCAGGTGTTTGATATTTGGTGTGAAGCTTCATCTAGTGGACCTCTATCAGGATTGTTCAAATTATAGCCATAGGGCAAAAAATGCCACAGTTCCGGGGCCCCTTTGGTTTTACATAGACTTATATATGGACAAGAGGACCATGATGGTCCTATATCGCTCACCTGAGCTAAGAGATAAACATGTAGGTCCCAGGGCAGTGCAATTTTTGGACCCGATCTATAATTTGAACCATCTAAGCAGAGGTCCACTGGTTTTCCCTATATATAGGCGTTTTTGGCCCCAGGGCTATAATTTGAACAGTCTTGGTAGAGGTTCACTAAATGAAGCTTCATACCAAATATCAAAAACCTTGGCCTTCTGGTTTCAGACAAGAAGATTTTTATATGATTTCCCTAGTATAAGCCTATATAAAACCAGTTGGCCTGGGGGCAGTGCCGTTTTTTGGCCCTAGGGCTATAATTTGAACAATCTTGGTAGAGGTCCACTAGATGAAGCTTCATACCAAATATCAAAGACCTGGGTTTTCTGGTTTCAGAGAAGATTTTTAAAGGTGTTCCCAATATAACCCTATGTAAATTTGTTTGTTTGATTTTAGGTTTAACGTCCCCGTCAACACTGTTAAGGTCATTTTAGAGACGTTGCTTCCAATTTTGTGGGACTTTTACCCGACGTTGAGATGAAATGACATCTCAAGCCCTGTCGCCCAATGAAACCAATAGGGTTTATTAGCATGGACGCTCCGTCTCGCACCCCGGTTCCTGGACAGGCTTAGATCCTCTAAGCGGTTTACCAGTACTAGTGTGCGGGTCGGATTCAGCTCTGCGTGGAAGCATCATGCAGCCCATATATTTCTTCAAGCCCCTATGGGCGGGGGCTTATAAAAGCCTATGTAAAACCAGTGGGCCCCAGCGCGGGGGCATTTTTGGCCCCAGGGCTATAATTTGAACAATCTTGGTAAAGGTCCATCAGATGAAGCTTCATATCAAATATCAAAGACCTGGGCCTTCTAGCTACAGGGAAGACGATTTTTAAAGGTTTTCCCTCTAAAGCCTATGGTAAACCATTTGGTCCCTGGGCGGTGTCGTTTTTGGCCCCAGGGCTATAATTTGAACAATCTTGGTAGAGGTTCACAAGATGACGCTTCATACCAAATATCAAAGACCTGGGCTATCTGGTTTCAGACAAGAAGCTTTTTAAAGGTCTTCCCTATGTAAGTCTATGTAAAACCAGTGGGCCCTGGTGCGGGGACATTTGTAGCCTCAGGGCTTTAACTTGAACAATCTTGGTAGAGGTTCACTAGATGAAGCTTCATACCAAATATCAAAGACCTGGGCTTTCTGGTTTCTTATATGTTTTCCCTATATCAGCCTATATAAAACTAGTGGGCCCCGGGCAGGGCCGTGTTTGGCCCTAGGGCAATAATTTGAACAATCTTGGTAGAGGTCCACTAGATTAAGCTTCATACCGAATATCAAAGGCCTGGGCCGTCTGGTTTCAGACAAGAAGATTTTTAAAGGTTTTCCCTATATAAGCCTATGTTAAACCAGTGGGCCCTGACGCGGGGGCGTTCTTGGCCCAAGGGCTATAAATTGAACAATCTTGGTAGAGGTCCACTAGATGAAGCTTCATACCAAATATCAATCACCTAGGCCTTCTGGTTTCAGAGAAGAAGATTTTTATATGTTTTCCCTATATAAGCCTATATAAAACCAGTGGGCCCCGGGGCGGGGCCATTTTGGCCCCAGGGCTATAATTTGAACAATCGTGGAAGAGGTCCACTAGATGAAGCTTCATACCAAATATCAAAGACCCCGGCCTTCTTGTTTCAATAAAGAAGAATTTAAAGGTTTTTCCTATATAAGACTATGTAATACCAGTGGGCCCCGGGGCGGGGTCGTTTTTGGTCCCAGGGCTTTAATTTGAACAATCTTGGTAGAGGTCCACTAGATGAAGCTTCAAGCCATATATCAATGACCTAGGCCTTCTGGTTTTAGAGAAGAAGATTTTTATATGTTGCCCTTTATAAGCCTATATAAAATCAGTGGGCCCCGGGGTGGGGCCGTTTTTGGCCCCAGGGCTATGATTTGAATAATCTTTGTAGAGGTCCACTAGATAAAGCTTCATATCAAATATCAAAGAGCTCGGCTCTCTGGTTTCAGAAAAGAAGATTTTTAAAGGTTTTCCATATATAATTAATATCAAAAATGAGTTCCTTTATGAGCAATGAAAACATTCATAAGAAAGAAGATGGGCCATACTACGTAGTTTCGGCTAATAAAGCCTCATCAGTGACCCTGTTATGATCCGGCAAAGAAAGCCAGAGGAAACATATTGCAATTTTGCGAATTTCGAAAAGGCAGACGATTCAAAGACTGATATAAATCAAGATGGGGTCCAAATAATTAAAAACCTGTCTAGAATGAGTCTAAATCAAGAAAATTTATTTCTGATTTCTCAGAATATTCACGATGATCTCAAAGGACCAAAAGTAAAATATAAACTGCACTATGGTTGATGTACGGGGAGACGTTTTACGGCCGACACACGGCACAACACCAGCTGCAGTGAAGGCAAATAAAAATCAAAAATGAGTTCCTTTAAGAGCAATGAAAACATTCATAAGAAAGATGATGGGCCATACTACGTAGTTTCGGCTAATAAAGCCTCATCAGTGACCCTGTAATGATCCGGCAAAGAAAGCCAGAGGAAACATACTGCAATTTTGCGAATTTCGAATAGGCAGTCGATTCAAAGACTGATATAAATCAAAATGGGGTCCAAATAATTAAAAACCTGTTTAGAATGAGTCTAAATCAGGAAAATTTATTTCTGATTTCTCAGAATATTCACGATGATCTCAAAGGACCAAAAGTAAAATATAAACTGCACAATGGTTGATGTACGGGGAGACGTTTTACGGCCGCCACACGGCACAACACCAGATGCAGTGAAGGCAAATAAAAAATCAAAAATGAGTTCCTTTAAGAGCAATGAAAACATTCATAAGAAAGAAGATGGGCCATACTGCGTAGTTTCGGCTAATAAAGCATCATCAGTGACCCTGTAATGATCCGGCAAAGAAAGCCAGAAAAAACATACTGCAATTTTGCGAATTTCGAATAGGCAGTCGATTCAAAGACTGATATAAATCAAAATGGGGTCCAAATAATTAAAAACCTGTCTAGAATGAGTCTAAATCAATAATTTATTTCTGATTTCTCAGAATATTCACGATGATCTCAAAGGACCAAAAGTAAAATATAAACTGCACTATGGTTGCTGTACGGGGAGATGTTTTACGGCCGCCACACGGCACACCACCAGCTGCAGTGAAGGCAAATAAAAATAAAAAATGAGTTCCTTTAAGAGCAATGAAAACATTCATAAGAAAGAAGATGGGCCATACTACGTAGTTTCGGCTAATAAAGCCTCATAAGTGACCCTGTAATGATTCGGCAAAGAAAGCCAGAGGAAACATACTGCAATTTTGCGAATTTCGAATAGGCAGTCGATTCAAAGACTGATATAAATCAAAATGGGGTCCAAATAATTAAAAAACTGTCTAGAATGAGTCTAAATCAATAATTTATTTCTGATTTCTCAGAATATTCACGATGATCTCAAAGGACCAAAAGTAAAATATAAACTGCACTATGGTTGATGTACGGGGAGACGTTTTACGGCCGCCACACGGCACAACACCAGCTGCAGTGAAGGCAAATAAAAAACAAAAATGAGTTCCTTTAAGAGCAACGAAAACAGTCATAAGAAAGAAGATGGGCCGTACTACGTACTGCAATTTTGCGAATTTCGAATAGGCAGTCGATTCAAAGACTGATATAAATCAAAATGGGGTCCAAATAATTAAAAACCTGTCTAGAATGAGTCTAAATCAATAACTTATTTCTGATTTCTCAGAATATTCACGATGCTCTCAAAGGACCAAAAGTAAAATATAAACTGCACTATGGTTGCTGTAAGGGGAGATGTTTTACGGCCGCCACACGGCACAACACCAGCTGCAGTGAAGGCAAATAAAAATCAAAAATGAGTTCCTTTAAGAGCAATGAAAACATTCATAAGAAAGAAGATGGGCCATACTACGTAGTTTCGGCTAATAAAGCCTCATCAGTGACCCTGTAATGATCCGACAAAGAAAGCCAGAGGAAACATACTGCAATTTTGCGAATTTCGAATAGGCAGTCGATTCAAAGACTGATATAAATCAAAATGGGGTCCAAATAATAAAAAACCTGTCTAGAATGAGTCTAAATCAAGAAAATTTATTTCTGATTTCTCAGAATATTCACGATGATCTCAAAGGACCAAAAGTAAAATATAAACTGCACTATGGTTGATGTACGGGGAGATGTTTTACGGCCGCCACACGGCACTACACCAGCTGCAGTGAAGGCAAATAAAAATCAAAAAATGAGTTCCTTTAAGAGCAATGAAAATATTCATAAGAAAGAAAATGGGCCATACTACGTAGTTTCGGCTAATAAAGCCTCATCCGTGACCCTGTAATGATCCGGCAAAGAAAGCCAGAGGAAACATACTGCAATTATGCGAATTTCGAATAGGCAGTCGATTCAAAGACTGATATAAATCAAAATGGCGTCCAAATAAATAAAAACCTGTCTAGAATGAGTCTAAATCAATAATTTATATCTGATTTCTCAGAATATTCAGGATGATCTCAAAGGACCAAAAGTAAAATATAAACTGCACTATGGTTGATGTACGGGGAGACGTTTTACGACCGCCACACGGCACAACACCAGCTGCAGTGAAGGGAAATAAAAATCAAAAATGAGTTCCTTTAAGAGCAATGAAAACATTCATAATAAAGAAGATGGGCCGTACTACGTAGTTTCGGCAAATAAAGCCTCAACAGTGACCCTGTAATGATCCGGCAAAGCAAGCCAGAGGAAACATACTGCAATTTTGCGAATTTCGAATAGGCAGTCGATTCAAAGACTGATATAAATCAAAATGGGGTCCATATAATTAAAAAAACTGTCTAGAATGAGTCTAAATCAATAATTTATTTCTGATTTCTCAGAATATTCACGATGATCTCAAAGGAACAAAAGTAAAATATAAACTGCACTATGGTTGATGTACGGGGAGACGATTTACGGCCGCCACACGGCACAACACCAGCTGCAGTGAAGGCAAATAAAAATCAAAAAATGAGTTCCTTTAAGAGCAATGAAAACAGTCATAAGAAAGAAGATGGGCAATACTACGTAGTTTCGGCTAATAAAGCATCATCAGTGACCCTGTAATGATCCGGCAAAGAAAGCCAGAGGAAACATACTGCAATTTTGCGAATTTCGAATAAGCAGTCGATTCAAAGACTGATATAAATCAAAATGGCGTCCAAATAATAAAAACCTGTCTAGAATGACTCTAAATCAATAATTTATTTCTGATTTCTCAGAATATTCACGATGATCTCAAAGGACCAAAAGTAAAATAAAAACTGCACTATGGTTGATGTACGGGGAGATGTTTTACGGCCGCCACACGGCACAACACCAGCTGCAGTGAAGGCAAATAAAAATCAAAAATGAGTTCCTTTTAGAGCAATGAAAACATTCATAAGAAAGAAGATGGGTCATACTACGTAGTTTCGGCTAAGAAGGCCTCATCAGTGACCCTGTAATGATCCGGCAAAGAAAGCCAGAGGAAACATACTGCAATTTTGCGAATTTCGAATAGGCAGTCGATTCAAAGACTGATATAAATCAAAATGGGGTCCAAATAATAAAAAACCTGTCTAGAATGAGTCTAAATCAAGATAATGTATTTCTGATTTCTCAGAATATTCACGATGATCTCAAAGGACCAAAAGTAAAATATAAACTGCACTATGGTTGATGTATGGGGATACGTTTTACGGCCGCCACACGGCACAACACCAGCTGCAGTGAAGGCAAATAAAAATCAAAAAATGAGTTCCTTTAAGAGCAATGAAAATATTCATAAGAAAGAAGATGGGCCATACTACGTAGTTTCGGCTAATAAAGCCTCATCTGTGACCCTGTAATGATCCGGCAAAGAAAGCCAGAGGAAACATACTGCAATTATGCGAATTTCGAATAGGCAGTCGATTCAAAGACTGATATAAATCAAAATGGGGTCCAAATAATTAAAAACCTGTCTAGAATGAGTCTAAACCAATAATTTATTTCTGATTTCTCAGAATATTCACGATGATCTCAAAGGACCAAAAGTAAAATATAAACTGCACTATGGTTGATGTACGGGGAGACGTTTACGGCCGCCACACGGCACAACACCAGCTGCAGTGAAGGGAAATAAAAATCAAAAATGAGTTCCTTTAAAAGCAATGAAAACATTCATAAGAAAGCAGATGGGCCGTACTACGTAGTTTCGGCAAATAAAGCCTGAACAGTGACCCTGTAATGATCCGGCAAAGCAAGCCAGAGGAAACATACTGCAATTTTGCGAATTTCGAATAGGCAGTCCATTCAATGACTGATATAAATCAAAATGGGGTCCAAATAATTAAAAAAACTGTCTAGAATGAGTCTAAATCAATAATTTATTTCTGATTTCTCAGAATATTCACGATGATCTCAAAGGAACAAAAGTAAAATATAAACTGCACTATGGTTGATGTACGGGGCGACGTTTTACGGCCGCCACACGGCACAACACCAGCTGCAGTGAAGGCAAATAAAAATCAAAAATGAGTTCCTTTTAGAGCAATGAAAACATTCATAAGAAAGAAGATGGGTCATACTACGTAGTTTCGGCTAAGAAAGCCTCATCAGTGACCCTGTAATGATCCGGCAAAGAAAGCCAGAGGAAACATACTGCAATTTTGCGAATTTCGAATAGGCAGTCGATTCAAAGACTGATATAAAACAAAATAGGGTCCAAATAATTAAAAACCTGTTTAGAATGAGTCTAAATCAGGAAAATTTATTTCTGATTTCTCAGAATATTCACGATGATCTCAAAGGACCAAAAGTAAAATATAAACTGCACTATGGTTGATGTACGGGGAGACGTTTTACGGCCGCCACACGGCACAACACCAGCTGCAGTGAAGGCAAATAAAAATCAATCAAAGTACTGAAAGTACTGAGGAAAGTTGATTTATGATGAATAATTATTATGATAACAATGTCAGTCGTAGATCAAGCTGTTATCTAGATATTTTGTTAACAAGGTCCCAGAGGGTTAAAAAAATTCGACGAAGAAAAAAGTGATTCATCGATTGTTTAGAGTTTGAATGGAAGTGTAGAAAAAGATGAAACAACAACAACCCCCACCCCTCCCCCACCTACCGATACCTGCTGCAAGGACAACAGGCCTTGCCCAAATGTAAGTCAATATCAGTTGGACTCCCCGATGACACAAGATACACATCACCTTTGCCTTATCCAACCAACCCCACGAAAAACGGAAGAAAGGAAGAAATATAAACGTGTCTGCTAATTTCTTCATGGTAAAACCATTTTATAGATTAGCTCAGTGAGTGAGTGTCTGAGTTTTACGTTCCACCAACAGCTAAGGACATTCGGAGACAGGACCTCGGTTAAAAGACTCATCCGAAAGTCTGGAGAAGCCCGGGATCGATCCTGCGACCCCTGGTTTACAAGGCGATTAGCGAAACCACTACACCACAGAGGCTTGCAGATTCTGTGCTTGTCTCATCTGCTAATAATCTTACAGAGAAGTTCTCCTAGCGGGTACATGACATCTTAGCAATGTCGCATCAACATCGCGTTTATACGAAGAGGCATATACGTTGTGCAGCCGCTCGGAGCTATATTCCTTCTGGCGTGAGGAGAATAACTTGACGGAAAAAAGATCATTTTAAACCATTTCATTTAGACATTATAACCCTGATCAGAAGCCTGCTTTAACGAACTTCGACTACCCAAGGCGAACTAAAATACCTTTATTCCAACCTGTACGGAACCATTAACCCATAAATGCCAATTGTTTCAATACTTTGGCATTCGGAAACAGTTAAAACAGATTAGAGGCCATAGAATGTACATAGCGTCTGATCGGAGTCTTCACTATTTGCTTAAAGTACGGAACTTGATTTAAAACTCACAGCTTAAAGCCTTAAACGACACATATTTTGTAATAAGAGCTCTCGAAAGCAGGTAAATAACTGTAGTCGATGTCGGTCAGTAAAGGGTTGTATAGTCACAGAGAAGCGAGCTTACCCTTTTTACCCTGTAGACCGGTGCAGGTGCCGAGGTAGAAATACACTGTATCTATGCAAACCTTGCAGATCCTGATAAGACGGCACCTAGCTAGCACGTCTCGCCAGAATCTACATTAACACTGTTTGCCATCATGTCAATGAACTACTCAGAAATCCCTTTCTTTTAGAATATATTTAAAGCGAGAAGAGTCGTGTTCAGAATCTCAGGGATGAAAGAGTAAATTCTCAAACCAGTTGCATAAACGCGTAGAAAATTAGTCCCAGAGTATTGTTTTCTTTTCAGCATTAGTCTTTCTGTGCCAATTTATATTCAATCCGTATAAAGTCTCGAAATATGAAATATTTTGAAAGACGTTCCATGCCTGCAAAATTAATTTTCAATAGTTCATTTGGACTATTTTATGCAGCGAACGAACAGCGGAAGTGGAATAACGCGGTCCAGTACCGGAAGTAGAAATGTAATGACAAAGAAACTTGATTTTAAAAATCAACTTTCAAAAATGAGTTCCTTTAAGAGCAATGAAAACATTCATAAGAAAGAAGATGGGCCATACTACGTAGTTTCGGCTAATAAAGCCTCATCAGTGACCCTGTAATGATCCGGCAAAGAAAGCCAGAGGAAACATACTGCAATTTTGCGAATTTCGAATAGGCAGTCGATTCAAAGACTGATATCTTCTCCAGACTTTCGGATGAGTCTTTAAACCGAGATCCCGTCTCCGTATGACCTTAGCTGTTGGTGGGACGTAAAACTCAAACACTCACTCACTCACTCAAAGACTGATATAAATCAAAATGGGGTCCAAATAATTAAAAACCTGTCTAGAATGAGTCTAAATCAATAATTTATTTCTGATTTTTTAGAATATTCACGATGATCTCAAAGGACCAAAAGTAAAATATAAACTGCACTATGGTTGATGTACGGGGAGACGTTTTACGGCCGCCACACGGCACAACACCAGCTGCAGTGAAGGCAAATAAAAATAAAAAATGAGTTCCTTTAAGAGCAATGAAAACAGTCATAAGAAAGAAGATGGGCCATACTACGTAGTTTCGGCTAATAAAGCCTCATCAGTGACCCTGTAATGATCCGACAAAGAAAGCCAGAGGAAACATACTGCAATTTTGCGAATTTCGAATAGGCAGTCGATTCAAAGACTGGTATAAATCAAAATGGGGTCCAAATAATTAAAAACCTGTCAAGAATGAGTCTAAATCAATAATTTATTTCTGATTTCTCAGAATATTCACGATGATCTCAAAGGACCAAAAGTAAAATATAAACTGCACTATGGTTGATGTACGGGGAGACGTTTTACGGCCGCCACACGGCACAACACCAGCTGCAGTGAAGGCAAATAAAAATCAAAAATGAGTTCCTTTAAGAGCAATGAAAACAAGCCTATGTAAAACCAGAATTGGCCCCAGGGCTATAATTTGAACAATCTTGGTAGAGGTCCACTAATTGAAGCTTCATACCAAATATCGATGACCTAGGCCCTCTGGTTTCAGAGAAGAAGATTTTTATATCATCCGCAACTATTATTGACATTTATGCCGTTGGCGCAAAGGATTAAGCATTTTACTGTACACTGACCTTCTCGGCTTACCTGTACAGAATGTCTTGTTGGAAATAGCAGGCGCTTGAACGGAAAATAAATTTTAAACAAATATAACTTATTTATTTTTCAATTTGACAAACATGTTCCGATTTAATCTAAATGTCCGTTTAAATACCTTCAAAAAGATATCAAATAAGTGGACATTTTATTTAATTAGATGGCGGCATTTTTATTTTCAAATTAACAACCCTTAATCCTTATATGAAGCATACAAAACTGTGAAAAACACCGACAGTACCCTACTTTAACGGCTAAAAGCTTCATTTTCTGTTAATATTGCTGACAATCGCCTATATCAGACGTATTGTGGTTACAATATTGTGCATTTTGATAGCAATTATAATATTTCAAAATTATATTTAATAACGGCATTTTGCGATTAAATTTGGAGCTTAAAAAGCTTTATCGTCTACACACGCGTGTAATCCCAAAGCGTGTCATTCTCCGTCGACCGTGAAATGAACTCATCTTCGCCCGGGCATCTCCTTGGAATGTAAATTAATCTAAAATGCGGTGTCTGATCTGCGTCTTATTTACTTATTTATTTATTAATCTAAAATGCGGTGTCTGATCTGCGTCTTATTTATTTATTTATGTATTTATTTTTCATGACCCGATTAGATTTTTTATACTTACTAAGCAATTTAAGCAAACATTGCTAGTAATAAGATAACATTTTCGCATTTGTGACATTTCGCTGTTCACACATTGTTCTGATTGAATACAAGAACACAAAAGAGATGTTTGTATTTTTCCTTTTCGTAACATGCGTTTGATTATTAATTCCGTCTGCGTGGATTGTTGTTTATATTTAGAACCAGCTCATTCCGATTTATTTATTTTTATATTTATGTATTTATTTCAACTGTTAAATGATTTATTAAGATCAGGGTGTAGCCCTTTTCTGGTGTTCCTTCCATCATACCGGGGAAAAGAATATGCATGTAAACCCAACTTTATATATTGAACAGTCGGGTAATCAGGGATCGGCATGATATTAACATAACACAAAAACATAGTTCGAAAGTACTTGCTTCTTATTCTTCTATATTATTTTAGTCAATGTTGGTTTTTCATCACGGCAACCAGCCGTGTAAGGAACATCCCCTTAAACCATGCTTTATATAGAGAAAGCTGGGGTTTACTTTGGTATTCGTTTTTTTTTCTTCTCCACGACATAGGTTGTGGGTGCTCGTTAGAGCCACCTCAATGAGGCGGTTCTAACGAGACTACAAAACCGGTTTTGAGTATCGATAAATTTTCACTAACAAATTAACTGTTTTGAGATATCAAGAATACCCTACTTAGCCGTATGGAACAGTATTAAGGTAAAAACTCAATTATGCAATGTGCAATTACAATATGAATTGTTGAAACGGCACTTTGAATTATGAACCTTTCCATATCTTACTACTTTATTCGAATATGCAACATGCACATTCTAATTTGAGACCTTTGTATTTAAATATGGCATTTGGACGTCCTATTTTGCATTATTCAGTTTCGATTCTGCTGTGGTTAGACGGGGTACCAGTCATGGAGGTGCGGTCAACGTTCGGTAATGTCCGTGGATTTGCCGTATTTTTTCCGATGACAAGCGTCCATTTGAGATCGCATTCGCTTTTCCAGGGGCCAAATTCAAGCCAGCAGCGATAAATTTTATCCAGATAAAATTCGGATATTTACAATAATGTGTACGTTTGCATCTTTAAAATAAATTTTACAGCGCGGTTCCTTATTTATATATTTATGAGAAACAGGATTTTTATTTAAAAGTTAATACTTGTTTGACGAAGGGGGAAATACTCTATCGTTGAACATTTACTAAAATTAATTATCATCAGGGATTGGTTTGTGCCGAATCCGTGGATTTAAAATAAGCAATTATTGTTAAAATTGATTAATTCATACAATTTTCATAAATCTGATCCTTCTGATGTGTTACTTATAAAGATATTATTTACTAATTGCAACCTCACTCGAAACTCAAATGTTTGGATATTATAGAAATATGTCCGCATTTGATGTACTTTCAGTGAACCCGAGCGATAATCTCCCTGTTCGTCGGCAACGGGGAATGGAGATAGTACCAGCATGGATTCGTTTCCTGGGACACGGGGAAACTGTCGAACTACAAGTAGTTCCCTCAATTCCCTGTAAAGTATGATAAGAATACTTTACGTTCATTACTTGAACAGTACTTTCTCATTTCTCAGCCCTGACCCACAACCATCCCAGTAAGCTGACGGGCTGCTAACGGCCCGCTGTAGATTTATGTAGAATGCTAGCAGGGATAGAAACGCACCTGGGGTCACAATGACAGCTGTCCTATTCATATGTCCGTCTGTCTGTCTTCATAAGTTAGACTGGGGCAGGATAGCTTTCATCCAACAGAATCACAACGCGAAAATATTAGCTGGTCGTCAGTCGGTTCGTCCGTCCGTCCGTCTGTCTTCAGCCATTCGGCCCTCGCCCATCGGAGCTTGAAGAAATAGATGGGCTGCATTATGTTTCCACGCAGAGCTGAAACCGACCGCACACGAGTCCTGGTAAACAGCTTAGAGGGTCTAAGCCTGCCTAGGCAAAGCGGTGCGAGTCCAATGCTTACAAACCCTAGTGGCTTCATTGGGCAATAGGGCTTGAGATGTCATTTCATCTCAATGTCGGGTAAAAGTCCCACAAAATTGGAAGCAACGTCTCCAAAATGACCTATACTGTGTTCACGGGGATGTTAAACCTCAAATCAAACAGACAAACTGTCTCCAGCCAGCAAAACCGTGCTGAGCTGGTGTCGCGACTGTCTAAACCAGCCGACTACATAATTCTTCAAGTTCTACATGTAACGATTTGGCAAATGGAGTGGCTGAATCCAAACCATTTTGTACTTACATATATTTCCATGTATAGATCTTCACCAAAGTTTTTCATCCCCCCGCACAACATAGTTGTGAGGGGGGATATAGCATTTGTCCCGTTCGTACGTACGTACGTAAGTACGTACGTACGTACTTTGTCAGCGCTCTAGCGTCTACATTTCTTAACCGATTTTAATATAACTTCACACAAATGTTCCTTATGACAATATCTCGAGCGAGTTCGACTTTCAAGGTCATGACCTCAAGGTCAAGGTCACTGTGGCCATTTTTAGAAAAACTTTGTCATCGCTCTAGCGCCTACATTTCTTCACCAATTTCAATATAACTTCACACAAATGTTCCATATAAAAAAATCTCGAGCGAGTTCGACTTTCAAGGTCATGACCTCAAGGTCAAGGTCACTGTGGCTATTTTTAGAAAAACTTTGTAATCACTCTAGCACCTTCATTTCTTCACCAATTTCAATATAGCTTCACACAAATGTGCCTGATAAAAATATCTCGAGCGAGTTCGACTTTCAAGGTCATGACCTCAAGGTCAAGATCACTGTGGCTATTTTTAGAAAAAACTTTGTCATCACTCTAGCGCCTACATTTCTTCACTGATTTCAATATCACTTCACACAAATGTTCCTTATGCCAATATCTCGAGGGAGTTCGACTTTCAAGGTCATGACCTCAAGGTCAAGTTCACTGTGGCTATTTTTAGAAAAACTTTGTCATCGCTCTAGCGCCTACATTTCTTCACCAATTTAAATTTAACTTTATACAAATGTTCCTTATACAAATATCTTCAGCGGGTTTGACTTTCAAGGTCATGACCTCAAGGTCAAGGTCACTGTGGCTATTTTTAGAAAAAACTTTGTCATCACTCTAGCGCCTACATTTCTTCACTGATTTCAATATAACTTCACACAAATGTTCCTTATGACAATATCTCGAGCGAGTTCGATTTTCAAGGTCATGACCTCAAGGTCAAGGTCACTGTTGCTATTTTTAGAAAAACTTTGTCATCACTCTAGCGCCTATATTTCTTTACTGATTACAATATAACTTTACACAAATGTTTCTTATGACAATATCTCAAGGGAGTTTTACTTTCAAGGTCATGACCTCATGGTCAAGGTCACTGTGGCTATTTTTAGAAAAACTTTGTCATCGCTCTAGCGCCTACATTTCCTCACCGATTTCAATATAACTTTACACAAATGTTCCTTATAAAAATATCTCTAGCGAGTTCGACTTTCAAGGTCATGACCTCAAGGTCAAGGTCACTGTGGCTATTTTTAGAAAAACATTGTCATCGCTCTAGCGCCTATATTTCTTCACCGATTTCAATATAACTTCACACAAATGTTCCTTATGACAATATATCTAGCGAGTTCCACTTTCAAGGTCAAGGTCACTGTGGCTATTTTTAGAAAAACTTTGTCATCGCTCCAGCACCTACATTTCTTCACTAATTTCAATATAACTTCACACAAATGTTTCTTATGACAATACCTTCAACGAGTTAGACTTTCAAGGTCAAGGTCACTTTGGCTATTTTTAGGAAAACTTTGGCATTGCTCTAGCACTTACAATTTATCAATTTCAATATTACTTCAAACAAATGTTCCTTATGACAATATCTCTAGCGAGTTCCACTTTCAAGGTCAAGGTCACTGTGGCTATTTTTAGAAAAACTTTGTCATGGCTCTATCGCTTACATTTCTTCACCGATTTCAATATAACTTCACACAAATGTTCCTTATGACAATATCTCGAGTGATTTCGACTTTCAAGGTCAAGGTCACTGTGGCTATTTTTAGAAAAACATTGTCATCGCACTAGCGACTACATTTGTTCACTGATTTCATTATAACTTTACACAAATGTTACTTATGACAATACCTCGAACGAGTTTGACTTTCAAGGTCAAGGTCACTGTGGCTATTTTTAGAAAAACTTTGTCATTGCTCTAGCGCTTACATATTTTCACCAATTTCAATATAACTTCACACAAATGTTCCTTATGACAATATCTCGAGCTATCTAGACTTTCAAGGTCAAGGTCACTGTGGCTGTTTTTAGAAAAAACTTTGTCATCGCACTAGCGCCTACATTTATTGATGGATTTTTATAGAACTTCACACAAATGTTTCTTATGATAATATCTCGAATTGCTTTGACTTTCAAGGTCATGGCCTCAATGTCACTGTGGCTATTTTTAGAAAAACTTTGTCATCGCTCTACCGCCTACATTAATTAACAGATTTTAATATAACTTCACACAAAAGATGCTTATGATAATATCTTGAGCAAGATCTTCTTTCGCGGTCATGGCCTCAAGTCAAGGTCACTATGGATATTTTTAGAGAAACATTGTCATTACTCTAGAACCTTCATTTATTGATGGATTTTTAAACAAATTTTACACAAATGTTGCATATGATAATATCTCAAGCAAGTTGGACTTTTGCCATTTCAATGTTTTCCACACACGAAGTTGTCTTGTGCGAGGGGATTTGTATCGCATGCGATGCCTTGTTTCTTCTTGTTTTATTACAGTTAGACCGCGTACAGCGTACCCAGGTTTACGTGGCGGAACTTAACGACATTATTTATTTACTTACTTATTATTAAAGTTTACAGAATCTAGAAAAAAAAACCATTTTTTTT
This sequence comes from Lucinisca nassula, assembly GCA_963580285.1. NCBI lineage: Eukaryota > Metazoa > Mollusca > Bivalvia > Lucinida > Lucinidae > Lucinisca > Lucinisca nassula. Next base: position 47,544,670 of record OY757017.1, read on the forward strand.
TTGTTTTTGATGCATTAGATTTGTACATTTTACCGCCGAAAAATACAACAACAAAAATTGTAAGATGAAAAGTCGTGATACTTTTCTGACTGTTGCTTAAACTATACATTTTGGGTACACGTTAGAAGCGCCTCTTCGATGCAGTTCTAACGAGTACCCACAATCTATATTTTGGAGTAGAAATGAGAAAAATAATGTTTACTCCTGTAAATCCCAGTTTTACTATATAAAAGTGAGGATCAAGTGTGTGTGTGTGTGTGCGCACGTACGGGGTGGGGGGGGGGGGGGGGTCAGAATTATAAAGATGTGTTTTTATTGTTGGATGCGCTTGCTATGTGAGTGAGTTTTACGTCTCACCAACAGCTAAGGTCATACGGAGATGGGACCTGGGTTTAAAGACTCATCCGAAATTCTGTAGAAGCCCGGGGTCGATCCTGCGATCCCTGGTTAATGAGGCGAGTAGCATAACCACTACACCACAGAGGCTTCCAGCGCTTGATATGTTACATTGCAGCTGGTGCGGGTTTTCCACCTGCACTCCGGTATGAAAGAATTTGCTTCGCGTTGTGTTTTGTCAAAAAAGTAGAAACCTTTGCGTTTTGTCACTTGAAGCCAAAAATCTAGGCTAAAAAGTCATATAGTTTTCTATTTTCTTAATGAATACATTTAACACAAACAGTTACGAAAATCTATATAAATATGTGACAAAACAAACAGGGAATCAGACCCCCGGCCATCGGGGCTTGAAGAAATAGATGGGCTGCATGAACTGAAACCGACCCGCACACCAGCACTGGTAAACCGCTTAGAGGATCCAAGTCTACCGAGGCAAAGCGGTGCTTACCAACCCTATTGGTTTCATTGGGCGACAGGGCTTTAAGATGTCATTTCATCTCAGTGTCGGGTACAAGTCCCACAAAAGTGGAAGCAACGTCTCCAAAATGACCATTACTGTGTTGACGGTGACTTTAAACATCAAATCAAAGACCAGAACCAAAATGCCTAGTTTTAGAAATTCCGTTGGATATGCCCTAAATCAAAAATAAATGTTAGAGGGAACGTATATCGTAGTATGTCTGAAAGCACTTTCACAAAAGAGAGTTGTAACTATGTTTGCTTTCAGGTGATCATAAAGGAGCAGTCTCACCAAGGTCTACACGACATTGGACAGGAGCCTTTCTGTGCCGTACAAAATTATTATTAGTATTTACAACAAATTTATATTTTAGAGGTGCAATGGCCTGAAGATAAAACTTGGACACAAAACAAACACAGCAAAGCTGATTCCTGTTCTAACATATAAAATATAAATTATGTGTAAATGATTTTATCATGAAGGGTATAGTGTTCCCAAATCATCCGTTTCATGCCAAAAATATAGTTCTCTCGTTTCTCGCACTCCTCCGTGTCACCAATACGCTTGCAGATTTTTGGGGGTATCTGCCGAATACAGGCGGACATTTACGAAAGAACGACCACAGCGCCACTGAACGAGAATAATGAGAACTAGAAGAAGCAGAAGCGGAATTTCAAGTTGCAAAATAGGACGAGAAACAGAAAGAAAACTATACAAATTCCAAAATCAGACAACAAAAATGAATATCATAATGCAGTGTTGCACAATTGTAACTGAATATAGCATAATAGAATATCCAAATTGCAAATGCCAGTGACATGATATTAAATTGCAATTTCAATGTTGCATAATTGAGTTTTTACCTAAATCCTGTTCCATATAGCCGCACGGATATGTTATCGTAATTTATTTATTAAAAAATTATTTATTGCTCAATACGTTGATTGATGGTACTATTTAGAACCAGCTCATTCTGATTTTTTTTTAATTTATTTATGCATCACGTGAACATGTCCGTGAAATGAAGACCCCCTTAAAGCCCAGTTTATATAGAGAAAAAAGGGATTTACGGGGGTATTCATTATTTTTTTTTTATTTCGGCTCCAAGACATAGGTTGTGGGTACTCGTTCGGCGGTTCTAACGAGCACACACAACCTATGTTTTGAGCATGATTTTGACTTAATAAACACAAAAACATAGGTAGAAAGATTTCAATTTGGCGCTTCTATGCCCATAATCAACGTTTTATTACACTCAGGGTTCGTTCGTTCGTTTAGGTTAAGGCTTTTTATGTCTGCCATGGTCAAGCGGACAGAACTCCATAGCTCCACAACAAGACATATGTTAAGAGCTTCTGGGCAGCAAATCGTGGCAGTTTGTCCAACAAGAGCAAATGGCGTTGAGCTGCCGGTGCCCGACCATAGAAAAATGAAGCACTGCCTGTTTTTTTTTTTGTTTTTTTTTTGGAATTTAAAAGGCTGATCGAAAAATGAGCCGAAAATGTGTAGAAATCAGTGCCAATACTTTGCTCTTGAGCTATAAGTGATTCAATAGTGCTCTTTCTTTTTGCCGCTTGATATTGGCCATTTGACTAAGGCTGCAAATGGAGCATGCCTGTGCAGGTTTCCATGCAGGAACACATACGGCTTAAAGTTCAGAGGAAGAAGACTGGTCGCAAGTCTTGCTTTCAACACTGAGACAACATATGATATAAGATTTGTGTGTGTGAATTCGGGTTTAACGTCGCTTTCAACAATTTTTCAGTCATATCACGACGGTGTCTGGTTGCGACAGGGAGCTCAATGCTCACATTTATAGTGCTGCCTCACTGAAGTATCATGTCCCAGACACATTACATGATACCACACCCAGTCACATTATCCTGACACTGGATCGACCAGTCCTAGCTCTACCCCGTAAATCTGAGTGCCAAAATAGGAGCAGCTAGTACCATTTTTAACGACTTTGGTATGTCGCGGCCCGGGGTCGAACCCCAGACCTCCCGTTCCCCGGAGCGGACACTCTACCAACTGAGCTATCGGGGCCGGTTTATGATATAAGATAATAATGGTTATGATAATGATAATAGTAATAGTAAAAGATGACAATCATAATAATAATGATAAAGACATACTATTTACATGCTGAAAAGGATGGTGAAGATTATACTAAGAAAAGACAGGCTTAAAATATGATTATTATAATCAGAATGAAAACCGTACGAGAATATAGTTTTTCATGGAAGTTAAGAGTTTTACATGATTAAGTTGATTCTTGACATACTATTTACACGCTGAAAAGGAAGGTGAAGATTATACAAAGACAAGACAGGTTTTATGTACAGTGTTAGAGGAGAGATCTGAAGAGAAGATTATATGGAAAGGGAAAGAAGAGACCCTTAATTTGCTATCTTCTTCTTCAAATCCGGCTTTGACGTGTTTTTTTTTTTTCCAAGATTTTTTTTCCAAGATTTTTTTTTTTTGTGGACATTGCTGAGGGTAAACATTTGTTAATACAATAGATACTTAAAAACAAAATACCAAACATGTGGCAAAAATAGTTTGATGTAATTTTGGAACCAGGGAACAAATTCTTATCAAACAAACTAGCAAACAATATCATTACTCGTGTATAAAGGTGCTGTAATACTTGGTGTGAAAACTGTTGATCCTTTGAAGATTTTTTTCTTTTGTATTCAGACTTGTGGGAAGTTAGGCTGATTATACCAATTGTTATTAATATCATCTGTAGACAGATGGTTAATATGTTTTGTTAGACAAAAGATCCTAAATTGATCTGTAAACATAGCTGACAAACAAGCTGCTTATGCAAGTGGCTGATTAATAAATTTATTGAAATTTTCAAATAATAGATCTTAAAACACAAAGGGATGTATAAAGTTTGGATAGGTAATTATAGAAACATGATTGATTACCTCTGGTGTGTGACAGAACTGTTAATAGCTTAATTGCTTTTAATACTCTGTTGCTAAATGGTCCCTGGTTTCCACGAGAAGAAGAGAAGTAAACAGAGGGAAAAAAAAAGCCAAAAAATAAACAAAACAAACACACTCACATACAAAAAAAGTTGGACAGTTTTAGCTTTCACACCAATTAACCCTTGTCCTGCTGAATATTTAAACATACCACACCAACTACTGATTATCAGCCAATCAAATTACTTGATGTAATTTATTGCTATAAATTCATAAACTGTATGCCACACAGTGTAGATCTTGATCAGATGGCTTCTTCTTCAGAAGCCATCTGATCTGGATCTACATTGTTTGAAAGACAAGGTATATCCGGTCTCAGCAGGACAAGGGTTAAGCAATCATACTAGCCGCATTGGCCATCAGACAGACACATACCGGTATAGAGATTCGTTCAATGACATCAAATATGGATGTTTGTGTACATATATACAGCTACTGATTATTTAGAGGATTGGCCTGCAGGTTTTAGTGATTGCCCCTCTCTTCGTTATTTCACCGTACTACAGCTTCATATACCCTTGAATTAAGCAAGTTATATTTTTAATTCCTAACTGCCCTATTCTATTGATTTACTTTCCCATTTTTATGATGAAAGTGGTACACGATTCAAGTTCGCCCCACTGGAAAGCGGGGAAGGTCAGTAACCAATCGAACGTAGAAAGTTTAGCCCACTAACATCCTTGCATCTAGGTATAGATATAATGAATATAGTAAAATTAAGGTTCCTTTTGATTTGTTTTCCCAATTTTATGATGATAGTGGTACGCGATTCAAGCTCGCCCGCTGAAAGCGGGGGAGGTCAGCAACCAATCGAAATAAAAAAGTTTTGTCCACTATCATCCCTGCATCTTGGTATTGATATAATGAATATGGTAAAATTAAGGTTTTCCCACTTTTATGATGATAGAGGTACGCGATTCAAGCTCGCCCCGCTTAAAGCGGGGGAGGTCAGTAACCAATCAAAATTAGTAAGTTTTATCCTCTATCATCCCTGCTTCTTGGTTTGAATAATAGATTGGTAGTTTGTATTTTTAATGTATGTAAAAACTGCTTCCCTTATTTCAAATAATTATTTTTTGTTTGGATTCAGTAGCAGTTTTACACTTAAATTAGTATCTGCTAACCCCTGTATACTGTTGATGGTTTCATTAAGCATTTGCCTGTGTTCATTATGTTGGGAGCAGTGTGTCGTGGAGATCGATTTGTTTGCCCAATTTTTTCTCCACAACAACGGAAATTTAATTTTTATCACAAAAACAACACCTTTGAATTTCTGCCTTTTATTATGGTAAGCAATCTTCTTTTTTCCCTTGTCGTAATAAATTTTGGAAAGCTTATATAGCAACCTTGTTCCACAGAAGCCATGGAAAAAGTAAGGAACACGTGAAAGTAGTGAAGTTCCGACGGAGCAACAAGCACCGCCGTCGGAGCCATTACTTTCACGTGCATACCAAATACGCCGGCAGCGAAGATAGGGAGCAGTATTATCCCAAAAAATATTCGCAAATTCGCGACACTCCCGACAAGGAAGTAAAATTACATTATTCAAACTCTTCATAAAAGTCATTATGTAACTGCATATCACAGTCAACCTCAGTTCCATTATTGTATTTTATTCTTCTTGTTAACGTGAATGTAAATGTTTGTCTTTTCACTCTGAGATGTGATAGTTCAATGTCTGTACATTCTTCATCGCTGCTTATGTAAATAACATCGTCGTTTCCATGCGCCATGTTATCGTTTCCATGTGCCATGTTATCGTCGTTTCCATGTGCCATGTTATCGTCGTTTCCATGTGCCATGTTATCGTCGTTTTCATGTGCCATGTTATCGTCGTTTTCATGTGCCATGTTATCGTCGTTTTCATGTGGCATGTTATCGTCACGATCACTTATACGTTCACCATTTTCACAGTTGTCGCTCATTGTGTTTCCATTAGAATATCCATTTAAAGAATTATCGTTTTCACCTTCTAATATTTCAACGTCAACGTCACACATATCATCAAAACTTGTATCAGCCGCGGCAGATGTAGTCTGTTTCTCAAACAAGTCTGTATTAAAATATTCAATATTTTCAAAGAATTCATTTGTGTTCAACGTATTATCACGTTCAGCGAGTAAATCAAGGATACTATCATCTTCACTTATATCTTCAAATTCACCATATTGTTTTGGTTTATCTCCACGTGGAGCATTCAACACAGCTTCTCTGGCATCGTCCTGATTATAGCCATGCACCCAGACTAAATGTTTACAGAGGTAGTTCCTACGTATGAATTTTGAAGAACATCCTTCAACAACACAGTTCCAATGTTCACTGTTGCTGTGTCTTTCTTTAGTGTGTCTCTTCAAATTTCTTTTATGCTTATACGATTTACCACACGTATCACAACGATAACCCATCCTGAAAAAACACAGTAAAGATTTCTCGCCTAAACAGTTTTAGCTTGTTAAACAACGTATGTGACAGACATGCCCTATATATACTTATCAACGAGAACATATTCACGTGTACCTCGTGCAACTTAAACGGCTCCGTTGCACACTGACTATGCTCCGCCAGGTAGTTGTACTTTATTTTAGCAGACGACAACACGTGCAATCATATAGCAGATGACAGCACGTGGAAACTATTGAAACAGGCCAGTACATATTTATTTATAGAACCACAGGTAGTTTGTTTGCTCCGTTACACTGCTGTATACATAAAAAAATGGCCTATATACACTTGCAATATCTGTTTGCTATAAACATTTTCATACTTCTTCAACTATACATCACATACTATCTAAATGCATTGATAATGTTAAAATTAAGCCCTTCTTAAGACTCATGTGTTTGTTTGATTTTTTCTTTAGCGCTCTCAGCCGCTACACGTATGGGGCGCCGTTTCACTTCGTATTTATTACTGCTGTGAGTATGGGACGCCGTTCTAGCCTTTTCAGTTTGATTGTACATCTTAAGCCTGTCTTTACAAACACTATCACTGTTCACTGACATCTCAATAGGAAAGAGTAAACTTAATGGGCGACCAACAACGCGCCCAGTGTGCAGCTTCACTTTCGCAGAACGAATGTTGCCGTCCTTACTGGTGACTAAACTCACAATCTTTCCCATATTCCAACAGCATCTTGGTACATCATCCTTTAATAAAACTACATCGCCAATATTGGGCGAAGCATCTGAAATGATTCTTCCTGACTTCAACACTGATTTTCTCTGTTCACGTAAATTTAATAAATATTCATCCCGCCATATTTTCCAAAATACGGTTAACAATTTCTGTCCTTTTTTCCAGATTAACAATAATCTGTTTGCTGATGATTCATATGGATTGAAATCTGGGTCATCCTGGACATATTCAAATTCTGGGACACCGATGTTGGGGTTCAATGTTAAAAAATTCCCTGGTGTTAATGTGATATTTGATTCAATGTCGTCACCGACATACACTAGTGGTCGGCTATTGATGACTGATTCTATTTCTTTCAGTAATGTCTGAAGCTGAGATTCCCTTAGTAAGTTCCTGCCCAACGATTTGCGTAGGGCGCGTTTTACTAGACCTACCAATCTCTCGTAGAATCCGCCCATCCATGGAGCTAATTCTACAATAAATGACCACTTAATACCAACAGTTGAAACAAAACATTGTACTCCTTCACACTTCGTTACATGTTTCCAAGCTAAATCTAAAACACTCTTGGCTGTTTTGAACTGTGACGCATTGTCACTTAAAATTTCGACTGGTGCTCCTCTTATTGAAATAAATCTTCTTAAGCCTAGCAGAAATTCTTCTGCTGTCATATCTCTCATAAGTTCCAGGTGGATAGCACGTGTCACTAGGCAAGTAAATAAACAAACCCACACTTTCTTTCTTTCTTGATTTGTCTTCATATATAATGGTCCAAGATAATCCAGGCCCGTTCTGGAAAATGCACGCGCTTCCGTTACGCGTGTTTTTTGGTAAGGGTGGCATCATGGGCATTGCGTAAGGGCCGCCTTCATGACGACGGCATGTATGGCAGTGCCGTAATACTGATCGAACAGAAGCCCGACCTTGAGGAATCCAGTATTTATGTCTTACCTGACTTAATGTTTGAGAGATGCCTGTGTGAAAGTTCTGCCTATGTATACACTCTATAGTTAGCTGAGTGAACCGGTCGTTCTTCGGCAAAAGAATTGGGTGTCTGGTTGCTTCACTTATTTCTGCATTTTCTATCCTGCCCTTACACCTCAGAATACCATTATTATCTAGGTAAATACCCAATTGTCGCTGCAGATTGTTAGTTTTATTACTTGTAATTGCAGTAAATACTTCAGGAAAATGCTTCCTTTGTATGTATAGCAGCCACATGTTTTCAGCTTCAGTAAGCTCTTTGTTGGTCAGATACTTCGAAGTGCTATCCGTGTTACCTCCGGATTTTCGTATCAATTTAATGAAGCGAAGTACGTACGCTGTAACTCGTACAATCTTGGTTACAGTTGAATATTTATCACTTTCAATGTCGAAGGGCGCACAACTACCAGAGGAGTATGTAGTAGTATCTGAAATATCGTCCGACACTAGTGATGCATTTTCTGTTACTAATGATCCTTTCTTTAACTCCGATTCATAATCTTGTGTTGTTTTATCATCTATATCACTGGCAGAGTTTGGCCATTCTCTACCACTGAGCCATGTCGGTCCATGCCACCATAGGTGGTTTTCTCTGAGGTTTTGTACATTGCTCCCACGGGAAGCAATGTCCGCTGGATTTTCTTTAGAAGTGACAAATCCAAACACAATCCCGTCATGGCTCTTAATCTCTTTGACTCGGTTCTTTATAAAAGTTGATAAATCCTTGTTCGAATTTATCCATTTAAGAACACACTGAGAATCGGTCCAAATATACGTGGTTTTGATCGGAAGTTTTAACTGATCTCTAACAAACTTAACACACCTGACACCAATAACAACGGCCATCATTTCCAGTCGCGGTATAGTCATTTCCTTCAAAGGCGCAAGCCTTGTCTTAGAAAAGATAATGTCAGTTTTGGATTCAGAATCATTGATACTTTGATGCAAATACACAACAGCTGCATACGCACACGCCGAAGCATCACAGAAGCACACTAATCTGTATATTACGGTGTCATCCCTTTGACACAAAGCAATATTTCGTTTTATGCTACACTCGGGTAGTTTGGATAACTCTGTACTAATAGTCAACCATACTGCTAAATCTTCACTGCTTATTTCATCGTCCCACTCAAGTTTCTTATTCCATAATGTTTGAAGAAATAACTTTCCTTTTAACAGAATCGGTGAAAATAAACCCAGTGGATCAAAAACCGACGCTATTTCTTTCAACACATTTCGTTTTGTAAGTTGTGTCTGTTCTAGTAGACTGTTTGATCTCTTCAATGAAATTGTATCACTCTCAATGGTCCAAGTGTGACCAAGAACTTTTGTTGTTTCACAGACTGCCATGTCCTGTTTTTCTATGACCTGATTTACCTGAGGACTACTCGTAACCCACCCACGGAGATTCATCGATGCTTTCCTGAATATTAACTTTGCCTCTCGATAGAGATGAACTGCGTCCTCAATACTATTTGTGCCTGTAATAACATTGTCAACATAAATGTCATCCTTCAGTTTCATTGCAAACTCACTGCCATATAATTCCAAATGTGCTTCAACTGTTGCCCCTAGAAGAAAGGGACTCGATATGACACCGAACGGAACCCGACAGAAGCGGTACTCTTGTATATTTGAATTATCAAATTTAATGTGTCCACAATCTTTCACCCACAGAAATCTGGTCACATCTCGTTCACTCTGTTGTAAGCCTACCTGGAGAAATGCTTTTTCTAAGTCGGCTACTATACCTATGTTGTGTAACCTGAAACGCATAAGTATACCACATAAATCGTTCAACAAAACGGGACCTCTGTATAAACATTCGTTCAGGCTCAAATAGTCCTTTCTTGATTTTGCTGATGCATCGTAAACTATTCTAAGCTTAGTTGTTGGCTTCAAGAGATTGATGACAGCATGGTGCGGAAGGTAATGTTTGGGTCCCTGAGCATATTTCTCCTCCACCTTTTCAATGACACCTTTATTCAGCTGTTCTTGAATTATAGTGTCATACGATTTTATCAACTCTGGTTTATTCTTCATTCTTAACACATTTGACTTCAAACGACCTAGTGCTAGTTCACGATTAACCGGTAGGTCCGGGCAGTCATCTTTCCACGGCCATTTCACCTGATATCTTCCATCTTCAAATTTTAAATTCTCTTTGAAATGGTTCTTAACCATTTCATCATTTGTAGAATTTGATTTATCAAGGATTCCGATAGCTTCTACATTCCAGAAATCTTCCAGATCCGGTTTTCTAGGAGTTACACAATCTATGTTTGAGAAAACACCTGTCTCTGTTAAGTTATTTCCATAGGTCATAATAAGCATACTTGTCTCTTCCCTAGCGGCATCAGGTTCATTTGTGCGACCAGTGAGAATCCATACAAGCTTTGATGCGAGGAGATAAAGCCCAGGTTGAACTTCAATCTTCTGTGACAGAATGATATCCAAATAGTAATCACTTCCGATTAACAGTTCCACTGAAGAAGATTCCGATTCTCTTGGTATAGTGTCAGCTAGATCTAAACTTGATACCAAATGATCCACATCTTCTGATAAACAGAATTTCATTGCTTTTCTCTGAACTGCACCACTTATGACTGGAACGATATTTGCAGTGATTTCCATATATTGACCATTCTTTAACTTCAAGCTTAACTTGGTTTGAATTGTCTTGATGATCTGAGGGTTCTCACTTCCAAATGTTACTAACTTAATCATTTCTTCTTTATCTTTAGAAAGTTGCAATTTGTTTGCTAATTCCTCAGTAATGTATGTCCTCTGCGATCCTGAGTCAAGAAGAATACGTACGATATTGCTTTTAGAATTTGTCGGGTTCTTAATTTCTGACCTAGCTGTTTGCATCAACACCAATTCATTTGAGGATATTAGCACATTTTCTTCAGTACTTGCTCCTTCTTCCGATATTGTTGTGAATTCTTCTGATAAATTAGCACTAGATATTTTTAACTTAAATTTCTTTGGGCACAAACTCCGGTGGTGCACATTTACCTCACCGCAGTAAACACAAGATTTGTTCTTTTTGCAGTCCTTTGACAGATGACCTACCTTTAAACATTTGAAGCAACTGTCCTTCAGCTGTTTCTTCCTTTCTTCTAGAGTTGAATACTTTTTGCATTCATCGCTCCAATGTCGATCATTGCAATACCTACACTGATCATAGAATCTTCCAGTAGCACTTCCTTGCTTCGTATTTACAACCAGTGCCTCTGCGGAGCCTGAAGATTGGATCGTTGGTGAGTTTTTATCCACCCTTGAAGGATTGAACATTCTCCTTTCATAATGTGTGATGTTTTTCTGGTCGCTACGTACATTAGGACTATACCTTTGTCTGCCATCTCTATTATGTTGGGTTTTCTTGAATAATGAATTTGTCGATGTACCCTTTGACTCCGAATGCTCACGGGCAATTATATACTCATGTAGTCTGTTACGTAGGGTGTCTACCGTCCATTTATTTTTAGCTCCGTTAAGTATTTCCAGCTGAAGGAGTACCTCTGCCGGTAGTTTTGCACGAATCATTGACACAAAAACGTCTTGATTAATGTTCTGCTTCAAAACTTCAAGACTACGAAGGTGTTTCTCCATGGTATCAGATAGCTCTCGTAGGCTTTGTGTCGTGTTAGAAGCAGACAGCAAATTAATCATTTGATTATAGTGAAGGTCAATCACTTCCTGCTCATTCCCAAACCTCTCTTTCAAAATGCCAATGGCAACTTGGTAGTTTTCTTTTGACAACGTCAATCCAAGCACAGCACCTTTAGCTTCCCCACTTAGCTTACTTTTTAGGTAATTGAATTTTTCTATATTTGTCAACCTCTTATTATTATGAACAGCATTTTCAAATGCATCCCAAAATTCACACCACTTCAACTTATCACCGGAAGATTGAATCAAATCTAATTTCGGTAACTTCACTGTTGCACCTAACTCCTCTTCTTTCATTTCTTTCTTCTCAAAAAACTCATGCTGCTGTTTCATTTGATGTATAACAATTTCGTTCATCTGTTTCTGTAACTCAATGATTTGATCATAATTGGACTTCTCCTTTGTTTTAGTTTCTTTCTCTTTTTCACGACTTAGACTTACTTTAAACTCCTTGAGATTTAAAGCACATTCGAAAGCTTTATCACAGACCGACTCATTTTCACTTATAATCACAGTAGTCAACTCTGAGTCCGACTCACCAACCGCCTCAGCTAGCTTTTCCGTTTGATTCTCAAACTTATCACAGTACAACTGCAATTTCTCAACACAACTGTTGATCTTTGATATTAATTCAGATACATCTACAAGACTCACATCGATTGAAAGGAGGTCTAACCCGGTCTCCGTTTCTTTTTTCAACTTATTCATATACCTGGTTCGTACCCCTTTCAGATAAGGCACATTTGACGCCATTTTTTATTTTGCGAGTATTGTATTTACACTATCCAAAAATACAAATATTGAATAAATTTGACTAACCTTTCGATTCTTTCTTCCCGGGTTCCGGCACCAAACGATGTCGTGGAGATCGATTTGTTTGCCCAATTTTTTCTCCACAACAACGGAAATTTAATTTTTATCACAAAAACAACACCTTTGAATTTCTGCCTTTTATTATGGTAAGCAATCTTCTTTTTTCCCTTGTCGTAATAAATTTTGGAAAGCTTATATAGCAACCTTGTTCCACAGAAGCCATGGAAAAAGTAAGGAACACGTGAAAGTAGTGAAGTTCCGACGGAGCAACAAGCACCGCCGTCGGAGCCATTACTTTCACGTGCATACCAAATACGCCGGCAGCGAAGATAGGGAGCAGTATTATCCCAAAAAATATTCGCAAATTCGCGACACAGTGGAGAAAATAATGAGCTGTGTCCTCTATATCCCCACAATGAGGACATAGAGGGTCCATCTCATTATGATATTGGTTATTTGCTTTAAGTTCATTGTGCCCTAGCCTTAATCGGGTATATGCTCTATCCATTTGCCTACTATTTGAGTACTGGGTGATCTTCGTTGGAAGCGTGCTGTCAAGTTCCCAACGCTGACCATGCCCCTTTTTTCCTTACTTGACGTTTAATAATTGAATATACTTCATTTTTGCTGAGCTTTATATCTAGCGGTTTGCCTGTTTTAGACCCTAACTTAGCTGCCTTATCCGCTTATTCATTGCCCTCAATATTGCAATGTGATGGACACCATTCCAATATAATATTGAGATTTTTATTGATAATTTTATCAATAAGGTATTCAATTTCTAGGAGGATATCTGGTCTAGAATTACATGTTCCAGATGTAAGAGTCTGTATCGCACTTAAGGAGTCTGTCAGTATTACTGACTTTTGTGGTTGGTTCTCTTTGACCCATTTAAGGGCTTCCCTTATTGCAATTAATTCTGCAGTGAAGACAGTAAGATTCCCATTTAATTTATATTGTTTCGTAATCCTTAACTCTGGTATAGTAAAAGCACATCCTGTGAGAGAATTTTATTCATCTTTACTTCCATCTGAATAAATTTGCAATACAGAATTGTACTTTTATCGAATGTGTATTTTAGCCTTGCATTCGACAGCCTTAATATTATCTGTCTTTTTATTAATTTCGCCTGACAGTGTAGCTTTTGGTTTGATTGACCTGAGGGCGAATTTACTTCTATATATTGGTTCTTGTATTTGAATATCTGGTATATTGTATTCTTTTTTAAGATCTTCCACAGCAATGACATAAGGTATCCTTTTCTTTACTCGCTTTAATTCAGTTTCGTAGACAGAGTGTCCAAAAAGTTCATTCAGTGGTAATTTGTTACCTTGCCCAATATTTTAGTATCACTTCTCTTCTGAGATTTAGCGGTAAGACATTACATTCAACTTCTACAGATACATTTGATGTTGATTTGTATGCCCCAGTTATGATTCTAAGAGCTGCGGATTGTATTCGGTTTAACCTGTTCAGCTGAGATGAGCTTGCTGTTGTTGCATAGGCTTGACAACCATAGTCTAGTTTGCTTCTGATTAAGTTTTTGTACAACATCAGTAGAGTTTTTTTTATCAGCACCATACTTGGTTCCAGAAATGTACCGCATTAGATTGAGATCTTTTTTGCACCTTTATAAGAGTGAATCAAAATGAGAATTCCAGTTTAGGTTGCTATCAAAGGTTATCCCTAATAATTTTGCCTGCTTTTTGTATTCAATGGTTTTGTTCCCAATTTTTAATTTAGGGATGTCTTCAGATGGTATTTTTCCATAGTTATAGACTACACACCCAGTTTTTTTCTGCAGATATTTTTATCCCCCATTCCTCTGCCCATGATTCAATCTGATCTAGGATTCTTTGGCACAGAACAGCTAAGTGTCTGAGGCTTTTAGCTGTTCTCCATGCCACAGAATCATCGACACATTGTATGAGATCTGCATCAAATTCCTTAAGTAAATCATTTTGAGTGTTCATTAGTACATTGAAAAGAATAGGACTTAGTACGCTACTTTGTGGGGATCCATTCTCTAATTTTCTGATTTCTGAAAGGTCTTGCCCTACCCTTACTTGTATTCGTCTGTCACTTAAGAAATCCTTAATCCATGCTAACATTCTACCTTTAATTTTAAATTTTACAAGTTGGGATAGAACCCCATTAGTCCACATCAAATCGAAGGCCTTTTCAAGATCTAGGAATATGCACATAAGAGCCCTGTCCTGCATTTTAGCTTTTAGTATAGAGGATTGCAGTTTCATGATTTGGTCTAAAGTTGATCGATTTTTTCTGTATCCAGACTGCGTTGGTGCCAAAAGATTATTGTTTTCTAAATGAGAGGTTAGCCTGTTTGTAATCATTGTTTCCATAATTTTGCAAATTGTTGATGTTAGAGAAATAGGTCTGTACGATCCTGCCTCATTTGGTGGTTTATTTGGTTTTAAAATGGGAACAATGGTCCCAAGCTTCCATTCATCCGGAAGTTTACCAACTGTCCACGATTTATTTATAAGACTTAATAACTGCCATTTTGCTTTCTCAGACAAGTTTTTCAGCATATCATAATGTACTGTGTCTGCCCCTGGAGTACTTTTTTTCTTGTTTAATGCGGTTTGGAGTTCTTTTATTGAGAATAGTTCATTATAAGCTTCATTGTTGACAGCACCAATGTTTTCTTTCACAGAGTTTATGACTTCTGGTTCGACTTACACCCAGGGGAAAATATCACGGGTATTATAGCAGAAGACAATTATCGCTTTTATGACACGTGGATTGTGTATTGCGTTCCGGCTACCGACCGTCAGGAAGCCCGAAGATAACTGGACACGCGTGCAAGGTATAATGGATTACCTTATTTCAGGAAAGATTGAGTCATGGGTACTACTGTGCATTCTTTATTCATATGAAGTATTGGTGCTATTTAGATGAGTACCGCTTAGGGGATCTAAGCCGGTGCGAGTCGGAAAGTCCATGCTTATAACCCCTATTGGTTTCACTGGGCGGCAGGGCTTGAGATGTCAACTCAATGTCGGGTAAAAGTCCAACAAAATTGGAAGCAATGTCTCCAAAATGACCTATACAGTGTTGACGGGGACGTTAAACCTCTAATCAAACAAACAAATTAACAATCAATGAACCTTTCTTTCCAGAATAAATATTTGATGTTTGAATTTGCAGTATGTTATTTAAGATAATTAAAATGGTTACGGGTAAATAAAGAGTAATTAAAACCTAATGCTTCGTTTTATAGTTTTGATTAGTCACAGCTAATTTCAAACAGTGTAAGTAAGCATGACCTTACATGGATATGTTACAATATTGAATGATCATTGTACACATCCGTGTGAAATAATGCCTTCTTTAGGTTGCAGAAAACGGTTATTAAAAAATTGTGTCATAGTTTATTACTACTTTAAATATAGGTTGTGGATCTTGTTAGAACCGCCTCGCTTCTAACGAATACCCACAACATATGTTTGGAACAAAAATAATAGAAAAATATATTTGTATGTTCCGGCAAACCACAGTTTTCTCTATATAAAGTTGGATTTAGAAGGGGTGTTCATCAGTGACATGGACTTGTTAACATTATAATGATAGTCAAGCAGATTTAAGTGCATTTTGGACGGGAAAGCCCAAACTTGGACACTTATGCTGGAAACAGTGCATGCTCAGACCAGACGTCGAGATTAGATCAGGGCCTTTGCTGTCAACCCATTACGGCCTCCGCCCATCGGGGCTTGAAGAAATAGATTGGGCTGCATGATGCTTCCACGCAGAGCTGAAACTTAATGACTGCACAGCCCATGAATACTACTAAACTGCATGTGGGCTCTAAGCCTGCCCATGAAAAATGGTGCGAGTTGGACCGTCCATGCAGATAAACCCTACTGGTTTCATTGGGTGTTAGGGCTTGAGATGTCATCTCGGTGTCGGGTAAAAGTCCCTCAAAATTGGAAGCAACGTCCGCAAAATGACCTTTACAGTGTTGACGGGGATGTTAAGCCTCCAATCAAACAAAACTGTCAACCCATTAAGAAAACATATCCCTGTGACAGTTTTCTTTCTTATCTTCGAAATGTTAATTTATATCTAAAAAAAAAAAAAACATTATTTTTATGATGAAAAATACAATGCCTTGGTGCGGATAACACACATTGTAACCCCTCTAAACCTCTCTTTTCTGTATATAATGTAAAGTGGAGTTTACAGGGGTTTTTATTACATGGACTGATGAACATGTTGCTTTTCTAAACAATGCAATTTTAAATAATGCAATCTGACATCCATTAACTATAAATGTTTTTTTTTTTTTTTTTTGTTTTTTTCAAAAGAATAATGTGGAATGTGATATTCCAGAAAAAATGGATTTATGAGAACCGATAATATTTTAAGTACAAAAAGGCTCAATTTTAACCGTTTGACAAAAAGAGAATTTTTCTCGCTTAAAGTACCAAAACACGCAGTTCTAAATTATCTAGACGTATCTATTGTTCAATATCCCCCGGGGTCATTTTCACACATAGCCGGATTAAAACACAATATTGATTACAAGATAGGTACACGATATGTATATATCGTAGGCCTCAGTCAAAGGGAGACAACCAAATATTGACTTTCTGTGCGACTGTCACGGTTGAAAGTCATCGGGCTGATGTCAGATATAGTTGGCCATGGTTTTCCCTATATAAATATGTTCTATAAAAGGGTTATCCTTTGGAAGCAAGGAATACACCACAGAACTGGAAAATATGAAGTGTACATGTTTACTAGCTAGTTTCGACCAATTAGGCCTCATCAGTGACCCTCAAATATTTTTAAGATTCCACAATGGAATCAATGACCCCAAAGGACGAGAAAATATAAACTACACTATGATGTAGGGCAGGGAGACATTTTACGACCGCCACATATTCCTAGCTGTAGTGACGTTAAATATGTTCTATAAAAGGGTTATCCTTTGGAAGCAAGGAATACACCACAGAACTGGAAAATATTAAGTGTACATGTTTTCTGTGCCAGAATAGCTAGTTTCGACCAATTAGGCCTCATCACTGACCCTCAAATATTTCCAAAATTCCACAATGGAATCAATGATCCCAAACGACAAGAAAATATAAACTACACTATGATGTAGGGCAGGGCACTTATGGGTGCCCCGCCGAGGCTACCCCCCGTCAAAGGACAAACCAATGACCCTCCCATACCTTCAACATCATAACAGACCACGGGCAAGGGTGCATCATAAGAAAATCCCATAGCCCGAAAACTCCCACGGACATGCTTGAACCTGCGGCGACAAGCCGATTCGGGACACTGTGGTTGCGGCTCATGTGCTTTGCACTTATGAGTGTTCCGATGAGGTAACATGCCGCGGCAGGACAGGCAGCCCCCTTGGGAAGGTAATTCTTCACAATAACCGCGCCACCCGTTAACTTGGTTTTGAACAAGTTACCCTAAGAGCCGGACCGTGCCTTTGTGGGGGGACCCCCCCTCACAAGCCCGGCCCGCCCTTTGCACAGAATGGGAAGCCAAAATATGTGACGGATGGCGGGGTCATATTAGCACAAGCACAATATGCACTAATGACTTTTGTTTGTATTACAGGTACAGGTGGGACCCCGGGGGAATAAAACTGGACACAACTACACTGATCCGAGCGCACACATGGGGTCCCAAAGCACTAATCCGACTTTTCTATTTCAGGAACGAGAGGAGGCTCGACGGAGCCCGTCAGGACAACATCCTGAGGGCACCTGGGAGAAAGCCCGTACTGGGCTCCCCCTAGGTACCAACAGAATGAAATCCCCTGAAGTAGGCAAAGCGAAGGCATAAATACTGCCAGAACAGAGCATACAAACGGGGACAGGTCACACGCTAAATATCTTTATAGGCGGGGCAACGGCAATATCCACCATTTGCTAGGTATTTGGAAATAGGAAGTCCCTTAAAAATGCCTTTTGGAAGACCATTCAAAAATAAAAATTAGCGGGATTGCAAAACGGCTGATTAGCCTCATCACTGCCTTTCCCAAACAAACACATACCTCCAAACACATCACGAAGACACACCTGTCCAATTTTGAACCCCACTTGCATAGGCAGGTCTCCGTGATGAGAGCACGGGTACTAGGACTTTTTGCAATAGCCGGAATTGGCTGGTCTATTAGTCACCCATCCTGGCTCACTTTAGATGCCTGTTCAAAATTCAAAAATTTCATGCGTTATCACCCTTTAACAAGCATCGTGACCGAAGGCGTTTTCTTTGCCATGTCAGGGGTGGAGGCAGAGAATAATGGAAGCCAGAACTGATAATGTATGTTAGCTTTTTTCCTCGGCCAGACATTCGAAAACAGGGCTGTGCTCTGACACATTTGGCAGTCGAAATTGGCAACACGTCATCACATACTAGAGCCCGTCTTTGGTCTGATTCCTGCACTCAAAATTCTAAAATCGCTATAGAACTGTGTTTCTTAGGACAAACGCTGTACATTGGGTGCGATTTGTGCCTTCCTCCGATTAAGAGTTCAGTATATTCCCATTGGTCAGCTGACACCTGTCGAATTGACAAGTGCCAGCACATTGGAGGCCCTGGGAAGAGCAGTTCACAAGTTGGCTTCCTTCAAAAAAGGAATCCAATACGTGGGCTGGCAATT
Source organism: Lucinisca nassula (assembly GCA_963580285.1). NCBI lineage: Eukaryota > Metazoa > Mollusca > Bivalvia > Lucinida > Lucinidae > Lucinisca > Lucinisca nassula. Next base: position 47,563,781 of record OY757017.1, read on the forward strand.
TTTCTAAACTTTGGGTTTTGGATTATTTTTAAAACAAATAAGATAATCAATTCACCAGCGGTTTATTTGTAGAAAAAATAAATAAATACAAAAATATTGAAACTATTTCTAATTGTCTGCAATTGAAAGAAAAGCAAAGCTTTTTAGAATAGCTCATTGGTACTCTTATTTAGCAATAATAATCACATTGTTACAATATCAATACTAAAGCATGATTCGTTGAGAGATGTGCTGTCATATACAATTTAAAATGTTTTAGAAGTTGCTTCTCATTACGAAAACACGCCTATACAAATGCATTGTAAACTTTACTGCCGAAAAATGTGATATTTTTTTTTATTTCTGCTGAGAATATAGATTGTTAGTCGTGAGAAACCGCCCCCTCGAGGCGGTTCTAACGAATACCCACAATCTATATTTTAGAGCAGAAATAAGAAAACTAAGATTTACCCCTGTAAACCCCAGTTTTACAATATAAAAGTGGGGTTCAAGGGGTCAAACTTATATAGGCGTGTTTTCGTGATCTAGATGAATCTTTAAACTGAATGACTTATTACATGCTAAAGTGTATTTTGATTGGATTTTATTGTTATAGACTAGTTTTTGTCTTAACACAAAAGTGTCATTTGGTTAGATTTAAAGTAATGAGTACTTTCTTATACTAGATCTGTCGCGAAAAAGGATTCACTTGGTTGGTTATAATAATGAAGGATAGGATTCTCGCGAAGATTAATATAAAAAATAGCCACCATTTTTTCTGTAATTTATAAAAAAAACACAGTAAATGTCAAGAATATCTTCAAATTATAAAATGCTGAAATTTGTCTCATGAAACCATTTCAATCGTTTAAGCCTTCGTGTATTTGAAAGTGTTTCAAATTAAACTTAACTGCTCTGTACCGATCAGTCCATTATGTGACTTATTTTGTGCATCGTTTGAGAGCTGTTTCAAAGTCTGACTTAGGCTAAACTAATGTAAATGTTTATTTTTACGTCAGTTTTTCTATGCGGTTGAATAGTCTCAATGTATTAGTAGTATTAGTGCCCACAACTTCCCAAACGTTTTCTGCCCATTGGTGAATGAATACCAAATGTATCCAGCTTCAATCTCCATTTGTCTATTACATTATATATATATACAGACGTCCCAAATCCGAAGATTTGGTTTCATGTTTTACGAAAAGCGTATAACGGAGTCTTAGTTACATGTTTTACCTAAAGTTTTTACACACAGTTACACGGCCCCCGCCCATCGGGGCTTGATGAAATAGATGGGCTGCATGATGCTTCCACGCAGAGCTGAAACCGACCCGCACACGAGTACTGGTAAACAGCTTAGAGGATCTAAGCCTGCCCAGACAAAGAGGTGCAAGTCGGACCGTCCATGCTTATAAACCCTATTGGTTTCATTGGGCGACAGGGCTTGAAATGTCATTTCATCTCAATGTCGGGTAAAAGTCCCACAAAATTGGAAACAGCGTCTCCAAAATGACCTTTACAGTGTTGATGGGGACGTTAAACCTCAAATCAAACAAAACAAACACACATTTACATGTTTTATTTACCCAAAGAAGTAGACAGCTATACAGACTTCTATTTTAAAAACGGACGATTGTTGTGGATGGCTGATCACGTTGATCACGTGATTTGTCCGAGCGGTACTGTAGGTAAATGAATATACATCACATAATTGTAAAGCCGTCTGATGGATTCTCTTCGTTTATTTATAGAAAATTACTCTGCAACAACGACAGGGATAAGAATCCAAATACCTACATGAATCTGCTTTCACCTAATATGTGAATCATCGTAATACATGCAGCTTATAATAAAGGAGTGAAATTTTACCGCATTCTGCTTTTTCTGATCGGTTTTATGCAGACCTTGCATTTTTCTTAAAAACAAAAAGTTTATTCATTGACATTCCCATCACGTTACAAAGTCAAAGTAATATACACCCCTGCAAACATTACTTTATTGAGAGAAAATGTGGAGTGTGCAAGGGGTATTATTCCTCAAAACATTACGATAATACACCCGTGCGACACAGTGCATTCTTTCACATCTCCATTTTTTTCTTATTTATACTGCAAACATAGGTTGTGGGCACTCCTTAGGACCACCTTTGCTAGGCGATTCTTACACAACCTATGTCTTGGAGAAGAAATACCCCAGTTTTCTCTATATAAAGTGGGGTTGAGGGAATGTTCATTTCACGGACTTTTCATTTTTGTTATAGTGCGTACATTACACTAACACCCTAGCAGTGAGCACTGCTGTTAAGTAGAAGAGAAGGCAATGATTTATATAATAAAAAGTGGGGATTGCAGAGATAAAGATTAGTATTGTAACTCTGCTAAAAAGAAAGTTTAGAATGGCTTCACTGAGGCGGTTCTAGCGAACCTCCAAGGATCGAGAATAAGGAAAAGAAGACTAAATCTAAATCATGCCACTCTTACTTTTTTATCGCATTTTTATGTTAATTTAAATTAGTTGTAAACCTGTATCAGAAATGTAAAGATTCAACACCTGTTTTTGGGTCGACCCAAAGTTACTAAAAGGCAAATAAAAAATAATGCTGTTGCGCACGTCACAATCACTGATTTTGGGAAACCAATATTATCATTATAAATAGAAAACGTCGCGCTATTATTGTCGATGTAACATGTAAGTCAGAGCTATCTATAGGGTCTGGTCAGGAATCGTCAGCTGGGTTTCGCAAACACTGAATACCCAGATAAGAATGTGGCGCGGAATGTGGCGTCTGCTCAGCCGGCTGCTCAGGACTACACTGTTTGCTTAAATACTGGCATCTAAAGGTCAAACGAAATAGGCCAGGCCAATGCCAGGCTGCCTACGTCATGAAAGGAAAACAAAAACAGTATCATAATATAGCCCGCGCTCTCACGCGACGACTTTCGGACAAATACTATCAATAAAACTGTTAGAAAGAAATGGACGTTTGTTCATATGTATGCTAAGCCGAACAAAAAAAAAGGACAATATAACGTTACTTTTCGCACTTCTGCTTATAACATACCTTAGAACCTAGGAATATTTTAGAGCAAAACTTTTAAAGGTGGTATCGTTATTAGAAATACAGCATAGACCCAGATCGGATTGACAGTACCGCGCATCGCGTCTGATCAGGGACAGCATTGTTCGCCATACATACAGCAACATTTTCATTTTAAAACATGATTCAGGTCCGTACGCAGACTCTATAAAACGTGGAGAGGGCGCGAATTCCGGGTAATTTGCAGAATGTGAAATACTGCGTGAATTTGAGAAAATTTTCCAAATTAGGAGGGGTCAGTGGGGGTTGTCACTCCTGCGTACGGGCCTGCATTGACAGGTAGAATGAACAAATTACTTTGTTTAAAAACATTGCACTGAAATCACTGTTATTCAGTAGCTGGGATGCAGTGGTCGGACTGAGCTCGAAAAGCGAGAGAGGAGAAACTATGGCAGTGTGGATCCTGATCAGCAGAAGCATTCGATGGATCTACACTGTTTGCAAAGGAGAAGTTGGATAAAATGTTATATTACATGCCAGCAGAGAAATACTATGATTTCTACCAGACATAATCTTGGTATTTTTCTTTTTGCTGAGAAGGTATTTCATCTTAGCCGGAGAAATAAATCTCTTTAGCTTGAACTACTTTATGTACAAGATACAAGATATCGCTTCTGCAGTGAAACCGTTATATTCAAACGAGGGAAAGTTTCAGTCACGTCGACGTCATTCATGACGTCATTGCATTGTGTCTGGAAAGATATCAACAGACGTTCAGAATGCGTGACGTTTGAGTCGGATGCAACTCTTAAACAAAGGAAAACATGGACATGACCATTGAATAGGCTGTACGTTTTGCTTCATTTAATCTCACATTTTACTTGTTTTATCACTGAAACACTTTGTTTCTTCTATTTATGTTCAAAACTGTAGAAAGCGCTTTCACAATGGCGGCCAACAAGTTTTTCTTATACCCAGCTTCTGTAACACTACGCTGTCAACTGAACGGAAATTCAGACCCAAAATTCAAGATCCATTCGGTCCTTAAATCCTATGGAAGTGCATGTAATATAGAGATTATTCATTTCTCCTATTTGAAATGTGGGATGAATAAACATCGGGGTGGGGGTGTAAAATCCGTTAAAGAAACTCGTACTTCGCACTCGTTTCTTTATCGGAGTGTTCTGTTGAGATGATTGGATGCAAGTGTACACATAAGGGAAATAAACATATTAACAAATGACAAGTTAATAATTTGGAAAATCTTGAAAGAAAATGCTTCCAGTACAACACCAAGAACGTCATTTTTTTTCACTGAATACTTTTCTCATAAATAAGCAATTTAACGAGTACCCACAATCTACGTTATAAAGCAGTGTTTCTTTTGGTTGTTTTTGTCCGCGTGACTATTGCTGGCTATGAACAAAACCCAGGCAGCAGTGTTTAGTCTTCTCCCTGTGCCAAACGATCCTGCAAATCAACCAAATAAATCTTAAACAATTTAGTAGACAGAACTCTACATGGAAATGTACCTAGCTAGATATAAGAGGTTAGTTCAGTCCTAATTAGTTTCCCTGTGTGTTCTTACGTTAGAAAGTCTTGCAAACTAATGTGATTTGTCAGGGCTATATAAGAGCTGAAACCGACCCGCTCACGAGTACTGGTAAACAGCTTAGAGAATGTAAGCCTGCCCAGGCAAAGCGGTGCGAGTCGGCCCATGCTAATAAACTCTATTGGTTTCATTGGACGGCAGGGATTGAGATGAAGGTAAAAGTTCCACAAATCGGAACCAACGTCTCCAAAATGACCTTTATAGTGTTGACCGGAACGCTAAACCTTAAATCAATCAATCATCCAATCAACCAGTCCGGGCCATAAAATACTGTTGCTAAAATATTCCTTCTTTTCAGACCAAACATAGATTTAGATAATATGGATACTCGTTAGAATCGTCTCGACGAGGCAATTTTAACAAATACATATCGATCTACTCAATGCTATAGCAGTAGTAAGGAAGTTGCATTCACCCTTGCGAAACCTTGCATTTTTGAAAAGCCCCATGAATAAATTCAACGTATGCACTGATCTAATATTTTCAGGTTATTAACCCCAAAACGTGTTTGGAACTGACTACCCCCATTTGCCTAGCGTTCCATAAAAGGCACAAAGAAATATTGAAGTAATTTTGCGAGAAGTAGAGACAGAAATCCGCCTGCGCATATGCACAGTCTGGTCAGGGTTTTTGCTGCTTTTGTCAAAATACATGCGGCGAGCAGACGACAATTCTTCCGACTGACAGTTAATGGGTTATTTACAGTTCAATGGGAAACCCGTTTTATTTATAAACATATTCTCTACTAATGAGATGGTCTGTGTAGCGGTCAGTAGCCATTTAGCGGAGATAACGACTTAACTGGATGCCTGTGTTCTATTAAAAATATATGATGCGAAAGCCGGAGCTATAGGGTGAGGGACCCAGTTTAAGATAACGACGAGGTATCGATCTTTTTGTTTCTTCAGGTATGACTGACTCAGCAGTTAACCTTGCTGAACTCGGGTATTTCCAATACCGCGTCAGTGCTTATGCTATAAATAGACGTAATGGCTTCTGCTAGCTACCAATCGTTATGTTGTAGCCACCTAGCGGAGACATTTACGACAAGGGAACCAATCAAGTGGAGGTAATAACGAAGGGGAACCAATCTAATAGGGAACCAATCTATTGATCCACGTGAAGCAAACGCTTGATTTCGTGCTTGATTTCGTGGCTGAGAAGCGTCTCGCAAACGTTGATGTTTTACCATAGACAATTTTCAATCTCGTCCATATTCTTACTGCGTGGGCCTAATAGGCCCACGCAATAAACTAATCCCATTTAGCGAGATGGGGGTAGCCCCTATGTGCTTTTAGCGCCCGGTTACCTTACAAAATCTATCAAGTCAAGTCAAGGGCAGGGAGACTTTTTACGGCCACTGTAGCGTGAGATCTTTTAACCCATGAGAAAGTTAATACCAAATTATATCTGCGCATGCGCAAGAAGGCCGTGAGAAATGTCATCCATTTCCTGTTAGCCCCTGTCCCTTTCATCTTGAACCTAAGTTTTAAATGCTTACATTACGAACTTTAAATAGAACACAATTTATAACAAGCTTTATTTATTCATTTATGTATTTATTTACTTTCGAAAAATACCCGTATTAAATATGCCATAAATAAGTATCATGTATTCAACAAGAACAAAATATACGCGGGTACATGTATTTTCTTGAAATTATTACGAAAACACACCTATAATTTAAACCCCACTTATATACAGTAAAACTGGTGTTTACAGGTGTATATTATTTTCATATTTCCGCTGGAAAACATAGATTGTAGGTACTCGTTAGAACCTTCTCGGCGAGGCGATTCTAACGAGTACCTACATTCTATGTTTTCCAGCGGAAATATGAAAAATATCAGAATATTTTATCTAAATGTTTGATGGTAATGTTTCAATATATTTTTAATAGGCGTGTTTTTGCAATTAATACTTTTAAAAGCAAGTTCTTTGGAAATTTTGAAATTATTATTCTGCCTAACTAAGCCTGATCTCAATATAAGTGCCCTTTTACAATAATAATAATAAATAATAATAATAATAATAATAATAATAATAATAATAATAATGGTAATAAAATAACAATAATAATAACAATTATAGTAAATTTTTAAAGATAATATTAATCATAATCCGAGGCTTTGAGTAAACATGTACACTCTTACTTTTTTTCAGTTCTACGTTATATTCCTAGCTTCCAAAGGATATTAAATCCTGTTAAACATGGGTTTCTAGGAATTTAAATTTTAGCGATATACCAAGGTGATTAACATGTGTGATTTATGGTTTGACATTTCCTGTTGTCCCCATGCTTATCAAAATACAGTGACTAATTTTCACACCTTTTTGCTTATATGGGGTAATAATGCTTAATGTCAACCAAACAGGTTTTCTCTTAACCGTTTCAATAAAAGAAAACACACACACACACACACACACACACACACACACACACACACACACACACACACACACACACACACACACACACACACACACACACAAGACGGGCCTCCGTGGCCTAATGGATAAGAGCGCTGACTCTTAGTCATTAGGTCTCTCACCGCCGTGGGTTCGAGCCTCGCTCGGGTCACGTGTGAGACGCCAAGTTCTGCAACGGAAGGTCAGGTGGTTTTTCTCCGGGTACTCCGGTTTTCGCACACCTATGATAAACGATCGGCTCGATATGAGTGAAATAATCTTGAAAGGGCCGTAAAACCCAAACCAAAAAAAAAAAAAAAAAAAAAAAACACACACACACAAATACAAACTTTACAATACAATACCTAAACTTTAAAAAAAAAAATAGAATAACCGAACCCAGTGCTCACTATCAACCGATCCAAATCGGCCCGACCCATCGGGGCTTGAAGGAACAGAAGGGCTGCATGGTAGCTAGGTAGGCAGCTAGTTGGTATATAGGTAGGGTGAATGGTCTGGTGGGTGCGTGGCTGGATGTGTAGGTAGGTGGGTAGGCTTACTTTTAACTTCATCCTTCGACGCTGTAGGTTTTGTTTGTTTGATTAAATGTTTAACGTTCCGGTCAACACTGTATAGGTCATGTTGGAGACGTTGCTTGCAATTTTGTGAGACTTTTACCGAAATAACACTTCAAGCCCTGTCACCCAATGCAACCGATACAGTTTAAAAGCATGGACGGTCCAACTCGCACCGCTTTACCTGGACAGACTTAGATCCTCTAAGCGAATCTAGGACATTCCCCCACCCTGGACATTCCCCCCCCCTGTTCAAATAAGGTGGGTAGGATGATTCCCCCACCCGTGAAATGAAGTGGACGATTCCCCCTCCTATTTCGCAAAGGTAGGGCACCCCCCCCCCCACATTTTGCCCATGCTGGACATTTCCCTTCCCACCTGGGGATCAAGGTAATTAAATAAATAGGAAATTGGTGTATCAATTAGACCCATAATAGTAGGATAACCAGTACTTCAGCTGAAGTGCACGACCCGCCGGATGCTTTTAGCTTTATAAGTGTTACCATATATGGGTATGGCGGCCATTTTGGTCATGTGACCTGGACCTAAAAACGGTTCCCCCAATAAATGCGCCTTATCGTAAGGAGCAAAAATATATCTTTTACTTTAGTACTGTATTCTGAATCGTTTGCAGGATAAAATGCATTCTCACTTTTCCAATACAAAAGCATATGTGTCAAAGTTTGACCTAGGCACAAAGAAGGTCAAGGTCAACCCAGGGTCACCATTTTAGCAATTTATGATGGGCCTACGTCCCAGATGCTATTTATCAAGTTTCGTGGAAATCTGCCCAGTGGTTCTGGAGAAGACTATTTTTGAAGGGTTTTACCATTTATGGCTTGGCGGCCATTTTGGTCATGTGACCTGGACCCCATGAGCAAATTTTTGTTTCCCCCATCCCATAGAGGCTCCATATAAAATTTGACTTCAATCGGCCCAACGGTTTCCGAGGAGAAGCAGTTTTTCACATTTTTCGCCTCGGCGAGGTTATACTAAATGGAATGTAATATTTCGCAAGTTTATTGGTTAGATCTCATTGATATCTATCAGTATGCCAAAAATTGTTTAAATATTCCAAGCGGTTAAATACAAAAGCATATGTGTCAAAGTTTGACCTAGGCACAAAGAAGGTCAAGGTCAACCCAGGGTCACCATTTTAGCAATTTATGATGAGCCTACGTCCCAGATGCTATTTATCAAGTTTCGTGGAAATCTGCCCAGTGGATGTGGAGAAGACTGTTTTTGAAGGGTTTTTACCATATCTGGCTTGGCGGCCGTTTTGGACATGTGACCTGGACCCCATGATCAAATTTTGGTTTCCTCCATCCCATAGAGACTCCATATGAAATTTGACTTCGATCGGCTCAACGGTTTCCGAGGAGAAACAGTTCGAAAATTTTCACATTTTTCGCCTCGGCGAGGCTATACTAAATGGAATGTAATATTTCGCAAGTTCATTGGTTATATCTTATTGCTATCTATCAGTATGCCAAAAATTGTTTAAATATTCCAAGCGGTTAAGTCACTATCACCAATTTTCACAAACGGGTTACGGGCGGACAGACAGACTATATATGGCTTGGAGGCCATTTGGTCATGTGACCTGGACCCCATGAGCAAATTTTGGTTTCCCCCATCCCATAGAGGCTCCATATGAAATTTGACTTCAATCGGCCCAACGGTTTCCGAGGAGAAGCAGTTCGAAAATTTTCACATTTTTCGCCTCGGCGAGGCTATACTAAATGGAATATAATATTTCGCAAGTTCATTGGTTAGATCTCATTGCTATCTATCAGCATGCCAAAAATATTCCAAGCGGTTAAGTCACTAGCACCAATTTTCACAAACGGGTTACGGACGGACAGACTGACAGAATGACACGGTGATTTTAGGGCACTCTTAGAAAATCAACCGACTTCCGTCGGTCGCTTTTTCTGCGGGTCGTGCAATCTGAACTTCAGTCAGAGACAACTGGGAAATTATAATTAACAAATTAATTAAGCCGGCCTCAGTGGCTCAGTCGGATGCGCGTCTGACTGGTGATCAGGAGGACGCGGGTTCGACTCCCGGGGTCGGCAACATTCTTTCGTGGAGATTGATCATGAAATCTTTTCTACGGTCATTCTCTCCCTTCCGCTGATTCAAGAAGGGCAGTTGTCAGTTTCTGGCGAAAGAATGTGCACTGTACTGGTTAACCGCTTACGTATAAGCCTGCCCAGGAAAGTGTTGATAGGTAAACTGACCGGCTCAAAAATGACCTTAATAGTGTTGACTGGGCCGTAAAACTCCAAAACAAACAAACAAAACAAATTAATTAAAGAAGCATAGTTTTTTTTTACATGTATCAATTAGACCCAATATAGTAGGATAATCTGAACTTCTATATATGTCTATATAAAAATAAATTCCATTGATGAGATCTTTTGTCATAAATATTGAATCCTATTTTTTCATTTTTTCTCCCCCCTCTCTCTCTCTCTTAGTTAGCTCTGGAACAGAAAATGGACGTAATGCTCACTCACTCAACGGGTGGGGGGATAGTCCTCCATATGCCAAAAATGAGGGAGGGGGGCAGGAATTGTCCTCTCTGTGCAAATAGATGGGAGGGGAAATGCCCTAACCCTGCCAAAAATAGGGGGGAATCGTCCTACCTCCCTGATTTTAGCAGGGGGGGGGGGGTGTCCGGGGGGGGGGGGGGGGTCCGGATACCCCTCTAAGCGGTTTACCAGCACTCGCGTGCAGTCGGATTCAGCTCTGCGTGGAAGCATCATTTCTGCAAGCCCTGAGTGGCGGGGGCTAACGACGCTGTAGGTAGGAATTTAGGTAGATAGATTGGTTTTGTTTGTTTGATTTGAGGTTTAACGTCCCCGTCATCACGGTACGGGTCATTTTGGAGACATTGCTTTCATTTTTGTGTGAAATTGGTCCGACATTGAGATGAAATGACATCTCAAGCCCTGTCGCCCAATGAAACCAATAGGGTTTATAAGCATGAACGGTCCGACTCCGACCGCTTTCCCTGGGTAGGCTTAGAGCCTCTAAGTGGTTTACCACTACTCGTGTGCGGTCGGTTTCAGCTCTGCACGGAAGCATCATGCAGCCAATATATTTCTTCAAGCCCCGATGGGCGGGGGCCTATGGGAAGGTAGGTAGATGTTTGTTTGCTTGTTTGTTTGACTTGAGGTTTAAAGTTCCCGTCAACACTGTGAAAGTAAGTTTGGAGACATTGCGACCAATTTGTTGGATTTTTACCCGACATTGAGATGAAATGACATTTCTACGCAGAGCTGTAACCGACCCGCGCATGCGTACTGTAATAACCGCATAGAGGATTTAAGCCTGGCCAAGCTAAGCGGTGCGGGTCGACTTGTCCATGCTTATAAACTCTATCCGTCTCAATGGGCGACAGGGCTTGAAATGTCCTTTCATTTCAATGTCGGGTAAAAGTCCCACAAAATTGGAAGCAACGTCTCCAAAATGACCTTTACACTTTACAGTATTGACGGGGACGCTAAGCCTCAAATCAAACAAAACCTACCTTCCAACCCCCCCCCCCCCTTACCTGCCTACCTTAATCTACCCCGCCCATCTGGACTTGAACAACTAGATGGGCTGCATGATTCCTTACCACCTGAGTACTGGTAAACCACATAAGCCTGCCCAGGCAAAGTGATGTGATTAGGACAGTCCATTCATAAAAACCATATTGGTTTCATTTGGCGGCAGGTCTTGAGATGTCTTTACATCTCCACGAAATTGGAAGTATCTTCTCCAAATGACCTATATAGTATTAACGGGGACGTTAAACCTCAAATCAAACATACCTCCCTACCCACCAAGACACATCTCCTTTCCTATCTACTTAAATCTACCCCGCCCATTGGGACTTGAAGAAATGATGGGCTGAATGATGGGCGACCGCACATGAGTACTGGCAAACCGCTTAAGCCCCCCCCCCCCCCCCCCAAAGTGATGCGAGTGGGACCGTCAATGAATATAAACCCTACTAGTTTCTTTCTTTCCTTCTTTTGTTCTACTGATACTGCGTCGGCCATATTTGGCCATTACCGCAGGTGTACATTTCATACACTCCAGGTTTGCAGGATGAAAGCCTACACAGTAATCATGTAATTACGGTAGGGATCTTTAACCTGCACAGTGGATGGTTCTCCCTGCACAGGGGGCCTCCAGTTAACGTCCCGATCCGAAGGACGGTCCACCCCTGCAAATGATGCCAATGGAGCGTGTTCGGACACAGACATTTTATCGCCGCTGCTGGGGATCGAACCCGGGACCACTAGCATCAGAGGCAAGTGCACTAACCAGTGGGTTATCACGCTCCATATCGTTCCATTGGGCGGCAGGTCTTGAGATGTCTTTTTATCTCAAAGTCTAGTCCCACGAAATTGGAACATCGTCTCCAAATGGCCTATATAGTATTGACGGGGACGTTAAACCTCAAATCAAACTTACTTACCTACCAAGCCACCCATCTACCTACCCATCTAGCCACCAACCTCCTACCTACTTACTCACCTACCTAAACAACGTCGAAGCACAAGTTAGAAGTAAGAAATCAGTTTGCCCCCGCCCGTCGGGGCTTGAATAAATAGACGGGTTGCACGATGCTTCAACGCAGAGCTGAAACCGACCGCACACTAAGTCTGGTAAACCGCTTACAGGATCTAAGCCTGACCAGTAAAAGCGGTTCGAGTCGGACCGCCTATAAATAAATAAATAAATATAATAAAATCACCAGTAACACAGCTTCTAATTTCCTAAGATAGGTTTATGCGTTATAAAATTAAAGTTTAATTAATGTGCCAGTATAATTTATCATTTAATATACTAAGAAAGTTTCAATACCCCAGTCTTTTATAAAGTTATCGTATTACACTTCTCACGACTGAATTATCTCACACCCCTCCGTGAGGGATTTCAGCCGCTTCCGGTGCGACTGAAGAATCTCACGGGATCAATTATCTCACGCTACACCGCCACACATTCCCACACATCAGCTGTAGTGATGTATAATATTTTCTACAAAAGGGTTATCCTTTGGAAGCAAGGACTACACCACAGAACTGGAAAATATAAAGTGTACATGTTTTCTGGGCCAGGCTAGCTAGTTTCGGCCCATTAGTCCTCATCAGTGACCCTCAAATATTTTCAAAATTCCACAATGGAATAAGCCTATATACAAGAAGACCATGATTGTCCTATATCGCTCACCTGAGCTAAGATATTAACATGTAGGTCCCAGGGCGGTGCAATTTTTGGACCAAGGTCTATAACTTGAACAATCTAAGCAGAGGTCCTCTGAATGAAGCTTAATATCAAATATCAAAGGCATGGACCTTCTAGTTTCAGACAAGAAGATTTTTAAAAGTTTTCTCTATATAAATCTATGTAAAACAAGTGGACCCAAGGGCAACCAGTGGGCCTTCTGGTTTCAGACAAGAAGATTTTTATATATTTCGCTATATGAGCCTATATAAAACCGTTTTTGGCCCCATGGCTATATGTTACGAGATGGAATAGGAAACCTCTCTGGTGCTTATGCACATCTAAATTATTTTAGTAGATATATGGTAGGGCGGTGCGAGTTAAATATTTTAGGTGAAATAGGGTAGGCAAAATGTGCTGCTCCATGGACAAGTCATGCACATATCATACGATGTATGCATGAGTGGTTTATGGAGATCTGTTTTTACAATACAGGGGGCCGCTATAAGGCTGAGTTCTATAAAATTTGCCTAAAAATCGCCAACCGCTAAATTGTGCCATATATGATTTTCATTCCCGTCACGTGTTGTGTGGGTGTTCGTTTTGACAGGAGTCATGGCATTGATTTATAAGGTCGTTTCATCAATTTTTCCTACGGGAAATATACTATTTGTACGCAAATCCATTATCTACTCGATTTTTGCTATCTAGCTTCATTTGTGGACGGTATCTCCACCTCGCCACGATTTTAGCAAGCTAATAGGAGTGTGCATGATTTTCTGGTAGTATTCATAGATATAAAACCCCTGAGAAAAACGAACACTTTAGCAGCAGGTCAAGTTGTAACGAGTATACGCAACATTGTGTCGGGAAATTGCAATTATATTGAAAGGTATGTTAAATCTATGTTTAGTATTATTTTTGTATGAACATGTTTGTAGGTTTTGGAGGGGACTTCTAGTATACCCCAACTTTCTGAAGCCTATTCTGAATTCACTGTTGAGGCCTGTAGTGATTAGGCTACTAGCTTTGCCAGCTAGACGTCGCAGGATTGATCCCAGGCTTCTCCAGTAGTAAAATGAGTCTTTCTAAGTGAGGTCCTGTCTCATTCTGACCCTAGATGTTGGTGAGACGTAAAGTTTGGACACCCGCTAGAATCTAGATTCATTTAGGCTTTTAGACCCCTTTTGTAGAATGTAATTAATAAACGCCGGGTCACTTGTTTGACCCATGACTTTTGACTAGCTGTGGTTAGAAAACCGTGGTTCCGTCCCAATATGATATTAGGTGTAGAGGGGACGTAAACTTAAGACGGGTTTAACCATATCTTCATCATCAGGGCAAACTCTTACAAGAGCCTGTCGGGTTATCCGTGCTGATGAACCGTAATGGATTTTATTTTACAAGCGTGTTCACGTTGATTAGAAATAATTTTTTTCAAGAAGAATTACGAGTTCATTTTGTAATGATGCCGTTTTTGTCTGATAACTCAGTTTGTGCATGTATGTACATATAAAGAACGTGATGATGATAAGTGGGAGTATTTGGTCGCAACACTTCATAACGGCCTGAGTGTCGGGGATGACGTCAGCTGCGTCCTCGGCGTCGCGAGGACGGTTGTGACGGGGTGCCTACCAAATACAGAGAGAATTTACGGCAAACAGTGTTGGCCCTTATGAGACACTAACAAATGTTGTGGATTATAGATGAAAATCTTCTGTTTGTAGTTTCTATCTGTTATTAATGTAATGAATTTGTGAATAGCTATATTTGTGAGCCGTGTCGCGGAGAAGGTATGAAATAGAGATTGTTATGTTTCCTGTAATTGGCGGCTGACCAGGTAGCGCAAAGGCGTGGTCTGTTCAATGGGAAGGTATAATTTGAGGACTTTTATTGGAGGACCAGAGGACTGAGGACCAAGTCCTCTAGAGGACCAGGGGTATAATTTGAGGACCAAATACAGGAGGACCGGTGCTTTAATAAGCCATATAATGGCTATGATAATTGAAGATAAATTACTGTTTATTGAAAACTGACACCTACTGGTATGGTATATCACCTTATGGGCATATGTATAAAAAAAAGAAAAAAAAAAAAAGAAAATTAAATAGAATAAATAAATTGAAAAACATGTTATTATGCTCAGGAAATTTTTCACCATAAAATTTTATGAAATATATTTTTGGCAACTTGTTACTCTGATAAAAAATGTTTAGTTGAAATTAGAATTTCTTTCTACTTTCTATATACTTGATTTAATCAATCTGTTATTTTTTTAATTCACAAACTGCATGATGAACAGTGAAGATCCTGATCAGATGGCATCTTGCTACTCTTTTAAAAATTTTCACTTGAAATTATAATTTCTCTACAGTAAGTCCTTTCTATATACTTAATATAAGCTACCTGTTAAATTCACAAACTACATGATGAACAGTGAAGATCCTGATCAGGTGGCATCTTGTTACTCTTTTAAAATGTTCAATTAAACATCACGAAAACATGCCTATAAAATTTTGACCCCCTTGAACCCCACTTTTATATAGTAAAACTGGGGTTTACAGGGGTAAACCTTATTTTTCTTATTTCTGCTCTAAAATATATAGATTGTGGATACTCGTTAGAACCACCTCTATATTTTGAGCAGAAATAAGAAAACAATCACATTTTTTTCATCTTAAAATTTGTTTTCGTTTTTTCGGCGGTAAAGTTTACAATGTATTTGTATAGGCGTGTTTTCGTAATGGTTAGAATTTCTCTTCTTTCAATATACATGTACTGAATATAAGCTATCTGTTAAATTCACAAACTGCATGATGAACAGTGAAGTTAAAAGCTATCTGTTAAATTCACAAACTGCATGATGAACAGTGAAGATCCTGATCAGATGGCATCTTGTTACTCTTTTAAAAATATTCACTTAAAAGCTGTCAAATTCACAACCTGCATGATGAACAGTGAAGATCCTGATCAGATGGCATCTTGTTACTCTTTTAAAAATGTTCACTTAAAAGCTATCTGTTAAATTCACAAACTGCATGATGAACAGTGAAGATCCTGATCAGATGGCATCTTGTTACTCTTTTAAAAATGTTCACTTAAAGTAAGAATTTCTCTACTTTCAATACACGTGTACTTAATATAAGCTATCTGTTAAATTCACAAACTGCATGATGAACAGTGAAGATCCTGATCAGATGGCATCTTGTTACTCTTTTAAAAATGTTCACTTAAAAGCTATCTGTTAAATTCACAAACTGCATGATGAACAGTGAAGATCCTGATCAGATGGCATCTTGTTACTCTTTTAAAAATGTTCACTTAAAAGCTGTCTGTTAAATTCACAAACTGCATGATGAACAGTGAAGATCCTGATCAGATGGCATCTTGTTACTCTTTTAAAAATGTTCACTTAAAGTTAGAATTTCTCCACTTTCAATATTCATGTACTTAATAAAAGCTATCTGTTAAATTCGCAAACTGCATGGTGAACAGTGAAGATCCTGATCAGATGGCATATTGTTAATCTTTTAAAAATGTCCACTTAAAAGCTATCTGTTAAATTCACAAACTGCATGATGAACAGTGAAGATCCTGATCAGATGGCTTATCTGGAGCTAAACTGTTTGCAAATGTAGGTATTGTCTTGTTCAGCGGGATAAGTGAAAAAAAAATAAATTGAAGGAAAACATATGATAAAGAAATTCTTCACCATATAAATAAATTTCATATATTTTAGGCAATGTGTTACTCTTTAAAAAAAAGTATGTTCAGTTCTAATGGAAATTTCTCTACTAAGAAACAAAAAAAAAAAAACAGTTATTTTATTTATTTATTTTTATTTATTTTATTTTATTTTTTATTTTATTTTTTTTTTTTTTGTTGGGCAGTTTGGCCAAATTATTTTTTCCTAGTGGTTTTATCTATTCCTATTCTACCAGTCATTTTATTACTTACTGGAAATGGCATTGTTTTTTTTTTTTTTTTTTTTGTTTTGTTTTCAATTTTTAAGACGTATGTATGAAAAAAAAAACTTTTAATCTTATATCTTAAGCACCAAGCATTACCTCGTAGCAGATGGCATTCAAATTTTTTTCTTTTGTTTGTTTTCAGAGAACAACATTTCCATAGGACTCATATATGAAACATGCTTAACAAAAGTTTCTTTTAGAAGTAAAGAAAAAGGCTTGAAATTGCAATGGTTGTGATTGGCAATTTAACGGTTATTTGTAGGTGGGGCTTATCCTATTGTAGGTGGGGAAAAGTTATATATTATAACCAATGCCTGTAAGCCTATGATTCATAGTTTGAAATGTTGCAAATAATTGAAAGGCTTCATTTTTGAAATGTGTTGTTAGATCTTTCAGAAGCATTTTTTTTTCTAATTATTTTGATTGTTAATTACGGCCTAATTTATTATTTTTTTTTTTTAAGTTGAGCTGAGAAGTGAAAAAAACGTGACCTTCCATTGCAGTACTCACACAGGACCCATAAATAAGCATTTATTTAATTATTTAATAATGTTTTTGTTATTATTTATTTTATTTTATCGTTTATTTCTTTTATTTATTTATTAGAAGTAATAATCAAGGAAAAATGAACCTTGGGGAAAAAGATCTTAGTCACCAAAGTGTCAAGGTGTCTTCAGGTGAACATGTCCATAAAATGAACACTCCCCCCCCCCCCACACACACCACCCCTAAAAAATACCTTACAGAGAAAACTAGGGTTTACAGGAGCATACATTATCTTTCTTATTACTGCTCCAAGAAGTAGGTCATGGGTACTAGTTAGAACCACCTCAATGAGGCAGCAACCTATGTTAGCTTATATCAAAGATTTTCACTAAAAAGTAGCAATTTTGGAGATGTAAAAAAATGCACTATGTCGCATGTGTGTGTTATTGTAATGTTTCTTCCACAAACTTAAAACTGACATTTTCCATTTTATTGGTGACATTCTTCTCATTTTGTCTGCAAGCATAGAATGTGTGTGCTCATTAGACCAAGGTGGTTCCAACAAGTGTATCTCAGGAGTACCCAAATCATGGAATAAGTGGGGTTTATAAGGGTGTTCATTACATCCACTTAAGAAACTTGTAGGTAAAAGGGTAACAAACTGGACAGCTATTGTCTTCAATATATTCATGTTTTAACCCATTTTGAACTGAATGAAATCTTCCACTTTATATATATAACAGGAGTCCATTTCAAAATTTAGGGGTTCTTCAAATTTGTTTGGAAAACGGCTGAACTTTTTGCAAACAGTGTAGGCTCTCAGACACTGCAGAACTTGGTATCTGATCTGGGCCTGCACTGTTTGCTAATAACCAGTTTTGCATTTTCTGATACAAAAATTGGTTAATGTGCACAATCATTCCTCAACAATGTGTGGCAAGTCATTATAGTATGATAACTTTATAAAACTTAGCACTTGATAAAACATTAGAATATAGAACTTAAAAACCAGTGTTGCTTAACAACAATCATGATAATTAAATTAATTGATACAACCATATTTTTGCAACAAAACTTCTCTAAAGTCTTTAGTACACCTCTGTACACATGATTAACGGTCAGCTCGATATGAGTGAAATAATATTGAAAGGGCCATAACCCCCCCCCCCACCGCCCCCCCCCCACCAAACCTTTTAGTTTTGTTGAATTTTGTGTAAGATAATCAGCATCAATGTGGTACCATGTCCATGCAATTGAAAGTTTTATTATTTAAACTCACTTCAGTGAAGTACCAGCGGGTTTTTATCAAAAATAAGCCATATTATGACTCAGTGAAGTGGTCCTAATGATAATACACAGTTTATGTAGCAGAAAGTTCATCTTGCAGTGTGTGAATTTAACAGATAGATTATATCATTAAGTATGTAGAAAGTAGAGAAATTCTAATTTCAGCTAAACATTTTTAAGAAGAGTAACAAGATGCCAAAAATTTATTTCCATTACAATAACACACCTGTGCGTCATAATGCATTTTTTTTTACATCTCCAAAACGGTTAATTTTCTTTTAAAAAATTGTGATATTATTCTTATTTATACTCATCACATAGATTGTGGGTGCTCGTTAGAACCGCCTCATTGTAGTGGTTCTAACGAGTACCTACAACCTTTGTCTATGAGCAGAAATAAGGAAAATAATGTATACCCCCTAAACCCCAGTTTTCTCTATATAAAGTGGGGAGTAAGGGGATGTTCATTTCTCGTACTTGTAAGCATGATGATATAATTCTATGCTGAAAAATTGCTGAGCATAAAACATTGTAGCTCCAGATAAGCCATCTGATTAGGATCTTCACTGTTCATCTTGCAGTTTGTGAATTTAACAGTAGATTATATCAAGCATATACATGTAGAAATTGGAGAAATTCTAATTTCAACGAAACATTTTAAAAGAGTAGCAAGATGCCAAGAGTCATCATGTTTACAAGTCCGTGTAATGAACACCCCTCTTAACCCCACTTTATATAGCGAAAATTGAGGTTTACAGGGGTATACATTATTTTTCTTATTTCTGCTCCAAAACATAGGTTGTGAGTATAGTCGTTTGAACCGCCTCATTACGGTGGTTCTAACAAGCACAGGCCGCAACCTATATTTGGAGTATTAATAAGAAAAATATCACAAGTTTTCATCAGGGAAATATACCATTATGGTAACATGTAAGAATGCTCTATGTCATACGGAAATGTTATCTTAATAATTTTTCATATAATTCTGTGGTGAAAAATTTCTGAGCAAAACAACAGTTTAGCTCCAGATAAGCCATCTGATCAGGATTTTCACTGTTCATCATGCAGTTCGTGAATTTAACAGATAATTTTTAAAAGAGTAAAAAGATGCCATCTGATCAGGATCTTCACTGTTCATCATGCAGTTTGTGAATTTAACGGATAGCTTATATTAAGTACATGTATATCGAAAGTAAAGAAATTCTAACTTTAAGTGAACAGTTTTAAAAGAGTAACAAGAAGCCATCTGATCAGGATCTTCGCTGTTCAACATGAAGTTTGTGAATTTAACAGGTAGCTTATATCAAGTATATAGAAAGTACTTACTGTAGAGAAATTCTAATTCCAAGTAAACATTTTTAAAAGAGTAACACTGTGCCATGTGATCAGGATCTCCACTGTTCATCATGCAGTTTGTGAATTAAAAAAATAACAGATTGATTATATCAATTATAATTCTAATTTCAACTTAACATTTTTTATCAGAGTAACAAGATGCCAAAAAATATTTCAAAAAATGCTATGGTGAAAAATTTCTGAGCATAATAACATGTTTTTCCTTTTATTTATTTTATTTTAATTTTTTTTCCTTTTTTCTGTATAAATGCCCATGAGGTGATATACCATACCAGCAGGTGTCATTTTCAATAAACAGTAATTATCTTCAATTATCATAGCCATTATATGGCTTAT
This sequence comes from Lucinisca nassula, assembly GCA_963580285.1. Lineage (NCBI taxonomy): Eukaryota > Metazoa > Mollusca > Bivalvia > Lucinida > Lucinidae > Lucinisca > Lucinisca nassula. Next base: position 47,584,055 of record OY757017.1, read on the forward strand.
TAAAGCACTGGTCCTCCTGTATTTGGTCCTCAAATTATACCCCTGGTCCTCTAGAGGACTTGGTCCTCAGTCCTCTGGTCCTCCAGTAAAAGTCCTCAAATTATACCTTCCCCTGTTCAATTGCCTCTTACTTGTGATAATGTAGTGAGCACAAATTTGATGAGTATTATGCTCAGTAGTAGTGAGCATTAATTGATTTCTGTAGTGCTCAGTAAGGAAACATGAACTTTGAGTATTATTGTGTCAAGCGCTGGGTGCTGATAATTTGATGCACAGTCAAGTTGAGTTCTGCTGTACGGTTATTTGTCGCATGCACTAATTAGCCTGTATGTCTCGTCGGCGCATGCGCAGTAGCGGTATATGCATGAACATATTCTTACTTCTCCGGGAGGGGGATCATGATATAGCATGTATGTTTTTTTACTTGTGTCTTAGTCCAGTTATCGTAATTTGCAGGCACAACAATGTGTGGTGACCTGCTGCTCCCTGCAATATAGCAGCAGGTACTGGTACGACGCTGGGGGTTAGGGTCCAGCAAGGGCGGACAGACCACCGTGAGAAGCGCATACCATTGTCCATTGTGAACAAATGTGAGACCTTTCAAATGGAAGAGGTCAATTAAATAACCTGCAGGTGATTCAGACGAATCAGATTAGTGCGATCGCGTAATAATACGGATCAACCTGTGATCGGCAACAATGTCGATAGACTAGTTTACACTAGTTCGCGAGAGGAAGATTCACGCGAAAGGGGGATTCACCCTAAGTTATAAACTGGCCAGTCGCGTCTTGAGTTGTTTCTTTTTTTGTTTTTTTTGTTGTTGTTTTTGTTGTTTGCTTCTGTAGGTATACACGTCACCCGTTCCGAGCACAGAACATTGTTTTGCCTTCGTAGCGGACGTCGTGAGTTGGCTACAGAAGCAACAATTTGTGATGTTTTGTGTTAGTAAGTGTTAAATGTAGATACTGTAAATAATTCATGTCATTCATCTAATATCTTTCTTGTGCCTTACCCCACAGCTGCCCGTACACCTGTCAGAGATCACGCTCGGTTGTCTTGTCAGCATGGGGGTTTGCGGGACGCCGTAAACCCATATGTAACATTTGGTATCAGAAGTGGGATTTGATCTCTGGCTGGTGTTCCCGGCTGTGGAACAGCACATTGATACTCTGAATCATCAATTTAAAAAAAAAATGTATTGACAGCCACATTTAGAAATTAACTTGAATCTTCCTTCCTGCGTTGATGAAGTGCGAAACCCATGTATTCAACTGAATGGATACTGACAAATTGATAATTTCTGAGCAGGAAGGCAAGGCAAACCCCACTTTTTCTTGGTAACGAAAAATTTAAGTAGACCCCACTTAATTGTGTTACCTGACATTCTACTAAGTTAAACTGGAGTTTAAAATATCAATATCATCCCTTAGGTTACACTCTGCTTCTTCTGTACGGATTCCCCATTCTGTTAAGAACTTTAATACTATGTTGCCTTCGGTATTGGTTAGACCCTTAAATTTGTCTTCTGTAACTTCAGTTAATCTCAAAGGAGCAGGCAATACCAATGTTTTTGGGAGTAGTCTTCGTATAAGACTATCTCCTCTCAAATCGCCCATCCTTCGAAAATATACTAATCCGTGGAAAAGAAGTGGAATGTATCCTAGTATTTCTAAGTGCAATGCCAAGAGGTGCAGATGTTGTTCGCATTTAAGCACTGCGTCTACCGTTACTTCATCTGTAAACGGTAGACGCTTCTCTGTAGTTAACATGTCTGATTTGACATGACAGTCTACAGATTTAATTAATCTAATTACTTGACGTGCTGCAAACTGTAATATGCAGTACGTCGGTCAAACTAACCGCATGCTTAAAACTAGATTGAACGAGCATTATCGTAGAATGAGTAAGCCTAAGAAAACTGACACTTTCTTATACCGTCACTTTCGACGTACAGGTCATTCTGTAAATAACATTGTTATACAACCAGTGGAAAAACTTTATTACGATGCAAATTCTACATCTAGATTCAAAATAATCAAAAGACATGAAGATGAACTGAAATGGATTAAATTTTTACAGACCCCTTTTCCACTGGGATTTAATGACAACATTTATCATGAGGGTAATATTTCCAGAATGCCGGACTTTGATATTTTCTCACTCCTGGAATGTCGAAAACGCAGAACTAGATCTCACGGCACCAGGAAAAATGGTAACTTTAAACGTAATTCACGTGCGTTTAAACGAAACAATACTAAACTTAAGTGACTGTCAATTATATTATTAAATCATGGACGGCACTCTATGCTTTCATTTTTAAGTTCATTACCCGTTTCTGTTTTACGTCTTCTGGACACCGAGGCGAATAAATTCTACGATAGTTCTCATCAGTTATATGATGCGGCTCTCTTAACTAGAGGCTATACTCAGCATACTCTCCGTCCTTACATTGATTCTGAAATTAATCATAAACGCCATTTCTTCAAAATATCCTTCATTAATAAGGGTATGGATTTTATAGATTTGCCCAGTATCTTCCGTGAGAGATCGGTGCTTTCTTCCATTCCTGCTTATTTTCAAAATACTGAAACACCTATAATTTGCTATAAATATAACAAACCTGTTAGATCTATCATTTTTAATTTCAATAAACTTGTTTCAGATCTTGATATTGATACTAATACTCCTGATTCATGTGATTGTAAAAACTCAAAGTATTGCTATCCTGCTGCTGGTCATGTAATTACTGGCAATTTGAAAATTATTCCTGATTCTAGGATAAGGAATATAATTTCTAAAGGACCGAAACATCGGTTTCCTTCTAAAATTGATTTCAGTAAATGTAGAGATGAAATCGCTGCTTCCTTGAATGAATTCGGTAATCGATGGTGTAAGCGAGAGTATGTTGAGCATAAAGCTCTTAAGGACTGGAAACTTAGCATTTTAAAACTAGTGAATAAACGCATTTCTTTCTATTCTCAAAATACTAACTTATTACCTCCTAAGCCCAAGACGTCTTTACGTCATCTTAAACTAGGTATTCAAGAATTTCATAAGAAGTTTGTTTTGGCCCCTGCAGACAAGGCCGCTAACAACGTCGTCGTTGTGTGACGGCTCCACTATGTTAACACGCTTAAGCAGGAGCTTGGTGGTACTAAGACCTATGAACTTCAGCCTTTAGCTGAACAGAGAGCCATAGTAGATAAACATGTTTGTCTTTCAGCCACCAAGTTTGCTGTGTGTGTTAACGAAGGCCCAGACAAGCTTCCTACGCTTTACTGGTTACCAAAACTTCATAAAAAACCTTACACAGCACGGTTTATTGCAAATTCTAGCTCTTGCACTACCACTGAACTTTCTAAATTATTAACTTCCTGTCTTACTGCTATTAAAACGCATGTAATTAAATATTGTGATAAAGTCTTTGAAAGATCAGGAAGAAATCTGTTTTGGTCTATAAAAAATTCGAATGAGGTTTTAAATAAATTGAAATCTAGACATTTTCGTGCTTCTAGTCTGTCTACCTACGATTTTTCCACTCTTTACACTACACTTCCTCATAATCTTATAAAAGAAAAGCTTAATGATTTAATTGAATGGTTTTTTCACAGAGAAGATTCTCTCTATCTTGCATGTAATGTCAGAAATGCATTTTTCACTTCTAAAGAGCATAAGAATTATACACTTTGGTCATGTCAGAAAGTGTGTGATGCCCTCACCTTTCTACTTGACAATATTTATATTAGATTCGGTACTAAGTTATTTAGACAAATTGTGGGTATTCCGATGGGTACTAATTGCGCACCTCTTGTGGCTGATCTGTTCTTGTATTGTTATGAAAGAGACTTCATTTTGTCGCTTTCCATTGATAACCAATCTGAAATTATTGAAGCTTTTAGCTCTACTTCTAGATATTTAGATGATTTATTAAATATTGATAATACCTATTTTGATGGTTTGATCAGTCAGATTTACCCCCTAGAACTTCAGTTAAATAAAGCAAATTCTTCTGATACCGAGGCCCCGTTTTTGGATTTACATCTATCTATTGTAGATGGATTTGTTTCGTGCAAAATTTATGATAAACGCGATGACTTTGATTTTGAGATTGTCAATTTTCCTTTTTTGGATGGTGATGTTCCTCGTGCGCCATCCTATGGCGTTTATATTTCGCAATTAATTCGATTTGCTAGAGTGTGTAGTCATGTAACTGACTTCAACACTCGTAATAAATTATTAACGGCTAAACTCCTTAATCAGGGTTATCGGTACCATAAACTACGCAAAGCCTTTTCAAAATTTTATAGACGCCATTCTGATTTAATTTCAAAATTCAATATATTGGACTTAAATCTCTTCTGCAACAAGGTCTATCGGAACCCGAATTTTATGGTGACTTAGTATATAAATTCAGAAAAATATATAACCGCAATGACTTCAGCATCCAATTTCGTAAAATCATAAAAAGATTGGGTACAACATGGATATTATACGACAGACTGCATGCATGGTAGTTAACCCAATCACGGTTGGCAACTTTGCTTCCCTCTTTAATTGCACGCCGGTGGGTCAGGCCTCAGATTCTATGACGGCTCCAACGTAAAGGCTTATTGAAAATTAGGGAGATAATGTTGGTTGGTGCCTGATGCTCTGTCTCTGGTCGGGCTCATCGGAGTCTAACTAGTGGTTTTCTTTTGCTCCAGCATTTCAGTGGTTTCTTGCTGTCGAGTCCTCATCGTTGTCTCACCTCTGTGGTTCTTTGATTTTTGTGTTCACGGAGATGTTGCACTGATGAGTTAGGAGGCCTTCATGCGGACTGAACAAATTATTTGTCTAAATCGCGACGGAAGTAAGGGCGAGGATTGTGGCCACGTAAAATCGATTTAAGCCCCACAGTGGAAATCTTCCACTGACCGTTCCAAGGCGGCTCTTCTGTGGCGATTTATTTATGTTGTTGTTTGTTACTTGCTGTGTGTATCACTTGTGTCTTTTGGTTTTGGATGGCCATATGGCCATTTTGTGGGAAAGTAACTGTCCTTATGGCCTTCCTTTGTTTAGGTTTCCATTATGGTATGGTCGCTTAATGTTTGTATTTCTTTCCCTTTGGTGTCTTTTATGGGTGGAGTAAGTTAATTGTATCAATTCCTGATCTTTGTTTTACTTCTACTTTACTAATTGATCTTACCCACACATGGTTCTGACGTAGTGACGTTAACAATTTACTGGCGTTGACATAACGGTAGCGTTAATATTTACGCTGTGGCTTGAGGTTAGGTATGACGTAATAGAAACATTAATGGTGACTTGTTATGATCGGAGTTTTGTAATGTGATGAAACTTCGGATTGTAGCATTTTACTGTAAATGTCGTCAGTTTATGACGTCATATTAGACTACCAGTACGCAACGTCATACTTTGCTGAAAGCATTTGACATTTCAAATCGCGTGTGCTTTAATAACTAACGTTTTAGTTAGATTAACGCGTATAACACACATCTTAACGTTTTAGTTAAGCTCATTCAATCATCACTGATCATAACTGATCAGTTTATAGTGGTTTTGATAGTAACGTGAGATTTACGTTATTAATAATGGAGCGTTTAATGCAAATGGGAAAGGACTTAGGTTATGAGGGGAAGGAGTTACAAGGTTTTGTTAAGGAGCAGCAAGATATTGAGCAGGCAGAAAGGCAAGAGCAAAGGGATTTAGAAAGGTTAAGGTCTGAAGAAAAGGAGAAGGAAAGGGCACATGAACTAGCTACGTTAGAAGAAAAGGAGAAGGAAAGGGTACATGAACTAGCTAAGTTAGAGGAAAAGGAAAGGGCACATGAACTAGCTATGTTGAATGTTAATAAGGAACTTGAAATGGCACGCATTAAGACTGAAAGGGAGGCAAAAGAGATTAGTGAGGCCCATTTAGAACAAATAAAACATGGGTTTGAGCTACAGCACCAAGAATTAAGGAACCAATTAGAAATGCAGAGAACGAAGCTCGAGCTAGAATTTGAAAAGCAAAAAGCTGAGGTGGCTCATGCCCGGGATCCAAAGTTACCTTATTTTGAAGAGGGTAAAGATAAAATGGATAGTCATTTATCTAGGTTTGAGAAATATGCTACGGCTAATAAATGGGATAAGAGTGTTTGGGCCGCGTATTTAAGTGCATTGCTCAAAGGGCGCGCACTTGATGTATATGACCGGTTGTCAAATGAGGATGCGGCGGATTATGAAAAGTTAAAGGATGCTTTATTAAAGAATTTTGACATGACAGAGCGCGGATTTAGGAAGCAGTTTCGTTATAGTAGGCCCGAGAAGTCAGAAACGTTCATACAGTTCAGTAGTAGACTGAGAAGTTATTTAGAAAAATGGCTTAATATGGCAAAGATAGAAAAATCTTTTCCGGCTGTCTGTGATTTCATGGCAAGGGATCAGTTCCTGGAGTCATGTAATAGAGAACTGTATGTACATCTGAAGCCAAAACAGTTTGGTAATTTAGATTAAAATGGCTAGGGAGGCAGATTTGTTTGCAGAAGCGCGCGGGGGCGTATATAGTTGCATTAATAAGGGGCAACGCGATAATAGAGGCGCAACGCAGGGTAAACAGGACAAACTCGAACAAACCGAGTGGTAGATCGGATATCAAGTGTAGCATATGCGGTAAGGGGCATTTAACAATTACTTGTTTTAAGAACCCCGACAGGAAACAATTGTATAGCGCAGAGGTAGGAGCAACTGGAGTTGGGGATAGCGGTGTTAAAAACTAGCTAGTCTGGCCCAGAAAACATGTACACTCCATATTTTTCACTTCTGTGGTGTATTCCTTGCTTCCAAAGGATAACCCTTTTAAAGAACATATTTAACTTCACTACAGCTGGTGTGTGGGAATGTGTGGCGGCGGTAAAACGTCTCCCTGCCCTACATCATAGTGTAGATTATATTTTCTTGTCCTTTGGGATCATCGATTCCATTGTGGAATTTTGAAAATATCTGAGGGTCACTGATGAGGCCTAATTGGCCGAAACTAGCTAGTCTGGCCCAGAAAACATGTAAACTCCATATTTTTCACTTCTGTGGTGTATTCCTTGCTTCCAAAGGATAACCCTTTTAAAGAACATATTTAAGGAAAATTTTAACACGCGCGTAGAGACTCAAGGTTCTCAGGTTAAGAATGAGAATATGCAGAATGTAGGTCGTTGTTATACACGTAGTCGTGGTAATTTTAGAGGGTCTTTTCGCGGACGCGGTAAGAATAATAGCACACCACGTGGCGCAGCACACCAAGTTAGTTTTTGTCAAACGGAAGTAACTAGGAAAAGTGATGAGATTGGAAGTATTTTTGAAAATAAGGTTGGTGATCCTTTGATTTCGGATAGGGAGGAGTGTAGTAAGGAAACTAGGGAAGGTGTCTGTTACTTCTTAAAGGCAAGGTTACCGACGGCACAAGGATTGGTTAATAATAAAAAGGTGGTTGTATTAAGAGATACTGGGTGTACAGGCTGTGTTGTTCGGAGAAGTTTGGTTTCGGATAGTCAGTTAATAGGGAAGGAATCAAATGTTACGTTGATTGATGAATCCACACAAAGGTATCCTTTGGCAATGATTGACATTGATTGTCCTTTTTTCACTGGGAAAACTGAAGCTTTGTGTATGGATGATACGTTGTACGATTTGGTTATCAGTAACATTGATGGATAAAAACTTCCTGATATGTCTCATTTCTCAGCTGCGGCTGTAACTAGGTCTCAAACTAGGCAGGATGAGAAGCCTTACAGAAAACTTAAGGTTCCCAATCAGATCATTAACGATGACAAGGAGGCTTTCAAGCAAGCTCAGGTTGATGATCCAACTTTGGAAAACATCAGGAAAAGGGTTGTATCTGGGAACAAGACTGTGAGTCGTGGTTTAAACCGAGGTGAAACTAGGTTTATTGAGAAAAAGGGTTTGGCATATAGAGAGTTCACAAAGGGTAACAAAGTCTCTTTCCAACTTGTGGTCCCTCAAAGTTTCCGAGGAAAGGTGTTGAAACTGGCTCATGAAACGCTTATGTCTGGACATATGGGTATTAGGAAGAAATTGGATAGAGTTGTAACTGAGTATTACTGGCCCGGTATTTGCGGTGATGTCGCTAGATTTTGTAAATCTTGTGATATTTGTCAGAGAACCATTCAGAAAGGTCGGGTCACTAAAGTACCTCTAGGAAAAATGTCATTGATTGATACGCCATTTAAGAGGGTGGCAGTGGACATAGTTGGCCCAATTGAGCCTCGATCTGATAGGAAATCTCGGTATATTTTAACCATGATAGATTATGCGACAAGGTATCCAGAGGCGATAGCTTTACCGAGTATTGAGACGGAACGTGTCGCGGAAGCGCTTATTGAAATGTTTAGTAGGGTTGGTATTCCTGATGAAATGTTGACTGATTGTGGATCACAGTTTACTGCTGAGGTAATGAAAGAAGTCAGCAGTCCGAGACACCCAATTTGTAACGGCTTGATTGAGCGGCTCCACGCTACGTTAAAGCAGATGTTACGTCGCATGTGTGCTGAACGTCCAAAAGATTGGGATAAATATCTTCCAGCTTTATTATTTGCGGTTAGGGAAGTCCCACAAGAGTCTTTAGGATACTCCCCTTTTGAGTTGTTATATGGACGTAACGTCAGAGGTCCAATGGCAATATTAAGAGAATTATGGGCTGAAGAGGTACGCGATGAGCAAGTTCTTTCGACGTATCAGTACGTTATTGAGCTAAGGGAACGGTTAGAGCAGACATGCAAATTAGCCCGTGATAATTTAAAGAAGGTTCAGATTCAGCAGAAAGCTTATTATGATAAAAGCGCGAGGTCGCGTAAATTTGACGTCGGCGATAAAGTGCTGTTGTTACTACCGACAGACAGTAATAAATTATTGCTTCAATGGAAAGGTCCTTATGAAGTGGTTGAGGTAGTGAACAGAATGGATTATAAGATTGACGTCAATGGAAATGATAACACATATCACGCTAACATACTGAAGCAATATGTGGAACGTCAAAATGTGACGTCACATTGCTTGCTTTCTGTAGAGTCCATTCCGTCAACTGAAAATGATGACGTTGACGAATTCTCATTGGAAGATTGCGCTTTTCCTACTGCAAAGCAACCAGAGACGTTTAAGGACGTCAATATTTCAGAAATGTTAACGCAGGATCAGCGTAAAGAAATAGAGACGTTGATAAAAGAATACCCGGACGTACTGTCCAGTGTACCAGGACGAACTGACCAAATAGAACACGACATAAAGTTGCTGACGTCGGAACCAGTGAGGTCAAAAGGTTATGCCATACCATATAAAGTACGGGATGTAATGGAAAGAGAAATTCAAGATATGTTAGATTTAGGAGTTATTGAGCCATCAATATCTCCATACTCATCCCCTGTAGTACTTGTCCCTAAAAAAGATGGTTCGGTGCGGTTCTGCATTGACTTCCGTAAACTTAATAAAGTGACGGAGTTCGATGCAGAACCAATGCCAAATATGGAGGAGGTTATAAATAGAATGTCGGGGCACAAATACTTAAGCAAATTAGATTTGTCAAAAGGTTATTGGCAGGTAAAAATGACGTCTAAGGCAAAACCCCTAACTGCGTTCGAAACCCCAAAGGCTTGTTTCAATTCAAAACTATGCCCTTCGGTTTGGTAAACTCAGGAGCAACATTTTGCAGGTTGATGAGAATGATTCTGTCCGAACTTTCTAACGTTGATAGCTTCGTCGATGATATGTGGATCTTTACCGAAACTTGGAAAGACCACTTGACGTCATTACGTGAAGTTTTGGATAGACTTAGGACAGCCAAACTGACGGCAAAACCTTCCAAGTGTATGATTGGGTATAGCAGTATCGAATGTCTTGGTCACAGTGTAGCTGCTCAGTCAGTAAGACCGCAAGAAGACAAGATACAAGCTATAAAGGATGCTCCTCGACCTTCCACTAAAGAGGCAACTAAAGTCATTTCTGGGGTTGGCTGGTTTCTACCGCCGTTTCATTCCAAATTTCTCATCTATTGCTTCCCCTTTGACAGATTTAACTAAGAAAAGTAGACCAAACAAGATCACAGACTGGCAGGACCATCATGAAAAGGCTTTCCAGACCCTGAAGAATAGACACACGTCTAGTCCTATTCTTCGTCTTCCCATCTTTCATGATGGAAATCCGTTCATACTCCGGACGGACGCTTCTGATGTTGGTATAGGAGCCGTTTTGCTCCAAGAATTTGAAGGGGAAGGACGACTTCCCATTGCTTATGCCAGCAAGAAACTTTTGCCTCGTGAGAAAAACTATTCTGTGATAGAGAAGGAATGTTTGGCTATTATCTGGGGTGTTGAGAAATTTCGCAAGTATCTTTACGGAGTAGAATTCTTGCTTGAGACAGACCACAAGCCCTTGTCTTATATGCAAACAGCAAAAGTTCTTAATCCTCGAATTATGCGTTGGGCAATGAAACTACAGCCGTATAGATTTCGGATTATTGCAATTCGGGGCCAAGAAAATTTGGGGGCAGACTACCTTAGTAGGTAATTTTTCGCCCGGTTGTTGTGTAAATAGCTGTCTTGTTTAGATTGTTTCATCCTATTCCATCTCTGTACACAAAGAAAAAACATTTCTGATTGTTTTTTCTCCAAAAGGGCAAACCTTTGTTACGAGATGGAATAGGAAACCTCTCTGGTGCTTATGCACATCTAAATTATTTTAGTAGATATATGGTAGGGCGGTGCGAGTTAAATATTTTAGGTGAAATATGGTAGGCAAAATGTGCTGCTCCATGGACAAGTCATGCACATATCATACGATGTATGCATGAGTGGTTTATGGAGATCTGTTTTTACAATACAGGGGGCCGCTATAAGGCTGAGTTCTATAAAATTTGCCTAAAAATCGCCAACCGCCAAATTGTGCCATATATGATTTTCATTCCCGTCACGTGTTGTGTGGGTGTTCGTTTTGACAGGAGTCATGGCATTGATTTATAGGGTCGTTTCATCAATTTTTCCTATGGGAAATATTCTATTTGAACGCAAATCCATTATCTACTCGATTTTTGCTATCTAGCTTCATTTGTGGACGGTATCTCCACCTCGCCACGATTTTAGCAAGCTAATATGAGTGTGCATGATTTTCTGGTAGTATTCATAGATATAAAAACCCTGAGAAAAACGAACACTTTAGCAGCAGGTCAAGTTGTAACGAGTATACGCAACATTGTGTCCGGAAATTGAAAGTATATTGAAAGGTATGTTAAATCTATGTTTAGTATTATTTTTGTATGAACATGCTTGTAGGTTTTGGAGGGGTTTACTTCTAGTATACCCCAACTTTCTGAAGCCTATTCTGAATTCACTGTTGAGGCCTGTAGTGATTAGGCTACTAGCTTTGCCAGCTAGACGTCGCAGGATTGATCCCAGGCTTCCCCAGTAGTAGAATGAGTCTTTCGTTGTGTGACGGCTCCACTATGTTAATACGCTTAAGCAGGAGCTTGGTGGTACTAAGGCCTATGAACTTCAGCCTTTAGCTGAACAGAGAGCTATAGTAGATAAACATGTTTGTCATTCAGCCACCAAGTTTGCTGTGTGTGTTAACGAAGGCAAAGACAAGCTTCCTACGCTATACTGGTTACCAAAACTTCATAAAAACCTTATAAAGCACGGTTTATTGCAAATTCTAGCTCTTGCACTACCACTGAACTTTCTAAATTATTAACTTCCTGTCTTACTGCTATTAAAACGCATGTAATTAAATATTGTGATAAAGTCTTTGAAAGATCAGGAAGAAATCTGTTTTGGTCTATAAAAAATTCGAATGAGGTTTTAAATAAATTGAAATCTAGACATTTTCGTGCTTCTAGTCTGTCTACCTACGATTTTTCCACTCTTTACACTACACTTCCTCATAATCTTATAAAAGAAAAGCTTAATGATTTAATTGAATGGGCTTTTCACAGAGAAGATTCTCTCTATCTTGCATGTAATGTCAGAAATGCATTTTTCACTTCTAAAGAGCATAAGAATTATACACTTTGGTCATGTCAGAAAGTGTGTGATGCCCTCACCTTTCTACTTGACAATATTTATATTAGATTCGGTACTAAGTTATTTAGACAAATTGTGGGTATTCCGATGGGTACTAATTGCGCACCTCTTGTGGCTGATCTGTTCTTGTATTGTTATGAAAGAGACTTCATTTTGTCGCTTTCCATTGATAACCAATCTGAAATTATTGAAGCTTTTAGCTCTACTTCTAGATATTTAGATTTATTAAATATTGATAATACCTATTTTGATGGTTTGATCAGTCAGATTTACCCCCTAGAACTTCAGTTAAATAAAGCAAATTCTTCTGATACCGAGGCCCCGTTTTTGGATTTACATCTATCTATTGTAGATGGATTTGTTTCGTGCAAAATTTATGATAAACGCGATGACTTTGATTTTGAGATTGTCAATTTTCCTTTTTTGGATGGTGATGTTCCTCGTGCGCCATCCTATGGCGTTTATATTTCGCAATTAATTCGATTTGCTAGAGTGTGTAGTCATGTAACTGAATTCAACACTCGTAATAAATTATTAACGGCTAAACTCCTTAATCAGGGTTATCGGTACCATAAACTACGCAAAGCCTTTTCAAAATTTTATAGACGCCATTCTGATTTAATTTCAAAATTCAATATTGGACTTAAATCTCTTCTGCAACAAGGTCTATCGGAACCCGAATTTTATGGTGACTTAGTATATAAATTCAGAAAAATTTACAACCGCAATGACTTCAGCACCCAATTTCGTAAAGTCATTCTTCGATATAAAAAGATCGGGTACAACATGGATATTATACGACAGACTGCATGCATGGTAGTTAACCCAATCACGGTTGGCAACTTTGCTTCCCTCTTTAATTGCACGCCGGTGGGTCAGGCCTCAGATTCTATGACGGCTCCAACCTAAAGGCTTATTGAAAATTAGAGAGATAATGTTGGTTGGTGCCTGATGCTCTGTCTCTGGTCGGGCTCATCGGAGTCTAACTGTTGGTTTTCTTTTGCTCCAGCATTTCAGTGGTTTCTTGCTGTCGAGTCCTCACCGTTGTCTCACCTCTGTGGTTCTTTGATTTTTGTGTTCACGGAGATGTTGCACTGATGAGTTAGGAGGCCTTCATGCGGACTGAACAAATTATTTGTCTAAATCGCGACGGAAGTAAGGGCGAGGATTGTGGCCACGTAAAATCGATTTAAGCCCCTCAGTGGAAATCTTCCACTGACCGTTCCAAGGCGGCTCTTCGGTGGCGATTTATTTATGTTGTTGTTTGTTACTTACTGTGTGTATCACTTGTGTCTTTTGGTTTTGGATGGCCATATGGCCATTTTGTGGGAAAGTAACTGTCCTTATGGCCTTCCTTTGTTTAGGTTTCCATTATGGTCTGGTCGCTTAATGTTTGTATTTCTTTCCCTTTGGTGTCTTTTATGGGTGGAGTAAGTTAATTGTATCAATTCCTGATCTTTGTTTTACTTCTACTTTTCTAAGTGAGGTCCTGTCTCATTCTGACCCTAGATGTTGGTGAGACGTAAAGTTTGGACACCCGCTCATTCTAGATTCATTTAGGCTTTTAGACCCCTTTTGTAGAATGTAATTTATAAACGCCGGGTCACTTGTTTGACCCATGACTTTTGACTAGCTGTGGTTAGAAAACCGTGGTTCCGTCCCAATATGATATTAGGTGTAGAGGGGACGTAAACTTAAGACGGGTTTAACCATATCTTCATCATCAGGGCAAACTCTTACAAGAGCCTGTCGGGTTATCCGTGATGATGAACCGTAATGGATTTTATTTTACAAGCGTGTTCACGTTGATTAGAAATAATTTTGTTCAAGAAGAATTACGAGTTCATTTTGTAATGTTGCCGTTTTTGTCTGATAACTCAGTTTGTGCATGTATGTACATATAAAGAACGTGATGATGATAAGTGGGAGTATTTGGTCGCCACACGTCATAACGGCCTGAGTGGCGGGGATGACGTCAGCTGCCTCATCGGCGTCGCGAGGACGGTTGTGACGGGGTGCCTACCAAATACAGAGAGAATTTACGGCAAACAGTGTTGGCCCTTATGAGACACTAACAAATGTTGTGGATTATAGATGAAAATCTTCTGTTTGTAGTTTCTGTCTGTTATTAATATAATGAATTTGTGAATAGCTATATTTGTGAGCCGTGTCGCGGAGAAGGTATGAAATAGAGATTGTTATGTTTCCTGTAATTGGCGGCTGACCAGGTAGCGCAAAGGCGTGGTCTGTTCAATTGCCTCTTACTTGTGATAATGTAGTGAGCACAAATTTGATGAGTATTATGCTCAGTAGTAGTGAGCATTAATTGATTTCTGTAGTGCTCAGTAAGGAAACATGAACTTTGAGTATTATTGTGTCAAGTGCTGGGTGCTGATAATTTGATGCACAGTCAAGTTGAGTTCTGCTGTACGGTTATTTGTCGCATGCACTAATTAGCCTGTATGTCTGGTCGGCGCATGCGCAATAGCGGTATATGCATGAACATATTCTTACTTCTCCGGGAGGGGGATCATGATATAGCATGTATGTTTTGTGACTTGTGTCTTAGTCCAGTTATCGTTATTTGCAGGCACAACAATGTGTGGTGACCTGCTGCTCCCTGCAATATAGCAGCAGGTACTGGTACGACGCTGGGGGTTAGGGTCCAGCAAGGGCGGACAGACCACCGTGAGCAGCGCATACCATTGTCCATTGTGAACAAATGTGAGACCTTTCAAATGGAAGAGGTCAATTAAATAACCTGCAGGTGATTCAGACGAATCAGATTAGTGCGATCGCGTAATAATACAGATCAACCTGTGATTGGCAACAATGTCGATACTCGATAGACTAGTTTACACTAGTTCGCGAGAGGAAGATTCACGCGAAAGGGGGATTCACCCTAAGTTATAAACTGGCCAGTCGCGTCTTGAGTTGTTTCTTTTTTTGTTTTTGTTGTTGTTTTTTTGTTTGCTTCTGTAGGTATTCACGTCACCCGTTCCGAGCACAGAACATTGTTTTGCCTTCGGAGCGGACGTCGTGAGTTGGCTACAGAAGCAACAATTTGTGATGTTTTGTGTTAGTAAGTGTTAAATGTAGATACTGTAAATAATTCATGTCATTCATCTAATATCTTTCTTGTGCCTTACCCCACAGCTGCCCGTACACCTGTCAGAGATCACGCTCGGTTGTCTTGTCAGTATGGGGGTTTGCGGGACGCCGTAAACCCACATGTAACACTATAATTTGAATAACCTTGGTGGAGGTCCACTAGATGAAACTTCAAGCCAAATATCAAAGACTGGGCCTTCTGGTTTCAGACAAGAATATTTTTAAAGGCTTTCCCTCTATAAGCCTATGTAAAACCAGTGGGCCCCTGCACAGGAGCATTTTTGACCCCAGGGCTATAATTGTAACAATCTTGGTAGAGGTCCACTAAATGAAGCTTCATACAAAATATCAAAGACCTGAGCTTTCTGGTTTCAGACTTTTAAAGGTTTTCCAAATATAAGCCTATGTAAAATCAATGGGCCATGGCCCGGGGGCATTTTTTAGCCCCAGGGCTATAATTTGAACAATCTTGGTACAGGCTTACTAGATGAAGCTTCATACCAAATATACATGGGCCTTCTGGTTTCAGATAAGAAGATTTTTAAAGTTTTTCCCTATGTTAGCCTATGTAAAGCCATTGTGCACTGGCGAAGGGGCGTTTTTTGCCCCTGGGCTATAATTTGAACAATCTTGGTAGAGGTCCACTAGGTGAAGCTTTATACCAAATATCAAAGACCTGGGTCTTCTGGTTTCAGACAAGAAGATTTGAAAAAAAGTTTTCCCTATATTAGCCTATGTAAAACCAGTGGGCCCCAGCACAGGGGCATTATTGGTCCCAGGACTATAATTTGAACAATCTTGGTATAGATCCACTAGATGAAGCTTCTGATGAGTTAGTGGGGCCTTCATGCAGACTGAACACATTATTTGTCTAAATCGCGACAGAAGTAAGGGCGAGGATTGTGGCCACGTAAAATCTATTTAAGCCCCCCAGTGGAATTCGTTTCCCATGACCGTTCCAAGGCGGTTCTTCTGTCGCGGTTTATTTTTGTAATGGTTTGTCTTTGGGTGTTTGTGATGCTTAAATTATTTTATTTTGGATAGCCTATTTGCAATTTTGTTGGAAAGTAACTGTACTTTTGGCTTTCCGCTATTGGTGTTTCCATAAGGTCTCCTGTTTCATGTTTGTGCTTCTTTCCCTTTGGTGTCTCTGATGGCAGCTGTTGGCTGATTGTATCGATATCTGATCATTTATTTCACTTCTATTTGTTTGTTTGATTTGAGGTTTAACGTCTCCGCCAACACTATTTAGGTCATTTTGGAGACGTTGCTTCCAATTTTGTGGGACTTTTACCCGACACTGAGATGAAATGACTTCTCAATCCCTGCCGCCCAATGAAACCAATAGGGTTTATAAGCATGGACGGGCCGACACGCAGCAGTTTTCCTGGGCAGGCTTAGACCTTCCAAGCGGATTACCAGTACTAATGTGCGGTCGGTATCAGCTCTGCGAGGAAGCATCGTGCAGCCCAATCTATTTCTCCAACCCCGATGGGCGGGGGCGGTTATTTAACTTCTATTTTTCATACCAAATATCAAATACCTTCTGGTTTCAGAAAAGATTTTTTTAAAGGTTTTCCCTCTATAAGCCTATTTAAAACCATTTGGCCCCGGGACAGGGAATTTTATGGTCCCATGGCTATAACTTGAACAATCTAGGTAGAGGGCCAATGGATGAAGCTTCATACCAAATATCAAAGACCTCGGCCTTCTGGTTTCAGAGCAGAAAATTTTTAAATGCTTCCCTATATAAGCCTATGTAAAACCACTGGGCCCCGGCGCGGGGGCGTTTTTTGACCTCAGGGCTATAATTTGAACAATCTAGAAAGAGGTTCACTAGATGAAGCTTCATGCCAAATAAAAAAGACCTGGGCCTTCTGGTTTCAGACAAGAAGATTTTTATATGTTTTCCCTTTATAAGCCTATGTAAAACCAGTGGCACCCAGCACGGGGGTGGTTTTTGCCCTAGGGCTATAATTTTAACAATCTTGGTAGAGGTTTACTTGATGAAGCTTCATACCAAATATCAAAGACCTGGGCCTTCTGGTTTCAGACAAGAAGATTTTTATATGTTTTCCCGATATAAGGCTATGTTAAACCAGTGGGACCCGGCGCGGGGTTGTTTTTGGCCCCAAGGCTATAATTTGAACAATCTTGGTAGAGGTTCACTAGATGAAGCTTCATACCAAAGTATCAAAGACCTAGGCCTTCTGGTTTCAGACAAGAAGATTTGTATATGTTTTCCCTATAGAAGCCTATATAAAACCAGTGGGCCCCAGGGCAGGGCCATTTTTGGGCCAAAGGCTGTAATTTGAACAATCTTGGTAGAGGTCCACTAGATGAAGCTAAATACCATATATCAAAGACCTGGGCCCTCAGGTTTCAGACAAGAATATTTTTAAATGTTTTTCCCTTATAAACCTATGTAAAACTAGTGGGCCCCGGAGCGGGGCCATTTTTGGCCCCGGGTTCATAATTTGAACAATCTTGGTAGAGGTCCACTAGGTGAAGCTTCATACCAAATATCAAAGACCTGGGATTTCTGGTTTCAGAGAAGAAGAGTTTCAAAGGTTTTCCCTGTATAAGCCTATGTAAAACCAGTGGGTCTCGGCGCGGGGCCATTTTTGGCCCCAGGGCTATAATTTGAACAATCTTGGTAGAGGTCCACTAAATGTAGCTTCATGCCAAATATCAAAGACCTGGGCCTTCTGGTTTCAGACAAGAAGATTTTTAAAGGTTTTGCCTTATATAAGCCTATATAAAACCAGTGGGTCCTGGCGCGGGGCCATTTTTGACCCCAGTTCTATAATTTGAACATTTGCTAGAGGTCCACCAGGTGAAGCTTCATACCAAATATCAAAGACCTTGGCCTTCTGGTTTCAGACAAGAAGATTTTTAAAGTTTTTTTCCCTATTTTCCCCTTTTTGTTGCCATGGCAACCAGAGTTCTGCATGGAATGGAATTATTTGAACAACTTTGAGACAGTACCACCCAAAGATCATTTCTGCAAAGTTTGGTTCAAATCCATCCAGTTGTTAAGGAGGAGATGTTGTTTAATGGAAAGTGTGAACGGACATACAGACGACGACAGACAGTGAGTGATAACAATAGCTCCCCCGGAGCCTTTGGCTCAGGTGAGCTAAAACATTTAAAAATCTCATTCTCTGAAACCGCAAGGCCCAGGTCTTTGATAGTTGGTGTGAAGTTTCATCTAAACGACCTCTATCAAGCTTGTTCAAATTATATAATAGCCCTAGGGTCAAAAATGCCCCCACCATTGGGACCTTTTGTTTTACATAGACTGTAATAAATTATTAACGGCTAAACTCCTTAATCAGGGTTATAGGTACCATAAACTACGCAAAGCCTTTTCAAAATTTTATAGACGCCATTCTGATTTAATTTCAAAATTCAATATTGGACTTAAATCTCTCCTGCAACAAGGTCTATCGGAACCCGAATTTTATGGTGACTTAGTATATAAATTCAGAAAAATATATAACCGCAATGACTTCAGCACCCAATTTCGTAAAATCATTCTTCGATATAAAAAGATTGGGTACAACATGGATGTTATACGACTGACTGCATGCATGGTAGTTAACCCAATCACGGTTGGCAACGTTGCTTCCCTCTTTAATTGCACGCCGGTGGGTCAGGCCTCAGATTCTATGACGGCTCCAACGTAAAGGCTTATTGAAAATTAGAGAGATCTAATTCAAGGTAATGTTGGTTGGTGTCTGATGCTCTGTCTCTGGTCGGGCCCATCAGAGTCTTACTGTTGGTTTTCTTTTGCTCCAGCATTTCAGTGGTTTCTTGCTGTAGAGTCCTCACCGTTGTTTCACCTCTGTGGTTCTTTGATTTTTTGTGTTCACGGAGATGTTGCACTGATGAGTTAGGAGGCCTTCATGCGACTGAACAAATTATTTGTCTAAATCGCGACGGAAGTTAGGGCGAGGATTGTGGCCAGGTAAAATCGATTTAAGCCCCCCAGTGGAAACCTTTCCACTGACTGTTCCAAGGCGGTTCTTCTGTGGCAGTTTATTTATGTCGTTGTTTGTTACTTACTGTGTGTATCACTTGTGTCTTTTTATTTTGTGGGAAAGTAACTGTCCTTATGGCCTTCCTTTGTTTAGATTTCCATTATGGTCTGGTCGCTTAATGTTAGTGTTTCTTTCCCTTTGGTGTCTTTGATGGGTGGAGTAAGTTAATTGTATCGATTCCTGATCTTTGTCTTACTTCTACTTTGCATATCAGGGCTGTTTTGTTTGTGCCGTGTGGCGGCTGTAAAAGGTCTCCCCGTACATACATTTAATGCTCTTATTTTTCTTATCCCCAGGGATTGCTTATGCAATTGCTTTTCACTGTTCCATCAATTGACATCCTTTAGATTCCTGTTGAAGGTCATTATTATTATTGTTCGTTTCTCGTTGTATAACAACTGCTTGTTTAACATCCCTGATCTTTAAGTAGACTTGGATGTTTTGTGGGCTTTTGTTGTACCTTCCTTCTATTCGAAGGAATTATCTTCAGTAATTTTATATGCTGTTTTACATAATGACCGGTATGAAGATCGCTTTAGTTTTGACGGTATCAAAACCTTCTTAACCCACATGAGTAGCACAAATACATTTTAAATATCAATATCACCCCTTAGGTTACACTGTGCTTCTTCTGTACGGATTCCCCATTCTATTAGAACTTTAATACTATGTTGCCCTCGGTATTGGTTCGACCCTTAAATTTGTCTTCTGTAACTTCAGTTAATCTCAATGGAGCAGGCAATACCAATGTTTTTGGGCGTAGTCTTCGTATAAGACTATCTCCTCTCAAATCGCCCATCCTTCGAAAATATACTAATCCGTGGAAAAGAAGTGGAATGTATCCTAGTATTTCTAAGTGCAATGCCAAGAGATGCAGATGTTGTTCGCATTTAAGCACTGCGTCTACCGTTACTTCATCTGTGAACAGTAGACGCTTCTCTGTAGTTAACATGTCTGATTTGACATGACAGTCTACAGATTTAATTTATCTAATTACATGACGTGCTGCAAACTGTAACATGCAGTACGTTGGTCAAACTAACCGCATGCTTAAAACTAGATTGAACGAGCATTATCGTAGAATGAGTAAGCCTAAGAAAACTGACACTTTCTTGTACCGTCACTTTTGACGTACAGGTCATTCTGTAAATAACATTGTTATACAACCAGTGAAAAAACTTTATTACGATGCAAATTCTACAACTAGATTCAAAATAATCAAAAGAAATGAGGCTGAACTGAAATGGATTAAATTTTTACAGACCCCTTTTCCACTGGGATTTAATGACAATATTTGTCATGAGGGTAATATTTCCAGAATGCCGGACTTTGATATTTTCTCGCTCCTGGAATGTCGAAAACGCAGAACTAGATCTCACGGCACCAGGAAAAATGGTAACTTTAAACGTGAATCTCGTGCGTTTAAACGAAACAATACTAGACTGAAGTGACTGTCAATTATATTATTAAATCATGGACGCCACTCTATGCTTTCTTTTTTAAGTTCATTACCGGTTTCTGTTTTACGTCTTCTGGACAGCGAGGCGAATAAATTCTACGATAGTTCTCATCAGTTATATGATGCGGCTCTCTTAACTAGAGGCTATACTCAGCATACTCTCCGTCCTTTAATTAATTCTGAAATTAATCATAAACGCCATTTCTTCAAAATATCCTTCATTAATAAGGGTATGGATTTTATAGATTTGCCCAGTATCTTCCGTGAGAGATCGGTGCTTTCTTCCGTTCCTGCTATTTTCAAAATACTGAAACACCTATAATTTGCTATAAATATAACAAACCTATATGATCTATCATTTTTAATTTCAATAAACTTGTTTCAGATCTTGATATTGATACTAATACTCCTGATTCATGTGACTGTAAAAACTCAGTGTATTGCTATCCTGCTGCTGGTCATGTGATTACTGGCAATTTGAAAATTATTCCTGATTCTAGGATAAGGAATATAATTTCTAAAGGACCGAAACATCGGTTTCCTTCTAAAATTGATTTCAGTAAATGTAGAGATGAAATCGCTGCTTCCTTGAATGAATTCGGTAATCGATGGTGTAAGCGAGAGTATGTTGAGCATAAAGCCCTTAAGGACTGGAAACTTAACATTTTAAAACTAGTGAATAAACGCATTTCTTTCTATTCTCAAAATACTAACTTATTACCTCCTAAGCCCAAGACGTCTTTACGTCATCTTAAACAAGGTATTCAAGAATTTCATAAGAAGTTTGTTTTGGCCCCTGTAGACAAGGCCGCTAACAACGTCGTCGTTGTGTGACGGCTCCACTATGTTAACACGCTTAAGCAGGAGCTTGGTGGTACTAAGGCCTATGAACTTCAACCTTCAGCTGAAGAGAGAGCTATAGTAGATAAACATGTTTGTCATTCAGCCACCAAGTTTGCTGTGTGTGTTACCGAAGGCCAAGACAAGCTTCCTACGCTATACTGGTTACCAAAACTTCATAAAAGACCTTACAAAGCACGGTTTATTGCAAATTCTAGCTCTTGCACTACCACTGAAATTTCTAAATTATTAACTTCCTGTCTTACTGCTATTAAAACGCATGTGATTAAATATTGTGATAAAGTCTTTGAAAGATCAGGAAGAAATCTATTTTGGTCTATAAAACATTCGAATGAGGTTTTAAATAAATTGAAATCCAGACATTTTCGTGCTTCAAGTCTGACTACTTACGATTTTTCCACTCTTTACACTACACTTCCTCATAATCTTATAAAAGAAAAGCTTAATGATTTAATTGAATGGGCTTTTCACAGAGAAGATTCTCTCTATCTTGCATGTAATGTCAGAAATGCATATTTCACTTCTAAAGAGCATAAGAATTATGCACTTTGGTCATGTCAGAAAGTGTGTGATGCCCTCACCTTTCTACTTGACAATATTTATATTAGATTCGGTACTAAGTTGTTTAGACAAATTGTGGGTATTCCGATGGGTACGAATTGCGCACCTCTTGTGGCTGATCTGTTCTTGTATTGTTATGAAAGAGACTTCATGTTGTCGCTTTCCATTGATAACCAATCTGAAATTATTGAAGCTTTTACCTCCACTTCTAGATATTTAGATGATTTATTAAATATTGATAATACCTATTTCGATAGTTTGATCAGTCAGATTTACCCCCCAGAACTTCAGTTAAATAAAGCAAATTCTTCTGATACCGAGGCCCCGTTTTTGGATTTACAGCTATCTATTGTAGATGGGTTTGTTTCGTGCAAAATTTATGATAAACGCGATGACTTTGATTTTGAGATTGTAAATTTTCCTTTTTTGTATGGTGATGTTCCTCGTGCGCCATCCTATGGCGTTTATATTTCGCAATTAATTCGATTTGCTAGAGTGTGTAGTCATGTAACTGACTTCCTTCAACACTCGTAAAAAATTATTATTTTGGACGGCCATATGGCCATTTTGTAGGAAAGTAACTGTCCTTATGGCCTTCCTTTGTTTATGTTTCCATTATGGTCTGGTCGCTTAATGTTAGTGTTTCTTTCCCTTTGGTGTCTTTGATGGGTGGAGCAAGTTAATTGTATCGATTCCTGATCTTTGTCCTACTTCTACTTTATATAGGGAACTTCTTGTCTGAAACCAGAAGGCTCGGGTCTTTAATACTTTGTATGGAGCTTGGTGTAGCGGACCTCTATCAAGATTGTTCAAATTATACCCCTGGGGCCAAAAAAGAAATTATACCCCTGGGACCAAAAGCCCCCTTCCCCGGGGCCCACCCTAAGAGTAGTGTAAAGTGTGGAAAAATCATAAGTAGACAGATTTGATAAGAATAACCCTTTCTAGAACATATTTGAAGCACAAAAACACCTGGATTTCAATTTATTTAAAGTAGAAGTAAAACAAAGATCAGGAATCGATACAATTAACTTACTCCACCCAACAAAGACACCAAAGGGAAAGAAACACAAACATGAAGCGACCAGACCACAATGGAAACCTAAACAAAGGAAGGCCATAATGACAGTTACTTTTCCACAAAATGGCCAAATGGCCAACCAAAATAAAAAGACACAAGTGATACACACAGTAAGTAACAAACAACAACATAAATAAACCACCACAGAAGAACCGCCTTGGAACGGTCAGTGGAAAGAATTCCACTGCGGGGCTTAAATCGATTTTACATGGCCATAATCCTCGCCCTTACTTCTGTCGCCGTTTACACTTATTTTGTTTAGTCCCCATGAATTCTAATGAAGTTTGGTGTTACTAAGGCCTATGAACTAAAACTTCATTAGAATTTTTTATAGACCAAAACAGATTTTACCTGATCTTTCGAAGACTTTGCCGCAAAATTTTATCACATGTTTTTTGATGGCAGTAAAACATAAAATTAATAATTTGGAGAGTTCAGTGGTGGTATAATATGCAATAAACCGTGCTTTGTATGGTCTTTTATGAAGTTTAAGTAACCAATATAACGTAGGAAGCTTGTCTTGGCCTTCTGTAACACAGACAGCAAACTTGGTGGCTGAATGACAAATGTGATCATCAACTAAAGCCCTCTCTGCAGCTAAAGGCTGAAGTTCATAGGCCTTAGTACCACCAAGTTCTTGCTGAAGAGTGTTAACGTAGTGAATTAAAAATCAAAAATGAGTTCCTTTAAGAGCAATGAAAACATTCATAAGAAAGAAGATGGGTCAAACTACGTAGTTTCGGCTAATAAAGCCTCATCAGTGACCCTGTAATGGTCCGGCAAAGAAACGTAGTGAAGCCGTCAAACAACGACCACATTGTAAATTTGTAAATGTAATCGTTCTATGATTCTCTGCTTTTAGAAACCATAATTAAATCATTCTGTGATACCCTTCTTTTAAAAGCAAAAATTATGAATTTATATACCATTTACTTCGGTGTTACTCTGCTTTCAGACGCCAAAATTATGAGTTTGTATATAAAATCATTCTATGATACGCCACTTTTAGGATAAAAAAATACATTTTTATATAAAATCTGAAGCCACAATTATGAGTTTGTATTTATGAAGCATTCTATGATACGCTACTTTTAGGATAAAAAATATGTTTGTACATAAAATCATAAGATTGGAAGCTAAAATCAAGAGTCCATACCAGAAATCGTTTTAATATGTTTCTCTGTTTTCAAAAGCCAAAATTATAAGTTTGTATAAGAAATCATTCTATGATTCTCTGCTTTTTAGAAATTTTGTTTGATTTTGTTTGTTTGTTTGATTTGAGGTTTAACGTCCCCGTCAACACTGTTTGTATATAAAATCATTCTAAAATTTTCTGCTTTTAGATACCTTAATTGTAAGTTTGTATATGGGCCACAGGAAGCAATAATGTGTCCTCAGGTATGTGCACACAGCTCAGACCAGCCTATGCATACGGGTAGAAGTCTCCGTGGTGCAGTGGTTCTTCTACTCGCCTTGTACAACAGGGGTCGCAGGATCGATCCCGGGCTTCTCCAGACTTTCGGATTAGTCTTTAAACCGAGCTCCCATCTCGTATGACCTTTGCTGTTGTTGAGACTTACAACTCAAACACTCACTCACTGTGCATATGGGCTCTTTGCAGTGCTCTATATGGCTGGTCATTGATCTAATACTTCTTCACTGTAGACTTGGATGGCTGTGTGATGACTGCATGGATATGCAGTCTGACCTTTGTCTTTTATATGCACGTCTGCAAGACACAGTTTCGATTGGCATGGCACAAACAAGAATTGAACCCGACTAGAAAACTGTCAACTGATTACAGGACTGGAGGTAGTTTTATCATTTTATTGCTTGAAATGAAGTAAAGGGATCGGGCCACAAGTTCTAACAACGTTAGTTACAGCCCTTTCCCTAAGGGAACACTGAGCTAGTCCCTCTCTAGTTCTATATTAATAAGAATATTTGACATCTGCTGGGCTACTGAACTGCTACATGCTGCAAGAATTCTCCTGTTGAATAAATCTAGTGAACCACCTGTAAAAGAAAATACAAGGTGTTAATGTGGATGTACACAGTATACTGTCCTCCAGTCTTAGGACGGAGATTACGTTCTGGACTTCCAAATTGCTATCCTATAAAACTCCAACTGAAACAAGATCTCTGCAAGCTGGGCATTTTACTCCCTTTGCAAATAATTGACTGTAACTTGTTTGTTTGATTTGAGGTTTAACATCCCCGTCAACACTGTAAAGGTCATTTTGGAGACGTTGCTTCCAATTTTGTGGGACTTTTACCCGACATTGAGATGAAATGACATCTCAAGCCCTGCCGCCCAATGAAACCACTTGGGGTTTAAGCATGGACAGTTCGACTCGCACTGCTTTGCCTGGGCAGGCTTAGGTCCTCTGAGCGGTTTACCAGTACTCGTGTGCGGGTTGGTTTCAGCTCTGCGCGGAAGCATCATGCAGCCCATCTATTTCTTCAAAACTCAATGGGCGGGGGCCGAATTGACTGTAACACATATACTGACAAATAGTAGTAGGTGTTAGCATAAAAAGAAAAGTTCATGGATGGACAGATGGACATATTTCTGCTACTGATTTGAGAACTGTAACCTCTAAACAAAATGTACTGCTACATATCATGGTCTAATTACAATCGCCTGTTAGTTTGATGAGATGTAAACTATAGAAGGAATTAGCTGGAAATAAAAAGTGACAGGGGATACCCCGCTAATATTTGGTGGATTGTAATCTCAAAATGGTTTGTACTGCTCCGCATTAAGGTGTTACTTCTCTACAATTGTTCAGCTTGATCTAATGTGAACTATAGGAAGAGTTAGCTTACGAAATTTTCTGCTCATTTGGTTGACTGTAACCTCAAAACAATATGTGTAATTATAAATCCAGGAATGCGCTTGGAAGACTGCTGAAAAAATCTGAAACCTGAGTGAAATAATCAGAAACCCCTATCACTCCTAACAAGTAACTTTGAAAAAAAAAAGAGGACCAATGGTCCTGAACCGCTCACCTGTCTGGTGACAATTTTCCTACTTAGATCAGCAGAAAATGTCATTTACCCTGCTCATAAATTTTAAAATGCCATCTCAATATTTGTTGGTATTTTAAAACTTATGAGCAGGGTAAATTTCATGCTGAAGTGAGTTGAGCGTGAAAAAAGTTTTATAACCTCGGTGCCTGGCTCACAGAAAGGGAAAATATGAGGAACTGTCCATTGGACATAAATGGTATACTGTATACAGAAGCAAATGAAACAAAAAGAAAACTTGTTCCAATTTTCACTTTGCCCCATGCAAAAGCCTAAGTCGGCAAATTTGACATTGCTGTAAAATAGGTCAAGTTCAACCCAGGGTCACCATTTGAACAAATTATGATAGGCCCGAGTACCATATGCTACATGCCAAGTTTCAAGGCCATTGGCCTTACGGTTCTTGAGAAGAAGAATTTCGAAGTGTTTTTACCATATATGGGCGTGGTGGCCATCTTGGTAATGTGATCTAGACCATATTGGCAGCTTTTCATTTGTTCAACTCCCAAAGGCTCCATATTGAATTTCACTTCAATTGGCTTAGTAGTTTCTGAGAAAAAATGTTTGAAATATGGAACCTGCGTGACCTTGGTCTAAGGTCAATTAATGACCTTGACCTTTCTTACACATAGATCTTCATGTATTCAGCTACTTTACCTTATCTACTAATTTTGGTGACAGTGTCTTCAATGGTTTCCTAAAAATCCATTATTTTCACTTTTTCCCATGCAAAAGCCTAAGTCGGCAAATTTGAAATTGCTGTAAAATAGGTCAAGGTCAACTCAGGGTCACCATTTGTACAAACTATGATGGGCCTGAGTACCATATGCTACATGCCAAGTTTCAAGGCCATTGGCCTTACTGTTCTGGAGGAGAAGAATTTTTAAGGCTTTTTACCATATATGGGCGTGACGGCCATTTTGGTCATGTGATCTAGACCGTATTGGCATTTTTTTCATTTGTTCAACTCACAAAGGCTCCATATTAAATTTTACTTAAATTGGCTCAGCAGTTTTGGAGAAAATTTTTTTTTGAAATATGGATCCTGAATGACCTTGGTCTAAGGCCAATGAATGACCTTGACGTTTCTGACCCATAGATCTTCATGTATTCAATTACTTTACCTGATCTACAAATTTTGTTGACACTGTCTTCAATGGTTTCCTATAAATCCATTATTTTCACTTTGCCCCATGCAAAAGCCTAAGTCGGAAAATTTGACATTGCTGTAAAATAGGTCAAGGTCAACCCAGGATCACCATTTGTACAAACCATAATGGGCCCGAGTACCATATGCTACATGCCAAGTTTCAAGGCCACTGGCCTTATGGTTCTGGAGAAGAAGATTTTTGAAGGCTTTTTACCATATATGGGCATGGCGGCCATCTTGATCATGTGATCCAGACCCGCGAACAAGGCCAATGAATGACCTTGACCTTTCTGATCCATATACATTCATGTATTCAGTTACTTTACCTGATCTACAAATTTTGGTGACACTGTCTTCAATGGTTTCCCATAAATCCATTATTTTCACTTTGCCCCATGCAAAAGCCTAAGTCGACAAATTTGACATTGCTGTAAAATAGGTCAAGGTCAACCCAGGGTCACCATTTGTACAAACCATGATGGGCCCGAGTACCATATGCTACATGCCAAGTTTCAAGGCCACTAGCCTTATGGTTCTGGAGAAGAAGATTTTTGAAGGCTTTTTACCATATATGGGCATGGCGGCCATCTTGGTCATGTGATCCAGACCCCGCGAACAAACTTTCGTTCCCCCATCCCACTGCGGCTCCATATGAAATTTGGCTTTGATTGGCCCTGCATTATAGGAGAAGAAGATCTTTGAAAAAGGTGGACGGACGGACGGACGACGGACGGACGGACGACGGACCATGGCTATACTATAAGCTCACCTATGAGCCTAAAGGCTCAGGTGAGCTAAAAACACACATTTTAAACCAAAAAATCTGAATCTGCGAAAAATCTGAAAAGTCTCATGTCTTTAAATCAAGATGGACAGATTTAAATTGTAAAAGGCGTTAGCTGGAATGAAAAGTTTACAGAATTCTTCAAAGCAGCAATTTTGAATCTGCATGTTATCTTGATGCGTCTGATTAAATTTCTGATTCAAATTCAGAGTGGATTCATTGATTCAGAGTGGAGAGGATAGTCTGACAGGCCAGAGCTATCGTTTGCACCTGCCTTTGGCATAGTCTGTTGTCAAAAAAGTCAACCAATCATGTGAATACAATTGCAACACAAACAAAGCTATGGTGTATATGGCCGCTTGCAAAACAAGAGGTCCATGATGAATCTAATTAGCTCACCTGAGTAATGATGTACTAACATTGTTGTTTAGTGATTTTTTTATAAATAGCTCTGACGGCCATTTTGTACAGAGGAGCAGAACAACTTAAGCACTTTTGGTAGAGGGATCAATCAAGGAACATTTCTGTCAAAGTTATTTTGAAACTGAGCCATCTGAGAAGATGCTCTTTAATGAATTTTCTTTCTGTACCTCTGCAGTCATATGGACATTTTGTTCAGCAGAGTAAACCCATTTCAGCAATTTAACCAATCATCAGTACAAGATCGATTGATTGTTTTGAGTTTAATGATATGGGAACCATAATGTGGGTCGTTTTGTGCCATCTCCCAGAGAAAGGGAGAACAGAGATAGTAGAGGGGATGAACGTGAGGGATAGTTGAGAAAGACAAAAATGAATGGAAGTGTTGAAACAGAAGAAATAACAACACTCCTCGTCACCCTTCTGCCTCAAGGACAAGGGCAGCCTTGCCCTACTGTAAGCCAATATCAGTTGGACGCCCAAGTGACGCAAAATACACATCGCCTTTGTCTCACCCAACCACCCCTAAATCATCAGTACAATAATACCTACTTTGAAATGGGTTGTTTAATGAAACAGACCTAACCTGAGCCATACCGTTTAATCAATTTTGGTACAAAAAAAGAGAAACATTTCTGTGAATTGGGTTTGAACTAGTGGGGTATGTCATACAAAGGTTTTTTTTTTCTTTTTTAGCTCTGGCAGCCATTTTCTTCAGTAAAGTGAAAACATTTTAGTAATATTGGCAGAGGGTCAACAAAGGAACATTTCTGTGAAATAATTTTGAAATTGCATTATTAACCTAGGAAGAGATGCCCTTTAATCGTTTTTCTATTTCTAACTCTGGTGACCATTTTGTTAAGTGAAGTGGAACCGTTTTACCAATTTTAATAGAGGGTCACCAAAGGATCATTTCTGTGAAATTATTTTGAAATCGGACCTTAGCCTAGGAAAAGTTGATTAAAGGCTTTTTCTATATTTAGCTCTGGTGGCCATTTTATTCAGCAGAGCAGAACCATTTTAGCATTTTTGGTAGAGGGTCACCTAAAAATATTCCTGTAAAATTATTTTGAAATCGTTTGTCATTTAAAGGTATTTCTAAGGTTTTTATATTTTTAGCTCTGGTGGCCATTTTGTTCAGTGGAGTGATACTATTTTAGCAAGTTTGGTCCAGGGTCATCCAAGGAACATTCCTGTGATTTTTTTTTGAAATCGGACAAGTAGTCTCGGAGGAGATGTCGTTTAAAGTTTTTCTTGTTTTTAGCACTGGCAGCCATTTTGTTCAGCTGAGTGGAACCATTTTAGGAATTTTGGCAGATGGTCACCTCAGAAATATTCCTGTGAAATTATGTTGAAATCGCACCATTAGCCTAGGAAGAGATATTGTTTAAAGGTTTTTCTAAGGTTTTTCTTTTTTTAGCTCTGGTGGTCATTTTCTTCAGCTGAGTGGAACCATTTTAGCAATTCTGGTAGAGGGTCACCCAATGAAGATTCCTGTGAAATTATTTTGAAATTGGACTTTTGGATAGATGTCATTTAAAGTCTTTTTTTTATATATTTTTACCGCTGTCAGCCATTTTTTTTTAGCAGAGCGGAACCATTTTAGCAGAACCATTTTAGCAATTCTGGTAGAGGATCACCCAAGAAACATTCCTGTGAAATTATTTGGAAACCAGACCACTAGCCTAAGAGGAGATGTTGTGTAAAGTTTTTTTTTTCTATATTCAGCTCTGTCGGCCATATTGTTAAGTGGAGCAGAACAATTTTAGCAATTTTGGTAGAGGATCACCTAAGAAATAATCCTGTGAAATTATTTTAGTATCGGACCATTAGCCTTGGAGGAGATGACTTTTTAAAGGTTTTCCTACGTTTTTTTCTACTTATAGCTCTGGTGGCCATTTTGTTCAGCAGAGCGGAACTATTTTAGCAATTTTGGTAGAGGGTCATCAAAAGAACATTCCAGTGAAATTATTTTGAAATTGGGCCATCAGCCTACGAGGAGATATCATTTAAAGGTTTTTCTACATTTAGCTCTGGGGCCATTTTGTTCAGCGAAGCAGAGACATTTTAGCAATTTTGGTAGAGGGTCACCCAAGGGATATTCCTTTGAAATTATTTTAAAATTGTCACTGTGGTTTCGGAGATGTCATTTGAAGAAATTGTGGACGGATGGACGGACTGACGCCGGACTCTGGACATAAAGCGATCACAATAGCACACCTTTAGCATTTTGTTCTCAGTGAGCTAAAAAGCCATAATACCAAATCCTCTTCTGGACTCAGCGATTTGGACATATTCTGACGACACCCTAGCTGCCCCTCGCCGACCCCTGCCGGTAAATCTTATATGCAATTTCTATAAAGGTGCTTTGAAGAATTTCAAGATGGCCGCCATCGGGGATATCAGAATGCAACACTTTTAGCAATTCTGAATCTCCAAGTCACCCGAAGCCTCATACCAATTTCAACTCAGAGCAACAAAGCATTTGGTAGCATATATGTGGTTTGAAGATTTTCAAGATGGCCATCTGGTATACCAGAACAGAATGGTTCTAAGAAATGTGAATCTCCATGTCACCCCAATGCCTCCCATCAAGTTTCAGCTCAATTCCACTTGATGTGGTTTGAAGATTTTGAAAATGGCAAACATAGAAGCCATCTTAGATAACAGTACAGATTCTGACACTCCATGTTTCCCTGACACCACCTATCAAGCTTCAGCTCCATCCGACCTTTGGTTTAGCAAATTCGATTTTCCATGTCACCCAACGTCTCCCATCAAGTTTCAGCTTGATCTGACCTCTGGTTCGGGAGATGTCTTTGAAAGAATTTTAAAATGGCCTCCGTTCTCAGCCATCTTGGATATCAGAACGGAACAATTTCATGTCGCCTCAATGCCTCCCATCAAATTTCAGCTCAATACTACCCTTGGTTCGGGAAAAGATGTCATTTAAAGAATTTAAGAATGTATGTCGTAGTGGCCATTTCTGATATAAGAACAGAACATTTTAAACAACTCTGAATAGCCTTTTTTCACCCCAACTGCCTTCCATGAAGTTTCAACTTGATCCAAACTCTGCTTCGGGAGGAAGAATTTCAAGATGGCAACCATGGCGGCCATCTTGGATATCCGAATAGAATGATTTTAGCAAATCTAAAACTTCACATTGCCCAGATGCCTCCCAACAAGTGTCAGCTTGATCAAACCTCTGGTTTTGGAGGAGACGTCATTTGAAGAATTTCAAGATGACAGCCATGG
Organism: Lucinisca nassula; assembly: GCA_963580285.1. Classification (NCBI taxonomy): domain Eukaryota; kingdom Metazoa; phylum Mollusca; class Bivalvia; order Lucinida; family Lucinidae; genus Lucinisca; species Lucinisca nassula. The sequence continues at coordinate 47,615,874 of OY757017.1, forward strand.
CGGACAGCTTGGATATTGCAATGGAACAATTTTAGCACATCTCAATACCCATGTCACCCTGATGCTTCCCATCATGTTTCAACTTAATTCGACATTTGGTTCGGGAGGAGATGCCGTTTGAAGAATTTCAACATGGCTGCCACGGTGGCCAGCTTGGTTATCGGAACGGAATGATTTTAGCAATCTGAGTTCTATGTCACCCCAAAACCTCCCATCAAGTTTCAGCTCAATTGGTCCCGGAGATGTCGTTTGAAGAATTTTAAGATAGCCACCATGGTGGCCTTCTTGGACATCGGAATGTAACCATTTGAGCATATCTGAATCTCCATGTCAGCTCGATTCCTCCTGTCCAGTTTTAGCTTCATCCTACCTTTTGTTCAGGAGGAGATGTCGTTTGAAAAATTTCAAGATGGACCATCTTGGATATCAGAACAGAACAATTTGAGCAAATCTGAATCTCCATGTCACCAGGATGCCTCACACCAGGTATCAGTTTAATCCGACTTTCGTTTCGGGAGATGTCGAAAATGTGAAAAGTTAACGACGGAGGGACGAATGGATGGACGGACGACAGACGACGGACAACAGGCCACGGCATAAGCTTACCTGGGGCTAGCTACAGGTGAGATAAAATGTCACATTGCAGAAGAGACCAGAAATGGCTGAGCTGAGACCGCACAGCTAATTAACACAGCAAGATGTTTGAATTTTTGCATGAAGCTCTTGCAAGGTCTTGATTATATATACAAGAAGCAAAGGCTCTTTCTTTTTATGCTAAGGTTTACCCGAGCCTTTGTTGCATGCCTATGTAATAAGTACCCTTCTCTTATAACATTGCCCACAAGATTCTAGTAATTCCCATGCACAAAATTATTATGTTATCTTGTTGATGCCAACCTGAAGGGTCTACTATAACACCCCCTGCCTCCTCTACTATAATTTTTCCTGCTGCTACATCCCAGACATGAATTCCATGCTCCATGTAGGACTCGACACACCCTTTGGCTACCTGGCACATATCATAGGCAGCTGAACCATAAGCTCTTATTCTGAAAAACAAAAAAAAAACAAAAAAAAAAACACAAAAAACATATTTAATATGAAACAATATATTTCTGAAGATTTCCAGTCATTTTTAAAAAGGCAACTACATGTATCTTCTGGAATTCCTGTCTGTGTATGTCTAAGCAGAGCTCTTGAAATACAAGAATATGTGTTAGTGAAACACTGTGCCCACCAACTATATGTATTAACTTTCCTCAAAAGTCATTCAGGTCATTTACACAAGTATTTGAAAATACATAGCTGCAAAAATTCATGAACTTAGCTTAGGCAGTTCTTGAGATATTTTGTTGAAAAGGTTCTACAGGATCGCAATGCAAAATGTCTAAGTCAAAAAGGGAACTAACCCCGTCAAATATTTGCAAAATGTTATCGAATGATCATTTACTCATCCACTTATTAGTCCAAAACTGTGTATCAAATACCATGAGCTAGCCCATGCTTTGTTTAACGTCCCCGTCAGCACTGTAAAGGTAATTTTGGAGATTTTGCTTCTAATTTTGTGGGACTTTTACCTATGCAGTTCTCCAGATTATTTGTTCACAAGGTTCCGTAAGTTACAAAAGAACAGTTGAAAAGGGGCATATCATATCAAGTACAACTGAAAAAAAAAAACAACTAGAAAAGTGTCAATATGACACAGATGCCACCAGCCATGGACCATCCTAAAGTGGTCACCCGAAAATGACTCGCTGTATCCTACATTAACTTCTGTATATGTTGAACATATCCCTGCATCTGTTTGGTCAATTTTCTGTAAGGTGATGAAACATTTCTCTGTTAATATTTGATTACTTGTTACCCCGAAAAAAATATGCACTGCTGAACATCATGAAATGGAAGTAATATGCCTTAACAGAAGGAAAATACATCCCAAATATGAAGGTTCTATCAATAATTGTTCAAAACTTATGATAATGTAGGTCAAAGGTCAAGGTCACAGGTCAATTTTTTACGGCGGGAAGCCCTTGTCACAAGGAACATACATGCCGAGTATAAAGTCTCTATCTCAAATGGTTCAAAACGAAATGTAGGTCAAAGGTCAAGGTCACACATCAGACTTTGTGTATTGATGGGAAGCCCTTGTCACAAGGAAATTTCATGCTAAATATGAAGGCTCTATCTCAAATGGTTAAAACATTATGGCAAAGTAGGTCAAAGGTAAATGTCACAGGTCAATATTTTTGTATGGGTGGGAGGCCCTTGTCAGAAGGAACGCACAAGCCAAATATGAAGGCTCTATCCCAAATGATTTAAAAGTTATGACAAAGTACGCCAAAGGTCAAGGACACGGGTCAAGCAATTTACAATGAGTGGGAAGTCCTTGTCACAAGGAACTTCCATGCCAAATATGAATAGAAGGCTTTATGTCCAATGGTTCAAAAGTTATGACCAAGAAGGTCAAGGTCACATGTTAAGAATGTTTGTAAAGGTGGGAAGCCCTTGTCACAAGGAACATACATGCCAAATATGAAGGCTCCATCTTAAATGGTTCGGAAGTTATGAGAAAGTAGGTCACTGTCAAAATTTTTGTATTGGTGGGAAGATCTTGTCACATGGAACATACATGCCAAATATTAAAGCTATATCTCAATTAATTCAAAAGTTATGATAATGTAGGGAACAAGTCAAGGTCAAGGTCACAGGTAAATAAAAATGTATCAATATGAAGGCCTTTTCACAAGGAAGCTTCATGCCAAATATGAAGGCTCTATCTCAAATGCTTCAAAAGGTATGACAAAGTAGCTCAAAGGTCAAGGTTATAGGTCAAAACGTTTGTATAGGTGGAAAGACCTTGTCACAAATAACATACATGCCAAATATAAAGGCTCTATCCCAAATGGTTCAAAAGTAATGATAGGTCACATGTCAAGGTCAAGGTCACAGGTTATTTTTTTATGGATAGGAAGCCCTTGTCACAAGAAAACGTAATGTCAAATATGAAGGTTCTATCTCAAAGGCTTCAAACATTATGATAAAATAGGTCAAAGGTCAAGGTCACAGGTCAAAATTTTTGTATGGGTGGGAAGACCTTGTCACAAGGAATATGCATGTCAGACATGAAGGCTCTATTTCAAAAGGTTCATAAGTTATGATAAAGTAGTTCACAGGTCAATTTTTTGTATGAGTGGGAAGCCCTTGTCACAAGGAACCTAATTGCCAAATGTGAAGGCTCTATCTCAAACAGTCCAAAAGTTAAGAAAAAGTTACTGACCTACTTTTTGATTCAACATAAACCATATTCGAACTTGACCCAGATATTGTCAAGATGTTCACTCTGAAAAAGTTTGATGATGATCGGACGAAAAATGTGGCCTCTAGTGTGTTCCCAAGGTTTTTCTATGATTTGACCTACTGACTTATTTTTTGACCCGACTTGACCCAGATATTGCCAAGATGATCATTCTGAGCAAGATTTGTGATAATTGGACCAAAACTGTGGCCTATAGAGTGTTCACAAGGTTTTTCAATGATTTGATCTACTGACCAATTTTTGACATGACGACCCATATTCAAACTTGACCGATATATTGTCAAGATGATAATTCTGAGCTAGATTCATGATAATCAGACCAAAAACTGTGGTCTCTAGTGTGTTCACAAGGTTTTTCTATGATTTGACCCACTGACCTACTTTTTGATCCTACATGATCCATATTCGAACTTGACTGAGATATTGTCAAGATGATATTTCTGATCAAGATTCGTGATGATCAGAACAAAGCTGTGGTCTCTAAAGTGTTCACAATGTCTTTCAATGATTTGACCAATTGACCTACTTTTCACCCGAAATGACCCATATTCAAACTAGACAGAGATAAAATAGAAGTGGAGGAAATGATCAGGAATTGATACAATCAACCCAGAGCTCCCATCAGAGACACCAAAGGGAAAGAAATACAACAATGAAACAACAGACCCAAATGGAAACATCAATAGCGGAAAGCCAAAAGGACAGTTACTTTCCCACCAAATCGCCAATAGTCTATCCAAAATAAAATAATAAAAGCGACACAAACAACCAAAGACAAACCATAACAAAAATAAACCGCGACAGAAGAACCGCCTTGGAACGGTCAGCGAAAACTAATTCCACTGGTGGGTGGCCACAATCTTCGCCCTTACTTACGTCGCGATTTGGACAAATAATTTGTTCAGCCCACATGAAGGCCTCCTAACTCATCAGTGCAACATCTCCGTGAACACAAATAATCAACCACATAGATGAAACAACGGTGAGGACTCGACAGCAAGAAACCACTGAAATGCGGCAGCAAAAGAAAACCAACAGTTAGACTCCAATTGTCCCGACCAGAGACAGAGCATCAGGCACCAACCAACATTACCTTGAATTAGATCTCTCTAATTCTCAATAAGTCTTTAAGTTGGAACCGTCATAGAAACTGAGGCCTGACCCACCGGCGTGCAATAAAAGAGGGAAGCAAAGTTGCCAACCGTAATTGGGTTAACATGCAGTCTGTCGTAAAATATCCATGTTGTACCCAATCTTTTTATATCGAAGAATGATTTTACGAAATTGGGTGCTAAAGTCATTGCGGTTATATATTTTTTCTGAATTTATATACTAAGTCACCATAAAATTCGGGTTCCGATAGACCTTGTTGCAGAAGAGATTTAAGTCCAATATTGAATTTTGAAATTAAATCAGAATGGCGTCTATAAAATTTTTGAAAGGCTTTGCGTAGTTTATGGTACCGATAACCCTGATTAAGAAGTTTAGCCGTTAATAATTTATTACGAGTGTTGAATTCAGTTACATGACTACACACTCTAGCAAATCGAATTAATTGCGAATTATAAACGCCATAGGATGGCGCACGAGGAACATCACCATCCAAAAAAGAAAAACATTACAATCTCAAAATCAAAGTCATCGCGTTTATCATAAATTTTGCACGAAACAAACCCATCTACAATAGACAGATGTAAATCCAAAAACGGGGCCTCTGTGTCAGAAGAATTTGCTTTATTTAACTGAAGTTCTGGGGGGTAAATCTGACTGATCAAACCATCGAAATAGGTATTATCAACATTTAATAAATCATCTAAATATCTAGAAGTGGAGCTTTTGTTTGTTTGATTTCAGGTTTAACGTCCCCGTCAACACTGTAAAGGTCATTTTGGAGACGTTGCTTCCAATTTTGTGGGACTTTTACCCGACATTGAGATGAAATGACATCTCAAGCCCTGTCGCCCAATGAAACCAATAGGGTTTATTAGCATGGACAGTCCGCCTCGCACCGCGGTTCCTGGACAGGCTTAGATCCTCTAAGCGGTTTACCAGTACTAGTGTGCGGGCCGGACCAGCTCTGCGTGGAAGCATCATGCAGCCCATATATTTCTTCAAGCCCCTATGGGCGGGGAAGAAGTGGAGCTAAAAGCTTCAATAATTTCAGATTGGTTATCAATGGAAAGCGTCAACATTAAGTCTCTTTCATAACAATACAAGAATAGATCAGCCACAAGAAGTGCGCAATTCGTAGCCATCTGAATGCCCACAATTTTCTCTAAATAACTCCCACAGAATTCACAGTCCGAAATGAAAAGTAATATCCCTTAACAATCCAACACAGAATTTATAAATAACTTTCCTTATAAGCCCAAACATGAAACTCCAAAGTCTCACCCAATGAGAAAAATCAAGCTCTTTAATAGACCCTAAGATTTCTCTAGAACATTCCAGAGGGCTGTGGAATAAGATGAGGTAATTTTCTAAAAATAATGCAACCAAGAACTTTCTGGAAGGTTCTGAAGTACTTATCCTTGTAAACATGTTGTTTACAAAAATGAAATTAGTCTGTGACTCAGTTTTCGAGAATCTTCAATAAGAAGATTAGCAAGATATTTATAGCACTATTAGGTCACCAGTGGGGTGAAAGTGGGAATCAGAAAAATAAATTCTTATGCATAACAAATTCTTATGCTCGTTACAAGTGAAAAATGCATTTCTGACATTACAGGCAAGATAGGGAGAATCTTCTCTGCGAAAAGCCCATTCAATTAAATCATTAAGCTTTTCTTTTATAAGATTATAAGGAAGTGTAGTGTAAAGAGTGGAAAAATCGTAAGTAGACAGACTTGAAGCACGAAAATGTCTGGATTTCAATTTATTTAAAACCTCATTCGAATTTTTTATGGACTAAAACAGATTTCTTCCTCATCTTTCAAAGCTTAATAGCAGTAAGACAGGAAGTTAATAATTTAGAAAGTTGAGTGGTAGTGCAAGAGCTAGAATTTGCAATAAACCGTGCTTTGTAAGGTCTTTTATGAAGTTTTGGAAACCAGTATAGCGTAGGAAGCTTGTCTTGGCCTTCGGTAACACACACAGCAAACTTGGTGGCTGAATGACAAATATGTTCATCTACTATAACTCTCTCTTCAGCTAAAGGCTGAATTTAATAGACCTTAGTACCACCAAGCTCCTGCTTAAGCGTGTTAACATAGTGGAGCAACGACGACGACATTGTTAGCGGCCTTGTCTGCAGGGGCCAAAACAAACTTCTTATGAAATTCTTGATAAGTGAGTATTTTGAGAATAGAAAGAAAAGCGTTTATTCACTAGTTTTAAAATGCTAAGTTTCCAGTCCTTAAGGGCTTTATGCTCAACATACTCTCGCTTACACCATCCATTACCGAATTCATTCAAGGAAGCAGCGATTTCATCTCTACATTTACTGAAATCAATTTTAGAAGGAAACCGATATTACGGTCCTTTAGAATTATATTCCTTATCCTAGAATCAGGAATAATTTTCAAATTGCCAGTAATTACATGACCAGCAGCAGGATAGCGATACACTGAGTTTTTACAATCACATGAATCAGGAGTATTAGTATCAATATCAAGATCTGAAACAAGTTTATTCAAATTAAAAATGATAGATCTAACAGGTTTGTTATATTTATAGCAAATTATAGGTGTTTCAGTATTTTGAAAATAAGCAGGAATGGAAGAAAGCAACGAGCTCTCACAGAAGATACTGGGCAAATCAATAAAATCCATACCCTTATTAATGAAGGATATTTTGAAGAAATGGCGTTTATGATTAATTTCAGAAACAATGTTAGGACGGAGAGTATGTTGAGTATAGCCTCTAGTTAAGAGAGCCGCATCATATAACTGATTAGAACTATCGTAGACTTTATTCGCCTCGTTGTCCAGAAGACGTAAAACAGAAACGGGTAATGAACTTAAAAAAGAAAGCAAAGAGTGGCGTCCATGATTTAATAATATATTTGACAGTTCCCTTAAGTCTAGTATTGTTTCGTTTAAACGCACGTAATTTACGTTTAAAGTTACCATTTTTCCTGGTGCCGTGAGATCTAGTTCTGCGTTGTCGGCATTCCAGGAGCGAGAAAATACCAAAGTCCGGCATTCTGGAAATATTACCCTCATGATAAATGTTGTCATTAAATCCCAGTGGAAAAGGGGTCTGTAAAGATTTAATCCATTTCGGTTCAGCCTCATGTCTTTTGATAATTTTGAATCTAGATGTAGAATTTGCATCGTAATAAAGTTTTTCCACTGGTTGTATAACAATGTTATTTATGACCTGTACGTCGAAAGTGACGGTACAAGAAAGTGTCAGTTTTCTTAGGCTTACTCATTCTACGATAATGCTCGTTCAATCTAGTTTTAAGCATGGCTCGTTCAATCTAGTTTTAAGCATGCGGTTAGTTTGACCGACGTACTGCATATTATAGTTTGCAGCACGTCATGTAATTAGATAAATTAAATATGTAGACTGTCATGTCAAATCAGGCATGTTAACTACAGAGAAGCGTCTACCGTTTACAGATGAAGTAACGGTAGACGCAGTGCTTAAATGCGAACAACATCTGCACCTCTTGGCATTGCACTTAGAAATACTAGGGTACATTCCACTTCTTTACCACGGATTAGTATATTTTCGAAGGATGGGCGATTTGAGAGGAGATAGTCTTATACGAAGACTACTCCCAAAAACATTGGTATTGCCTGCTCCATTGAGATTAACTGAAGTTACAGAAGACAAATTTAAGGGTCTAACCAATACCGAAGGCAACATAGTATTAAAGTTCTTAATAGAATGGGGAATCCGTACAGAAGAAGCAGAGTGTAACCTAAGGGGTTATATTGATATTTTAAATGTATTTGTGATACTCATGTGGGTTATTAAGGTTATGATACCGTCAAAACTAAAGCAATCTTCATACCGGTCATTAAATAAAACAGCATAAAAAATTACTGAAGATAATTCCTTCGAATAGAAGGAAAGTACAAAAGCCCACAAAACATCTTAGTCTACTTAAAGTTCAGGGATGTCAAACAAGCAGTTGTTATACAACGAGGAACGAACATCGTTTTAATAATGACCTTCAACAGGTATCTAAAGGATGTCATTTAATGGAACAGTAAAAAGCAATTGCATAAGCAAACCCTGATGATTGGAAAAATAAGAGCATTAAATGTATGTACGGGGAGACCTTTTACAGCCGCCACACGGCAGAGACAAAACAGCCCTGATATGCAAAGTAGAAGTAAAACAAAGATCAGGAATCGATACAATTAACTTACTCCATCCATCAAAGACACCAAAGGGAAAGATACACAAACATTAAGCGACCTGACAAAAATGGAAACCTAAACAAAGGAAGGCCATAAGGACAATAACTTTCCCACAAAATGGCCATATGGCCATCCGAAATAAAAAGACACCAGTGATACACACAGTAAGTAACAAACAATAACATAAATAAATCGCCACAGAAGAACCGCCTTGGAACGGTCAGTGGAAAGATTTCCACTGGGGGGCTTAAATCGATTTTACGTGGCCACAATCCTCGCCCTTACTTCCGTCGCGATTTAGACAAATAATTTGTTCAGTCCGCATGAAGGCCTCCTAACTCACCAGTGCAACATCTCCGTGAACACAAATAATCAAAGAACCACAGAGGTGAGACAACGGTGAGGACTCGACAGCAAGAAACCACTGAAATGCGGCAGCAAAAGAAAACCAACAGTTAGACTCCAATGGGCCCGACCAGAGACAGAGCATCAGGCACCAACCAACATTACCTTGAATTAGATCTCTCTAATTCTCAATAAGCATTTACGTTGGAACCGTCATAGAATCTGAGGCCTGACCCACCGGCGTGCAATTAGAGAGGGAAGCAAAGTTGCCAACCGTGATTAGGTTCCATGCATGCAGTCTGTCGTATAATATTCATGTTGTACCCAATCTTTTTTTATCGAAGAATGATTTTACGAAATTGGGTGCTAATGTCATTGGGGTTATATATTTTTCTGAATTTATAAGCCTACGTAAAACTAGTGGGTCCCGGCGCAGGGACATTTTTGGCACCAAGGTTATAACTTGAACAATCTTGGTAGAGGTCCATTACATGAAGCTTTATACCAAATATCACAGACCTGGGCCTTCTTGTTTCAGACAAGAAGCTTTTTAAAGGTTTTTTCCTGTATAAGCCTATGTAAAACTAGTGGCATTTTTGGCACCAGGGCTATAATTTGAACAATCTCAGTAGAGGTCCACTAGATGAAGCTTCATACCAAATATCAAAGACATGGGCCTTCTGGTTTCAGACAAGAAGATTTTTAAAGGTTTTTTCCTGTATAAGCCTATGTAAAACTAGTGGTTCCTGGCGCGGGGACATTTTTGGCCCTAATGCTACTATTTGAACAATCTTGGTAGAGGTCCATTAGATGAAGCTTCTTACCAAATATGAAAGACCTGGACCTTCAGGTTTCAGACAAGAAAATTTTTAAAGGTTATCCCTGTATACGCCTTTGTGAAACCAAAGGGCCCCGGCGCGGGGGCCCTTTTTTGCCGCAGGACTATATTTTGAACAATCTTAGTAGAGGTCAACTAGATGAAGCTTCATACCAAACATCAAAGACCTGTGCCTTCTGGTTTCATACAAGAAGATTTTTGAAGGATTTCCCTATATAAGTCTATGTAAAACTGGTGGGCCCCGGCGCGGGGGCATTTTTGGCCCCAGGGCTATAATTTGAACAATCTTGGTAGAGGTCCACTAGATGAAGCTTCAAACCAAATATCAAAGACCTGGACCATGCGGTTTTCAGAGAAGAAGATTTTTCAGAAGAAGAAGAAAAGTTTTCAGTAAAAAAATCTATTTTTTTTTAGCTCCTGTGACCTTGATGTGCAACGGTCCGGAACCTTTTGAAGGATCATTCCTGTGAAGTTTTGTCAAAATCCTATCAGTGGTTGAGGAGATGTTGGTTGAAGAAATTGTTTACGGACGGACGGACGCACGCACGCACGACGGACGACGGACAAAAAGTGATCCCAAAAGCTCACCTCGTCACTTCGTGACAGGTGAGCTAAAACAGATTAGCCACAAGTGGTGCGCAATCGTACCCATCGGAATACCCACAACTTGTCTAAATAACTAAGTGCTAAATCTTATGTAAATATTGTCAAGTAGAAAGGTGAGAGCTTCACACACTTTCCGACATGACCACAAAGTATAATTTTTATGCTCTTCAGAAGTGAAAAAAGCATTTCTTACATTACATACAAGATAGAGGGAGTCTTCCCTATGAAATGTCCATTCAATTAAATCATTAAGTTTTTCTTTTATAAGATTATGAGGAAGTGTAGTGTAAAGGGTGGAAAAAACATAAGTAGACAGACTTAAAGCAAGACAACGCCTGGATTTCAATTTATTTAAAACTTCATTAGAATTTTTTTATAGACCAAAACAGATTTCTACCTGATCTTTCGAAGACGTGGTCGCAATATTTTATCACGCGTTTTGTGATGGCAGTAAAAGATGAAGTTAATAATTTGGAGAGTTCAGTGGTTGTACAAGAGCTTGAACTTGCAATAAACCGTGCTTTGTATGGTCTTTTATGAAGTTTAGGTAAGCAATATAACGTAGGAAGCTTGTCTTGGCCTTCTGTAACACAGACAGCAAACTTGGTGGCTGAATGACAAATGTGGCCATCAACTAAAACCCTCTCTACAGCTAAAGGCTGAAGTTCACAGGCTTTAGTACCACTAAGTTCTTGCTGAAGAGTGTTAGCATAGTGAAGCCGTCAAACAACGACCACATTGTTAGGGGCCTTATCAGCTGGAGCCAAAACAAACTTCCACAAAAGTCACTGATGAGGCCTAATTGGCCGAAACTAGCTAGTCTGGCCCAGAAAACATGTACACTCCATAGTTTTCACTTCTGTGGTGTATTCCTTGCTTCCAAAGGATAACCCGTTTATAGAACATATTTAACTTCACTACAGCTGGTGTGTGGGAATGTGTGGCGGCGGTAAAACGTCTCCCTGCCCTACATCATAGTGAAGATTATATTTTCTTGTCCTTTGGGATCATTGATTCCCTTAGTGGAATTTTGAAAATATCTGAGGGTCACTGATGAGGCCTAATTGGCCGAAACTAGCTAGTCTGGCCCAGAAAACATGTACACTCCATATTTTTCGGTTCCGTGGTGTATTCCTTGCTTCCAAAGGATAACCCGTTTATAGAACATATTCCTATGAAATTCTTGAATACCTACTTTAAGGTTACGTTAAGACGTCTTAGGTTTAGGCGGTAATAAGTTCGTATTTTGCGAATAAAAGTCAAGAATATCATTCTGTACAAATTCGATGATGATCAGACCAAAACTGTGGCCTCTAGTGTGTTTAAAAAGTTTTTCAATTATTTGACCTACTGACCTACTTTTTGACCCGACATGACCCATATTCAAATTTGACCAAGATATTGTCAATATGATCATTATGAGAAAGTTGATGATGATCGGACTATTACTGTCACCTCTAGTGTATTCACAAAGTTTTTCTATGATTTGACCTACTGACCTATTTTTTGAAATGACTTGACCCATATTCAAACTTGATTGAGTTATTGTCGAGATGATCATTCTGGGCAAGTTTGATGGTGATCTGACTAAAACTGTGGCCTCTAGTATGTTCACAATGCTTTTCTATGATTTGACCTACTGACCCGCTGACCGTTCCAAGGCGGTTCTTCTGTCACAGTTTATTTTTGTTACGGTTTGTCTTTGGGTGTTTTGTCGCTTATATGATTTTATTTTGGATAGCCTATTGGTCATTTTGTGGGAAAGTAACTGTCCTTTTGACTTTCCGCTATTGATGTTTCCATTAGGGTCTGTTGTTTCATGTTTGTGTTTCTTTCCCTTTGGTGTCTCTGATGGGAGCTGTGGGTTAATTGTATCGATTCCTAATCATTGCCTCCACTTCTATTTTCCATGATTTGACCTACTGACCTACTTTTTCATCCAACATGGCCCCTATTCGAACTAAACCGAAATATTGTCAAGCTTATCGTTCTGAGAAAGTTTGATGATCGAACCAAAACTTTGGCCTCTAGTGTGTTCACAAGTTTTCTATGATTTGATCTAATGTTTGACCCGACATGACTCAAATTCAAACTTGACCGAGATATTGTTGCGATGTTCATTCTGAGCAAGTATGATGATGATCAGACCAAAACTGTGGCCTCTAGTGTGTTCACAAGGGTTTTCTATGATTTGACCTACTGACCTACTTTTTGACCCGACTTGACGCAGATATTGTCAAGATGATCATTCTGCGCACGATCTATGATAATTGGACCAAAATTGTGGCCTCTAGACTGTTCACAAGGTGAATGATTTGACCTACTGACCAACGTTTTGATCCGACATGACCCATATTGGAACTTGACTGAGTTATTGTCAAGACTATCATTCTTGTGTGTTCACAAAAATTTTCAATGATTTGACCTCCTGACCAAAAACCAATTGCTAGATCTTGAAATTTGAATTGGAACCTGGTATTGCAAAGATTGCAAAGCAGACAGTGGCCTATGCAGCGGTGATGTTCTGAATGAACATAAACCGTTCAGTGTGACCAGTGTGAAATGTGTATTCACACGGATTGTGTTTTCCTTTCAAATGCCGAGTAGGGCAAACTGGTAAACTCGAGTTGTTCATGGATATGCCCAAAGTGCGAGGTTTTAAATTTTTCTGACTCGTCCTATAGAACTGGAAGAAATAAATAAATTTGAACCTCTGTCAAAGGAAAAAGTTAAATTTCCGACTATTGACAAGAGAAAGCCGAATTTTGTAAAAGGTTTGAAACTTTGCAGTATAAACATTAATGGTTTAAGAGGAAAAATACTTTTAGCTTTCCTTGATACTCACCAACCACATAGTGTGGCTATTCAGGAAACAAAGATTGACAGTTCAATTATGACTTCGGAGCTTTTCCCTGAAACGTCCGAATACAGTGTCTATAGAAAAGATAGAAACACTCATGGCGGCGGGGTGATGTTGCTCGTTCACAGAGACAGCTCTCATATGCCGTTCATAGAACTGGAAAACGACTCAGAATCTGTTTGGGTTAAAATTTTGGCAAACAAAACTTCCCACTTCCCACTTTATTGCAAGTTGGTATCGACCACCTAACGACACAGTCGAAGACTTCCAGTTATTTAAAGATCAGCTTGATCGCATTACATGTCCAAGGTGACTTCAAATTCAGAGAGATTGTTTGGCCAGGTAGGCTCAGCAAACAAGGCACGATGTGAGTCCGTCAGAAGGACAAATGTTGGTTGACATCATGAAATATCATAACTTGGAACAGGTTGACTTCCCTACTCGAGACAGGAGCACTTTGGATTTGATGCTTAAAACTTAGCCAGGACAGTTTAGGGGTATTCAATCCCCGGATATACTAAGTGATCATGATATTGTCTCTGGATTTTTTTAAATCTTCATACCACCTATAAAGAAACCTCGTAGATAGGTATACTTATATCAAAAGGGTGAATTTGAAACTATGGGGAAGGATGCCCTCAAATTTGCAAGAGAGAAATACTTTAATGGTCATTCAGTCACTCGGTCTATCCAGGAGAACTTTGATTTGATAAAGTCTTTCATTCAAGCTTCGTCCGAAAATCATATCCCCTCCAAAACTAGCAGGTTTGTATCTTCAATTCCTTGCATCACACCATATATAAAAAGAAAAATTCGGAGGAGAAATAAGATTCATGCTAAGGCAAAAAAGTTGGGAAGTGGTAAACTCAGAGCAAAATTTGAAAACTTGAGACGAGAAATTAAAAATGACATCAAAAATCAGCATGATCTACAGGTATATGTAAATAACTTGGTAGGTGATGTAAATGCAAATCCCAGAGACTTCTACAGATATATCAATAGCCAGAAGAAAGATAGGCAAGGTATCCCACCCCTTAATAAAAGAGGAGGGAACGAGGTCGCTGAATCGTATCTGAAAGGGTAGATGAATTGGTTGGTCAATTCAATGATGCATTTAATATAACTGAGTTCAACGAGGTTCCATTGACTGGAGGATCGACCCCTTTCATGGAAAATATTGTTGAATCCTCGACGGGAGTGATCAAGTTACTTAAATGTTTAACCGTCTAAAGCTTTAGGGCCTGATGAGCTTCATCCTAGAGTCCTGAAGGAAGTAGCAAAGAGTTATGTCCAGTTTTTGCTCCTCGTTTCCAACAATCTCTCGATACGGGTGAAATTCCCAAAGAATGGCTCCTAGAGAATAACTGTCTATTTTTCAAACAAGAAGACAGCGCTTTTAGTCATAATTATCGCCTGGTGTCACTGACCTGTGTTCTATGTAAATTGCTTGAACACATAGTCTGCTCTAACATCATGACCTACTTGGATGAACATAAACTTTTGTCAGGCAGACAACATGCATTCAGGAAAAGGCATAGTTGCGAAACTCAGTTGAGCACGGTTATTAAAGCTTGGGCAAAAGTCTTGGACAAAGGGCGGCAGGTGGACACATTTATTCTTGACTTCGAGAAGGCTTTTGACACCCCTCCTCAAGAACTACTTAAATCCAAATTATTTGGATATGGAATTGGAGGGATGACTCTCAAGATAGATTCCTTCCTTTGCTACAGTAAACAGCATGTTGTTGTTAATGGTAAATTTTCAGTATGGGCGTCCGTTTTATCTTGGGTTCCCCAGGGGACTGTTATTGATCCGCTGCTATTCTCCCTGTACATCAATGACATTTCCGCTGACAATGACTCGGAAATAGGACTGTTCGCAGACGACTGTAATTGCTATCGGGAAATCAGCGGTACTAAGGACTCAATGAAACTTCAGAAGGATATAGAAGATTAGGATGTTGGGCACGAAAATGGGTCCATTAAATGCGATAATATGCAGATAACTAGGAAGAGAATAAATAAAATTGAGGCTTCTTACTCCTTAGAGGGAACGGTCCTCGAAAATATTATTTCCATTGAATACCTTGGTGTGACCATTACGCACGATTTGAGATGGAATACATACATTAGCAACATGTATACAATGCGAATAGAACACTGGGTTTCCCGAGGCTAAATCTTCACCAGTGTCCTCAGGATGTGAACGAGACAGCATATAGGGAACTTGTTCGCCCAATCTTGGAATATGGTAGTTGCATCTTGGACCCAAGCGGAGTGGTCATTGATGAAGAAATTGAAAAAATTCAGAACAGAGTTGCTAGGTTTGTAACAAGAAATTACTGCTTTGAAACTGGGAGCATGACTTGAATCCTAGGAAAATTAAGATGGGAGTCTCTCAGGAAAAGGAGAAGAGACAGTAGGCTCATACTCTTATACAAAGGTCTTAAGGGTGCTGCCAGCATTCCAACAGATGACCTTGTTTCCCCAGCTAGGCACTACAGAAAGCACCGCAAGAACTGACATTTATAAAGAATCGTTTTCCCCCAAACCATAAGAGATGGGAATGCCCTTCCCGATTCGATTATTTCGACGGCTGAAGGTGCTGAGGATTGTGTAGCTAAGTTTACCTCTTCGGTTAGAGCTAGGGACTAACTTCCCATATCACAGGTCCTGGTGAATAAATGTCATTTGACGTGTCACCAGTAACAATTCTGATTCTGACCTACTTTTTGACCCGACATGACCCATATTCGAATTTGACCGACGTATTGTCAAGATGACCATTCTGAGCTAGATTCATGATTGTCGTACCAAAACTGTGGCCTCTAGTGTGTTCACAAGATTATTCTAGGATTTGACCTTCTGATTTGACAAGATTATTCTAGGATTTGACCTTTCATTCGACATCCATATTCGAACTTGACCGAAATATTGTCAAGATGATCATTATGAAAAAGTTTGATGATGATCAGACAAAAACTATTGACTCTAGTGTATTCACAAGGTTTTTCTATGATTTGACCTACTGACCTTCTTTTAACCCAACATGACCCATGTTTGAACTTGACTGAGATATTGTCAGGATGATCATTCTGAGCAATTTTGATGATGCTCGGACCAAATCTATGACCTCTAGTGTGTTCACAAGGTTTTTCTATGATTTGACCTATTGACCTACTTTTCGACCCGACATGAGCCATATTCAAACTTGATCGAGATATTGTCATTTCTGACCAAGTTTGATGATTGGCCCAAACTTGTGGCCTCTAGAGTGTTCACAAGTAAAGTTTACGCACTACGCAGGACGAACGAGGACACCGGACAAAAGCTCACCATGACCTCGAGTCAGTTGAGCTAAAATATTGCACGGAAACCATTCTTCATGTGAAGATGAAGTTGATAAAGGGTCAAATCTCATAATAATTGGTTCATTTTACCTGGATCAAACTTGACCTGTTTTTTATGATAATATACCGGTGTATCAAATATTTATCCATTCCATATGTTTTCAAAAGAAATAACCTAAAAATATTTTTCATGTAAAAATGAAGTTGAACCAGAATTCCGCCGAAGGCAATGTCGCGCCTGTAGGGCACAAAGTCACCGAATCATGATAACTAGACCAAAATAGAACAAGAGGGCCCAGAGGGCCCTGAATCGCTCACCTGAGAATTAGTGTCTCAAGTACATTCTAGGCCCAAGGGCTATAATTTGAACACACTTGGTAATGGTCCACTAGATGAAGCTTCATACCAAATATCAAAGACCTGGGCCTTCTGGTTTCAGACAAGAAGATTTTTAAAGCTTTTCCCTATATAAGCCTATGAAAAACCAAAGGGTCCCGTGATCTGGGTCTTGCGTATTCAGAGAAGAAGCTTTTTTGTTTAAAGATTTTCCATGTGTAAGCCTATGTAAAACCAAAGGCACCAGGGGTGGGGGCATTTTTGGCCCAGGGGGCTATAATTTGAACAATCTTGGTAGCGGTCCACTAGTTGAAGCTTCATATCAAATAGCATAGACCGAGCCCTGTGGTATCAGAGAAGAAGAATTTTGAATATTTTCCCTAATTAAGCCTATGAAAAACCAAAGGGTTCCGGTGTGGGGGCATTTTTGGTCCTAGGGCTTTAATTTGAACAATCTTGATAGTGGTCTAAAAGGTGAAGCTTCATACCAAATATCAATGAACGGAGCCTCCTAGTTTCAGACAAGAAGATTTTGAAAGGATTTCCTTACATAAACCTGCAGGTCCCGGGGCACGGTCAGTCTTGGCCCCAGGGCTATAATTTGTGGCCCCAGGGCTATAAATTGAACAATCTTGGTAGAAATTCACAAGACAAAACTTCATACCACATATCAAAGACCTTGGCCTTCTGATTTCAGACAAGAAGATTTTCAAAGGCTTTACCAATGTAAGTCTATGTAAAACCAGAGGGCCATTGGTCCTGAAGACGCTCACCTGACAGCCTTAGGTCTAAAGGGCTAAGGGACATGCACCCAAGGTCCCTTTAGACCTCTAATGGATCTAAATTATTGCAACGCTAGTTGTTTTAAACCTTGTTCTTTATCCTGATGTAATTTTTATTGAGTTTTTCTGAAAACCCATTATCAAAAGAGAAAATGTCCACATTAGTATATAGAGAAAGAATATATATGGTTAATGGGTGGGGAAATATTACGCATTTTATTACATCATGAGCTAAAAGGTCAGGAACAAGAAAATATATGGTTAATGGGTGGAGAGCTTAACCATTTCTAAAGGGGTCTAGGCCCCCAATTTAACCTATGGTGTTCAAAGATCCATGTAACTAAATGCCCCTTATCACGAGAAACAAGAAAATATATGATTTATGGGAGGGGATCTGAACAGTTTATGAGATTTGATGCATTTTATGTAATGCAGGGGTGGGGCATGCCCCAAGGGTCTCAAGATGCAATATATATTGTTTATGGGTGGGGATCTGAACAGTTTCCAAGATATTGGGCACTTTTTGAAATGAAGGGGGTGGGGCATGTCCCCGGGGGACCCCCTAGACTCCCAAGGTTAATGTCATTAAACATGCTTAATCACAAGGAACAAGAATATACATATGGTTTAGGGGTGGTATTCTCAACCATTAGCAAGATATCAGCCATTTAGACTTTTTCCCATACAAATGCCAATGTGACCAAATTTGACCTTGGCATAAAATAGGTCAAGGTCATCCCAGGGCAATTCTTTGAACAAACTATGATGGGCCCGAGTCCCGGGGCCACATACCAAGTTTGGTGGAAATCGGCCCAGCGGTTCTGGAGAAGAAGATTTTTGAAGGTTTTTTTTTAAGGGACCTGGTGGACCCCATGTCAATAAATGCGCCCTATCTTAAGGAACAAGAATATATATGATTTAGTGGTGGAATATTGAACCGTTTGTTAGATATAATGCATTTTCACTTTTTCCCATACAAATGCATATGTGACAAAATTTTACCCTGGCATAAAATAGGTTAAGGTCATCCGAGGGTCACCATTTTAAGAATTTATGATGGGCCCGCGTCCCAGATGCTACATACCAAGTTTTTATGAAAATCTGTCCAGTAGTTTCAGAGAAGAAGATTTTTGAAGGGTTTTAACCATAAATGGGCATGGCGGCCATCTGGGTTATCTGACCCAACATCATCAACTTAATTTACATGTCCTTCTCCCATAAAGCTTGCATATGAAAGTAGTTTCCCTGAAAAATAAGTTTAAAGTTTGACATATTAAAAACTTGACCCAAGGTCACGGAATGACCTTGACCTATAAATCTCATATATACTTATTAACTCATTTAGCTGATGTCATCTACCAACTTTCAGGCCAAAGGCTGCAAGAGTTTTCGAAAAATCCACCGTTTTCACTTTTTGCCATTCAAAAGCCTATATTACCAAATTTGACCTTGGCATAAAATAGGTCAAGGTCATCCAAGGGCCATTATTTGAACAAATTATGATAGACCCGAGTACCCAAGGCCACATACCAAGTTTGGTGAAAATCGGACCAGCGGTTCCGGAGAAGAAGATTTTTGAAGGGTTTTTACCATATATGGGCATCGCGGCCATCTTGGTCATGTGACCTGGACCCCGCGAACAAACTTTCGTTCCCCCATCCCACTGAGGCCCCACATGAAATGTGGCTTCAGTCCGCCCTGCGGTTCCAGAGGAGAAGATGTTTGAAAATGTTGACACAAATACATACATACATACATACAGACAGCATGACCACCCTATAAGCTCACCAATGAGCCTACGGCTCAGGTGAGCTAACAAGTGGGCTCAGGGGTGGGCCCCATTTTTGGCCCCAGGGCACTAATTTGAACGATTTTGGTAGAGGTCCAATACATGAAACTTCATACCAAATGTCAAAGACCTTAGCCTTCTGGTTTCAGACGAGATTATTTTCAAATGTTTCCCTACATAAGTCTATGTAAAACCAGTGGGCACCGGGGTGGGCCCATTTTTTGGCTCATGGCTATAATTGCATCCATCTTGGTAGAGGTCTACAGACAAAGCTTCATACCAAATATCAAAGACCTGAGCCTTCTTGATTGAGATTGAGGTTTTCCCAATATAAGTCTATGTAAAACAAGTGGGTTCAGGGGTGGGCCCATTTTTGGCCCCAGGGCACTAATTTGAACGATTTTGGTAGAGGTCCACTACATGAAATTTCGTACCAAATATCAGAGAACCTTGGCCTTCTGGTTTCAGACGAGAATATTTTCAAAGGTTTTCCCTACATACGTCTATGTAAAACCAGTGAGCACCGGGGTGGGCCCATTATCGGTCTCACGGCTATAATTGGATCAATCTTGGTAGAGGTCTACCAGACTAAGCTTCATACCAAATTTCAAAGACCTGAGCCTTCTGGATTCAGTGAAGAAGATTTTCAAATGTTTTCTAAGTCTATGTTAAACCAGTGGGCCCCGGGGCGGAGCCATTTTTGGCCTCAGGACTTTAAGCTGATCAATCTTGGTCAAGGTCAACTAGACAAATCTTCATACCAAATATTTAAGAACTGAGCCTTACGGTTTCTAACAAGAAGATTTATATAGATTTTCTCAATATAAGTCAATGAAAAACAAGTGGGCCCAGCGGAAGGGGGTATTTTTGGCCCCAGGGCTATAATTTAAATAATCTTGATAGAGGTCCACTAGACAAAGCTTCATACCAAATATCAGAGACCTGAACCTTCTGGTTAGTCAATGTAAAACCTAAGGGCCCCGGGGTGGGGGCAGGCTTGGCCCAAGGTCTATAATTTGAACAATCTTGTCAAAGGTCTACTAGGGATCACACCAAATATCAAAGACCTGGGCCTTGCGGTTTCAGAGAAGAAGATTTTTAAATCAATTCCCTACATAATAAAAGTGGAGACAATGCTCAGGAATCGATACAATTAACCCACAGCTCCCATCAGAGACACCAAAGGGACAGAAACACAAACATGAAGCAACAGACCCCAGCGGAAACATCAACAGCGGAAAGCCAAAAGGACAGTTACCTTCCCACAAAATGGCCAAAAGGCTATCCCAAATAAAGTAATATGAGCGACACAAACACCCAAAGACAAACCATAACAAAAACAAAACCGCGACAGAAGAACAGCCTTAGAACGGTCAGCGGAAAACTATTCCACTGGGGGGGGCTTAAATCGATTTTACGTGGCCACAGTCCTCGCCCTTACTTCCGTCGCGATAAAGACAAATAATAAGCCTATTATAAACCAAAGGGCACCAGGGCGGGGGCATTTTCGGCCCTAGGGCTATAATTTAAACAATCTTGATAGAGGTCCACAAAATGAAGCTTCATACCAAATATCAAAGACCTTGCGCTTTCAGAGAAGAAGAGTTTTAAAGATTTTCCCTATATAAGTCTATATAAAACCACGGGGCACCAGGGCGGAGGCATTTTTTGCCCCAGGGCTATAATTTGAACAATCTTGGTAGAGGTCCACTAGATGAAGCTTCATACCAAATATCAACGACCTGGGCCTTCCGGTTTCAGAGAAGAAGATTTTTAAAGGTTTTCCCTATATATGCCTATATAAAATCAGAGGGCCCTTGCGCGGGGGCATTTTTAGTCCCAGGGCTATAATTTGAACAATCGTGGTACAGGTTCACTAGATAAGCTTCATACCAAGAGTTTCCCAATTAAAAGCCTATGTAAAACCAGTGGGCCGCGTCGCAGAGGCATTTTTGGTCCCAGGGCTATAAAACTAATCAGTCTTGGCAGAGGACCACTAGTTGAAGCTTCTTACCAAATATCAAAGACCTGGGCCTTCTGGTTTCAAACAAGAAGTTTTGTAAAGGTTTTCCCTATTATAAGCCTATGTAAAACCAGTGGGCCCCAGCACGGTGGCATTTTGGCCCCAGGGCTGTAATTTGAACAAATTTGGCAGATGTTCACTAGCTTCATACCAAATACATGGGCCTTCTTGTTATATGATATATTATGAGCCCATGTAAAATCAGTGGGCTCTGGCGAGGGGGCATTTTTGAACCAAATGGCTATAATTTTAACAATCTTGGTAGAGATTGAAGCTTCATACCAAATATCAAAGGCCTGGGCCTTCTGGTTTCAGACAAGAAGATTTTTAAAGGTTTTCCCTATATAATATGTTCTGTAAAAGGGCTATCCTTTGGAAGCAATGCATACACTACAGAACCGGAAAATATAAAGTGTACATGTTTTCTGGGCCAGACTAGCTAGTTTCGTCCAATAAGGCCTCATCTTTGACCCTGAAATATTTTCAAAATTCCACAATTGAATCAATGATCCCAAAGGACAAGAAAATATAACTACACTATGATGCAGGGCAGGGAGACTTTTTATGGTCACCACACATTCCCTAACATCAGCTGTAGTGACATCAAATATGTTCTGTAAAAGGGTTATCCTTTGCAAGCAAGGAATACACTACAGAACTTGAAAATATGAAGTGTACATGTTTTCTGGGCCAGACTAGCTAGTTTCGGCCAACAAGGCCCCGTCAGTGACCCTCAAATATTTTAAAAATTCCACAATGGAATCAATGATCCCGAAGGACAAGAAAATATGAACTACACTATGGTGCGTTTATAAAACCACTGGGCCCCGGCACGGGGGCATTTTTAGTCCCAGGGCTATAATTTGAACAATCTTGGCCAACACGAAGATTTTTACGGTTTTTCCTATTACAAGCCTATGTAAAACCAGTGGGCCCCAGCGCGGGGATTTTTTTTTGCCCCCCCCCCCCACCCGGGCTATAATCTGAACAATCTTGGTAGAGGTCCACTAGATGACGCTTCATACCAAATATCAAAGACTTGGGCCTTCTGGTTTCAGACAAGAAGATTTTTAGCCTTTCTCTTGCTGAATATTCAGTTAAGCCACACCTATTTCTGGACCAATCAGATTACTTGATGTAATTTATTCTTACAAAGCCATAAACTTAATGCCAAACAGTGTAGATCGTGATTCATCTGATCTGGATCTACACTGTTTCCAAAGATAGGGGTTGTCGTGAACAGCATGCTAAGAGTTAAAGGTTTTCCCTATTAAAAATATGTTCTTTAAAAGGGTTATCCTTTGGAAGCAAGGATTGCACCACAGAACTAAAAATATGGGGTGTGCATCTTTTCTGGGCCAGTCTAGCTAGTTTCGGCCAATTATGCCTCATCATTGACCCTCAGATATTTTCAAAATTCCACAATGGAATCAATGATCACAAAGGACCAGAAAATATAAACTGCCCTATGATGTAGGGCAAGGAGACTTTTTACGGCCGCCACACATTCCCAGACACCAGCTGTAGTGACGTTAAATATGTTCTATAAAAGGGTTGTCCTTTGGAAGCAAGGAATGCACCACAAAACTGAACAAGAGGACCATGATGGTCCTTAATCGCTCACCTGAGGTAAGAGATTTACATCCTTAATATTCAAATTTGACAAGGTAGATGCTACGAGATTTTGACGCCATTATCAGAACAATCTTCATGGAGATCAAAGATTGAAGCAAAAATCGTGGCCTCTAGAGGCTGTACAAGGTTTTCAAGGAATTTGACCTAGTGACCTAGTTTCTTCCCTGACATGATGGATATTCGAACTTCACCCAGATATCAAGAAGACAAACATTCTGGTAAAGTTTCATGAAGATTGAAGTGAAATTTAAGTCTCTAGAGGGCGAACAAGGTTTTCAAGGAACTTGGCCTAGTGACCTAGTTTTTGACCTGACATGACCCATATTCAAACCTGACTCAGATATCCTCAAGTCTGGTAAAGTTTCATGAAGTTTGAAGCAAAACTATTGTCTCTAGAGGGTGAACAAGGATTTCAAGGAATTTGACCTAGTGACCTAGTTTTTACCTGATATGACCCATATTCGAACTTGGCCCAGATATCATCAAGCAAACATTCTGGTAAAGTTTCATGAAGATTGAAGCAAAATTGTGGTCTCTAGAGGATGAACAAGGTAAATGTTGACGACGCACATCGCATGATGAATGATGCCCGACGCACTTACGACGGAAAAAAGGTAATCACATAAGCTCACCTTGAGCTTTGCTCAGGTGAGCAAAAATTGCGGTCTCTGGAGTGTAAACAAGGTTTTTCTATGATTTGACCTACTGAACTACTTTTTGACCCATCATGACCCATATTCGAACTTGACCTAGATATTGTAGAGATGATCATTCTGAGCAAGTTTGATGATGATTGGACTAAAACTGTGGCCTCTTAGAGTGTTAACAAGGTTTTTCTATGATTTGACCTACTGACCTACTTTTTGATCACACATGACCCAGATTTGAACTTGACTGAGATATTGTCAGGATGATCATTCTAAGCAAATTTGAGGATGATTGGACCAAAACTATAGCCTCTAGAGTGTTAACAATGTTTTTCTATGGTTTGAACTACTGACCTACTTTCTGATCCCACATGACCCTATTCGAACTTCATCGAGATATTGTCAGGATTATCATTCTGAGCAAGTTTGAGGATGATTGGACCAAAACTGTGGGCTCTTAGAGTGTTAACAAGGTTTTTCTATGATTTGACCTACTGACCTACGTTTTGAACCAACATGACCCATATTTGTACATGACCAAGATATTGTCAGGATAATCATTATAAGCAAGTTTGAGGATAATTGGACCAAAACTGTGGCCTCTAGAGTCTTAACAATGTTTTTCTATGATTTGACCTACTGACCTACTTTTTGACCTGACATAACCAGTATTCAAACTTGACGAGATATTGTCAGGATGATCATTCTGAGAAAATTTGAGGATGATTGGACCAAAACTGTGGCCTCTAAGTGTTAACAAGGTTTTTCTATGGTTTGACCTACTGACCTAATTTTTTATCCCACATGACCAGTATTCAACTTGACCGAGATATTGTCAGGATGATCATTGTGAGCAAGTTTCAGGATGATTGGACCAAAACTGTTGCCTCTAGAGTCTTAACAAGGTTTTTCTATGATTTGACCTGCTGACCTACTTTTTGACCCGTCACGACCCATATTCAAACTTGACTGAGATATTGTCAGGATGATCATTCTGAGCAAGTTTCAGGATGATTGGACCTAAACTGTGGTCTCTTTAGAGTGTTAACAAGGTATTTCAATAGTTTGACCTACTGACCTACTTTTTAATCCCACATGACCCATATTGGAACTTGACTGAGATATTGTCAGGATGATCATTCTGAGCAAGTTGATTGGACAAAAACTGTTGCCTTTAGAGTCTTAACAAGGTTTTTCTATGATTTGACCTGCTGACCTACTTTTTGACCCGGCATGACCCATATTCAAACTTGACCGAGATATTGTCAGGATGATCATTCTGAGCAAGTTTCAGGATGATTGGACCAGAACTGTGGCCTCTAGAGTCTTAACAAGGTTTTTCTATGATTTGACCTGCTGACCTACTTTTTGACCCGACATGACCCATATTCAAACTTGACCGAGATATTGTCAGGATGATCATTCTGAGCAAGTTTCAGGATAATTGGACCAAAACTGTGGCCTCTAGAGTCTTAGCAAGGTTTTTCTATGATTTGACCTGCTGACCTACTTTTTGACCCGACATAACCCATATTCAAACTTGACTGAGATATTGTCAGGATGATCATTCTGAGCAAGTTTCAGGTTGACTGGACCTATACTGTGGCCTCTAGAGTCTTAACAAGGTTTTTCTATGATTTGACCTACTGACCTACTTTTAGACCCGACATGACCCATATTCGAACTTGACCGAGAAATTGTCAGGATGATCATTCTGAGCAAGTTTCAGGATGATTGGACCAAAACTGTGGGCTCTAGAGTCTTAACAAGGTTTTTCTATGATTTAACCTGCTGACCTACTTTTTGACCCGACATGACCCATATTCGAACTTGACCGAGATATTGTCAAGATAATCATTCTGGGCAAGTTTCAGGATGATTGGATCAAAACTGTGGCCTCTAGAGTCTTAACAAGGTTTTTCTTTGATTTGACCTACTTTTTGACCCGACATGACCCATATTCGAACTTGACCCAGATATCATCAAGACAAACATTCTGGTAAAGTTTCATGAAGACTGAAGCAAAATTGTGGTCTCTAGATTCTTAACAAGGTAAATGTTGACGACGCACGACGCACATACGACGGACAAAAGGCGATCCCAAAAGCTCACCTTGAGATTCGCTCAGGTGAGCTAAAAATATGAAGTGTGCATGTTTTCTGGACCAGACTAGTGACCCTCAAATATTTCAAAATTCCACAGTGGAATCAATGGTCCCAAATGACAAGAAAATATAAACTACACTATGATGCCTTCTGGTTTCAGACAAGAAGATTTTTAAAGGTTTTGTTCTTATTTTCTCCTTTTCATTGCCATGGCAACCAGAGTTCTGCATATAATGGGATTCTTAGAACAACTTTTAGAGAGAACCACCAAAAGATCATTTCCCAAGTTTGGTCAAAATCTGTTCAGTCGTTTGTAAGGAGATGTCGTTTGAAGGAATTGTACACGGACGGACAGACAGACAACGACGACGGACGGTGAGCGATCACAATAGCTCCCCCGTAGCCTTCATCTCAGGTGAGCTGAAAGATGGTTATGATATTTTCAGCAGACAAAGTTTTGAATTTTTCGACTACAGTTGACTTTCAATGGCTAAAACACCTTTCAGGCTATGATTTTTTTTCTAGATAGGGATAGTTCTAACCAATAAGAGGTAATCATAATACTAGGTAAAGAGGGACACATAAGGAATATTATAGGAATCTTTTGTGGGCGTGAGGGGTGGATGAAAAATCCGTCCCGAGGCTTGCCGAGTGATGCCGTACAGTGATCCCGAGGAACTGATATTTCCATCCACCACTGGCACCCATATAGGATTCTTCTTCTTGCAAACCATTCTTTTCTGAGCGGGGATTTTTAATGCTGCAGTCACTTCAGTTACCAACGTCCCATATCGTGAGGATACTACAGGAATGTTTAGTAGCGTCACGTAACGTGCTGTGATGTCAACTTTAACGACCGCGCATATGAGGTCGTATTCAACCAGTGCATTTATCAAACACAGGAGAATATTCGATTTTGGGTAAGAACATCAGGGTTAGAGAGTGAGTGTTTTTAGTTTTACGTCCCACCAACAGCGAAGGTCATACGGAGACGGGACCTCGGTTTAAAGACTCATCCGAAAGTCTGGAGAAGCCCGGGATCGATCCTGCGATCCCTGGTTTACAAGGCGAGTAGCATAACCACTACACCTCGGAGGCTTCACATCAGGGTTAGAACAGAATTTCTTTCCCATGCTAAAACTATGGATTTCATTATCTGGTGTGCAAGAAATATTCCATTTTGTATACTGTGTCATATTACAATCACCTCTCTCGTAAAACAAGAATTCCACAGGTCATGTCCCACCTGCTAAGCAATCTCGGGGAAGTGTGAAAGATGAATTAAGGGGTATGCTAAGTCAGTATTCAGAGGTTAACTTTCATGCATAGACAGTGTAGTTGGGGAGATAGCAAGCTCAACTTAAGGGGAATGGATACATATTCAGGGGGAGGCACTCCTTGTCTCCCATGTCAATAGGGGTCAACTCTTAAAGGAAAGAATTTGGATCTGAGGAGCAAATTCTTTCTTTTAAGAGTAGACCACTTTTTGTTTGGACAAGGCTTCAGGAAGTTCCAAAAGTTGAAAAATGTCAAAAAAATCGTCCAGGTGTTCCCATTCCCGTAAAAGGCATTTATTCTTGTAACAGTAGGACACACCCTGTGTTCATAATAATTTTTTTTTGCCCTTTGTGATATACTGTCTATAGCAGATCAAAGGCGGCCATTAATAGGTCCTGTTGAATCCCCTGAATGGGAAAATCAATAATGTAATGTACACTCTCGTCAACAAATAGTAAACTATTTATTTTCCCCAAGGAGGCCCCTTCCCTGTTGAAGCCTTCAGTCAGCAAGTTACATAGGGTTACTGAGGGTTACATAATATAATTCAATAATCAGGAATAAATAGCCATAAGTTTCGTGAAATTTTCGTGAAATTCCACGCAGGCGTGTGGTGTCTTTCTTGTAATAGCCAATCACATGGTCCAATCAAATATGAGTAATTTTTAAAGTACATAAGCGATCGTGAAGCACAATTCAATTCGATGGAAAAGTCGAACCTCCCGTGCAACACGATCGCTTAAGAGCTTGAAAGAAATGAAAGATTTGACTGGACCATGTGACCCGCTATTACAAGAAAGACACCATACTCCTTTATTTAAAGAAACCTAACAGTCAAACTTGGCTAATGCCCTTAAAAATCTGAATAAGCAGTGTTATTTATTAGAATTGCCTCAGTGAGGCGACACCAATGAATAAATACACCAAACCGTTTCAAGATAACCTAGCAAATTCCCATCTAAATAAACCCCTAAATATTTCTTACCTTGAGCTATGGGAATTTTTTTCAATGGGTTAAGAATGGGTTTGAATCCACCATGGAAAACGTGTCATCAATGTTTGAGTATTTGAAGTCTTATTGTATGTGGACCACTTACCCATGACAGTTTTCTATCACTGATTTCATGTTGTGCATTTTACTCTGGAGGACCTCTGGAATTCTGGATGTGCCTCCCTCTAATATTACCACACTTTCTTTCAATTCTGAAATATTACCCCATTTTATATATAAAAAACCCAAAACAAGATACAGGCAAACCGTATAGGCCCATATCAGATGCCACAAAATGTGGCATCTGATAGAGAATTCAACGTTTGCAAGATGTCCAGCCATTTTGTACATTTAAACTATGCCGCTACCATGAATATAACCCAAATAGCTATGTGACAGTAGTATCATGTCTTTTTAAGTTGCTATGATAAACTGTACCAAATTTGGCCAAAATTCTATGATCGGTTCAAGAGATATGGTGCAGACAGACAAAAACTGAGCAATCTTTGGACCTATGACCTAAAAAAGTAGGTCACAGTATGTTTTGTCCGTTGAACTAATTTATTGCCAGAATCCATTAATTGGTTCAGAAGATACAGTTGACAATGTATACATTGGTGTGATCTTATCAGGGAAATCTCATCAAATCTTTGACAGGTAGTAGTATACACAATGGGGTTTCTAGGACAAACCCCACCCCACACTGTGGGGGCTACCCGCCACCCCCCCGGGTCGGCCCCACCGAGTGGGGACAATTTTTTCATCCCCGCATAACTGTGGGGCCCGACCCCACCCCGGGTCGGCCCCACCGAGAGGGGATACAATAGAATAAAATATTTGTTTGCCTGCCATATCGCATGGCCAACACGTGACCAGCCTGCTCTCGCCAACAGCCCCACCGGGCGGGGTGTGTTTGTATTAGAGAAATATAGTGCTTAAAACATACAGCACAAAAATGAACAAGTGTCCTTGGATTCCTGTGGGGAAAAATATAAACATAGTTTATAACTAAGAAAGAGAATGGAAGAGCACCCTCGCAAATGCTACAAAAATCTCTTCTACAAAGATAAACCACTTACCTGTCGCCATTTCGCCCTGCCCAGGGCTCATCAGCGTGCCTGGGATGTTTGGACACCGTCGCCAAGCCGGACCGTGGCAGCAGTAACCTCTGGCCGTAGGTGGGAGTAGAGCTCAACCACACACCGCCACCATTTTTGCGGCCGAAAATGTTATGCGATAGTCTAGTCGCTATCCCCTTGCAGTAAGTCCTTTAATCTCCCCACATCTGCTTTAACAGCCTCATACTCTTCTTCCAGTTCACGCAGCTTTGAGATCTGCGCTTTGACACGTTCTTTGGTCTTCAACATGTTTTGGTACACTTTCTCTTTCCTGTTTTTAGCCCGTGCCAACTCGAGTCTGATTGTTGTTTTGGCCACACCTCTTTCCTTTGCTTCATCACTCAAAAAAGCATCAACAAAACTGCGTTTTTTTGTGCCATGTTCAGGCCAGCAAATTGTGTCGATAGTTAATCCATTTGTGTGTGATTGTATCGCGTATTTCCATTTTATAACCGTTATCTCTGTTTCTAGAATATTTCACAGGAAATGAAATCCGATTGGTTGATTTGACAAAAGCGTTAAGAGGGAAATCCCATGAAAACTGCTGCTCGACACGTTTAGAGATGTATAATACTAAATCAATAGGACTACGTCATATTTGCTATCATACTATACACCCGATGAAATATACCACAAACTGCTGTCTGTTTATCTCGCAAAAACCAATTCTGACTTTTTTGTGCGAATTTACGTTTCTTTCTTGTTCCGGTCGATACAACTGTCAGTGTCGATTACAGCTGACAAAAAAAAAAAAAAAAAAAAAAACGAAACTGACTAAAAATATCGACACTGACAGAAAATTGAGACTAACGATTAATATATTGTTTGCGTGACAATGAAGTAAATGTGTGTCGCTGAAGACAGACCAGCCTGTTTACCCATTCGGTACTAACAAGTACCCATTACGTCCTAAAGACACTGACCAGCCAGTTGTGCCCCATTCGGTCCTAACCAGTATCTATTTCATCCTAAAGACACTAATCAGCCTGTTTACCCATTCGGTACTAACAAGTACCCATTTCATCCTAAAGACATCGGATTAGATGTAACAAGGCAGCTGTGATCCTACATAGTCGGTTGTATCACATTTCATCCTAAAGACACTGATCAGCCAATTGACTGTGCCTACTCCGTACAAACCACTACCCATTTCATCCTAAAGACAAAACTCATGATCGGGATGAGGCTAGTTTGTATGCCGTGAAGGCTGTCACACCAATTCCCAAGATGATGAAGGCAATCTCGCGGTCTTTCTGGTCGTCACTCGGTTAGTAAAAGTCGGAGAGCTGGGGTTCGGGCCCCAGGTCAGCAAGGCTGACATTTTTCCCGGTTACCTGCGCATACAGTCGCATCGCGTCATTGACGTCTTTGAAAGTTCGAACTGCGTGCCCCTGGCGGCGGAGTTCCTCAGTGATGAAATCAATACGCTCGGTCCGTTTTCGAGACCATTCTGCCTGTGCAGCCTGTAATTGTTCGACCGCTTTATCGTGACGCTTGCGCTCTTCGTCGACGCCAGAGCTCTTCAAACTGGAGAACAAGTAGTTCGATCCAGATAACGCCAGAGCGTTCACCAGGGCACCGCCAACGAGCATAACAATACTTACCATTACTTCATGGTATGAGCAGGTATCAGCCCCTGTTTAATTTAGCATGTCCTTGGTTGCCATGGCGAGAGCAACGTCAACTATGGCCATGCCCACATCGCGGGGTATGAAGTCTAGTTTCGGGGGGCTATCCCCATTCGCCATCTTGCCAAGCCGGGCGTATCCCACACCGATGCCACAGACGACTGCGCTGTGGTAGAGCGCGTTGACAAGCATTTTAGCATCAACTGCCGGTTTGTCATTATTGCTACGCAACGGGCTTCACTCCATGGGTATGGGCTTGTCTTTAATTGTGGTTGCTGCGAAACAACACGCCGTTTGGGCATCGACGCTGTCGGTGAGTCTATGGGGGTGCCACTTGTGGCGTTTGCACCACCTGTGTGGCGCGCAAGCGCAGAAGAAACATGAGTGCACCACCCGTAAGACAAGCCCCAATGATCCATGGGGTCCAGTCGGTTAGTCCATGGTTGTGTGCTGCACCATTGCGTGACGGTTCCTTTGAGACCGGTTCCATTGGAGGAATACTGACATCAGCTGCGCTGACTGGTGGGAAATGGGTCTTTGGTCGTCCGAAGCTGTTCGAGCAGCCGTTCCTGTTTGGCCTTTCTGGCAGCAGCTCCAGCACGCCCGGCCGCCACTTTTTTTCGGATCCTTAACCGTGTTGCTTCGCAAAGGCTTGGGGGTCGTAACTCTGTCTGCCGGACCCTGTGCTGGCTCTCGGTTCTCCTGTTGCTCCGCAACAATCTGCTCGTTCTCCGACATCGTTTATGTCATAGATGGTAATAGGGCATTGATGTCCAAATCGACAGTGCTTCACTGTAGTAAGCGCGGTAGTTAGCGGCGCCAAGTACATGCCATAGCGATGGTAGAGCTCGCAGATAGCACTGCTAAGTGCGAGTCCGACAAACGGGTCGCCCTCGATGTCAGCAATAATACCAGGTTGGTTTTCGGCCGATATCGGGAGAAACATAGATGCCAGCCCCGCACAAAGCTGTAGCGCTGTAAAGCCCAGCGTCTTCGTCATCGCAGCCCCATGCTTTGTTTCATAGCGGGCGTAAAGCTTTTCGATTTCGCTATTGTCCAGAGCGTCGATCTGTTCTGCGGTAAGGACCTCCCCATGGACCTCTAGTCCATACTGCTTGGCTTGACCTCCCACTACCAATGCGGCGAGCCTTTCACGGTATGTTTGCACCAGGTCCTCGAGGAGCGGCTCCTCATGGCCGTCTGCCGTCGCTGCCATTCCTTCCGCGTTTGGGGCTTGAGCGTTCTGCCTTTGCTCTGTCGTTCCTATCAGCTCATCGATCAGTTCGTCACAGTCAATAGCTATTGCTTTGCGATTCATTACGAGTTAGCGGACCAGTCTAATATAGTGTCGAAAGCGCTGGCAAAAGCGTGCGTGTGTGTTAACACACATCCGAGTAACGTAAACACACTGCCTAGCAATAAAGAACAGCAGTACCAGCTGCGCGCCAAGCATTGTGATTAGCAGTCTTTCAGTTACTTCGTACATTTCTTAACACCATATAAGCAGCTGGTTGGTCGGTCTCTTATAAAAGCTTAGCATGCTTTGTCTCGGCTAACTGCTGCCTCACCGACGCCCGCTGTTCTCGTGTGGAGATCACGTCATTCTCGGGCAAGCAGTCTTCGAATGAATCACGATCCTTGCAGTGAAACAAACAGACCCAGCGCGTCTGCTCGCGCAAGTCCTTCAAGACGGAATTGTACTTTTGGGTGAGAACCCCGACGCTCTGGTTGGCGTGGCGGCCCGAGAACGCTAGCCTGACAGCATGTCTTTCTTTTTCGTCAAAGCCTTCGTGGCTGAGCAGTCATCGATGATATATAAGGTAGGCTCGCCCATAAACACCTGGTAAAACTCTCGCAGGTAATCGTGAAGATGCTCGCCGGGGTCTAGAACGTATACCTTAGGGTCGGTCCAGATCCAGGGGCGCTGGTATGTTTTATTATACTTAATGGTGGGGCAGAGGACCACGATGTGCCGAAAGAACTCCCGGTAGGGGCCTTCGAGCAGATCGAGGATAAAAACGTTTTTTTCCGCATCCCGTTTGCCCGCATATTGTCGCCGAATGGGCCGTGCGCGGTAGGAGATTTATTAATCGTTCCTCAGGAACATTAATAGACCGCTGAGACGAACCGGCCATTTTCGATGTTAAGCTGTGCATCCATGATGACGTTGAGGTAGATTGTCAATGCACCAGCAGCCTCGGCTCTTTTCGTTATCTGGATGGTCACACCTTCGCTGGCATTCTCTATCCGCCTGCCGGAGCAGTGGAGCCGGTCGTCGTCGCTTGTCCTGAGGTCAAGCCACAGCGCGTATTTGCTGGTGAGGTATTCCGCAAGGCTGACGTCTGCTAGGGCAAGGTCTTTTTCGACCGTTGCCACTTCAGGATGTCGCCTGCTACCGGCTGCGAAGGGCTTCCTCGCTTCATCAAACATCTGGTAAGAACGCATCCCTTGGCTGAAGAGTTGGTTGGGGATCCCCTCGTTGGTGACCTCGACCTTGGCGATTTTCGGGTTATAGAAGGCCTCTGTGTCGCGAGCGAAGGGCTGTTGCGCGGCTTCATCCTCAAAGAGCATCAGGATGCCCTTCATGCTGCGGGCGGGCACGTTTAGATTGACATTCCAGAGGGTGTCGCTCTTGTCTTTACCGATTTTGCGGTGCCGCAGTACCCCGTCGTACAGGATCGAAATGCGGCTTCTGTACTGGTTGTTGATCATTTGGGCCAGCTCCGGCAGGGTGACCATGTCATACTCAAGACAGATGTTTCCAATGTCGAAAGAGGCACCTCTGCCTGTGGCCTGGATCACACGGCTGTAGTCGTTGAACGTGAGCTCTTACTCGAGTCGGTCGCCCAGCGCGCTCTGGTAGAATGGCATGTGGCTCTCGAGTAGCTCGAAGTCCAGTGGGATGTAGAAACGATTGCCGAAAGCATCGGCGACGGCTTTGTCCGCTAGAACGGACTCATCTTTGTTCCCAGCATTGATTCGGATCCTCGTCGTATTTTGGTTTTCCGAAGTTTCAATGCCTTGGTACTGGCCATTTTTCCTCTCTGAAGCCGTCCTCCAGAGATCGCGGTAGCAGTGGTACAATTGTCGATGCTGAGGACCTCATTTCCCGAAATCTTAATGACGGTCTTTTTCACGAGGGCGCGGCCTAGGTTTTGAACCAAGGTCCGATTAGCATCATCTTCGCTGTGTAGTGTGATGGTGAAGACCAACCTCGCGGTTCCGGTGACGATGACATCATGTTGGCCGAGGTTGGGGAATCGAACGAAAAGCTGCTGGTTCGGGCCTATCTAGCTGGGGTTGTTAGTTATCGACACCGATTGCCTCACCCCTTTCACCCCAAGGGGTTCGCGGAGGCACCGGCAGGGGTCAAGCTTTCGTCCGTACTTACTTGATGCCATGGTGTCAGCTTCGTTGACACTCGACAAAGTCTGTTTTAAAGATGCGCGACAACCTTCAAATGCACATACTTGTTACATAAATATGGCTGACTATGATTTTGAAAACCCAACGTTCGACCCAGACGGGCCTGGAATAGACGATGATTATGATTTCGACCTCCCCGATCCCACTATGGAGCCACCACTGCCCGTCCAGCAAGATCTAAACACATCCGGGGACAATTTGCAGAATCTGCAGGGCGAGTTGAAACAGGCAGAACTTGAGGCTCAGAAAAAGCGCCTGGTTGACACTTTCTACAAAGAAGTAAACCGTGCCTATGGGTTGCGCCCCGACGGCAGGATCGACTATAGCCAGTTTGGGATTGATGCCGACGGCAAAACACTCTACTGGACCCCAGGCGAAAAAAAGATCCCTATCACTGCGACGAGGGGACAATTCCGGTTTCTGGCCCTATCAACACTGGCCACAAGATACAGAGGAGGCGGCATACATGCACTGCGAAGT
Organism: Lucinisca nassula; assembly: GCA_963580285.1. Lineage (NCBI taxonomy): Eukaryota > Metazoa > Mollusca > Bivalvia > Lucinida > Lucinidae > Lucinisca > Lucinisca nassula. The sequence continues at coordinate 47,650,741 of OY757017.1, forward strand.
TCACTGGGGTTCCCTGAATTCACATCGAATACGCAGCGTCAAAGTAGCTCCGCTGTGAAAGCTCTCCAGCAGGCAGATAAAGCTCCCTGAGCGGTGCGAACCTTGAAAATATCGAACTTCAGGACCTTCCCGGCATAGCCGATAGCGCGCGCCGCAGCGCAGAAGACATTGAGACCGTATTGAAGACAATTGATGATCAGCCTATCGACACCGCGTTTGTCACCCAGGTCAAAAGAGAGCTCGCTGGGCTTGAAAAGGCTATGACTCGAACCCGAGATGAGTTGGCGAACAACCTGGCGAAACTGTAAAATGTCGACGAGGGAAAATCCCAAGTTGAAAAACACTTGGCCAGGGAGCGGCGGAAACTGACGGAAACGGACGACCCCGAGATGCACCAGGAGATTCAAGACCGAATCAGAAAACTGGAGGGCGAGCTCTATGACATCGAAATCGAAAGACAGTCGAGGCTCGAAGCTCTCTCTACGAACAGAGAAGCTCTCCGGTCCCAGATCTCCCGAATCCGTGAGACGTTCAGGCGGCTCCTTCATGAAGACAAGACGTTGGCTGAGCGAATACGGACACTCTTCCGCGAGCAGGGAATTACCATCGTGAGCATCCTTACAGCGATTGGGATGGCAATATCGACCCCAGTGCTTGCGCTAACCGGCGGCGGGGTGAGTGTACCGGCTCCCAGGCCACCCGGCAAGGGCGGGGTCAAGGAGTGGGTAAAAAAGCACCCACAGTCCCTCGGGCGTGCCCTGGCCAATTTTGCCGGCAAGGCCGCGGCTGCCCTGCCCGGAATCATCGGGTCCATCGTCTCTTGGCTCTTGAGCACGCTAGGGAAGGCCACTTCATGGCTCGCAGATAATTTGTGGGCCTTGGTCATCGGCGTGGGGGCCATCTTCTCGTGGCTGCAAGGGACTGGCTAGCCCGCGACCAACCAAAGCACCACTAAGCCAACCCCGATCCCTGCAACTATGAGGGCTGTTTTTTCTTCTTCATGATCGAGACCGGATTTCCAGTCCGGAGCAACCGCGGCAGACGTAGGCGACCCTTCGGGCGGGGGCCATGCGAGAACTCGCGGATCTGTCCCGTCTGGTGCGGCAGTTTTCCCTGGAATGTCCTATCGACTTTAGAGGCAGGTTGAATCAGTGCCGCCTTGTTTATTCCTGGGTTGTGGCCGATGGCAGCGTCTGACCCCGCTATTTGGATTTGGTTATTATAACCTTGGACATTGCCTGGATGGAGTGCCATATCGCACGGCATCAAGTAGAGCGCTCTCCCGCAGACGTAATCCAGTGGTGTGGATGCATATTGCAACGTCTTTTGATAGCGATCGATGCTGCTGGGGATGTCGACGGTCGAGGCGATGGCGTCTTCAAGATTCGCCGTAAACTGCTTTTGGGCGTCGAACCCCGTCCCGACTTTGAGAATGTTGGAACGGGTTTGAGCTTGCGCTCTCAGGATTGCCCAAAAGTAAGACCGAATCGAGTCGTTTAGGCGCATGACACCCGCTTGCGTGAAGCCATCTGATTAATCGAGAATGAACATCGTCCACGCCTTTGAAATATCCACATTATGGCGTATGGCATCCTTCGGGTGAAAGAAGGGGCCATCGGAGCTGTGATCACTGCGGTATTTCCCCGAAGGGGTCATGAATGTTCTAAAAGATCCGGGGCCTTGACACCCGTAGTCCAGCTTTTGCCTCTAATCTGTAGAAGGCGAAAGGGCGAACTCCTCGCAAAGCCGCTTGTAGGCCCTGGAGTCATATTGATTATCGTTCAATAAATAGGACTCGTCCCCAGGGAGGGCGAGTTTTAGCTCCTCAAGCAGACGCCTCGTCATATAATAGACATGAAAGCAATACAGGCTTGCAAGAAGGGACTCCTCCGCTTGGAGATGGTCCCGGAATGAAAACCACATCCGGCGGTTGCGCACCAAACCACAAAGTTCAGCTGGCACTGCCACCAGCTGAAGGGGGCGTGCTGCCAGCTGTCCCACGCCTTGTTTGCCTTAGTGACGTCCGCGGTAAGCGGACGGTTTTGATAATGATGCCAGGTGTCCCACGGCTTGTTTTCATTTTGTTTGCGTGTAAGCGGTTGATTTTGATAATCGAAGATGTTCGGGTACTTGGCAAGGAAGTGACTTCCCTTATCTTCGACCATTAAGACTAGGTTGGGCGCCCCTGCTGCTGACTCTTTATATTTGAAATGGCCGCCTGCCTGATATTTTGCCGGGCTATGAAACGTAAACGCCTTTGTATCCATACCCATTTTAGTGATTATCATGTACATCACACACACTGACGTTCAAAATGATGTGCCAATCAATCTTGCCAGAACCCTGTCAACAGATGAGCGAGAGATTGCTCTCTGTGAGTTGACGTATTATCACTGGTGGTACAACATATGCACGGCGAAAATGAACAATAAGGTCTCAAATGACAAGACTGAAAAAATAATACCTGACGGGTATTATAACATCTGTGAATTGAACGAAAAGGTGTTTCAAGGGATGGGCGCCGAACTCACTCTAGATGAACCCTCTTGTCTACTGCAATTAACGGTAAAGCCCGGAGAAGTTATAACAATGGATCGTGAATTAGCTAATATCTTAGGCTTTTCCGACAATACTTTCAAACCCCCTCCCTTGGCGCTGATCAATAACAATGGCCATTACTTGGAAGGAGGCCGCACCAAGACGTTCACTGCAAATGAGCCACACAAGCTGGTCGTCCATCGTGAGATCTACTTTCATCTTGCTGAATTAATTACTTCAGACAATCTGCATAACGGTCGCCCCTCTACACTGCTTAGATCTGTCCCTGTCGAGAAAGAAAAGTGTGGATCTGGTAGAACTGAATCATTTCCTGCCTTACAGTACAAACGGTTGTCGTGAGGGCCTGTTTCACAGCTAACTATCTCACTTAGAGATACCAACGGGGAGATGTTACCATTCGAGTATATGAGCGCAACCCTACATATAAGGAATGGTTGACGCAAGCGGCCCGAGTGGGGTCAGAAAATGCCATGGGGTGGCTTTGGCTGATCTTGGTGACACCGAGGACGGGAAGGAAGATCGACTGTACGCCTTCCAGCTCTCTGAGGGAGTCTACAAAAGAAAAGAGGTCGCCCAACCGGGGTCATAGGCATTCGGTGATCTCGGCGACGTAGATACCACATATGCCGCTCCAAAGCGGGTTCATACGCTGGCCTTCACTGGGGGCAAGTGGGTTGCTTTTGCGGACCCCGTCCAACAAACAGGGTGGCTTATTGACATACAAAACTCGTCTCCGTACGTTGTGACTGGAAAGCAGCACAAAGTTAGGAAGGCAGTGAATAGTGGCACTCGATTATGCTCGTATATCCCCGGGACGAAGAACATTGTCGTTTCCGAAGATAACGTGCTAAATACAAGCAAAACCGGCATGGAATCATGAAAATAGTCTTCGAATCCCCCAAGCGGGAATCATTGGTATGAACTTGCCAACCTCATCGATCATCCTTGATCTAATTCTCGGAGATAGAGCCGACGACTTTGTTGACGTGTTACCCGGCTTCAAGCTCAAGTGGAGTCAAGCAAATGCTAATAAAGAAGTTTGGATTTATATAAGTACAAGAAACGCCTCGAGTGCAGTTCACTCTTGAAGGAATCCAACACCAAGTTGAATACCGTCATTTAGACCTACATAATATTTTTATAGGCCCACTGTCTCTCAAAAGGCTGCGATTTACGCCCGGTGCGCTCACAGCAGACCAAGCTATAGTCATTATTAGCCAGTAGTCTATTTAAACCCACCCAGCTCGAGGGGTAGTACACGATGGGTCTCTACCCAGGACTTGAAACCAGACACAAACATCGCCTTCAGCACGTGGCCGAGGTCAAATTCCGTCTCGAAAAAGAACGAGACTTCAGAGCCTCGCTGTACAAGAAGTACCGGCGCGGGGCTAATGTTGTTGATGGGATTGATACCGCGCTTACTGCGACTAGCGTAGGGCTGGCTGCTTCTGGCGTCGGGCTCTTGTCAACTATCATCGCGACGCCTGTCGCCATTGGCCTTGAAGCTGGGGCGATTGTGTGTGGGTTGCTGGGCGTTGGCGGGAAATGTATTGGACGAAAACTCCAAACAAAAGCCAAAAAACACGACGAGATTCGTATCTTGGCTTAGTCGAAGTTAAACTCAATAGCCGACCGCATTTCTATCGCGCTGAACGACGATGATATATCTGAAACAGAATTTCGCCTGATTCTGGGTGAAATCGACAAGTTCGATCAGATGAAAGAAGAAATTCGTGGACGCCCCAAACAGGGTCTTAGTTTATCAGAAGACGAAAAAAAGAAGTTGTTTCAATGTGCGAAAGACGAGGCGTTAATGACGGCCCGTACGAAGCTGTTAGAAGAACTCAATCAACCTACGGCGAGTGGCATTTGAATATTTCTCGTGGCGAGCTTAAAAGAGTGCAGGCTGCCTAGACAAGCAGTTAGAGACTTAATGCAACAATAAATACATGGATCGGCGCCTTGCGGATATTTATAACAGCCCTAAGGGTTACTGGAGGGGTCTTGAGGTCATAAAGAAGCTGGCTTCTGCGGCTAAGACCTCAGAAGATATGGCCCGAGCTTGGTTGAAGAAGCAGGCCATCTGGCAGATCTACCTCGCCGCCCCGCAGCACGTTCCACGACCCAAATTCGACATCACCAAGCCGAACGAGATTCATCAAGCTCACCTGCTCACCTGCCACACAACCGTGTTCGCAAGCGCACGTACAAATACGCCCTTACCGCGGTTGATGTAGCCTCACGCTTCAAAGAAGCTGAGCCTCTGGCCACTAAAGAAGCCAAAGAAGTTGCTGAAGCTTTGTCTCGCATCTACATGCAAGTCCGTTGAGGTGGCCCAAATTGCTCCAGGTCGACCCCGGTCGTGAGTTCATGGGCTCTGTCAGCCAGCTGTTGGAAAAGCACTCTGTCCGAGTTCGGCGCGGTCGGGTTGACATCCAACGGGACCAAGGGATCGTAGAACGCTGGAACCGGACCCTCGCAGAGAGGCTCTTCGGACACCAATACGCTCAAGAGATGCGACTCACTTCTGGTCAGCGGTCTAAAGAGTGGGTGAAAAGGTTGCCTGCCGTTGTGACAGCCTTGAATGGTGAGGTAACCCGACTGACCGGCAAAAAGCCCTCTGAGGCCATAAGGGCGCAATCGGTGGCACAAAAGCCCTCCTCTGTAGTTCCTGGTCGTCCTGTTGGTCTCGAATAGACAATAATACCTCCGGCGTCGGCGTTCGTTATTTTTACCAGCCTGGCGAACTGGAAGGGGGGCGCCGGCGAGCGACTGATCCCATATGGTCCCTGGATGTGCACCGGCTCGGGCGCACAGTGACCAAGCCCGACGAGCCCGTGGTGTATTACTTGCAGGATGGACCTCAGCGCGGTTTTGTGCGCGAATAACTCCTTGTTGTGCCTCCGGATGGGGTTCTCAAGCGCTGAGCTCGAATCCATACACCGGGGTGAAAATTTATCCGTTTGGTTTACGTCCTACTTCAGTTGTCCTTGGTCTCGGAACTTTCGCCTGTAGTATCTCGGTCTTCTGGCGGGTCTGTAGTTGCCGGCGTAGCGAACACCCCATAGACAATTGCTATGGAGAGAGACAAGTATACCCATCTTTCAGCCATATCCACAAGTTTCTCTACTACCGAGGGGTTCGGCGACTCGACCTCATATCCGTCTATAGCGGAAGACACACCCACCAACACATCTGCGGCCTGCTCTGTAAGAGATTCGAGCGACTTTAGGTTGTCGTACAGCAGGGTATAGAAGGTTCCGAAGGATTTTCCAATATTCTCGGAGATCACATTGCCTCCGCTCGCCGCCTCGCGCCGCTTCAGAGAGGCAATTATCTCCGTCAACGAAATCGACACCTTCTCTGTGGTGGTTTCAAACCAACTAAGGTTTTTTTTAGGAGCTCATAGAATTCGTTGATGGTCGGCCCATTTGCCGACTTGGCTTGGCCGATGCTACCGCGTAGCACTAATCGTAGATCGTTGACGACGCTCTCCTCTCTTTCTGCCTTCTTTGTTGCGGCATTGGGTGTCACCTCCTCTGTTGCGGCATTGGCTGTCTCCTCCTCTGCCCAGAACATCTGAACCCTCGCAGCGTCGACGCCGAACTGCTTCTTCACCCTACTCACAGGCGCCTTACCTCGCAGGGTTGATTTTCTGGATTTCCTCCTGGGTTAGAACTCTCTTGGGAGCCATCGTTTATCCTATGATTTCAGAGTTCTTTAGATGGACCGCCCCAGTTCCTCAACGAACGCTTCCATCTCTTGTTGTGTGATGTAATCTTTGTAACCATAAGCCTGTGTGTCTACTCCGTTTTCTGCGATCCAACGCTTGGAATCGAAGGGCGACAGCGACACCTTGTTGAGATGCTGTCCGTAGATGTGGTGATGCTCCGACCTAAGAACATCCATGCCATGGCGGAAGGTTTGCTTATCAAAGAGAGCCTCTTTGAACTGCTCGTGCCTGATGTGCTTCTTGACAGTTGCTTTTCTCACACCCTTGGCCTTCTTAATGTTCTTGCCTGGAGGATGGAGTACATCTTCGGCCGCAGGCCAAAATATTCGGCGATTGACTGCCCGGCGCACTCGTCCTTCATCTTTCCGAGAACTTTCTTGTTCTCTGTGCTATGCAGCGGGTGGTCTTTCGGGTAGTCGGACGTGTAGTAGAGGCCCAGAAGCTTGGCAATGTCCTCGTAGACATCCTGTCACGATTTTCAGGAGCAGGCTGTCGGTGTCCGTGTAGAGGAGCTGGCAGCCGTCTTCGTACAGACTCAGGAGCCGTTTGTAATAGAAATCGTACATCAGGGTTTTTGAAAGGTCCAGAATGCTCATACCTACGTAAATCGGGCGATTGAGTACTAGACGGCTCTTTTGCATCTGGACTGCTGCAAGATCATCGTCGAAGATGTTGACTCTGGCAAAGGCTGGGCTGGCGATGAGATGCCTGAGTTTATCTTCCTCGTTGGCGCGGACCAGCTTGACGTCGACACGCCTGCGGATTTGTTTGTTTGATTTGAGGTTTAACGTCCCCGTCAACACTGTAAAGGTCATTTTGGAGACGCAGCTTCCAATTTTTTGGGACTTTTACCCGACATTGAGATGAAATGACATCTCAAGCCCTGTCGCCTAATGAAACCTATATGGTTTATTAGCATGGACGGTCCGCCTCTCACCGCGGTTCCTGGGAAAGCTTAGATCCTCTAAGCGGTTTACCAGTACTAATGTGCGGGGGTTCTCCATCGTGTTGCCGAAGACCGAATTGTTCATGAGCTTGTAGAGATCCTTCTCAAAGTCACTGGTGGCCTTCTTCCGGAGCTCAGTATTCATCCTGATGTAGGGCTCCATCCAGGGGCTCTGCTGGAACCGGAGGGCACGATGCATCTTGGTCAGACGCATACCCAGAGACATGTATAGCTGGATATTCCGATAGTGGAGCACGTAACGGTCTCCCCGTACATCAACCATAGTGCAGTTTATATTTTACTTTTGGTCCTTTGAGATCAGCGAGAATATTCTGAGAAATCAGAAATAAATTATTGGTTTAGACTCGTATTCTAGACAGGCTTTTAATTATTTGGACCCCATTTTGATTTATATCAGTCTTTGAATCGACTGCCTATTCGAAATTCGCAAAATTGCAGTATGTTCCCTCTGGCTTTCTTTGCCGGATCATTACAGGGTCACTGATGAGGCTTTATTTGCCGAAACTACGTAGTATGACCCATTTTCTTTCTTATGAATGTTTTCATTGCTCTTAAAGGAACTCATTTTTGATTTTTATTTGCCTTCACTGCAGCTGGTGTTGTGCCGTGTGGCGGCCGTAAAACGTCTCCCCGTACATCAACCATAGTGCAGTTTATATTTTACTTTTGGTCCTTTGAGATCAGCGAGAATATTCTGAGAAATCAGAAATAAATTATTGGTTTAGACTCGTATTCTAGACAGGCTTTTAATTATTTGGACCCCATTTTGATTTATATCAGTCTTTGAATCGACTGCCTATTCGAAATTAGCAAAATTGCAGTATGTTCCCTCTGGCTTTCTTTGCCGGATCATTACAGGGTCACTGATGAGGCTTTATTAGCCGAAACTACGTAGTATGACCCATTTTCTTTCTTATGAATGTTTTCATTGCTCTTAAAGGAACTCATTTTTGATTTTTATTTGTTGCGAAGGTTGCTCTGGTGCTAGCGGATAGGCATTGTGTGCCTTGTGCAGCTTTGCTGGATATTCCATATCTACCTCTAGGATAAAGCCCCTTCACTGTCTGCGGGTGGTTCTGCAATGGTTTCTGCGAGTTCCGATGCATCGACCCACTGGAAGTCTCTGATGGGAAGAGCCTGGCTCATAGCCCAACCATAAAGATTGTTCGCATCTAGGTAGAGGATGTGGCTACTAGGCTTTTCCGGGTTATAATCCTCAACCTGAGGATTGTTGGCCTTGGCATATCGCTTTGATACCATCGAGATACCTCTGCGCAACCCCTTCTCGACAAACAGGTGTTGGTCGTAGTCTGTAAGCAGGTCGAGCTCCACTCCTGTATTTTTTAGGAGGGCGTCCCATGAAATCCCGGGTCTTGTGTAGTAGTGCGCTGGGTCTAAACCGTACTGCGTCAGGCAGGTCTTTCGGAATTCCTCAAAGACATCTGCCAGCAGGAGAACATCTGTGCGATTGTAGAGGTCGTGGTAGTCCCCCAGGGTCTAACACTCACAGATCTCCCAAACTCTATGCGCGTGGGCGTAGTCGTCGTCGCTGATGTGCTCGTCGGCGAGCTTGCTGTAGAATATCTCTTTCGGAGGGATCTTGGTCTCAACGAAGTGATCCCAGGAGTCCATATACTCATATGGGTAGATACCTTTTCGGGTTAATAGCTCAAACCTCTGCTGGTCTGGCTCGTAGAACGATGTGATCTTGAAAGCTTCTGGTTTATTTGCCGCCACCTGTTTATCAAGGGAAGCTAGCAGGAACTGGGCGCTGTCGATAAAGCGAAGCTGTCCGAGAGAGAAGAAAATGTATATTTCTGTGTTGTTGGGGATGCAGGAAACTCTACCTTTGACCCTCGAGATGGCCTGCATGAGCATGTGGGAGTCGTACCCTCTGAGGTTGTGGAACACCACAGGAATAACGGTGGTCTTTGGGCTTAGCCTCAGCTTAAGGCTGCAGGCGTTGTGAGCTGCCCCTCCATATTTACCCATGATATGACAGTGGTCGCGGTCAGAGTCACCGTTTAGCGGGTTTTCGCATATATAGCAATTCCTGTCATTGTGATGGGCCTGATAGTCCTTTCGTGTCATCCTTATGTGTTTAGGGTTGGTTAGCACGCTCTTAATCTCGCGCTCCTCCTCCTGGAGTGATTTTAAGAAGTGCTCTGTTGCATTTGGGCCGCGATACTCGACAGGCGGTTTTGTCGTTCCATCACACCGCACCACGATATAGCAGTAGCTGCAAGCCTCATGTTGTTGTGTCCGTTGGGTGTTACTTTTTGTAGGATCGCGTTCGGGGCCCTTGATCTTGGTGGTGAGAGCCTCAAAGTCTGCACAGATGACGAATGGGTTTGGTTGCTGCTTGTGGTGGTTCTGGAAGGTGAGCTTGTTCTTACCCTCCTCGGGCATCTCCACCCGGACAGCCGTCTGGTCGATGCCTTCGCACTCAAGCTTGTGGGCCTCCAGCAGGTCTTCTCTCGTGTAGCCATGAAGACAGCGCTCACAGAAATGCCTGCGCTCACGGTGCTTGCTTTGGTTGTAGAGGAGACGGTTGAGATTATTAATCCAGGTGTAGTGGAGTTTATCGCCCGTTCCAATCAAAAGTAGATTAATCCTTTTTATCTGTTTCGGCTGCTGGCTGAGATAAAGGATTGTGACACCTTTGTCCCAGCCAAAGACAATATAGGCTAGATTGTTCTGCCGCTCAAATTCTGGTTTCTGAAAGATGGGAATTGGGAAATCAATCCCACCAATGTTGAATTTATGAAGATCATTTTATACCAGCCTGGCCTCTCCGGATGATGTGGTGGTTTATTCAGAGCCGCTAGGGTTGAGTATAGAAAACAGCGGTCGTCCTTATTTTTCACGTTAACCACTGCTTTCTTAGCACTTACTTCTGCTGGGAGTGGGATGTAGGACCTACCCCGCAGAGGTTGATATCTGGGAATGTCCAACAAAAGGGTCTGTACTTGATCTACAACTCAGCCAGACCCTCTCTGCGTCCACTTTTCGAGTGTTTCTTGGACCTGTGGGAAGGTTTTATCGAGAGCCCTATTGATATGGCTGGCCTGGAGAAGGGCCTCCTGTTTGTTGCGCAGCACGGGGGTTGTGTACTCCTCACTACCGTCTGGGTTGTCTTTCCGAAGCTGAACCTTGAGAGCCAACTGGAACTTCACACCACCCAGCGCCTGTGTCTCTTCCTCGAGCTTGCTACTGATTTGGGTCACTACAGCCTCGAGGAGAGTCCTGGGGTCTGCACCATGAGGATTATTGGCAGGCACGTCCATCAGCCAACCCCGCAAGAAGTCGCCAATAACCCATGGGGTCTGCCTGAAAACTAGCTGTTGCTCAGCAGATGTAAACAAATCCAGGATCTCAGCTTGATATTCCTTGACGGATCTCAGGACTTTCTTGCGGGAGATAGGGTCAAATTCCTCTTCGATGGCTTTTCTTTTGGCGGCCTTCTTTTTGTGTGGTGGTGGGGTAGGTCGATATTTTTCAGGCTGTAAGGGCTTTAACAAGCGCCCTTTGACAGAGTCTGGGATAGGCTCATCCAAGATGTTTTTAACCACATGATGGAGAGTTGAATTATCATCAGGTATTTCTGCTAGTAACTGCTCTATGTATTCATCCATAGTAGCCATGTTACTGTATCTTTAACTTTACCTATATACTAACAATTCTCTAATAGGAAATACAGTAGAAAATCTTTCAGCATTTATCTTTAACTTTACCTATATTCTAACAATTCTCTAATAGGAAAAACAGTAGAAAATCTTTCAGCATTTTTGTTGGACTTTACCTATATACTAATAATTCTCTAATAGGAAATAAATTAGAATATAACCATCTAAACTCTTTTTTAACCATACTAGATAGAAATGGCAGACAGCCGTCTAAACTCTTTTTGAGTCCTTCGATTCCTATTTATGTAATTTATGGTAATAACTGATTTAACACCACATTTCATACAAAGTAGATGGTGTGTTTTCACCGACACTCCACAGTTTGTGCATAGTAGTGGGTCTGTTCTTCCTACCCTCTTACTGACACTATTTAGAAGCCTCCGTGGTCGAATGGTTACGCTACTCGCCTTGTAAACCAGGGGTCGCAGGTTCGATCCCGGGCTTCTCCAGACTTTCGAATGAGTCTTTAAACCGAGGTTCCGTCTCTGTATGACCTAAGCTGTTGGTGGGACTTAAAACTGAAACACTCACCCACTCACTGACACTGTTATGTCGCCCACATAATTCTCCGCGGCAATTATTGTTGCAGAGTTCTCTCTTCCCCACAGGAATCCAAGGACACTTGTTCATTTTTGTGCTGTATGTTTTAAGTACTATAGTTCTCTAATACAAACACACCCCAACCGGTGGGGCTGTTGGCGAGCGCAGGCTGGTCACGTGTTAGCCATGCGATATGGCAGGCAAACAAATATTTTATTCTATTGCATCCCCTCTCGGTGGGGCCGACCAGAGGGGTGGGGGTGGGCCCCACAGTATTGCGGGAATGAAAAAATTGTCCCCACTCGGTAGGGCCGACCCGGGGGCGGGTAGCCCCCACAGTGTGCGGGTGGGGGTTGTCCTAGAAACCCTATTGTGTATACTACTCAGGTTGCAATGAAATACTGCTTTAAGTTTGACCACAATCTATAAATCTGTTCAGGTGACTGGGTGCTGACTATTTAGTATGAAAGGCAAGAAATCTTTTTTAAGGATGTTGCCATATACGTTCGGGAAGGATTCATCCATTGGTTAAGGGGATACAGTGCTTCAAACTACCAAAGTTGATGACACTTCTTTGCCAAATATCGACAGCTTATGTCTTATGTCCCTGTGACTTTGAAAAACAAGAGCTCCGCAAGCGGGGCATATACGCCAGTTGCAATTAGTAAGATGGAGCATATATATACTGACTGTTGTACAACTTCGGGTTTGTGACAAATATTTAGCTAAAATTAAATAAATTGGATATCTCAAACCCGTGACCTTGACCTTGAATCTGCATGCGTAAAAATATGTTTACTACCACTGACACCGGAGATTATGGGTTATAATTAGGTCAATATGTCAACTAGAACTGTCAGAGGATCGGCCTATACCCCTACTTCAGCACATTTGACAGAAACGCACAACCTCTTGATCACAAGTCAAACTACTGTCTCTTGCATGTGATATTAGTAATCATTACGACATTGTATACTTAGTTTAAGGTTCCAGGACAGATTAACAAAATAAAAAGCAAACCTCCATCATCTAGTCATCATAATTGTATTGCATACCAAGTTTCAGGTGTCAAGCTGTTTTAAATCCTGAGAAATCTTTGAAGAAAAATGTAACATCAGCCTATATGGAGAGAGAGAGAGAAAGAAGAATGAAATAATAAATGAAGAAATAATCTGAGAACGCTCATTATCTCTTATGCAATATAAACCACAATTATTGCATTGTAAATCCAAGTGAGAGACTTTTAGCTTTTGTACTTTCTGAGAAATCTTTGAAGAAAAAAATTTAGACTGGCTTTTATGGAGAGAAGGAAGAATGAAAGAACAAATGAACAAATAAGGCAAGAAAACCAGTTGTCTCTTACACAACATATAAGCCACCATTATTGCATAGCATACAAGTCTGGGGCTTCTAGGTATTGCAGTTCCTGAGAAATATTTGACGAAAAACTTATTATTAGCATTTATTGAGAGAAATGAAGAATGAAAGAAGAAATGAATAAACGAGCAAGAAAAAGACCATTAACTCTTACACAATATAAGCCATCGTTATTGCATTACACAGCAAGTCTGAAACTTCTAGCTTTTGCTGTTACTAAGAAAAATTTAACATTGGCCTTTATAGAGAGAAAGAAAAATGAAAGAAGTCGTCATATGAGAAGAAGATTTCTACAGGTTTTTACTATTTATGGGCATGGCGGCCATATTGGTCACGTGACACAGTCCTTATGAACACATTTTCGTTCCCTCTTCCCAGAGGCTCCACATGTAATTTGGTTCAATCAACCATGCAGTTTAAATGGAGAAGAAGATAAAAATACTGAATCTAAGCCATCCAGAACAAAGGCCAGTGAATGACCTTGACCTATGGAATTGATAAAACTTTCATTCAGCTGATTGCAATAACATTTCTGATGTCAGAGACTACCAGAAAATTCACTGTTTTTGCCTTTTTTTCATACAAATGTCTTAGTGACCAAATTTGACCTTGACCTAACCGGCCCGGATAGCTCTGTGGTAGAGCGTCCGTTTCAGGAATGGTAGTTGCGGGTTCGCCGGGCGCGCCATACCAAAGGCGTGAAAAATTGTACTAGGAGCTCCCTTGACTGACGCTCGAATTATCAGGGGTAGTTCTAGGAAGATAAATGAAGGCAGGTAAGTATTTGTTAAAAGATACATTGTTTGTCGCATTAAAAGCTCTACAGAGCTTATGTTGTTTGTTTCGGAAATGCGACTTTAAATAAAGTTTCTTCATTTTTACGTAAAACAGGTCAAGGTCAACCAAAGGTCATCATTTGAACAAACTTGGTAGGACCCAAGTCCCCGATGCTGAATACAAAGCTTCAAGGTTATCGGCCATTTGGTTCCTGAGAAGAAGATTTTTAAAGGTTTTTACAATATATGGGCATGGCGGCCATATTGGTCATGTGGCCCAGTCCTTAAGAACAAACTTCTCCATTCCCATAGAGGCTCCACATGTAATTTGGTTTCAACTGGCCCAGTAGTTTCAGAGGAGGTGTCATTTGCAAAAGTTGACGCAGGCAACCACGACATCGACGCCGGACCATTGCCTATACTATAAGCTCCCCTGGAACCTTCGGCTCTAGTGAGCTAAAAGAGCAGAAGGCCTAAAATCGTACGGCAGATAGTAGATTGCCTAAGAAATATTTCTATGAAAGTTTTGTCAAAATATCTGCAGAGGCTTGGCAGTAAATACCATTTTTCAATTGAAATGAAAAAATTAACAATGGCATATATGGAGAGAAAATAGAATGAAAGAACAGCTGAACAAATAAGCTCAAAAGCCCATTGTCTCTTACACAATGCAAATCATCATCATTGCATAGCGTACTAAGTTTGAGGCTTCTAGCTTTTGTAGTTCCTGAGAAATCTTTGACGAAAAATTTGACATTCGTCTACATGGAGAGAGAGATGAATGAAAGAACAGATGACCAAATAAGCAAATAATGCCGATTGCCCCTCACACAATACACGTCATCATTAATGGTTAGTATACCAAGCTTGAGGTTTCTAGCTTTTATGTTTTTGAGAAATCTTTGACAAATAAAAAATCGGATGGAAAGACGCACGCATGGATGGACTGACGGACAGAAGTACAGAGATGTAAACCAGTATACTTTTTGGTTTAATAAACCGTTTGAAACTGGAATTGGTATTTGTGTGTTTTCTCTGCACGCAGACAGGGATAGATTAGAAGTTTGGGTTTTGGAGACTAACCACATCAAAAATTATAATACAAGATTCAAATTGTGACTCTGACCTTGAGCTAGAAACACTGAGACATGAGTTCTGTACATCTTTCAATTAAAACAAAACACACAAAAAACAACATTTTACCCAAGCAAAATTAATGTAAATCCTATATTGAGTAAAAATGAAATCAAAGGTTCAAACTGTTAACCTTCAACAATGACCTTGACTTTGAATTGGGATGATTGAAACAAAAATTTTGCATACAGTGTCACTGATGGGTCGGCATGGTTGAGTTACGGGCTCTGCACATCATGTCACTTTGGCAAACATTTGACCAAAGTTTAAAGAAAATTTTTCATGGTGTTAAGGAGATAAATTAAAGGCTCAAACTCGTGACCTTCAATTGTGACCTTGACCCTGAGTCGGCATGGTTGAGTAATGAGTTCTGCACACCATCTCACTTCGGTCAAAGTTCAATATAAGTCCTTCCAGAGATGGAGGTATGGAACAGACAAGAAAGTGTTACGGATGGACAAACAGACAGAAGGACAGACGAAGGCCCCTCCTATAATCCCCTCCCAGCTTCATGACAGGGTGTTAACAAATTGGACAAACTTTAAAAAAGGAGTCGTGAAAATGTTATGGTCCTAATTCTTAATGCTGGAGGTCTGTTCAGAAAATCATGGGATATCTTTGTATAATACTCTTCAAATGCCATTTCCATGTAAAACAATGTCTTCTAAACGTATCTATGGTGTTGGTTATGCTGCATAAGACACATGAAGTACTGTTTCTATATAATAATAAGTTCGTCTGTCATTACTGACAACGACCAATCTTAATCATATTTGAGAAATGTTACTATATGTGTGTTCTAAGATGGCTGATGAGACCGATTCTAGCTCTGAACTGTCTGTTGCAAATAGAGCAACAGAGGCTAGAGGAAGACAGCTCAGTTGGTGACGCCTTAGCACTGGCTTTGCGCTGTGCACGTTACTGCTCAGCTTTACTTATTCATATTCATTGGCACCCCTTTTGATGATACGTCGCAACTTTGCTCTGTCCTGTACGATTTGTTCCCACGACTCTGTTGGAATGTTGAAGTACCTGAGGGAGGCTTTGAGGGTGTTCTTGAGGCGATTCTTCTGACTGCCTTTGGAGCGCTTGTCCATTTCTAGTTCTCCATAGAGAATTTTCTTTGGCAAAGGTTCCTTAGGCATTCTGGTAGCATCGCCTGTCCATATTAACTGTGCTAATTTCAGAAGAGTATGTATACTTTGCATCCCTGCCCTGTTCAGGACTTCTGTGTCTGGAATCCTGTCTTGCAACTTAATCTTTAAGAGTTTTCTAAGACAGCTAGTACGGAAGTGATTCAGTCTTTTGGCATGTAGTTGGTAAACTGTCCATGTTTCACATGCATACAATAGTGTTGGCAGCACCACAGCGCTGTAGACTTTCAGTTTTGTGTCAAGTCTGATTCCACTTCGATCCTAGACACTATCACGTAGTCGGTCAAATGCTGCACTAGCTTTGGCAATCCTGGCATTGACTTCATCATCAATGTGCACGGCTCTTGACAGTGTGCTACCAAGGTAGGTGACCTTGTCTACCACATGCAATCTTTGACCTTTCACTGTGATGGTGGGCTCTTTGTAAGACTTACCAGGTGCTTACTGATATACCACTTCAGTCTTTTTGATGCTGATTGTGAGATCTTAGTTATCACAGGAGTCGAATACTTGATCTATACCTTTCTGCATCTTCTCTTCTGTAGAAGCACCACCTTTTGCCATGTCATCAGCAAAGAGGAACTCATCTAGCAACTCTGTCTGCACCTTGGATTTGGCTTGCAACCTTCTGGGATTGAAAAGCTTCCCATCAAAGCGATACCTAATAGGTATGCCGTTGTCACCATCCTGGAAAGCATCTGTGAGCATGGCAGAGAACATCATGCTGAATAGTGTTGGGGCTAACACAAAGCCTTGCTTGACTCCGTTTGTCACAGGGAATGGATCTGAAAACTCACCATCGTTTTGGACCTGTGCAAGCATACCATCGTGGAACTGTCTCACCATTGCTATGAACTTGGTTGGACATCCATACTTCACCATGATCTCAATAGGGTGGGGGGAGTCAGTATTCGATTAAGAAAAGTTAGTCCCCCTATTTCCATATAACTGTTAACTAAATCTGTGTTGCAATATACAGGGTAGACAGAGCTCTTAAGTCCACCTTTTCATGCTCTCTATGAAGCACAACCAGCTCTGCAATCCTGTCTTGGCCAATGAAACAAAGAAATGATTTCCTCCACCACAGCTGCCAAAGCAGACTTCACAAAGCTAGAACAGGTTTCGCCATTAGCAAGCTCTCAGGACTTCCAGAGAGCATAAATGATCATGAGACTTCCCTTATCTGGTGAGAGGCATGCAAGTGTAACCCAATGACCAAACCATATGAGTTCGAAGACAAGTTCTATGATGATCTGGACTCCGTTTTTATGCTACACCCCGGACAAACAACCTCGTCTTCCTGGGGGACCCAGGGATGAGTTATTTGTTTGTTAACCAGTACAGTGCACATTCTTTCGCCAAAAACTGACAACTGCCCTCCTTGAATGAATGACCGTAAAAAATTTATGGTCAATCTCCATGGAAGAATGTTGCTGACCCCATCAGGTATTGAACTCGCGTCCTCCTGACCACCAGTCAGACAAACATCCGACTAAGATACAGAGGGCGGCTATTACGGGAAGAAGTGACTGGGACTGAAAAGATAGTGCTATGTGTGAATTCCTTGTAACAGACTATGTCTTCAGGAGGTGCATACAGAAAAGACATTGAGCTAATGTATCCGGAAGCATTCCTGGTATATTTTATATATACACTTTATACAAGTTTGTAACATACCTTGGATAGTTGAAACAGAAATCTTGTCTTGATTACAATATGAGCCTTGACCTTTGAGAGCAGTATAGGTTTCGCCCAGAACTGGACAATGTACTATGCCTGCAACTACCTGAAAGACAGTATAATTCCAAAATATGAGCCATTTATTTCATACTTACTTTGTATTTCTTTTTTAAATTTCTGCCATACAAATTATCTGACAGAAAACTGGGTTAGCAATGTTTGCCCTCTCTCTTTCTCTCTCAAAAAGAAATAGAAGTGAAGGCAACGATCAGAAATCGAAACAATTTAAACCATAGCTCCCATCAGAGACACCAAAAGAAAAGAAACACACACAAAAAAAAGAAACAACCAGACCCCATAAATCCGTGAAGTCCTGGGCATTATTTGATCAACTTGTTCATCACCAAGTGAGTCTGACCTTTGGTTCTTTTAACCGATTCAGCATTGGAAACCCTAAAGGGGTGCTTTGGCAAACAGTGTTGGCCCAGATCAGATGCCGCAGAACGCCGCATCTGATCAGGGCCTACACTGTTTGCAAAAAATAAGCCATTTTCGAATACATTTGAAGAAAAAAACAACCTGACACCCCTAAATTTCGAAATTGACTCCTGCCATATATAAAGTGGAATATGTTCTATAAAAGGGTTATCCTTTGGAAGCAAGGAATACACCACAGAACCGAAAAATATGGAGTGTATATGTTTTTTGGGCCAGACTAGCTAGTTTTGGCCAATTAGGCCTCACCAGTGACCCTCAGATATTTTCAAAATTCCAATGATCCCAAAGGACAGGAAAATATAATCTTCACTATGATGTAGGGCAGGGAGACGTTCTACCGCCGCCACATATTCCCACACACCAGCTGTAGTGAAGTTAAATATGTTCTATAAAAGGGTTATCCTTTGGAAGCAAGGAATACACCACAGAACTGAAAAATATGGAGTGTATATGTTTTCTGGACCAGACTAGCTAGTTTCGGCCAATTGATTCCAATTGGTATAAAAAAGTTAAATAAGTTTCACTGTAGATGGTCAAATTCTATTGGATCATTCTATTGATTTAATTTGTATTGTTTTAATATTCGTCAGTACATATATCTGCAGCCATGAATTGGAACATCTGAATATTCATGTACTTTCATCTCACACCCCATGCTGGTCCCATATGCATTAATCAGCCTGGAAGTTTCACAGAAAAACAAGAGGCCCATGGGCCACTATGCTCAGCAGAGCTCAGGTGGGCACTGCCCAATGACAGCCATGTATTTTAACATGATATCATTTTAATCTACCAATTATAAAGTCTCCCAAATGAACCCCTAAATCCAAATGAGCATCCATCTGGGCTCAGTATCTAAAACATTAGGCCTTTTATTAAGTAGAGGGTATAGGGCATGGAATCAATGGAGCCCTGGTTGGTATCACTAAATGGGTCTTATCATAAGGAATAAGAATATATATGGTGTAGCAGTGGGGATCTGTATACCGAGTTATAAGGCCTCTTAAGCGGTGGAGGGGTTGGGGCATGTCCTGTTGATCCCAGGAAAGCCCAGGATTGTTGTCCCTATAAGGACCAAGAATATATATATATGGTTTATGGGTGGGAATCTGAATGGTTTCTGATATATGAGACCCTTCTATGTTGTAGAGTGGAGAGGAATGCCCCTGCGACCCCCAAGTGGGTGTGTTATTGATAAGAACAAGAACATATATGATTATGGGGTGGGGATTTGAATGGTTTCTGAAATATATGGCCTTTTAAAGTGGAGGGGCTGGGCGCATTGCCCTAGCACAAAGTGACCCCCAGGTTGGTGTGACTGAATGAGTCTTAGCATAAGGAACAAGAATATTATAGTTTATGGGTGGTGATCTGAATGATTTCTGAGATATATGGCTTTTAATGAAGTAAAGCAGTTGGGCATTACCCAGGCAGTCCGGATGACTCCCAAGCTAGTGTTATTTGAATGTGTCCTATCACAAAGAATATAGTTATATATGGTTTAGGGGTGGGGCTCTGAAGAGTTTCTGAGATATATAGCCTTTTGTGAAGTGGTGGGGTAGGGCAAGGCCCTGGCTTGACCCGGGAGACCTCCAGGTTGACGTCAATGAATGTGTCTTATCATAAGGAACAACAATATATAGTGTTAGAGGTGGGGATCTGTAAGGTTTCCAAGATATTGGGTCTTTAATGAAATGAAGGGTTGGGGCACGGCTCCGGCACATCCTGGGGGACCCCCAGGTAAGTGTCAATGAATGCGTCATATCATAAGAAACAAGAATATATAAGGTTTTAGGGCGGGGATCTAAATGGTTTCTGAGATAGATGGCCTTTTGTGAAGTGGAGGGGTGGGGCAAGGCCCCGGCGCACCCAGGAAGACCCCCCAAATTGGTGTCAATGAATGAGTCTCTTCATAAGGAACAAGAAAATATAGGGTTTAGGGGGGATCTGTAAGGTTTCCAAGATATTGGGCCTTTTGTGAAATGGAAGGGGTGGGGCATGACCCCAGCACAACCTGGGGTTTTGGGGTGGGGATCTAAATGGTTTCTGAGATATAAAACCTTTTGTGAAGAAGAATGGGTGGGGCAAGGCCCAGGCGCAACCCGGGAGACCCCCAAGTTGGTGTCAGTGAATGTATATTTTCATAAGGATCAAGAATATACAGTAGAATTCCGCTTAAAGACCACCCCTATATTAGGACCACTCCGCTATAAAGACCGGTTTTTGCCAGACCCAAATTATTATTATATAATTAATTGTTTTTTATTCCGATAAAGAGACCACCCCGCTATTCAGTATTTAGACCGCTTTCAAAAGACCAAATCTGTCATTACTGTTCGCTATTGAGACCACTTTTTGGTCACGTCAAGTTAATTTAAATCACTTAGTTGAATGATCAGCTATAAATTTTTGCTGGATTCTTCACCATTATAACTGCTCTTGGAAATGTCCACACATATCCCTAAAGGTGTGAATAACAGCAGTTTACCTGTACTAATCTGTGTGTTGTTTAAACAAATGTGTCATGAGTTTCACCATCAAGGCTAAATGAATAGTATTAATAGTTTTGGTAATGTGCAGCTTTGTTTTCTTCAGATATAAAGAAGATTATTTTGGAACAATTAAAATCATGAATGTGATTTTTGTTGGTGTAATGTTGCCTATACATGTAATAAGGAAAAGGATAGAACCGATTTACCAAATAGCAATAATATAGACACAATACACATAAAAAAGAACTTAAATCCATCTTGCCAACAATATTTTTCACCCGAATTCCATTATTAGGACCACCCCGCTAATAAGACCGCTTTTAACAAGTATAGAAAGTGGTCTTAACAGCGGAATTTCACTGTATATGGTTTAGGAGTGGGGATCTGTAAGGTTTCCAAGATATTGGGCCTTTTGTGGAATGGAGAGGGTGGGGCATGACCCCGGCACGTACTGGGGGACCCCCAGGTTGGTGTCACTGAATGCATCTTATCATAAGGAACAAGAATATATATGGTTTTGGGGTGGGGATCTGGATGGTTTCCAAGTTATATGGCCTTTTATGAAGTGGAGGGGTGGGACATGGCCCCGGCTTAACCATTGGGACCCCCATGTTGTCATTAAAGCATATGGCTGAGAGACATTTACTCAAGGAACATTTCTATAAAAGTTTTGTCAAAATATCTGCAAAGGTTGGGCAGTTAATGCCATTTTTTCAATTTTCCCCATTATAAGTCTATGGAAAATCTAAGTTGCCACAGCAACCAAACTAAAGAGCAAAATTTCATAAAAAACACAAAGCCTGTAAAGGCAAATATTGTTAATATGTTCATAAAGTCTCAGCCTCCTACAGCATATGGTTTATGTGGAGATTATTTTGTAAGTATTTATTTTCTATTTTTTGCATTTTGGTTTCCATGGCAACCAATAAAAATGATCATAGGCCTAAAAGCATATGCCTAAGGAACATTTCTATGAAAGTTTTGTCAAAATATCTGCAGAGGCTTGAGTTAGGAGGCCTTCATGCGGACTGAACAAATTATTTGTCTAAATCGTGACGGAAGTAAGGGCGAGGATTGTGGCCACGTAAAATCGATTTAAGCCCCCCAGTGGAAATCTTCCACTGACCGTTCCAAGGCGGCTCTTCTGTGGCGATTTATGTATGTTGTTGTTTGTTACTTACTGTGTGTATCACTTGTGTCTTTTTATTTTTGGATGGCCATATGGCCATTTTGTGGGAAAGTAACTGTCCATATGGCCTTCCTTTGTTTGGGTTTCCATTATGGTCTGCTCGCTTAATGTTTGTATTTCTTTCCCTTTGGTGTCTTTTATGGATGGAGTAAGTTAATTGTATCAATTCCTGATCTTTGTTTTACATCTACTTGGCAGTAAATGTCATTTTTCAATTTTCCCCATTATAAGTCTATGGAAACTATAAGTTACCATAGCAACCAAACTGATGAGCCGATTTTCATAAAAAAGCACAAACTTTCAATCCCCCAGCCCAAGGATGCTACAGATAAAATTTGGGCCCAATCGACCCAGTGGCTTCGGGGGAGATGTCGTTTGAAAGTGTTGACGTGGAGATGATTTTGTAAGTATTTATTTTCTATTTTTTGCATTTTGGTTTCCATGGCAACCAATAAAAATGATCATAGGCCTAAAAGCATATGCCTAAGGAGCATTTAGACGCAGACGACGACGGACAACTGCCTAATTATAAGCTCCCCCGGAGCCTTCGGTTCTGGTGAGCAAAAAAAAAAAAAAAACACAGCACTCAGAATTGTGGTTATTGCGCATGACATGCCTGCTTAACCTCATGTACATCTGTACCAAGTACAGTCAATATGTCTCAAAGGGTATGAGAGATATGGTGATCACAAGGTGGGCATACTGTCATATTGGAAGGGGAGATAACTAAAATAACACAGCACCAAAGTTGTGGTTCTTGTGCATGACAAGCATTCTATACCTTGTATACAATTGTGCCATCAATATATCTCAAAGGGTATTGAAGTTATGACCATCATGAGGTTATATTGTTAGGGAAGATAACTAAAAAACCATGTCACCCAGAGTTGTAATTCTTGTGCATTACATGCCCACTTAACCTCGTGTATATCTGTACAAAGTACAATCAATACGTCTCCAAGGGTATTGGAGATATGGTGATCACAAGATGGCCATACTGCTATATTGGAAGGGGAGATAACACACATACCATAGCACCCAGAGATGTGGTTCTTGGATATGACACACCTTGTGCCAAGTACCATTAATATATCTCAAAGGTTATTGGAGTGACGGCCACCAAAAGTTTATATTGTCAGGGGAGATAACTCAAAATCCGGAGCACCCAGGATCATGGTTCTTGCCCATGACAGGCCTGCTTTACCTCATGTACAAATGTACTGGGTACCATCACTATATCTCAAAGAGTATTAACGATATGACCATCACAAGGTAGTGATTCTTTTTTACTGGAAAGGGAGATAACTCAAAAACCATGGCACTGAGAGTTGGGGTTCTTGCTCATGACAAGCCGTCTCAGCCTTGCGAGTGATTGTGCCAGGTAACATCAATATAACTCAAAGGGTATTGGAGTTAATGCCATCGCAAAGGAGTAACTCTATTTCATTGGGAGGGGAGATAACTAAAAAAACTATGGCACCCACAGTTGTGGTTCTTGCGCATGACACGCCGTCTCAGCCTTGTGAACAATTGTGTGAGGTACCATCAATGTGTCTAAAAGGGTATTGAGATTATGGCCATCACAAGGTGGTCATTCTATTTTATTAGAAGGGGAGAAAACTCGAAAGTTGTCTGTCGAATGGTTTCAAAGCAGATTTCAGAGAAGATTTTTAAGGTTTTCTCCATATAAGCCCATATATGGCCCAAGCGCTATAATTTGAACAATCTTCGTAGAAGCTTCATACCACATATCAAAGACGAAGGCCTTATGGTTTCTGAGGAGAAGAATTTTAAATGTTTTTCCAATATAAACCTATGTAAAACCAGTGGGACAAAGGGCAGGCCATTTTTTTGGCCCCTGGGCTATAATTTGAACAATCTTGGTTTAAACATTATTTATTTTGATTTGTCAAACATTTACAAGATCATACATAGATAGAATACACTAGTACATGCATACAGGATTTGAAAACAAGCATTCAGCCCTAGAACAATCTTGATAGAGGTCCACTTGATGAAGCTTCATGCCAAATATCAAAGACCTGGGCATTCTGGTTTCAGAGAAGATTTTTTTTTTTTTTTTGGGGGGGGGGGGGGGGGGGGCGGTTTGGTTTTACGGCCCTTTCAAGATTATTCCATTCATATCGAGCCGATCGTTAATCAGAGGTCGGCGAAAACCGGAGTACCCGAAGAAAAACCACCTGAACTTCCGTTGAAGAACTTGGCGTCTCACATGTGACCGGAGCGAGGCTCGAACCACAGCAGTGGGAGACCTAATGATCGAGAGTCAGCGCTCTTAACCACTCGGCTACGGAGGCCAGTAGTTTCAGAGAAGATTTTAAAAGGTTTTCCCTAGATAAGCTTATGTAATACCAGTCGGCCCCTTGGCGGGACCATCTTTGGCCCTAGGGCAATAATTGAACAATCTTGGTGAAGCTCTGTACTAAATATCAAAAGGGCCTTCTGGTTTCAGACAAGAATGTTTTTTTAAAAGGTTTTTCTTATTTTCTCCAATTTGTTGCCATGGCAACCAGAGTTCTGCATGGAATAGAATTCTTTGAACAACTTTTAGAGAGTACCACCCAAAGATAATTTCTGCCGAATTTGGTTAGAATCCATCCAGTGGTTTAGGAGAAGATGTTGTTTAAAGGAAATTGTGAACAGACATACAGACGACCACGGACAGTGAGTGATCACAATAGCTCCCCCAGAGCCTTCGGTTCAAGTGAGGTAAAAACAAATATTTGTTTCAATTAAATAAGCGGACCCCGGTGGGGGCGGGGGGGGGGGGGGCATTTTTTTCTCCAAGGCTATAATTTGAACTATCTTCGTAGAAGTCCACTAGATGAAGCTACATACCAAATATCGAAGACCTGGGATTTGTGGTTTCAGAGAAGTTTTCATTATACAAGAGGGCCTTAATGGCCCTGGATCGCTCACCTGATCTATAGGGTAACTAGAGCTGTCAGTGAAACTGACCAGGGCCCCGGCAGTGCCATCAGAGGAATTTGATTTTTCAAAGGGCCACAACACTTAGAGTAATGTTGCTAGAGTTACGGAACTTGCTATGTAACTGTGTAATGATATTGTGACCTTATATCTGAAGTTTGAAGCTGATGCAGTTGACGGTTTGTAAGTTATGAATAAACAAGAAAAATGCCTAATAGCATTATGGACGTTTTTTTTTCAGTACGGTTAGGATGGTGGTGGCATGGGTGGGGTAGGGTGGGGTGTGCTGGTGTGGGGTAGGGTGGGGTGGGGTGGGTTAGGAGTCTGGTGGGACGGGGTGGAATTTGTGGTGGGGTGGGGTGTGGGGTGGGATGGGGTGTGGTGGGGTTGTGGGGTGGGGTTGGCTTAGGTGGGTGGGATGGGGTGAGGTCGGGTAAGGTGGGGAGTGGTGGGATGGGGTGGGGTTGGGGGTGGATTGGGGTTGTTTTGGGATGGGGGTGGGGTGGGGTTGTGGGGTAGGGTATGCTAGGGTAGGGTGGGGTGGGTAGTGTATGTATGTAAAACTAAGTTTGCATGTATGCACAGAACAAATGCAATATCCTAACCCAGTAACAACTTCTTGTGGAGTGGGGGGGGGGGGGTAATGATTTGTTTATGTGTTTTAAGAAGAAAAAATAAATAAAGTTTTTTTTTTTCTATTTTTAGCTCTGGTGGACACTGATTTTAGTGATTTTGAAAAAGGTTACCTAATGAACATTTCTGTATGTATGTTAAACTATGTATGCATGTAGAATAGAATAGAATAGAATAGAATAGAATAAAGTTTATTTCCAATCATGGGCCACCATGTGGCAGCATATTAATCACAATTTATAATAATAAAGCAACAACTCAAAATAAACTCTGTAAATACTGTAAAACAACTAAAGCTTGATTCTGATTAGTAAAAAAAAAAAACAAAAAAACAAAAAAAACAAATTAAATAAGGCACAAGTTAAGTACAGCATCCCACCATCGGGATGCGGTCAGGCAAACAATGATAACCACGACCAGTAATAACACAATATGGCAACTAATCAGGGCCACAAATTTGTATGTACAGAACAAATGCAATATCCTAACCCAGTAACAATTTTTTGTGGAGGCGGCGGGGGGGGGGGGGGGGATTGATTTGTTTATGTGTTTTACGAAGAAAAAAAAAATAAAGTTTTCTTCTATTTTTAGCTCTATTTTTAGCTCTAGTGGCCACTGATTTTAGCAATTTTGAAAAAGGGTCACCTAATGAACATTTCTGTAAAATAATTTTGAAATCGGGCCATTATCCCAGGAGGAGATGTCGTTTAAAGAAATTGTTGACGGACGACGGACATCAACTCACCTTGAGCACTTCGTGCTCAGGTGAGCTATAAAAAGAACGAAAAAAAAAAGAAAAAAAAAAGAAAATTCCATGCCTATGCATGCATGTATGTATTATTACTAGCAAATATCAGGGGAGGAAGATAATAATTGTTCATATGTGTTTATGGAGAAGAAAAGAATAATAAAGAAAAAAAAAGAATGAAAAAAGAAAGAAAGAAAAAAAAAGAACAAAAAAAAAAAATGTCTCCAACGGGGTTTGAACTCACGCCCCTCAGATTCATAGTCAACAATAGGATTCGTAGTCCAGCACTCTATCCACTACACTGGCATTTGAAAAAAGGTTAACCAAAAGGTAAACCTGAAAAACACAAGTTTGACAAATGACAATTTCCGCCAAAATTTTAGTCTTTTGCGCCATTTATGGATAATACATGAAAGCGGTACCTCCACTTATGCATCAGTCCTGATATTAAAACAATCTGCTACAGAATAGATGAAAAATATCACTTTGAAAAAAAGGTTAACCAAAAGGTAAACCTGGGACGACGCCCGCCCGCCCGCCCGCCCGTCCGCCCGCCCGCAGGACGCCCGCCCGCCCGGACATCGCTATTTCAAAGGACGGATTTTTTTTTAAAAACCCGTCCAAAAACGAAAGGGTATTACTTTATGGCAACTGTCAATAACTTCGGCTTCATTTTCATTTGGATATCTATATTGGTTTTGAAATTAAGATGTTTCAAAAGGCAATAACTCTCAGAGTTTTATAGCTAGAGGTAAGTAACTTGCCATGAAATTGTTTAATGTTGTTGTGATCTTACGTTTAAAGGTTGAAAACGATGCGTTTGAAGGTTTGTAAGTTACAAAGAAATAAAAGCACGCTAACACTGCATGATACCCCACCACTGCAAGATAATATGGTTATAGCCTTGCCCATAATAGTGGTACTTTTAAGTGCTATAGTTATCTGTAAAACTTCACTAAGGCATTCAATATAGTAAAGGAAGTACATACATGTATATCAAAAGGGCAGATAATACAATAACCAGAAAAGCAGAGTGACTGTCCTTGGCAATAATATGTGTCCTTTAGTGTTTTAAAATTTGAAGAAAATCCATGAAAAGATTCTTAAGTTATTGATCGCAAACTCAAAAAAAAAAATTGTGAGAAATTAATCAAGTTATCGGTCGGAAATGGTGTGGATGGACGGACGAACGGACAGACACCGGAGGGTATATTATAATACCCCAGCACTATCGTGTGATGGGGTATAACAAAAAGAAGAAAAGAAAAAAGTCATTCCCGATATAAACATGTAGGCACAATTTGAAAAAAAAAATGTGAAAAATTAATCAAGTTATCGGTCGGAAATGGTGGGGATGGACGGACGGACAGACAGACGGACGGACAGACACCGGAGGGTATATTATAATATCCCAGCACTATCGTGTAATGGGGTATAACAAAAAGAAGAAAAGGAAAAAAAACAAGAGGCCCAAGAGGGCCTGTCGCTCCACCGGCTAACTTCAGACAATTGTCATATTTATTACATTAACCAATGGTATACTAGTGGACTCTTCTATTGCTATATGTTGGACCAGTCCATTTGTCATATAAGGGGTGTCAGGCCTATTTTTTTTTCTATTTTTGATGGAAAATTCTGTTAGCAAATAGTGCAGGCCCTGATCAGACATGGTGTTCTGTGGGGTCTGATCTGGGCCAGCACTGTTTGCCAAGGTACCCATTTAGGGTTTTCCCGCATGCAATGGGTAAAATAGAAACAAGTGATCCACCCAAGGAATGTCCATTCTATATTTTTTGGACCCGAGAGCCATGGTTGGCAGGATTTATGTGAGTGACCATTTGGCATTGCTCCGTTCTAAATATCTAAAGCTCTGGGCCTTATGGTTTCAGAGAAGAAGACTTTTTTTTAAGTTTTTCCTATTATAAGTCTATGGGAACTAATATGCCTCTGGGCGTGACCAATTTTTTACCCCAGGGGCATTGTTGGCAGGATTTATTTGAGTGACCACTTGACGTTGCTGCATACTTAATATCTAAGCTCTGGGCACTGATGGTTTCAGAGAAGATTTTTGTCAGTTTTTCCCAGTATAGGTCTATGGGAGCTTATGGGCCTCAGGGTGTGGCCAATTTGGACCCCAGGGGCATAGTTGGCAGGATTTATGCAGATGAATACTTCAAGTTGCTAAATACTAAGCTCTTGGCCTTATGGTTTCAGAGGAGAAAAGTTTCAAGATTTTGTCATTATTAGTCTATGGGAGCTACTAAGCACCGGGGCGTTGCCAATTTGGACTCAAGAGTCATAGTTCGCAGGACTTAGTAGGTGACCACATAACTTTGCTACATACTACAGTTCAACCTGTATTAAGCAAGTGCCTAAGGGATAGTCAAAATATGCTTGCTTAAGACAGGTTCTTGCTTAATACAGGTGAAATTTAACACATCTGCCTTTCTTGGGAACTGAATGCCTGCTTGCTTAAGACAGGTTGCTTGCTTAGTAGAGGTGGCCACTAAGACAGGTTTTACTGTAAATGTCTTAGCTTTAGGCTTTATGGTTTCAGAGAAGAAGTTTTTCCGTTTATTGGTCTATGGAAGCTAATGAGCCAAAGGTGGTGGCCATGGCGGCCATGTTTTTTGTCTGATCAAAATTTCTTCAATGAATCTGACAATGGTAGACACAAGGAACATTCATGAAAATTAAGAACGAAATCCATTTAGCGGTTTTGGAGGAGAAGATTAAAAAAAAAAAAAGATCCCTTTATGAGTCTATGGAAGCTAATTAGCCAATGGGCGTGTCCATGGCGGCCATGTTTTTTGTCTGATCAAAATTGCTTCAAGGAATCTGACAGAGGTCCACCCAAGGAACATTCATGCAAAGTAAGAATGAAATCCATTACGTTGAGCGGTTTTGGAGGAAAAGGTTTTTAAAACTTTTCCCCATATAAGTCTTTGAAAGCTAATGAGCCAAGGGGCATGGCCATGGCAGTCATGTGGGGCACGGCCATGGTGGCCATGTTTTTTGCCTGATCCGAATTTCTTCAAGGAATCTGACAGAGGTCCACCCAAGGAACATTCATGCAAAATAAGAATAAAATCCATTGAGCGGTTTTGGAGGAGAAGATTTTTAAATATTTTTTTTGCTTTCGATGCCATTTTGTTCTGCATGTAACAAAATTCTTTGAAGGAATTCAGAAGAGGACTATGTGAGAAACATTCCTGTGAAGTTTGGTTACAATCGACCAAGTAGTTAAGGAGGAAATGTTTAAAGAAAAAAGTCAACGCACGGATGCACAACCGCACAGACGCACAACAGACACAGGGCCATAACATATAACATAAGACCCGCCGGTCTTTGGCCAGTGGAGCTAAAAAATGAACAGATTTATGTTTTTTATTTCTTTATTTATTTATTTTTTCCTTTCCTCCGTCGGATTCGGTATGCCTCCCTTTTCAACTAAGCCATTTTAACCCTCAGGGATCTGGAGAACTGTTGACACTGTAGTATAATTAGGTCTAATAAATCAATCTCCCTCAGTATTTTGAATTTATTTTGAAACATCAAGTCGTATAAATAGAGTTTGTGTATCACCAGTGTGATGGGCATGTGAAATTTCTGATGTTTTGAATTTTAGAATGACAATTTGTAGGTGGACCTCTATAGATATGTGATAGTCATCAAAATTGGAGGAGATTAATTCAGATACAGAAAAGGTACTTTTAAATAAATAAATAAATAAATAAACAAGAACTTTTGAAGAAGAAAAGACTTTTTTAACATTACACTACATGTTATATAGTGAAAATAAACCCCGCCCACTGCAGCCATGTTTTATGTCGGATCAAAATTTCTTCAAGGAATCTGACAGAGGTCCACCCAAGGAACATGCATGCCAAATAACTATGAAATAAAACAAGAACTTTTGCAGAAAATATTTTCAGCATTACACTATATGTTATATAGTGAAAATAAGCCTCGCCCATGGCGGCCATGTTTTTTTGTAAGATCAAATTTTTTTCAAGGAATCTGACAACAGTCCACCCAAGGACAATTCATGCAAATTACAATGAAATCCCACAAGTACTTTTGCAGAAAATGATTTTTTAGCATTACGTTATATGTTAAATAGTGAAAATAAGCCCCGCCCATGGCGGCCATGTTTTTTGTCGGATCAAAATTTCTTCAAGAATCTAAAAGAGGTCCACCCAAGGAACATTCATGCAAAATAAAAACAAGGCATCGCATGCGATACAAATCCCCTCGCACTAGACAACTTCGTGTGTGGAAAACACTGAAATGGCAAAAGTCCAACTTGCTTGAGATATTATCATATGCAACATTTGTGTAAAGTTTGTTTAAAAATCCTCCAATAAATGTACATTCTAGAGTGATGACGTTTCTCTAAAAATAGCCATAGTGACCTTGACTTGAGGCCATGACCACGAAAGTAGATCTTGCTCAAGATATTATCATAAGCATCTTTTGTGTGAAGTTATATTAAAATCTGTTAATAAATGTAGGCGATAGAGCGATGACAAAGTTTTTCTAAAGATAGCCACAGTGACCTTGACTTTGAGGTCATGACCTTGAAAGTCGAAGTAAGTCGAGATATTATCATAAGAAACATTTGTGTGAAGTTCTATTACAATCCATCATTAAATGTAGGTGCTAGAGCGATGACAAAGTTTTTCTAAAAATAGCCACAGTGACCTTGACCTTGAAAGTTTAAATAGCTCGAGATATTGTCATAAGGAACATTTGTGTGAAGTTATATTGGAATTTGTGAAAAAATGTAGTCACTAGAGCAATGACAAAGTTTTTCTAAAAATAGCCACAGTGACCTTGACCTTGAAAGTCAAACTCGCTCGAGGTATTGTCATAAGGAACATTTGTGTGAAGTTATATTGAAATGGATGAAGAAATTTAAGTGCTAGAGCCATGACAAAGTTTTTTCTAAAAATAGCCACAGTGACCTTGACCTTGAAAGTGGAACTCACTAGAGATATTGTTATAAGAAACATTTGTGTGAAGTAATATTGAAATTGGTGAAAAAATGTAAGCGCTAGAGCAATGACAAAGTTTTTCTAAAAATAGCCACAGTGACCTTGACCTTGAAAGTCAAACTCGTTCGAGGTATTGTCATAAGCAACATTTGTGTGAAGTAATATTGAAATCAGTGAAGAAATGTAAGCACTAGAGCGATAACAAAGTTTTCTAAAAATAGCCATAGTGACCTTGACCTTAAATGTCGAAATGGTGAGATATGGTCATAAGGAACATTTGTGTGAAGTTATATTGAAATCGATGAAGAAATGTAAGCGCTAGAGGGATGACGAAGTTTTTCTAAAAATAGACACAGTGACCTTGACCTTGAAAGTGGAACTCGCTAGAGATATTGTCATAAGGAACATTGTATGAAGTTATATTGAAATTGGTGAAGAAATGTAAACGCTAGAGCGATGACAAAGTTTTTCTAAAAAATAGCCACAGTGACCTTGACCTTGACCTTGAGGCCATGACATTGAAAGTCGAACCCGCTTGAGATATTGTCATAAGGAACATTTGTGTGAAGTTACATTGAAATCAGTGAAGAAATATAGGCGATAGAGCGATGACAAAGTTTTTTCTAAAAATAGCCACAGTGACCCTGACCTTGAGGCCATGAGTTGGAAAGTCGAACTCGCTGGAGATATTTTTATAAGGAACATTTGTGTGAAGTTATATTGAAATTGGTGAAGAAATGTAGGCGCTAGAGCGATGAAAATGTTTTTCTAAAAATAGCCACAGTGACCTTGACCTTGAGGTCATGACCTTGAAAGTCCAACTCGCTCAAGATATTGTCATAAGGAACATTTGTGTGAAGTTATATTGAAATCAGTGAAGAAATGTAGGAGCTAGAGCGATGACAAAGTTTTTCTAAAAATAGCCACTGTGACCTTGACCTTGAAGCCATGACCTTGAAAGTGGAACTCGCTCAAGATATTTTTATAAGGATCATTTGTGTGAAGTTATATTGAAATTGGTGAAGAAATGTAAGCGCTAGAGCGATGACAATGTTTTTCTAAAAATAGCCACAGTGACCTTGACCTTGAGGTCATGACCTTGAAAGTCCAACTCGCTCGAGATATTTTTATAAGGATCATTTGTTTGAAGTTATATTGAAATTGGGGGAGAAATGTAGGCGCTAGAGCCATGACAAAGTTTTTCAAAAAATAGCCAGAGTGACCTTGACCTTGAGGTCATGACCTTGGAAGTCGATCTTGCTCCAGATATTGTCGTAAGGAACGTTTGTGTGAAGTTATATTAAAATCGGTCAAGAAATGTAGGCGCTAGAGCGATGACAAAAGTATGTACGTACGTACGTGGCGCTAGAGCGGATGACAAAGTATGTACGTATGTTGCGCTAGAGCGATGACAAAAGTACGTACTTACGTACGGGACAAATGCTATATCTCCCCTCACAACTATGTTGTGCGAGGGGATAATGAAATCCTACAGGTGGGTTTGGAGGAGAAGATGTTTAAAGATTTTTAATTTTTTGTGTGGTTTTGTTGCCATGGCAACCAGAGTTCTGGGTGTAACAAAATTCTTTGAAGGAATTTAGAAGAGGACTAAGTAAGGAACATTCCTGTGAAGTTTGGTTACAATTGGCCCAGTAGTTTAGGAGGAGAAGATGTTTTAGCATTACACTATATGTTAAATAGGGAAAATAAGCCCCGCCCATGGCGGCCATGTTTTTTGTCGGATCAAATTTTTTTCAAGGAATCTGAAAGGGGTCCACCCAAGGAACATTCATGCAAAATCAAAATGAAATCCAACAGGTGGTTTTGGAGGAGAAGATTTTTAAAGATTTTTAATATTTTGTGTTGTTTTGTTGCCATGGCAACCAGAGTTCTGGGTGTAACAAAATTCTTTGAAGGAATTTAGAAGAAGACTAAGTAAGGAACATTCCTGTGAAGTTTGGTTACAATTGGCCCAGTAGTTTAGGAGGAGAAGATGTTTTAGCATTACACTATATGTTAAATAGGGAAAATAAGCCCCGCCCATGGCGGCCATGTTTTTTGTCGGATCAAAATTTCTTCAAGGAATCTGAAAGGGGTCCACCCAAGGAACATTCATGCAATATAAAAATGAAATCCAACAGGTGGTTTTGGAGGAGAAGATTTTTAAAAATTTTTATTTTTTTTTTTGGTTTTGTTGCCATGGCAACCAGAGTTCTGGGTGTAACAAAATTCTTTGAAGGAATTAAGAAGAGGACTATGTAAGGAACATTCCTGTGAAGTTTGGTTACAATTGGCCCAGTAGTTTAGGAGGAGAAGATGTTTAAAGAAAAAGTTAACGCACGGACGCACGGACGGACGGACGCACGACGGACACAGGGCCATGACAAAAGCCCCGCTGGCCTTCGGCCAGTGGAGCTAAAAAGGTAAAAAAAAAGGAATGAAAAACAAAAAATGAGAAAAAAAAAACGAAAAAAAAAAAATTCATTGCAAAAAGAAAGAAAAGAAAAATAAACGGAAAAAAAAAGAAAAGAAAAAACGAGAAAAAAAGGAAAAAAAAAGAAAATTCCACTCCTCCACGGGGGTTTGAACTCACGCCCCTCAGATTCATAGCACAAATTAATCCAGTTATTGGTCGGAAATGGTGGGGACGGACGGACGGACAGACACCGGTCGGTATATTGTAATATCCCAGCACTATCGTGTGATGGGGTATAACAAAAAGAAGAAAAGGGTGAAAAAAAAGGGAAAAAAAGGAATCAAAAACCAAAAATGAGGAAAATTAAAAAAAATAAAAAACAAGAGGGCCATGATGGCCCTGGATCGCTCACCTGATCCATAGTGTAACAAGTGGGCCCCAGAGAGGGCCATTATTGGCCCCAGGGCTTTAATGTGCATAATGTTGAGGGAGGTCTTAAAGGTGAAGCTTCATACCAAACATCAACAAAGGCTATAATTTGAACAATCTTGGCAAAGGTCCACTAGATAAAGCTACACATCAAATATCAAAGACCTGGGCCTAGCGGTTTCAGAGAAGAAGATTTTTAAAGATTTTCCCTATATAAGCCTTTGTTAAACCAAAGGGCCCCCGGGACGAGGGCATTTTGCCCCAGCACTATAATTTAAACAATCTTGGTAGGGGTCCACTAGATGAAGCTTCATACCAAATATCAAAGACCTGGGCCTTGTGGTTTCAGAGAAGAAGATTTTTAAAGATTTTCCCTATATAAGCCTATGTAAAACCAAAGGGCCCCGGGTGAGGGGCATTTTTGGCCCCAGCACTATAATTTGAACAATCTTGGTAGGCGTCCACTAGATGAAGCTTCATACCAAATATCAAAGACCTGCGCCTTGTGGTTTCAGAGAAGAAGATTTTTAAAGATTTTCCCTATATAAGCCAATGTAAATCCAAAGGGCCCCGTGGTGGGGGCATTTTTTGTCCCAGCACTATAATTTGAACAATCTTGGTAGGGGTCCACTAGATGAAGCTTCATACCAAATATCAAAGACCTGGGCCTTGTGGTTTCAGAGAAGAAGATTTTAAAGATTTTCCCTATATAAGCCTATGTAAAACAAAAGGGCCCCGGGGCGGGGGCATTTTTGGCCCCAGCACTACAATTTGAACAATCTAGGTAGGCGTCCACTAGATGAAGCTTCATACCAAATATCAAAGACCTGGGCCTTGTGGTTTCAGAGAAGAAGATTTTTAAAGATTTTCCCTATATACGCCAATGTAAAACCAAAGGGCCCCGTGGCGGGGGCATTTTTTGGCCCAGCACTATACTTTGTACAATCTTCGTAGGAGGCCACTAGATGAAGCTTCATACAAAATATCAAAGTCCTGGGCCTTGTGGTTTCAGAGAAGAAGATTTTTTTAAGATTTGTCCTATATAAGTCTATGTAACACCAAAGGGCCCCGGGGCGGGGGCATTTTTGGCCCCAGCACTTTAATTTGAACAATCTTGGTAGGGGTCCACTAGATGAAGCTTCATACCAAATATCAAAGACCTGGGCCTTGTGGTTTCAGAGAAGAAGATTTTCAAAGATTTTCCCTATATAAGCCAATGTAAAACCAAAGGGCCCCGTGGCAGGGGCATTTTTTGTCCCAGCACGAAAATTTGAACAATCTTGGTAGGGATCCACTAGATGAAGCTTCATACCAAATATCAAAGTCCTGGGCCTTGTGGTTTCAATGAAGAAGATTTTTAAAGATTTTCCCTATATAAGCCTATGTAAAACCAAAGGGCCCCGGGGCGGGGGCATTTTTGGCCCTAGCACTTTTATTTGAACAATCTTGGTAGGGGTCCACTAGATGAAGCTTCATACCAAATATCAAAGACCTGCGCCTTGTGGTTTCAGAGAAGAAGATTTTTAAAGATTTTCCCTATATAAGCCAATGTAAAACCAAAGGGCCCCGTGGCGGGGGCATTTTTTGTCCCAGCATTAAAATTTGAACAATCTTGGTAGGGGTCCACTAGATGAAGCTTCATACAAAATATCAAAGTCCTGGGCCTTGTGGTTTCTGAGAAGAAGATTTTTAAAGATTTTTCCTATATAAGCCTATGTAAAACCAAAGGGCCCCGGGGCGGGGGCATTTTTGGCCCCATCACTATGATTTGAACAATCTTGGTAGGGGTCCACTAGATGAAGCTTCATACCAAATATCAAAGACCTGGGCCTTGTGGTTTCAGAGAAGAAGATTTTTAAAGATTTTCCCTATATAAGCCTATGTAAAACCAAAGGGCCCCGTGGCGGGGGGCATTTTTTGTCCCAGGACTACAATTTGAACAATCTTGGTAGGGGTCCACTAAATGAAGCTTCATACCAAATATCAAAGTCCTGGGCCTTGTGGTTTCAGAGAAGAAGATTTTTAAAGATTTTCCCTATATAAGCCACTGTAAAACCAAAGGGCTCCGGGGCGGGGGCATTTTTGGCCCCAGCACTATAATTTGAACAATCTTGGTAGGGGTCCACTAGATGAAGCTTCATACCAAACATCAAAGACCTTTGCCTTGTGGTTTCAGAGAAGAAGATTTTTAAAGATTTTCCCTATATAAGCCAATGTAAAACCAAAGGGTCCCGTGGCGGGGGCATTTTTTGTCCCAGATCTAAAATTTGAACAATCTTGGTAGGGGTCCACTAGATGAAGCTTCATACCAAATATCAAAGTCCTGGGCCTTGTGGTTTCAGAGAAGAAGATTTTTGAAGATTTTCCCAATATAAGCCTATGTAAAACCAAAGGGCCCCGGGGCGGGGGCATTTTTGGCCCCAGCACTATAATTTGAACAATCTTGGAAGGGGTCCACTAGATTAAGCTTCATACCAAATATCAAAGACCTGGGCCTTGTGGTTTCAGAGAAGAAGATTTTTAAAGATTTTCCCTATATAAGCCTATGTAAAACCAAAGGGCCCCAGGGCGGGGGCATTTTTGGTCCCAGCACTATAATTTGAACAATCTTGGTAGGGGTCCACTAGATGAAGCTTCGTACCAAATATCAAAGTCCTGGGCCTTGTGGTTTCAGAGAAGAAGATTTTTTAAGTATTTGGTGAAAAAAATCTATTCTTGGCTCCTGTGACCTAGATGTGCAATGAACCGGAACCATTTGAACAACTTTGAAAGGGGACCACCTAAGGATCATTCCTGTGAAGTTTGGTCAAAATCTGATCAGTGGTTTAGGAGATGTCGTTTAAAGAAATTGTTTACGGACGCACGCACGGACGGACGGACGCACGCACGCACGACGGACAAAAAGTGATCCCAAAAGCTCACCTCGTCACTACGTGACAGTGAGCTAAAAATAAATAAATTCATTGCGAAAATGAAAAAGAAAGAAAAAGAAAAAAGAACACACAAAAAAAAAAAGAAAAAACGAAAAAAAAAAAAATTTCCATTCCTCGACGGAGATTTGAACTCACGCCCCTCAGATTCATAGTCAACAATGGGATTTGTAGTCCAGCACTCTAACCACTACACTGGCAGTGATAATCAATATATTTCATAAATTAAAGGAATAAATGCGCAGAAACTATTTAATGGGAATTGTTAACGACCAATTTTTCGTTAAATGTTAACGCATTTTGTGTATTCACAACACAAAACCTGCTTATTATGGTCGTTTATACATCAGTGCAGTTTCATCCAAATATTCCATATAGTAAAGGAATAAGTCCCCAAAAACCATTTAATCCGAATTTTTAACGACCATAATTCCGTTAAATGTTAATGTATTTTGCCCATTTACAATCCCAAACCACTCATACCCAATGCCAATGTGTATACAAATTTGAAGAAAATCCGTGAAAAAATATTCAAGTTATTGATCGGAAACGCCCCAAAACCCCTTATTTTGAACTAAAAAGGGCCATAACTCTGTCAAATGTTAACGGATTTTGCCCATTAACAATCCCGTACCACTCATTCCCGATATATACATGTATGCAAAATTTGAAAAAAATTCGTTAAAAATTACTCAAGTTATCGATCGGAAATGGTGCGGACGGACATACGGACGGACGGACGGACGGACACCGGAGGGTATATCATAATACCCCGCCACTATCGTGTGGTGTGGTATAAAAACATGAAAAATGTTGATGGACAGACGGTCAGATGGACAGACGGATGGACGAACGGACGGACGGATGGACAGACAGTGCATTACTATAGGGCAACTGTCAATAACTAATAGGAAGTTTCATTTGAAAATCTATAGCGGTTTTAAAATAAAGATGAAAAAAGACGAAAAAGCTGAATTTTTAAGTTTTTCAAAGGGCCTTAACTCTGAGAGTATTATAGCTACAGTAACGTCACTTGCTATAAAATTATGTGATGATAATGAGACCATATATTTAAAGTTTGAAGTTGATAGGTTTTTGCGGTTTGTAAGTTAAGAAAAAACATGAAAAATGTTGACATTTCTAAGTTTTTTAAAGGGCCATAACTCTGGAAGTATTGTAGCTAGAGTTACGTAATTTGCCATGAAATTGTGTAATGATATTGTGACCTTATATTTAAAGTTTGAAGTTGATGCGTCTGACTGTTTTTAAGTTTTTAAGAAAAAACATAAAAAATGTGGACGGACAGACGGACAGACAGGGTGATTACTATTGGGAACCAGCAAATAAATTTGCAGGGCCCTAACAAGTGGGCCCCGAGGAGAGCCATTATTAGCCCCAGGACTATAATTTGAATAATCTTGGTAGCGGTCTAAAAGGTGAAGCCTCATACCAAATATCAAAGACCGGAGCGTTCTGATTTCAGACAAGAAGTTTTCATTATATACGTCTAAATAAAACCTGTGGGCACTGGGGCGGGTCTGATTTTGACCCCAGGGCTATAATTGGAACAATTTCGGTAGAAATCCACAAGACAAAGCTTCAAACCAACTATGAACGACCATGGCCTTCTGGTTTCAGACAAGACTCTTTCCAAAGGTTTTCCCAATATAAGTCTATGTAAAACAAGTGGGCCCCGGGGTTGGCCCATTTTTGGTCCCAGGTTTATAATTTGAACAATTTTGGTAGAGGTCCACTACATTAAGCTTCATACCAAATATCAGAGACCTTGGTTTCAGACAAGAATATTTTCAAAAGTTTTTCCTATTATGTAAAACCAGAGGTTTCCGCTAGAAAGTCTATGTAAAACCAGTTGGTCCCGGGGCGAAGCAATTTTTGGCCCCTGGGGCCGGGCCTATACTTTGATCAATCTTGGTAGTGGTCCACTAGACAAAGTTTCATACCAAATATCAAAGAACTGAGCCTACTGGTTTCAGACAAGAAGATTTATAAAGCTTTTCCCCACATAAGGCAATGTAAAACCAGTGGGCACCGGGGAAGGGGCTATAATTTGAACAATCTTGATATAGATCCACTAGACGCAGCTTCATACCAAATATCAAAGACCTGAACTTTCTGGTTTCAGACAAGAAGATTTTAAAGGTTTTCTCCTTATAAGTCTATACCTAAGGGCCCCATGGCGGTGGCATTTTTGACCCTAGGGCTATAATTTCAACAATCTTGATAAAGGTCCTTTAGATGAAGCTTCACACCAAATATCAAATGCCTTGGCCTTGTGGATTCAGAGAAGAAGATTTTCCCTATATAAGTATGTAAAATCAAAGGGCTCTGGGACAGGAACATTTTTAACCCTAGGGCTATAATTTGAACAATCTTGATAGAGGTCCACTAGATGAACCTTCACACCAAATATCAAAATATTGGGACTTGCGGTTTCGGAGAAGAAGATTTCCCTATACAAATCAATGTAAAACCAAAGAGACCCAGTGCGGGGGCATCTTTTGGCCCAAGGGCTATAATTTGAGAAATCCTGGTAGAGGTCCACTAGATGAAGCTACACACCAAATATCAAATACCTGGGCCTTGCGGTTTCAGAGAAGATTTTTAAAGATTTTCCCTATAAGTCCATGTAAAACCAAAGGGCCTCGGGGCTTGGGCAGTTTTGATTTGAACAACCTTGATAGAGGTCCACTAGATGAAGCTTCACACCAAATATCAAAGACATGGGTCTTGTGGTTTCAGAGAAGAAGAATGTTAAAGGTTTTCACTATATATGTCCATGTCAAACCAAAGGACCCCTTTTTGGCCCCAGGGCTATATTTGGAACAATCTTGATAGAGCTTTTCTAGATGAAGCTTCATAACATGAAGCTTCACAACAGATATCAAAGAACTGGGCCTTGCGGTTTCAGAGAAGAAGAGTTTTAAAGATTTTCCCTATATTAGCCTATGTAAAACAAAGGGCCCTGGGGTGGGAACATTTTTGAGCATAGGGCTATAATGTGAACAATCTTGATAGAGGTTCACTAGATGAAGCTTCACGTCAAATATCAAAGACCTGGGCCTTGCGGTTTCAGAAAAAAGATTTTTAAAGTTTTCCATATATATGTAAAACCAAAGGGCCCCTTTTTGGCCCCAGGGCTATAATTAGAACAATCTTGATAGAGGTCCACTAGATGAAGCTTCATAACAGATATCAAAGAACTGGGCGGTGCAGTTTCAGAGAAGAAGATTTTTAAAGATTTGCTTTATATAAACCTATGTAAAACCAAAGGGCACCGTGGTGGGGACATTTTTGGCCCTAGGGCTATAATTTGAACAATCTTGATAGATGTCCTCTAGATGAAGCCTGTTCACTGTTTTGGTCCATAAAAAAATCGAATGAGGTTTTAAATAAATTGAAATCCAGACGTTTTCGTACTTTAAGTCTGTCTACTTTCGATTTTTCCACTCTTTACACTACACTTTCTCATAATCTTATAAAAGAAAAGCTTAATGATTTAATTGAATGGGCTTTTCACAGAGAAGATTCTCTCTATCTTGCATGTAATGTCAGAAATGCATTTTCACTTCTAAAGAGCATAATAATTATACACTTTGGTCATGTCAGAAAGTGTGTGATGCCCTCACCTTTCTACTTGACAATAATTATATTAGATTCGGTACTAAGTTATTTAGACATATTGTGGGAATTCCGATGGGAACGAATCGCGCACCTCTTGTGGCTGATCTGTTCTTGTATTGTTATGAAAGAGACTTCATGTTGTCGCTTTCCACTGATAACCAATCTGAAATTAATTATTGAAGCTTTTAGCTCTACTTTTAGATATTTAGATGATTTATTAAATATCGACCATACTTACTTTGATGGTTTGATCAGTCAGATTTATCCCCTAGAACTTCAGTTAAACAAGGCAAATTCCTCTGATACCGAGGTCCCCTTTTTGGATTTACATTCATCTATTGTGGATGGATTTGTTTCTTGCAAACTTTATGATAAACGTGATGATTTTTATTTCGAGATTGTAAATTTTCCTTTTTTGGACGGTGATGTTCCTCGTGCGACATCGTACAGGGTTTTATAATTCGCAGTTTATTCGATTCGCAAGAGTGTCTAGTCATGTATCCGACTTCAACACTCGTAATAAATTATTAACCGCTAAACTTCTTAATCAGGAGTATCGGTATCATAAACTACGTAAAGCATTTTCTAAGTTTTATAGACGTCATTCTGATTTGGTTTCAAAATTCAATGTTGGACTTAAAACACTTCTGCAACAAGGCCTATCGGAACCCGAATTCTATGGTGACTTAGTATATGAATTTAGAAAAAAAACATGCCTGTAATGACTTCAATACCAATTTCGTAAAATCGTTCGTCGATATATAAAGATTGGGTACAACATAAATGTTATAAAACAGACTGCATGCATCACGGTTGGCAACTTTGCTTCCCTCTTTGACTGCACACCGGTGGGTCGGGCCTAAGATTATATGACGGTTCCAGCGTAATAACATAAATGGAATTTTATTTTATTTGAGTATTCTTTATGTTGGTTGGCGCCTGATGCTTCGTCTTTGGTCGGGCCCCTCGAGTCTAACTGTTGGTTTTCTTTTGCTCCAGCAATTCTGTTGTTGTATGCTGTCGAGTCCTCAACCTTGTTTCATCTCTGTAGTTTTTTTATTTGTATGTTCTCGGAGATGTTACACTGATGAGTTAGGAAGCCTTCATGCGGATTAAACAAATAAGTGCATACCGTGACAGAGGTAAGGGCGAGGATTATGGCCATGTAAAATCGATTTAAGCCCCCCCCCCCCCCACCCAGTTGAATTCTTTCCACTGACCTTTCAAAGGCGGTTCTATTTATGTTGTTGTTTGTTACTTACTGTGTGTATCACTTGTGTCTTTTTATTTTGGATGGCTATCTGGCCATTTTGTGGGAAAGTAACTGTCCTTATGGCCTTCCTTTGTTTAGGTTCCCCTTATGGTCTGGTCGCTTCATGTTTGTGTTTCTTTCCCTTTGGTGTCTTTGATGGGTGGAGTAAGCTAATTGTATCGATTCCTGATCTTTGTTTTACTTCTACTCTTCACGCCAAATATCAAAGACCTGGGCCTTGCGGTTTCAGAGAAGAGGATTTTTAAAGATTTTCCCTATATTAGTCAATGTTAAAACAATGGGCCCCGTTTTTGGCCCCAATCTAGATGGAGGTCCAGTAGATGAAGCTTCATAACATATATCAAAGAACTGGGCCTTGCGGTTTCAGAGAAGAAGACTTTTAAATATTTTCCTTATATAAGCCTGTGTAAAACCAAAAGGCCCCGGGTCGGGGGCATTTTTGGCCCTAGGGCTATAATTTGAACAATCTTTGTAGAGGTCCACTAGACCAAATATCAAAGGCCTGGGCCTTGTGGTTTCAGAGAAGAAGATTTTTTTTTAAGTTTTTTTTTTTTTTTTTTTAAGTTTTTAAATCTAATTTTTGGTTCCTGTGACCTAGATGTGCAACGGCCCGGAACCATTGAACAATTTTGAAAGGGGACGACCTAATGATTATTCCTGTGAAGTTTGGTCAAAATCCAAAAAGTTGTTCAGGAGCAGATGTTGTTTGAAGAAATTTATTATGGACGGACGCACAGACGCACGCACGGACAAAAAGTGATCCAAAAAGCTCACCTCATGACAGGTGAGCTACAAAATATTTTTTGGCACCTGTGACCTATATGTGCAATGGACCGGAACCGTTTGAACAACTTCGAAAGAGGACCACCCAAAGACCATATCTGCCAAGTTCGGTCTTTTTTTTTTTTTTTTTTTTTTTTGCTTTGGGTTTTACGGCCCTTTCAAGATTATTTCACTCATATCGAGCCGATCGTTAATCAGAGGTGGGCGAAAACCGGAGTACCCGGAGAAAAACCACCTGACCTTCCGTTGCAGAACTTGGCGTCTCACACGTGGCCCGAGCGAGGCTCGAACCTACGGCGGTGAGAGACCTAATGACTAAGAGTCAGCGCTCTTATCCACTAGGCCACGGAGGCCCGTAAGTTAGGTCTAAATCTATTCAGGGGTTTAGGGGGAGATGTCGTTTAAAGAAATCGTGAATTGACGATGGACGGTGACCAATCACAATAGCTCACCCTGAGCCTGTGGCTCAGGTTAGCTAAAAACTAGAGCTGTTGGAATCTCCAAAGGGCTCCACACGAGCCTTTGGCTCAGGTTAGCTAAAACAGAGACCAAAGAGGGCCTGTCGCTCCACTGGCTAAATTCAGTCAATACTCATATTTATTACATACACCCATTGTATACTAGTGAACTCTTCCATTGCTATATGTTGGACCAATCCATTTGTCATATAAGGGGTGCCGGGCCTATTTGTTTGTTTCTATTCTATTTTTGACGGAAAATTCTGTGAGCAAATAGTGCAGGCCCTGATCAGACGCGGTGTTCTGCGGGGCCCGATTTGAGCCTGCCCTGATTGCCAAGGTAACCCTTTAGGGGTTTACCACATGCAATGGGTTAAAAAGACAAGTGATCCACCCAAGCAATAGTCATTCTAAATTACAACAGAAACCATCCAATTGACCATTTTGCAGATTTTTTTCTAAATCCTAGGAGCATGGTGGGC
The DNA here is from genome assembly GCA_963580285.1 of Lucinisca nassula. Classification (NCBI taxonomy): domain Eukaryota; kingdom Metazoa; phylum Mollusca; class Bivalvia; order Lucinida; family Lucinidae; genus Lucinisca; species Lucinisca nassula. Next base: position 47,694,266 of record OY757017.1, read on the forward strand.
TAAATTTATGTAGGTGATCACATAGCATTGCTACATTCTAAATATCAAAGCTCTGGGCCTTATGGTTTCATAGAAGAAGATTTTTGAAGTTTTTCCCACTATAAGTCTGTGGGAGATAATGAGCCCCGAGGTGTGGCCAATTTGGACACCAGAGGCATGGTTGACAGGGTTTATGTAGGCGTCCACTTACCATTACAACATACTATACAGATAAGCTCTGGGCCTTATAATTTCTGATAAGAAGATTTTGAAGTTTTTCCCATTATCAGTCTATGAGAGCTAGTGAGCCTCGGGCATGGCCAATTTGTACCTAGGTACATGGTTTACAAGATTAATGTAGGAGACCGCTTAACGTTGCTATTCATTAAATATCTAAGCTCTGGGCCTTATGGTTTTGAGAGAAGATTTTTTTAATGTGTTTCTCATTATGAGTCTATGGACGCTAATAAGCCCAGGGGCATGGCCAATTTGGACCCCAGAGACAGGGTTGGCAGGATTTATGTGAGTGACCATTTGATGTTGCTGCATACTAAATATCTGAAGCTCTGGGCTTTATGGTTTCAGAGAATACTTTTTTTAAGTTTTTCCCGTTATAAGTCTATGGGAACTAATAAGCCTCTGGGCGTGACCAATATTTTACCCCAGGGGCATGGTTGGCAGGATTTATGTGAGTAACCACTTGACGTTGCTGCATACTTAATATCGAAGCTCTGGGCCCTGATGGTTTCCAGAAGAAGATTTTGTTTTTGCCAGTATAAGTCTATGGGAGCTAATGAGCCTCAGGGCGTGGCCAATTTGGATACTAGGGGCATGGTTGGCAGGATTTATGTAGTTGAATATTCAAGTTGCAATATACTAAATATCTAAGCTCTTGGCCTTATGATTTCAGAGAAGAATGTTACAGAGGTCCACCCAAGGAACATTCATGCAAAATACGAGTGAAACTCATCGAGCGGTTTTGTAGGAAAAGATTTTTTATTATTTTTTTGGTTTTGTTGTCATAGCAACCAGAGTTCTACATGTAACAAAATTCTTTAAAGAAATTTTGAGGAGGACTATGTGAGGAACATTCCTGTGAAGTTTGGTTACAATCGGCCGAGTAGTTTAGGAGAAGAAGATGTTCAAAAAACAAGAGGCCCATGGGCCACTATGCTCCCCAGAGCTCAGAGAGCACTGCCCAATGGCAGCCATGTATTTTAATTAACCATGGAAGCCCTGAGCCCAAAGACACTACCGATAAAATTTGAACACAATCAGCCTAGTGGCTTCCAAAGTCTAATGTAACTTGAATGTGTGGTTGCAAGACAACAAACGACCATTGACAACCATCTGTGGCAACCAATTAGCCTTAAGATCATATGGCAGATATAACATTGTTTAAGGAACATTTCTATGGAAGTTTTTCGACACATTGCCCTAGCACAAATACAACCAAGGTTGATTTGACTGAATGAGTCTTATCAATGGGAACACAAATATACATGCCTTAGGGGTGGGGATCCGAACAGTTTCTGAGATATATGGCATTTTATGAAGTGGAGGGTTGGGGCATGGCCCCATCGCACCCTGGGAGACCCCTAGGTTGGTATCACTAAATGTGTCTTATCAAAAGGAACAAGAGTATATATGGTTTAGGGATGGGGTTCTAAATGGTTTCTGAGATATTGGGCCTTTTTACAAAGTGGAGGGGGTGGGGCATGGCCCGGGCACATCCCAGGGACATCCAAGTTGATGTCACTGAATGCGACTTACTATAAGGAACAAGAATATATATCGTTTTGGGGTGGGGATCTGAATGGGGTCTGACGTATATCGCCTTTTATGAAGTGGAGGGGTGGGGCATGGCCCGGGCACATCCTAGGGGACCCCCAGGTTGGTGTCACTGAATGGGTCTTATAATAAGAAACAAGAATATATGGCTTTGCGGTGGGGATTTGAATGGTTTCTGAGATATATCGCCTTTTATGAAGTGGAGGGGTGGGGCATGGTCCCGGCGCACCCTAGGAGACACTTTGGTTGGTATCACTGAATGCCTCTTATCATAAGGTACAAGAATATATATGGTTTAGGGGTGGGGATCTGAACGGTTTCTGGGATATTGGGCCTTTTTAGGTTGGAGAGGGTGGGGCAAGGCCCAGGCAAATCCCAGGAGACCCCCAGGTTGGTGTCACATCATAAGAAACAAGAATATATATGGTTTTTGGGTGGGGATCTGGATGGTATCTGAGATATATCGCCTTTTTTGAAGTGGAGGGGTGGGGGATGGCCCCGGCGCGCCCTGGGAGACCCATAGGTTGGTATCACTGAATGCGTCTTATCATAAGGAACGAGAATATATATGGTTTAAGGGTGGGGATCTCAACGGTTTCTGAGATATTGGGTCTTTTACAAAGTGGAGGGGGTGGGGGCATGGCCCGGGCACATCTCAGGGGACCCCCAGTTGGAGTCACTGCATGCATCTTATCATAAGAAACAAGAATATATATGGTTCGGGGGTGGGGATCTAAATGGTTTCTGAGATACTGGGTCTTTTACGAAGTGGAGGGGGTGGGGCATGGGCCCGGCACATCCCAAGGGACCCCCAGGTTGGTGTCACTGAATGTGTCTTATCATAAGAAACAAGAATAAATATGCCTTTGGGGTGGGGATCTGAGAGGTTTCTGAAATATGTCGCCTTTTATGAAGTGGAGGGGTGGGGCATGGCACCTGCGTACCCCAGGTGACCCCTGGGTTGAAGTCACTGAATGCGACTTATCATAAGGTACAAGAATATATATGATTTAGGGGTTGGGATCAGAACGGTTTCTGGGATATTGGTTAGAAGCCTCCTAGGTGTAGTGGTTACGCTACTCGACTTGTAAGCCAGGGGTCGCAGGATCGATCCCGGGCTTTTCAAGACTTTCAGATGAGTCTAGAAATCGCGGTCCCGTCTCAGTATGACCTTAGGTGTTGGTGGGACTTAAAACTCAAACACTCACTCTGAGATATTGGGCCGTTTTTAGGGTGGAGAGGGTGGGACAAGGCCCATGCAAATCCCAGGGGACCCCCAGGTTGGTGTAACTGAATGCGTCTTATCATAAGAAACAAGAATATGTATGGTTTTGGGCTGAGGATCTGGATGGTTTCTGAGATATATCGCCTTTTATGAAGTGGAGGGGTGGGGCATGGCCCCAGCGCACCCTGGGAGACCCCTGGTTTGGTATCACTGAATGCGTCTCATCATAAGGAACGAGAATATATATGGTTTAGGGGTGGGGATCTCAACGGTTTCTGAGATATAGGGTCTTTTACAAAGTGGCGGGGTGGGGGCATGGCCCGGGCACATCTCAGGGGACCCAAGGTTGGTGTCACTGAATGCATCTTATCATAAGAAACAAGAATATATATGGTTTTGGGGTGGGATCTAAACGGTTTCTGAAATATCGGGCCTTTTACGAAGTTGAGGGGGTGGGGCATGGGCTCGGCACATCCCAGGGGACCCCCAGGTTGGTGTCACTGAATGGGACTTATCATAAGAAAAAAGAATATTTATGGTTTAGGGATGGGGATCTAAATGGTTTCTGCGATATATGGCCTTTTATGCGCTGGAGGGGGTGGGGCATGGCCCCGGTACACCCTGGGGGACCCCAAGGTTGGCATAAAAGCATGTGGCTAAAAGCTGTTCACTCAAGAAATATTTCTTTAAAAGTTTTGTCAAAATATCTGCAAAGGTGGGGCAGTAAATGCCTTTTTCTATTTTCCCCATTATAAGTCATGGAAACTCTAAGTTGCCATAGCAACCAAACTAATGGACCGATTTTCATTAAAAACACAAACTTTCAATCCCCCAGCTCAAGGATGCTACAGATGAAATATGGGCTAAATCGGCCCGGTAGCTTCAGAGGAGATGTCGTTTGAAAGTGTTGACGCCAGACGACGACGGACAACTGCCTATCCTATAAGCTCCCCCGGAGCCTTCGGCTCTGGTGAGCTAAAAAGTTAACGCAAGGACGCACGAAGAACACAGGGCCATAACGTAAGCTCCGCTGGCCTACGGCCACTGGAGCTAACTAGAGCTGCTGGAATCTCCAAAGGGCCCCAAACAAGCCTTTGGCTCAGGTAAGCTAACAAGAGGCCCATGGGCCACTATGCTCACCAGAGCTCAGGTGGGCACTGCCCATCCTGCCCAATGGCAGCCATGTATTTTAACATGATATCATTTTAATCCACCAAATGAACCCCCATGTCCAAATGAGCACCCATGTGGACTCAGCATCTGAAAAGTTAGGCCTTTTATGAAGTAGAGGGGGTGGGGCATGGACCCAATGGAGCCCTGGTTGGTATCACTAAATGCGTCTTATCATAAGAAACAAAATTATATATGGTTTAGCAGTGGGGATCTGTAAGGCCTCTTTAACAGTTGAGGGGTTGGGGCATGCCCTGTTGATCCCAGGAAAGCCCAAACTGTTGTCCCTAAATGTGTCTTATCATAAGGACCAAGTATATATATGGTTCAGTGCTGGGAATCTGACCGGTTTCAGGGATTTGAGGCCCTTTTATGAAATAGGAATGGCCCCTGCGGACCCCGCTACAGTAGGTGTGCTAATAATAAGGAAAAAGAACATATATGATTATGGGGTGGGGATTTGAATGGTTTCTGAAATATAAAGCCTTTTATGAAATGGAAGGGCGGGGCACATTGCCTCAGCACAAAGAGACCTCCAGGTTGGTGTGATTGAACGAGTCTTATCATAAGGAACAAGTTTATGGTTTAGGGGTGGGGATCTGAACTATTTCTGATATATATGGCTTTTAATGAAGTAAAGCGGTGTGGCATGGCCTGGGCGTGCCCCGGGGACTCCCAAGCTGGTGTCACTGAATGCGTCTTATCATAAGAAAGATGAATATATATGGTTTAGGGTGGGGCTAAGAACATTCTCTGAGATATAAGGCCTTATGTGAAGTGGAGGGGTGGGGCAAGGCCCAGGGAGACTCCCAGGTTGGTGTCAATGAATGTGTCTTATCATAAGGAACAAGACTATATATGGTTAAGGGGTGGCCATCTGTAGGGTTTCCGAGATATTGTGATATTATGAAATGGAGGGGGTGGGGCATGGCCCCAGCATATCCCTGGGAACCCCCAGGTTGGTGTTACTGAATGCGTCTTATCATAATGAACAAGAATATATATGGTTTAGGGGTGGGGATCTGAACAGTTTCTGAAATATATGGCCTTTTTTGAAGTGGAGGGGTGGGGCAAGGCCCCAGCGCGTCTTTGAGGATCCCCAGGTTGGTGTCAATGAATGTGTCTTATCATAAGAAGCAAGCATATATATGGTTTATGGGCGGGGATCTGTAAGGTTTCCGAGATATTGGGCCTTTTATCAAATGGAGGGGGTGGGGCATGGCCCCGGTGCATCCAGGGGACTCCCAGGTTGATGTCACTGAATGGGTCTTATCAAAAGGAACAAGAATATATATGGTTTAGGGGTGGGAATCTGAATGGTTTCCGAGATATTGGGCCTTTTATAAAGTTGAGGGGGTGGGGCCTGACCTGTGCGCATTCCTGACGACCCCCAGGTTGGTGTTACTGAATGCGTCTTATCAATAGGAACAAGAATATATATGGTTTAGGGGTGGGGATCTGAACAGTTTCTGAGATATATGGCTTTTTGTGAAGTAGAGGGGTGGGGCAAGGCCCCAGCGCATCTCTGAGGACCCCCAGGTTGGTGTCAATGAATGTGTCTTATCATAAGAAGCACGCATATATATGGTTTAGGGGCGGGGATCTGTAAGGTTTACGAGATATTTGGCCTTTTATGAAATGGAGGGGGTGGGGCATGGCCCCGGCGCATCCAGGGGACTCCCAGGTTGATGTCACCGAATGGGTCTTATCATAAGGAACAAGAATATATATGGTTTAGGGGTGGGGATCTGAATGGTTTCCGAGATATTGGGCCTTTTATTAAGTGGAGGGGGTGGGGCATGACCTCGGCGCATCCCTGAGGACCCCAAGGTTTGTGTTACTAAATGCGTCTTATCAATAGGAACAAGAATATATATGGTTTAGGGGTCGGGATCTGAATGGTTTCTGAGATATATGGCTTTTTATGAAGTGGAGGGGGTGGGGCATGGCCCCGGCACAACCTGGGGGACCCTCAGGTTGGCATAAAAGCATATGGCTGAAAGAATTTTACTCAAGAAACATTTCTATAAAAGTTTTGTCCAAATATCTGCAATGACTTGGCAGTAAATGCCATTTTTCAATTTTCCCCATTATAAGTCTATGGAAACTCTAAGTTGCCATAGCAACCAAACTAATGGGCCGATTTTCATAAAAAACACAAACTTTCAATCCCCCTGCCCAAGGATGCTACAGATAAAATTTGGGCTGAATCGGTCCAGTGGCTTCAGAGAAGAAGATGTTTGAAAGTGTTGACGTCAGACGACGACGACAACGACAACGACGACAACGACGACGACGACGACGCCGGACAACTGCCTATCCTATAAGCTCCCCCGGAGCCTTCGGCTCTGGTGAGCTAAAAACCAGAGCTGTTGGAATCTCCAAAGGGCCCCACACGAGCCTTTGGCTCAGGTTTGATAAAATCTAGAGCTGTTGGAATCTCCAAAGGGCCCCACACGAGCGTTTGGCTCAGGTTAGCTAAAAACTCGGTAACAAGAGTTTCCATTCTGATCTGCCTCAAAACATTATGATTCTTTTCTCCTACCTGATAATGCCTCACATGAAATTAAATCATGAACAGCCAACTGGCTCTAAAGATAATACTTTTTTTTGCAAATTGGTAGGGCGTGGCCAATTTGGACCCCTGGGGCATGATTGGCAGGCTTTATGTAAGAGACAACTTGGCATTGCTACATACTAAATAATTAAGCTTTGGGCTTTGTGGCTTCAGAGACGATTTTAAAGCTTTTTTTTCTATTTTAAGTCTATGGGAGTTTGAGGACAAGGGTGTGGCCAATTCTGACCCCGGGGCATGACTGGCAGGATTTATGTGGGTGGCCATTTTATGTTGCTACATACTCAATATCTTAGCTATGGGCTCGTAGAAGTAGATTTTTAAGCTTTTTTTCATTACAATTGTATGGAAGCTAAGGCGCCTGGGGAGTGGCGAATTCGGATCCCAGGGGCATGATTGACAGGATTAAGGTAGGGGACCACTTGACCTTGCTATACACTAAAGTTCTAAGCTTTGGGACTTTTGGATTCAGAAGAATACTTTTAAAGTTTTTTCCATTGTAAGTCAATGGATGCCTAAGAACCCTGGGGATGTGGCCTATTGTGACCCCAGGGGCATGATTGGCAGGATTTATGTAGGTGACCATTTTATGTTACTAAATACTAAATATCTTAGCTATGGGCTTTATGGTTTTGGAGAAGAAGATTTTTAAGCTTTTTTTCCATTATAAGTCTATGGAAGCTAAGGAGCCCAGGGGCGAGGCCATTTTGGATCTAGGGCTATGATTGGCAGGATTTATGTAGGGGACCACTTGACGTTGCTACATACAAAATATCTAAGCTCTGGGCCTTGTTGTTAAAGAGAAGAATTTTAAGTTTTTCACACTGTAAGTCTATGGAAGCTATATGTTCCCATGGCAACACGAGTTTCCATCTGATCTGTCCAAAAACATTATGCATCTTTTCTCCCTACCTGATCATGCTTCACATGAAATTTAATCATGATTGGTCAACTGGCTTTAAAGAGAGAGCTTAGTAGTACAATGGATCTACAAATGATTGACAAAATCTCATAGTTTAATGAGCTATAATAAAGACGTTAACTCCCAGCAATGTTTATGTTTGGCAGAGCTGCTCATTAGCCTGTAAAATGTGTTAATGCAAGAAATCAGTTATGTGTTACACTATCTGCCATTCAGATTGAAAGCCGGTTAGATTAATGTTCATTGCAAATTGAACTGCTCATTACGATAACACACCTTCACACAGGTGCGAAATTGTGCATTTTTCACATCTCCAAAATGGCCACTTTTCCGATGAAAACCCATGAATGATATTTTTATTATTTTAATATACTGCAAACATTTGTTGTGGGTGCTCGTTATAACTGCCTCATTGAGTAGGTTCTAACGAGTATCCACAACCTATGACTTGGAGCAAAAATTAGAGAAATAATGTATATCCTTGTAAACCCAGTTTTCTCTATACAGAATGGGGTTTAAGGGGGTCTTCGCTGTACTGACTTGTTGACATGATGTGTAAACAATGTAGGATTCCAGATAAAAATAGTGGGGCTTGAAGAAATAGATTGGGTTGCATAATGCTTCCACGCAGAGCTGAAACTGACCACACATGAGTACTGGCTCTAAGCATGCCCAGGAAAACTGATGCGAGTTGGACAGTCCATGCATATAAACCCTATTGGTTTCATTGGGCAACAGAGCTTGAGATGTCATTTCATCTCAAAAAGTCCCACAAAATTGGAAGCAACGTCTCTAAAATGACCTATACAGTGTTGAAGGGAACATAAAACCTCAAACCAAACAAATGAACAAAACATCTGCTCAAAACTTAGATTCCAGTAACAAACATAGTAATTCTCTTGTTTGCTCATTTGAATTGATGTTTAACGTCCCCGTCAACACTATTTTGGTCATTTTGGAGACGTTACTTCCAATTTAGTGGTACTTTTTCCAAATATCAAGATGAAATGACTCCTCAAGTCGTACCACTTTTCCTGAATAGCTTAATTTTTCTAAGTGGTTTATCAGTTCTCGTGTGAGGCCGGTTTCAGCTCTGCAAGCCGTATCTTTTTCTCTAAGCCCCTGTGGGCAGGACCCAATTATAATTCAGTAGTATGTGTAAGTTGTTACTGCAAGTATATGCACACAAATAGCTGCATGAGCATAATGTCATTGAAAATAGAACAAAATATTATATTATTCTTCAAGCAAACAAACATCGTTGGATCAATGTGTGTGTGTTTTAGCTCACCTCTCACGTAGTGACAAGGTGAGCTTTTGGGATCACTTTTCGTCCGTCGTCCGTCCGTGCATCCGTGCGTAAAAAAATTCTCCAAACGACATCTCCTAAACCACTGATCGATTTTGACCAAACTTCACAGGAATAATCCTTAAGTGGCCCCCTTTCAAAGTTGTTCAAATGGTTCCGGTCCGTTGCACATATAGGTCACTGGAGCCAAAATAGTTTTATTTTTCACCGAAAACTTAAAAAATCTTCTTCTCTAAAACCGCAAGGCCCAAGACTTTGATTTTTGGTATGAAGCTTTATCTAGTGGACCCCTACCAAGACTGTTCAAACTATAGTGCTTGGGCAAAAATGCACCCGCACTGGGGCCCTTTGGTTTTATATTTGCTTATAAAATCTTTAAAAATATTCTTCTCTGAAACCGCAAGGCCCAGGTCTTTGATATTTGGTATGAAGCATCATCTAGTGGACTCCTACCAATATTGTTCAAATTATAGTGCTGGGGTCAAAAATGCCCCCCACCCCAGGGCACTTATGGTTTTACATCGGCTTATATAGGGAAAACCTTTAAAAATCTTCTTCTCTGAAACCGCAAGGCCCAGGTCTTTGATATTTGGTATGAAGCTTCATCTAGTGGACCCCTACCAAGATTGTTCAAATAATAGTGCTGGGGCCAAAAAATGCTCCCGCCCAGGGTCCCTTTTGTTTCACACGGGCTTATATAGGGAAAATCTTTAAAAATCTTCTTCTCTGAAACTGCAAGGCCCAGGTCTTTGCTATTTGGTATGAAGCGTCATCCAGTGGACCCCTACCAAGACTGTTCAAATTATAGTGCTGGGGCCAAAAATGCCCCTTCCCCGGGACCCTTTGGTTTGACATGGGCTTATATAGGGAAAATCTTTAAAAATCTTCTTCTCTGAAACTACAAGGCCGAGGTCTTTGATATTTGGTATGCAGCTTCATCTTGTGAACCTCTACCAAGATTTTCAAGTTATAGACCTGGGGCCAAAAATGCCCCCGCTCCGAGGCCCTTTGATTTTACATAGACTTATATAGAGATTATCTTTGAAAATCTTCTTCTCTGAAACCACAAGGCTTAGGTTTTTGATATTTGTTATGAAGCTTTAGCTAGCGGACCTCTACCAAGATTGCTCAAATTATAGCCTGGGGCCGAAAATGCCCCCGCTTCAGGGTCCTTTGGTTTTACATAGACTTATATAGCGAAAATCTTAAAAAATCTTCTTCTCTGAAACCACAAGGCTTATGTCTTTGATATTTGATATGAAGCTTCAGCTAGTGGACCTCTACCAAGATTGTTCAAATTATAGCCCTGAGACCAAAAAATGCCCCCGCCACGTGGCCCTTTGGATTTACATAGACTTATATAGGGAAATTCTGAAAAAAAAAAAAACCTTCTTCTCTGAAACCGCAAGGCCCAGGTCTTTGATATTTGGTGTGTTGCTTCATCTAGTAGACCTTTGCCAAGTTTGTTCAAATTTTAGCCTTATGAAGCTTCATCTTTTTAGACCTCCCTCAACATATGCACATTATAACCCTGGGGTCAATAATGGCCCTCCCCGGGGCCCACTTGTTACTCTATGGATCAGGTGAGCGATCCAGGGCCATCATGGCCCTCTTGTTGTTTACGTCCCACCAACAGCTAAGTTCATATGGAGATGGGATCTCGGTTTAAAGACTCATCAGCACTCCTATACAAATACATTATAATACATTTGTCAGCCTCGATAGCGCAGTGGTTAAGGCGTTCGACTCTTGATCGAGAGGTTATGCGTCCGAATCCGGCACCCGGTATCCAAATACAAATACAAATACAAATAATTTATTGGTCTAAAATCCAGCCACAGGATTGTCACCAAACACAATACAATTTCTTATTTTAACCTATATGATACTAGATCTACTATGACATTTAATATGCCTTAAGCATTATATTTGGTTTAATATGTAGTAGTACGGACAATAAGATTTCTGAAATAGATTCACCCCTTTGGCACCTTCAGCCGTCCCCCGGCCAAAAGACAATCAGTGCCAGAACACAGACCACCGGAACCCCCTGACCTTGAAAGGTCAGATGGTTCCCATCCCCTGCATATACAAATATATTGAAAGTTTTTACAACACCAAAAAAAAAAAAAAAAAAAAAAAAAAAAAGAAAGAAATGAGGATCTTCTTCTAAAAATTCCGATATCTCCCCTCATCCCCGCCCAGAACACAGACCGCGGGGACCCAATAGAACCGCCTCTATGAGGCGGCCCCATCGAGCACCCACAATCCACACTTCCTGGCAGAAACAAGAAAAACACTGCATACCCCCAAACCCCAGTTTAGGGGGCATACAATGTAAAAGTGGGGCTGAAGGGGGTACAAATCATGCATTCATGCTTTCGCAAAGACTTGTCTAAACTAATTACTGTTTACCCTATTACGCATATTTACAATCTCATTTCTTTCATTATATAGCTCATGTATGAATGATATGCACAGTACATTTAAGTCATAATCTTTACTAGTCATAAGAAACTTAAACTTATCTGTATTAGTCATGCCACTAAAGGATGGATAAATATGACAAATTTTGTCAAAAAACAATTCCCTACTAGTTTCTAGTTTAGAGCATGACATAACAAAGTGTATCTCATCTTCCACCTCAGTATGGCACAACTGGCACACTCTATCTCGCAGAGGTATTTTCCTGTATCTTCCTTCTTCGATATGAAGTTTATGACAACTTATTCGTATTTTGGCATAAGTGCATACTTCTTTTTTCAGATTGTTACTGGACAATAAATATTTTTCAAGACTGTAAAATGATTTAAGTGTACGGTAGGTCCTAAGCTTGTTTCCATTAATAATATTTGAACTATCATCAACTAAACACTTTCTCCAAAAGAGTACGTAAGAATCCTTTAATCTCGTCATAATGGCGTGTAATAATCTGCCATTTGAAAATGTACCTTGGTTTTCCCATACATGTGAAAAGCCAACTTTGTCAAAAAATGATTTAACAAAATGGGCAAATCCAACCTCCCTACAACTGGCATCCCTGTAAGCATTATATACAAGTTTGCTATCATTCATATTTGTGATATGCAACCAAAACTTAATACAGGATTTTAAAGAATATATTGCGAGAGGGAACATGCCAAGTTCTGCTCTTACTGCATTATTGGCAGCTGATTTATGTACTCCAAGGAGTATTTTACAGAATTTCAACTGATTTTTTTCAATTGTTAGTGAGTCATATTTTTGTTCCAAGACTGAACATCTATGCATTATTTTTTCTATAGCCCAAACTTCACTGCCATATAATAAAATGGGTTTTACACATTGTTCATACAATTTCATAAATATGGAAACATTCATACATTCAGAAGATATAGCTTTTCTTATGCAGAACAGAGCTTTTGAACCTTTCTTACAAAGATAGTTTATTGCCTCAGAGAAAGAACCAGACGGTTTAAAAATAATACCCAAATACTTATATTCACTGACTAATTCTATATAATGACCGTCATACATAAAGTGGAAGTTCTTTAGAATTTTTCCTGATTTATTAAATATAATTACTTTAGTTTTAGCCACATTTACTGTCAGGTTCCATCTCTGGCAAAAGTCTGAAAGCCTACTTAAAAGCTTTTGTAGGCCATCAGCGCTATTTGACAACAAAACTATATCATCCGCATACAGGAGACATGAAATAGAACGTTCACCAACTTGAACCTGATCACAACTTTCATCAAAATGCTGCTTAAGGTCATTGATAAACAACGAGAAAAATGTTGGGCTTAATATGCACCCTTGTTTTACCCCTGTTTTAGTTGCAAAACTCGGACTTAATTGACTACCTAATTTAACCGAGCAACGAACTGTCTGATACATGTTCTTGATAACATTCAAAAACGGTCCTGAAATGTTGTACTGTTCGAGTTTATATAATAGTGCAGCTCTATTTACTGTGTCAAAAGCTTTACTTAAATCCACAAAGCATGCAAACAAGTACTTCTTTGACTTGAAAGCTTTATCAATCAATAATTTTAATGTTAAAATATGGTCACTAGTTCGACAATTTCTTCTAAAACCAATTTGCTCTGGGTATATAAGCTCATTTATTTCAATATATTTATCAAGCCTATTAAATAGCACCTTACTGAATAGTTTACCAAAGCAACTTGAAACAGTTATGCCTCTATAATTTGAAGGATCATGAGTACCCCCTCCTTTATAAATTGGTTTTATTATGTTGTCGCGCCAAGCGTCCGGATATTCCCCTGATTTTAAAATAAAGTTAAATAATACAGCAAATTCTTCAATTAAAATGTTGGAAGAAATTTTCAACATTTCATTAGAAATTCCATCCAGACCACAAGATTTTCCATTTTTAAGCCTATTAATGGATTTTCGTATCTCTGCTACTGAGATTGGATCGTTTAAAATAGTGTTATTCAAGCCAAAAAAGTTGATATTATTTTCAACCAGAAAGTTATTTGTGTATTCCATATTCAGCAAGGATTTAAAATGATGTATCCAAGCATCTGGCGCAACATCTTGAGATGGATCACTTTTATTATTTTTCAACAAATTATTAACTGTATTCCAAAAGTCTTTAGGATTGTTTTTCTCATTTTCCAGTAGCTTATCAAGTAATTTATTTTTAAATAACCTATGCTTCTTTCGGACTAACCGCTTATAAACTTTATGTTCATGAAAAAGTTTTGAACGTAAATGGTTATCCCATGGATTTTTTGTTAATTCACGACTTAAGAACTTCAAATGCTTATATTTATTCTCGCACTCGTAATCATACCATGTTTGTTTTCTTTTACGTTTTACCTGTTTCTTATGGCCATGTCTTTGTTGTCTAAGAGCTGCACAATTTAACACTGATGAAATTTTACTTGTAATCTGATTAACCTTATCTTGTTCAGACAGAGTTGAATTATTGCAGGTATTAGTCAGCTCTGAAGAAAAAGCATTTTTATTAATACAAGACAATTGTTTTTCAAAATTTAACCTCTTAATATCATCCCATAATATAGACTTAGGAGCTTCTCTAAAGTCTTCTCTATCTTGGTGACAAAAGTATGATTGAATATTGACCAAAATCAACGCATGATCAGAAAAAGTAACATCAAAATCTTTAACACAAAAATTATTTACATCTCCTAGTAAGGTAGCACTGCAAATACAATAATCATCAATTGAAGAGCCATTAAATCCATGAAATGTTGCCTTACCTCTTGTGTCCCCTAGAGTTCTCCCATTCAATATTCTTAATTGTGAAGAGATGCACATGTCCAAAATATTCTTACCATATTCATTAGTAGACTGAAATTTAAATGTGTTTCGTCTTCGGTGTACATTGTCTATGGAATAGTTATCCGGAACAAAATCATCTAGATTATCAGATGACTCATTCTCAATGAAGTCAAAATCCCTACAATTGATGTGTGCATTTAAATCACCCATAATCATTACCTTACCTAAGTTACTGAAACGGATTACATCAGAATCCAATTTATCAAATATGCTTTTGTCCACATCATTTCGTTTCATATAAGAGGAAGAATTTGGTGAAATATAAAGTCCACATATAAATAAATCCTGTTCAAAATTGAAAAACGCTTTATGCAGTTTAATCCATATCATATCAGAGTGAGATTTATCTATTACCTTTATACCTCTTCTAAGACTCATTTTAATAAAGACAGCCACTCCCCCTCTCAGTCTACTTGGAGTCAATGACCTACAGTTAGTTATACAAAAATATCCCTCCAGATTTAATACATCACTAGAGCTTGCATGAGTTTCATTCAGTATGATTATATCAGCATATAGTTTGTTTAAAAATTGAGGATTATCTAATTTGCAAGTGCGTACCCCATTTATATTCCTAAATAGCCCGTTAACATTCCAACTGGCTACCGACAAAGTTTTGGAACTACGTACGGTGTGTGATTTACACATTTTAAACAATAACATGGAAAAAAAGTGACAACAACTCTGAGGATTGTCAGTGTAATAGAAAACTATTGTCAATTAAACAATGTACCTCATATTTTAAGATGAAGACAAACAAACTGACTAGATGAGAAAAAAAAAAAAAAAAAAAAAAAAAAATGACTAGGAAACTGAGTTTCATCGAAATTCAAAAGTGGATCCAGCAGGTGCTACTTTTGTTTCAAGAAAAGGCCCGTTCAGCAGACTATTCCAATCCCATACACCTCAATATAATATACTGTAAAACCCCTAAAACAACAACAACAAAAAAAAAAAAAAAAAAAAAAAAAAAAAAAGTGCGGATAAATGTACTAAAGTGCAGATCAATGTACTCCCTAATAAATATAACATACCGTAAAACCCCTAAAAAAAAAAAAAAAAAAAAAAAAAAAAAGACCTGTACCAGAGGGGTTAGTGTGCTTGGACTATTTAGCGTATGTACTTTTGTTTCAGGAAAAATCTCATAAACCCATTGCATGGTGGTGGACCCCTCCACCCCTACATGCCGGACAAGTCCACTTGCCACACAAGGGGTGTCATGCCTATCTTTACATTCTCATTCGATTTTTGACGGAAGATTTTGTCAGCAAACAATGCAGGCCCAGGCCAGATGCCGCAGTGCCTGATCTGGGCCTGCATTATTTACCAAGGTATGTACTGCCTTACCATATACCTCAATATACTATACCATAAAAAAAAAAAAAAAAAAAAAATGTGGCATCCGATCTGGGCCTTCCCTGTTTGCAACACTTTTTTTTTTTTTTTTTTTTAAGAAAACAAAACCTATCACCCCCTGGTCCCCCAAATTTCGAAATGGACTCTGCTATATATAAAGGGGAAGAATCCATTTGGCACAAAAAGGGTCAAAATGCATACAAGTAATACTACATGTACCTTATCTGGACCTATAACATTCCTAAACATTTGTACTCCAGCACAATGGTTAAAATGTATACTAGTAAAACTACATGTACCTTATCTGGACCATTGTTACAGATACTATAAAGTTCCTTAACATTTGTACACCGGCACAATGCTGTATTTATTCACTTGGAAGTGATTTAACTAGGAGACATTTAAAATGCATACTGAACATATAAATAGTCTCTGCTTCCTTGTTACACTGTTATTGTTAAAAAAAAAAAAAAAAAAATGTACATGTACTAAAAAATAAGAAATAAAAAAATTAAAATAAATAAAATGCTGTAATTATTTTGTTAAGAACATCCCTTTCACAAATAGATATGTGTCCAAAAGAATTAAAAGCATCCCTAAGCTGGACCACTATTACCACTGTCAGTATTACAGGTACAGTAGAATTCCTAAAAACTGGTATGGTACATCAGAAAAAAAAAAAAAAAAAAAAAAAAAAATATTGTAATTAGAGAACAGTGATTTTCACAAGTAGAAACATGTTCCATTTCTTTCTATAGATACTCCCCAATTCTGGACACTGTTACAGATACAGCAAAATAAGGGTATTTAGGCACCACAACTATTTCTGACTTTGATCCAATCAGATTCCTTGATGTAATTAATTTCTACAAATTCATAAAATGAATGACAAACTGTGTAGACCCTGATCAGATGGCTTCAGCAGCCATCCGATCCAGATCCACACTGTTTGTAAAGGAAGGTTGTCGTGAATACCAAAATAAGGGCATTCAGGCACCACACCCATTTCCGACTTTGAACTAATCAGATTCTTTGATGTAATTAATTTCAACAAATTCATAAAATAAATGACAAACTGTGTTGACCCCGATCAGATGGCTTCAGAAGCCATCAGATCCGGATCCACGCCGCTTGTAAAGAAAGATGTTGCCGTGAACAGCGAAATAAGGGCATTCAGGAACCAAACCCATTTCTGACTTTGAACCAATCTAATTCCTTGATGTAATTAATTTCTGCAAATTCATAAAATGAATGACAAACTGTGTAGACCCCGATCAGATTGCTTCAGAAGCCATCCAATCCGGATCCACGCCGTTGTAAAGAAAGGGGTTGCCGTGAACAGCGAAATAAGGGCATTTAGGCACCACACCCATTTCCGACCCTGAACCAATCTAATTCCTAGATGTAATTAATGTCTACAAATTCATAAAATGAATGACAAACTGTGTAGACCCCGATCAGATGGCTTCAGAAGCCATCAGATCCGGATCCACGCCGTTTGTAATGAAAGGGGCTGCAGTGAACAGCGAAATAAGGGTATTTAGGCACCACACCCATTTCTGACCTTGAACCAATCTAATTCCTTGATGTAATTAATTTCTGCAAATTCATAAAATGAACGACAAACTGTGTAGACCCCGATCAGACTGCTTCAGAATACATCCGATCCGGATCCACGCCGTTGCAAAGAAAGGGGTTGCCGTGAACAGCGAAATAAGGGTATTTAGGCACCGCACCCATTTCCGACCCTGAACCAACCTAATTCCTAGATGTAATTAATTTCTACAAATTCATAAAATGAATGACAAACTGTGTAGACCCCGATCAGATGGCTTCAGAAGCCATCCGATCTGGATCCACGCCGTTTGTAAAGAAATGGGTTGCTGTGAACAGCAAAATCAGGGTATTTAAGCACCACACATATTTCGGACTCTGAACCAATCAAATTCCTTGATGCAATCAATTTCCACAAATTCATAAAATGAACGACAAACTGTGTAGACCCTGATCAGATGGCTTCAGAAGCCATCCACTCTGGATCCACACTGCTTGTAAAGAAAGGTTGTCGTGAACAACAAAATAAGGGTTTTTATGCAAATTCATAAAATGAATGACAAACTGTGCAGACCCCGACCAGATGGCCTCAGAAGCCATTCGATCTGGTTACACTGTCTGCAAAGAAAGGGATTGTCATGAACAGCAAAATAAGGGTATTTAGGCACCACACCCACCCCGACCCTGAACCAATCAGATTCCTTGATGTAATTCACTTCTAAAAATTCATAAAATGAACGACAAACCGTGCAGATCCCGATCAGACGGCCTCAGAAGCCACAAAGCCTGCAAATTCATAAAATGAATGACAAACTGTGCAGATCCCGATCAGATGGCTTCAGAAGCCATCCGGTCTGGATCCACACCGTTTGTAAAGAAAGGGGCTGCCGTGAACAACAAAATAAGGGCATTTAGGCACCACATCCATCCCAGACTTTGAACCAATCAAATTCCTTGATGTAATTAATTTCTACAAAAGATAATGTAAAAATCCTAAAAATTTGTACACCAGAACAAAAGTGCTGTAATTATTCTTTACTAAGACCTAAATCCTAAAAATTTGTATACTATAAAAATTGCTGTAATTATTCTTTACACAGATCCACAATTTTACAGGAAAGCATATATGTCCAAAATTTATGCAAACTAGAAATACCCTCCTTATCTGGACCACTGTTATGGAACCTGTAAAAACATCACAAAAACATGCCTATATAATTTTGACTCTCTCGAACCCCACCTCTAGTCTATGTAGTGATTAGTGAAACTGGGATTTACATGGGTAAACATTATTTTTCCCATTTCCACCCCAAAAACACAGGCCGTGGGTACCCTCCAGAACCGCCTCACCGAGGCAGCTCTAATGAGCACCCACAATCCATACTCCAAGCAGAGACACGAAAATTATCAGAATTTTTTTATCCAAAAATATATCAGAACTTTGCTGTAATTATCCCTTACTAATAACAGTGACTCTTCGCACAGACGTGTCCAAACAATTACAAGGATAAAGAATTAGCAAACAGTACAGACCTCGATCAGACTGCTATTAGAAAAACTGTTTTATCAGGACCTGCACTTCTCTCCCAGGTCCTATTAGAAAAACCGTTTATCAGGATATGCACTGCTCTCCCAGTTCATTCTGTTCAAGAACCAACTATGATCCATATATGCCCTTATATCTACAGTGCATACTACAGTGCATACTATAAAAATAAAAAAAAAAAAAAAAAAAAAAAAACCTGATCACCTGGTAGCACATGTATACCTAGGTTTAACTCGTATACGTTTACTCTTAGATCAGAACAGTGATTCTACTTGTAGAAATGTGTCCCCAAAATACAGAATATACACATACTCTCAGATCAAATGCACTCTCAGATCAGAACAGTGATTCTACCCGTAGAAATGTGTCCCCAAAATGCAGAAAGGGTAGCAACCAGTGCAGCCCGATCAGGCAGCTCTAATATGAGCTTTCAGATCTGGTACCGCTCTCCCTGCGTCAGTCCGTTTGAGAACCACTAATGTAATTTCCCTTTTATGCCTTGCCCATAAAAAATATACTTGGACCCGAAACCCAGTGCACACTTGGGTCTGTCCAATCCAAAAAGTCATGTTAGAATTTTTAACTTATCCAGGCGTGTCCTTGGGCAAGACACATAATGACACTGCCTCACTCCACCGAGGTGTAAATGGGTAGCATTGGTGTAATAGTCACTGCCTCTCTCTCGAGCGCGTGAAAACATCCAGAATGAGTGTTCGAGAGCAAATAAATAAGCTTGCAGCTTCCATCGCAATCGAACTAAAATAAATTAGTGCAAGAATTTGTTTTTCTACAAAAACATAGATGTCTCCCCCTTTTTGACCTCTAAGTATGACCTTGACATTCGAGGTTATTGACCTGGGTCTTGTGTGCAACACATTTCTGCAAAATAACTTTAAAAAGTTCAGAGAGAAATAAGAAAGTAATTGACAGTACACAAAAAAGTCCTTTTTTACCTTTGACCTCTAAGCATGGCCTTGACCTTTGAGGTACAACACATCGTCTCATGATGGTTAACATTTCTGCCAAGTAATTTCATAATACATCAAAGAATAAGAAAGTTTTTGACTGCACAAAAAAGACCCCTTTTGACCTTTGACATCTAGGTATGACCTTGACATTGGAAGCATGGACCTTGCTCTTGCACACGACTCATCGTCTAATGAAGGTGAACATTTCGGCAAGGTTACTTTAAAAAGTCCATCCAGAAATAAAAGTTATTGACTGGACACAAAAAAAAGATACTTTTTTTTTACCTTTGACCTCTTAGTATGACCTTGACCTTGTAGGTACCGACCTGGGTCTAGCGCACAACACATCGTCTCATGATGGTTAACATTTCTGCCAAGTAATTTTACAATCAATCCAGGAATAAGACAATTATTGATTGAACACTAAAAAGGCCCCTTTTTGACCTTTGACCTCTTAGTATGACCTTGACCTTTGAGGTACCAACATGGGTCATGCAAGAGACACATCATCTCATTGTGGCTAACATATCTTCCATGTAATTTCAAAATCACTGTACAAATAAGAAAGTTATTGACCAAACACGAAAAAAATGCCCCTTTTTTTTACCTTTGACCTCTAAGTATGACCTTGACCTTTGAGTTACCAACCTGGGTCATGCACGCAACACATCTTCTCATGGTGGTTAACATTTCTGCCAAGTAGTTTCAAAATCCATCTAAAAAAAGAAAGTTATTGACCGAACACGAAAAGGGCCCTCTTTTATCTTTGGCCTCTATGTATGACCTTGAGCTTTGAGGTACCAAACTGGGTCAGGCGCGCAACACATCGTCTCATGGTGGTTAACTTTTTTGCCAAGCAATTTCAAAATCCATCTAAAATAAGAAAGTTATTGACCAAACACGAAAAAAGGCCCCTTTTGACCTTTGTCCTCTATGTATGACCTTGACTTTTGAGGTACCAACCTGATTCATACGTGCGACACATTGTCTCATGGTAGTTAACATTTCGGCTAAGTAATTTCAAATTCTATCTGAAGAAAAGAAAGGTATTGACAAAACACCCCCCCCAAAAAAAACAGGCCCCTTTTTACCTTTGACCTCTAAGTATGACCTTGACATTTGAGGTACCAACCTGGGTCAACCTCAGTGATTGACCAAACACGAAAAAGGCCCCTTTTTTACCTTTGTACTCTAAGTATGACCTTGACCTTTGAGGTACCAAACTGATTCATACGTGCGACACATCGTCTCATGGTAGTTAACATTTCGGCGAAGTAATTTCAAATTCTATCTGAAGAAAAGAAAAGTATTGATAAAACACCAAAACAGGCCCCTTTTTTACCTTTGACCTCTAAGTATGACCTTGACCTTTGAGGTACCAACCTGGGTCAACCTCAGTGATTGACCAAACACGAAAAAGGCCCCTTTTTTACCTTTGTACTCTAAGTATGACCTTGACCTTTGAGGTACCAAACTGGGTCATGCACGCAACACATCCACTCATTTTGGTTAACATTTCTGCCAAGTAATTTCAAAATCCATCTAAAAATAATAAAGTTATTGACCGAACACAAAAAAGCCCCTTTTTTACCTTTGACCTCTGTGTATGACCTTGAGCTTTGAGGTACCAAATTGAGTCATGCGCGCAACACATCGTCTCATGGTGGTTAACATTTCTGCCTATCAATTTTTAAATCCATCTAAAAGTAAGAAAGTTATTGACCAAACACGAAAAAAGGCCCCCTTTTTACCACTGACCTCTAAGAATGACCTTGATCTTTGAGGTATCGACCTGCGTCAGGCGCGCCACACATCGCCTCATGGTGTTTAATATTTCTGCCAAGTAATTTCAACTAAATATATTATAAACTTTACTGCTGAAAAAATGAAAATTTTAAATTGTGATGTTTTTCTTATTTCTACTCAAAATCTAGACCGACTCACGATCTATATTTTAGAGCAGAAATGTGAAAAATAAGTTTTACCCCTGTAAACCCCATTTTACAACATAAAATGGGATTCTAGGGGGTCAAATTATAAAGGCGTGTTTTCCTGATGGAGAGTCTTGAGAAGCCCGGGATTGATCCTGCGATCCTTTTCTTAACAGGCGAGTAGAATAGATTTTGTTTGTATTGGAGTTTAACGGCCCAGTCAACACTATTTTAGGTCATTTTTAAGCCGGTCAGTTTACCTAACCACACTTCCTGGGCAGGTTTATTCGTAAACGGTTAACCAGTACAGTGCACATTCTTTCGCCAGAAACTGACAACTGCCCTTCTTGAATCAGCGGAAAGATTTCATTACCAATCTCCGCGAAAGAATGTTGCCGACCCCAGCAGGTATCAACCCGCGTCCTCCTGATCACCAGTCAGACGCGCATCCGACTGAGCTACCGAGGCCGACCCTATTCCACAGAGGCTTCAATCAACTTTGAATCCTAGCTGAAAACGCTGCTTCAACATGTTCAAATGTCTGCCAACTTTGACACATGTTATTTTCTTGCACTGGAAGTGGTGCTTGAACCCAGTGGGGCCACACCATTGAAACAACATCCATTACATCGAAATGAAGCTTATTCAATGTTGTATAATTCTTATGTGTCATTTGCTGTTTTTTCCAAACAAGTTGGCTGCTTTCAAAAAGCATCCAATAGGTTTGGTCTTGTCAGTCTACATTCTGGTTTGAGCCAGCTGATATCATTATCCCACTTAATGCATTTTTTAATAAAAAATATAAACTTTAATACAAAACGTGTATATAAAATTTCGAAGTCTGTGACCTTGGTATCAGGAGGGGTATGTAGTGATGAGTATTCTGTGGTAAATTGTTTAACGCCATGGCAAGTATAAACTAAATGTAACTTACATATGGTTTACACATGTATAGCTGAAAACTTAACCAAACGAAATTGTAAACCGAATTTTTGAAAGGGTCATAACTCTGTTAATATTTGGTGGACAGTAATTCTCGAATCTTAAGGCACATCTTCACATCTTAGCCTTACTACATACACATTTCAGGCTTGATCGGATGAAAACTGTATAGTAGGAGTTATACGTAAACGAAAAAAAGTTTACGAACGGACGGACGGACACCAAAACAGAAGTACAGGCAATGATCAGGAATCGATACAATTAACCCACAGCTGCCATCAGAGACACCAAAGGGAAAGAAACACAACCATGAAGCAACAGACCACAATGAAAACACCAACATCGGAAAGCCAAGAGGACAGTCTCTTTCCCACAAAATGGCCAAAGGGCTATCCAAAATAAAATAATATAAGCGACACAAACACCTAAAGACAAACCATAACAAAAAAAAATAAAAATAAAAAAATAACCGCGACAGAAGAACCGCCTTGGTAAGGTCAGCGGACACGAATTCCACTGGGGGGGGGGGGTGGGGGGGTGGAGGGGGGGGGGGACTTAATACGACAATATATTGGACTGCATGAGCAGAAACCGACCGAACTCTGAAGTATTGCTGAACCGCCTAGGAAGATCTAAGCCTGCCCAAAGTGTTGCGAATCAGACTGTATCTTAAACCTCGGCAGTTTCTTTGAGCGGTACCTCCGCAAAAACCTGAAATTTGCAATCCTTTCGTAGATCTTTCTGGATCATAATTTAATTGTAAAAGAAACTGATTAGTAGAACGTCAAGTATTGAGTGGAACAAAGAACACCACTCTCGGCTTATCAGATACAATAGCTCCCATCGAATGCGCCAAAAATGCTTTTAACAACTCAGCCTGTAACTGGTGGCATGTCACTTAGTAGTCATGAAGTTTTTGAACAGAAACTATTGCTATCTGTGCTGGGCTCAAGAACAATTAACAACGACCCATCAACGTTATGACTTTGTTTCGCTCCCTAAATATTTTATATATTTGGAAGAGTTAGAACCTTCGACCTTGGCACTGACGTTAATTCTAGTAGCAAAGACATGAAAATGTTTTTACACACCCAGCGATCTTTTTATGTTTGGTTTTACGATCCTTTCAAGATAATTCACTAACATCAAGCCGATCGTTAATCGGAGGTGAGCGAAAACTGGAGTACCCGATGAAAAACCTCCTGACCTTCCGTTGCAGAACTTCTCATTATGTGACCTGAGCCATGCTCAAACTTACAGCGTTGAGCATGAGAGTCAGCACTCTTATCTACTAGGCCACGGAGGCCCGTTACACCCAGCGATCTTTATAAATGAGGAAACATAACGTTCTCTGTCTTTCCAACATTTACATATACGTATTATTAGAGCTATCAGCGTACCGAAAGATGTTCAGAATATATAAATCTGTTCCTATCTGTTTGAAGTAAACTTTGCAAGTTTTGTTTATTTGTATTTAACAGCCCAGTCAACACTGATTTGGGTCATGTTTGGGCCTGTCAGTGTACCTATCCACGCTTTTCCTTAGCAGGCTTATCCGTAAGCAGTTTACCAGTTCAGTGCACATTCTGTCGCCAAAAACTGACCCCTGCCGTTCCTGAATCAGCGGAAGGAAGAGAATGACCATAGAAAAGATTTGATAATCAATCTCCATGAAAGAATGTCGCCGACCCCGGTAGGTATCGAATCCGAGTCTTCCTTATCGCCAGTCAGACTGCATCCGACTGAGCTACCGCAGCTAGCCTCACTTTGTGAGTAGTAGTAGTTATGTTCTGTTGTTTTTCATTTCAATGGCCCCTTGGGCTTACTCCATAATGGCATTGCACGACGTAAAATTTGCGGAAATGACTGCTACTCCTGAAAAAGTAACTCCTGAAAAAGTAGTTTCTCTTTGGATATGTCTAAGGGGTATACTCTGAAAGGAAAGAATTTGCTCCCGGGGAGCAAATTCTTCCCTTTTAGAGTAGACCCCTTGAGGAGCAAATTCTTACCCTTTTAGAGTAGACCCCTTTTTCAGTTGGACAGAGCCAACAGAGTAGCAACCATAAGATCCTTAAAGTTGTATTTCCATCACGAAAGCATGCCTTTAGAATTGTGATCCCCTTTAATACGTTCTATAAAAGGGTTATCCTTTGGAAGCAAGGAATACACCACAGAACTGAAAAATATGGTGTGCACATGTTTTCTGGGCCAGACTAGCTAGTTTCGGCCAATTAGGCCTCATCAGTGACCCGAAGATATTTTCAAAATTCCACAATGGAATCAATGGTCCTAAAGGACAAGAAAATATAATCTACACCATGATGTAGGACAGGAAGACGTTTTACCGCCGCCACACATTCCCACACACCAGTTGTAGTGAAGTTAAATATGTTCTATAAAAGGGGTATCCTTCGGAAGCAAGGAATACACCACAGAACTGAAAAATATGGAGTGCACAAGTTTTCTGGGCCAGAGTAGCTAGTTTCGGCCAATTCGGCCTCATCAGTGACCCTCAGATATTTTCCTAATTCCACAATGGAATCAATGATCCCAAAGGACAAGAAAATACAATCTACACTTTTATAGAGTAAAGCTCGGGTTTGCAGGGGTATACATTAATTTCCGTATTCCAACAATTTCTGTCGACTCCCCGCAATCTATATGTTTTGAGCAAAAAGGCAAATATTCAATTTTTTCTTTTTAAAATTTCTTTTTCTTTGGCCAAAAATGACAATGTATTTAAATAGGTGTGTTTCGCATTACGGTCAAAATGGTAGACTAACTGCCACGCCTGCCAGGTGTATCCATTTCCTTTACGATATTTATTGTTGGAGTTGAAACGCTTGCTTTTCGGTCTGTTTCGCTATTCAGACAGGCTGTTTCCTGTAATTGCAGTATAGTATTGCATCATCGTTAAAGCTGATTGGTTGATCGAGTCACGTGCCCACCATGGAACAGTTACAATCTGGTCATTAGACCCGGTTTGCCCGCCTCATGGCGACCAAACCAATAAAACATAATAGCCAACTACATTCTAATGCAACAGTGCAAGTCGTAATATAAATTAAATTGTGTGTTAGTTAGGTAAATCAATATCTTGAACCAGCTGATGAGCCTAAAACTGCTTCAGATGTTATTAGTTATAACCAGTGTCCAGTGCCTAATAAATTTTCATCAATGTCAAATTTTATAGCCTTCTCTCAAACTATCTTAGAGGAATGAAAATGCATCAAGCTCTCTCTTTAAAGATATACGTATTTGAAAATGTGAACGGACGACGGACAATGGACGCCAGAGCACTGGTACCCTCTTACCTCACATGAGCCTTCGGCTCAGGTGAGCTACTAATGCAAGCGCCTGCGGAAATTCGGGGTGGGAACACTTAATGTTAACACTCTGAGTGGAAGAGTTTACGAGGTAATGGAAATACAAATCCCGCAGGGAAGTGGATGTCAGTGTTCAGGAGACCAGATACCGTGGTGGAAATTGCCGCACAATCAAGGGCAAGGACACCAAGTATAAGCTCTACTGGTCTGGAAATGATAAAGGCACTGCTGGCGTAGTAGTGTTTGTGGCAGAAGAGTGGATAGAGAAAGTTTTTGAAGTGCAAAGAGTCTCAGACAGAATCGTCATGGTGAAGTTTGCAGTCGACCAGTGCGTGGTTATCCATCTGTCTGTGTATGCCCAACAGAGTGGTTTTAGTGCTGAAGTCAAGGACATGTTCTTTGACAAACTGCGTGCTGTGATTGCCAGGATCCCAGGATCCGAACTCCTGATCCCATGCAGAATGGCCACGTAGGCCGTGCAGGCACGGGATACAAGGAAGTGCATGGTGGGATTGGATATTGTAGACCTGAACCAGATGTTGGGGGTGAAAGGATTCTAGAGCATGCCCTGGTATTTGACCTGCTTCTTGAAAACACATGTTTCAAGAAACGTGACAGTCATCTGATCACGTACAAGTCAGAAAGCACAGCGACGAAGATAGATTTCATCCTTTTCGACGGGACAATGCGCAAACTTGTCACAGATATCAAAATGATCCTTTGCGAGGAACTAGCCCTGCAACATCAGCTACTTGTATGTGACATGAGGACTGATGTGCCACCTAAACCAAAGCGCAAGTTCACCCCGAGACGAAAAGTTTGGAAGCTGTAAGAACCTCAGACAAGAAACCATTTCCAGGAGGTTTTCAGCCAGCATGTGAGTACCTCAGCAGGTGTAGCTGATGCTACCACTGAGGATATAAGAACCGCATCAAGACACGCCTGCTCAAGACAACTGAAGAGGTGTGTGGCACAACTTGGTCCCACCGCTGGCGTCGCGAAGCGTAGTGGTGGAATGGACATGTTAATAAGGTCATTACAGCCAAGCGGCAAGGCTTTAAGGCATGGAAAGTAGAAGTAAAACAAAGATCAGGAATCGATACAATTAACTTACTCCACCCATCAAAGACACCAAAGGGAAAGAAACACAAACATGAAGCGACCAGACCATAATGGAAACCTAAACAAAGGAAGGCCATAAGGACAGTTAATTTCCCACAAAATGGCCATATGGCCATCCAAAATAAAAAGACACACGTGATACACACAGTAAGTAACAAACAACACCATAAATAAACCGCCACAGAAGAACCGCCTTGGAACGGTCAGTGGAATGATTTCCACTGGGGGGCTTAAATCGATTTTACGTGGCCACAATCCTCGCCCTTACTTCCGTCGCGATTTAGACAAATAATTTGTTCAGTCCGCATGAAGGCTTCATCAGTGCAACATCTCCGTGAACTCAAAAATCAAAGAACCACAGGGGTGAGACAACGGTGAGGACTCAACAGAAAGAAACCACTGAAATGCTGGAGCAAAAGAAAACCAACAGTTAGTCTCCGATGGGCCCGACCAGAGACAGAAAACTGGTAAGACTGGTAAGAGCACTCGTGTATTATATCTTGCGGCCAAACGTATAGCCAAACGTGCGGTGCACCATGCTCGCCAAGAAGCTGGTGAGATCTACAAGAATATTGACCCTAAGTCCTCAGAAATATACCGCCTTGCTAACCAGATGAGAAGAGAGAATGCCGATGTTGTAGGTGACAAACCAGTAAAGAATGATGCAGGGGAGACGTCAATAAGTGAATACTCAAAGCAGAGGGCATGATTAGAACACTACCAAAGGGTACTCAACGTTGAGTTTGACTGGGACCCTGGCCACCTGTCTGATGAACCACTAGTGGAAGGGCTGCCAATCCCAATCACTATTGATATGTTTAAGAAGGCTATCTCTCTGATGAAGACAGGCAAAGCACCGGGCCCTTCTGGCATAGTGGTGGAGATGATAAGAGCACCAGGTGATGTGGTGCCTCGATGATCCGCGACCTTGCAGCTGCAATCATCTGTGATGGAAAGGTACCCTCTGACTGGGAACAGAGTTTCACTGTCTGTCTCTACAAGGGCAAGGGCGATGCATTGGAACGGGGCAACTACCGCGGCCTCAAGCTGACAGAACAGGTCATGAAAGTCCTGGAGAGGATTGTGGATGTCCTCATTAGGCAGTTGGTGTCCATCGACGATTTCCAATTTGGTTATGTCCAAGAAAGAGGCACAACAGACGTAATTATTGTTGTACGGCAGCTGCAAGAGAAGTGTCTGGCAGCCAACAAGAGACTCTACATGGCTTTTGTGGACCTGGAGAAGGCATTTGATCGAGTGCCTCGGAAAGTCATCTGGTGGGCACTAAGAAAACTTGGAGTGGACGAGTGGATTGTGCGACTGGTCCAGGAGATGTATGCTAATGCTCGGAGCAGTGTCCGTGTTGGTGATGGTTACAGTGAATAGTTCGAAGTGAAGGTGGGTGTTCATCAAGGCTCTGTTCTCAGCCAACTGCCATCATCATTGTGCTTGAAGCCTTGTCGTGCGAGTTCCGATCTGGAGTCCCCTGGGAGGACCTGTATGCTGATGACTTTATCATCATAGCTGAATCCCTTGTGGAATGTGTCAGGAGGCTCTTAACTTGGAAAGAAGCAATGGAGGCGAAAGGGCTGAGAGTTAATGCAGGAAAGACACAGATCATGATTTGTGGTACAGGTCTGAACCTCCTGCAGAGTACAGGCCAGTTCCCATGCGCTGAATGTCGCACTGGAGTGGGCAGCAACCGTATCTTTTGTAATGGCTGCAAGTTCTGGGTGCACAAGAAATGCAGTGGGATCAAGCGCTTGATAGAGGACCGCGATTAAAGATGTACACGGTGCCAAGGAACTGCACGCCTCTTAGATGACAGACCACAGAGTGAATTCCAAGTCGGAGCCGACAAGCTGGAGCTTGTAGCTTCCTTTTGCTACCTAGGTGATATGCTATCAGCAGTGGGTGGTTGCAACCTTTCAACCACATCACGTGTGAAAACAGCCTGGGAGAAATTCAAGGATTTGCTACCAGTTCTCTCTTCCCGCCACCTCTCGTTCAAGACACGTGGCCGTGTGTACAGCTCCTGTGTGCGGAGCGCAATGCTACATGCCAGTGAGACATGGCCATAGACAAAGCCAAACCTCCAATGTCTTCAGCGGAATGACATGACAATGGTCAGACAGATCTGCCATGTTAAGCCACAGGACACTGTCACCATTAGGTCCATTGAGCTACTTGAGCGTCTTGGCATTGAGGACCTGAACCTCATCCTGAAAGAAAGAAAGCTCCGCTGGTATGGACATGTCGAACGCTTCAACAGTGCAGTCCAGACGGCCTGTGACATACGGGTAGGTGAAAAGCTGTGGCCTGGAAGGCCCAAGATGACCAGAGAGATTGCAGAGAATGGAAGCTCTCTGCTATCGATCCGTAGATAGACAAGCCTGGAGATCTGGTGTAAGATCTGCCATGCGAGCAGCAAGCCAGCTACCTGGAAGGGGGCTTACTTATGTGGATGTTGCCCCTGTACCTGCACGTTAATAACAAGAGGACCATAATGGCCCTATATCGCTCACCTGAGCTAACAGATTAAAAGTTTCGAAAAGTTCCGATCTATGCTGATGACAAGGTCAAAAACAGGTATTTTCAGCATTCAATGAGACAAAGCTAATCCTCCGTATTCAGCGGAATGACAGGGCAATGATCAGACAGACACTGTCACCATCAGGTGCATTGAGCTACATCATAGTGTAGATTATATTTTCTTGTCCTTTGGGATCATTGATTCCATTGTGGAATTTTGAAAATATCTGAGGGTCACTGATGAGGCCTAATTGGCCGAAACTAGCTAGTCTGGCCCAGAAAACATGTACACTCCATATTTTTCACTTCTGTGGTGTATTCCTTGCTTCCAAAGGATAACCCTTTTATAGAACATATTTGAGCGTCTTGGCATTGAGGACCTGGACCTTATCCTGAAAGAGACAAGGCTCCGAATGCTCGAACGGTGCAGTCCAGACGGCCTGTGACACACAGGTAGGTAGAAAGCTGTGGCCTGGAAGGTCCAAGATGACCTGGAAGCAGCTCACCTAAACTTTGATTCCCAACCTACTTATATGCTAGTTTCAGGAAGATTTGATCAAAACTAAAGGACTTATGGTGATGACAAGGTACAAAATAGGCATTTTAAGAAAAGAAGGGGACTTTACTCTATGAGTATTGTGCCAACAATGTTAGTTTGCAAACGCATTCAAGCTTTTATCTCTAACTTACTTATATGTAAGTTTCAGGAAGGTCCGTTCAAAACTTAGGGACTTACGATGATGACAATGTCAAAAATTGGCATTTTCAGCAATCAAAGGGACATAACGCTATGATAAATAGGCCGACCTCACCAGTTTTTTAACTCATCCCCGCTTTTACTTACATGTAACTTTCAAGAAGATTCGATCATAACAGAAGAAGCAACATTGATGACAAGGTCAAAAACAGGCATTTTCTGCAAACAAAGTGACATAACTTTATGATAAATAAGCCTCATTCACCGTGTTTTTTTTTTAATTCATTCGAGCTTTTATCCCTGACTTGTTTATATGTAAGTTTCAAGAAGATCCGATCAAAACTAAAGGGGCGACGATGATGACAAGGTCAAAAACAAAAACAAGTAGGGGACATAACTCTGTGAGTAATAGACGGACATCGCTAGTTTTCGAACTAATTCTAGCTTTTATCCCTGACTTACTTGTTTGAAATTATCAAGAAGACATGATGAAAACGGAAGGAGTTACGGTGATGACAAGGTTAAAAATAGGTATTTTCTGCAATCAAAGGGTAGTAACTCTATGATAAATAGGCTGACCTCATCAGTTTTCGAACTCAACCAAGCTTTTATCCCTGACTTACTTACAAGCAAATTTCTAGAAGATCCAATAAAAACTGAAGGGGCTACGGTGATGACAAGGTCAAAAATATGCATTTTCTGAAATAAAGGGGGACGTAACTCTCTGAAATATGGGCCGGCCTCACCAATTTTTAAAGTCTGCTGAGGTTTAATCCCTTACTGAATTACATGTAAGATCCGATGGAAACTGAAGGGGCTACAGTAATGACAAGGTCAAAAATAGGCATTTTCAGCTATCAAGGAAGATGTAACTCAATGATAGAGAGGGAGTTTTCGAACTTATCCGAGCGTTTATCCATGACTTACTTATTTGTAAGTTTCAAGAACATCCAATCAAAACTGAAGGGGCTACAGTGATGACAGGGTCAAAAATAAGCATTTTCAGCAAAGAAGGGGACATAACTTCGTGAGTAATCGACCAACATCGCTAGTTTTCGAAATCATTCAAGCTTTTATCACTGACTTACTTGTTTGTAAGTTTCAAGAAGACCTAATCAAAGCTGGAGGGCTTACGGTGATGACAAGGTCAAAAACAAGAGCATTGCATGCGGGTGCCAACGCTCGAATGCAAAAAAGGGGCATAACTGTGCAAAAATATTTTTAGGGTTATCTTACCTATTGGTATGAGTTCCCCTTTTCATAATGAAGAACAAGTCCGAGTTTCAAGTAAATATGTTCAGTAATGACAGAGATATTATAAAATCGTCACCTATAAGTGAAACTGTTGTAACTGCATTTTTTAAAATTTTACAGGAGAGACAAAAAACTGATTATTTTTCTTATACAGCAACAACAAATAGTCATATTCACATATGTTAAGTAAAATAATGTTTTACAAATTATGGTCTAAATAACTTTTTTTAATTGAAATATGTAAGTTACAATAGTTTCGCACTGAAAATTGGGAAACCGGCATTGCATGTTATATGCGAAACTATTGTAACTGCACTTTTTTCTTAATTTCATTTTGAAGGATATTTTCAAGTAAAGATTTTTCAAGTTAACAATAAATAGATATAAAAGTGGAATTGATACGGGGTCATCTAATTGCAGTTTTTGAGCATACAAATTTTGAGTTACAATAGTTTCGCATATAAAAAATATGGTGATTTGAGTTACAAATCTAAAAATTTCAATTTTTGCTTATCTATTCTCAATTCAGCCTCAATATTTGGTGTATAGATAGAGGTTAGGGAGTGGAATAAATTTATCCCAAAAAGTGATTTTTGATAAAATAGACTGTTACAACAGTTTCGCTTATAGGTGACGAAATGTCCAAGTTTTTGCACGATGACGACGACGCAGACGACGCCAGAGCTATGACAATACCCCGTCGTTTTCTTCGAAAACAGCCGAGCTAATAAGCATTTTCAGCAAAGTAGAGGACATAACTTCTTGAGAAATCGACCGACATAGCAAGTTTTTAAACTCATCCGAGCTTTTAACCCTGACTTACTTGTATGTAAGTTTCAGGAAGATCCGATCAAAACAGAAGGGGCTACGGTGATGACAAGGTCAAAAATAGGCATTTTCAGCAATCAAGGGGACTTAACTCTATGATAAATAGGCCGACTAGGCTGGTTTTCGAACTCATCCGAGTTTTTATCTCCAGCCACCTTACGTATAAGTTTCAGAAAGATTTGATCAACACTGAAGGCTCTACGGTGATGACAAGCATTTTCTCATTGTAAGTCTTTGGGACCTTGTGGTTACCATAGCAACCAAAGTTTTCGTTGGATTTCGAAACTAGACATGTGTCCAAAGTACACAGATGCCCCCGCCATATATCTTTGTCGATATGGCTTGTACCCATTCTCTAGAATGGCCCGGGGTGTCCGGAGGGACCCGGAGCTGTCCACAGGGACCCAAGGTCTGTGTCAGCGAATGCTTCTTATCATAAGGAACAATAGTATATATGGTTAAGTGGTAGGGATATGAATTGTTTCTGAGATATAAGGCCTTTTATGAATTGAAGGGGGCGGGGCATGGTCCGGGGTTGACCAGAGGGAGACAAAGTCTGTCTTAGAAGGGAGACAAAGAGGGAGGGAGACAAAGTCTGTCATATCATAAGGAACAATAATATGTATGGTTTAGGTGTTCGAATCTGATTAAGTCTGTGTCATGTCAATGCATCTTATCATAAGGAACAATAATATATATGGTTTAGGGGTGGTGACATGGATAGTTTCTGAGATATAACGAAGGGGGCGGTGCATGGCCCAGGGGGGGGACCCAAAGTCTGCGTCTTGGAATGTGTCATATCATAAGGAACGATAATATATATGGTTTAGGTGTTCGAATCTGATTAATTTTTAGGCGGGGCATGGGCCGGGGGTGACCGGAGGGACCCAAAATCTTTGTCTTGGAATGTATCATATCATAAGCAACAATAATATATATGGTTTAGGTGTGTGTGGGGGGGGGGGGGGTCGGGATGGACCCAATGTCTGTATCAGTCAATGCATCTTATCATAAGGAACAATAATATATATGGTTAAGGGGTGGGGATATTGATAGTTTCTGAGATATAAAGACTTTAATGAAGCGAAGGGGGCGGGGCATGGCCCAGGGGTGACTGTAGGGACCCAAAGTCTGTGTCATGGAATGTGTCATATCATAAGGAACAATAATATATATGGTTTAGGTGTTCGAATCTGATTAATTTTCAAGATAATTAGGCATTTTGACAGTTTTGCATACAAATTTCTATATAAATGGGGGGGGGGGGGGGGTCGGGATGGACCCAATGTCTGTATCAGTCAATGCATCTTATCATAAAGAACAATAATATATATGGTTAAGGGTTGGGGATATGGATAGTTTCTGAGATATAAAGACTTTAATGAAGCAAAGGGGGCGGGGCATGGCCCAGGGGTGACTGTAGGGACCCAAAGTCTGTGTCATGGAATGTGTCATATCATAATGAACAATAATATATATGATTTAGGTGTTCGAATCTGATTAATTTTAAAGATAATTAGACATTTTGACATTTTTGCATACCAATTCCTATATGACAATTTTGACCTGTTACTCAATCTGACCCCTGGGTGGGCCCTGGCATGACCCTGGGTCAACTTGAACATGAACTGATATGTCTTGGTCTGAGTAGATGTCATACCAAATTTCAACTTTGTAATATGGATAGTTTCTGAGATATAAAGACTTTAATGAAGCAAAGGGGGCGGGGCATGGCCCAGGGGTGACCATAGGGATCCAAAGTCTGTGTCATGGAATGTGTCATATCATAAGGAACAATAATATATATGGTTTAGGGGTTCGACGAATCCGATTAATTTTCAAGACAGTTAGACATTTTGACAGTTTTGCATACAAATTTCTATATAACGGGGTCGGGGGGGGGGGGGGGGGGGTCGGGATGGACCCAATGTCTGTATCAGTCAATGCATCTTATCATAAGGAACAATAATATATATGGTTAAGGGGTGGGGATATGGATAGTTTCTAAGATATAAAGACTTTAATGAAGCAAAGAGGGCGGGGTATGGCCCAGGGGTGACTGTAGGGACCCAAAGTCTGTGTCATGGAATGATGTGTCATATCATAAGGAACAATAATATATATGGTTTAGGTGTTTGAATCTGATTTTTCAAGATAATTAGACATTTTGACAGTTTTGCATGCAAATTCCTATATGACAATTTTGACCTGTTACGCAATCTGACCCCTAGGCCCACCCAGGGGCACGACTTTGGGTCAACTTGAACATGAACTGATAGGTCTTGGTCTGAGTAGATGTCATACCAAATTTCAACTTTGTAGCACAACAGGTAAAACAAGAGGCCCATGGGCCACAATGCTCACCAGAGCTCAGGGAGCCACTGCCCACTGGCAGCAATGTATTTTAATTAACCATGGAAGCCCTGCTGCCAAGGCTGCTACTGATAAAATTTTGACCCAATCAGACTAGTGGCTTCAGAGGTCTGATGTCCCTTGAAGACAACAGATGACAATTGACCATTTCCCATCTGTGGCAATAGGCCAAAAAGAACATTACTAAAGGAACATTTCTATGAAAGTTTGACAAAAATCTTGAGAGGCATTAATGTCATTTTTCAATTTTCCCCATTATAAGTCAATGGAAACTCTTAACTTGCCATAGCAAACAAACCAAAGAGCCAAATTTTATAAACCAGAGCTCAGGTGGGCACTGCCCAATGGAGCGCTGATTGGTTTTACTAAATGGGCCTTATAAATTGGAACGAGACATATATTGTTTAGCAGTGGGGATATGTATGGTTTCTGATACGTAAGGCCTTTTAAGCAATGGAGGGATTCGGGCATGGCAGATCCCAGAAAAGCCAAAGATTGTTGTCACTGAATATGTCTTATCATAAAGATCAAGAATATATATGGTTAAATGGTGGGGATCTGAACGGTTTCTGAGATATGAGGCCCTTTTATGAAGTGGAAGGGAGAGAAATGGCCCATGCTGACCCCCCAAGACAGGGTTGACTGTGTCTAATAACAATGAACAAGAATATATGTGATTATAGGATGGGGATTTGAATGGTTTCTGAGATATATGGCCTATTATTTAATAAGTGGAGTCTTATCATCAGGAACAAGAATATATATGGTTTAGGGGTGGGATCTGAACGGTTTCTGAGATATATGGATTTTAATGAAGTAAAGGGGTGGGGCATGGCCCGTGGCACCCCGGGGGGACCCCCCGTGCTGGTGTCACTGTTTGCGTCTTATCATAAGGAACAAGAATATATATGGGTTAGGGGTGGGCTCTGAACAGTTTCTCAGATATATGGTCTTTTGTGAAGTCGATGGGTGGAGTGTGGCCCGGGCACACCCTGGGTGACCCCTAGGTTGGTGTCACTGAATGTGTCTTATCATAAGGAACAAGAATATATATAGTTTGGGGGTGGGGATCTGTAAGGTTTCTGGAATATTTAGCCTTTTATGAAGTGGAGGGGGTTGGGCATGGCCCCCGCACATCCCGGGGGACCCCCCAACGTGGTGTCATTGAATGCAGCTAACCATAAGGAACAAGAATATATATGGTTTAGGGGTGGGGATCTGTAAGGTTACTGGGATATTGGGCCTTTTATGAAGGGAGGGGGTGGGGCATATCCCCGGCACATCCCTTGGGACCCCCAGGTTGGTGTCACTGTGTCCATCTTATCATAAGGAACAAAA
Organism: Lucinisca nassula; assembly: GCA_963580285.1. NCBI lineage: Eukaryota > Metazoa > Mollusca > Bivalvia > Lucinida > Lucinidae > Lucinisca > Lucinisca nassula. The sequence continues at coordinate 47,730,317 of OY757017.1, forward strand.
GTATATATGGTTTAGGGGTGGGGATCACAATGGTTTCTGAGATAAATGGCATTTTATGAAATGGAGGGGGTGGGGCATGTCCCCAGCACATCCCGGGGGACCCCAAGGTTGGTGTCACTTAATGCATCTTAGCATAAGGAACAAGAATATATATAGTTTAGGGGTGGGGATCTGAATGGTTTTTGAGATAAATGGCATTTTATGAAATACAGGGGGCCGGGCATGTCCCCAGCACATCCCGGGGGACCCCCAGGTTGGTGCCACTTAATGCATCTTATCATAAGGAACAAGAATATATATGGTTTAGGGGTTGGGATCTGTAAGGTTTCTGAGATATAAGGCATTTTATCAAGTGGAGGGGCGGGGCATGGCCCCGGCACAACCTAGGGGACCCCCAGGTTGACATAAAAGCATATGGCTGAGAGAAGTTTACTCAAGGAAGATGTCTATGTAAGTTTTGTCAAAATATCTGCAATGACTTGGCAGTAAATGCCATTTTTCAGTGGCATGGCCCGAGGCACCCCGGGGGACCCCCCGTGCTGGTGTCACTGTTTGCGTCTTATCATAAGGAACAAGAATATATATGGGTTAGGGGTGGGCTCTGAACAGTTTCTCAGATATATGGTCTTTTGTGAAGTCGATGGGTGGAGTGTGGCCCGGGCACACCCTCGGTGACCCCTAGGTTGGTGTCACTGAATATGTCTTATCATAAGGAACAAGAATATATATGGTTTGGGGGTGGGGATCTGTAAGGTTTCTGGAATATTTAGCCTTTAATGAAGTGGAGGGTGTTGGGCATGGCCCCCGCACATCCCGGGGGACCCCCAAGTTGGTGTCATTGAATGCGGCTAATCATAAGGAACAAGAATATATATGGTTTAGGGGTGGGGATCTGTAAGGTTACTGGGATATTGGGCCTTTTATGAAGGGAGGGGGTGGGGCATGGCCCCGGCACATCCCGTGGGACCCCTAGGTTGGTGTCACTGTGTCCATCTTATCATAAGGAACAAAAGTATATATGGTTTAGGGGTGGGGATCTCAATGGTTTCTGAGATAAATGGCATTTTATGAAATGGAGGGGATGGGGCATGTCCCCAGCACATCCCGGGGGACCCCCAGGTTGGTGTCACTTAATGCATCATGTTGGTGTCACTTAATGCATAATGTCACTTAATGGTGTCACTTAATGCAGGTTGGTGTCAGTTAAGGAACAAGAATATATATAGTTTAGGGGTGGGGATCTGAATGGTTTCTGAGATAAATGGCATTTTATGAAATAGAGGGGGCCGGGCATGTCCCCGGCACATCCTGGGGGACCCCCGGTTGGTCTCACTTAAATGCATCTTATCATAAGGAACAAGAATATATATGGTTTAGGGGTTTAGGGGGGGATCTGTAAGGTTTCTGAGATATAAGGCATTTTATCAAGTGGAGGGGCGGGGCATGGCCCCGGCACAACCTAGGGGACCTCCAGGTTGACATAAAAGCATATGGCTGAGAGAAGTTTACTCAAGGAAGATGTCTATGTAAGTTTTGTCAAAATATCTGCAATGACTTGGCAGTAAATGCCATTTTTCAGTTTTCCCCATTATAAGTCAATGGAAACTCTAAGTTGCCATAGCAACAAAACTAAAAGGCCAAATTTCATAAACAAGAGGGCCCAATGGCCCTAAATCGCTCACCTGTGTACGAGAAAATCATTAGTGTAGGAGACCACTTGACATTGCTACATACTAAATATCTAAGCTCAGGCAAAGCGGTGTTCATGCTTACAAACCCTACTGGTTTCATTGGGCGACAGGGCTTGAGATGTAATTTCCTCTCAATGTCTGGTAAAAGTCCCACAAAATTGGAAGAGACATCTCCAAAATGACCAATACAGTGGTGTCGGGGATGTAAAACCTCAAATCAAACAAAATCTGTGCCTTATGGTTTTGGAGAAAAAGATTTTTTTAAGTTTTTTCAAGTATAAGTCTATAGAAGCTAATGAGCCAAAGGGCACGGTTGGCAGGTGTATGTAGGCGACCATTTTGTGTTGCTATATACTAAATATCTAAGGTCTGTACTTCATGGTTTCAAAGAAGATGTTTGAAGCTTTTTCCATTAGAAGTTTGTTGGAGTTAAGGGGCCACAGGATTTGGACCCCAGGGGCATGATTGGCAGGATTCATGTAGGCGACTACTCGACATTGCTACATGCTATATACCTAAGCTCTGGGACTTATGGTTTCAGAGAAGAAGAATTTTGAAGCTTTTTTCCATTATGAGTCTATGGGAGCTAAGGGGCCCCGGGGCGTGGCCCATTTGGACCCCACGGACATGATTGGCAGGATTTTTGTAGGTGACCACTTGCCGTTGCTACATGCCACATATCTCAGCTCTGGGCCCTGTGGTTTCAGAGAAGAAGATTTTTGAAGTTTTTTTTTCCATTATGAGCCTATAGGAGCTAAGGGGCCCCGGGGCGTGGCCCTTTTGGACCCCAGGGGCATGACTGGCAGGAATTATGTAGGTGACCACTTGCCATTGCTACATGCTAAATATCTAAGCTCTGGGTGCTGTGGTTGCAGAGAAGGAGATTTTTTAAGCTTTTTTAAAATATGAGTCTATGGGAGCAAAGGGGCACCTGCGCGTGGCCCATTTGGACCCCAGGGGCATGATTGGCAGGAATTATGTAGGTGACCACTTGTCGTTGGTACATGCTAAATATCTAAACTCTTGACCCTGTGGTTTCAGAGAAGAAGATTTATGAAGCTTTTAATTTTTCAATTATTAGTCTATGTGAAAAAAGGGGCCCCGGGGCGAGGCCCAATTTGGACCCTAGGGGCATGATTGGCAGGATTTATGTAGGTGACCACTTGCCGTTGTTACATGCCAAATACCTCAGCTCTGGGCCCTGTGGTTTCAGAGAAGAAGATTTTTGAAGCTTTTTTGCATTATGAGTCTATATGATACATGAGCTAAAGGGCCCGGGAGGGGGGGAGTTTTTTTTTTCCATTATGAGCCTATAGGAGCTAAGGGGCCCCGGGGCGTGGCCCGTTTGGACCCCAGGGGCATGATTGCCAGGAATTATTCAGGTGACCACTTGCCATTGCTACATGCTAAATATCTAAGCTCTGGGCCCTGTGATTGCCGAGGAGAAGATTTTTGAAGCTTTTTGTTCCATTATGAGTCTATGGGAGCGAAGGGGCCCGGGGCGTCGCCCATTTGGAACCCAGGGGCATGATTGGCAGGAATTATGTAGGTGACCACTGGCGGTTGCTACATGCTAAATATCTAAGCTCTGGGCCCTGTGGTTTCAGAGAAGAAGAAAGGGCTCCGGAGCGTGACCAATTTGGACCCCAGGGGCATGATTGGCAGGAATAATGTAGGTGACCACTTGCTGTTGCTACATGCCAAATATCTCAGCTCTGGGCCCCGTGGTTTCAGAGAAGAAGATTTTTGAAGCTTTTTCCCATTATGAGTCTATAGGAGCTAAAGGGCCCTGGGGCGTGGCCCGTTTGGACCCCAGGGGCATGATTGGCAGGAATTATCTAGGTGACCACTTGCCGTTGCTACATGCTAAATATCTAAGCTCTGGGCCCTGAGGTTTCTGAGTAGAAGATTTTTGAAGCTTTTTTTTTCCATTAAGAGTCTATGTGAGCTAAGGGGCCCCGGGGCGTGGCCCATTTGGACCCCATGGGCATGATTGGCAGGAATTATGTAGGTGACCACTTTCCATTGCTACATGCCAAATATCTCAGCTCTGGGCCCTGTGGTTTCAGAGAAGAAGATTTTTGAAGCTTTTTTCCATTATGAGTCTATAGGAGCTAAAGGGCCCGGGGCATGGCCCGTTTGGACCCAAGGGGCATGATTGTCAGGAATTATGTAGGTGACCACTTGCCATTGCTACATGCTAAATATCTAAGCTCTGGGCCTGTGGTTTCCGAGAAGATTTTTGAAGCTTTTTTCCATTATGAGTCTATAGGAGCTAAAGGGCCCCGGGGTGTGGCCCGTTTCGACCCCATGGGCAAGATTGGCAGGAATTATATAGGTGACCACTTGCCGTTGCTACCTGCTAAATATCTAAGCTCTGGGCCCTGTGGTTTCCAAGAAGAAGATTTTTGGAGCTTTTTGTTCCATTATGAGTCTATGGGAGCGAAGGGGCCCCGGGGCGTCACCCATTTGGAACCCAGGGGCATGAATGGCAGGAATTATGTAGGTGACCACTGGCCGTTGCTACATGCTAAATATCTAAGCTCTCGGCCCTGCGGTTTCAGAGAAGAAGATTTTTGAAACTTTTTTTTCATTATGAGTCTTTGGGAGCTAAGGGGCCCCGGGGTGTGGCCCATTTGGACCCCAGGGGCATGATTGGCAGGAATTATGTAGGTGACCACTTTCCATTGCTACATGCCAAATATCTCAGCTCTGGGCCCTGTGGTTTCAGAGAAGAAGATTTTTGAAGTTTTTTTTCCATTATGAGTCTAAAGGAGCTAAAGGGCCCGGGGCATGGCCCGTTTGGACCCAAGGGGCATGATTGGCAGGGATTATGTAGGTGACCACTTGCCATTGCTACATGCTAAATATCTAAGCTCTGGGCCTTGTGGTTTCCGAGAAGAAGATTTTTGAAGCTTTTTGTTCCATTATGAGTCTATGGGAGCGAAGGGGCCCCGGGGCTTGGCCAATTTGGACCCCAGGGGCATGAATGGCAGGAATTATGTAGGTGACCACTGGCCGTTAATACATGCTAAATATCTAAGCTCTGGGCCCTGTGGTTTCAGAGAAGAAGATTTTTTAAGCTTTTTTTTCATTATGAGTCTATAGGAGCTAAAGGGCCCTGGGGCGTGGCCCGTTTGGACCCCAGGGGCATGATTGGCAGGAATTATGTAGATGACCACTTGCCATTGCTTCATGCTAAATATCTAAGCTCTGGGCCCTGTGGTTTCCGAGAAGAAGATTTTTGAAGATTTTTGTTCCATTATGAGTCTATGGGAGCGAAGGGGCCCCGTGGCATGGCCAATTTGGACCCCAGGGGCATGAATGGCAGGAATTATGTAGGTGACCACTGGCCGTTAATACATGCTAAATATCTAAGCTCTGGGCCCTGTGGTTTCAGAGAAGAAGATTTTTGAAGCTTTTTTTCCATTATGAGTCTATAGGAGCTAAAGGGCCCGGGGCGTGGCCCGTTTGGACCCCAGGGGCATGATTGGCAGGAATTATGTAGGTGACCACTTGCCATTGCTACATGCTAAATATCTAAGCTCTGGGCCCTGTGGTTTCAGAGAAGAAGATTTTTGAAGCTTTTTGTTCCATTATGAGTCTATGGGAGCGAAGGGGCCCCGGGGTGTGGCCAATTTGGACCCCAGGGGCATGAATGGCAGGAATTATGTAGGTGACCACTGGCCCTTAATACATGCTAAATATCTAAGCTCTGGGCCCTGTGGTTTCAGAGAAGATTTTTGAAGCTTTTTTTCCATTATGAGCCTATAGGAGCTAAAGGGCCCGGGGCGTGGCCCGTTTGGACCCCAGGGGCATGATTGGCAGGAATTATGTAGGTGACCACTTGCCATTGCTACATGCTAAATATCTAAGCTCTGGGCCCTGTGGTTTCGGAGCAGAAGATTTTTGAACCTTTTTGTTCCATTATGAGTCTATGGGAGCGAAGGGGCCCCGGGGTGTGGCCAATTTGGACCCCAGGGGCATGAATCGCAGAAATTATGTAGGTGACCACTGGCCGTTAATACATGCTAAATATCTAAGCTCTGGGCCCTGTGGTTTCAGAGAAGAAGATATTTTAATTTTTTCCCATTGTAAGTCTATGGGAGCTATATGTTGCCATGGCAACCAGAATTCCAATCTGATTAGCCCAAAAACCTTATGCAGCCCGATGATGCTTCTCATGAAATTTGATCAAGATTGACCATGGGGTATTAGAGATATACTTATTTGAAATTGTTTACGGACGCACGGACGCACGGACGGACGGACGCACGACGGACAAAAAGTGATCACAAAAGCTCACCTTGTCACTACGTGACAGGTGAGCTAAAAACACAAAACCTGTGAAGGCAAATATGGTGAATATTTTCATGAAGTCTCAGCCTCCTAGAGAATATGGTTTCTGAGGAGATGATTTTTTAAGTATTTTTTTTTTTTCTATTTTTTGCATTTTTGGTTTCCATGGCAACCAATAAAAATGAGCAGAAGGCCTAAAATCATACGGCAGATAGTAGCTTGCCTATGGAACATTTCTATGCAATTTTTGTCAAAATATCTGCAGAGGCTTGGCAGTGAATGCCATTTTTCTATTTTTCCCATTATAAGTCTATGTAAACTACAAGTTGCCATAGCAACCGAACTAATGAGCCGATTTTCATAAAAAAACACAAACTTTCAATCCCCCAGCCCAAGGATGCTACAGATAAAATTTGGGCCCAATCGGCCCAGTGGCTTCAGAGGAGATGTCGTTTGAAAATGTTGACGTCATAGGACAGACGACGACGACGACGACGACGACGACGGACAACTGCCTATCCTATAAGCTCCCCCGGAGCCTTCGGCTCTGGTGAGCTAAAAATTATGAGCTCTAATGCGAGTCCGAGGTTTCAGCTCGACATTTCAGCTCGACATTTCAGCCCGAGGTGGTTACGAACGTGACATACGCACGAACGCACGTAACATCACGGCGAAACGCTATATGCCCCACTCCTGCCAAGGCAGGCGGGGGCATAAAAAGCTTATGTCACCAATGCCCCACCAGAGGTATGCTACAGATGAGAAATGGTTGAGATAAACCTGCAGGTTGCTGAGATATCACTGGTCAAAGGTGTGGACGGACGGACGGACGACCCACTATACTATGAGCTCCCCTGGAGCATTCGGCCCAGGTGAGCTAAAAATCCTATGATGATGATGATGATAATGATGATGATGAAATTAACATGGGTTCCCGGTGTGTCGGATTTAGTTTCAGCTCAATCCAACTTACATTTTGGGATGAGGAGTGGTTTGAAGTATTTCAAGATTGGTCATCTTGCATATCAGAATGAAACAGTTTCAGCAAATCTGAATTTTCAAGTCACCCTGATGCCTCCCATCAAGCTTCATCAATCCAACTTAAGATTCAGGAGATATTGTTTAAGGAATTTAAAAATGGTAGGCATCTTGAATATGGAAGAACACATTTTAGCAGTACTGCATCTCCGTATCACCTTGATTCCTGAAATGAACTTTAAACTCAATCTGACTTAAGCTTCAGGAAGAAATGTTGGTTGATGTTTGTTTTGGGGTTTAACGGCTAACACTATTTTAGGTCATTTTAGCTGGTCAGTTTACCTATCCAAAGTTTTCCTGGGCAGGCTTATACGTAGGCGGTTAACCAGTACAGTGTACATTCTTTTGCCAGAAACTGACAACTGCCCTTCTTCAATCAGCGGAAAGGAGAGAATGACTGTAGAAAAGATGTCATGATCTCTACACAAGAATGTTGCCGCCCCTCAGGTATCGAACCCGCGTCCTCGTGATCACCAGTCGGATGCACATCCGACTGAGCTACCGAGGCCGGCTAAGTATCTATGCAATAACATGTCCAACTTCAATCACAACACCAGAGGCCAGTTGTTCAAAAAACTAATGACTTTGTTGGTAAACGAATTCTTAAAAATTTGATCATTTAATATTACATCTATGCTAGTATGTTTGCTGAAAAAATGTGTGCAGCAATATGAGCAAAGATGCCAAATTTGAATTTGCAAAAGCTGCTCACATTATTTCAGCAAAAATAACACTATTTTAGATATATTGTACTAGCTACAATAGTTAACAATTTGACCAGTAACGAGCTTGTTATGCTAATGAGGCTTTGAACAACTGTACCCATGTAGGGAGGCATGATGGGGATAAACAAGCAGAGGAAATGATTGAGTCAGGAAGAACATACCAAATCAAACAGAACGGACCCTCGTAAATTAGCCGCCGCATGACAAAACCAACAAGAGGCTCAATGAGCCTAAACCGCTCACCTGAGGAACTTAAGTTTTAACAATTCACAGACTTGACTACTAAATCTGCTAATAGAATCCAGCCCATTGACCCTTACAGGATATAAGTCATCATTATTGCAATGCATTCCAAGTTTGAGACTTCTAGCTTCTATAGTTCCTGAGAAATCTTTGACGAAAATTTAACATTGGTCAAAATGGAGAGAAAGAAGAATGAAAGAACAGATGAACAAATAAGCTGAGAAAGCCCAATGTCTCTTACACAAAATAAGTCATCATTATTCTATTGAATACCAAATTTGATGCTTCTAGCTTTTATAGTTCCTGAGAAATCTTTGATTAAAAATTTAACATTGGTCTATTATCTCTATATGGAGAGAAAGAAGAATGAAGGAACAAATGAACCAGACTAGCTCCAAAACCTAATGCAGCCTTTCCCCTTGCCCAATGGTGCTACACATAAAATTTAAACAAGATTGGTCGACTGCCTTCTGAGATATGCTTCATTGAAAGTGTGGACGACGGATGGACGGACGACAGACGACGGACTCCGGAGCCTTGGTATACTATCAGCTCACTGGAGCCTTTGGCTCAGGTGAGCTAAAAATTCAAGTCGCTATTTCTGTCACAACATTTTCCCTACGTTAAGTCTATGGGCAAATTTTTTTGTCTCTCAAGGTCACGTAACTCCGAGGTCAATATTCCGATTCGGCCCAAAATCGAACTTAACCGAGATTTTATGCCAGTCCTCGTTACCTGCAAGTTTGAAGCTGATATGAATAAAAATAAAGTTGCTATCGTGGTCACAACGTATTTTTTTATGCTCAAGGGCAGGTAACTCCAAGGCAAATATTCCAATTCGGCCCAAAATCGAACTTAACCGAGATTTTATGTCTGTCCTCGTTACTTGCAAGTTTGAAGCTGATCTGAAAAAAATTCAAGTCGCTATCGTAGTCGCAACATTTTCTCTAATTAAGTCTATGGGCAAATTTTTTGTCGCTCAAAGTCACGTAACTCCGAGGTCAATATTCCGATTCGGCCCAAAATTGAACTTAACCGGGATTTTATGCCTGTCCTCGTTACCTGCAAGTTTGAAGCTGATATGAATAAAAATAAAGTTGCTATCGTGGTCACAACGTATTTTTTTATGCTCAAGGGCAGGTGACTCCCAGGCAAATATTCCGATTCGGCCCAAAATTGAACTTAACCGAGATTTTATGTCTGTCCTCATTACCTGCAAGTTTGAAGCTATTCTGAAAAAAATTCAAGTCGCTATCGTAGTCGCAACATTTTCCCTAATTAAGTCTATGGGCAAATTTTTTGTCGCTCAAGGTAACGTAACTCCGAGGTCAATATTCCGATTCGGCCCAAAATTGAACTTAACCGAGATTTTATGCCTGTCCTCGTTACCTGCAAGTTTGAAGCTGATATGAATAAAAATAAAGTTGCTATCGTGGTCACAACGTATTTTTTTATGCTCAAGGGCAGGTAACTCCAAGGCAAATAATCCGATTCGGCCCAAAATTGAACTTAACCGAGATTTTATGTCTGTCCTCGTTACCTGCAAGTTTGAAGCTGATCTGAAAAAAATTCAAGTCGCTATCGTAGTCACAACAATTTCCCTATGTAAAGTCTATGGGCAAATTTTTTGTCGCTCAAGGTCATGTAACTCCGAGGTCAATATTCCGATTCGAACTTAACTGAGATTTTATGCCTGTCCACGTTACCTGCAAGTTTGACGCTGATCTGAATAAAAATAAAGTTGCTATCGTGGTCACAACGTATTTTTTTATGCTCAAGGGCAGGTAACTCCAAGGCAAATAATCTGATTCGGCCCAAAATCGAACTTAACCGAGATTTTATGTCTGTCCTCGTTACCTGCAAGTTTGAAGCTGATCTGAAAAAAATTCAAGTTGCTATCGTAGTCACAACATTTTCCCTATGTTAAGTCTATGGGCAAATTTTTTGTCGCTCAAGGTCACGTAACTCCGAGGTCAATATTCCGATTCTGCCCAAAATTGAACTTAACCGGGATTTTATGCCTTTCCTCGTTACCTGCAAGTTTGAAGCTGATCTGAATAAAAATAAAGTTGCTATCGTGGTCACAACATATTTTTTCATGCTCAAGGGCAGGTAACTCCAAGGCAAATAATCCGATTCTGCCCAAAATCGAACTTAACCGTGATTTTATGTCTGTCCTCGTTACCTGCAAGTTTGAAGCTGATCTGAAAAAAATTCAAGTCGCTATCGTAGTCACAACATTTTCCCTATGTTAAGTCTATGGGCAAATTTTTTGTCGCTCAAGTTCACGTAACTCCGAGGTCAATATTCCGATTCTGCCCAAAATCGAACTTAACCGAGATTTTATGCCTGTCCTTATTATCTGCAAGAATGAAGTCGATCAGAAAAAAATTGACGGAGCTAGAGTGATGACAAGCTTTTTCCTATGTTAAGTCTATGGGAGCTATATGTTGCCATGGTAACCAGAGTTCCACTCAGATCTGCATGAAAACCTTATGCATTCTTTCCACTTGCCCAATAATGTTACACATGAAATTTGATCAAAGTCGGCCAAGTAGTCTTCAAGATATACATTTTTGAAATTCCCATTAACCCTAATGCAAAAACACACAAGGGAAGGTAACTCCTAAGTGAATGATCCGATTCTGCCAGTTATCGAACTTGACCGAGATTTCATGGCTGTGCTGGTTATCTGCAAGAATAAAGCCAATCTGAAAATAATTGAAGCAGCTACGGTGATGACAACATTCTCCCCATGTTAAGTCAATAGGCAATTTTTTCAACGCTCAAGGGCACGTAACTCCTGAGTGAATAATCCGATTCAGCCCAAAATCGAACTTGATCGAGATTTCATGCCTGTCCTCGTTATCTGCAAGAATGAAGTCGATCAGAAAAAAATTGACGGAGCTAGAGTGATGACAAGCTTTTTCCTATGTTTTTTCAACGCTCAAGGGCACGTAACTCCTGAGTGAATAATCCGATTCAGCCCAAAATCGAACTTGATCGAGATTTCATGCCTGTCCTCGTTATCTGCAAGAATGAAGACGATCAGAAAAAAATTGACGGAGCTAGAGTGATGACAAACGTTTTCCTATGTTAAGTCTATGGGAGCTATTTGTTGCCATAGCAACCAGAGTTCCAATCCGATCTGCCCGAAAACAGTATGCAGCCTTTCCCCCTACCTGATAATGCTTCACATGAAATTTGATCAAGATTGGCCCACTGGTTCCGGAGATATACTTCTTTGAAAGTGTGGACGACGGACGACGACGACGGACGACGGACGACGGACGCCGGCTCGTGGTATACTAATACCTCACATGAGCCTTCGGCTCAGGTGAGCTAAAAAATAAAGTTGCTATCGTGGTCACAACGTATTTTTTATGCTCAAGGGCAGGTAACTCCAAGGCAAATAATCCAATTCGGCCCAAAATCGAACTTAACCGAGATTTTATGTCTGTCCTCGTTACCTGCAAGTTTGAAGCTGATCTGAAAAAAAATCAAGTCGCTATCGTAGTCACAACATTTTCCCTATGTAAAGTCTATGGGCAAATTTTTTGTCGCTCAAGGTCATGTAACTCCGAGGTCAATATTCCGATTCGAACTTAACTGAGATTTTATGCCTGTCCACGTTACCTGCAAGTTTGAAGCTGATCTGAATAAAAATAAAGTTGCTATCGTGGTCACAACGTATTTTTTCATGCTCAAGGGCAGGTAACTCCAAGGCAAATAATCCGATTCTGCCCAAAATCGAACTTAACCGTGATTTTATGTCTGTCCTCGTTACCTGCAAGTTTGAAGCTGATCTGAAAAAAATTCAAGTCGCTATCGTAGTCACAACATTTTCCCTATGTTAAGTCTATGGGCAAATTTTTTGTCGCTCAAGGTCACGTAACTCCGAGGTCAATATTCCGATTCTGCCCAAAATCGAACTTAACCGAGATTTTATGCCTGTCCTTATTATCTGCAAGAATGAAGTCGATCAGAAAAAAAATTGACGGAGCTAGAGCTAGACGGAGCTAGCTTTTTCCTATGTTAAGTCTATGGGAGCTATATGTTGCCATGGTAACCAGAGTTCCACTCAGATCTGCATGAAAACCTTATGCAGTCTTTCCACTTGCCCAATAATGTTACACATGAAATTTGATCAAAGTCGGCCAAGTAGTCTTCAAGATATACATTTTTGAAATTCACATTAACCCTTATGCAAAAATGCACAAGGGCAGGTAACTCCTAAGTGTATGATCCGATTCTGCCAATTATCGAACTTGACCGAGATTTCATGGCTGTGCTGGTTATCTGTAAGAATGAAGCCAATCCGAACAAAATTGAAGCAGCTACAGTGATGACAACATTTTCCCCATGTTAAGTCGATAGGCAATTTTTCGGGCGCTCAAGGGGACGTAACTCTTGAGTGAATTATCTGATTCGGCCTAAAATCGAACTTGACCGAGATTTTATGCCTGTACTGGTTATCTGCAAGAATGAAGTCGATCAGAAAAAAATTGACGGAGCTAGAGTGATGACAAGCTTTTTCCTATGTGAAGTCTATGGGAGCTAGATGTTGCCATGGCAACCAGAGTTCCACTCAGATCTGCCTGAAAACCTAATGAAGCCTTTCCACTTGCCCAATAATGCGACACATGAAATTTGATCAAAGTTGGCCAAGTAGTCTTTAAGATATACATTTTTGAAACTCCCATTAACCCTAATGCAAAAACACACAAGGGCAGGTAACTCCTAAGTGAATGATCCGATTCTGCCAGTTATCGAACTTGACCGAGATTTCATGGCTGTGCTGGTTATCTGCAAGAATAAAGCCGATCTGAAAATAATTGAAGCAGCTACGGTGATGACAACATTCTCCCCATGTTAAGTCAATAGGCAATTTTTTCAACGCTCAAGGGCACGTAACTCCTGAGTGAATAATCCGATTCAGCCCAAAATCGAACTTGATCGAGATTTCATGCCTGTCCTCGTTATCTGCAAGAATGAAGTCGATCAGAAAAAAATTGACGGAGCTAGAGTGATGACAAGCTTTTTCCTATGTTAAGCCTATGGGAGCTCTTTGTTGCTGTGGCAACCAGAGTTCTCATCCGATCTGCACGAAAACCTAATACAGCCTTTCCCCCTACCTGATGATGGTTCATATGAAATTTGATAAAGGCCGGCCCACTGGTTCCAGAGATATACTTCGTTGAAAGTGTGGACGACGGACGACGGACGCCGGCTCGTGGTATACTAATACCTCACATGAGCCTTCGGCTCAGGTGAGCTAACAATAAGACCGGAGCGACCAGCAGAGTCTTAAATCAACCTTTGCACCCATCGACTATGACAAGACATGTTTGGTTTTGTCTCTTTGCTTAGATATTAGCCGATAGTAGGTACATTCGATCAGCGAATACTCTGATCAGACTGCGGTAATGTGCAGGTTGATCTAAGTCTTTGCTGGTTGCTCAAGACTTCTTGTAGATTTTGTCATGCGCTTGCTCAAATGTCAGGCCTAGCAGTTTGCTTGAATTGAGGTTTAACATCCCCGTCAACACTATTAAGGTCATTTTGGAGACATTCCTTCCTATTTTGTGGGACTTTTACTCGAAATTGAGATGAAATGACATCTCAATCCCTGCCACCCAATGAAAGCAATAGGGTTTATATGCATGGATGGGCCGACTCGCAACAGTTTGCCGGGGCAGGCTAAGACCTAATTGCTAATTACAGACCTAGCTGCCCTATTCTTAACTTTTTAGCTCACCTGAGCCAAAGGCTCGAGGTGACCTATTATGATCACTCACCGTCGCCGTTGTCATCGTCCGTCCACAATTCCTTTAAACAAAATCTCCTCCTAAACCACTGAACAGATTTTGCCCAAACTTGGCAGAAATGTTCTTTGGGTGGTCCTCTCTCACAGTTGTTCAAAGAATTCCATTCCATGCAGAACTCTGGTTGCCTAGGCTTATATTTGGAAAATATTTTAAAATCTTCTTGTCTAAAACCCGAAGGCCCAACTCTTTGAAATTTTGTATGAGGCTTCAGCTAGTGGACCTCTACCAAGATTGTTCAAAATTATAACCCTGCGGTCACAAATGCCCCCGCCCCGGGGCCCACTGATTTTAATACATAGTCTTATATAGGGAAAACCTTTGAGAATCTTCTTGTTTGAAACCAGAAGGCCCTTTGATATTTAGTATGAAGCTTCATCTGATGGACCTTTACCAAGATTGTTCATATTATAGCCATTGGGGCCAAAAAGTACCAACCTTTGGGTCCACTGGTTTTCCATAGGCTTATATACGGAAAACCTTTAAAAATCTTCTTGTCTGAAACAAGAAGGCCCCGGTCTTTGATATTTGGTATGAATCACCATCTAGTAGATCGCTACCAATATTGTTCAAATTATAGCCCTGGGGCCAAAAATTGCCCGCCCCGGGGCCCACTGGTTTTACATAAACTTATATTGGAAAAACCTTCTTGCCTCAAACCAGAAGGCCATGTCTTCGATAGTTGGTATGAAGCTTCATCTAGTGGACCTCTACCAAGATTGTTCAAAATATAGCCCAGGTGCCACAAATGCCGCCGCCCCAGGGCCCACTGATTTACTAAGGCTTAAATAGGGAAAACCTTTAAAAATCTTCTTGTCTGAAACCATAAGGCCAAAGTCATTGATATTTGGTATGAATCACCATCTAGTGGATCCCTCCCAAGATTGTTCAAATTATAGCTCTGGGGCCAAAATGTCCCGCCCTGGGGGTCCACTGGTTTTACATAGGCTTATATAGGGAAAACCTTTGAAAATCTTCTTGTCTGAAACCTGAAGGCCCAGGTCTTAGATATTTGGTATGCAACTAAATCTAGTACACCTCTGCCAATATTATTTCAATTACAGCCCTGGGACCAAAACTGCCCCTTCCCCCCACCCCCCCCCCCTCCTACCGGGGACCAGTTTTTACATGGGCTTATATAGGGAACACCTTTAAACATCTTCTTTTCTGAAACCAGAAGGCCCATATCTTTGATATTTGAAATGAAGTTTCATCTGGTGGACCACTACCCAGATTGTTCAAATTGTAGCCCTGGGGCCAAAATGGCCCCGCGTAGGTGCCCACTGGTTTTACATAGGCTTATATAGGGAAAAACCTTTGAGAATCGTCTTGTCTGAAACCAGAGACCCATGTCTTTGATATTTGGTATGAAGCTTCATAAAATGGACCTCTACCAAGATTGTCCAAAAATGTCCCCTCGCAGAGGCCTTAGCTTATATAGGGAAAACTTTTAACAAATCATCTCGTCTAAAACCAGAAGGCATAGGTCTTTGATATTTGGTATGAAGCTTCATCTAGTGGACCTCTTCCAAGATTGTTGAAATTATAGCCCAGGGGCAAAAAATACCCCTGTCCTGTGGCCAAAAATGCCCTCGCGCTGGGTCTTCTGATTTTACATAGGCTTATATAGGGAAAAACCTTCCAAAATCTTGTCTGAAACCAGAAAGCCCAGGTCTTTGATATTTGGTATGAAGCTTCATCTAGTGGACATCTACCAAGATTATTCAAGTTATAGCCTTGGGGCCACAAATGCCCCCACCCTAGGGCCCACTGGTTTTACATAGGCTTCTTCTTCTTCAAGGCGGTTCTTCTGTCGCGGTTTATTTTTGTTATGGTTTGTCTTTGGGTGTTTGTGTTGCTTATGTTATTTTATTTTGGATAGCCTATTGGCCATCTTGTGGTAAATTAACTGTCCTTTAGGCTTTCCGCTGTTGGTGCTTCCATTAGGGTCTGCTGTTTCATGTTTGTGTGTCTTTCCCTTTGGTGTCTCTGATGGGAGCTGTGGGTTGATTGTATTTATTCCTGATCATTGCCTCCACTTCTATTACACAAGATTGCTGAAATTATAGCCCTGGGACCAAAAATACCCGTCCTGGGGCCAAAAATGCCCTCGCGCTGGGTCCTCTGATTTTACATAGGCATATATAGGGAAAAATCTTTAAAAATCTTCTTGTCTGAAACCAGAAGGCCCAGGTTTGATATCTGGTAAGAAGCTTCATCTCGTGGACCTCTTTTAAAATTTTCAACTTATGGGGCAAAAATGGCACTGCCCCAGATTTTACATAGGCTAATATAGGGAACAAATTTAAAAAATATTCTTGTCTGATACCAAAAGGCCTAGAACTTGGATATCTGGTATGAAGCTTCTTCTAATGGACCTCTACCAAGATTGTTATAATTATAGTTCTGGGGCCAAAATGGCTCCTACCCCAGGGCCTGCATATTTTACATAGACTTTTATAGGGAAAAGAAATGACCCTTCCATGGGGCCCACATGTTTTACATAGGCTTATATAGGGAAAACCTTTAAGAATCTTTCTATCTGAAACTAGAAGGCCCAGACCTCTACCAAGATTGTTACGGTCCTCTTGTTTTTAATTTCTTCTTAAAGTACCACATCCTGTGTGTTATCATCGCATCTGTTATTGTCATACTGAATAAGAAGACCATGAACATGTCCATGAGTATGGCATAATACCAATCTAAGGATCCTACTTGCATGACTTGACTTTATTGTGCTTACAGAAAAATTGTTTATCAATATTTATCATACCCAGAATTACTTACATCTTTGTTTACTGCCAGACCAATAGAAATAGAGGTGTGTGGAATTCTGAAATAGAATATTTCATTTCACCAAACGTAAGCTCAGACAGAATGCTGGTGTCATTATTTTAAATGTTCTGAATAAAACTAATTTTAGTGGCTTTACATTTACTCCCTTCAGAACCTATGACTACTGAAACTTTATTTTGTAACACACTCATATCATATGTTCAGTTTACAGAATACTATTTACATTCTCAGTGTATTTACAGGAAGTATCCTACAGTAAACCACTGGGTATTGGTGAAGTTTTGTTTCTTTGTTTGATTTGAGGTTTAACGTCCCCATAAAAACTGGATAGGTCATTTTGGAGACGTTGCTTCCAATTTTGTGGGACTTTTATCCGACACTGAGAAGAAATGATATCTCAAATATGTTCTAGAAAGGGTTATCTTTTGGAAGCAAGGAATACACCAAAGAACTGAGAAATATGGAGTGCACATGTTTTCTTGGCCAGACTAGCTAGTTTCGGCCAATTAGGCTTCATCAGTGACCCTCTGATATTTTCAAAATTCCACAATGGAATCAATGATCCTAAAGGACAAGAAAATATAAACTACACTATGATGTAGGGCAGAGAGACTTTTTACGGCCGCCACGCATTCCCAGACACCAGCTGTAGTGACGTTAAATATGTTCTAGAAAGGGTTATCCTTTGGAAGCAAGGAATACACCAAAGAACTGAGAAATATGGAGTGTACATGTTTTCTGGGCCAGACTAGCTAGTTTCGGCGAATTAGGCCTCATCAGTGACCATCAGATATTTTCTACAATGGAACCAATGATCCCAACGGACAAGAAAATATAAACTACACTATGATGTAAGGCAGGGAGTCTTTTTACGGCCGCCACACATTCCCAGACACCAGCTGTAGTGACGTTAAATATGTTCTAGAAAGGTTATCCTTTGGAAGCAAGGAATACACCACAGAACTGAGAAATGTGGAGTGTACATGTTTTCAGGGCCAGCCTAGCTGGTTTCGGCCAATAAGGCCTCATCAGTTTCAAGCCTTGTCACCCAATGAAACCAATAGGGTTTATAAACATGGACGGAGGACTCGCCCTGCTTTACCTGGGCAGGCTTAGATCCTCTAAGCGGTTTGCCAGTGCTCGTGTGCGGTCAATTTCAGGCCTGCAAGGAAGCCTCATGCAGCCCATCTATTTCAAACTCAGATTGGCGGGGGCCGTGGTGAAGTTTTGACATCAAAAATGACAATCTGCCAATATTGATAGAAAACCAGAGGACCAATGATCCTTAATCGCTCACCTGAGTGCTGAGCAATTTTTTGTTTCTGAAAAGAAGCAACCTAAACCATTTGGAGGAAATTTTGTTCCTCCATCACATAAAGGCATCATATCAAATTTGGCCAAAATTTGCTCAGCTGTTAAAAAAATCAACAACAAACAAGAGGGCCACGATGGCCCTGGATCGCTCACCTGATCCATAGTGTAACAAGTGTCCCCGGGGAGGGCCATTATTGGCCCAAGGGCTGTAATTTGCACAATCTTGAGAGAGGTCTAAAAGGTCAAGCTTCATAACAATTATCAAAGACCGGAGCCTTCTGGTTTCAAACAAGAAGAGAAATCCACAAGACAAAGCTTCATACCAAAATATCAAAGACCATGGCCTTCTGATTTCAGACAAGAAGATTTTCAAAGGTTTTTCCAATATAAGGCTATGGAAAACAAGTGGGCCCCGGGATGGACCCATTTTTGATCCCAGGGCTATAATTTGAACAATTATGGTAGAGGTCCACTATATGAAGCTTCAAACCAAATATCAAAGACCTTGGCCTTCTGGTTTCAGATAAGAACATTTTCAAAGGTTTTCCTTTTATAAGACTATGTAAAACCAGTGGGCACCGGGGTGGTCCCATGTTTGGCCCCAGGGCTATAATTTGAACAATCTTAGTAGAGGTCTACTAGACAAAGCTTCATACCAAATATCAAAGACCTGAGCCTTTTGGTTTGAGGCAAGAAGGTTTTCCCTAAATAAGTCTATGTAAAACCAGTGGGCCCTGGGGCGGAGCCATTTTCGGCCCCAGGACTATAATTTGAACAATCTTGGTCGAGGTCCACTAGACAATACTTCATACCAAATACAAAGGAACTAAGCCTTCTGGTTTCAGACAAGAAGATTTTCAAAGATTTTCCCTTTGTAAAACCAAAGGGCCCCGGGGCCACACCCACACGCGTAGACCAGTGGGTTATATTTTGCTGACCGTTCCAAGTCGATTCTTCTGATGTCATAGTTGGTCTTTGCATGTGTGTATTGCTTGTACCTTTTTATTTCGTTTGACCCTTTTGTGGGAAAGTGGCTGTCCTTTCGGCTGTCCGCCGGTGGTGTTTTCTTTTGGGTTTGGTTGCTTCGTGTTCGTGTCTCTTTTCCCTTGGTGTCTCTGGTGAAAGGTGGAAGGTAATTGTATCGATTATCGATTACTGATCATTTCCTTCACTTTTATTCAACATATATCACCGTATACAATGTACATGTGTATTACATTTAAATTGTGATCGGAAATTGAAGCCATTGTACCATTGATACTGTTGTAACCTTCCATTTTTATATATTGGACAAGTCAATTTGGTATTTTAAGGGGTGACTAGGCTATTTTGTTCGTTTTTATTCTACATGTATTTTTTACGAAAATCATGTTAGCAAACAGTGTAGGCCCAAATTAGACGCCGCAGTATGCTTTCACGGGTTTTCAGGTAAGATTTCCAACCTGAAGCGGACTTTTATTATCTATGAATGTGGAATCTTCCATAATTGCCATTTTGGAGTCTAGTCAAAAGCGTTTACAGCCTTGCAAGGAGTGTATAGCCTGATTAAATGGCTCAGTATTAGCCATCTCATCAGGTTCTTCATTGCTTGGATAGGTGTCTGTAACGTGAGTGAGTGAGTGTTTCAGGTTTACGTCCCACCAACAGCTAAGGTCATACAGAGACGGGACCTCAGTTTAAAGACTCATCCGAAAGTCTGGAGAAGCCCGGGATCGAACCTGCGACCCCTGGTTTACAAGGCGAGTAGCGTAACCACTCGACCACGGAGGCTTCTGTGTCTGTAACGTCATCAGGCTTGAAAGAGATAGATATTTTACAACAAGAGGCCCATGATGGCCCTGAATCGCTCACCTGATTCAAGATGTTTCAAAGCTTAAGGAGATGCGGACCAAAGACTTTTATCTTTGGAGGCTATTTTTCATTGTAGTGGAATTTGAAGGTTTAGCTCTGTTGTCCATTTTGTTTAACACAGCGGAACAATTTAGGCAATTTTGAAAGAGGGTCACTCAAGAAACATTCCTGGGGAATTATTTTCAAATCGGGCCATTTGCCTAGGAGGAAATGTCATTTAAAGGTTTTTCTATTTTTAGCTCTGGCGGTCATTTTGTTTAACGGAGTGGAACGATTTAGGCAATTCTGAAAGATGGTCACTCAAGGAACATTCCTGTGAAATTATTTTCAAATAGGGCAATTTGCCTAGGAGGAGATGTCATTTAAAGGTTTAACTATTTTTAGCTCTGCTGGCCATTTTGTTTAACTAAGCGGAACCATTTAGGCAATTTTGAAAGAGGGTCACTCAAGGAACATTCCTGTGAAATTATTTTCAAACCTGGCCATTTGCCTTGGAGGAGATGTCATTTAAAGGTTTTCCACTTTTTAGCTCTGGCAGCCATTTTGTTTAACGGAGCAGAACGATTTTTATAATTTTGTAAGAGGGTCTCTCAAGGTAAATTCCTGTGAAATTCTTTTCAAATCCGACCATTTGCCTAGGAGGAGATGTCATTTATATCTTTTTTCTATTTTTAGCTGTGGTTGCTATTTTATTTAACGGAGCGTAACGATTGAGGCAATTTTGAAAGAGTGTCACTCAAGGAACATTCCTGTGAAATTATTTTCAAATTGGGCCATTTGCCTAGGAGGATATGTCATTGAAAGGTTTTCTATTTTTAGCTCTGGCGGTCATTGTGTTTAACGGAGCAGAACGATTTAGGCAATTTTGAAAGAGGGTCACTCTAGGAACATTCCTGTGAAATTCTTTTCAAACCGGGCCATTTGCCTAGGAGGAGATGTCATTTAAAGGTTTTTCTATTTTAGCTCTGGTGGCCATTTTGTTTAATGGAGCGGAACGATTTAGGCAATTTTGAAGGAGGGTCACTCAAGGAACATTCCTGTGATATTATTTTCAAATCGGGTCATTTGCCTAGGAGAAGATGTCATTTAAAGCTTTTTTCTTCTACTTTTAGCTCTGGCGCCATTTTATTAAACGGAGCAAAACGATTTAAACAATTTTGAAAGAGGGTCACTCAAGGAACATTCCTATGAAACTATTTTCAAATAGGGCAATTTGCCTAGGAGGAGATGTCAATTATAGGTTGTTCTATTTTAAGCTCTGGTGGCCATTTTGTTCAACGGAGCAGAATGATTTAGGCAATTTTGAAAGAGGGTCATCCAAGGAACATTCCTGTGAAATTATATCAAAATCCATTCACTGGTTTAGGAGGAGATGTCGTTTGAAGAAAACGTTTACGCACGCATGGACGCACGCATACACGCACGACGGACGACGGACAAAAAGTGATCCCAAAAGCTCACCTCGTCACAACGTGACAGGTGAGCTAAAAACACATCTAGAAGCCGTCAAGATGTAGTGGTAACGCTATTCGCCTCATAATCAGGGGTCGTGGGCTAGATCCCCGGCTTCTCTAGACTTTCGAATGTGACTTTAACCAATGCACCGTCTCCGCATGACCTTAGTTGTTAGTGGGTCGCACGCACGCACACGCACCACCACCACCACCACAAGCATGCATAAACCGCCACGCACGCACGTACATAGGTACACACGCATGCACACGCACATACATACATACATATGCACGTTAATCTAATTGATATTCGTTCCAAGTCCCGCAGTGATGTTCCTTCGCAGTCGTCGAGTTTATGAAACAGGCTATAAGACAGTTGTATATTTCGGTCCAAAAATATCTTCATTCATAAGCTGTCTATGTCACGATTAGACAGATCAAGTGTTACGCAAGTGGTCAATCGATTTGCTAAATATTTTTGCAATGCGTAGTACATGTATATGTAAGGTGCCTTGTCAGAAGAAACATACATGCCAAATATGAAGGCTCTATCTCAAATGGTTCAAAAGTCATAGGTTTTGGTCACAAGTCAAAATTTTTTGGATGATTGGGAAGGCCTTATCACGAGGAACCTACATGCTCCACCTTAAATGGTTCAAAAGTTATGGCAAAGGCGGTCAAAAGACAAGGTCACAGGTCAAAATCTGTGTATGGGTGGGAGACCCATGTCAGAAGGAAAATACATGCCAAATATGAAGGCTCTATCTCAAAAGGTCAAAGGTCAAGGTCACAGATCAAATACTTGTGTGGGTTGGAAGCCCTCATCACAAGGAACATACATGAAAAATACGAATGCTCAACCTCCAATGGAGGGGTGACAAGAGGTTGTTTGTGAATAGGCTGAGTCTGTGTGCATGTATGTATGTGTGTGCGCATGCATGCATGCCTGAGTGTGTGCGTGCATACACTCAGGCATGCATGCACGCCTGAGTGTGTGCGTGCATACATGAATGTGTGTATGTGCATGTGTGCATGCATGCCTGAGTGTGTGTGCATGCATGCTTGCATGAATGTGTGCATTCATGCATAAGAGTGGGCATGTATGCACATGTGCATCCTTGCCTGCATGCATGTGCATGCATACACGAGTACATGCATGTGCGCATGCATGTGCGCATGCATGCAGGCGAGTGTGTGTGCATGCGAGTGTGTGTGTGTGTGTGTGTGTGTGCATGTATGCATAAGTGTGTGAATGCACGTATGTGTGTACATGCATGCCTGCGTGCATGTGTTTGTGCATGCACGCAAGTGTGCGTACATGCCTGTGAGAAATTGTGTGTGCATGCATGTGTGCATGCATGCATGCGTGAGCATTCAAGCATGTATGCATGCGTGCATAATGTGTGGGTGCATGCATGTATGTGTGATTGTTGCATGCATACATGTGTGGATGCATATATGCATGTGTGTATACATGTGTGTGCTTGTATACATGCAAGTGTGATGCACATGTGCATGCATGAGTCTGTGTTTGCATGTGTGAGTGTATTTGTGCATACAAGTATGCATGTGTGCATGCATATAATATATATATATATATATATATATATGTGTGTGTGTGTGTGTGTGTGTGTGTACGTGTACGTGTGTGTGTGTCTGCTTGCATGCATGCATGAGTGATGAACATGTGCATGCAAATGCGTGTGTATGTACAAGCATGTCTACATGCATCTGTGTGAGTGTATGTGCATGCATGCGTGCATGCATTCATGTGTATGTATGCATGCATGTGTGAGTGCATGTTTGCATGCATGCTTGTATGTGTACATGCATGCATGCATGCATGCATGTATGCATGCATGATGCATGCATGCATGCATGTATGTATGTATGTATGTATGTATGTATCTATGTATGTATGTATGTATGTATGTATGTGTGCATGCATGCCTGTGAGAAATTGTGTGTGTGCATGCAGACATACATGTATGTGTGCATGCATGTGTGTGCTCGCATACATGTATGTGTGATGCACATGTGCATGCATGAGTCTGTGTGTTGCATGTGTGAGTATATTTGTGCATACAAGTAAGCCTGTGAGAAATTTTGTGTGTGCATGCAGACATACATGTATTTGTGCATGCATGTGTGCATGCATGTGTGTGCTCGCATACATGCATGTGTGATGCACACGTGCATGCATGAGTCTGTGTGTGTGTGCTAGCATGCATGCATGAGTGTTGAACATGTGCATGCATGCATGAGTGTGTATGTACATGCATGTCTACATGCATGTGTGTGAGTGTATGTGCACGCATGCGTGCATGCATTCATGTGTGTGATTGTATGCATGTGTTAGTGCATGATTGCATGCATGCTTGTATGTGTACATGCATGTGAGTGAGTGAGTTTTAGTTTTACGTCCCACCAACAGCTAAGGTCATACGGAGACGGGACCTCGGTTTAAAGAGTGTACATGCATGTATGCATGCATGTGTGATGCACACGTGCATGCATGAGTCTGTGTGTGTGTGCTAGCATGCATGCATGAGTGTTGAACATGTGCATGCATGCATGAGTGTGTGTGATTGTATGCATGTGTTAGTGCATGATTGTGTGTGATTGTATGTATGTATGTATGTATGTATGTATGTATGTATGTATGTATGTATGTTTGTATGTATGTATGTATGTATGTATGTATGTATGTTTGTATACATGCATGCCGGTGAGAAATTGTGTGTGTGCATGCAGACATACATGCATGTTTGCATGCATGCATGTGTGCATGCATGCATGTGTGCATGCATGCATGAGTGTGCATTCAAGTATGCATGCATGTGTTGGTACATGCATGTTTGTGTGATTGTATACAGGCATGCATGTATGTGTCTATGCATGTGTGTGTGCTTGCATACATGCATGATGCACATGTGCAGGCATGAGTCTGTGTTTGCATGTATGAGCGCATGTGTGCATGTAAGTATGCATATGTGCAAGCATGAGTGTATTTGCTTACATGCATGCATGTGTGACACACATGTGCATGTACATATTGAGTGATGCACAGGTGCATGCATGCATGAGTTTGTGTGCACATGCATGTAGACGTGCACATGTTTGTGTACATGCTTGTGTGTGCATTCATACATCCATGCATGTGTGATTACATGCATGTGTCCATGCATGTGTGTGTGCTAGCATGCAAGCATGTGTGATGTATATGTGTTCGTGTGTGCATGAATGCATGAGTGTGTGAATGCATGCATGTGCACATGTATGTATGAGTGTGTGCATTTATGCATGCACTGTGTGTGTGTGTGTGTGTGTGTGTGTGTGTGTGTGTGTGTGTGTGTGTGTGTGTGTGTGTGTGTGTGTGTGTGTGTGTGTGTGTGTGCACATGCATGTGTGAATGCATGCATGTGCACATGCCTGCCTGAGTGTGTGCAGGTACGGATGTGTGTGTGCATGCATGCATGAGTATGTAATATGTATGTATGTCAGTGAGTGATTGTTTGAGTTTTACGTCCCACCAACAGCTACGGTCATACGGCGGCGAACTCGGTTTAAAGACCCATCTGAGAAGCCCGCGATCAACCCTGCGACCCCTGGTTTACAAGGCGAGTAGCGTAACGACTACACCACTGAGGCTTCTGTATGTATGTATGAATGAATGTATGTATGCATGTACGGAACAAATGCAATATCCCCCACCCCCTAACAACTTTGTTGTGTGGGGGATATCGACTGTTTATGCGTTTTTTTGTTTTTTATTTAAAAAGCTTTTGGAAAAAAAAGATATTGTTCCTCGACCGAAATTTGAACTAACAACCCTTTGATTCCGAGTCCTAGGCTCTAACCACTACACTACAGGGGTTGTTAGTAAACTTTGCATAACTCTAAAAAAAGTATGACAGTAGTGGACCAAAAAAGTGGCCATTAGAGTGTTAACAAGGTTTTTCTATAACTTCACCTACTGACCTACTTTTTGACCCGACATGACCCATATTCGAAGTTGGCCGAGATATTGTCAAGATGATAATTCAGAGCAAGATTGATGATGATCGGACCAAAAATGTGGCCCTCTGGTGTGTTCACAAGGTTTTTCTTTGATTTGACCTACTTTTTGAGCCGACAAGACCCATATTCGAACCTGACCGAGATATTGTCAAGATGATCATTTTGAGCAAGTTTGTTGATGATCGGACCAAAACTGTGGCCTCTAGTGTGTTCACAATGTTTTTTCTATGATTTGACCTACTGACCTACTTTTTGATCCGACATGATCCATATTCGAAATTGACCGAGATAGTGTCATGATGATCATTCTGACCAAGTTTGATGATGATTGGCCCAGAATTGTCGCCTATAGAGTGTTCACAAAGAGAAGTTTACGCACGCAAGACGGACGACGCATGACGACGCCAAACATCAAAAGGTCACAAAAGCTCAACATGACCTTCGGTCAGGTGAGCTTAAAATAAACATTGTAAACAATATCCACATTTCCCATGTAAAAGGATATGCAACCACATTTGACCTTGACGTAATTTGGGACATTTGACCCAAATGCTACATACCAACTTTTAAGGCAGTCTATCTTTTGGTTCCAGAGAAGAAGGTTTTTGAAGTGTTTTTACAATAAACATGCATGGTGGCCATATTGGTCTTGTGATTAAATTCGTATGGATACATTTTCATATCCTTGTTTCTGAAAGCTTTTATATGAAATTTGGTTACACATGGCCCAGAGGTTTTTGAGAAAAATGAGTTTTAAATACAATAAAGAGGCATGGTGGCCATATTGGTCATGTAATTAAATTCATATGGATTCATTTTCAGAAAGAATCATGCAGAATGAACAAATTATTTGTCTAAATCGCAACCGAAGTAAGGGCGAGGATTATGGCCACGTAAAATCGATTTAAGATAGAAGTGTAGGTAATGACCAGGAATCGATACAATTAACCCACAGCCCCCATCAGAGACACCAAAGGGAAAGAAACACAAACCTTAAACAACAGACCCTAATGGAAACATCAATAGCAGAAAGCCATAAGGACAGTTACTTTCCCACTAAATGGCCAATAGGCTATCCAAAATAAAATAATATAAGCGACACAAACACCCAAAGACAAACTATAACAAAAATAAACCATCACAATATATTCACAAATATCGATCCATGATTATATACACGTACTTACTGCTCAGTCCTGCAAACAGAATGCCATAGAATCTTTTGTATATTTATATGAAATCTGTATAGTTGTATTCAATTTCTCCCGTTTCCTGTTTATTTCAATGTTTTTATCTTTGTGCTCAAAACTGTTTTGTGTGTTGAATATCCAAATTCTGTCCGGGTACACAGGAAGATATGCCTTAGGGCGCCATAATATCCTTTTTGTAAAATATCCTTCCGGTATTTTTGTTACTACAAAATACAGTTTTCCTGATAGCCTGAATCACTGCATACATATAACTGCCAGCTAATATGCCTCTCTAACAGGCATGGTTGAAAGCAATATAACAATTATGAGTATGAATTGTTAAGGACTATCAAATAAAATGGCCAGATCTGACACATTTAATTTTTTTAAGGGTAAGCAGTTCTCGATATATTATTGCAGGATACACATTTTACAACAAGAGAGGAAAATTACATAAGGACCAAATGGGCTTTCGAATGTTATTTTAGTAATTTTTCAAGTCAGTCAAGGGGAGTAGCAATTCTTTTTATAATAATTTTGAATTTAAGATTCATAATATTGAAAAGAATACCAATGGTAATAAACTTATTTTAGATATGACAATTCAAGGTAAGCATGTTTTGTTGATAAATATTTATGGCCAAAATAGAGATGACCCTGAATTTTATCTTGAATTACTTAACGACATATGATCTACCAGTTATTTTAGCAGGGGATTTTAATTTAGTTTTGGATCCAGACAAGGACACATTTGATTATTAAAACATAAATAATCCAAAAGCTAGGGATCAAGTTTTAAACTTAATGACGGATTGAAACCTCATTGATGTTTGGTGAGAAATGAACATAGAAAAATACCGTTACACATGGAGAAAGAAAAACTCCAGTAAACAATCTAGGCTGGACTTTTTCTTGTTATCTGAAAAACTGTTTGTTGATGTAGAAGAGTCAAAAATTATACCTGGGTATAGAACAGATCATTCTGTAGTATTACTCAAATTTGATTTTAATAAATTCCAGAAGGGTAGTTCATACTGGCAATTCAATAACTCTTTATTGAAAGATTCTCGATATACTGAAGAAGTTAAAAAGACAATACTAGAAACAAAGCGAACCGCCTCATCAAGCACATAGATTTTGCACACTTGTTCAGACCGCCTCATCAAGGAACACAGAGAGCGTACAGTCGTTCTAACTGCAACATCGAGGCACATAGATTGCGCACACTCGTTCTTGCCGACTCATCAAGACACATAGTTTGCGTATAGTCGTTCTAACGGCCTCATCAAGGCACATAAATTGCGCACACTCGTTCGAACCGCCTCATCAAGTGCAAATATTGCGTACACTTGTTCAGACCGCCTCGTCAAAACACAAAATTTGCGTATAGTCGTTCTAACTGCAACATCGAGGCACATAGATTGCGCACACTCGTTCTTGCCGCCTCATCAAGGCACATAGATTGCGCACACTCGTTCGAACCGCCTCATCAAGCGCAAATATTGCGTACACTTGTTCAGACCACCTAATCAAGGCACATAGATTGCAAAAACTGCTTTGAGCTGCCTCCTCAAGGCGCATAGTTTGCGCTTAGTCGTTCTAACCGCCTCAAGGCAAGTAAAGGTTTGAAACAACTTGAGGGTACTGGTTTGAACCGCCTGAGTGAGGTGGCTTAAACGAGGACCTACAGTCTCTGGTTGAAGCAGATGTAAGAGAATTATGAAGATAGACTTTTCTTTCTTTAATGCCCTTTGGCATATCAGTCAGTTTAACTGCCATACCAAATTATATGTCTACGACCTCACAGATTTCTGAGAAGTGGATTATTTTAGCATTTTCCCATAAAAGCATAAGGAACAAAACATGACATAGGTCAAGTTCACTACCATTAATGCCATCATTTTAACCACGTTTGTAGGCCTAGCAATGCAGTGTTGTATACACCAAGCTTCAAAACCACCGGAAGATTTTTTCAGTTTTTACAAAATATTTCCAACGCTCGACATACAATTTTAAGCATTCAGCATAATGTTTCGAGCGCTCGGCATATTATATCGAAAATTTCGAGCACTCAACATGCTATCTCGAGCGCTCGACTTGTTATCTCGAGCGCTAAGCATGCGAGTCTGCGGCCATACTTTACCATACTCTGCATGCCTACTATTGTTCATTCTCAGTCAAAACTGATCCCTCTGTTTAATGGTATAACTGGCATGTCTGTGTGTGCTAAGGTTAAACGTCCCAGTCAACACTTTCTAGGTCCCTTTGGAAACGTAATCGATTCTGTGGAACTTTTAACCGACATCTGACTTGTCAAGCCCTACCGTTCAAACAAGCCAAAGGGTTTGTATGCAGGGACGGTCCGACTCGCACCACTTTGCTTGGACAGGCTTTAACCTAAGCGATTTACTGGTACTCATGTTTGGTCGGTTTTAGTTCTGCGTGAATGCACCATGCAGTCCTAACTATTTCCTCGAAAAACAGTGGAAGTGGGCGCGAGATAGGGTGAGAGAGCCATGGACCTAAATAGTGACAGTTCAGGGGGTTATCAAATAGACTACAAAAGACGTCGAAATCGGCAACGACCCTAGATACAACCAATCTACAGGTAGCAACAAAACGAAATACTCGAAAACTCATATAAGCCCACGCATCCACGAATGAGACTTAATGCTGAAGCGTCAGAGCCTTAACTATCTATAATTCCAATTCTATATCATCATGTACAATTCGAGCGATTTGAATAGTTAAACTTCGATAAATTCCATGAGCAAGAATTGAGTACCTGTTTCACACAGCGACAAGTAATAATATAACATGACGTCAAAGAGCACGTTTAGAACCCGCGAGTTACGATGTTGCTTATGAAGCGACGTCAACAGCATTCAATTAAAAGATGGCGAACTTTTGAAAACGTGAATATTAGAAGACAAATAAACTGAATTAAAAAGCCAGACTTTTCTTTGCTTGGGTTCCTTTCAAAGATGGCATTTTTTAAGATTTAGATGAAAAAAATATTGGAATTATAAGGAAAGAATTATCATTTTTGTGGATTTTATCGATATGCAAACTCCCGCGAAGCACTCACAATCTTAGCATGAAGCTCTTCATGCAGTTATTGAATGCTTCGCCGCCGTTTACGTATTCACTGAATTTTGTTTCTTATGATTTTACTGCCCTTTATCTTTTCCTGACTCTTAATCATTAGGCCTCTCACTCTGTGGCTCGAGCCTGGCTTTGGTCACATGTAAGACGTCAAGTTCTGCAATAGAAGGTCAGGTGCTTTTTCTCCAGGTACTCCGGTTCTTGCGCACCTTTAATTAACGATCGGCTCGAAATAAGTGAACTAATCATACAATGGCTGTAAAAAAAGCTCCGCAAGCGGGGCATAATACGCCCGTGGCAATTAGTAAGATGAAGCATATATATAATGACTGTTGTACAAGGTTGGGTTTTTGGAATGTAACCAATGAACAATATGTGCTCCATATATTCTTACCTGGCACTATTAATAACCCTCAATGGCTTAAACTACCTGTCTCCAACAAATTTTCATGGTCCGTCATATTTGGTGGACCATAGCCATAAAATAATATAGGCATAACTATGGCAATAAGTGGTGGACTGTAACCTTAAAATAATATGCGCTGATGATGTGCTGCTAGTCTAACTATACGTAAAGTATCAGCTTCATCAGATGTAAATTGTGAGAGACATTATCAGGAAACAAAATATAATTAAAAAAATATGTGTAAGGGGAATAACTCTAGTAATATTTGGCTGACTGTAACCTCAAAATAATATGCACTGTTCCACATCATGGTCTAACTATGTGTAAAGTTTCAACATCATCATATGTAAAATGTAAGATGAGTTATTCAGAAACCGGATGTTTAGAAAAATCGGTGAAAGGGGTATAACTCTGGTAATATTTGGCAGACCATAACCTCAAAATAAAATGCACTGTTCCATATCAAGGTCTTACTGTATGTAAAGCTTCAACATAATCGGATCTTAAATGTAGTAGGACTTATCCGGAAACAAAATGTTTAAAGTTTTTTTCAAAGGGGCATAACTCTATTATTATTTGGTTGACCATAACCTCGAAACAATATGCGCTGCCATACATCATGGTGTAATTATATATGAAGTTTCAGCTAAATAGGATGCAAAATATAGCAGGAGTCATCCGGAAACGAAAAGTTTACAAAAAAATTCAAAGGGGCATAACTCTATTATTATTTGGTGGACCATATCCTCGAAACAATATATGCTGCCCCACTTCATGGTCTAACGGTGGAGGAAGTTTCAGCTTGATCGGATGCAAACTGTAGTAGGAGTTATCCGGAAACGAAAAGTTTACATAAAATTTCAAAGGGGCATAACTCTATTAATATTTGGTGGCTCGTGACCTCGAAATAATATGCGCTGCCCCACATCATGGTCTAATTATGTTTGAAGTTTCAGCTTGATCGGATGTAAACTGTGGAGGAGTTATCCAGAAACGAAAGTTTACAAAAAAATTTAAATGGGCATAACTCTATAAATATTTGGTGGACCGTAACCTCGAAAAATATGCGCAGCCCCACATCATGGTCTAACTATGTATGAAGTTTCAGCTTGATCGGATGTAAACTGTAGGAGGAGTTATCCAGAAACGAAAAATTTACAGATGGAAGGACAGATGTATGTGCGGACACCATGGGCATAACATAATACGACCGTTTTTCAAACGGGCCTATAAAAAAAGAACTATAAGCCAAATTGATGGGGCTATCAGTATTAGCAAGATGAGTAGTGTCATTGAAAGAGCTATTTCGACATCATCCTCACCGCCCATATACGAATATGTGTAGCACTCGGAAACATGTCGAGCACTGGAGATAATATGTTTAGCGATCGAGATAACATGTCGAGTGATTGAGATGATAAATTGATAGGCTGGCCGCCTACCCATTGGTGTTTTTAATTTCGTTGTTCAGGGTTTGTTTGTCAATAGATGTCCATCTATTTCTTCAAGCCCCGATGGGCAGGGTCTGGCTGTTCAGGTAAATTCTATACATGAAGAGCCTGAAGAGAATCGGAATACCTCGGAAGACTTCGACACCGATATCGGGGTTAATAAATTTAGTGCTCAAGATAACATGTCGAATGCTCTAGATAATATGTTGATCATGTGTGATAATATGTCGAGCGCTCGAGATATTACGTCGTGTGCTCGCGATCTCAAGTGCTGAACATAATATTTTCCATAAAACCATATTTAATGTCCTACATATACGGTACATATACTACCGTATATGTATATACTTCCCTGTTTAATTGCTTGCCTGCAGCCCCCGCGCATCGGGGCTTGAAGAAAAAGATGGACTGCATGATGCTTCCACGCAGAGCTGAAACCGGCCGCACACAAGTACTGGTAAACCGCCGCCAGGATCTAAGCCTGCCCGGGCAAAGCGGTGCGAGTCGAACTGTCCATACTTATAAACCTTATTGATCTCATTTGGCCACAGGGCTTGAGATGTCATTTCATATCAATGCCTGGTAAAAGTCCCACAAAATTGGAAGTAACGTCTCCAAAATGACCTATACAGTGTAAATGGGGACCTTAAACATCAAATCAAACAAACAAATTAATTGCTCGCCGGCATGTCGAACCTGAGATTCTATGACGGCTCCAGCTTATTTTTAATTTGTATTGTAGGTAATGTCGGTTGGTCCCTGATGCTCTGTCTCTGGTGGGGCCCACCGATGTCTGACGGTTTTTGTTTCTTCCAGCATTTCACTTATTTCACGCTGTTGCTTGTCCATTGTTGTTTCATCTCTGTAGTTGTTTGAGTCCCCACATACCCAGTTTCATGACAATCGGCCCACTTGTTCCGGAGAAGAAGATATTTGATGGGTTTTTACCTTATATGGCATGTTGGCCATCTTTGTCATGTGACCAAGAACAAACTTTCGTTTCCCTATACCACTGAGGTTCGGCTTTGACTGGCTCTGCAGTTTTGGTGAAGATCTTTGAAAATGGTGGAAGGATGAGGGACAGACGGAGACTTCGAACTATGGCTATACTATTAGAACACCAAATGAGCCTAAAGGCTCAGGTGAACTAACAAGAGGACCATTAAGGTCCTAGTATATTGCTCGCCTGAGCTAACACATTTCCTTTCAATTCTTAATATTGAAGTTTCACACAAGTAGACTGCTTTAAGATTGGTGTGTAAATTTTATTTTCAAACTGGTCCTATATTCTTCTACTCAAAACCAGAATGCCTAGACCTTTTATGTTTGCTTTGTAACTTCATTTAATGGGCAGTTACCAAGACTGTTCAAACAGTAGTCCTGGGGTCAAAACTGGACCCGCCAAGGGGACAACTTGTTTGATACAGGCCCATTTTATGGAAAAAAAAATGAAATTCTCCCTGCTGTTGAGTCCTCATGATTGTTTCATCTTTGAATTAGTTTGATTTATATGTTCTCAAAGATTTTGTACTGATGAGTTAGAAACCTTTCACACAGCTGAACAAATTACACGTACTTGAATAATCCACGGGAGAACTAGTAGCCAGGTAAAATCTATGATTTACGGTCCCCATCCCAACAATAAAATTTTCCCCGATTATTCCAAGGTTGTGCTTCTGTTGTGCTTTGTAATTATTGCCATTGTATGGCTATATATGTGTGTGGTGGTAACATCTTTTTGAGTCTGCTAAAGAAAGCTAGCCGGCTCCTTACAATTGTATGGGGTTTTGACTACGTCACAAGCGGATTCTAATCACAGCTCAATATGTGTATATTCATAATATATAGTAAATATACAAAACAGTATAGAATACGATTACAATACAATCACTTTACAAATGGGATTCATAAACAAGAAAAATGCCTAATGGCATTATGGACGGGTTTTTTTTTTTCAGTACGGTTAGGATGGTGGTGGCATGGGTGGGGTAGGGTGGGGTGTGCTGGTGTGGGGTAGGGTGGGGTGGGGTGGGGTGGGGTGGGATGGGTAAGGAGTCGGGTGGGACGGGGTGGAATTTGTGGTGGGGTGGGGTGTGGGGTGGGATGTGGTGTGGTGGGGTTGTGAGGTGGGGTGGGCTTGGGTGGGTGGGATGGGGTGAGGTCGGGTAAGGTGGGGAGTGGTGGGATGGGGTGGGGTTGGGGGTAGGGTGGGATGGGTAGGGTATGTATGTAAAACTAAGTATGCATGTATGTACAGAACAAATGCAATATCCTAACCCAGTAACAATTTTTTGGGGAGGCGGGGGGGTGTGCTGGTGTGGGGTAGGGTGGGGTGGGGTGGGATGGGTAAGGAGTCGGGTGGGACGGGGTGGAATTTGTGGTGGGGTGGGGTGTGGGGTGGGATGTGGTGTGGTGGGATTGTGGGGTGGGGTGGGCTTGGGTGGGTGGGATGGGGTGAGGTCGGGTAAGGTGGGGAGTGGTGGGATGGGGTGGGGTTGGGGGTAGGGTGGGGTGGGTAGGGTATGTATGTAAAACTAAGTATGCATGTATGTACAGAACAAATGCAACATCCTAACCCAGTAACAATTTTTGGGGGAGGCGGGGGGGGGGGTTGATTTGTTTATGTGTTTTACGAAGAAAAAAAAAATAAAGTTTTTTTTCTATTTTTAGCTCTATTTTTAGCTCTAGTGGCCACTGATTTTAGCAATTTTGAAAAAGGGTCACCTAATAAACATTTCTGTAAAATAATTTTGAAATCGGGCCATTATCCCAGGAGGAGATGTTGTTTAAAGAAATTGTTGACGGACGACGGACATCAACTCACTTCGTGTTCAGGTGAGCTAAAAAAAGAACGAAAAAAAAGAGAAAAAAAAAAAGAAATTTCCATGCCTGTGCATGCATGTATGTTTTATTACTAGCAACTATCAGGGGAGGAAGATAATAATTGTTCATATGTGTTTATGGAGAAGAAAAGAAAAATAAAGAAAAAAAATAATGAAAAAAGAAAGAAAAAAAAAGAACAAAAAAAAAGTCTCCACCTGGGTTTGAACTCACGCCCCTCAGATTCATAGTCAACAATAGGATTCGTAGTCCAGCACTCTATCCACTGCACTGGCATTTGAAAAAAGGTTAACCAAAAGGTAAACCTGAAAAACACAAGTTTGAAAAATGACATTTTCCGCCAAAATTTTGGCGCCATTTATGGATAATACATGAAAGCGGTACCTCCACTTATGCATCAGTCCTGATAATAAAACAATCTGCTACAGAATAGATGAAAAATATCACTTTGAAAAAAGGTTAACCAAAAGGTAAACCTGGGACGACGCCCGCCCGCCCGCAGGACGCCCGCCCGCCCGCCCGCCCGGACATCGCTATTTTAAAGGACGGATTTTTTTTTAAAAACCCGTCCAAAAAGTCAAGTGACTTATTCGAATCTGTATCCCAATTCGAATTTGTATCCCTGGACAGGCTTATACTTAAGCGGTTAACCAGTACAGTGCACATTCTTTGCCAGAAACTGACAACTGCCCTTCTTGAATCAGAGGAAGGGTGAGAATGACCGTAGAAAAATTTCATTATCAATATCCACGAAAGAATGTTGCCAACCCGGCAGGAATCGAACCCGCGTCCTCCTGATCACCAGTCAGACGGGCATCTGACTGCAACCGAAGCCGGCTGCTATATAAACTAAATATATTATTAGTATCTGGTAGGAGGGGGGAGGGTTAATTCACATATTCTGAGTTAGAATTTATACTGGCTTCATTTTTTTGCATTTGTGAAATTTTGGTAGGCCCAAAGAAGTTGCTTGTTTTTCATTCGAAACTCACAAGGTAATGAGTTTCTTTGTAAGTTCCTCCTCATGTTATTATAGAAAAGATCTGTGTATTATTAGCTCACCTGTCACGAAGTGACAAGGTGAGCTTTTGTG
Organism: Lucinisca nassula; assembly: GCA_963580285.1. Lineage (NCBI taxonomy): Eukaryota > Metazoa > Mollusca > Bivalvia > Lucinida > Lucinidae > Lucinisca > Lucinisca nassula. The sequence goes on from OY757017.1 coordinate 47,765,659, forward strand.
ATCACATTTTGTCCGTCGTGCATGCGTGCGTACGTCTGTGCGTAAACAATTTGAAATAAGTATATCTCTAATACAACATGGCCAATCTTGATCAAATTTCACGAGAAGCATCAGCAGGTAGGGGGAAAGGTTGCATTAAATTTATGGGCTGATCGGATTGGAATTCTGGTAGCCATGGCAACATAAAGCTCCAATAGACTAACAATGGGATTTTTTTTTAAATCTTCTTCTCTGAATCCACAGGGCCCACAGTTTAGATATTTACCTTGTTGCAACATAAAATAATAATAGTAATAATCGACCTTATTGATAGAGGGTAACACATCAAGTGGTCACCTATATAAATCCTGCCCCTGGGGTCCAAATTGGCCACATCCCGGGGCACCTTAGCTCCCATAGACTTATAATGGAAACAAGAGGTCCATGATGGACCTAATTCGCTCACCTGAGTCAAGTTGTATTATCTTTTGATGATGTATTTATTTTTGTTTATGTGCTATTTGTTCAATGTAGCAGAACCATTTAAGAACTAGGGTGGAGATTTTGTAAATTTTTTCTTAAATTCAGTCACTGTGTTCAAAGGATGTGGATTCTCGGCATCAAAAACGCCTCAAGTGTGGAGAAGCTTGGGACTGAACCCATGAAACTTGGTTTATTAGGCAAGTAGTTTAACCATTTCACCATAGAAGCTTCTAACACTAGTTTTCTGATAACGAAATTGTGTTAGTTTGCACTGGAGTTTTTGTATTTGAATATAGGTTTTATGAATTCCGTTTATGACGTCATTCTTGCGCATGCGCAAAGTACTGACCGTCAATTGAAATGGCCATCGCTATCCAAATGTATTGGCGGAACTTAAAATGCTAACAATATTCAGACTTTATGAGAGAAAATATACCCGTTTTCATTGAAATAATGCCTCGAGAAGGAAAAAATGATATTTAACTTTCATTACCGAAATTCATTTATCCTAAATCCGTTTTTAATTGGCGAAAATCTTTTCGTGAATGACCCATGTCAATGGCTTGAGTTACCTTTATTCACAAAATAAGTTTTTACGTAACTTAAATGTCCATACTGACAGTCGAAATAAACTAATGAGTGGAATGACGGAGGGGCGTTGAGTCAATGTTGGTTCGACGTCATGCCGTCGACACCCACTCCAACTCACTTCATTGTCATATGACAGTTGACATGAGAGAAAGAGATACAGAGAGAGAGAGAGAGAGAGGGGTTTGACTGACAAACTGACAGTAGAATTTTGCTCTTTACAGCAAAAAAATTATGAAACAAAACATAAATGTTTTAATTGATGTGAATAAGTCCTTGACTGCTCACATAGGAACTTCTGAAATTACTATTAGATGGTTTAATACAATACATAACAGAAATCCAAGAATATTAATTGATTTATTTGACTGCAATGGTGCAAATAAAAGCTTTTAAGATGACAAACATTTCATTATTATGAATATATTGCTTTTAAAGTGACTGACATTATAATTTGTTGACTGAGAGGTGTGAAAAACAGAAGAAAATAAAATCTATTTTCAATTAGATATTTTTTTATTCAGAGACACTTCAATCACAAATAACTCAAAATCAAGGCCCACCACTGTGGAACATCATGACTATTTCTAGTCTGTTCTTCCAAATGTATCCATTTGTTAATAAATGATGTTTTAGACTGATTTGTGCTGAGTGCATAAAATAATTTGTGCTACCTATTTATGTCCAGTGAACTCTTCAATTTGTATTATTAGACAGGTCCATTTCAATTTAAGAGGTGTCTGCTTACTTTTATTATTTTTGCAAAATTTGAGGATCTTTAGAAAATTAGAAAGTACTGTACACTTTGATCAGACACTATATTCTATGACATATGATCTTAATCTACACTGCCAAGGTCCCTTTTTAAGGGACTGTAGGCACTGATGTGTAAATCTGTGAAGTTACCTGTGTGTCATCTTCCAATAGATTGCCTCAGGATAGAGAGATAGAGGGTCAAGACCTAATGTTTTACAACTGAGCCATGCCAAAGCAAAACCTACAAATTACCCACATGTATATGTCGCCGGGTGAGCATCAGGTGTTGAAATGAGACCCAGACAATGGATTTCTGAGGGTTGTTTATATACAAGAAAGGGTGTCCTACAAACAAACAAACACGATTGACAACATACTATTTACAGGACAACACAAATTGTTACTGTTTAATCCATTCAGCAGTACATATAATATATCCACCGATATTAACATGGATGAATGACATTACAGGACAATATAAACAGAAAACAGTGAATGACAGGACACACTCTGCTGGCATGGTTTGGTTTGGTTTTACGGCCCTTCCCAGATTATTTCACTCATATCGAGCAAACCCTTAATCAGGTGGGCAAAAACCGGAGTACCTGGAGAAAAACCATCGGACCTTCCGTTGCAGTAAGTGGCGTCTTACATATGACCTGAGCGAGGCTCGAACCACTGCGGCGAGAGACCAAATGGTCAAGAGTCAGCGCTCTTAGCCACCAGGTATCACAGGCCTGTCCTCTGCTTGGATAAAATGCATGGATGAGTGGGGATTTAGGGTTGTGAATACACCCGTATAGGCCCCCCGAGCCAGATGTAAGGTTGACAATGAAAATGACAGTTTGGTGGGGAAACTCCGATACATGTGAAGAATTTCATGGCAATGAAATTCTAACACAGGCCGAGTACATTGTGACCTATTACAGTACTCAAGAATAAAGCTATAGAATAAGCTAGACAAGTGACCTTCGCAGCTTATACTGCATTATTTTAAATGCAAGCAATATGGTGAAATTCCAATAGTTGAGCATGAGCAACAGCAGTAATATGTAGCTAAAGCAAAATGGCAAATTATTAAATATGCTCAATGTTCAGAATAAAGAACTATGGAAATAACAATAGAATAAACAGGTTAGAGAACAAGAAATTCATACCTGGCTATGACATCTTCAAATTATACTGGTCAATAAAAGACAATGACTGTCTATAGTAGTTGAAAATAATGGTGCCTGGGCGAGTAAGTGACTACTCGCAAGGCCCTCTCCAGTCCCACTGAATTCACGCGGTAAAATTTGTGGTGCGAAGTGTGCAAAGGGTCACATGCGGGGTTAGAGAGTTAGAATAGCCAACCATACAAAAGCATTCACCCTGGCAACGCTCAAAACATTAAAATGATAGGTAAAAACAAGAATTTTACCGTTAAATGTTGAACGTGTTCAAATGTCAAATTTTGGCAGCAAGGTCACGGACGAAAAAGAGACTAGTAACCTTACTGCCGTGTACCTGAAACACGACAACTAAAAAGTGAAACGTGCCTAGACTTGCCCAAGTCCCTACATTTAAATTTTTTATTTTTAAATGAAAGCCCCTTTAAACAAAAAATATGTTAAAGTCTCTTTAGTCTTCATCTGTGAATGTAGGGACTTGTATACTCTGCAAAAGTTCCGACCAGCACAAAGCTGGCATGAAACACTATCTCCCACTTGTTGATAAGAGCATTTTAGCCTCTGCAGTTAATGTTTACTTAATAAATAACACCCACCTGTGTCTGTCAGTGAAAGAGAGGAAAATTCTAGTATTTTGGAGATTTTTGTTTTGTTTTGCTTGATTTGAGGTTTAATACCCCTGTCAACACTGTATAGGTCATTTTGGGGATGTTGCTTCCTTTGTGTTGGGACCTTAAACTTGTTCAAGACAGTGGTAGTTCCTGCCATCGATTTGGTTGGTTGATTTGAGGTTTAGCGTCCCCGTCAACACTGTAAAGGTCATTTTGGAGACGTTGCTTTCAATTTTGTGGGACTTTTACCCGACATTGAGATGAAATGACATCTCAAGCCCTGTCGCCCAATGAAACCAATAGGGTTTATTAGCATGGACGGTCCGCCTCGCACCGCGGTTCCTGGACAGGCTTAGATCCTCTAAACGGTTTACCAGTACTAGTGTGCGGGCCGGATTCAGCTCTGCGTGGAAGCATCATGCAGCCCATATCCTGCCATCGAGGGTTGAATTTACTGAGGATAATTTCGGCATTACTTTCAGTCCTTTATTTGATTAATATATTTTGTGTGTGCTCATTAGAATCAACTTGTGAGTACACACAAAATATTTTTTTCCAGATAAATTACGCCAAATAACCATAACTATCCCAAAATATTTGTCATGTGGATACATGTATGTGTGAAGATTTCTCAGGTACTCCAGAGCGAGTGCGAAAACAGTCATAGAAAACGAGCTATTGGTGTTCGAGCCATTGAGGTATCATTATACAGTCAAACCGGTCATAGTGGCCACCTCCATTGAGCAAGCAAACTGTCTTAAGCAAGCAATCATTCAAATCCCGAAAAAGGCGAATGCATTAATATCCACCTGTATTAAACAAGCACCTGTCTTAAGCAAGCACATTTTGATCATTCCTGAGGTGCTTGCTTAACACAGGGTGGACTGTAATTGTTTTTGCACTTGTTTTTATAGAAAAAAGGGCAAACAGGCAGCATAATATCATTATCCTGGCATAATTACTTAGTTAATAAGATGTGTAATTGCAGAATCTTTTCAACATTATCTTAACAGGAGAAACCATTGAGACAAGTGGCGTTTACAAGGGGTTACATAATGTTCTTATTTCTGCTCAGTAGTATAGATTGTGGGTACTCTTTAGAACCGCCTCTAACAAGCAACCAAAATCTATGTTTGAAGCAGAAATAAAGAAAAACGATACGAGGGCTACCCAAAATCTATGTTTTAGAGCAGAAATTACAAAATGACTAGCCTGGTAATTTGGTAAACCCTGCTTTACTCTATATAAAGTGGGGTTAACAAGGGTTTTCATTGTATGGACATGTTTAGGGGATGATCATGGTAATTGTGAATACTAGTGTCGTATGTCCATTAGAATCGCCTCATTGAGGCGGTTACACATAGATTGTGGGTACTCATTAGAACTGCCTCATTGAATCGGTTGTAACGAGTTCCCACAATCTATGTTTAGAGCAGAAATAAGAAAAATTCTGATTAACGTCATTGTTGGAGCCTTCTAATATAGCATAGGCATGTTATGGTAATGGTTTAAGAATAAAAGATTAAAATTGAAACTTCTTTTTTTTAACCCTTTGCCTTCATGTGGTTTTCCCCCCACTAAATGTAAATAAATCATGATAACAAGCTCTGGAGCCTGTCAGTGAAAAGTTATCTAAATAAACTTCTCACCCATATCTGACAATCATCTACAGGAAAGGTGAATGAGTTCTTTCAATATTTACAAGTCTGTTAATTTCACAATTTTCATAAAAGACGGTATTGCTATTTCATTTACAGTGTATTTATTTTTTATTTTTGTAAACATTTATTTTTACAATGGACACCTTATTAACAGACTTGGGCAAGTCTAAAACGTGCCGAAAAAGTACATCTATGACATATATAATTCCAAATACTGGTAAATTGATGAGCTTTGTCTGATAAGAACATTATCCCTATTGATAATATTTTAAAAATCATACACCAAAAAAGTGTCTAGGTATCATAAGTAAAATGAAAGTGAAGGCAATCTGAAAACTGACATCCCAAAAGTAGAAATAGAAAGCAATAGACAAACTGATTATTTTTTTATTATGTGCTGGCCACCTTTGACACTTATTTCTCACAAGAAACAGAACACAATAATGACCCTTATTTAGTTTCAGCAGTATATGAATTGATAATACGAAAACATGCTGCCTATACAAATACATTGTACATTTTATCGCCAAAAAATCGCAAATTTTAAGGTGAAAAATTGCGATATTTTTCTTATTTCTGCTCAAAATATTGATTTTGGGTACTTGTTATAACCGCCTCATTTTAATCACAGACAAAATCCCCCATCCCCTGACAAAAACCCCTGACAAAATCTCCCCCACCATTTGTTGAGGTGGACAAAATCCCCTTTGGACATAATCCCAGCAGCTGTTTGTGAAGGTGGACAAAATCCCCCACACCTCCACATGCACAATTACTGATTTTTGAAAATTAATTTGTATGTACATGTATCGTTTTAAAAACTGCAGATTCCAAATCATATTTGGAATATAGCTCTATTGGTGCTAATGGAGAAATTATTGCAACAAGCAGATAATACTGCACAAGTACAACAGGTGACAAAGTACAGAACAGTAAAATCATCAATATGACTAAATTCTAACTTTGAATAAGAACATTAAAAATTAAACAAAGTACTTCTTTAGTCATGGCAAGAGATTTAATTCATTGAACTGACTTAATAGCATAATGTGTATTTACATCATGAAATTTATAAAGAAATGTGTTAAAAAGTCATCACAATAATCAAGCAGAATTTTCAAAAGTGATATATTACAATGAGTACCCATAATCTGTATTTTAGAGCTGAAATAAGAACAATTGATTTTACAGTAAACCCCAGTTTTTCTGTATAAAAGTGGGGTTCAAGGGGGTCAGAATTATATAGATGTTTATGTGATGTAATGTAATTCATCAATCATTAGCTTTTGATTGATAAATGGTTCAGACACTACAAATGACCTGTGTCATACAAGATCCTGCACGCCTTAATTGATTGTGTCTTAAATTGTTCTAGAGAAAACAAAGAGATGTATATCTGTCTATGACCCAAACATTACTACAGTCACCAGGTGTTTTCGTTTTGTATAAGTCCTCCATATTGATTGAAATGTATTCAAAAGTATTCTAAAAGTATTTGAATACATTTGCAAAGTATTTGTATTCTCATTCGAATACATTCATGAAAAATGTATTTTCATTTGTATTCTGTATTCGTGAAATGCAAAGTATTTGTATTTGTATTCGAATACTTTTGAAAGTATTCGACCCCAGGCCTGCTCAGCAGGGCAAGGGTTAATTTGTTTGTTTGTGTTGAGCTTTACATCCAGGTCAACACTATTTAGGCATGCCAATACTATATGCCAGCTTGATTCTTTTCTGTGCCTTGGCTCAGAATTCATTTATTAATACTGTAATTAAATCTCTATAAGTGTACCTTGCATCACTGTTGTGTCCAACTGATATTGGCTCACAGTTGGACAAGGCCTACTGTCCTTGCTGCAAGTATCGGTAGAGGGGGGAATGTTATTTCTTCTGTTTCTATATACACTTCCTTACATTCATTTGCCTCTTCTCCTCTGTCCTTCACTTTCATATCCTCTACTATCTCTCCTACCTCTTTTCTCGGTTTCTCTGAGAGGACATAAAATGACCCACAAGGGTTGACATGTCATTAAACCCAAAACAATCAATCAGTCAAATCTTCAGTTCATAGAGCTGTAGATATGGTGGGTATTTAGTGGTTCATTAGCTAAAGTCTCCCTTATTTTTCGATAAAAATTTATGGTGTGTATATATTCATTAAGAGCAAATTGATTCTAATAAATACCCACAACATATGTTTTGAGTGAGTGAGTGAGTTTTTTAGTTTTACGTCCCACCAACAGCTAAGGTCATACCGAGACGGGACCTCGGTTTAAAGACTCATCCGAAAGTCTAGAGAAGCCCGGAATCGATCCTGTGATCCCTGGTTTACAAGGCGAGAAGCGTAACCACTGCACCACGGAGGCTTCTACAACATATGTTTTATTGATAAGGAAAATTATCCTTTAACTATCAACATATACCCACCTTATCTACATCACTCAATCAAAAATAAACAGTTTTTGGTGCTGATTCTGTATACTGCAGCGCAGATCTTTAAGCCACCTATATCATTTTCAAGAGCCTAGTAGTTATCTAGCCCATGTTTGCAGCTCTATTTATAACTAGGTCAAACACCTGGGTCCTAACCTCTAAGTTACTTTTATTATACAATGAGAGCCAGAGTCACTGCACAATTTAATATGTATACCTTCTGGCATAACAAAATTAGTCACTTCACAGTTTGTTCTGAGTCCTACTGATTCATACCATATTATGCAAGCAGTGACAGAGCTATGTATAATAGTCTTATCTTCACATGCCTGTTGATATTTTGACAGGTCTAAAACCTTGTTGTTTTAATATAAATAAACAATTTCAAAGAGTGATTGAGATGTTTCTGTTTAACCCTTCAGAATTATCTTCTGCTTTGTGATGGCTGGTTACTTTAAAGTCATTATTGCAATCAGTGTGGATCCAGATTAGACTGGTCCTCTTATGCCCTATTTGTTTAAATTGAGATTTAACGTCCCAGTCAACACTATTTAGGTCATTTTAAAGATGTTGTATCCTATTTTATTGGAATTTTTGCCAACACTGAGAAGACATCTCAAGCCCTGCCACCAAAAGAAACCAATATAGTTCATGTGCATAAATGGTCCAAATTGCACCACCTTGCCTGGGCAGGCTAGACCTAAAATAATAATATCCAACAGCCATTGTATTCAGCAAAGGAAACCATTTTAGCAGATTTGGTAAAAGGTCACCCAAGAATTATTTCAGTAAAATTATTTCGAAATCTAGCCACTGGCCTAGGAGAAGCTGTCATCTAAAGGTCTTTTCTATTTTTAACTCTGGTGGCCATTTTGTTCATTGGAATAAAACCATTTCCCCAAGTTTGGATAAGGGTAACCCTAGGAACAGTTCTGCAAAAGTATGGCAGCCATTTTGTTCAGCAAAGCAGAACCGTTTTAGCAATTTTGGTAGAGGGTCAGCCAAGGACTGTCTCTGAGAAATTATTTCGAAATCAGGCCATTGGCCTAGGAGGAGATGTTGTTTAATGGTTTTCTATTTTTAGCTCTGGTGGCCATTTTGTTCAGCGGAGTAGAACCATTTTAGCAATTTTGGTAGAGGGTCACCAGAGGAACATTTCTGTAAAATGATTTTGAAATCGGGCCATTGGCTTAGGAGCAGATATCGTTTAAAGGTTCTTCTATTTTTATATCTGGTGGCCATTTTGTTCAGCAGAGCAAAAACATTTTAGCAATTTTGGTAGAGGGTCATCCAAGGAACATTTCTGCGAAATTATTTTGAAATCGGGACATTGGCCAAGGAGGAGATGCCATTTAAATTTTTTTTCTATTTTTAGCTCTGGTGGCCATTTTGTTCAGCAAAATGAAACCGTTTTAGCAATTTTGGTAGAGGGTCAGACAAGGACCCTCTCTTTGAAATTATTTTGAAATCGGGCCATTGGCCTAGGAGGAGATGTGATTTAAAGGTTTTTCTATTTTTAGCTCTGGTGGCCATTTTATTCAGCCATGCAGAACCATTTAAGCAATTTTGGTAGAGGGTCACTCAAACATTTCTGTGAAATGATTTTGAAAGCCGGCCATTGGCTAAGGAGGAGATATTGCTTTAAGGTTTTTCTATTTTTAGATGTGGCGGCCATTTTGTTCAGCAGAGCAGAACCGTTTTAGCAATTTTGGTAGAGGGTCACCCAAGGAACATTTCTGTGAAATTATTTTGAAATCGGGACATTGGCCTTTGAGGAGATGCTGTTTAAAGGTTTTTCTATTTTTAGCTCTGGCAGCCATTTTGTTCAGCGGAGCAGAACCATTTTAGCAATTTTGGTAGAGGGTCACAAGAGGAATATTTCAGTGAAATGATTTTGAAATCCGACCATTTTATCTAGGAGGAGATGTCATTTTAAGGTTTTTCTATTTTTAGATGTGGCGGCCATTTTGTTCAGCAGAGCGGATCCATTTTAGCAATTTTGGTAGAGGGTCACCCAAGGAACATTTCTGATAAATGATTTTGAAATCGGGACATTAGCCTAGGAGGAGATGTCGTTTAAAGTTTTTCTATTTTTAGCTCTGGCAGCCATTTTGTTCAGCAGAGCAGAACCATTTTAGCAATTTTGGTAGAGGGTCACTCGAGGAACATTTCAGTGAAATGATTTTGAAATCCGGCCATTTGCCCAGGAGGAGATGTCGTTTTTAGGTTTTTCTATTTTTAGATGTGGCGGCCATTTTGTTCAGCAGAGCGGAACCATTTTAGCAATTTTGGTAGAGGGTCACCCAAGGAACATATCTGTGAAATTAGTTTGAAATCGGGACATTGGCCTAGGAGGAGATGTCGTTTTAAGGTTTTCTATTTTTAGCTCTGGCAGCCATTTTGTTCAGCGTAGCAGAACCATTTTAGCAATTTTGGTAGAGGGTCACAAGAGGAATATTTCAGTGAAATGATTTTGAAATCCGACCATTTTATCTAGGAGGAGATGTCATTTTAAGGTGTTTCTATTTTTAGATGTGGCGGCCATTTAGTTCAGCAGAGCGGATCCATTTTAGCAATTTTGGTAGAGGGTCACCCAAGGAACATTTCTGTGAAATGATGTTGAAATCGGGACATTGGCCTAAGAGAAGATGTCGTTTAAAGGTTTTTTCTATTTTTAGCTCTGGCAGCCATTTTGTTCAGCAGAGCAGAACCATTTTAGCAATTTTGGTAGAGGGTCACTCGGGGAACATTTCTGTGAAATGATTTTGAAATCCGGCCATTTGCCCAGGAGATGTTGTTTTTAGGTTTTTCTATTTTTAGATGTGGTGGCCATTTTGTTCAGCAGAGCGGAACCATTTTAGCAATTTTGGTAGAGGGTCACCCAAGGAACATATCTGTGAAATTAGTTTGGAATCGGGACATTGGCCTAGGAGGAGATGTCGTTTAAAGGTTTTCTATTTTTAGCTCTGGCACCCATTTTGTTCAGTGGAGGAGAACCATTTTAGCAATTTTGGTAGAGGGTCACCAGAGGAACATTTCTGTGAAATGATTTTGAAATCCGGCCATTTGCCTAGGAGGAGATGTCATTTAAAGAAATTGTTGACGGACAGACAGACAGATGGACGACGGACAAAAAGCGATCACAATAGCTCACCTTGAGCACTTCGTGCTCAGGTGAGCTAAAAAAGCTTAAAAAATCATGAAGCACAGTGCTTAGATATTAAGTATGTATCAGCATAAAATAGTCACCTACATAAATCCTGCTAACCATACACCTGGGGCCAAAATTGGCCACGCCCCGGGGCTCATCAGCTCCCATAGACTTACAAGGGGAAAAAACTTCAAAAATCTTCTTCTCTAATACCACAGGTCCCAGAGCTTAGATATTTAGTAAGTAGCAACAGCAAGTGGTCACCTACATAAATCCTGCCAACACCGCCTAGCCCTTCACAGTCCAGAGACATACCACTGCATCACTAGGATTGTTAAAAACAAGTTTAAAATTAACAGAACCGTATTATGTTTAACTTTAATGAGACCTGTCAGACAAGGTAGTTATTTTAAGTATATTAATAATTATCCAAAGGAACAGAAGTTATGAAATACAGTCAAACTTCGATAGCTCGAACAGCTTTGGGGCCAAGAAAACTTGCTCGAGTCACCAGTAGTTCGAGCCACAGAGGGTTACTATTAGTGCCATTCCAGGAAGCATAATCCAGATAATTCTGGGATATATTTTCGGTGTTCTTTATTATAAATATATGTTGTGTGTATTCATTAAAATCACTGAGGTGATTTTAAATAGTGCACACAGCAAACATTTGCAAATTAAAAGAAAGAAAATCTTCCTAAATTATCCCTATTTCTTCTGTGGAGGAATTCCCTGCAAACTCAAGAAAGGGTTAGACTCATCCTGGTAAAAGAGCTATCGGTTTTCCAACCATCGAAATTACACTGTTTTATAATTTTGAAATTTAACAAAACTGAACAAAGAATCCAGGCCCACAATTATTATTGATGCTAATTTCAATTCCCTATTTCTAACCAATGCCATTTATTAATGCAACTAAAAATAACTAGCCTATCTGATGGGTCTTTCAGGAAAATTAAGTATAATACTGTTCAAAGAAACTTGTTTCTAACAAGAGTGGGGACGAAGGGGTCTATCTCTTTACTCTGAAGGGCTAGGTGTTGCTTAGCAGGCGTGGGTTCAATCCTCACACTGTCCAGACATATTACATCAGACAGTCAAAGTTAAATATACATTATTTCAAATTCTAATTACCCATGAACAAAATTTGTGGTCCCATCAACAGGGTCTATGATCCAGGTAGGGTCATCTGTCAGAATACAGTGGCCACCAGACGAAACAGTCTCCTCACCTATAAATCTATAAATAAAAGCAAAAAGCAACTTTAGGGGAATGATTATATTGTACCATATGGGGAGACAACTGTTTCAAATGAATTTTGTCTCCTGGTGTACTCTGAAAAGTATAAAAGACCTGTTGCAATCTATAATGGCAGCCGGCCTACTGATGTGGTGATTTCCCAAAGTAATCGAACGGACACAAAACCACATTTTATCAGTACCTAAATGCATTTACTTTAACCCCTGCTGTTATATTTTCTCATTCTCATATGTTTTCTGTGAAAATTTTATGGTTGAAAACATATACTGATTTCGACATTTAACATTGAGTCTATTGGAATAATGACCACCCCTACCAATTTCACATGGATATTTCATCCTACCCTGTAAACGAAATTCTTTCTTGTACATAATTGATTGGCATATATGTATTCATATTTAAAGGAAACAAGAGGGTCATGATGGCCCTGGGTCGCCCACCCGATTCCAAGATGTGTCATAGCTATGGAAAACAAGTCCAAAGAATGAGGTCAAAGGCCATATATCTTGGAAACCATTCAAATCCCCACCCCATAATCACATATATTCTTGTTTGTTATTAGACACATTAAGTCAAACCGACTTGGGGGCGTGTGTTGGGCCATTTCTCTCCCATCCACTTCATGAAAGGGCCTCATATCTCAGAAACCGTCTAGATCCCCACCATTTAACCATATATATTCTTGGTCCTTACGATAAGACACATCCATTGACAGCAATCTTGGGATTTTATGGAAAGTTATGACGTCAGATGATGACAACGCAGACGACGGACAACTGCCTGTAAGCTGTAAGCTCCCCCGGAGCCTTCGGCTCTGGTGAGCTAAAAAGAAAAACTTAATGATTTAATTGAATGCACATTTCATAGGGAAGACCCTCTATCTTGCATGTAATGTTAGAAATGCTTTTTTTCACTTCTGAAGAGCACAACAATTATATTCTATGGTCATCTCAGAGTGTGGGAACCTCTCATCTTTCTGTTTGACATTATTTACATAAAATTTGGTACTATCTTACTTAGACAAGCTGTGGGTATTCTGATGGGTACAAATTGGGCAACCCTTGTGGATGATCTGTTCTTGTTTTGTTATGATAGAGATTTCTGGATGTCCTTATTTTTTTAAAACCAATCTGAAATCATTGAATAGAAGTAGAGGCAATGAAGCCTTTAGCTCGACTTCTTGATATTTGGATGATTTATTGAATATTGATAATACCTATTATGATTGTTTGATCAGTCAAATTTACCCCCCCCCCCCCCCCCATCCCCACACAGCTTCAGTTAAATAAAGCAAATTCTTATGATACCGAGGCCCCTTTTTTATTTACATCTATCTATTGTAGATGGATTTGTGCGACATCCTATGGTGTTTATATTTTGCAATTAATTCAAGTTGCCAGTGTGTCTAGTCATGTTACTGACTTCAAAATCCGTAACAAAATGTTAACTGCTAAACTTCTAAATCGGGGTTATCGGTATCAAAAACTACAGATTGTAAGCAAATTTATAGATGCCATTCCGATTTGGTTTCAAAATGTTGGACATAAATCCCTTCCGCAACATGCTCTGTTGGAACCCAAATTTTATAGTGACTTATTTTATAAATTCAGAAAAATATATAATCGCATTGCCCACTTTCGTAAAATCGTTCTTCGATATAAAAAGATTGGGTACAATATAAATGTTATATGACAGATTAAATGCACGATAGTCAACCAAATCGTAGTTGACAACTTTGCTTCCATCTTTAACTGTACGCCGATGGGTCAGGCCCCAGATTCTATGACGGTTCCAGCGTAAAGGTTCCTTAAGAATTAGAGAGAATCTAATTCTATGTAATGTTGGTTGGTGCCTGATGTTCTGGCTCTGGTCGGGCCAATCGGAGTCTAACTTAGTTTTCTTTTGCTCCAGCATTTCAGTGGTTTCTTGCTGTACAAGTGTTGTCTTCCTTGTTCATGACACATCATCTCAATGCCATGCATGCACCTGTAAAGTTTTAAAAAGATATTCCGCCCCCCGCGCATCGGGGCTTGAGATGTCATATCAATGTCGGGTAAAAGGCCCACAAAATTGGAAGCAACGTCTCAAAAATGACCTATATAGTATGGACGGGGACGTTAAACCTCAAATAAAACAAAACAAAATCATAAAGATATTCCATACGGTTTAGGAGTTATGGCCCGGACACAGTTTACTGTAAGAACTAAGTCAAGGGCAGATAATTCAAAAACCAAAAAAGCAAGAGTTGTCTTCCTTGTTCATTACACATAGTCTCAATTCCATGCATGCACTTGTAAAGTTTCATAAATATATTCCACACGGTTTAGGAGTTAAGGCCCAGACACAATTTACTATAAGGAACTAAGTCAAGGGCATGTAATTAAAAAACCAAAAAAGCAAGAGTTGTCATTTTTGTTCACGACACATCGTCTCAATGTCATGCATGCACCTTCAAAGTTTCATAAATATATTTCATACAGTTTAGGAGTTATGGCCCAGACACAGTTAACTATAAGGAACTATGTCAAGGGCAGATAATTAAAACAAGAGGCCCATGGGCCACAATGCTCACCAGAGCTCAGGGCGCCACTGCCCACTGGCAGCAATGTATTTTAATTAACCATGGAAGCCCTGTGCCCTAGGATGCTACAGATAAAATTTGGACCCAATAAGCCTCGTGGCTTTAGATTCGATGTCGCTTGAATATGTTGTTGCAGGACAACAGATGACAATTGACAATTTCCCATCTGTGGCAACAAATAGGCCAAAAAGAACATTATTAAAGGAACATTTCTATGAAAGTGTGACAAAATATCTTGAAAGGCATTAATGTCATTTTTCAATTTTCCCCGTTATAGGACAATGGAAACTCAAAACTTGGCATAGCAAACAAACCAAAGAGCCAAAGTTCATAAACCTGAGCTCAGGTGGACACTGCCCAATGGCAGCTATGTATTATAACATGATATGATTTTATTATACCAATTATAAGTCTCCCAAACAAACCCCATACCCAAATGAGCACCGATGTGGACTGTATCTGAAATATTAGGTGTTTTATAAAAGTAGAGAGATCAGGGCATGGACCCAATGGAGCCCTGGTTGGTGTCACTAAATGCGTCTTATCAAAAGGAACAAAGACATATATGGTTTATCTGTGGGAATATGTATGTATGGTTCCTGAGATGTAAGGCCTTTTAAGCAATGGAGGGAATCGGGCATGGCAGATCCCAGAAAAGCCCAAGATTGTTGTCAATGAATAAGTCTTATCATAAGGACCAAGAGTATATACGGTTAAATGGTGGGGATCTGAATGGTTTCTGAGATATGAGGCACTTTAATGAAGTGGCAGGGAGAGAAATGGCCCCTGCGGACCCCCAAGGATGGGGGTGACTGAATGTGTCTAATAACAATGTACAAGAATATATGTGATTATAGGATGGGGATTTGAATGGTTTCTGAGATATATGGCCTATTATGAAATTGAGTCTTATCATAAGGAACAAGAATAAATATGGTTAAGGGGTGGGGATCTGAACGGTTTCTGAGATATATGGATTTTAATAGAGTAAAGGGGTGGGGCATGGCCTGTGGCACCCCGGGGGGGGACCTGCATGCTGGCGTCACTGATTGCGTGTTATCATAAGGAACAAGAATATATATGGTTTAGGGGTGGGGCTCTGGACAGTTTCTCAGATATATGGTCGTTTGTGAAGTGAAGGGGTGGAGCATGAATGTATATGGTTTAGGGGTGGGTATCTGTAAGGTTTCTGGAATATTTGGCCTTTTACGAAGAGGAGGGGGTTGGGTTGGGCATGGTCCCGGCACATCCCAGGGGACCCCAAAATTGGTGTCACTGAATGCAACTTATCATAAGGAATGAGAATATATATGGTTTAGGGGTGGGGATCTCAATGGTTTCTGAGATAAATGGCATTTTATGAAGTGGAAGGAGTGGGGCATGTCCCCGACACATCCCGGGGGACCCACAGGTTGGTGTCACTTAATGCGTCTTATCATAAGGAACAAGAATATATATGGTTTAAGGGTGGGGATCTGAATGGTTTCTGAGGTAAATGGCCTTTTATGAAGTGGAGGGGTCGGGGCATATCCCGGGGGACCCCAAGGTTGGTGTCACTTAATGCATCTTATCATAAGGAACAAGAATATATATTGTTTAGGGGTGGGGATCTGTATGGTTTCTGAGATATATGGACTTTAATGAAGTAAAGGGGTGGGGCATGGCTCATCGCACCCTGGGTGGACCCGCATGCTGGTGTCACTGAATGCATCTTATCATAAGGAACAAGAATATATATGGTTTAGGGGTGGGGCTCTGAACAGTTTCTCTGATAAATGTTTTTTGTGAAGTCAATGGGTGAAGCATGGCCCGGGAGCACCCTTGGTGACCCCTAGGTTTGTGTCACTGAGTGTGTCTTATCATAAGGAACAAGAATATATATGGTTTAGGGCAGGGGATCTGCAAGGTTTCTGGAATATTTGGCCTTTTATGAAGTGGAGGGGGTTGGGCATTGTCCCGGCACAACCCGGGGGACCCCCAGGTTGGTGTCACTTAATGCATCTTAGCATAAGGAACAAGAATACATATAGTTTAGGGGTGGGGATCTGTATGGTTTCTGAGATATATGGCATTTTATGAAGGGGAGGGGGTGGGGCATGTCCCCGGCACATCCCGGGGGACCCCCAGGTTGGTGTCACTTAATGCAGCTTAGCATAAGGAACAAGAATATATATAGTTTAGGGTGGGGATCTGAATAGTTTCTGAGATAAATGACATTTTATGAAATAGAGGGGGGCGGGCATGTCCCCGGCACATCCCGGGGGACCCCCAGGTTGGTGTCACTTAATGTATCTTATCATAAGGAACAAGAATATATATGGTTTAGGGGTTGGGATCTGTAAGGTTTCTGAGATATAAGGCATTTTATGAAGTGGAGGGGGCGGGCCTTCCTTTGTTTAGGTTTCCATTATGGTCTGGTCGCTTAATGTTTGTGTTTCTTTCCCTTTGGTGTCTTTGATGGGTGGAGTAATTTTTTGTATCGATTCCTGATCTTTGTTTTACTTCTACTTTGAGATTGTTAGACTGTTAAATAAAATTATAACCTCTGGTACTGGTTATACCTGTGAGTAGGAAATTTCGCCCCAAGTTTCTTTATAATCATCTCTTCTACTGCGTGGTCTGTCTCAGTTACTAGGTCAGCAAAGTTTTCTTTCACTGCTATCTTCTTATTGGCAAAGAAGTCATCTTTTACACGCTATAATGGAATATAAGACATGGGTGTGAGGGGTGGATGGAAAAAACCATACCGAGGGTCAGTGTCCGGCATCACAAGGCTTGCAGAATGATGCCGGACAGTGATCCTGAGGGACGGATTTTTCTATCCACCCCTCACACCCATATAGGATTCTTTTTCTTGCATACCTTCCATTTCTTAGCGCGGATTTTTAATGCTGCAGTCACTTCGGTTACCGACGTCCGCCATATTGTGATGACACTGCAGGAATGTTTAGTGACTTCACGTAATCTGCTGTGACGTCAACCTTAACGACGGCGCATACGAGGTCGTAATCAACCAGTGCATTTAGAAAAGACGCGATTATATTCGATTTTGGGTCAGATCACCAGGGTCAGAACATAAATTTCTATCCCAGGGTAAAATCACGGACTTCCTTGTCTGGTGTGCAAGAAATAAAACTCTTTAAATAATATACCACAACCACTTTTATAACATTACTCTTGAGATGAAAAGCAGAAACCATGTTAGTTAAAAACCATGTTATATTCAACCAAGAGGGTCAAGACGGCCCTGAATCGCTCACCTGATATAGCTTGTGAAAGAGATATGGATCAATGACTGTAGGCATTTCAATGTTTAGTACTGACAGCCATCTTATTCCATACAGCAGAGCTATTTTGGTTGGTTTGGTAGATCATTCTGGTGAAGTTTAAATGGAATTGGCTTAAGGGTTTAGGAGAACTTGCCTTTAACATCTTTCTATCTTTATGTTAGGCAGCTATCTTGTTCCCTTGAGCAAAACCAGTTTGGTAGAGAGTGACTTTAGCAACCTTCCTGTGATGTTTGAATGAGACTTGAGCAAAAGATTGGAGGAGTGGTCATTTAAAGATATAATTTCTATTTTAATGACAGATTCCATCTGTCTATTCTTGCTGTGCTGCACGTTTAAAGTAATTCAGACGTTTTCTTCCGGCTTTGACCGCCATAGAAATATGAGTCCGCACAAAATGTAGTCCGGTTTGGCGCAGTAATCCAAATTGTACAAGCGTATAGTTATCCTGTAAGCGTAATACAAACTTTTGAAGCAGACGACTTGACGATTCAGCATTTCATATGAATCAGCTGCATCATGCCACGGGTATACCCAGATCAATGCGGCGTCTGCTCAGCAGTCTGCTCAGGTTTTACACTGTCTTCTATCAGTGCTGTCAATATTTAATCCTGCTGTTGGACCAGGTCAGCTGTAGACAAGAATATTAATGGGTTTTCTTTCTGACTTTCGAGGTCAAATTTAGGTCAGTTACAACTTAGGGTGTATATTGACTTTGCGTGGAGAAATTGAAAAGCAAGGCTGTCCCTTTCAACACTGGAATGTGACACAGATACTTAGTGTAGATCCTGTGATATAATTCTAGGTGCCATATATTTAGCAGAATGGACGAGCCCAACTTCAGTGATGGAAGAGTGCACTCCAGAAACTCAAGGCCGTGAATACATCAAAGCACTGACAACACTCATGCCGATTGACACTAAATGCAGGCTAATCATGAACGGGGACTTGGACTGATTCGTTTAAACTTAATATGTTAGAAACTAATGCAAAAAGTGTAGAACAAGATCAGCACCGTGTTGTGTGGCTTTTGAACTGAGTTTAAATTGTTTGCCAGATCCAACATTTGATTCATGTGCAGATTTTACAGATAACACTTACATGTACTCAACACTGACAAACGACGCGGCTATGTTTGGGTTGATTGTTTGGCATTCGACCCGAAGTTGATAATAAGAAAAGCGCTTCGGTGCTAATGTCTACGTGACTATCACTGACTTGTCAGAATAACTTTTTGTCTTGTAGAAAATAGCCGCAGTGAGATCGGGGTATTCCATAAGACGGAAAAGGGTTATCCTGGAATCATAGGGTGAGCTTGGCAAACAGTGTAGACCAAGATCAGACGCTGCTGAACGCGTCTTCTTATCAAGATCTTCACTATTTGTTTGGAATTTCAGAGTTAAATGAAACAGTTTAAATCTCAGCCCAGGCCTATTACTCCAACCTACACCCCACATTCTCAGTGCTTTGATTCTGAAACCAAACGATGACAACACGCTTAGGCACCATGCCCTTAAGCTGAAAAGGTTAAATCAATCAACTTTGACGTCTGGTTACCAGTCCGGCCACGTCGATCCTGTGCACCACCCTCACACCAGTACGGATAGAAACCACATGTTCAGGATCACACTTTTGATGTGTAATGTAAGGTCGTGCCTAGAAAAGAGGAAACTAAAATTTGTTCTCAAAAAGCATTTAGTGAGAGCGTATTGCAACATTTTTCATTAAAGGATCGTAAGCGTGCCCCTGGACAGTTAGCAGCTGGTCGAAAAGCGGATGACGTTGACTCTGGTTTTGGGTGCCACATGTGTGTGATCTATCGTCTATTGGAGCGATATCTTACTATATACAGAAGACGCCAGTGGACGTCGACGTAGCGGAAGACCGACTTCCGTACGTCAAGATCGATTCGACCGTCAGACGCATATTCGGAACAGATTTCCGCCGGCAGTTGCTACAATGTACCTGTAGATAAAAAAGGGGTCTCAACTACCGACTAATAAGCACTGACACTGATCGTCGCCCTTATGCGATGCACGTTTGAGAGCTAGACGTCCCTGTCGAGACCAAACTTAACGCGTCGACACAGTACGGAACACTTACGCTAGTGCATGAAATACGTAAATTGGCGTCTAAGTTACTGACATATGCGTTTCAGTGACAAATCGCACTTCAGCGTGAATCACGCCGGTTGTCGTTTCCGGGTGTTTCGGCGTATAGGCGTTGGTATGCCGAGGCGACGCGGGCGTAACAGAGCATGACATATCGGGTGAAATATGCGTAATTGTGTGGCGAGCTATTGCGTGTAGTTAGGGAACGCAGCTTAGTGTCATTAAGAACATTCAAGATCATAGCTGAAACGTGGATTGAACAGCGAGACGTTACATCAATCAAGTGTTTCGCTCTCACATGGTTCCATTTATTTGTTTACGCTCAGAATCTGGGATATCTGATCCAGCAGGATTACGAGCGGGCTAATAATGCTGTTCTTACTCAAAAATGTCTTCAAGCCAATGGAATCCATGTACTGGACTAGCCAGCCTTTCTCCACGATCTCTTTCCCATAAAGTATCTTTGGGTAGAGGTGTCCACAACCGACCAGACAAAAACTGTTATTTATGGACAGTAGCATTGTGAAAACTTGAATTTTAATGTTTTGTCTTGAAAACGTAAATAGTTTCTTTCAAAAATTTGAAACATCGAATGGCGTTTCATAACACCACCGGTCTATAGACATCTGCAAACATATCATATATTGGAATTTGCAGAACTACCTTTCTAAATTTTAAGCTCTTTTTAAAAAGGTTTTCTGTAAATTTTCACAGTGTTATGAATTTCTCATAGAATCTTTCATTTCAGTGCCTTTGGCGCTGTGATTAGTTCTGGCAGTCAGGAGCGCATTTGATTTACCTGAGTCGGAATTCAAAATCTTTTTTTTTTATGTTTCAGCGTTTTATTTGTGCAAAACAGAAACATGATCCGGAATCAGATGAATCATACTCCAGTCATGTTTCAAAACAAATCAGTGCATACAAAATGGTGGAGTCATTAATAAAGTCGGTGTGATGTCACTTCCGCTGAGGTCCGCCATTTTAGGAGGTGAAACAAAGGTATTCTATTATACGTGAAACAAAGGTATTCTAAATCGCGACGGAAGTAAGGGCGAGGATTGTGGCCACGTAAAATCGATTTAAGCCCCCCCCCCCCCCCCCCCCCCCAATGGAAATCATTCCACTGACCGTTCCAAGGCGGTACTTCTGTGGCGGTTTATTTATTGTGTTGTTTGTTACTTACTGTGTGTATCACTTGTGTCTTTTTATTTTGGATGGCCATATGGCCATTTTGTGGGAAAGTAACTGGCCTTCCTTTGTTTAGGTTTCCATTGTGGTCTGGTCGCTTAATGTTTGTGTTTCTTTCCCTTTGGTGTCTTTGATGGGTGGAGTAAGTTAATTGTATCGATTCCTGATCTTTGTTTTACTTCTACTTTACCAAATGTGCACAAGAAATATTTTGAATCAGTCTTAAACCATTGACAAAGAATAACTGTATACAATTGCTCCATACATTTCCTTTGATTTCTGGTGATTTTCGATCAAATGATCACACACATATTGCTCTAAAATCTGTTTAAAAACGATGAAATGTTTGTGATGAAATCCGAAGCATTCACCTCCGCCAAAGGAGAAAAACGGCGGGAAAGATAGCCGTTCATTGTTTCTTTTTACTGAAGAGTTCCTTTCCCACTTCTTCTATAGAATTGAAACATACTGTATTAGTGTTTTTAAAGTGGCAGAATCATGTTTGTGATTTTGAAATCATGATTTGGAATCCGGATTCCGATTCAGGTAAATCAAACGCGCCCCAGTGTCTTCAAAGGAGCTGAACTATTTCAGATGTATGCAGATTGGGAACATCCTCACCGTTCACCAATCGCCACAGGTTTTTTTTGTGTGTTTCTTGCATATGTGTGCCTGCAGTGACTGTGTGTATATGGTTAAGATGGCATGCACTGTGAATTAGATTATAGTGAGAGACAACCTCACCCTCTCGTGTCGAGACACTGGAGCTATGCCAGGATGCAGTAGATGACCATGACTTTTTTAGTGCCTTGTCATGCTCTTCATGGTCCATGATATGCCTGCTTGCCGTTTGGACAGTTGAATCAGACAAATGATGTCTTCTGCCCCAGCTGCCGAAGTAGACTTTACATAGCTGGAACAGGCAAATCCAGATATGTAGGTTTTTGTTTGGAGTTGACAGATTGCCGACCAGGGCTTGAGAGCTCCATCTTCCCTTGCAGTGGCAGAGGAATGGAGGAACGCAAGGAAAGTCTGCCTAATAAGGTGAGTCAGTAACCAATCAAGAAAAATTTAGGTCCCCCATCCACTGGCTAGGTTATGTCCAGGGACCTATAACCCCTAGGTGGGTGTCACCCAAGGCTACAGGTTGCATCTACCCCAAGTTAGCTTTGTTTAGAGATCTAGCAACTCCTAGACGGGTTGCCCTCCCGAGGTGTCGAGTCCCATCTGCCTGTATGCAACAGGTTGTACTGGATTACATGTTACATGAAGCAGGATTGAACCTGACATCCCCGGTATTTAATTTGTATGCAAAACTTGAAAAAAACATTCGTGAAAATTTACTCAAGTAATCGATCGTAAATGGTGCAGACGGACCCTTCATAATACCCCCACTATCATGTGGTGGGATATAAATAATAATAAATCATATGCAAAATTTGGTCAAAATCTATTATTTCTTTCTAAAGATATTGAGCGGAAACAAATTTTTGACACAATTCAAGGTCCATAACTCTGCAGAAAATTGACACATAATACCCAGTAACAATCCCAAGATATATCTTATCATCATAAATGTACATACCTAATTTGATGAAAATCCATCAATTCTTTCTCAATATATTGAGCGAAAACAATTTTTTTGTGTCATTCAAGGGCTATAACCTTGTTGAAAATAGACGCAAAATGTTTTGTAACAATCCCATGATAGATCTTGTCAAAATAAACTGACATACTAAATATGATCAAAATTAATGTTTTTAAGATACTTTGCAGAAATGATATTTCTGGTGTCAAGCAAGGCTGATAACTTAAGTGAAAACTGGCGCAAAAAGCTGTGTAATAACAATCCCAAACTAGAGGTTGTCAGTATCAATTCATATGCAAATTTGGATCAAAATCCATCATTTTGTTTTCAAGATATTGAGCGCGAAATGACGGATGGGCGGACCGACGTGAACTCAGTATACCCCTCCCCCATACTTTATATGCGGAGGTATAATTATTTTGAATCAGACCATTGGTAAAATTATTTTGAAATCTGGCAATTGGCCTAGATGTCATTTAAACGTATATCTATTTTTAACTCTTGGGGGCCATTATGTTAAGCGGAGTGGAATCATCTTAGCAATTTTGGTAGAGGGGACATCCAAACAACATTTCTGTGAAATTATTTTGTAATCGGGCCATTGGACTCATCACGTCAACAAATCCGTGAAATGAAAGCCCCCCCCCCCCCCCCCCCCCCCCCCTAAATCCCACATTTAATAGAATAAAAATAGGGTTAATGTCACAGAGTGAAATTATTGAAACTGGAGTAGAGCTTGTACTTTGGACATCTCCAAAAACATGGAAACATCTATCTCTGTTGTCGTTAGTGAACCCCGAACCCCCTCGAGATAGTGGGACAGGACCAGCTGTGGTCGTTTCATCAACATCATGTGACCCATCATCAACATCCATCATCCAATCACCGTGGCCACAGCCGATCTAATAAAACAACCCGCGACATTTGGCGCCCACCGTAAATAACCCACACATGTGCATTTAAACTCCTTGAGTATCATTTCACGTGATTCTCGGGCTCCCAGAAATTCGGGAAAGAATTTCAATGTGGAGGGGGAGAATGTCTTAGGGTATAGGTATATAGCACACTTGTACTGCCTTGCAGTACAAGCCGGCTTTTATAGCGACGCGGTAGAGTGTTGGCCTGTCACTCCGGCGACCCGGGTTCGATCCCCGGCCGGGTAATGGTGATTAGCATTTTTTCACCTGTTACATCCAATCACCGTGGCCACAGCCGATCTAATAAAACAACCCGCGAGCGACAGGTTCCCTTTCAGAAGTGGTCGTCCATAGAGACAGAGTACCAGGTTTTACCCACCTCTACGGATGACGTCACTAGGCCTCTTTTTCCATCTAAACATGTGCTCCGTCAGGACTACTTTCTAAGTATTTTATTCTTTTATATGTGACTTTCACCATGGTACGTACCAGTGTATTATTTATTCTGTGTTTCTATCGTAATTCTTACATAAACTGTCCGTGTTAACTGTCTATGTATTGGCATTGCCGAATTAGGTCATTGTACAGCTGTTTCTACTTTCGTTTTTGACTGCAATGACTTTACCTGTTATGGAAATTTCTGTGTGACATTTTAGTGTTTTAAACTTGAAAAACAGTGACTCTCTTTTCTGTCTTTTCATAAGGCAGATGTGCTTAATCAGTGACAGTGCCAAGTGACTCTCTATCTTTACATTTTGCTGAAAAATTACATCTGTTGTTTTCATGTATAGTTTGTTTACATGTACAGTGTATGTACATATTGATAAACTGTCTTGACTTATTCAGTGTCAAACTGCCAAATGATTAGTTCTAGATCTCTCTCTTTCTCTTTTATCAACAGATGCAATGTGTTCGGTGTAGTGTACAGTGATCATTTTCTGATTTTCCATATGACATGTGTGTGACATAGTGGAACATTTAGGGAAACAGTGTGTACCCATTTTGCATGGTATTACATGTTTGCCTGCATTCTAGTCTGTTTATTACATACACAACAATGCTCGCCCTGCTATTTCGCATGTGACTGTGTATTTCTATCGTAAAATAGTGTAAACTGATGTCATGCCTTGTGGACCCTGATCAGAGTGATTTTTACTTTCTGTGATTTACAGTGATTTGAATATTTTGAAGGGTCCGGTTTTCATCAGAAAGCCATTTATAGCCGAATGTGTTACATTTCGTGTAAATAGTCAAATATCAGATCATGCCGTGTGGCTTCTGATCAGAGTGATCAATATCATTTGTGCTTTGTGATGTACTGAATATTCTGAAGAGTACGGTTTTACTCAGAAAGCCATTTATAGGCAAAATGCATGTATTTCCATGAAATTTAAGCCTTTTTCGTAGCTTTTTGCTATATATGTGCATGTATATGAGATGTTTTTCTATTTTTCTGATACTTTCTCTTCATTTTTCAGTTGGTGATTTCTCTTCTCTGCACCACTCAAGGTAACAACTAACCTCACTTCTTTTGCACTGGTACTTTCCTTTGCTGTGCGTCACACTTACAAGAATAGTAGAAGACTGCTCCTGGTAAGATAAATTTTACTGTATTTTCTTTCTTCTTTTCAGTCATTCCCTGTCATGAGTGTTTATGTCCCCATCAATCATTATCCTCTATCACCCTGCTTTGGAGTCTCACCCTTACATTTGACATGAAAGTCCGTAAAGTGTTTTTCTCCGGGTACTCAAGTTTACCCCTCCATTAAAAAAAAAAAAAAAAAAGTTGGCTTTTTCATGCAAGCCCGTTCAAGCCTCACATACTCAAGTTTCCGTCTACACCAATCAATAGTATGTTTGTGTGTTATCATCATGTATTATGCAAATGTAGTGTTTTTGTTTTAAAATTAGCTTGTTGAATGAACGGTTGTTTTCCCAGTACTCTGGTACCCAGCTCTCTAGTTGAGACATAGTAATACATGTATAGTGCATAGAATTTCTTGTTTTTGTGAATATTTTCACAATACTTGAAATTTCTACATTTAATTGTGAGTATGCTCACATGCTATAATATTAGTGAAGAAGTCTGTCACTAGTGAATATTTAGTGAATTTCTATTGTTGGTGTTAAATTTGTGACAGATAGATATGTGGACAAGTCCACTTCTTGTTGAGTGAATAGTAAGCACTATACTTTATATACCTGTCTGTGAGATTATTTGTGCATTTCTAGTGTCAATGTACATTTTTATCACAGACAGTGAAACTAGTCCATAGAATATTTTCAGTATTGTATGGCAGGTTGTGGGTACTAGATGTACTTCGGATATTTTGAGAATATTTTGCCTTGCTGCCATTTTGAATGAAGAAATTCTATGGTGATGTCCATGGAAAACAGGTAAACCCTGAGAATTTGAACTTTTGACATTTTATTAATAAATTCTTTTTCTTTTTTTTTTTTTTTATTTTACCTGTCTTGTTTACTTGTTTAAATTGTTTACATTGTTCCATCATGGCAGAAGGAGGCCAAGAAATTGATTTTAAATCTATTTGGCCTGAAAAGGACATAGAATTCATGGTCGAGATGTTGAGGCGTACAGGCCGCTTCGACATAATACCTCGCCATGAAGAGGAAATAAAAGAAGAAGAAGAGGTAGAAGAAGAAGTTGAAGAAGAGGAAGAAGAAGAAACACAAGCTAGTGAGCTTGCTAATATGGGGACTACCAGTACACCTGTGGGTCCTGCTTTTAACACCCAGCCCCAATTTAGGGTTGTTCCCCCACCCACACCCATTCTGAGATACCATACTCCACCCCCGCCCAACCAAATGTCTCTTGTTACCCCAGCTTTCCCTCCCACACCCAAACAAATAGCTCCAGTTGCCCCTCCCACACCCAAACCAATGACCCCAGTTACCCCAGCCCTACCCCAAGAATCCCCACTTAGACCTCTTGAATCAAATCAAGGCCCTTTATATGATAGAGGCTCACCCAGTCCACCCCCAAGACCCCCATACCCTAAAGAATTTGAACACCTGGTTCATAGACCAAAATCTTTAGGTATACTCCATAATCCTGTTAATATTAAGCAGGAGTATGCTTCTGATCCCTTTTTAAGGGATTCATACACCCATGGTGGACCTGGCTCATCCCTTCAGCCAAATATTGTTCATAGTTTGAACAAAACCCCTCCCAATCCTTTCCGTGGTGAGCCTACAAACTATAAAAAGCAGGGGCACAGGGTGACTTTTGGTCCCGAGTTTCCCTTTCACCACTCAAGTAGGGAAGCAAATAATGCTGCCCCTCATACACAAATGGTGAAAGAGGAACAAAATATTTCTCCTCCTCAAATTTGTACACCATTTAAGACCTCAAAAGCCAAAAGTGTACAACAAAATAAGATATCTTTAAAAGGTAATAATATTACACAACCTCCCCCAGTGGAAATTAAACAGGAACCATGTCCTAGTCAGCAATATGTTGCTTCTTTTAATCCATTGCCACCCTCAAGTTGTACATTACAGGGTCAAGGCTCTTTTAATAGTACCCTTAATAATTCTTTATTAGCAGGCATGCGGGTTCCACAACTTCCATTCTTTTCTGGTGAAAATCAGAAAGGGGATGTTTCCTTTGAAGTCTGGAAGTTTGAACTCAGCTGCCTCATAAGAGAATCAATTTATCCTGATTCTTTTATTCTCCAGGCTGTAAGAAAATCTCTCAAAGGCAAAGCCAGAGATATTTTACTCACAGTTGGTGAAACTGCTTCACCAACAGATATTTTAATCAAACTTGAGGGTATCTATGGCAATGTTTCTTCATGTGAAGTTTTATTGCAACAATTCTACCTGGAGTCACAACTGTCAAATGAGTCAGTTGCTGATTACAGTGTTAGAATTGAAAATCTGTTGCGGAGAGCAACTCAAAACAGATTTATTGACAACCATATTAAAAATGAAATGCTTTGTTCCAAACTTTGGAATGGGCTTAAGGACCCTTTGTTAAAGAATTCTAGTAGGTACAAGTTTGAAGTCGATAAAGACTTCAACAGCCTGCGGAAGTCCATTAGATCTATAGAGCAAGATCTAAATACATCTGCAGTAACAAAACAGATGACAACTTTGACATCTGTCGGTGACAGTCAAAATGTCAAAGTTGACAAACCATCAAAGCAGATGGCACAGTCCTCTTTTGACAACACTGGTCAAAAGTTGGACAACATTGCCAACCAGATGAAAATGCTTAGGGAAAGGATGGATGGGCTTGAAAAGAAATTCAGTGAGGCCTGTCTTGCTTCTCAACCACCAGGCCCATCCACTCTTCCATCTGGTAACAATACCACACCAACCCCTCCTGCCCAACGTGGTTCTTTCAATCAACGTGGTTCTTTTTCAAATCGTGGATACTCTGCCAATCGGGGATCTTTTCCTCGTGCTAGGGGCTCTTCTTTCCCAAGGGGAAGAGGTGGCTCTTATCAGAGGGGTAGAGGCTCTTATGGCAGAGGCCAATACCAACAACAAGGGGCTAATCAGCACAATTTTAAAAGTGCTGATACGCAGACTGACTCTGGTTTGAATCATTCAAACTAGAAGGGGTCTTTATTGCGGAGCAAAATAAGGACTCCCCTTTGAACTCTGATAGCTCCAACACTGATCCAACCTTATTTTCACGTATGGTTGGTTCAACAAATGAATCAGAGATTTTTATTAATGGTCAGTCTTGTTTAGCCCTTATTGATTCTGGATCCATGATCACAACAATTTGTGATGATTTTTATCAACAAATGGATCCAAGGCCTGAGCTGAAAGACATTGCTGATTTTAATTTGAATATTAGTGGAGCAAGTGGCTCAAAAATACCTTATTCGGGATATATTGAAGCGGAAATAAAAATTCCTGAGGTAGAACATATTCCTTTGGTTGTTCCGGTTCTAGTTGTGCCGACTACCAGATACTCTGGCCAAGTTCCTCTGATAGTTGGTACAAATATTATTGGTTCACTCAGGGAAGATGTTGCATCGGACCCAAATATTTCGTCTGCATGGAATAATGCATTTTCCGCTCTTTCATATTCCCAAACAAGGTTTGTTAAATCTACCAACAAAACACCAGTTATTTTAAAACCCAATGAAACCCGAACATTAACGGGTTTAGTTAGAAATACTTCCACAATGGAAAATGCTGTCACAGAAAACAATATTTTAACTTCTGATTTTAATGTTTGTCCTCGTTTGGTTTCTGTAAAGCCCAATGCAAAGACAGCTAGAGTCCCTGTTAGAATATGTAATCTTTCAGCCAGGCCTATTACAATAAAACCTAGAAGCCAGTTATGTGATTTACATGAGGTAAAAGTTATTGAAAATGTAAATCCGTTTTCTACTTCATTTTCTCAGCGGGCTAGTACTAGTGATAGTCACGCTGAGGAAATCGAAGTAGATCTGTCAGCGGAGAACTTAACTCCTCAACAGCACACACAGGCTTCAAATTTACTAAGCCAATGGAAACATATTTTTTCCACTGGCCCTACAGATCTTGGTTTCACCAACCTGGTGGAGCACGAGATCAACTTAAGTGATCCTACTCCTTTCAAGGATCCTTACAGGCGTATACCTCCTGCAATGTTTGAGGAGGTACGCCAACATTTAAAGGAAATGTTGGATGCAGGGGCTATTAGAGAATCTCAAAGCCCATTTTCTTCCAACATTGTTCTTGTCCGGAAGAAAGACAATAGCTTACGTTTTTGTATTGACTTCCGGAAACTTAACAACAAGACTATTAAGGATGCCTATGCCTTGCCAAGAATAGAGGAGACCATTGACACATTGTCTGGCTCGAAATATTTCTCCAAACTTGATCTTAGGTCTGGCTACTGGCAGGTTGGAATCAAAGAAGGGGATAAACATAAGACTGCATTCTCTGCCGGCCCCCTAGGCTTCTTTGAATGTAATAGGATGGCCTTCGGTCTTACCAATGCACCTAGCACATTTCAGAGGCTTATGGAGCGTTGTATGGGGGACCTACACTTGAAGGAATGTCTTATTTACTTAGATGATATAATCATCTTCAGTAAGACATTCGATGAACACATCACCAGGCTGCAAAACGTGTTCAAACAGCTTGAGCAGCACGGCTTAAAGCTCAAAGCCTCCAAGTGTGAGTTTTTCAAGACCCACGTGCAGTACTTAGGCCACATTGTCAGTGATAAGGGTGTCCAGACAGATCCTGACAAAATTGCAGCGTTAAAAGAATGGCCTGCCCCTTCCAATATACAAGAATTGCGTAGTTTTCTCGGTTTTGCGGGTTATTACAGGCGCTTTGTCTGTAATTACTCCAAAATTGCGAAGCCTCTCAATGACTTGTTAGTAGGACACCCAACAACCAAGAAAGCCAAGCGATCTAAGTCTGCAGTTCCTTGGTCTTGGGGGCCTGATCAACAAACAGCTTTCGATACAATAATCGAAAAGCTTACATCACCACCAGTCTTGGCATATTCAGACTATAGCAAAGAGTTCATTTTGAACATCGATGCTAGTGGTGATGGGCTAGGTGCTGTTCTATACCAAGAACAAGATGGTATAGAACGTGTCATAGCCTATGCTAGCAGAGGTCTTAGAGCCAGTGAGTGCAATTACCCTGCACATAAACTTGAATTTTTGGCCTTGAAATGGGCAGTGTGTGATAAATTCCATGATTACTTGTATGGAAATAAATTCACTGTTAGAACAGACAACAATCCATTGACGTATGTTCTAACAACGGCTAAGCTAGATGCCACAGGCCATCGTTGGCTAGCCGCTCTGTCCAGTTACAATTTCAAGCTCATTTACAGGTCCGGCAAGAAAAACCAAGATGCCGATGCCCTCAGTAGATTACCATCTACTGATAAAGGGGTCCTGTTTAATGACGCTATTAAGGCCATCTGCCAGGCGGTATTAGCCCCTAAAGAGGAGGCGCCGGCAGTGGAATGTGTATTGGTTGCTCAGCATTTTGACCTCACTGGTGAAGAGGTTGGCTCTGACTCTGGTTCAGATTTCAGTCAAGTTGACTGGCGTGCTGAACAAACCATTGACGGCACGTTGAGCAGAGTGAAGACCATTCTTGCCTCTGGACATAAACCTACCAAGAGACAGATTGCTCTTGAGGAGACAGAATGTCAGAAAATCTTGAAGGATTGGGACAGTCTATTTTTCAAAGACGAGGTACTTTACCGTCGTCACTCTTTACATGGCACCTCTGTAAACCAGCTGGTATTGCCTGAGGTTTTCCGGGAGATAGCACTTAATGGTCTGCATGATGAGGCCGGCCATCAAGGCAGAGACCGCACTATGTCCCTGGTAAAATCTCGGTTTTACTGGCCTGGGATGGATGGTGACATTGAAAAGAAAGTCCGAAACTGTCCCAGATGCATCCGAAGAAAGTCTCGAGAGCGGGCTCCAGCAAAACTTGTGACTGTAGAGTCCACTTATCCCATGGACTTGGTATGCATGGATTTTCTGTCTCTTGAGACATCAGCGGGTGGTTACGAAAACATCTTGGTAATTACAGACCATTTCACCCGCTATGCTCAGGCCATACCAACCAAGAACCAAACGGCCAAGACAACCGCTAAAGTTCTCTTCGAAAACTTCATCTGTCACTATGGGTTTCCATCCCGTTTACATAGTGACCAGGGCCGCAATTTTGAGAGCCAGGTTATTAAAGAGCTGTGTTCCATTGCTAACGTTGACAAGTCTAGGACTACACCCTACCATCCCATGGGTAATGGAATGCCTGAGCGCTTTAACCAGACTCTGCTCAATATGTTGGGTACTTTGGAGGATGACCAGAAGTCTAACTGGAAGTCCTACGTTGCGCCCTTGGTTCATGCCTACAACTCAACCCGTCATGAGACCACTGGATTTTCCCCGCATTATTTAATGTTTGGGCGACACCCTAGACTGGCGGTTGATGCCTTTCTAGGCATAAATCCAGAGAGTAGGCATGCTGACCAGACAAAGTTTGCAGCCGATCTCAAAAAGAGGCTCGACTTTGCATACAAAACAGCCACCAAGGAGGCCCGTCGCCAGGGCAGAAGGCATAAGGAAACTTATGACCTCAAAGCTCGGGATGCCCAGCTTTTGCCCGGTGACCGTGTACTCGTTCGCAACGTCGGACTGAGGGGAAAGTGCAAGCTGGCAGATAAATGGGAGAAAGATGTGTACTTGGTTGTTGAACAGCCAAATACAGAGGTTCCTGTGTACGTTGTCAAACGTGAACATGGGAGGAGCATCCGAAGGATGCTGCACAGGAATCTCCTTCTTCCATTCATGGCCCTTCCAGCATCCAAACAACGCTCCGTGGATACAGATATATCACCAAATAGCAGTTCTCAACCGTCACCGGTTGAGGGTACAACTGCCGGTGATATCAATGTTCCGAGTGGAGCGGCAGGTAGTGCAGCCTCACCTGCACCAGACTCTGCAGTTCCAGATAGTGCGAACATGCTGGATGCAACGGTATCCCCTAGTGTGGTGATACCCCCAGAGAGATCGTCATTGAATCCTTTGGCGAAACCCTTCAGTCCTGCTCCGGGGTCTCAACCAGAATTGCGACCTCAAACACGTCCAACAAGGCATAGGCAGAAACCAAGGTGGCAGGCAGGAGGGGACTGGTTATTTTAACTTTTTTTTTTTTAAAACTGTTTTAAACTGAATTACAGCTGACATGGTTTCCTGGTTTCCTGTGTGTGTTTTAACTATTTTAATTGAAATGTCGAGACGACATTTTTTCACAGAGGGGGAGGGGAGCGTGTGACAATTACGCTAAATATATTCTGGAGAGAGGCTTCGAAACAAAAAGTTTTCATTTAAACGGGTTGCTGGGTTGCAGTCGAGTGACGATGCATGGCTTGTCATGGCGTCTCTGGAGAGCTTGTATGTTGTCAGAGTGCTCTTGGCACGTGCCGCACTGGAATGCAATTCTGCTGACCCTTTGTTTTTCTTTCTTAAATTCGTCTTCTGCTGGGTTGCAGTTGGTTGACGGTGCATGATTTATCATGGCGTCTCTAGAGAGCCTGTGTGTTGTTAGAGTGCCGTTGATACGTGGTGCACTTGACTGCAAACTGGTAAGAAAGTTCTAAAAAAATAAAAAAATTCGCCTTGACATGATTTCGCGCTTGCTTGGACATGGGTTGGTTACAACCTAGGTGGGGGCTATCCCAATCAGACCGTGGCCGGTTCGTGCTTCTGACTTGTGCTTTCGTGGAAGGGTGAATAATTTCGTAAGAATTGAATAGTTCTGTTATATTTCCTCTCTCCAGTCCAGCGCGTAAATAATGTATTTTTATATGACACTTCCATTTTGGCTGTGTTTTAGGATAAGCAATCTTAGCCTGGTTTTAATGTTTGGCCGTTTGAAGCTAAACCAGTAAGGAGTGTCCTATTACGCGCTATCAATAAAAGATTTTTTTGTCTAAGTTCTGTATATAAAGTTTTATCTTTTGCGCTGTGCATACTGTGCAGCATTTATGACAGCGCATTTTGATAAGGGTTTACCTGGCAAAGTGTTAGGTATGATTAACTTCACTTGCTTGATAAGATTCGAAGCCATAGCTTTGTGTTCAGTTATTGTCAGATTGTTTGTTAATAACATACATATCTGGTAAATTTAATAGGCAAGGTTGTTAAGGTGTAGTTTAATTTTTTTTAATATAATGCAAATCATTTTTTGTTTATTAATTTAAATGTCGGGACGACATTTCCCGAACAGGGGGAGAATGTCACAGAGTGAAATTATTGAAACTGGAGTAGAGCTTGTACTTTGGACATCTCCAAAAACATGGAAACATCTATCTCTGTTGTCGTTAGTGAACCCCGAACCCCCTCGAGATAGTGGGACAGGACCAGCTGTGGTCGTTTCATCAACATCATGTGACCCATCATCAACATCCATCATCCAATCACCGTGGCCACAGCCGATCTAATAAAACAACCCGCGACATTTACATTATTTTTCTTATTTTTGCTCCAAGACATAGGTTCTAACGAGCACCAACAACCTATGTTTGCAGTATTTATAAAGAAAATATCAAGGATTTTCATCAGAAAAATTGGCCATTTTGGAGATGTGAAAAAATGCACTATGTCACACGGGTGTGTTATCGTAATGAGGAGATATCATTTCAAGGCTTTTTTCTATTGTTAGCTCTGGTGGCCACTTTGTTCCGCAGAGCAGAACCTTTTTAGTAATTTTGGTAGTGCATCACCCCAGGAATAGTTCTGTGAAATTATTTTGAAATCGGGTCATTAGCCTAGGAGATTTTAAAATCGTTTAAAGATTTTTTTCTATATTTAGCTCTGATGGCCATTTTCTTCAATGGATCCAAACAAAAAAAAAATAGCAGCTTTTGGTAGAGGATCACCCAAAGAACATTTCTGTGAAATTATTCTGAAATCGGTCTTGGTGGATATGTGCTGTAAAGGTATTTCTTTTTTAGTTCTGGTGGCCATTTAATTCCGCACAGCAGAAACATTTTAGCAATTTCTGTCGAGAATCATCCAAGAAACATTTCTGTGAACTTATTTTGTCATCGTGACACTGACCAAGGAGGAGATGTCGTTTAAAGGTTTTCCTATTTTTAGCTCTGGTGGCCATTTTGTTCAATAAAGAGGAGCCATTTTAGCAAATTTGGCAGAGCAAATTTGGCAGAGGGTCACCCAAGGAACATTTCTGTGAAATTATTTTAAAACCGGGCCATTTTAAAACCGGGCCATTAACCCAGGAGATGTTAGTTAAATGTTTTCTACCTTTAGCTCTGGTGGCCATTTTGTTCAGTGGAGCGGAGCCATTTAGGCAATTTTGGTAGAGGGTTCCTCAAGGAACATTCATATAAAATTATTTCAAAATCCGTCAACCAGTTGGGGAGAAGAACTCGTTTTAAAGGTGTTTTTTATTCCCTTTTTAGCTCTGGCGGTCATCTTGCTCATCTGAGCGGAATGGTTTCGGCAATTTTGGTACAGGGTCACCAAAGGAATAATCCTTGGATTTATTTTGAAATCGGGCCAGTTGCCTAGCAGGACATAGCATTTTAAGGTTTTACTATTATTTTTGTTTAGCTCTGGTGGCCATATTGTTCATCGGAACGGAACCATTTAGGCAATTTTGGTAGGTCGTCCAGAACCAGTCATGCAAAGTGAATTCAAAATCCGTCCACCGGTTAAGGAGGAGGAGAAGTCATTTAAAGATTTTTTTCTATTTTCATCAATCCCCACCAGGGGCTTGCTACTAAAGAAAAATGATTGAGATCAGACTGCATGCTACAGAGATATAACTGATCAAACATGTGGTCAGAGCCAGAGAGACAGGATACCATCCTATAAGGTCGGTTGGAACCTTTGGCCATTTAAAGTTAAACAGGTCATCTACTCATCATCCCCAATCATCCGTCAAGTTTCAAGACTCTAACTTTCATACTTTCTTGGCATATTTTGCTGACAACTAAAACTGTCCACATTTACAAAGGGTCATAAACTCATGAAGTATTTTTCAGACTTTACTTTACTCCCCGTACATCAACCATAGTGCAGTTTATATTTTACTTTTGGTCCTTTGAGATCAGCGTGAATATTCTGAGAAATAAGAAATAAATTATTGGTTTAGACGCATATTCTAGACAGGTTTTTAATTATTTGGATCCCATTTTGATTTATATCAGTCTTTGAATCGACTGCCTATTCGAAATTCGCAACATTGCAGTATGTTTCCTCTGGCTTTCGTTGTCGGATCATTACAGGGTCACTGATGAGGCTTTATTAGCCGAAACTACGTAGTATGACCAATCTTCTTTCTTATGAATGTTTTCATTGCTCTTAAAGGTACTCATTTTTTATTTTTATTTATTCAACAATCAGGTCATCTACTTATCGTTTCTAATCGATTCAGCAAGGCTTCAGCTTCAATCATTTTTTTTTTATATATTTAGCTTGATTCCATCCATATATTTTGAAATGGACACAACTCAGAAACGTGGCATAATTCTTATGAGAAACATGTTTCAGCTATTTTTGCATGAGGAACCCTTTTCAGAAATTTCAGATTGGTAGCATACAGCATAATACAATGCATAAAAATAAATGGTACAATTTAAATGATGGATGGATGATATCCCAGAAGCCACATGCCACTCAAACTTCTTACAAGCTAGGGGTATAATGAAAGGGGCATTGGTTTGCCAGTTGACTCATTTACTCAATGTGTGCCGTAATGATCCTAAGTGTTGGGACAGATAGATCTAAGCAAACGAAACAGTGCATACCCAGATAAGACTGCGCCTGTGGCGGTGGGCCGGACTCCGGAATCTTTGATGACGGTCCCACCTTAAATCCTTTGAATTCGGTAAGGTTGGAGCCGGGTATTTCCTGGGTTCGATCCTTAGTGATCTAACGGGTGCTTTTTTCTGCTCTGACGTCGGACTGTTGTTGAGATCTAAACCCTGATTCATGATTGTTACGAGATGGAATAGAAAAGTAGAAGTAAAACAAAGATCAGGAATTGATACAATTAACTTACTCCATCCATAAAAGACACCAAAGGGAAAGAAATACAAACATTAAGCGACCAGACCATAATGGAAACCTAAACAAAGGAAGGCCATATGGACAGTTACTTTCCCACAAAATGGCCATATGGCCATCCAAAATTAAAAGACACAAGTGATACACACAGTAAGTAACAAACAACAACATAAATAAATCGCCACAGAAGAGCCGCCTTGGAACGGTCAGTGGAAGATTTCCACTGGGGGGCTTAAATCGATTTTACGTGGCCACAATCCTCGCCCTTACTTCCGTCGCGATTTAGACAAATAATTTGTTCAGTCTGCATGAAGGCCTCCTAACTCATCAGTGCAACATCTCCGTGAACACAGAAATCAAAGAACCACAGAGGTGAGACAACGGTGAGGACTCGACAGCAAGAAACCACTGAAATGCTGGAGCAAAAGAAAACCAACAGTTAGACTCCGATGAGCCCGACCAGAGACAGAGCATCAGGCACCAACCAACATTATCTCTTTAATTTTCAATAAGCCTTTACGTTGGAGCCGTCATAGAATCTGAGGCCTGACCCACCGGCGTGCAATTAAAGAGGGAAGCAAAGTCGCCAACCGTGATTGGGTTAACTACCATGCATGCAGTCTGTCGTATAATATCCATGTTGTACCCAATCTTTTTATATCGAAGAATGATTTTACGAAATTGGGTGCTGAAGTCATTGCGGTTATATATTTTTCTGAATTTATATACTAAGTCACCATAAAATTCGGGTTCCGATAGACCTTGTTGCAGTAGAGATTTAAGTCCAATATTGAATTTTGAAATTAAATCAGAATGGCGTCTATAAAATTTTGAAAAGGCTTTGCGTAGTTTATGGTACCGATAACCCTGATTAAGGAGTTTAGCCGTTAATAATTTATTACGAGTGTTGAAGTCAGTTACATGACTACACACTCTAGCAAATCGAATTAATTGCGAAATATAAACGCCATAGGATGGCGCACAAGGAACATCACCATCCAAAAAAGGAAAATTTACAATCTCAAAATCAAAGTCATCGCGTTTATCATAAATTTTGCACGAAACAAATCCATCTACAATAGATAGATGTAAATCCAAAAACGGGGCCTCGGTATCAGGAGAATTTGCTTTATTTAACTGAAGTTCTAGGGGGTAAATCTGACTGATCAAACCATCAAAATAGGTATTATCAATATTTAATAAATCATCTAAATATCTAGAAGTAGAGCTAAAAGCTTCAATAATTTCAGAATGATTATCAATGGAAAGCGACAAAATGAAGTCTCTTTCATAACAATACAAGAACAGATCAGCCACAAGAGGTGCGCAATTAGTACCCATCGGAATACCCACAATTTGTCTAAATAACTTAGTACCGAATCTAATATAAATATTGTCAAGTAGAAAGGTGAGGGCATCACACACTTTCTGACATGACCAAAGTGTATAATTCTTATGCTCTTTAGAAGTGAAAAATGCATTTCTGACATTACATGCAAGATAGAGAGAATCTTCTCTGTGAAAAGCCCATTCAATTAAATCATTAAGCTTTTCTTTTATAAGATTATGAGGAAGTGTAGTGTAAAGAGTGGAAAAATCGTAGGTAGACAGACTAGAAGCACGAAACTGTCTAGATTTCAATTTATTTAAAACCTCATTCGAATTTTTTATAGACCAAAACAGATTTCTTCCTGATCTTTCAAAGACTTTATCACAATATTTAATTACGTGCGTTTTAATAGCAGTAAGACAGGAAGTTAATAATTTAGAAAGTTCAGTGGTAGTGCAAGAACTAGAATTTGCAATAAACCGTGCTTTGTAAGGTTTTTTATGAAGTTTTGGTAACCAGTATAGCGTAGGAAGCTTGTCTTGGCCTTCGTTAACACACACAGCAAACTTGTTGGCTGAAAGACAAACATGTTTATCTACTATAGCTCTCTCTTCAGCCGAAGGCTGAAGTTCATAGGCCTTAGTACCACCAAGCTCCTGCTTAAGCGTGTTAACATAGTGGAGCCGTCACACAACGACGACGTTGTTAGCGGCCTTGTCTGCAGGGGCCAAAACAAACCTCTTATGAAATTCTTGAATACCTAGTTTAAGATGACGTAAAGACGTCTTGGGCTTAGGAGGTAATAAGTTAGTATTTTGAGAATAGAAAGAAATGCGTTTATTCACTAGTCTTAAAATGCTAAGTTTCCAGTCCTTTAGGGCTTTACACTCAACATACTCTCGCTTACACCATCCATTCTGGTGCTTATGCACATCTAAATTATTTTAGTAGGTATGTGACAAGGCAGCGCGACTGAAATATTTTAGGTGAAATACGGTAAGCAAAAAATTCCGTTCCACGCACAAAACGTGCACAAATCATACGATGTATGCATGAGTGATTTGTGGGGAAATTATTTACCATACAGTTAACCGCTATAAGGCTGATTTCTAAATAGTTTGCCAAAAAAAGTCGCCAACAGCCAAATTGTGCCATATATATTTTTCATGCCAGTCAAAATGGTGTGGGTGTTCGTACTGACGGGAGTTATACCATTGATCTGTATGGAAGTTTCTACATTTTTTTCCCCTAAGGGAAATGCAGTTCTAACGTAAATCAATGATCTGCTGAAATTTGCTATATGGCTTTGATTGTGAAAGGTATCTTTACCTGTCACGGTCTTAGCGAGCTAGCACGGGTATGCATAATTTTCCTGTAGTATTCATAGATATAAATACCCCGAAAAATAGACCTTATACCAGCAGCAGGTCGATTGTTAACGTGTATCCACAACATCGTGACGAGCCACAGAAAGAATCTTGGACGGTATGTTAAATCTATGTTTAGTATTATTTTTGTATGGACATGCTTGTAGGTTTTGGAGGGGTTTTCTCCTAACATACCCCAAATTTCTGAAGTCTATTCTGAATTCACTTTGGGAGCCTCTGTGGTGTAGTGATTAAGCTACTCGCTTTGTCAGCTAGGGATCGCAGGATCGATCCCATGCTTCTCCAGAATTCGAATGAGTCTTTTAACCTGTCTCAGTATGACCCTAGATGTTGGTGAGACGTAAAACTCGGACACTCGCTCCTTCTAGATTCATTTAGGCTTTTATAGACCCCTTTTGTAGAATTTATTTTTAAACGTCGGGTCATTTGTTCGATCCATAACTTTTGAATATCGGTGGTTAAAAAACCGTGGTCCAGTCTCCATATGATATTAGGTGTTGAGCCTGAGGGGATGTAAAATTAAGACGGGTTTAACCATATCTTCACCATCAGGGAACTCTTACAAGAGCCTGTCGGGTTATCCGTGATGATGAACCGTGATAAATTTGATATTGCAAGCATATTCGTGTTGAGAAGAAATAATTTTGTTCAAGAAGAATTACGAGTTCATTTTGGAATGATACCGTTTCTGTTTATGTAATCTGTTTGTACGTGTGTGTGTGTGTGTAAATTCGGGTTTAACGTCGCTTTCAACAATTTTTCAGTCATATCACGACGGTGTCTGGTTGCGACAGGGAGCTCAACGCTCACGTTTATAGTGCTGCCTCACTGAAGTATCATGTCCCAGACACATCACATGATACCACACCCAGTCACATTATCCTGACACTGGATCGACCAGTCCTAGCTCTACCCCGTAAATCTGAGTGCCAAGCCGGGAGCAGCTAGTACCATTTTTAACGACTTTGGTATGTCGCGGCCCGGGATCAGCCGAGACCTCCCGTTCCCCGGAGCGGACACTCTACCAACTGAGCTATCGGGGCCGGTCTGATTGTACATGTATGTACATGTAAAGAAGGTGATGATGATAAGTAAGAGTATTTGGTCGGCACACTTTATAACGGCCTGAGCGGCGTGGATGACGTCAGCTGCGTCAGCAGCGTCGCGAAGGCGGTTCAGACGTTGTGCCTACCAAATACGGAAAGAATTACGGCAAACAGTGTTGATCCCTTTCAGAAACTAACAAATGTTGTGTATAATAGATAAAAATCTTCCTGTTTTGGGTTTCTAGCTGTTGTTAATGTAATGAATTTGTGAAAAGCAATATTTGTAATTGGCGGATGACCAGGTAGCGCAAAGGCGCGGTCTGTTCAGTTGCCTATACTGTAGAGGCGGGCAGGACCAGTTAAACAGAACGTCGAGGCCATAACGACAAGTATGGTGAGAAGTCAAATTGTCAGTGAAATCAACTGACAATGACCGCTAAGTCAATTGACAAGTTAAGTCAATTGACATTGAAGTCAATTGGCAGTGAAATCAAATTGACAGTGTAGTCAAGTCGACAGTTATAATCGACATGAGTTAAATTCTCAATACACTAGCGGGTCGACGCAAGCTCACCCTAAGTGGACTTATATCTGGCCAGTCGCGTTTTTTTTTTTTTTTTTGTTCGTTTATTTTGATATTTGCTTCTATAATTTTCACGTCGCCGTCTCGAGCACAAAACTTATTTTTTCTTTCGGGGCGTGCGCCGTGAAAGGGTTATAGAGGCCAATAAATGTAATGTTTAGTGTTCCAATTCTTGTAAATAGTTACTATTAATAATTTATGTCATCCATATAATATCTTTCTTGTGCCTTACCCCAAGCTGCCCGTTCACCTGTCAGAGATCACCCTCGGCTGTCTTGTTAGCATGGGGGTTTGCGGGACGCCGTAAACACACATGTAACATTTGGTGTCGTGAAGTGAGATAAATTGATCTCTGGCTGGTGTTTCCAGCTGTGGAACAACACATTGATGCTCTAAAACATTAATTGTTCTAAACGATTCCAAAAACTAGCATTTACAGCCACATTTGGAAATCAACTTGAATCTTCCTTCCTGAGCTGATGAAGTGCGAATCCCATTTGTTCAATCAAATGGATACTGACGAGTTCATGTTTCTGCTGAGCAGGAAGGCAAGGCAAATCCCACTTTTTCTTGGTAACGAAAACTTTAAGTAGACCCAATTTAATTGTGTTACCTGGTATTCTACTCAGTTAAACTGGAGTTACTAATTGATCGTACCCACACATGGTTCTGACGTAGTGACGTTAACAATTTTCTGGCGTTGACATTACCGTAGGGTCAATATTTACGCTGGGACTAGAAGTTAGGTATGGCGTAATAGAAACATTGATGGTAATGTGTTATGATCTGAGTTTTGAAATGTGATGAAACTTCTGATTGTAGCCTTTTACTGTAAACGGCGTCAACTTATGACGTCATATAAGACTACCAATGTCTAACGTCATACTTTTCTGAGAGACATTTCAAATCGCGTGTGCATTAATAACTAACGTTTTAGTTAGATTAACGCGTATAACACATAACTTAACGTTTTAGTTAAGCCCATTCAATCATCACTGATCATAACTGATAAGTTTACATATTTTTATAGTAACGTGACAGTTATCAATAATGGAGCGTTTAATGCAAATGGGAAAAGAGTTAGGTTATGAGGGGAAAGGTTTACAAGATGTTGGTAAGCAGCAGCATGATATTTGGAGAGCAGAAAGGCAAGAACAAAGGGATTTAGAAAGGTTAAGGTCAGAACAAAAGGAAAAGGAAAGGCTAAGGGAGGAAAAGGAAACGGAAAGGGCACATGAACTAGCTATGTTGAAGGCTAATAAGGAACTTGAGATGGCACGCATTGAAAGTGAAAGGGAGGCAACAGGGATTAGTGAGGCCCATTTAGAACAAATAAAACATGGGTTTGAGATACAGCACGAAGAGTTAAGGAATCAGTTAGAAATGCAGAGAGCAAAGTTCGAGCTAGAATTTGAAAGGCAGAGGGCTGAAAAGGTGGCCCATGCCAGGGATCCTAAGTGGATAAGAGTGTTTGGGTCGCCTATTAAAGTGCATTACTTAAAGGGCGCGCAATTGATGTATATGACAGTTTCGTTGTAGTAGGCCCGAAAAATCACAAACGTTCATACAGTTCAGTAGTAGATTGAGAAGTTATTTAGAGAAATGGCTTAAAATGGCAAAGATAGAAAAAAATCTTTTCCGGCTGTCTGTGATTTCATGGCAAGGGATCAGTTCGTGGAGTCATGTAATAGAGAACTGTTTGTACATCTGAAGCCAAAACAGTTTGATATTTCAGATGAAATGGCTATGGAGGCAGATTTGTTTGCAGAAGTGCGCGGGGTGTATTTAGTTGCATTAATAAGAGGCAACGCGACAATAGAGGTGCAGCGCAGGGTAAACAGGACACAGTTGACTCAAAGAAACAGAGTGGTAAATCGGATAATAAGTGTAACATATGCGGTAAGGGGCATTTACAAATTAGATGTTTTAAGAACCCCGACAGAAAACAAATATAGTGCAGAGGTAGGAGCAACTGGAGGTGGGGACAGCGGTGTACAGGAAAATTTTAACACACGCGTAGAGGCTCAAGGTACTCAGGTTAAGCATGAGAATACGCAGAGTGTAGGCCGTAGTTATACACGTGGTCGTGGGAAGTTTAGAGGGTCTTTTCGCGGACGCGGTAAGAATAATGGCACACCACGTGGTGCAGCACAACAAGTTAGTTTTTGTCAAACGGAAGTAACTAGGAAAGGTAATGAGATTGGAAGTATTTTTGAAGATAAGGTTGGATGGCCTTTGATTTCGGATGGAGAGGAGTGTAGTAGGGAAACTAGGGAAGGTGTCTCTTACTTATTAAGGTTACCGACGGCACAAGGGTCGGTTAATAATAAGAAGGTGGTTGTATAAAGAGATACTGGGTGTACATGTTGTGTCGTTCAGAGAAGCTTGGTTTCGGATGATCAATTATTAGGGAAGGAGTCAGATGTTACGTTGATTTATGAATCTACACAAAGGTATCCTTTAGCAATGATTGACATTGATTGTCCATTTTTCACTGGGAAACTGAAGCTTTGTGTATAGATGATACGTTGTACGATTTTGTTATCGGTAACATTGATGGATCAAAACTTCCTGATGTGTCTCATTTCTCAGCTGCGGCTCAGACTAGGCAGGATGAGAAGCCTTACAGAAAAGTTAAGGTTCCCGTTCAGATCATTAACGATGACATGGAGGCGGATTGGTATATTTCCTTCGAAAATATACTAATCCGTGGAAAAGAAGTGGAATGTATCCTAGTATTTCTAAGTGCAATGCCAAGAGGTGCATTTAAGCACTGCGTCTACCGTTTCTTCATCTGTAAACGGTAGACGCTTCTCTGTAGTTAACATGTCTGATTTGACATGACAGTCTACAGATTTAATTTATCTAATTACATGACGTGCTGCAAACTGTAATATGCAGTACGTCGGTCAAACTAACCGCATGCTTAAAACTAGATTGAACGAGCATTATCGTAGAATGAGTAAGCCTAAGAAAACTGACACTTTCTTGTACCGTCCCTTTCGACGTACAGGTCATTCTGTAAATTACATTGTTATACAACCAGTGGAAAAACTTTATTACGATGCAAATTCTACATCTAGATTCAAAATAATCAAAAGACATGAAGCTGAACTGAAATGGATTAAATTTTTACAGACCCCTTTTCCACTGGGATTTAATGACAACATTTATCATGAGGGTAATATTTCCAGAATGCCGGACTTTGATATATTCTCACTCCTGGAATGTCGAAAACGCAGAACTAGATCTCACGGCACCAGGAAAAATGGTAACTTTAAACGTAAATCACGTGCGTTTAAACGAAACAATACTAGACTGAAGCGACTGTCAATTATATTATTAAATCATGGACGCCACTCTATGCTTTCATTTTTATGTTCATTACCCGGTTCTGTTTTACGTCTTCTGGACACCGAGGCGAATAAATTCTACGAAAGTTCTCATCAGTTATATGATGCGGCTCTCTTAACTAGAGGCTATACTCAGCATACTCTCCGTCCTAACATTGATTCTGAAATTAATCATAAACGCCATTTCTTCAAAATATCCTTCATTAATAAGGGTATGAATTTTATAGATTTGCCCAGTATCTTCCGTGAG
Source organism: Lucinisca nassula (assembly GCA_963580285.1). Classification (NCBI taxonomy): domain Eukaryota; kingdom Metazoa; phylum Mollusca; class Bivalvia; order Lucinida; family Lucinidae; genus Lucinisca; species Lucinisca nassula. The sequence goes on from OY757017.1 coordinate 47,809,920, forward strand.
AGATCGGTGCTTTCTTCCATTGCTGCTTATTTTCAAAATACTGAAACACCTATAATTTGCTATAAATATAACAAACCTGTTAGATCTATCATTTTTAATTTCAATAAACTTATTTCAGATCTTGATATTGATACTAATACTCCTGATTCATGTGATTGTAAAAACTCAAAGTATTGCTATCCTGCTGCTGGTCATGTAATTACTGGCAATTCGAAAATTATTCATGATTCTAGGATAAGGAATATAATTTCTAAAGGACCGAAATATCGGTTTCCTTCTAAAATTGATTTCAGTAAATGTAGAGATGAAATCGCTGTTTCCTTGAATGAATTCAATAATCGATGGTGTAAGCGAGAGTATGTTGAGCATAAAGCCCTTAAGGACTGGAAACTTAGCATTTTAAAACTAGTGAATAAACGCATTTCTTTCTATTCTCAAAATACTAACTTATTACCTCATAAACCCAAGACGTCTTTACGTCATCTTAAACTAGGTATTCAAGAATTCCATTAGAAGTTTGTTTTGGCCCCTGCAGACAAGGCCGCTAACAACGTCGTCGTTGTGTGACGGCTCCACTATGTTAACACGCTTAAGCAGGGGCTTGGTGGTACTAAGGCTTATGAACTTCAGCCTTTAGCTGAAGAGAGAGCTATAGTAGATAAACATATTTGTCTTTCAGCCACCAAGTTTGCTGTGTGTGTTAACGAAGGCCAAGACAAGCTTCCTACGCTATACTGGTTACCAAAACTTCATAAAAGACCTTACAAAGCACGGTTTATTGCAAATTCTAGCTCTTGCACTACCACTGAACTTTCTAAATTATTCACTTCCTGTCTTACTGCTATTAAAACGCATGTAATTAAATATTGTGATAAAGTCTTTGAAAGATCAGGAAAAAATCTGTTTTGGTCTATAAAAAATTCGAATGAGGTTTTAAATAAATTGAAATCCAGACATTTTCGTGCTTCAAGTCTGTCCACTTACGATTCTTCCACTCTTTACACTACACTCCTCATAATCTTATAAAAGAAAAGCTTAATGATTTAATTGAATGGGCTTTTCACAGAGAAGATTCTCTCTATCTTGCATGTAATGTCAGAAATGCATTTTTCACTTCTATAGAGCATAAGAATTATACACTTTGGTCATGTCAGAAAGTGTGTGATGCCCTCACCTTTCTACTTGACAATATTTATATTAGATACGGTACTAAGTTATTTAGACAAATTGTGGGTATTCCGATGGGTACGAATTGTGCAACTCTTGCGGCTGATCTGTTCTTGTACTGTTATGAAATAGATTTCATGCTGTCGCTTTCCATTGATAACCAATTTGAAATTATTGAATCTTTTAGCTCCACTTCTAGATATTTTGATGATTTATTAAATATTGATAATACCTATTTCGATGGTTTGATCAGTCAGATTTACCCCCCAGAACTTCAGTCAAATAAAGCAAATTCTTCTGATACCGAGGCCCCGGTTTTGGATTTACATCTATCTATTGTAGATGATTTTGTTTCGTGCAAAATTTATGATAAACGCGATGACTTTGATTTTGAGATTGTAAATTTTCCTTTTTTGGATGGTGATGTTCCTCGTGCGCCATCCTATGGCGTTTATATTTCGCAATTAATTCGATTTGCTAGAGTGTGTAGTCATGTAACTGACTTCAACACTCGTAATAAATTATTAACGGCTAAACTCCTTAATCAGGGTTATCGGTACCATAAACTATGCAAAGCCTTTTCAAAATTTTATAGACGCCATTCTGATTTAATTTCAAAATTCAATATTGGACTTAAATCTCTTCTGCAACAAGGTCTATCGGAACCCGAATTTTATGGTGACTTAGTACATAAATTCAGAAAAATATATAACCGCAATGACTTCAGTACCCAATTTCGTAAAATCATTCTTCGATATAAAAAGATTGGGTACAACATGGACGTTATACGACAGACTGCATGCATGGTAGTTAACCCAATCACGGTTGGCAACTTTGCTTCCCTCATTAATTGCACGCCGGTGGGTTAAGCCTCAGATTCTATGACGGCTCCAAGGTAAAGGCTTATTAAGAATTAGAGAGATCTATTTCAAGGTAATGTTGGTTGGTGCCTGATGCTCTGTTTCTGGTCGGGCCTATCGGAGTCTAACTGTTGGTTTTCTTTTGCTCCAGCATTTCAGTGGTTTCTTGCTGTCGAGTCCTCACCGTTGTCTCACCTCTGTGGTTCTTTGATTTTTGTGTTCACGGAGATGTTGCACTGATGAGTTAGGAGGCCTTCATGCGGACTGAACAAATTATTTGTCTAAATCGCGACGGAAGTAAGGGCGAGGATTGTGGCCACGTAAAATCGATTTAAGCCCCCCAGTGGAAATCATTCCACTGACCGTTCCAAGGCGGTTCTTCTGTGGCGGTTTATTTATGGTGTTGTTTGTTACTTACTGTGTGTATCACTTGTGTCTTTTTATTTTGGATGGCCATATGGCCATTTTGTGGGAAAGTAACTGTCCTTATGGCCTTCCTTTGTTTAGGTTTCCATTATGGTCTGGTCGCTTTATGTTTGTGTTTCTTTCCCTTTGGTGTCTTTGATGGGTGGAGTAAGTTAATTGTATCGATTCCTGATCTTTGTTTTACTTCTACTTTTAAGCAAGCTCAGGTTGATGATCCAACTTTGGAAAACATCAGGAAAAGGGTTGTATCTGGGAACAAGACAGTGAGTCGTGGTTTAAACCGAGGTGAAACTAGGTTTATTGAGGAAAAAAAAGGTTTGGCATATAGGGAGTTCTCCAAGGGCAACAAAGTCATTGTTCAACTTGTGGTCCCTCAAAATTTCCGAGGAAAGGTGTTGAAACTGGCTCATGAAACGCTTATGTCTGGAAATATGGGCATTAGGAAGACATTGGATAGAGTTGTAACCGAGTTTTACTGGCCCGGTATTTGCGGTGATGTCGCTAGATTCTGTAAATCTTGTGATATTTGTCAGAGAACCATTCAGAAAGGTCGAGTCACTATAGTACCTCTAGGAAAATGCCATTGATTGATACGCCATTTAAGAGGGTGGCAGTGGATATAGTTGGTCCAATTGAGCCTCGATCTGATAGGAAATCTCGGTAAATTTTAACAATGATAGATTATGCGACAAGGTATCCAGAGGAAATAGTTTTACCGAGTATAGAGACGGAACGTGCCGCGGAAGCGCTTATTGAAATGTTTAGTAGGGTTGGCATCCCTGATGAAATGTTGACTGATTGTGGATCACATCACAGTTCGTTGCTGAGGTAATGAAAGAAGTCAGCAGACTGCTTTCTCTTCAACAGTTAACGTGTAGTCCGAGGCACCCGATTTGCAACGGACTGATTGGGCGTTTCCACTCTACGTTAAAGTAGATGTTACGTCGCATGTGTGCTGAACGTCCAAAGGATTGGGATAAATATGTTCAAGCTTTTTTTATTTGCGGTTAGGGAAGTCCCACAAGTGTCACTAGGATGTTCCCCTTTTGAGTTGTTATACGGACGTAACGTCAGAGGTCCAATGGTAATATTAAGAGAAATATGGGCTGATGAGTTACGCAATGAGTAAGTTCTTTCGAAGTATCAGTACGTTATTGAGCTCGGGGAACGGTTAGAGCAGACATGCAAATTAGCGCGTGATAATTTAAAGAAGGTTCAGATTAAGCAGAAAGCCAGATTAAGCAGAAAGCTTATTATGATAAAGGCGCGAGGTCGCGTAAATTTGACGTCGGCGATAAAGTGCTCTTGTTACTACCGACAGACAGTAATAAATTATTGATTCAATGGAAAGGTCCATAAGAAGTAGTTGAGGTAGTTAACAGAATGGATCTTAAGATGGACGTCAATGGAAATGTTAACACATATCACCCTAACATACCGAAACAATATGTTGAACGTCAAAATGTGAGGTTGCATTGCTTGCTTTCAGTAGAGTCCGTCCCGTCAACTGAAAATGATGACGTTGACGAATTCTCATTGAAAGATTGCGCTTTTCCTACTGCAAACAATCGGAGACGTTTAAGGACGTCAATATTTCTGTAATGTTAACGCAGGATAAGCATAAAGAAATAGAGACGTTGATAAAAGAATACCTGGACGTACTATTGAGAGTGCCAGGACGAACTGGCCAAATAGAACATGACATAAAGTTGCTTACGTCGGAACCAGTGAGTCAAAAGGATATGCCATACCATATAAAGTACGGGATGTAATGGAACAAGAAATTCAAGATATGTTAGATTTAGGAGTTATTGAACCATCAACATCTCCATATTCATTTCCTGTAGTACATGTCCCTAAAAAGATGGTTCGGTGCGGTTCTGCATTGACTTCCGTAAACTTAATAACGTAACGGAGTTCGATGCACCAATGCCAAATATGGAGGAGAATATAAATAAATGTCGGGGCACAAATACTTCAGCAAATTAGATTTATCTAAGGGTTATTGGAAGGAAAAAACGTGAAGTTTTGGATATACTTAGGACAGCCAAATTGACGGCAAAACCTTCAAACTGTATGATTGAGTATAGCAGTATCGAGTGTCTTGGTCATATTGTAGCTGATCAGTCAGTTAGACCGCGGGAAAACAAGATACAAGCTATAAAGGATGCTCCTCGACCTTCCACTAAAAGACAAGTCATTTCTTGGGTTAGCTGGTTTCTACCGCCGTTTCATTCCAAATTTCTCATCTATAGCTTCCCCTTTGACAGATTTAACTAAGAAAAATAGACCGAACAAGATTCCAGATTGGCAGGACCATCATTAAAAGGCTTTCCAGACCCTGAAGTCTAGTCCTTTTCTTCGTCTTCCTATTTTCATGATGGGAATCCGTTCATACTCCGGACGGACGCTTTTGATGCTGGTATAGGAGCCGTTTTGCTCCAAGAATTTGAAGGGGAATGACGACTTCACATTGCTTATGCCACCAAAAAACTTCTGCCTTGTGAAAGAAACTAACCTGTGGTAGAGAAAGAATGCTTGGTTGAGAAAGTTCGCACGTATGTTTACGGAGTAGAATTCTTGATTGAGACAGATCACAAGCCTGTTCCTCGTTGTATAACAACTGCTTGTTTGACATCCCTGGACTTTAAGTAGACTAAGATGTTTTGTGGACTTTTGTTGTACCTTCCTTCTATTCGAAGGAATTATCTTCAGTAATTTTATATGCTGTTTTATTTAATGACCGGTATGAAGATCGCTTTAGTTTTGAAGGTAGCATAACCTTATTAACCCACATGAGTATCACAAATACATTCAAAATATCAATATCATCCCTTAGGTTACACTCTGCTTCTTCTGTACGGATTCTCCATTCTATTAAGAACTTTAATACTATGTTGCCTTTGGTTAGACCCTTAAACTTCTCTTCTGTAACTTCAGTTAATCTCAACGGAGCAGGCAAAACCAATGTTTTTGGGAGTAGTCTTCGTATAAGACTATCTCCTCTCAAATCGCCCATCCTTCGAAAATATACTAATCCGTGGAAAAGAAGTGGAATGTATCCTAGTATTTCTAAGTGCAATGCCAATGGGTACAGATGTTGTTCGCATTTAAGCACTGCGTTTACCGTTACTTCATCTGTAAACGGTAGACGCTTCTCTGTAGTTAACATGTCTGATTTGACATGACAGTCTACAGATTTAATTTATCTAATTACATGACGTGCTGCAGATTTTAGTTTCTGTTTTACGTCTTCTGGACACCGAGGCGAATAAATTCTACGATATTTCTAATCAGTTATATGATGCGGCTCTCTTAACTAGAGGCTATACTCAGCATACTCTCCGTCCTTACATTGATTCTGAAATTAATCATAAACGCCATTTTTCAAAATATCCTTCAATTTAAGGGCATGAATTTTATAGATTTGCCCAGTATCTTCCGTGGGAGCTCAGTGCTTTCTTCCGTTCCTGCTTATTTTCAAAATACTGAAACACCTATAATTTGCTATAAATATAACAAACCTGTTAGATCTATCATTTATAATTTCAATAAACTTGTTTCAGATCTTGATATTGATACTAATACTCCTCATTCATGTGATTGTAAATAAAAATCAAAAATGAGTTCCTTTAAGAGCAATGAAAACATGTAAAAACTCAGTGTATTCCTATCCTGCTGCTGGTCATGTAATTACTGGCAATTTGAAAATTATTCCTGATTCTAGGATAAGGAATATAATAAGGAAAATAATATATCGGATTCCTTCTAAAATTGTTTTCAGTAAATGTAGAGATGAAATCGCTGCTTCCTTGAATGAATTCGGTAATCGATGGTGTAAGCGAGAGTATGTTGAGCATAAAGCCCTTAAGGACTGGAAACTTAGCATTTTAGAACTAGTGAATAAACGCATTTCTTTCTATTCTCAAAATACTAACTTATTACCTCCTAAGCCTAAGACGTCTTTACGTCATCTTAAACTAGGTATTCAAGAATTTCATAAGAAGTTTGTTTTGGCCCCTGCAGACAAGGCCGCTAACAACGTCGTCGTTGTGTGACGGCTCCACTATGTTAACACGCTTAAGCAGGAGCTTGGTGGTACTAAGGCCTATGAACTTCAGCCTTTAGCTGAAGAGAGAGTTATAGTAGAAAAACATATTTGTCATTCAGCCACCAAGTTTGCTGTGTGGGTTACCGAAGGCCAAGACAAGCTTCCTACGCTATACTGGTTACCAAAACTTCATAAAAGACCTTACAAATCACGGTTTATTGCAAATTCTAGCTCTTGCACTACCACTGAGCTTTCTAAATTATTAACTTCCTGTCTGACTGCTATTAAAACGCATGTGATTAAAAATTGTGATAAAGCCTTTGAAAGATCAGGAAGAAATATGTTTTGGTCTATAAAAAAGGCGGATGAGGTTTTAAATAAATTGAAATCCCGACTTTTCGTGCTTCAAGTCTGTCTACTTACGATTTTTCCACTCTTTACACTACACTTCCTCATATTCTTATAAAAGAAAAGCATAATGATTTAACTGAATGGGCTTTTCACAGAGAAGATTCTCTCTATCTTGCATGTAATGTCAGAAATGAATTTTCCACTTCTAAAGAGCATAAGAATTATACACTTTGGTCATGTCAGAAAGTGTGTGATGCCCTCACCTTTCTACTTGGCAATATTAATATTAGATTATTAATTATTTAGACAAATTGTGGGCATTCCGATGGGTACGAATTGTGCACCTCTTGTGGCTGATCTATTCTTGTATTGTTATGAAAGAGACTTCATGTTGTCGCTTTCCATTGATAACCAATCTGAAATTATTGAATCTTTTAGCTCCACTTCTAGATATTTTGATGATTTATTAAATATTGATAAAACCTATTTCGATGGTTTGATCAGTCAGATTTACCCCCCAGAACTTCAGTTAAATAAAGCAAATTCTTTTGATACCGAGGCCCCGTTTTTGGATTTACATCTATCTATACAAGGGTTTGTTTCGTGCAAAATTTATGATAAACGAGATGACTTTGATTTTGAGATTGTAAATTTTCCTTTTTTGGATGGTGATGTTCCTCGTGCGCCATCCTATGGCGTTTATATTTCGCAATTAATTCGATTTGCTAGAGTGTGTAGTCATGAAACCCGACTTCAACACTCGTAATAAATTATTAACGGCTAAACTCCTTAATCAGGGTTATCGGTACCATAAACTACACAAAGCCTTTTCAAAATTTTATAGACCCCATTCTGATTTAATTTCAAAATTCAATATTGGACTTAAATCTCTTCTGCAACAAGGTCTATCGGAATCCGAATTTTATGATGACTTAGTATATAAATTCGGAAAAATATCTAACCACAATGACTTTAGCACCCAATTTCGTAAAATCATTCTTCGATATAAAAAGATTGGCTACAACATGGATATTATACGACAAACTGCATGCATGGTAGTTAACCAAATCACGGTTGGCAACTTTGCTTCCCTCATTAATTGCACGCCGGTGGGTCAGGCCTCAGAATCTATGACGGTTCCAACGTAAAGGCTTATTGAGAGTTAGATAGATCTAATTCAAGGTAATGTTGGTTGGTGCCTGATGCTCTGTCTCTGGTCGGGCCCATCGGAGTCTAACTGTTGGTTTTCTTTGGCTCCAGCATTTCAGTGGTTTCTTGCTGTCGAGTCCTCACCGTTATCTCACCTCTGTGGTTCTTCGATTATTTGTGTTCACGGAGATGTTGCACTGATGAGTTAGGCGGCCTTCATGCGGACTGAACAAATTATTTGTCTAAATCGCGACGGAAGTAAGGGCGAGGATTGTGGCCACGTTAAATCGATTTAAGCCCACCAGTGAAACTGGTGGAAATCTTTCCACTGACCGTTCCAAGGCGGTTCTTCTGTGGCGATTTATTTATGTTGTTGTTTGTTACTTACTGTGTATATCTCTTGTGTCTTTTTATTTTGGATGGCCATATGGCCATTTTGTGGGAAAGTAACTGTCCTTATGGCCTTCCTTCGTTTAGGTTTCCATTATGGTCTGGTCGCTTAATGTTTGTGTTTCTTTCCCTTTGGTGTCTTTGATGGGTGGAGTAAGTTAATTGTATCGATTCCTGATCTTTGTTTTACTTCTACTTTATCTTATATGCAAACAACTTAAGTTCTCAATCCTCGAATTATGCGTTGGGCAATGACACTTCAGCCGTATAGATTTCGGATTATTGAAATTGGGGGCCCAGAAAATTTGGGGGGCAGACTACCTTAGCAGATAACTTTCGCACGATTGTTATGTAGATAGCTGTCTTCAGATAGGCGTCACCCTATTCCATCTCTGTGCACAAAGGAAAAACATCTGTGATTGTTTTTTTCGCCAAAAGTGGAAACCTTTGTTACGAGATGGAATAGCAAACCTTTCTGGTGCTTATGCACATCTAAATTATTTTAGTAGGTATATGTCCAGGGCAATGCAGCGCGACTGAAATATTTTAGGTGAAATACGGTAGGCAAAATATGCCGTTCCACGCACAAATAGTGCACATATCATATGATGTAGGCATGAGTGGTTTGTCGGAAAATTATTTACCATACAGTTGGTCGCTATAAGGCTGATTTCTATATAATTTACCTAAAAAGTCGCAAATCGCCAAAATGTGCCAGATATATTTTTCATTCCAGTCACAATGTTGAGGGTGTTCGTACTGACGGGAGTTATACCACTTATCTGTAGGGAAGTTTCATCATTTTTTTCCCTAAGGGAAATGCAATTCAAACGTAAATCAATGATCTGCTGAAATTTGCTATATGACTATAATTGTGGATGGCATCTTTACTTGTCACGGTCTTAGCGAACTAGCACGGGTATGAATAATTTTCCTGTTGTATTCATAGATATAAATACTCCGAAAAATAGACCTTATACCAGCACCAGGTTGATTGTTAACGTGTAGCCACAACATCGTGACGAGCCACAGAAAGAATCTTGGACGTAATGTTAAATCTATGTTTAGTATTATTTTTGTCTGAACATGTTTTGTCTGAACATGTAGGTTTTGGAGAGGTTTTCTTCTAGTATACCCCAACTGTCTGGAGCCCATTCTGGATTCACTTTGGAAGCCTCTGTGGTGCAGTGATAAAGCTACTCGCTTTGTCAGCTAGGGATCGCAGGATCAATCCCAGGCTTCTCCAGAATTCGAATTTCTTTTAAGCGAGGTCCTGTCTCCGTATGACCCTAAATGTTGGTGAGACGTAAAACTCGGACATTCGCTCAGTCTACATTCATTTAGGCTTTTATAAACCCCTTTTGTATAATATATTTTTGAACGTCGGGTCATTTGTTCGATCCATAACTTGTGACTATCGGTGGTTAGAAAACTTTGGTCCCGTCTCTATATGATATTATGTGTTGAGGGGGACGTAAAATTAAGACGGGTTTAACCATATCTTCATCATCAGGGGAAACTCTTAGACAAGAGCCTGTCGAGTTATCCGTGATGATGAACCGTGATAAATTGATATCGCAAGCATGTTCATGCTGTGTAGAAAGAATTTTGTTCAAGAAGAATTACGAGTTTATTTTGTAATGATGCCGTTTCTTTTGTACATGAATATACATGCAATGAACGTGATGATGATAAGTGAGAGTATTTGGTCGCCACACGTTGTAACGGCCTGATAGCGTGGATGACGTCAGCTGCGTCATCAGCGTCGCGAAGGCGGTTCTGACGTTGTGCCTACCAAATACGGTAAGAATTACGGCAAACAGTGTTGATCCCTATCAGAAACTAACAAATGTTGTGTAGAATAGTTAAAATTTTTCTTTTGGGGGTTTCTAGCTGTTGTTAATGTAATGAATTTGTGAAAAGCAATATTTGTGAGCCGTGTCACGGAGAAGGATATGTAATGGAGATTGTTATGTTTTCTGTAATTGGCGGATGACCAGGTAGCGCAAAGGCGCGGTCTGTTCAGTTGCCTCTTACCTGTGCTAAGCACGAATTTGATGAGTACTATGCTCAGTTGTAGTGAGCATTAATTGATTTCTGTAGTGCTCAGCAAGGAAGCATAAACTTTTAGTATTCTTGTTTCAAACGCTGGGTGCTGATATTTTGATGCACAGTCAAATTGAGTTCTGCTATGCGGTTATTTGTCACATGTACTGATCAGCCTGTGTGTGTGGTCGGCGCATGCGTAATAACGGTATATGCATGAACATATTCAGACTTCTCCGGGGCAAGGATCATGATGTAGCATATACGTTTCGTGAGTGAGTGTTTTACGTCGCACCAACAGCTAAGGTCATACGGAGACGGGACCTCGGTTTAAAGACTCATCCGAAAGTCTGGAGAAGCACGGGATCGAACCTGCGACCCCTGGTTTACAAGGCGAGTAGCGTAACCATTCGACCACGGAGTCTTCTATACGTTTCGTGAACTGTATTTTAGTCGATTATCGTAATTTGCAGGCACAATGACGTGTGTTGTCCTGCTGCTTCCTGTCCAATAGGAACAGGTACTGGTACGACGCAACGGTTCAGATGCCCTGCAGTGGCGGGCAGGACCAGTTAAACAGACAGTCGAGGCCATAACGACAAGTTGAGTGAGAAGTCAAATTGTCAGTGAAATCAACTGACAATGACGTCAAATTGACCGTTAAGTCAATTGACAGTGAAGTGAAGTCAATTGACATTGAAGTCAATTGACAGTGAAATCAAATTGACAGTGTAGTCAAGTCGACAGTTATAATCGACATGAGTTAAATTCTCACTACACTAGCGCATCGACGCAAGTTCACCCTAAGTAGACTTATATCTGGCCAGTCGCTTTTATTTTATTTTTGTTGTTCGTTTATTTTGTTATTTGCTTCTATAATTTTCATGTCGCCGTCTCGAGCACAAAACGTAGTTTTGCTTTCGGGGCGTGCGCCGTGAAAGGGTTATAGAGGCGAAAATGTAATGTTTAGTGTTCCTATTGTTGTAAATAGTTACTGTTAATAATTTATGCCATCCATATAATATCTTTTTTGTGCCTTACCCCACAGCTACCTGTTCACCTGTCAGTGATCACCCTCGGTTGTCTTGTCAGCATGGGGGTTTGCGGGACGCCGTTAACCCACATGTAACAATGACAATAATAATCAATACATTACCTCTTTACCGTGTATTTTATAAACTCCGGAGTTGAAGTCCCCCAGTAGTTTTACTACTGACCACCCCAAGGCGGTCGTTCTTTTGCAGTGTCTTATTTGTTATTTTGGCTTTATGCGGTAGCTTTATGCTTCATGTTTCGTCTGTTTTTGTGTGTGCCTCCGTGTCACTTTCTATAGGTGACTTGAGAAGGCTGCGTTCTTAGATTGTGGCCTTTCCTGAGCGACCTTTTCTTACAAGTTTTTTGTACACTGTTTGCAATTCCGTCTTTACCTTTTGGACTCCTTGCTGGACCGTAAAACATTTTTTTTTTTCAAAACGTTTTACAGCACGCCCTTAAGGCGTCCAAATTTGTCTGATATTTATGGTACTTGTTTCAGGTATGGAAAATGAGAACATATTTTTTTTTAATATTTTCCAAGTATGATAAAACAGAAGTTGAGGCAATGATCAGGAATCGATACAATTAACCCACAGCTCCAATCAGAGACACCAAAGGGAAAGAAACATAAAAAATAAACAACAGAAACTAATGGAAACACCAATAGCGGACAGCCAAATTGACCGTTACATTCCCACAAAATGGTCAATAGGCTATCCAAAATAAAACAATATAAGCGACACAAACACCCAAAGACAAACCATAAAAAAATAAAAGCGTCGCTAACACTGCATGATACCCCACCACTGTAGGCCAATATGGTTCGATCCATGACCACAACAGGCTTCCTTAACTTTTGTTTATTTTGGAGTTTAATGGCCCAGTCTACACTATTTTAGGTAATTTCTGAGCCGGTCAGTTTACCTATCCACACTTTTCCTGGCCAGGCTTATACGTAAGCGGTAAACCAGAACAGTGCACATTATTTTGCCAGAAACTGAAAACTACTCTTCCAGAATCAGCGGAAGGGAGAGAATGACCGTAGAAAAGATTTTATGATCAATCTCCACGAAAGAATGTTGCCGACCCCGGCGGGAATCGAACCCGCGTCCTCCTGATCACCAGTCAGACGCGCATCTGATTGAGCCACCGAAGCCGGCCCGTCTTCCTTAAGTGTTCTATACATCTGTAAAATTTCATCAAGGTATACCATATAGTGAAGCAACTATGTGATGTAGCATATACGTTTCGTGAGTGACCATATAGTGAAGCAACTATGTGCAAAAAAAATTCTTACATAGAAAATAAAAACATGAATAAAAGTCCAAAAAGTATTCCTCTAATTTTCGTCGTACCAAAGAAAGACGGAGAATATAGAATGATTCTCAATTTGAAGAAACTTAGTGAGAAAGTGTCACAGCATTATTTTAAGATGGATACCTTTGAGGCGGCTCAGCATTTAATAAAACAGAACGCTTTTATGGCTGTTGTTGATATCAGGCACGCCTACTATATGATGCCGGTTGCATTTGAGCAACAAAAATATATCTCTGCTTTCTTTAGAAAGGAAAATTATATCCCTATACCTGCTTCCCAAATGGAATAAGCTGTGCTCCGAGATTTTATACTAAACAAATGAAAAGAAGAAGTAAAACAAAGATCAGGAATCGATACAATTAACTTACTCCACCCACCAAAGACACCAAAGGGAAAGAAACACAAACATTTAGCGACCATACCACAATGGAAACCTAAACAAAGGAAGGCCATAAGGACAGTTACTTTCCCACAAAATGGCCCTATGGCCATCCAAAATAAAAAGACACAAGTGATACACACAGTAAGTAACAAACAACAACATAAATAAATCGCAAAGAAGAACCGCCTTGGAACGGTCAGACGGTCAGTGGAAAGATTTCCACTGGGGGGTGGGGGGGGGCTTAAATCGATTTTAAGTGGCCACAATCCTCGTCCTTACTTCCGTCGCGATTTAGACAAATACTTTGTTCAGTCCGCATGAAGGCCTCCTATCTCATCAGTGCAACATCTCCGTGAACACAAATAATCAAAGAACCACAGAGGTGAGACAACGGTGAGGACTCGACAGCAAGAAATCACTGAAATGCTGGAGCAAAAGAAAACAAACAGTTAAACTCCGATGGGCCCGACCAGAGACAGAGCATCAGGCACCAACCAACATTACCTTGAATTAGATCTCTCTAATTATCAATAATACGTTGGAGCCGTCATAGAATCTGAGGCCTAACCCACCGGTGTGCAATTAAAGAGGGAAGCAAAGTTGCCAACCGTGATTGGGTTAACTACCATGCATGCAGTCTGTCGTATAATATCCATGTTGAAGCCAATCTTTTTATATCGAAGAATGATTTTACGAAATTGGGTGCTAAAGTCATTGCGGTTATATATTTTTCTGAATTTATATACTAAGTCACCATAAAATTCGGGTTCCATGGACCTTGTTGCAGAAGAGATTTAAGTCCAATATTGAATTTTGAAATTAAATCAGAATTGCGTCTATAAAATTTTGAAACCTGTCTATGCTACTTTGCGTCAGTTTGGGCATGCCAATTCAGGGTATATTAATTATTCTCTGCTGGTCGCTGTCACATTTAAGGATTGTAAGATCAACGATGCCGATACAGTTGACCATATGTCGAATTTGGGTGTTATTATCCATAAAACAAAGTCCGTACTTGTTCCAACTACAAAAATTATATTTTTGGGTAATTGGATCGAATCGATCAAGAGGCAATGATTGTGTAATTACCGGCTGAGAAACTGCTGAACATAGTTTCTGAATGTAAGAAACTTGTGTTGAAATGTCAAGATAAAATCAGACAGGTAGCCAGAGCAGTAGGCTTGATGGTGTTCAGTTTTTCGGCTGTTCAGAATGGACCGTTATTCTATAGAAATTTGGAGTTGGCAAAGATTCAGGCCGTAAAAAGTCTCCCTGCCCTACATCATAGTGTAGTTTTCTATTTTCTTGTCCTTTGGGATCATTGTTTCCATTCTGGAATTTTGAAAATATTTGAGGGTCACTGATGAGGCCTAATTGGCCGAAACTAGCTAGTCAGGCCCAGAAAAAAATGTACACTTCGTATTTTCTAGTTCTGTGGTGTATTCCTTGCTTCCAAAGGATAACCCTTTCATAGAACATATTTAACGTCACTACAGCTGGTGTCTGGGAATGTGTGGCGGCCGTAAAATGCCTCCCTGCCCTATATCAGAGTGTAGTTTATATTTTCTTGTCCTTTGGGATCATTGTTTCCATTCTGGAATTTTGAAAATATTTGAGGGTCACTGATGAGGCCTAATTCGCCGAAACTAGCTAGTCTGGCCCAGAAAAAAATGTACACTTCATATTTTCTAGTTCTGTGGTGTATACCTTGCTTCCAAAGGATAACCCTTTCATAGAACATATTTGCAGAGTAATTATTGAAACTTTGATGCCATTATGCCTATTACTTCTGAAATGAAGGTAGATCTGGTTTGGTGGATTGATAATTTGAAAAATAACAAGAAATTCAACTTCGGTGAAGTTGATGTCGCACCTGCTCCCCACCTGCCCAACACAAAAAATAAAAGTTTATTTAAGGCAGAAGAAATGAATATAGGGCTTTGAGAAGAATCCATAGCCTATATATGTGAGGTAAAAAACTGACTAAGTTCACAATGTGGAAAAAGTGATAAAAATTGATCCCAAGATAAAGTCAAAACCACATGCACATCCTCATACCATAGGTAAAAACACACACAAAGTTTTAAAATGATCAATATAAAACTGTAAGAGAAGTTGCGATGACCAGAGGTACCTATTATATATCAACTAAAGCTTAAAATTGGCTAAGTTCACAATGTGCAAAAGTGAAAAAAAAATATTCTGAGAATTATGTCGAAATCACATGCACAACCTCATACCATGGCAAAAGCACACGCAAAGTTTCAAAATGATCGGTATAAAACTGCAAGAGGAGTTGCGATGACAAGAGGTACCTATCATATATCAATTGAAGGTTAAAAATGACTAAGTTCACAATGTGGAAAAAGTGAAAAAAAAAATGATCCGACGATAAAGTCCAAACCACATGCGCATCCTCATACCATAGCGAAAGCACACGCAAAGTTTCAAAATGATCGGTATAAAACTGCAAGAGGAGTTGCGATGACAAGAGGTACCTATCATATATCAATCAAAGGTTAAAAATGACTAAGTTCACAATGTGGAAAAAGTGACAAAAATTTATCCGAAGATAAAGTCCAAACCACATGCGCATCCTCATAGCATGGTAAAATCACACACAAAGTTTCAAAATAATCGGTATGAAACTGTAGGAGGAGTTGCGATGACAAGAGGTACCTATCGTATATCAAATGAAGCTTAAAAATGGCTAAGTTCATAATGTGCAAAAAGCGGACAAAAATATTCTGAAAATTATGTCGAAACCACATGCACATCCTCATAACATGGTGAAAGCACATGCAAAGTTTCAAAATGATCGGTATAAAACTGCAAGAGAAGTTGCGATGACAAGAGGTACGTATCGCATACCTAAAAATGACTAAGTTCACAATATGGAAAAAAGTGACAAAAATTGATTCGAAGATTAAGTCCAAACCACATGCGCATCCTCATACCATGGCGAAAGCACATGCAAAGTTTCCAAATGATCGGTCTAAAAGTGTAGGAGGAGTTGCGATGACAAGACATCCAGTGTAAAATGTTGACGGACGGACGGACGGACGGACGAACGAACGAACGAACGGACGGACGGACGGACGGACGGAAACTTGCACGCCTATGTCTTCCTGCTAAAGCAGGTGCGACAAAAAAGGCACATTTCACATGGTAATCCAGATATATCAATTACCAGTGATGCATCCTCATTAGGTTGGGGTGCTTCAAATGGAGACTGTAAAATTGGTGGTAGATGGAAACCAAATGAGCTCCAATTTCATATTAACTATTTAGAATTGTTAGAAAGCCTTTTGGCACTCAAAGCTTTTTGTTCAAATAAAAGCAATGTTCATGTGCAATTGAAGACAGATAATGTTTGTGTCATGTCATATTAATGCTATGGGTGGCATCAAGTCATTATTGTGTAATTCCTTGGCCAAAAAAATGTGGATATGGTGTAAAGATAGAAATACACATGTATCTGGATTTCAGCAGCATATATTTCTGCATTTCCTTACGGGGTTCTGAACGAGGCAGATTTTATGCAGGAAATTTAATGACAATGTTGAGTGGAGACTTAATGAGAAGATTTTCATGTCATTAGTACAAATATGGGACATGCCTGATATAGATCTGATGGTATCTAGATTAGATAAACAGTTACCTAGATATATTTCATGGAAATCTGCTCCAGAAGCTGAAAATGTGGATGCCTTTACTGTTAGTTGGGCACGATTATTATTTGTTCTGTTTTCACCCTTTCAGTCTGGTGGTGAGATGCCTACGAAAGCTAAAGGACGACCAGGGGGAATGTCTGTTTGTCTGTCCTCTATGGAACACTCAAGTTTGGCGGGCTCCTTTGTTGGAACTGGCAATAGACTATCCGAGGATACTTCCGAAATCAGTGACTTTACTGAGGATTCCGGGAATCAACAAAGTTCATACATTGTACAGAACCTTAACACTGATAGCATGCAGGTTATCCGGAAAGCCTTTTAAAATCAAAACATTTCAGGAAAAGTTATTGATATCACCATGCAGTCATGGAAATGTAGTACGCAGAAGCAGTATACTTCCTTTATCAAAAGATGGTTACTTTTCTGTTGTGAGAGGCAAAACGATGACTTTCATACAACTCTTAATTAAGTTCTAGAATTTCTTACTAATTTGTTTGAAGCAAATTTAAGTTACAGCGCTTTGAATACAGCAAATAGTGCATTGTCAGCTATTGGAATTACAATTGGTGGCTTTTTAGTGGGTAGTCACCCTGTGTGTGTGTGTGTGTGTGTGTGTGTATGTGTGAATTCGGGTTTAACGTCGCTTTCAACAATTTTTCAGTCATATCACGACGGTGTCTGGTTGCGACAGGGAGCTCAATGCTGACTCTTATAGTGCTGCCTCACTGAAGTATCATGTCCCAGACACATTACATGATACCACAACCAGTCACATTATCCTGACACTGGGTCGACCAGTCCTAGCTCTACCCCGTAAATCTGAGTGCCAAGCAAGGAGCAGCTAGTACCATTTTAAACGACTTTGGTATGTCGCGGCCCGGGATCGAACCCGTGACCTCCCGGACACTCTACCAACGGAGCTATCGAGGCCGGTAGTCACCCTGTGGTAATCAGATATATGAAAGGTATTTATAATCAAAGACCAACCACATCACGTTACACAAATTTATGGGATGTTGCTGTTGTATTACGTTACTTACAGGCATTATCTCATGTCAAAGGGTTGACCTGTCTAACACAGTCAAGTCACCTACTTGATTTTAGAGGGATGGTTAAAACGAAAGACGCGTTTATTTTGTTGTATAGAGATTTGTTGAAACATTCTCGTCCAGGGAAAGATAACCCTGTACCAGTATTTAAATCTTACCCTCCAGATAGGAGGTTGTGTGTAATCTTTGCATTTAAGGAATTTTTGACTAGAACTGAGGGTTTGAGAGGTGATTCGACATCTCTGTTTTTTAGTTATATGAAACCATATAAACCCGTATCAAGTGGAACCATCAGTAAATGGTTACGAACAGTATTGTTCCTTTCTGGGATCAATTGTGACATATTCAAAACTCATAGTATTAGGGGAGCAGCGTCTTCCAGAGTAAAATAAAAATAGTGTGCCGATTGATCATATTCTTAAAGCAGCTGGTTGGTCGAATACTAAGACTTTTGGTAAATTTTATGACAAGCCTGTGGTACAAGAGATTTCATTTGCAGAGGGGTTTTGAAATTGTAAATTTGTGATTTACAGTTTCTACTATATGCCATTGTTTCACATATGTTTCTCTAATAAAACGTGAAACAGTATCATCTGTAAAGCAGTGTTCTTTGCAAATTAGCTTTGAAATCTCATTCGAGCACGGAAGTATTGATGACGTAATAAAATCCCCAAAATAAACGAAACTTACCTTGGTAGAGATGATGTTTGTTTCGGATTTTATGTAGTCATCAAAATACTGGAGGGCTAAAATGCCCTCCCACACCTTGGGGATATATTTCATTCGATATGATTTTTAAATTTATATAAAAATCTTAAAGAACTTACTGTTAAGTTCAATTCTAGTTTCTTGAACGTCCAGTTAAGTTTTTTAATTTGTAAAGACCACTTATTGCTTTGAATGCACTGAGGAATATGACAATTACCTGCGCGGATCTCATTGATCCCTCCAGTATTTTGACGACGACATAAAATCCGAAACAAACATCACCTTTACCAAGGTAAGTTTCGTTTATTTTGGGGATTTTACGTGGCCACAATCCTCGCCCTTACACCTGTCGCGATTAAAACAAATAATTTGTTCAGTCCGCTTGAAGGCCTCCTAAATCATCAGTGCAACATCTCCGTGGACACAAAAATCAAACAACCACAGAGATGAAACAACGGTGCGGACCCGACAGCAAGAAACCACTGAAATGCTGTAGCAAAAGAAAAGCAACAGTTAGACTCCGATGGGCACAACCAGAGACAGAGCATCAGGTATCAACCAACATAAGCCTTTACGCTGGAATCTGAGGCCTGACCCACCGGCGTGCAACTATAGAGGGAAGCAAAGTTGTCAACTGTGATTAGGTTAACTACCATGCATGCAGTCTGTCGTATAACATTTATGTTGTATCCAATCTTTTCATATCGAAGAACGACCTCACGAAACCGGGTACCGAAGCCACTGCGGCTATATTTCTCCGAATCTACACACCAAGTCACCATAAAACTCGGCTTCCGACCTTCGACTTCATGTAATACTGTTGTTTAAATTGGATGTAGTTCAAACACTAGTACGGGGTCAAAAACCAAAGATTTTACCTCACCAGCAGCTTTTGTTACACTAAGAGCAAATTCAAAGAAGTCTTGAATTTCGTCGCCCATTGCTATCTGTTCTATAGTCACTGGTCTGTGGTTGCTGGTACTCCTCGTGGTTTACTATTAAATCATACAAATCTACAACAAAATAAGGAATTGACACAATTACCACCATGTTTACAGGGCATACAATTCTCATGACTTCCTCTTTGCTTTACCATAAACTGAACCTAGTTAAATTTTACATTTACTTTTGGGCACACATGTAAGTTAAGGCGTAACCATACCAAATTTAGTGACACAGAGGCCTTTCTGATATTTAATCTTCATCAGTGTGTCTCAACCCCAAAGTTTTGAAACCGAAACGGATGATGGACAAGACCCGGCAAACACAGCACATCCCCCTCCGAGCACACACCGACCGACGTAGCCTATGAGACAGGTCAGCTTGAGGCATCAGGCAAGAGAGCCTACCCGCGGACTTATAGGCGTCCCCCACCGAGCAAACATCAGCAAACATGACCCACACTCTACGGAAGTCTGAGATTATTATTAAATTCATTGCATTCCAGCATTTTAATACCAAATCAAATTTTCTCAGTGAAAGCAAATGAAAACAAGAGGCCTATGGGCCACTATGCTAACCAGAGTTCAGGGCCATTGGCAGCATGTATTTTAATAAACCATGGAAGCCCTGCAACCAAGGACGCTACATTTAAAATTTGGACCCAATCAACCTGGTAGCTTCAGAGGTATGATGTCGCTTAAATGTGTTACTGCAAGACAACAGACGACAATTGACAACTGTCGTTACAAGACAACAGATATCAATTCACAACTGCCCATCTGTGCCAATCAATATGCCTAAAATCATATGGCAGATAGAATATTGTTTAGTAACATTTCCAGGATAGTTTGATGAAATATCTTGAAAGGTGAAAATGTCAAATTTTCGATTTTCCCCATTATAAGTCTATGGAATCTCTTAACTTCCAATAGTAACCAAACTTAATAGCCAAATATTATAAAACAAGAGAACCATGATGGTCCTATATCGCTCACCTGATCTTAGCGTTTTATATACTTAATATTGTGTTTCACAAAGTAGACTGCTTTAAGTCTTTGTAACTTGGTTCAAGAATTTAGCCACATTCTTGATAGAGACCCACCAGAATTACCTATGTACTAAATAGCAAAGGCCTAGGTTTTCTGTAACAGTCATGAAGATTTATATAGTTTTTCCTAAGTTATCTATGTCTATGTAAAATAAGTGACGACTTTGGTGGGGACACTTTTGGTCCCAGGGCTATTATTTGAACACTCTTGAGAGAGATCCACTAGATAAAGATGTATACCAAATATCAAGACTTGTGCCTTCTGATTTCAGACGGGAAGATTTTAAAAGGACAAATTATTTGTCTAAATCACGACGAAAGTAAGGGCGAGGATTGCGCCCCCCCCCCCCCCAGTGGAATTCGTTTCCGCTAACTGTTCCAAGGCGGTTCTTCTGTCGCGATTTATTTTTGTTATGGATTGTCTTTGGGTGTTTGTGTTGCTTATATTATTTTATTTTGGACAGCCTATTGGCCATTTTGTGGGGAAGTAACTGTCCTTTTGGCTTTCCGCAATTGAAGTTTCCATTAGTGTCTGTTGTTTCATGTTTGTGTTTCTTTCCCTTTGGTGTCTCTGATGGGAGCTGTGGGATAATTGTATCGATTCCTGATCATTGCCTCCACTTTTTATTTTTATGTATTAACTCTTATGTAAAGCGCAGGCTCTACCACAGGGCCATGTTTGGCCACAGGGGTTATAATTTGAACATTCTTGGCTTAATGCTCAATGTGTGAATAGTAGTCGCAGATAAAATTGACTAGGTGGAGCTCTTCGGGTGTTGTCAATATACGTCAAAGTAGAATTAAAACAAAGATCAGGAATCGATACAATTAACTTACTCCACCCATCAAAGACACCAAAGGGAAAGAAACACAAACATTAAGCGACCAGACCATAATGGAAACCTAAACAAAGGAAAGCCATAAGGACAGTCACTTTCCTACAAAATGGCAGTCCACCAGAAGATTCGGACGTGTGCCTTTCGCATCCTTTCACCAAGCGGACCAAATGGACATATATACCACAGCTTTGTTTGTGTTACAGTTGAATTCACTCATTCGGGTGACTTTGTTTACCTTTTAGTTAACAGAGCATTCCAAAGGCAGGTACAAACGATAGCTCCGCCTAGTTATCTTATCTTCGACTTCTATACCAAAATTCAATGTTCTGGGCCTTCTGGTGACATACTAGAAGATTTTCAAACGTTTCACCAATTCAAGGTTATGTCAAATATGGTACCCCTCTATGGGGTAATAATTTTAACAATCTTGGCAAAGTTTCACTAGACGAAGCTGTGTACCAATATCAAAGGCCCTCTAGTTTCAGACAAGAAGATTTTTCAAAGGTTTTCCCTATATTACACAATGTAAAACATGCGGGTCTCTAGGCAGGGCCATTTTTAGCCCCAGGATTATAAATTGAACAATCCTGGTAAAGGTCCACCAGTCGAAGCTGTGTACCAAATATCGAAGACCTGGGCCTTCTGGCTTCTGACAAGAAGACTTTTTAAAGGTTTTGTCTACATAACTCTATGCAAAGCATGCAGGCACCTAGGTCAGGCCATTTTTGGCCCCAGGGCTATCAATTCAACAATCCTGGTGAAATGTCCACTAGACAAAGCTGTGAACCAAATGTCAAAGGCCTGGGCCTTCTGGTTTTAGAGAAAAAGATTTTTAAATGTTTTCCCCATATAAACTTCATTCGAAACATGTTGGTCCCTAGTCAGAGCCATTTTTGACCCCAGAGCTATAATTTGAACCATAGTGGTAGATGTCTACGAGATGAAAATTCCTTACAAATATCAAAGACCTGGGCTTTCTGGTTTCAGACAAGAAGATTCACTAAGGTTTTCCCTATATAAGCCTATGTAAAACATGTGGGCCCCTGGGCGACAATTTTTGGCCTCAGTGCAATAATTTGAACAATCTTGGTGGTGGTCCACTAGATGCAACTTCATACCAAATATCAAAGACCTAGGCCTTCTGGGTTCAGACAAGAATATTCTCAAAGGTTTTCCCTATATTAGCTTATGTAAAACATATGAGCCCCTGCCCTGGGTGGGCCATTTTTGGTCTCAGAGCTATTATTTACACAATCTTGGTAGAGGTCCACTAGATGAAGTTCCATTACAAATATCAAAGACCTGGCCCTTCTGGTTTCAGACAAGAAGACTTTTAAAGGTTCTCCCTATATAAGCCTATGTAAAACAAATGGACCCCAGGGAGAGGACCATTTTGGCCCCAGGACAATAATTTGAACCATCTTGGTAATGGTCGACTAGATCAAGCTTCATGACATATATCAAGGACCCGGGCCTTCTGGTTTCAGACAAGAAGATTTTTAAAGGCTTATCCTATATTAGCCTATGTAAAACTAGTGGGCCCCTAGGAGTGGCCATTTTTGGCCCCAGGGCAATAATTTGAACAATCTTAGTAGAAGTCCACTAGATGGAGCTTCAATACTAAATATCAAAGACCTGGGCCTTCTGGTTTCAGACAAGAAGATTTTAAAGGTTTTCCCTATATAAGCCTATGTAAAATCAGTGGGCCCCAGGGCGGGGCCATCTCTGGGCCCAGGGCAAAAATTTGAGCACACTTAGTAGAGGTCCACTAGATGAAGCTTCATTCCAAATATCAAAGACCTGGGCGTTCTGGTTTCAGACAAGAAGATGTTTAAATGTTTTCTCTATATAAGCCATGTAAAAACTGGTCCCACGCATGGGGGCAGTTTTGGCCCCAGGGTTATAATTTGAACAATCTTGGTAGAGGTCTACTAGATAAAGTTGCATACCAAATATCTAAGACCTGGGCTTTCTGGTTTCAGACAAGAAGATTTTTAAAGGTTTTTCCTATATTAGCCTATGTAAAACTAGTGGGCCCCTAAGCGGGGCTATTTTTTGGCCCCAGGGCAATAATTGAACAATCTTAGTAGAAGTCCATTAGATGGAGCTTCAATAATAAATATTAGACATGTGCCTTCTGGTTTCAGACAAGAAGACTTTTAAAGGTTTTCCCTATATAAGCCTATGTAAAAGCAGTGGGCCCCAGGGCGAACCATTTGTGGGCCCAGCGTAAAAATTTGAACAATCTTAGTAGAGGTCCACTAGATGAAGCTCATGCGCACTGAACAAATTAATTTCTTAATCGCGACAGAAGTAAGGGCGAGGATTGTGGCCACGTAAAATCGATTAAAGCCCAGCAGTGGGATTCGTTTCCGCTGACCGTTCAAAGGTGGTTCCTCTGTCGCGGTTAAGGTTTGTCTTTGGGTGTTTGTGTCGCTTATATTATTTTATTTTGGACAGCCTATTGGCCATTTTGTGGGTAGCATTTGTCCTTTTGGCTTTCAGCTATTGATGTTTCCATTACTGTCTGTTGTTTCGAGTTTGTGTTTCTTTCCCTTTGGTGTCTCTGATGGGAGCTGTGGGTCAATTGTATCGATTCCTGATCATTGCCTCCACTTCTACTTTTATACCAAATATCAAAGACCTGGGCGTTATGGTTTCAGACGAGAAGATTTTTAAAGGTTTTCCATATATACAATCTTGGCAGAGGTCAACTAAATGAAAATTCATACCAAATATAACAAGAGGGCCATGATGGCCCTTGATCGCTCACCTGATCCATAGGGTAACAAGTGGGCCCAAGGAGAGCCATTATTTGAATAATCTTGGTAGTGGTCTAAAAGGTGAAGCTTCATACCAAATATCAAAGACCGGAGTCTTCTGGTTTTAGAAGACAAGATTATGTTATACGACAGACTGCATGCATGGTAGTTATCCCAATCACAGTTGACAACTTTGCTTCCCTCTTTAATTGCACGCCGGTGGGTCTGGCCTCAGATTCTATGATGGTTCGAACATAAAGGCTTATGTTGGTTGGTACCTGATGCTCTGTCTCTGGCCGGGCCCATCGGAGTCTAACGGTTGGTTTTTTTTTTGCCTCAGCATTTCAGTGGTTTCTTGCTGTGGAGTCCTCACTGTTGTTTCATCTCTGTGGTTGTTTCAGTTTTGTGTTCACGGAGATGTTGCACTGATGAGTTAGGAGGCCTTCATGCGGACTGAACAAATTATTCGTCTTAATCGCGACGGAAGTAAGGGCGAGGATTGTGGCCACGTTAAATCGATTTAGGCCCCCCAGTGGAATTCGTTTCCGCTGACCGTTCCAAGGCAGTTCTTCAATCATGGTTTATTTTGTTATGGTTTGTCTTTGGGTGTTTGTGTCGCTTATATCATTTTAATTTGGATAGTCTGCTGGCCATTTTGTGGGAGGGTGACTGTCCTTCTGGCCTTCCGCTGTTAATGTTTCCACTGGGGCATGTTGTTTCGCGTTTGTGTTTCTTTCCCTTTGGTGTCTCTGATGGGAGCTGTGGGTTAATTGTATCAATTCCTGATCATTGCCTCCACTTCTTCTTTCCTTATATAAGTATATACAAGTCGGCACCAAGTAGTGTCATTATTGGCCCCAGGGCTATTATTTTAATAATCATGGTAGTGGTTTAAAAGATGAAGCTTCATACCAAATATCAAAGACCGGAGCCTTCTTGTTTCAGACAAGAAGATTTTTAAAGGTTTTCTTTATATTTGTATAAGTCTATATAAAACCTGCGGACCCCTGGGCGTAGCCATTTTCAGCCCCAGGGCTATTATTTGAACAATCTTGGTCCACTAGACAAAGCACCATACCAAATATCAAAGAACTGAGGCTTCTGGTTTCAGACAAGAAGATTTTTAAAGGTTTTTCCTATATAAATCTATGTAAAATCATTGGGTCCTAGTGTGGAGCCATTTGTGGCCCAGGGGCCATAATTTTACCAATCTTGGTTTAAGTCCACTAGACAAAGCATCCAACCAAATATCAAAGAACTGAGCCTTCTGGTTTAAGACAAGAAGATTTATAAAGATTTTCCCAAAAATGTCATTTGTAAAACCACTGGGACCCGGGGATGTAAAACAAGAGGGCACCAGGGAGAGGGCCATTTTTGGCCCCAGGACAATAATTTGAACCATCTTGGTAATGGTCGACTAGATGAAGCTTCATACCACATATCAAGGACCCGGGCCTTCTGGTTTCAGAGAAGAAGATTGTTAAAGGTTTTTCCTATATTAGCCTATGTAAAACTAGTGGGCCCCTAGGAGTGGCCATTTTTGGCCCCAGGGCTATAATTTGAACAATCTTGGTAGAGGTCCACTAGACCAAGCTTCAAAACAAATATCAAAGACCTGAGCCTCCTAGTTTCAGACAAGAAGATTTTCCCTATAACCATCTTGATAGATGAAGCTTCACACCAAATATTAATGAAGTCGGTCATCCGGGTATTCTCGATAGTCACGTGACTTTCTGTATAGCAACCAAAACCGGAGGTGAAAAGCTACGCCATTTTGAGTTACCTTTTAATTGAATAGGAACGATATTCACGCGTATTATTCTGAGAGACTGAAAAGAAAATGCCTAAAATCTGTAGTGCAGGTGGTTGTACAAATCACCACCTACAACAGGATAAACAGTTGTCCTCATACAATTGTCCGAATCGAGAGAAATACCCTTACAGACGATCGAAGCGGATCAGGGCCTGCAATTACCTCCTTATATATAGCAGGAGTCTATTTCAAAATTTAGGGGTGTTAGGCTGTGTTTTCTTCAAAATTTATTCGGAAAATGGCCAAACAGTGGAGGCCCTGTTCAGCGCCGTCTGATCTGGGCCTGCACTGTTTGCCAGGGTAATTATTTAAACACCTGAGAGAACCCTAACGTAATTACATGTTTTCCATCACTTTCGCCAAGTCTATCTATTTGTTATTTTAATGTAGCTAAAAGCCATTTTTTTAATTATTTTTTTTTAATTTCACACTCAACTATCAACGAATTGTATTGTATTGTATTGTAAAGTTTAAGCATTTTACGTCCGCTACGGTCAGGCGCGTTAGCATTGCCCCACAA
Source organism: Lucinisca nassula (assembly GCA_963580285.1). Lineage (NCBI taxonomy): Eukaryota > Metazoa > Mollusca > Bivalvia > Lucinida > Lucinidae > Lucinisca > Lucinisca nassula. The sequence continues at coordinate 47,836,449 of OY757017.1, forward strand.
CAGGACGTAAAGTTTGAGTGCTTCAGGGCTTAAGTGAAATGTGAGTCAGGCTGAACTGCCAGTGCCTTCCCCTAAGTAAAGTAGAAGCACTGTAATTTAGAATTTTGAACGCCAGATCGAAAATGGGCATAAAACTGCAGAGGAATCAATGCCAATTTCGGCTGCGAATCGAGATTTCTCTGCCTCACCCGACAGCATACTAGTTCGTGTTCCTCTCTCTTAGGGCCGTGTGTAAGGCTTTGGACTGGTTAGAAATGAAGAAAAACCCATGTTATACAGGGTTGTCAGATGTGCGGCCCTAAGTTTGCGGTATAATGTATATAAAATAGATATATAGACAATACAGAAGTATACGTAAATATATGAAATAAGTAAGAAAGGAAGAGAGAGAGAAATAAATTAATAAAAAAAAAATGTGGAATATCCAATAAAAAAAAAGAAAAGAAAAAAAAAAAAAAAAGAAAAAAAAAAAAAGGAAATAAAAACATTTAGTTCCTGTCTGTTTTGTAAACAATAATAGTTTAAATGTATAAAAAGGCTGTTTGCAAGTTATCATATAAATTTGCTTAATTGTTTTTTGATCATTAAATTGGCAAGCTCATAATTAGATAGTAGTTATGAAAAAGTAAAGTGGTATTATTTATGAACAGGTGCTTGTGCATTGAAACATGGTTTCAATTACAATGTTAATTGTTGTTGTCAAATTGCATTTTTGTTAAGATGCAATTAGAATTCAATTGTAAGAAAATGATAGACTTCAAAGGTTTTTGAATATTTTACAAACATATAGGTAAACAAAAGAGCTATCTAACTGTCTTTCTAAAGAAGCATTATAATGACTTTGACCATTGAAATATTTGATTACTCACACCAATATTGCATAGCAATTCTTAAAAGCTGTTAAATGTTAATTTAAGACAGGTGCATGTACACAATCTGATTGTTACATGTTTGCAATGTTAGTAAGCTCTCGTCAAAGACATAATTGATAACAAAAGTTGAAAACAATTCAGATAATTGGTTCTGTAAAAACTGTTAATTTGTTGAGAAGTGGTGAAAATTACCATCAATAGATATTATTCATTGTTTTGAGAGGCAAAAGTAAAAAAAAATAAATAAAATAAAAATAAAAGAAAGTAAAATAATAATAATAATAATAATAAAAATGAAAACAATAAGCATAAATGTAAATAACTATATGACTTTCCTTCACCATAAAACTATAATACATTGTTTAACCCTTGTCCTGCTGGTCCCGGATATGTCTGATCTTTCAAACAATGCAGATCCAGATAAGAAGCCATCTGATCAGGATCCTCATTGTTTGTGATTCAGTTTAAGAATTCTTGCAATGACCTGCATCAAGAAACCCGAATGGTTGATAATCTGTGGTGGGTGTGGCATATTATATATTCAGCAGGTCAAGGGTCAAGATTTATGGCTGTGTTAAACAGAATTCATTTAACACAGCTTTTTTTTTTTTTTTTTTTTTTGCTTTTTTTTTTTGGTTGATATTTAAAAGTCGATAAATTCATTTCTGTTCTGTATTCCGGGTGTTGTGTGTTTAAAAAAAAAAAAAAAAAAAAAAATTAATATAATGCACAACATTTGAGTTAAAAAAATACTATTTACAAGTCTTTTAATGGTTTAAAAAAAATGTATTCCTGCATGACAAAATAACACACACACACACGCAAACACACACGCGCACATTCTGTGAAACATATTTACAATATTTACATCTGTCTGAGAGGCAAGGAAATGACATAAATCATGCAGTGGCAGAGGTATGAGAGGCCAGTCCGCCCAATAGGGGGAGTCAGTATCCAATTAAGAAAAAAAGTTAGACCCCTGCCACTGTGAACCTTGCTCTCTTTGAGGTATGAGTGCATCATACAGCTGTATTGATAGGTTCAGCTTGCCATAACATTGCTCATGGACCGATTACCATAGCTCCTGGTTTCAAGCTTCACCCATCCAACAAGCTGTTGCTTGCACTCACAAACACTCGAAGGATTGGCCTGCAGTACAGAATGATTGCCCTCTTCGGTGCTGTATACTGTTCCCGCTGATAAACATTTTCTTGATCCTTAGTTACATGTATGCATTGAGTATGCCTAAATTAGGTTAGTATACTTATATGTATGACAAGTACCCTGTATCGGTGACATATTTGAATACTGCTTCCCTTATAATTGTTGCATGGGCAGGTTGGGGGTTAAGAAGTACCTTAAGATCTATAACATTTATATCAGATATGTTATCTTTTATGGTTTGTAACATGATTTCAAGTTCATGTCTATGTTTTTCACAATCAAGAAGATAGTGGGTTGTGTCCTCAGTTCCCTCACAGTGAGGGCACTGAGGGTCCATTCCACTGTGTGCCTGATTGTTAAACCTAAGTCCATTCCTGCCTAACCTGAACCTAGTGTATACCCTATCAAATTGCCTATTGTCGCTATACTGTATCAGTTTCGTTGGGAGATCACTACTGATCTCCTCACGAAAACCATGACCATGTTTTTTTCCAAGTCGATGCCCAGTGCGTTTTAACTTCTCTTTTTATAAGCCCATATACTTCAGTTTTACCTAGTCTAACCTTTATTTCTTTGCCTATGGAACATCCTAATTTTGCAGCTTCATCTGCAATGTTGTATATTGCAATGCGACGGACACCAGTCAATATACAGTATTGTGTTGCTCCTTAAAATTGTGTCAACTAAATTGTTGATTTGGATTAAAAGATCAGGTCTTGAGCGACTGTTCCCAGACTTTATTGCCTGAATTGAACTTAAGGAATCAGTGAGGATTACTACCTGGTCTGGTTTGTTTTGCACAACCCATTTCAGGGCTTCAATTATTGCAATTAATTCTGCAGTAAAAATTGTAACCTTGGCATTCAGTTTAAATTTTCTAGTTATTTGGTATGAGGGAATGGTAAATGCAGACCCTACTTGATTCTTTTCATCGTCCTTACTGCCATCAGTAAATATTTGAAGACATGATTTGTATTTTTGATTGACTAAGGTTTTTTCCTCTATGACCTTCTTGCTGTCTGTTTTTTGTTTACATATTCCTTAAGAGTTTCCCTAGGTATAATTGACTGCAAGGCAAATTTTTCCTGATATACAGGTTCCTGTACCAAAATATCAATTAGCTTATATTTAATCTGAAGATCGCTATCAACGAAGAATAGATCTAAAACCTTTATGGACAGGGAAATATATTCCAGGCATTTGATTTACTTGTCAAAATCAATGTCAAGTTTCCTTGACACTTGGGGTATTCTGTCCGATGACATGTCACTTTTGAATACACAATACCTGACACATCCACCTGTTCACTTTCGCAGCTAAAGTTATCATTTTTTTTTTATATAATTACTTAGATCTACAACAGTTTTACTAATTAATTAGTATAATGGTAAATTTTACAATAACAGAGTAGAAGTAAAACAAAGATCAGGAATTGATACAATTAACTTACTCCACCCATAAAAGACAACAAAGGGAAAGAAATACAAACATTAATAGACCATAATGGAAACCTAAACAAAGGAAGGCCATAAGGACAGTTACTTTCCCACAAAATGGCCATATGGCCATCCAAAACCAAAAGACACAAGTGATACACACAGTAAGTAACAAACAACAACATAAATAAATCGCCACAGAAGAGCCGCCTTGGAACGGTCAGTGGAAGATTTCCACTGGGGGGCTTAAATCGATTTTACGTGGCCACAATCCTCGCCCTTACTTCCGTCGCGATTTAGACAAATAATTTGTTCAGTCCGCATGAAGGCCTCCTAACTCATCAGTGCAACATCTCCGTGAACACAAAAATCAAAGAACCACAGAGGTGAGACAACGGTGAGGACTCGACAGCAAGAAACCACTGAAATGCTGGAGCAAAAGAAAACCAACAGTTAGACTCCGATGAGCCCGACCAGAGACAGAGCATCAGGCACCAACCAACATTATCTCTCTAATTTTCAATAAGCCTTTACGTTGGAGCCGTCATAGAATCTGAGGCCTGACCCACCGGCGTGCAATTAAAGAGGGAAGCAAAGTTGCCAACCGTGATTGGGTTAACTACCATACATGCAGTCTGTCGTATAATATCCATGTTGTACCCAATCTTTTTATATCGAAGAATGATTTTACGAAACTGGGTGCTGAAATTGCGGTTATATATTTTTCTGAATTTATATACTAAGTCACCATAAAATTCGGGTTCCGATAGACCTTGTTGCAGAAGAGATTTAAGTCCAATATTGAATTTTGAAATTAAATCAGAATGGCGTCTATAAAATTTTGAAAAGGCTTTGCGTAGTTTATGGTACCGATAACCCTGATTAAGGAGTTTAGCCGTTAATAATTTATTACGAGTGTTGAAGTCAGTTACATGACTACACACTCAAGCAAATCGAATTAATTGCGAAATATAAACGCCATAGGATGGCGCACGAGGAACATCAACATCCAAAAAAGGAAAATTTACAATCTCAAAATCAAAGTCATCGCGTTTATCATAAATTGTGCACGAAACAAATCCATCTACAATAGATAGATGTAAATCCAAAAACGGGGCCTCGGTATCAGACGAATTTGCTTTATTTAACTGAAGTTCTAGGGGGTAAATCTGACTGATCAAACCATCAAAATAGGTATTATCAATATTTAATAAATCATCTAAATATCTAGAAGTAGAGCTAAAAGCTTCAATAATTTCAGATTGGTTATCAATGGAAAGCGACAAAATGAAGTCTCTTTCATAACAATACAAGAACAGATCAACCACAAGAGGTGCGCAATTAGTACCCATCGGAATACCCACAATTTGTCTAAATAACTTAGTACCGAATCTAATATAAATATTGTCAAGTAGAAAGGTGAGGGCATCACATACTTTCTGACATGACCAAAGTGTATAATTCTTATGCTCTTTAGAAGTGAAAAATGCATTTCTGACATTACATGCAAGATAGAGAGACTCTTCTCTGTGAAAAGCCCATTCAATTAAATCATTAAGCTTTTCTTTTATAAGATTATGAGAATGTGTAGTGTAAAGAGTGGAAAAATCGTAGGTAGACAGACTAGAAGCACGAAAATGTCTAGATTTCAATTTATTTAAAACCTCATTCGAATTTTTTATGGACCAAAACATATTTCTTCCTGATCTTTCAAAGACTTTATCACAATATTTAATTACATGCGTTTTAATAGCAGTAAGACAGGAAGTTAATAATTTAGAAAGTTCAGTGGTAGTGCAAGAGCTAGCCTCCTAGTTGCCAACTTTGAAAATATAGGTTTTTATATAGGTTCCTCTTACTCAAAATATAGGTTATTTACAGGTTTTTCAATAAAATACAGGTTCAAAAAAGAGTCTTCCAAACTTACATAAAGATTTAAAACTGAAGGAAAAATATTTGATGAATTTTTGTGCCACAATTACTCAGATAAAGTTGATCTGAATTTTACAAAGTCCAAGCGAGCGAAGCGAGCGAGGAAAAAAATTACAATTTCTTGACAGTTTTCATCACTTTTTATGGGACTAAAAAGTAAAAAATAGTAGTGCATTTTGAAGAAAAGTTAGGGTTGAGTCGCAAGAAGGTTCAAAAAGTGAAAAACATAGGTTTTTACATGAAAATACAGGCTTTTTATAGGTTTTATGAACAAAATAAAGGTTTTATAGGTTGGGCACAAAATTATAGATTATTATAGGTTTTATAGGATTTGCTAGGAGGCCTGCAATAACAAACTTGAAAGATACATTCAAGCTAAAAAACAAAAACAAAAAAAAAACAGATAGCGTACCTGGGAATGACGTTCACTATCGGCGCTGAATCTATTATTATTATTATTTTTCACCCTTTTTTTTGTATAATTATTTACAACAGTTAAACTAATTTAATTAGAATCTATCTATCTATCTATCTATCTATCTATCTTCTTATAATGAGTCGGTCATATCTGGCCATTACCTCAGTTGATAGTAGATCTAAAACGCTAAAGGACGGGTTACAGTTTAGCCATATTTGTGCCTATGATGGATCTGGATGAACCTTATATGCAATATAGTCCAACATATGCGCGTTCATATGACAACAATATTTAATTAACCATGACATGTGCAGTCATGTGACTTCCGTTTTTCTACAAGTGGGGTAATTGTCAGTATTTGGTGATTTGCCAAAGTAATATGACATTTTTTAACAAATAACCGCATTTAAGCGTGTTAATTTACATTTCCATATCATAATCTATATTTTTTGTATCCCGTGACACAATATTATGTACAGTATGTGCATAAGAAATTTATATTGTTTTGAAGTTATATGTATTTAGTATGATATATATGTTAGAATTGCTTAATAATACGGAATGTATTTTCGATTCTGAAATATATATTTAAAATGTTGGGAGAAAGAAAACAACAGTACAATATATCATTACAACATACAACAGATTTAATTGGATTTTGGTGACCTTGACCTCATTTTTCAAGGTCACAGCAACCCCAAAACAGTCATTTTTAGGTAAAAAATGGCTTGTCTGTACTCTATCTCAATAACGAATGGATTAATTTTAAACCAACTTGGAACAATATATCATTACAACATACCGGGAATTTGATTAGATTTTGGTGACCTTGACATTTTTTTCAAGGTCACAGGCCCCCCAAAACAGTCAATTTGGGGCCAACAAAGGCTTGTCTGCACTCTGTCTCATTAAAGAATGACCAATTTTCGTCAAACATGGTACAATATATCAATATAACATACCGCAGATCGGGGTAGATTTTGGTGACCTTGAAAGGCTTGACTGCACAATTTCTCATAAACAAATTGATTAATTGCATTCAAACTTGGTATAATATACCATTACAACATACCTCAGATTTGATTAGGTTTTGGTGACCTTGACTTTTTTTCAAGGTCAAAGCCACCCCCCCCCCCACCCAACCCCCCAAAAAAGGCAATTTTGGGCAAAAAATGGCTAAGGATAATCCTTTCTACAACTTATTTAACGTCACTGCAGCTGGTTTCTCGGAATGTGTGGCGGCCGTAAAAGTCTCCCTGCCCTACATCATAGTGTAGTTTACATTTTCTTGTCCTTTTTGGGATCACTGATTCCATTGTTGAATTTTGAAAATATTTTAGGGTCACAGGTGAAGCCCAATAGGCCAAAACTAGCTAGTGTGACCCAGAAAACATGTACACTCCATATTTTCCAGTTCCGTTGTTTATTCCTTGCTTCCAAAGGATAACCCTGTCTGCAACTTATTGTCTGCACTCTAAGGCCAAGGTCTCCCGAAACCTGTTGTTTTAGGGTCAATAATGGCTTATCTGTAACCTATATCATTTAAGAATTCATGAATGTTGGTCAAAATTGGTACAATATTTAATTGCAGTATACTAAATTTGTCTGGTGATCTGAGCTTTTTAATGACTGTTTGTTTTTTAAGGTCATTGGCTTCCACAAAAACTGTCAGCTTTTGACCAAAAGTGGCTGGTTTGCAGCTTACATTTTTTTGACGTTAATCTAGTTATTAAAGTCAAATGGGTGTTTAAGATACATTTGTGGTGAGGAGACATTGTTTTCCTCTGAAAACATTTTTATTTATACCAGCATTCAGGGTACATCTGCAGAAAATATGAAATGTTACATACCCTGTATACAATATAAGACAGAAACTGGTAATGGAAGGTAAACATGAATGTATGTCATACAAGTAACATGCACAGCATGTTACAGCAGTTACATGATAGTCCTTTAATTCATCAATGAATAGCATTCCCGTTTGCCCAGCAAGGAATGATGGTCATGCTCATACAGATGGCCAGCCGCTGTCCTTCTGTATATGTAGACTATATTGACTTTTTCCTGTGCGAGTATGCACAGTACTTTGATTACATTGATTTTCTCACCTTATTTTATCGATAAAAGTTTATTTTTCAACATCCTCCACATCGTTAACCGCCAAAACATCAGCATTTTTGAAAGCATTATTGTTTCTGAAACAAAGTGGTGTGTAGTTTTCTCTGGTTAATGATGTGGACAACCATGCAATTTTCCTTTGAACACCACAGGGGTCTTCACTTTTTCCATAGGCGCAATGTTACACATGACCAGTAGTGCATGTATTCAATCGGAAATTTTGTTACGAAAACGAATGCGGATGAAAAAGTAAATATTTGTCCAACATACCAGAGATATTTGGACACCTTTTGAGTGTATTTTGATCAGTTTTTGTTGACTTCAAGAATTAGCTCTTTCAGTAGGCACTTTGCAATAGAAAACTGTAACCTGTCCTTTTACAATAACAAACTTGAAAGACACATTCAAGCTAAAAATATCGATAGCATACCTCGGGCTGACGTTCACTGTTGCCGCAGAAATTATCATATAATTATTATTTTTTTATTTATTTTTTTATGATTACTTACAACAGTTAAACAAATTTAATTAGTATAACGGTAAATTTTACAATAACAAATTTGAAAGATACATTAAAGCTTAAAAAAAAACCGATAGAATGTAATGGAATATAACCGGTTGTTAGGCAAACAGTTTCACCTCGAAAATGGCATCCGTTTGGTTGCTACGGGAAGTGACGTCATCCCGAGGTACTTAATTAAAATCTTGGGCCTTGTGGTTTTAAAGATTTTCCCTAAATAAGTCTATGTAAAACCAAAGGGCCCGGGGCGGGAGCATTTTGGCCCTAGGGCTATAATTTGAACAATCTTTATAGAGGTCCACTAGATGAAGTTTCATACCAAATATCAAAGACCTAGGCCTTGTCCCAAGCACAGGCACTTGGCCCGTTGATTTGTCTGAAAAAAATGTCATGAGTAAAAAAAAATTTTTTTCATACTGGTATAGTCTAGCTTTCTATACCAGTATGAAAATTTTTTTTTTTTTTTACTCATATTTTGACTTTAAACACATTCCACATGTTTTTCGGACAAATCAACGGGCCAAGCGCCTGTGGTTACTGGTCAACTCGTACCTAAGTCAACTCGTACCTGAGTCAACTCGTACCTGTTTTTGGTCAACTCGTACCCGTTCTTTGGTCAACTCGTACTCCCTAGTCAACTCGTACCTATTTTGGTCAACTCGTACCCCAGGGGTAGGTGGAGTACTCTATTTTTTTTGCCGAACAATAGTTGAAATGGGTTATAACTTACCCCGAGACATGTCTTGAGTTCACCGGAGGCCAGAAAGAAGTACTTTGGGTCCTTTTATTGTAACATGGTTTTCACAGCGCGGGGATTTGCGATCGCGCGCCATCAACCTGCTCTAGTTATTATTATTTTTATTATCATTATTATTATTATTTTAATGGTATTATTCACTTAAAACCAGTTCCGTCCCAGAAACCCACAAAGGGGTACCTTGTCAAACACTGCAGGCCCAGATCCGACGCCGCAGAACGCGGGGATATGCGATGGCGCACCATCAACCTGCTCTAGTTATTATTATTTTATTATTGTTATTATTATTATTATCATTATTATTATCATTATTTTATTATTATTCACTTTTAACCCATTCAGTTTCAGAAACCCACAAAGGGGTACCTTGTCAAACACTGCAGGCCCAGATCAGACGCTGCAGAACGCGGCGTCGTATGATCAGGGCCTACGCTGTTTGAAAAAGTTTAGCCACTTCCCGAATAAATTTTGAAGAAAACACAACCTGACACCCCTAAATTTCGAAATATATAAGATGGCAAATTCCATTTGGGTAGTCAAACACTGAATGCCCAGATCAGACGCCGCAGAACGCGGCGTCGTCTGATCAGGGCGGACACTGTTTGAAAAAGTTTAGCCACTTCCCGAATAAATTTGGAAGAAAACACAACCTGACACCCCTAAATTTCGAAATATATAAGATGGAAGATCCCATTTGGGTTAATTTAATTGACACTTTAGTTAATCATGTACCGATTAATGTGGGTGTAAAAAACGATTATCGGTACTAGTTTAATCTAATCGTCCTTCATTAAAGACTGATTTAATTGCTTTAATTTTGCCGGCGAGCGGCTGTTTTTGTTCTGACAAAACTTAAAACTAAATCCCAGTTTTACTATTAATCTATAAAAGTGGGTTTTAAGAGGGACAAATTCATATAGGCTTGCATTCGTGATGATTGTTTTTATTTAAGAGTTTTTTAGTTAAACGGTATAACAAATGTTTATAATTTAAGCAATAAAATTATATAAATAACTGTATTTATTTTTATTGTGCTACCTGTACATCCCGCTGTGTTTATACTCGCCGATATGTAACCGGTTTTGTCCGTGCAATGGGCACACCCCTAAACCTCACTTTATATAGAGAATTTCGGGTTTACGGGGGTATACATTATCTTTCTTTATTTATGCTCCAATACATAGGTTGAGGGTACTCGTTAGAGTCGTTCCAACTAAAGATCACAGCCTATGTTTGAAGTATAAATAAGAAAAAAAAAAGAAAAAAAACACGGATTTTCGTAAGAAAAATTGCCATTTTGGAGATGTGAAAAACGCACTATATTGCACGGGTGTGTTATCGTAAAGTAACAGTAATAAAGAATATGCAACATTTATGTTAGCCAACATTTATGTTTTGAGCATATATGAGAACAAATTATAATTGTATAAAGTTCTACATTTTATTTGCAACTGAGCATTAAATGTAAGTTCTACAATTATATTTTTCTAGTTATTTTCATTTACATATAAGGTTCGTCTTATGTTGAGCATGGTGTCATATACCAATCACATCCCTCTGGAGCATAGATTGTTGGCACTCGTTAGAGCTGCCCCACAGGGATAGTTCTAACGAGCACCCATAAATTATGTCTGGCTAAACGACCCTCCCTACGGCCTGCAGGGGACCATGGTCTCTTCACAGGTCTCGCAGGTGATCTGCTCCTGGGTCGTCTCCGTGATGGATCCCTTGGCTTGCTCACTGACTCCTTCTTCCTCCGAGGTGAGGTTCTACGACTGCCACTCTCCTTCTGTCTATGGGTTGAAGATACAGGGAAGGCTTTAGAGGTCGGCGGTCCTTCTACAGGCTTCTTCAGCGGTTCTGGGCTGGGAAAGCGCACTGGCGATCTTCTCCAAGCATCCTCCTCCTTGGTGGTTTCCTTGCTAGTCTCCTCGACAACAATGCTGCTGCCGGGGATATCCCTCCCCACGATCTGGCGTCTGGATACTGGACAGCCTGAAATGTCAGGCCTAAGTAATACATCCACATCACACTCTTGGATTGGTGGGGAATCACTTCTACCAGGAGAAGATGCTAATAAGGAGACTTCCTCCTCCGCAGAGATGACAATGTCTCTGGCCGCGTCGTACATGTGACGTTCAATGGATGGGTCGGTGTCCAGGCGTATATCCCTCACTGGACCAGATGGCATCGCAGACGGTTTCTTTGGCTGACGCTGCAGAGAACATAAATGTTGGTCTATCCACTCTGCGGAATGAAACTGCAGGTCCTCAGCTTGCCTTGCCACACTCCTCAGCCACTGTCTGTTTCCCTGGCGCCGGGCCAGTCTCGCTTGTCCCTCAAGAGCCTCCAAACGCATGTTGGGAGTAGCCTCCATGCAGAGCATCAGCTCGTTCACAATTCTGCTGGAACTATATAGTTCTTGTCTATCTGTCATCTCGTTGAGGGAACGAATGAACCTTGGCTGAAGGATAGTGGTGGGCTCCTTTGAACCTGCCATGCTGTAGTGTCTGCAAATATAAAGAAGACTAGGTTATACTGCCCTACCCCTGCGCTAGGGGTACCCATTAACTCGGCTGGTTCCCTCTGCATCCCTTGCAATGAAACTCGTCTATATCCAGTGCCTCCGTAGGTGTGATGTTCACGCACGCACCGTGGAACCATTCATCACAGCCGTCACACTGGATCATAAATCTGCCCTGCCATGGCCTTCTACAGGAGCAGTACACCGTGGCATCATCAGTTGCCACACTCTGAGTATCATCAGGATTCTCCAGCCATTTGATAACCCAATCTGGTAGGTCGCGATCTTTGCAGGACTTCATTCGATCATGGTTTACGACAAACATAGACTTTCGCAGCTGCACACGGAAGAGTGAAGAGGAGATTTTCTTCACAATCACTGCTGGTCCTTTCCAGGGTGCACACAGCTTCCTGCATTTACCCTTCAATACAGCAGTGTCCAGAAGGTACACGACATCACCCTTCTGGAAAACTCTCTGGAGGACGCCCTTCAAGTCATAGTCTCTCTTCATCCGCTTCAGTGACGTCTTCAGCTGCATCCTGGCTGCGTTGTGGGCTGCCTGGATGTTCTTGGTCAAAGTGGCCACATACTCATCTGTAGTTTGCCCTTGAACAGCTCGTTGTGGGAACATCAAGTAAGCCGGAGTGTTTACTTCTCTGCCCAACATTAGACGGTTTGCCGTATAACCTGTACTCCTATTGACGGAACTTCTCAGTGCTCCTGCAATTTGTTGCAGGTGCAAATCCCATTGATCTTGGGAGTTCTTGATGTAATACCTGACCGCGTTCATCAGTGTCCTGTTGTATCGCTCCACCTGAACATTGGCAGATGGTCGATATGGCGTGGTCCTTGCCTTGTGTATTTCCAAGGCCTCGCATAGAGCAGAGAACAGCTTGGACTCAAAATTCCTGCCCTGATCTGTGAAGATCTTGAAGGGGCAGCCGAACCTGGAGAAGAAGCTGTCGACTGCCGCCTTAGCTGTTACCTCAGCTGTCTGGGAAGGCAATGGCACACACTCCACCCACTTGGTGAACTGGTCTACCATCATCAATACATGTTCATTCCCTCTTGGAGTTTTAGGGAGTGGTCCCAAGAAATCAAGGTGCACCCTCTCCATAGGGGCACTGGCTTGGTATTCTTGCATAGGTACACGTCCATAGGCTTTGGCCTTCTTGTTTTGGCTACAGGCTGCACAAGTCACCACGTATTGTGTGATAACCTTGCCCATGCCGTGCCAAAAGAACTTTTCCTTCATCTTTCTACAGGCCCCTCAGTGCAATTATCTCCCTTCTTTCCTTTTACTTTCTTGGAAATTCTCATCGGCGACTCATCATCAGCCGAGGAGCTGTCCTCGGACTGACTACTCTTGTCACGATTCCTCCGAGACTTTCCCCTTGACAAACGCGGCTTCTCTTCTACTGATGAAATGTCACTCAGCCAAAGTTTTCGCCTTAATCCATCCCTCATCTCCTTCGCCCGGTGCAAATTGACTGACTTTTCAGCTGAGGAACTGTCCTCAAGCTTGAGATCTGCAGCCTTCTTTGGAGCTATCTTGGGTCTAGTTGGGACCGACAATGAAACAGGAAGTGCTCCTAAATCATCGTATCGCTCTGTTTTTGACGGCTGGGCATACCCCCTCCCAGTCCCACCAGGCCAGAGACTTTTTTCAATTTCTTTCTTAATCTGAGTTTTCACTAACTCAGTGTCAGAGTCTATCTTACCCCCCATAGCACCTTCCCCATAAATCCTATACTCATCCTCTCCCTCCCCATAGGTAGGATTCGGCATAAAATCAAGACATGCCAGGACTTCAGGCTCCAGTTTTCTAAGCAACAAGCTAGCAAGCAAGGACGCATCTACATTGCCCTGCGCCTCTCGCAAATCAATTAGCACTTTGGCAAGCTTGATGCCTACACCTGGGATCAGTTGCAACTCATTAGCATCTGCGAAATTGACCTTTATTTTGGGGACACTCGATAATCCCGTTATTATGGGGACACTCGGTAATTCTGACAGATCTTGATGCATTGTGAATTATTTAATATTTTACAAAAGTCAGAAAAGTTACCCAAAATGAAGTTGCAGGTAAATTTCTAAAGCAGATGATGGACAAACTGATTTTTGAGGCCACCAAGGCCTTGAAATTTGCGATAAATACAGTGAATGTATTACTTACCAGTTACTGTCCCACTCCACAACTCCCAGAAAAATACCTGCACTTGTCAGAGCCCACAGCCATGTAGTCTTGTCTTGCTCTATCCACCAAGTGAATTTTCTTTTCTGGAAACTGTCTTGTTCACAGCAACAAGGGGCAGGGGGTTGACTGTTTCTTTTTTGGAGGTGTTATGAGGGCCTAGAATGCTAGACTACCTCCACCAACACCTTGTTTTAGTAGGGCCGTCGGATGCCGACGGACCACGTACTGTCCAGGCGGGGCATTTGTGGCAATAAAATGACACAAAAAAATGAAATTTCACAATTTCAGCGCGGAATTCGATGAACGCTGCCACCAGTAAAGTATCTGGGTATTACCTGAATAAGATTGGTAGCGTCTAGGTCCCAAATACTTGTAGAATATTCTTCTCGGTCGTCTCTTTCTACGTTAGTCAACGTTTTCCCGCTCGCTGTCAATCCCAGAATGCCCCAGAGCCGGATCTCTTGCTTTTGTCCAACCAATGCACGACGTCGGTGAATCGGCCTACGCTGACCAACCACTACAGTCACTACAGACCATAAAGTTGACCTGTATATATGTACATACTAAGCCAAACTTACCCCAAAACAAATTTTATTTTTACTAAGGTACGAGTTGACTTAGGTACGAGTTGACTAAGGTACGAGTTGACCAAATTCGGGTACGAGTTGACTAAGGTACGAGTTGACTTAGGTACGAGTTGACCAGAAACCCCTGTGGTCCCAAGTTGTGGTTTCAGAGGGTGACAGGACATCTCGGCCCCTAACAAACTCGGCCCCTGACAAACTCGGCCCCTAGCAAACTCGGCCCCTACAAACTCGGCCCCTGATTAACACGAAAAAAACTGAACGAATCCCAGTATTATTTGGTATCATGTCATTACCGTTACCAGAAATGTTACGGAAATGACGACCTGAATGCCAGGGTACTTATGGAATGTAGTGCTGAAATCTCTCCTGTATTGGCCTTTATCTTCAATGAATCACTTGCCCAGGGCACTGTACCAGATGACTGGCGACAAGCAAATGTTACCCCGGTCTATAAGAAAGGGGAAAATGTGATGCAGCAAATTATAGACCAGTGCCGCTAACATGCATCTGTTACAAAACCCTGGAGCATATATTAGTAAGCAATATCCACAAGCACTTAGCCTTTGAGAGCATTCTTTCTGACTGTCAACATGGTTTCCGGAGTCAAAGGTCTTGCGAGGACTATTGTGCAGGTAAATTTGTTTGCAATTTTACAATGCCATTGTGAACAATCTTGATGGGGTCATAAACCGTGGCCACAAACAGACTGACTTGACCATCATGGACTTCGCAAAGGCCTTTGACAAGGTACCTCACCGAAGGCTATTATATAAACTAGCTTAGTTAGAATGGGATAAGTGGATCCACACCTAGGTGGATTAGCTCATGGCTCTCTGGGCGCTCACAACAAGTTGTACTTAATGACCAAGCGTTTTATCCATTCCCTGTTTTATCTTAGGTCCCCAAGGTTAGGTCCTTGGACCGCTCCTCTTTTTGGTTTTCATCAATGATCTCCCGGTCCGTTTGTTTGCTAATGATTGTGTCCTGTATAGGAACATTCATTCTCCTTCTGACTGTCTTATTTAACAAGATGACCTGGATCAACTTGCACATGTACAGAGGGAGGCCGATCGGCAGATGAAGTTCAATGTGGCCAAATGTCATTCAATGAGAGTGTCACGACACCCTCCGGTTAAGCGAATTAAGTTTGACTATACTCTTCTCCAGCAAATTTTGGAGCATGTTCAATCCGCCAAATACTTGGTATCACCATCACTGACGATCTTGATTGGGATCAACATATCTCTGAGATTACATCTAAAGCAACTAGGACTTTAGGATTCCTTAGACTTAAAGGATGTTGCATATAAAACATTGGTTGGCCCTCAACTTATGCATCACCCATTCGGCATCCCTATGTTAAAAACAGATTCAGCAGGTGGAGAAGGTGCAGAGGACAGCTACTCGATGGATCTGCAGGCGCTGGCGAAATAGAAGAAGCGTCGGTGACATGCTTAATGAGCTAGAGTGGCCATCCATGGAAGCCCGTCATGAACAGTCCTCTTTAACCTTCTTCTATAAGATACACTCTGATACAGTGATGTCAACACGTCCCAATTACAGCATCGGTTTCCGCGATCTTTTATCATGGATAAGGTTTCGTATTAAAAACGATAAATATGCTCAAACTTTCTGTGAACCCTAGCCACCCTACCAAATTGCTTCTCGGAAACAAAAAAAAATAGTATTTTAGGACATAAATGCTACTAGGGACTGAGTTTTTAGTTACGGAGTTGAATGGGGGCCGAGTTTGCTAGGGGCCGAGTTTGTCAGGGGCCGAGATCGTCAGGGGCCGAGTTTGTTAGGGGCCGAGATGTCCATAAATCTTTTAGAGAAGAAGATTTTTAAATATTTACTTCTTTCTGATAGATATGCTAAGTTAAATAAAGCTTCTTTATCGCCTATTTTCATGTTATATTTGATAGCTTGCTGCTATGATTCGCAAGATAGCATCATACAGACGAATTAAAGAGAAAACATTTTACCTGATATATGTTTACCATAATATTGGAGGGGAGAATACTCCACATGGTACGACTAAGTATAGCAACAACTGCAAAACTGCCACACAAGGTTTACGGTTCTATCTATCTATTCCCATACTGAGTCTGTCATATTTGACCATTACCTCCGTTGGGTGGGTGGCTAAATTTAGAATTTAGCACACAAAAAAATCATCTCTGGATGGTTCAGAATCAGAATCAGACTTGTTACTGGCGATACGTCAAATGACATTCATACACCAGGACCTTTGATATTGGAAGTTAGTGGAGCGTGATAGCTCAGTGGTTAGTGCACTTGCCTCTGATGCTGGAGGTCCCGGGATAGATACCCGGCAGCGGCGATAAAATTTCGGTGTCCGAACACGCTCCATTGGCATCATTTGCATGGATGAATGTCACAATGTGCACCGTCCCATGTGCAGGGAGAACCATCCCCTTTGCAGGTTTAAGATCTCTACCGTAATTACATGATTACTGTGTAGGCTTTCATCCTGCAAAGTAGAAGTGGAGGCAATGATCAGGAATCGATACAATTTACCCACAGCTCCCATCAGAGACACCAAAGGGAAAGAAACACAAACGTGAAACTATCTATCTCACACTGGTAAAGGCAAGCGCGCAGGGTAAGGAACAAACACACAGGATAAGGAAATTTTTCCGATCAGGATAAGCAAGAAAATGGCGGAATCGGCATCACATGTGCAGGTTTGTTGTTGTTCTGGGTCTCGTGTTATGGTTACTAATCAATACGGCTGCTCACATTAGCTTCACGGAAGACACATATTATTCACAAATTTATCTTCGATGGTCCGAATTCGACAGTTACAGCCAGTCAAACGGAGAACCGGACGCAGTGGAGCTACTCAACCACGAAATTTCATTATTTTACATGAAACGCTCTTCTGGGAAGATGGCATGCACGTTTTTGTTGGTTGTAGACATACACATGATAAATCGGACTGTTTCAAATACGATTTAAGGAAAAATGTTAATTGGAAGGCCCACAGTGAGAAATCCTAGTTCCATTTTCAATACAACGCTCACGGGCAAGGAAATGGGTACAACGCATATGATAAGACACAAAATTTTCCGGGGAAAATGGTAGTTGTATGGTCGCAGCTCTAGTAAATTTCCATCTCAGATTAGGTTTTCCGATATTAATAATTAGTCCAAAATAGTTTAAAGCACCAGTTGTGACCTTTAGGAAACGTTCAAAGTGTGTGTGCCTTGTCTTGGCATGTGCAATGCTCTAGTTCTAGCAATATAATACATCCCCACCCCACTATGAATCTAGGACGATGTGGCCGGAACGATTTGACCTAGGACAATTCGGCCAAGGCCAATTTGGCGAGCAAAAAATATTGGGTAGGACAATTTGGCCAGGTTTATATAATGCCCAGTTAAAATTGACAATTTATTGTTTTGGGTTTGTTTTCAGTAATGTTTGTGGAAGGAACATTTTAAAGAAGATTTTAATTAAAATCAATTAGAAATTTTATTTTGTTTTAAACTATACCTTTAAGCCTGTGATATTATGACTGGTCAAAATCGTTAGTAGCAAAGACATACTAATTGATAACTTTACAAAAAATGGATAAATTTAATGATTTTGTTTAAACTTGTTAGAAGACAAGATCAACTCGCACATGGTTAACGGGCTGACTCATTTGTTGACTGGTCATGTTTCCTTGCTTTCTTAATTACCTTTTTCATACTTAAATCGTTGGTTTTGTTTGTTCGTTTGTTTGATTTGAGGTTTAACGTCCCCGTCAACACTGTAAAGATAATTTTGGAGACGCTGCTTCCAATTTTGTGGGACTTTCACCCGACATTGAGATGAAATGATATCTCAAGCCCTGTCGCCCAATGAAACCAATAGGGTTTATTAGCATGGACGGTCCACCTCGTACTGCGGTTCCTGGACAGGCTTAGATCCTCTAAGCGGTTTACCAGTACTAGTGTACGGGCCGGATTCAGCTCTGCGTGGAAGCATCATGCAGCCTATATATTTCTTCAAGCCCCTATGGCCGGGTGTTCGTTCGTGTACATTGTGATACTTTTCATTTACTCTTAACATGGACCCACAACATATTTTTAGGATTTTGTAAAACAAACCCTTGTTAGGATGTGTTCCAAAGATAATTTGGGATAAACTTCCTTATTTCTTGTCAGTAGTATATGTTGTGGCTGCACGATATAATCGCCTCGGATTAGGCAACAGTGTATTCTGTACCCACAACAATGTTTTGAATAATGTTTGCAAACAGTGTGGATCAAGATCACTCTGCACACACAAGTTTTAGACACAATTATAAAATGAATTGAAGGTATCTGAGTATTTTCTGTTTTATTTTATTTTTTGTCTCTCCTATCTCTCTAGGCCGGCCTCGGTAGCTCAGTCGGGTGCGCGTCTGACTGGACGTGGGTTCGATGCCTACTGGGGTCGGCAACATTCTTTCGTGGAGACTGATCAAGAATGTGCACCATTCTAGTTAACCGCTTATGTTTAGATAAAATGACCTGCTCATTTTTGAGTCGGTCAGTTTACCTATCCACATTTTTCCTGGGCATGCGTATACGTAAGCGGTTAGCCAGTACAGTGCATATTCTTTCGCTAGAAATTTACAACTGCCCTTCTTGAATCAGTGGAAGGCTATAGAAAAAGTTTCATGATCTATCTCCTCGAAAGAATGTTGCCGACCCCGGCAGGTATCGAACCCGCTTCCTCCTGATAACCAGTCAGACGCGCATCCGACTGAGCTACCGAGGCCGGCATAAAAATTCAGTTACCAATACATGAACATACTTTAAATTGCCATAACTCCTTTCACAGTAAAGATAAATATATGTTGTTGTTACTCATGTCCTTAGTTAGAACCCAATGAATAATTTGGTACTTGTTTCATTTTGATCCCGTAATGTTTCATTTGTCGCATATCTCCATGATAATGCAAGTGGGTGGGGTAACTAGATACGACACACTTAGTGTACAAATGGTTAGCAGTGCTACCTGATATATTAATGCGCCAATTGAAACCTATATAATTAGGTGCTTCCAAGGGCACTTTCTATTGTCTTTTTCATTCGAAGGGATATACTTTTATCACACTTCTCTTACTATTTTCGTCATAATTTATTAACTCAATACAGACACATCAAAAGTCAAGTTATTCTGAATATACATGAAGACGAAACAATTTGTTTCTGTATGTTTCAATTAACTAAGCCTGTTAGCAAGTGAAACGATACACACTGAAGAGGATTTGAGTGGTGGCCAGAAAGGAGCCAAATCATATCAGGCCCTTAAATGACCATGCAGTAGGTATGTCTCACGAAAATGGCGAGGTTATCTACCTTATTTTCAGCAAAAGAACAAACATACAATTTTCTACAAGAAATACTGCATGGACATATATATCATTTCTCTAAATCATGATCGCGATGAACCCAATCCATCTATCCCCCATAATTGCTAGAACCAGAGCAATGCGCATGCCAAGACAAGTCACACAAATTTTGAACGTTTTTTAAAGGTCACAATTGGTGCTTTAAACTATGTAGGACTAATTATTAATATCGGAAAACCTAATCTGAGATGGAAATTTACTAGAGCTACGACCATACAACTACCATTTTCCCTGCTAATTTTTGTGTCTTATCATATGCGTTGTACCCATTTCCTTGCCCGTAGGCGTTGTATTGAAAATAGAACGAGGATTTCTCACTGTGGGCCTTCCAATTTCCAATTTTCCTTAAATCGTATTTGCAACAGTCCGATTTATTATATGTATATCTTCAACCAATAAAAAAGTGCATGTCGTCTTCGCAGAAGAGCGTTTCATGTAAAATAATGAGATTTCATGGTTGAGTAGCTTCACTGTGTCCAGTTCTCCGTTTGACTGGCTGTACCTGTCGAATTCGGACCATCGAAGATAAATTCGTGAATAATATGTGTCTTCCGTGAAGCTAATGTGAGCAGCCGTATTGATAAGTAACCATTACACGAGATCTAGAACAACAACAAATATGCACATGTGATGCCGATTCCGCCATTTTCTTGCTTATCCTGATCGCAAAAAATTCCTTATCCTGTGTGTTTGTTCCTTGCCCTGCGCGCTTGCCTTTACCAGTGTGTATCTATCTTCTCATACTGAGTCGGTCATATTTGGCGGAATCGAGACAATTCATCGACAAGACAACTCATCGACAAGGTTTTTGGAGACAATTCATCGACACAGTTGAAGACAACTCATCGACACCTTTTGAAGACAATTCATCGACACATTTGTGTGACGGAAATTGGCAATCATAGGTAATTAACGGTAATTATAGATAAGTAGTACAATGTATTTGATTGATCTGTGAGGGTTAAAAATACAAATACACATGTAGGATAAAAATTTGAGTAATATGATAATCGTTATGTTTGTATGGCACACGCCAATTAACAAAAAAAAATCGAGTAATGATGTAATTGATTGTTTGTCCATAATTTATATTAACTGGCACGTGCCCTCAAAATAAGTATGAAATAAACGAATAGATAAATGAAAGAAAAAAGAAAGAAAGAACAAGAAAATATATAAGAATGAACGAAAGAAACAAGACATATAATGTCTATGAATGAAAGAAAGAAAAATAGATTGTCAGACAGACAGACAGACAGACAGTTTAAAAACGCATATAAAGATTCACCAGTATTACACGTTATACATACACACATACATATGAACGTGCGGACGGGAGGGTGGGCGGGCAGACAGACAGACAGACGGAGACAGACAGACAGACAGTTAAAAAACTCTTATAAAAGCTTACCAGTATTACACGTTCTGTGCTGCCAATTGTCACAACCATCACACTGAAACGCATGCTGCTGCCGATGAACTTCTTGAACACACAATACACAGAAAATCCACAATGAAGAAGAAGAAATTTTAGTCAAAATTCCCTATAAAGCCCTTGAGGATATAAACGTATACATATAATGTGATGGTGATAACGACATGTGTGTGTGTGTGTGTGTGTGTGTGTGTGTGTGTGTGTGTGTGTGTGTGGCCGTAGTTACCAGGTTCCCTGTACATTTTCTTTTATATCATGTTTTTAAAATAAAATGCGTAAGTTTATTTACGGCACCCATCCTGTGCGGTTAAAATGGTCTCTTAATTGTCATCAATAAGCCAAAACATTGAAGTAATATATTCTAAATTCGTTATTTTTACATAAACGTGATAATAAATCATTTTATTTTCAAGACATTGTCTTCATTTTATCAGCTTGTGTATAATTTCATTATAATAATGTGTCGATGAGTCGTCTTCAAAAAGTGTCGATGAGTTGTCTTCAATTGTGTCGATGAATTGTCTCCAAAAACCGTGTCGATGAGTTGTCTTGTCGATGAATTGTCTCGTTCCCTATTTGGCCATTACCTCAGTTGGGTGTGTGGCTGAATTTAGAATTTAGCACAAAAAATCATCTCTGGATGAGTCCTTAAAACTATTTACAATCCAAGCACAGAGGTATCCTAAAACGCATACCTCTGAGTCTCAATCTTATACTGTTGGGAAACAAACTCCGTGGTAGCTATCATTTGTGCTTACGTCACACGTTAGGAAGTTTGTTCGGGTACGATTTATGTTCGGAAAACAGGTATTTCCATTTCTTTCTTCAATACCTTCCATTGGAGAAAATTGACACGTAGCGGTGGAGCGTGATAGCTAAGTGGTTAGTGCACTTGCCTCTGATGCTAGAGGTCCCGGGTTCGATCCCCGGCAGCGGCGATAAAATTTCGGTGTCCGAACACGCTCCATTGGCATCATTTGCAGGGATGAATGTCATAAAGTGCACCGTCCTTCGGATCGGGACGTTAACTGGAGGCCCCCCTGCGCAGGGAGAACCATCCCCTGTGCAGGTTAAAGATCCCTACCGTAATTACATGATTACTGTGTAGGCTTTCACCCTGCAAAACCTGGAGTGTATGTAATATACACCTGCGGTAATAGTCAAATGTGACCGACGCAGTATCAGAAGATAGATAGATAGATAGCGCAGTAGGTGGCGCATAAATTCCCATTTCTTTGGCTACTTTCATTATCTGTGTGCTTACCATGGTTACCGAGAACACTTGGGACAAAACTCCGAAAAACTGACTGTTAGCGAACACGGACAGTTCAAGAAAATCCTCTTTTTTCATAGCCCACAGAAGAAAAGTTCTGAGAACAGATTCGATTTGAAGCACCTTTGTCACTTACCTACACCCATCCCTTTGACAGCAGCAGAAAACCCCTCGTCGAAGTGTTGGAAGAGAAAAAAGTAATAAAATGATAGCGTGCACGGACTTCGGCCACAAGCAAAGTGAGATAGCTTCCACGTACAGGATCTTTCCTGAAGGGTTTTGCAGATTTACAAACACGCTTGATGTGCATATTTTCTCTCTTTTTAGCTACACGGAGTTCGTTTTCTCAATGGGATAAACTTTATATATAGATTCAAAATTAGAGTAAATTGTTTAACAAAAACTAGGTTTCATTTTTTTCTCAAAGCGAAGATTTGTATGGTGTCAGTCGCTTTCTAGTTCAATTAGCAAAGCGACTCGCAATTTGTTTAGTGTGGTTCAGCGATGTTCCATTTGATTCTACGAAGAGCGTTGTTTGTTTTGGAGCTTGAGGGCCCATTCAACACTATTTTAGGTCATTTTTGAGCCGGTCAGTTTACTTCATTCACACCTTTCCTGGGCAGGCATATACGAAAGCGGTTAACCGCTGCAGTGCACATTCTTTCGCCAGAAACTGACAACTGCCCTTCTTGAACAGCGGAAGAGAGAGAATGACGGTAAAAAAGATTTCATAATCAATCTCCACGAAAGAATGTTGCCGACTACGAAGAGTGACTTCCGAAAAATGAGAAGAGTGTCAGTATTTAAATCTACAACAGGTCTACAATGAAAGCGAGTGTTTTTCGTTCGTTCGACGCATTTTCGTTTGGTTTCCTTGGAGTTGTACGTCCCAGTCAACATAAAGTTATATCGAGCAAGACAGTTTACGTAACCACATTTTATCTTCTCTGCAGCTGAAGTTGTGCCATGTGGCGGCCGTAAAAAGTCCAACCGTACATCATCCAAGTCCAAATTATATTTTCTGGTTCTTTGGGATAATTGACTTCATTTAGAGAATTTATTTATCTTTACTGCAGCTGCTGTTATGTCCTGTGTCGGCCGTACAAAGTCTCCCCGTACATCATAATAGTGCAGATTATATTTTCTCATTGAGTTCATTTTGAATAATATGGAAAATAGAGTTCGGCTTAAGCCGGTGCCATTGTTGCACATTTCAGTACTGGTCATGAATAGACTCAATAAAGTAGAAGTAAAACAAAGATAAGGAATCGATATAATTAACTTACTCCATCCATCAAAGACACCAAAGGGAAACAAACACAAACATAAAGCGACCAGACCATAATGGAATCCTAAACAAAGGGAGGCCATAAAGACAGTTACTTTCCCACAAAAGAAAACCTGTCTGCTATTTTCGTTTATTTGGTCTATTCTTTGCGTCCAAAGAATCTAACTATTCAGAATTTATTTATTCATAGGTAGTCAACCAGAACTGTGGAAATTATTTTGCCAGAGGCTGACACCTGCCTTTCTTGAATCCGCAAGAGAGAAAGAGAATTACCGAACAAAAGATTTCAATGTTGCCTAACAGGCGGGGATCGATCATCAGTCAAACACGTTTTCGATAATTTTCTGAAAAAGGGGTAGTCCTTTAAAACTGAAAACTATGGGTTGTGCAAGATTTTTCTTTGCCCGACTAGCTTATTTCGGCCGACCGGGCCTCATCAGTAATCCTGAATTGTTCCCTTTTAAAATCCCGGAGTCCAATAAATGATTACAAAGGACTAGTAAATATGTATAAACCACTGAGACCATTACCTGATTTACCAGCATATGCGAGAACATAAAGGCCCGGTCTATATGCAAAATGTGTAAAGTAGTCTGTATGTGCTCATATTCATATCAGAAAAAAAGCTGATCCACAGACACAAAAAAGCGATTTAGCAAAATTCATACATGTATGTTTACTTGTATGCGGGTCGGTTTCAACTCTGCGTGGAAGCACATTGCAGCCCATCTATTTCTTCAAGCCCCGATGGACGGGGCCGAGCCATTTTAGATATCGGAACGCAACGATTTAATCAATTTGGAATCGTCATGTCGCCTGAATGTCCACACCAAATTTCCCCTTCATCTAACATTGTTCTGGACATGTCGAAATTGTTAATTTTACAACAGACGGGCTTATGTGCAGACGATAGACGGAAAACGGACAGCAAACCACAGCATAATGTTACCGATGCTCCAGATGTGCAACAAACAGAAAATAAAAATAGCCTACATGCGTACAAGTATTCAATGAGCTTCCACGGACACGGATTGGAAAGGATAGCTTCCACGGATATGATGAAGAATGTTAGCTTCCACGGACGAGTACAAAAAATGTTAGCTTCCACGGACATGGATTTCCATAAACAAAATTCATGTATTAATCATTGTTGCTGCTAGTAATATATAATCAGCATATATTTATTTGCCATTTTACCTGTAAAATTATTTATTGCAGCCATAGAACACAAGCCAGCAGTGTGTCGTTATTGTGGTAAAATTTTTCGGAGCCGTTCAGGTCTAAGTGACCATGAAAGGAGCCATATCATTCAGGCGCCATACAGATGATGTACCAACTATATTCATATACTAGTGACACACGATGGCCTTGTCAAACGTGTGGCATCGATATTCGCTCACGCCTTACAGTTTGGGAGGTCGTTTGATAAATTTCAAGATGGCCGCTATGGGCATCTTAGATTTTGTTTGTTTTATTTGAGTTATGACGTCCCCGTCGTCACTGTAAAGGCCATTTTGCAGACGTTGCTTCCCGATCAACTGTTACCCGACATTGAGATGAAATGACATCTCAAGCCCTGCCACCCAATGAAACGAATAAGATTTATAAGCATGGAAGGCTTAGATCCTCTGAGCGGTTTACGTAGCTCTCACCTTTCTACTTGACAATATTTACATAAGATTTGGTACTAAGTAATTTAGACAAGTTGTGGGTATTCTGATATGTAATAATTGCGCACCCATTGTGGCTGATCTGTTTTTGTTTTGTTATGAGAGATAAAAATAAAAAATGAGTTCCTTTAAGAGCAATGAAAACATTCATAAGAAAGAAGATGGGCCATACTACGTAGTTTCGGCTAATAAAGCCTCATCAGTGACCCTGTAATGATCCGGCAAATAAAGCCAGGGGAAACATACTGCAATTTTGCGAATTTCGAATAGGCAGTCGATTCAAAGACTGATATAAATCAAAATGGGGTCCAAATAAGACTTCATGATGTTCCTTTCTGCTGAAAACCAGTCTGAAATCATTGAAGCTTTTAGCTCCACTTCTCGATATTTGGATTATTTATTAAATACTAACAATACTTATTTCGATGGTTTGATCAGTCAAATTCTCACCTCCCCCCCCCCCTCCCCTGAACTTCAGGTGAATAAAACGAATTCTTCTGATACCGAGGCCCCGATTTTGGATTTACATCTGTCTTTTGTGGATGGGTTTGTTTCTTGCAAAGTTTATGATAAACGCGATGATTTTGATTTTGAGATTGTAAATTTGCCTTTTTTTGGATGGTGATGTTCCTCGTACGCCATCCTATGGCGTTAATATTTCGCAATTAATTCGATTTTCCAGAGTGTGTAGTCATGTACATGATTTCAACACTCGTAATAAATTGTTAACTGATTAACTTCTTAATCAGGGTTATCGGTACCATAAACTACGCAAAGCCTTTTCAAAATTTTATAGACGTCATTCTGATTTAATTTCAAAATTCAATATTGGACTTAAATCTCTTCTGCAAGAAGGTCTATCGGAACCCGAATTTTATGGTGACTTAGTATATAAATTCAGAAAAATATATAACCGCAATGACTTCAGCACCCAATTTCGTAAAATCATTCTTCGATATAAAAACATTGGCTACAACATAAGTGTTATACGACAGCATGCATGCATGGTAGTTAACCCAGTCACGGTTGACAACTTTGCTTCTCTTTTTAATTGCAAGCTGGTGGGTCAGGCCTCAGATTCTATGACGGTTCTAGCGCAAAGGCTTACTGAGAATTAGAGAGATGTAATTCAATGTAATAGTTGTTGGTATCTGATGTTCTGTCTCTGGTCGGGTCCATCGGAGTCTAACTGTTAGTTTTCTTTTGCTCCAGCATTTCAGTGGTTTCTTGCTGTCGAGTCCTCACCGTTGTTTCGTCTCTGTGTTTTTTTATATTTTGTGTTCACGGAGATGTTGCACTGATGAGTTAGGATGCCTCTATGTGGACTGAACTATTTATTTGTTTCATTTGTGACGGAAGTAAGGGCGAGGATTGTGGCCACGTAAAACCGTTTCAAGTCCCCAGTGGAATTCGTTTCACTGACCGTTCCAATGCGGTTCTTCTGTCGTGGTTTATTTGTGTTATGGTTTGTCTTTGGGTGTTTGTGTCGCTTATATTATTTTGTTTTGGATAGCCGATTGGCCATTCTGTGGGAAAGTAACTGTCCTTTTGGCTTTCCGCTATTGATGTTTCCATTAGTTTCTGTTGTTTTATGTTTGCGTTTCTTTCCATTTGGTGTCTCTGATGGGAGCTGTGGGTTGTATCGATTCCTGATCATTGCATTCACTTCTATTTTGCCAGTACTTGTATTAGGAGATAGTATTCCTTTAATATACTAGAGAGGTTTAAACATAAGTTCCCTTTTTTATAAGTGCTTTATTATCTCTGTTCTCTCCACGGTAACTGATAACAATTGGAACACGTTTTCCTTAACTAATTGTCCTGACTGTTTTCAGTTACCACAGAGGGCACAAATGCAGCGACAGAAACAAATGAAAGGAAGATCTATCGATACACAGAGGTGATAAAGACATACTATCACATTACATTGATTCATATTTTTCCTATTGGTGAACAGCGAATTCGAGGAGTTACTATCAAAAATAGTCTACCCATGCCTTTGCAGATTTGTTTTGCTGCAGAAAGACTGGGCCAAACTAGTTAGTCTGGCCCAGAAAACTTGAACACTTCATATTTTCCAGTTCTTTGGTGTATTCCTTGCTCACAAAGGATAGTCCTTTTATAGAACATATTTGTTACAGCATCTGCATGGGGGCATGATTGGTATGGCTTCTTTCATGGTCACTTAGACCTGAACGGCTCCGAAAAATATTTCCACAATTATGACACACTGCTGGCTGGTATTCCATGTATGCAATTAATAATATTACAGGTAGAATGGCAAATAAATATATGCTGAGTATATATTGCTAGTAGCAATAATGATTAATACGTGTATTTTGTTTATGGAAACCCATGTACGTGGAAGCTAACAATTTTTGCACTCGTCCGTGGGCGCTAACATTCTTAATCATTTCCGTGGAAGCTATCATTTTTAATCCATGTCCGTGGAAGCTAAATTTTAAGACTCGTGTGCATGAAGGCTATTTTTATTTAGTGTATGCTGTACATCTGGAGCATCGGTAACGTTATGCCGTAGAGGGATCTCGATCATCTACCAGACCATGGTAGCAGAAGTCATAGTGTGCACGTTCTCCCCATGATTTCCATGTTCTTTCACCGGTGTGATCGAACGACGTCTGGTAGATGTTTGGTTGACTGGTACACATTTATTTCTTAAATAGAAGTCTGTGTAGCAGTCTAGACACAGGGTGCACACTAATGTCCGGGAATCGCGAGGAAAATGGGGGTTAGTGATGCGTTATCCCTAATATCTCCACTTCGGGTGGTTAGAATTTAGTAAAATTAGTATCAAATAAAGTTTAAAGCTCCATTCTAAAAGATTAGAAAAATAACAATTTAGAGGTCAATTTTTTAAGTTAATTTGTCCGGGAATAATTCCCGGACAAATTAACTTCAGAAATGGACCCTTAAAGTGTTAAACATGAAAAATAATCTTTAATAATATTTTAGAATGGAGCTTAAAATTTTATTTGATACTAATTTTATTAATTTCTGACCACCCGAAGAGGAGATATTATGGATAACGCACCACTATCCCCATTTTCCGGACAAAATACCAACCATTTCCTGGACGATTCGCGGACATTAGTGTTCGCCCTTTCGCCGCCATCTTTGTTACGTACGGTGTGACGTATCTACCAGAGAAACCCACGCTTTAGACTGGTTCGACCAGAGTGACTTCAAAACTTTTCCCGCCATGCTACCAGACCGCTACCAGACTGAGTTCGATCAAACCTTGGTTAACCACTGGTTAACCATGGTTAACCATGGTACCTGATCGAACTACTTCGTAGTTTGCTGTCCGCTTTGCGTCTATCATCTGCACGTAAGCCCGTCTGTCGTAAAATTCACAATTTCGACATGTCCAGAACCATGTTAGATGCAGGTGAAATTTGGTGAGGGCATTCGGGCGACATGTAGATTCCAAATTGTTTAAATCGTTGCGTTCCAATATCTAAGATGGCTCGGCCCCGTCCATCGGGGCTTGAAGAAATAGATGGGCTGCATTATTCTTCCACTCAGAGTTGAAATCGATCCGCATAAAAGTAAACATACATGCATGGATTTTGCAAAAATCGCTTTTCTTCCTGATATGAATATGAGCACATACAGACTACTTCACAAATTTTGCACATAGACCGGGCCTTTATGATCTCGCATATGCAGGTAAATCAGGTAATGGTCTCAGTGGGTTATATATATTTACTAGTCCTTTGGAATCATCTATTGGACTCCGGGATTTAATACGGAACAACTGAGGGTCACTGATGAGGCCTTGATGGCCGAAACAAGCTAGTCGGGCCCAAAAAAAATCTTGCACACCCCATAGTTTTCAGTTCCAAAGGACTACCCCTTTTTCAGAAAATTATCGAAAACGTGTCTGTCTGATGATCGATCCCCGCCTGTTCGGCAACATTGAAATCTTTTCTTAGGTAATTCTCTCTCTCTTCTGCGGATTCAAGAAAGGCAGGTGTCAGCCTCTGGCAAAATAATTTCCACAGTTCTGGTTGACTACCTATGAATAAATAAATTCTGAATAGTTAGATTCTTTGGACGCAAAGAATACACCAAAATAGACGAAAATAGCAGACAGGTTTTATTTTGTGGGAAAGTAACTGTCCTTATAGCCTTCCTTTGTTTAGGATTCCATTATGGTCTGGTCGCTTCATGTTGTGTTTCTTTCCCTTTGGTGTCTTTGATGGATGGAGTACATGTATGTTAATTGTATCGATTCCTGATCTTTGTTTTACTTCTACTATATTGAGTCTATTCATGATCAGTACTGAAATGTGCAACAATGGCACCGGCTTAAGCAGAACTTTATTTTCCATACTATTCTAAATGAACTCAATGAGAAAATATAATCTGCACTATTATGATGTACGCGGAGACTTAATTCCTCTGGCTTTCTTTGCCGGATCATTACAGGGTCACTGGTGAGGCTTTATTAGCCGAAACTACGTAGTATGACCCATTTTCTTTCTTATGAATGTTTTCATTGCTCTTAAAGGAACTCATTTTTGATTTTTATTTGTACGGCCGACACAGGACATAACAGCAGCTGCAGTAAAGATAAATAAATTCTCTAAATAAAGTCAATTATCCCAAAGAACCAGAAAATATAATCTGCACTAGGATGATGTACGGTTGGACTTTTTACGGCCGCCACATGGCACAACTTCAGCTGCAGAGAAGATAAAATGTGGTTACGTAAACTATCTTGCTCGATATAACTTAATGTTGACTGGGACGTACAACTCCAAGGAAACCAAACGAAAATGCTTCGACAGATTGAAAAACACTCAGTTTCATTGTAGACCTGTTGTAGATTTGAATACTGATCCTCTTCTCATTTTTCGGAAGTCACTCTTCGTAGTCGGCAACATTCTTTCGTGGAGATTGATTATGAAATCTTTTCTACCGTCATTCTCTCCCTTCCGCTGTTCAAAAAGGGCAGTTGTCAGTTTCTGGCGAAAGAATGTGCACTGCACCGGTTAACCGCTTTCGTATATGCCTGCCCAGGAAAAGTGTGGATGAAGTAAACTGACCGGCTCAAAAATGACCTAAAATAGTGTTAAATGGGCCCTCAATCTCCAATACAAACAAACGCTCTTCGTAGAATCAAATGGAACATCGCTGAACCACACTGAACAAATTGCGAGTCACTTTGCTCATTGAACTAGAAAGCGACTGACACCATACAAATCTTCGTTTTGAGAAAAAATTAAAACTAGTTTTTGTTAAACAATTTACTCTTATTTTGAATCTATATATAAAGTTTATCCCATTGAGAAAACGAACTCCGTGTAGCTAAAAAGAGAGAAAATGTGCACATCAAGCGTGTTTGTAAATCTGCAAAACCCTTCAGGAAAGATCTTGTACGTGGAAGCTATCTCACTTTGCTTGTGGCCGAAGTCCGTGCACGCTATCATTTTATTCCTTTTTTCTCTTCCAACACTTCGACGAGGGGTTTTCTGCTGCTGTCAAAGGGATGGGTGTAGGTAAGTGACACAGGTGCTTCAAAGCGAACCTGTTCTCAGAACTTTTCTTCTGTGGGCTATGAAAAAAGAGGATTTTCTTGAACTGTCCGTGTTCGCTAACAGTCAGTTTTTCGGAGTTTTGTCCCAAGTGTTCTCGGTAACCATGGTAATCACACAGGTAATGAAAGTAGCCAAAGAAATGGGAATTTATGCGCCACCTACTGCGCTACGTGTCAAATTTCTCCACTGGAAGGTATTGAAGAAAGAAATGGAAATACCTGTTTTCCGAACATAAATCGTACCCGAACAAACTTCCTAACGCGTGACGTAAGCACAAATGATAGCTACCACGGAGTTTGTTTCCCGACGGTGCTGTGCGGGCTTTGAACTCCTCTGCAGTCTTGGAATTCACCGCAGAAGATGGAAGACTATTCCACTGAGGAATAGTTCTAGGGAAGAAAGAGTTTTTCAGGGCATCACTATAGGACTGGTACCTACGATACTGTGAGGTATTTGCTCTTGATGCCCTTGTCCGGGCTGACACTGTTGCAGGGGTCAAATACCTATCCTTGTTAATTGATACTGTACCAGAAAGTATCTTGTAGAAGAAGGTTAAGGAGGACTGCTCACGACGGGTCTCCAGGGATGGCCACTCTAGCTCATCAAGCATGTCACCGACGCCACCTCCATCCCGCCATCGCCCGCAGGCCCACCAAGCAGCCGCCCCGCACCCTCTCCACCCGCCGAATCTGAGTTTCAACATATGGATGCCAAATGGGTGATGCATATTCAAGCCGAGGGCGAACCAATGTTTTATATGCAACATCCTTTGTCTGCCGAGGTGCAAAAGCCAAATTACTTCTAAGGAAACAACAGACACTAAGGGAAACATCAACAGCGGAAAGCCAAAAGGACAGTTACTTTCCCGCAAAATGGCCAATAGGCTATCCAAATTAAAATAATGTGTGTGTGTGTGTGTGTGTGTGTGTGTGTGTGTGTGTGTGTGTGTGTGTGTGTGTGTGTGTGTGTGTGTGTGTGTGTGTGTGTGTGTGTGTGTGTATTCGGGTTTAACGTCGCTTTCAAGAATTTTTCAGTCATATCACGACGGTGTCTGGTTGCGACAGGGAGCTCAATGCTCACTTTTATAGTGCTGCCTCATTAAAGTATCATGTCCCAGACACATTACATGCTACCACACCCAGTCACATGATCCTGACACTGGGTCGACCAGTACTAGGTAAATCTGAGTGCCAAGCGAGGAGCAGCTAGTACCATTTTTAACGACTTTGGTATGTCGCGGCCCGGGATCGAACCCGTGACCTCCCGTTCCCCGGAGCGGACACTCTACCAACTGAGCTATCGGGGCCGGTAAAAAAAATAATAATGTAAGCGACACAAACACCCAAATACAAACCATAACAAAAATAAACCGCGACAGAAGAACCGCCTTGAAACGGTCAGCGAAAATGAATTCCACTTGAGTGGGGGTGCTTAAATCGATTTTACGGGGACACTGATGAAGATTTCGCCACAGGAAACCAAGTGTTCTATTCACATTCGCCTTTGTACACAAGTTGCTAATGTGTGTATTCCATCTCAAATCGAGAATGATTGTCACACCAAGGTATTTAATGAAATTCACATTTTCGAGGACCGTTCCCTCTAAGCCTCAATTGCACGACCCGCAGAAAAAGCAACCGACTGTGGTCGGTTTTTTCTAAGAGTGCCCTAAAATCACCGTGTCATTCTGTCATTCTGTTAGTCTGTCAGTCTGTCATTCTGTCTGTCCGTCCGTAACCCGTTTGTGAAAATTGGTGATAGTGACTTAACCGCTTGGAATATTTAAACAATTTTTGGCATACTGATAGATATCAATGAGATCTAACCAATGAACTTACGAAATATTACATTCCATTTAGTATAGCCTCGCCGAGGCGAAAAATGTGAAAATTTTCGAACATTTTTGAACTGCTTCTCCTCGGAAACCGTTGGGCCGATTGAAGTCAAATTTCATATGGAGCCTCTATGGGATGGAGGAAACCATAATTTGCTCATGGGGTCAAGGTCACATGACCAAAATGGCCGCCAAGCCATATATGGTTTGTCTGTCTGTCCGTCCGTAACCCGTAAGTGAAAATTGGTGATAGTGACTTAACCACTTGGAATATTTAAACAATTTTTGGCATACTGATAGATATCAATGAGATCTAACCAATGAACTTGCGAAATATTACATTCCATTTAGTATAGCCTCGCCGAGGCGAAAAATGTGAAAATTTTCGAACTGCTTCTCCTCGGAAACCGTTGGGCCGATTGAAGTCAAATTTCATATGGAGCCTCTATGGGATAGGGAAACCAAAATTTGCTCATGGGGTCCAGGTCACATGACCAAAATGGCCGCCAAGCCATATATGGTAAAAACCCTTCAAAAATAGTCTTCTCCAGAACCACTGGGCAGATTTCCACGAAACTTGATAAATAGCATCTGGGATGTAGGCCTATCATAAATTGCTAAAATGGTGACCCTGGGTTGACCTTGACCTTCTTTGGGTCCGTCCGTAACCCGTTTGTAAAAATTGGTGATAGTTACTTAACCGCTTGGAATATTTAAACAATTTTTGGCATACTGATAGATATCAATGAGATCTAACCAATGAACTTACGAAATATTACATTCCATTTAGTATAGCCTCGCCGAGGCGAAAAATGTGAAAATTTTCGAACATTTTTGAACTGCTTCTCCTCGGAAACCGTTGGGCCGATTGAAGTCAAATTTCGTATGGAGCCTCTATGGGATGGGGGAAACCAAAATTTGCTCATGGTGTCAAGGTCACATGACCAAAATGGCCGCCAAGCCATATATGGTTTGTCTGTCTGTCCGTCCATAACCCGTTTGTGAAAATTGGTGATAGTGACTTAACCGCTTGGAATATTTAAACAATTTTTGGCATACTGATAGATATCAATGAGATCTAACCAATGAACTTGCGAAATATTACATTCCATTTAGTATAGCCTCGCCGAGGCGAAAAAAGTGAAAATTTTCGAACTGCTTTTCCTCGGAAACCGTTGGGCCGATTGAAGTCAAATTTCATATGGAGCCTCTATGGGATAGGGAAACCAAAATTTGCTCATGGGGTCCAGGTCACATGACCAAAATGGCCGCCAAGCCATATATGGTAAAAACCCTTCAAAAATAGTCTTCTCCAGAACCACTGGGCAGATTTCCACGAAACTTGATAAATAGCATCTGGGATGTAGGCCTATCATAAATTGCTAAAATGGTGACCCTGGGTTGACCTTGACCTTCTTTGGGTCCGTCCGTAACCCGTTTGTAAAAATTGGTGATAGTGACTTAACCGCTTGGAATATTTAAACAATTTTTGGCATACTGATAGATATCAATGAGATCTAACCAATGAACTTAAGAAATATTACATTCCATTTAGTATAGCCTCGCCGAGGTGATAAATGTGAAAATTTTCGAACATTTTTGAACTGCTTCTCCTCGGAAACCGTTGGGCCGATTGAAGTCAAATTTCGTATGGAGCCTCTATGGGATGGGGGAAACCAAAATTTGCTCATAGGGTCAAGGTCACATGACCAAAATGGCCGCCAAGCCATATATGGTTTGTCTGTCTGTCCGTCCGTAACCCGTTTGTGAAAATTGGTGATAGTGACTTAACCGCTTGGAATATTTAAACAATTTTTGGCATACTGATAGATATCAATGAGATCTAACCAATGAACTTACGAAATATTACATTCCATTTAGTATAGCCTCGCCGAGGCGAAAAATGTGAAAATTTTCGAACATTTTTGAACTGCTTCTCCTCGGAAACCGTTGGGCCGATTGAAGTCAAATTTCGTATGGAGCCTCTATGGGATGGGGGAAACCAAAATTTGCTCATGGGGTCAAGGTCACATGACCAAAATGGCCGCCAAGCCATATATGGTTTGTCTGTCTGTCCGTCCGTAACCCGTTTGTGAAAATTGGTGATAGTGACTTAACCGCTTGGAATATTTAAACAATTTTTGGCATACTGATAGATATCAATGAGATCTAACCAATGAACTTGCGAAATATTACATTCCATTTAGTATAGCTTCGCCGAGGCGAAAAATGTGAAAATTTTCGAACTGCTTCTCCTCGGAAACCGTTGGGCCAATTGAAATCAAATTTCATATGGAGCCTCTATGGGATGGGGGAAACCAAAATTTGCTCATGGGGTCCAGGACACATGACCAAAATGGCTGCCAAGCCATATATGGTCTGTCTATCTGTCCGTCCGTAACCCGTTTGTGAAAATTGGTGATAGTGACTTAACCGCTTGGAATATTTAAACAATATTTGGCATACTGATAAATATCAATGAGATCTTATCAATGAACTTGCGAAATATTACATTCCATTTGGTACTGCCTCGCCGAGGCGAAAAATGTGAAAATTTTCGAACTGCTTCTCCTCGGAAATCGTTGGGCCGATTGAAGTCAAATTTCATATGGAGCCTCTACGGGATGGGGGAAACCAAAATTTCCTCATGGGGTCCAGGTCACATGACCAAAATGGCCGCCAAGCAATATTTGGTAAATACCCTTCAAAAATAGTCTTCTCCAGAACCACTGTGCAGATTTCCACGAAACTTGATAAAAAGCATCTGGGACGTAGGCCCATCATAAATTGCTAAAATGGTGACCCTGGGTTGACCTTGACCTTCTTTGTGCCTAGGTCAAACTTTGACACATATGCTTTTGTGTTGGATTTTATCCTGCAAACGATTCAGAATACAGTACTAAAGTATAAGATATATTTTTGCTCCTTACGATAAGGCGCATTTATTAGGGGAACCGTTTTATGTCCTGGTCACATGACCAAAATGGCCGCCATACCCATATATGGTAACACTCATAAAGCTAAAAACATCCGGCGGGTCGTGCACTTCAGCTGAAGCACTGGTTTTATTTATTCTTTTCCTAGTTATCTGCATAATATTACATTTAACGGGTTGACATCTCATGTCCAATTTCGTGCCCAACATCCTTATCTATCTATATCCTTTTGAAGTTTAATTGAGTCCTCAGTATCTCTGATTTCCCGATAGCAAACACAGTCGTCTGCGAACAGCCTTATTTCCGAGTCAATGTCAGTGGAAATATCATTCATGTACAGGGAGAATAGCAGCGGACCAAGAACAGTCCCCTGGGGACCCCAGATAAAACTGGCGCCCAAACTGAAGATTCGCCATTAACAACAACACGCTGTTTTCTGTAGCAAAGGAAGGAATCTATCCATTTGAGAGTCTTCCCTCCAATTTCATAACCAAATAATTTGGATTTTTAAAAGTAGTTCATGAGGAGGGGTGTCGAAAGCCTTCCCGAAGTCCAGAATAAATGTGTCGCCCTGCCCACCCCCCCCCCCCCCCCGTCCCCTTTGTACAAGACCAATCATTAATAACCGTGCTCAACTGAGTTTCGCAACTATGCCTTTTCCTAAATGCATGTTGTCTGTCTGACAAAAGTTTTATGTTCATCCAAGTGGGCCATAATGTTTGAGCAGTCTATGTGTTCAAGAAGACTATGTGTTCGACCAACGAGGAGGGTTTGTAATTTACGCTTGCACGTAATCCTCGTGAGAGGGTGTAGCAGTATATAAAGAAAGAAAGCCATATTCGACTGGTAAGTTTCGTGAAATTCCACGCAGGAGGTCCAATCAAACGAGTGTTTGAGTTTTACGTCCCACCAACAGCTAAGGTCATACGGAGACGGGACCTCGGTTTAAAGACTCATCCGAAAGTCTGGAGAAGCCCGGGATCGATCCTGCGATCCCTGGTTTACAAGGCGAGTAGCGTAACCACTGCACCACGGAGGCTTCTAGGTCCAATCAAATATGAGCTATTTTTCAAGTACATATAAGTGATCGTGAAGCACGATTCGATGTAAAAAGTCGAATCTCCCGAGCATCACGATCGCTTAAAAGCTTGACACAAATAAACTATTTGATTGGACCATGTGACCGGTAGACTGCTACACAGACTTCTATTTTCAGTAATAGATGGTCTGTGTAGCAGTCTTGGTAGGAGGATTCGACTAAAACTAACTGGTTCCCAGTTTTCTTTGAAGTAGAACCAATATTTTGTTTCGTAGGCATTGGTAGGCCTACAAGGGGGAAGGTGCAATAAAAGAAACAGCAACCCAAATTTCCTCTTGTCAACTCGCATCGTAATTTTTTTAGCTCACCTGGGCCGTCCGTCCGTCGTTCGTCCACACTTTTGACCAGCAATATCTCTGCAGCCTGCAGGCTGATCTCAATCAGTTTTCTTGTGAAGGCAGCCTGGATTGGGTGGTTTGGGCAGGAATCTACGGCCCGCGTTTTGGACCGTTATATAATGTGTACTCAAGCTTTCTCTGTATGGTATTCTTGCATACACCTAATTGCAAATTTCTGGCCCCAAATCGCATTTTCAAACTCCAAGCGGTGCCCTTCGAGAACAATACCTCAAACAAAACGGCATCCTTTCATGCTACACCCAGTAACACAAATCGCTGTACGCAAAAGGTTCGACTCAGCCAATCTGATTACAGCAAGTCTTAGCACCGCCCATCACGTGTACGTGACATTCACCACTTTAACTGACAGGCTAAACTTACTTGACGTTCAAGATGACCGGCCACTAAAGAAAAAATAAATAAATAAAAATGGAATGAAACGAAAATCAATCGAGCGATCACCGCCTTTTCTTGAATCAGAATATTTGGCGTCGTAAATTGCAGTAATCGGGAGACAGAATTTAATTTAATCTTTCTGCGCCAGACCACAGCGATATAATTCTTTCTAATTAGGTATATCTAGCCTAAATGCGCTTCATGTTTTAAGATTTTACAGATGAATTTTACAACGAATAGTGGAGACTTAGGTCGTTCGGTGCACCCATATAATTAATTTATACATGTAAATCAGTGTTTTTTTACTGTCGTCGACAAATAACATGCTACCTTTTTGGTACATGTACACCATATCATGTTCCGTTAACTCAAGTCAACGGGACAATGAAGGTTACTTGCCGTCGTCATGATTTATGGCTGCTTGACATTTGAGCAATAACGACCGCCATGCAAACTTATTGACTTTACGTATCCCGCCATCCAGTTCAATCAACAGTTTTCACTAGTAAGAAAGAATATGGCGTGTTCCATTAGGATAACGTACCTCAGCAATACACTGCTTCGTTCCATGGCTCTAGGAATGGCATTTATCGGATGACAATGTTCTTATTTATCCTCCACACATAGATTGTTGGTGCTCGTTAGGACCTCAGTTAGAACCGCCTCAGTGAGTATGATGCGGTTCTAACGAGCACCCACATCGGAGTAGTAACATTATGTTAACAAGTCCATGAAATCTATACTCTGGTAAACCCCACTTTATATAGGGAAAGTGGGGTTTACAGACGTATACATCGTTGTCTTATTTCTGCTCCAAAACAGAGATTGTGGATACACGTCAATATCGCAGTTATAAAGGAGTATCCACAATATATGTTTTGGGCGGACAATGAGGCGGTTATTACGAGTACCCACAATTTATGTTTTGGGCAGAAATAAGAAAACTATTACCAATTATCACTTGATACATGCCATTTTCTTGACCTTATCTCATAAACGCAAGTTATCTTAATGATGAGAAAAGTAATGTATTCCCGTGTTAACTCCACTTTTTCCCAATATAAAGTGGGGTTTGCCGGGGGTGTTGTTAATTTGGTGTGGGTCGTGTACTCCTCAGCAAATGGAAAAAGTACGTCACTCGGCTAGGGTATTTCCGGCCAACCTTTTCCATCCCCTGCTTACCCGAGCATGAAATTTGAAATGCTGACCTAATCTATACTGTGTAAAAATATCCTGATAAATCGAGTTGAAATTCAAAGACCTGAAACAGTAATGGCAACTTGCCACCTTTTATCAATGGCTCATATCAAAGATATTACAATAGGTAGCAGTAAAATGACAAAAGAAATGATAACGCGGATCGGAATCAAAACCGGGTGTGCAAGTGGTCATAAGCGTTTGATTTATTTCCCAACATTTTTAAACTTCATGCTCGGGTAAGATGGGCACAAAAAAAGTTTTAGCCTCGCGCCCTTTTAAGTTTAGTTAGGTTATTGGATCACGCTGCGATCTTATAGCCTGAAACGACAAGCGTGCGCTTTCAATAGGTCTTTGAATCATAAATGATAAAATCGTCAAATAAAGTCAATTGAGCAAGTGATTTAGTTTTATTTGTAATAATACTATTGTCAGAAAAAAAAATAGTTATTTTCTTTCTACAAAAAAAAAAAAAAAAAAAAAAAAAAATACTTTAGGTACAATATATAGACAATCGATATACCGGCCCCGATAGCTCAGTTGGTAGAGTGTCCGCTCCGGGGAACGGGAGGTCACGGGTTCGATCCCGGGCCGCGACATACCAAAGTCGTTAAAAATGGTACTAGCTGCTCCTCGCTTGGCACTCAGATTCACGGGGTAGAGCTAGGACTGGTCGACCCCGTTTCAGGATGATGTGACTGGGTGTGGTATCATGTAATGTGTCTGGGACATGATATTTCAATGAGGCAGCACTATAAAAGCGAGCATTGAGCTCCCTGTCGCAACCAGACACCGTCGTGGTATGACTGAAAAATTGTTGAAAGCGACGTTAAACCCGAATTCACACACACACATAGACAATCGATCATCAAAGCAATCGATCATCTTAAAAAGTTTGACGACATTCACCCTGAGCAGACATAATAGACAAAGTGAATCTTTGATGAGACTTAGTAGGTTGGCAGGCTTATCGGAGACTTTGCTGGTCGCAATATCACTTGGACGAAATTATCATCAATTGGTGTGGTTCATGTTACACATGTCCCAAGTTGGATCTACCTTTTAGTTTGTCTTTCTTTTACTGTAGGAAATTTCTAACGCAAAAGTAAATGCGATTTCACATTTTCTTGTCCAGTCACGTGCTTAGTTTTTTTTTGTAGGCGGTTCTTTGTCGTGTCAGTCAAACTGTGGCAAAATTGTTGGCTAGGCGGCGGTTCTTTCATGTAGATAAGAGGTAGCGATGACGCTATTTTTGGAACATCTTGACAGCTGTGATGAGTTTTGTTTCTTTGAAGTTTACTCTTGACGTCATCTAACCGTTGTGACGGAAATGGTACTGGCGGGTTCCTAAATTGAAATTGGGTAAATCCGAACATAAATCGTACCCGAACAAACTTCCTAACGTGTGACGTAAGCACAAATGATAGCTACCACGGGGTTTGTTTCCCGACAGTGTAAATGTAAATTGGTCAGGTATGCTTTTGTATGTCATTTCATTCTCCCTTGTACTTTCGCTTTAGTTATCCGAGGGAGCGGGGTTTTCTTTTGCTCCAGCATTTCAGTGGTTTTTTGCTGTCGAGTCCTCACCGTTGTCTCACCTCTGTGGTTCTTTGATTTCTGTGTGCACGGAGATGTTGCACTGATGAGTTAGGAGGCCTTCATGCGGACTGAACAAATTGTTTGTCTGGGTCGCGGCGGAGGTGGGGGCGGGGATTGTGGCCACGTAAAATCGATTTAAGCCCCCCAGTGGAAATCTTCCACTGACCGTTCCAAGGCGGCTCTTCTGTGGCGATTTATTTATGTTGTTGTTTGTTACTTACTGTGTGTATCACTTGTGTCTTTTAATTTTGGATGGCCATATGGCCATTTTGTGGGAAAGTGACTGTCCTTATGGCCTTCCTTTGTTTAGGTTTCCATTATGGTCTGGTCGCTTAATGTTTGTATTTCTTTCCCTTTGGTGTCTTTTATGGGTGGAGTAAGTTAATTGTATCAATTCCTGATCTTTGTTTTACTTCTACTTTAATGTAACGTCAACTCCCGTCCGCCCCGTCTCTCTCTCTCTCTCTCTCTCTCTCTCTCTCTCTCTCTCTCTCTGGTGAATACATTGAAAATTCACTACCTGAAATATTCATATCTCTCTCTCTCTCTCTCTCTCTCTCTCTCTCTCTCTCTCTCTCTCTCTCTCTCTGGTAAATACATTGAAAATTCACTACCTGAAATATTCATCTCTCTCTCTCTCTCTCTCTCTCTCTCTCTCTCTCTCTCTCTCTCTCTCTCTCTCTCTCTCTCTCTATGCATGCGGATATTGATATCGACATAGTGACACTGAAGTGCCCGCGTCGAAGCTTATGTTCTCTCTCTCTCTCGTTTCTTTCTTTCTTTCTTTCTTTCTTTCCCTCTTTCTTTCTTTCTTTCTTTCTCTCTCTATCTCTCTCTCTCTATGCACGCAGATCTTGATACCATATTGATCCCATATTGACATTGATGCGTTCGTGCCGAAGCATCGTTCGTGCCGAAGTGTAGCCATCCAGGTACTAACCGCATTCTCCGTTGCTTAACTTCGCGAATAAGCCAACCACTCTACCCGCGTCGCTAAAAGAGCCGGCTCCTAAAGCAAGGCTGTAGAAGTGGTATTTATCCATAACCATACCATTTCTCCCCCTCATCTCTCGACTTCGTCCGAAGTCACACATGCCTCACAAGGCTAAACCCGAGGGTGGAGTCTATGTAACAAACCATCGGCACTGTTTCCATCCCACCGCTGCCACCAATGTAGCGTGTACCGGGTCGTCCACGAAGTCAAGCAACGCGGTCACCAATCCAGGTACTAACCGCGATATCCGTTGCTTAACTTCGTGAATAAGCCAACCACTCTACCTGCGTCGCTAAAAGGCTTCCCTTATCCATAACCATTACAGAAGCAAGTGTTCCGGTTTTTCGGGATTTAGTCAAACCTACCCGTTCTGTGACCAATGCATTCAAAGTCGTCACGGAGCGGGTATTATAGGAATGGTCTTCGTCTGTTCGTCCGTCTGTCTGTCTATCTGTTATTGTTGTCATGGCTATGAAACATATATCATGTCCAAGCAATTTGTATTTATGTATACTCTTCATGTGTCCTTGTAAGATCTGGATGTAAATAGTGTACGCTATGTTAGAAGTTACGTTAATTAGGTACTTGAATATTGAAATTAAAAAAAAAACTTTAAAAAACTTTTCCTCCTTAACTAGTGGGTGGATTTTGTAACTATTTCACAGAAATGTTCCTCGAGTAACCCTCTACCAAAATTACTCAAACCGTTCCGCTCGGGTTAACAAGATGGCGGCCAGAGCTAAAAAAGAAAACCTATAAACGACTTCTCCTTCTTAACCAGTGGATGGATTTTG
This sequence comes from Lucinisca nassula, assembly GCA_963580285.1. Classification (NCBI taxonomy): domain Eukaryota; kingdom Metazoa; phylum Mollusca; class Bivalvia; order Lucinida; family Lucinidae; genus Lucinisca; species Lucinisca nassula. The sequence continues at coordinate 47,878,801 of OY757017.1, forward strand.
AAATTATTTCACGGGAATGTTCCTTGGGTTACCCTCTATCAAACTTGCTCAAACCGTTCTGCTCGGGTGAACAAGATGGCCACCAGAGCTACGAAACTAGAAAAAAGAAGCTTTAAACGACTGGATTAAACGACTTAACTAGTGGAAGGATTTTGAAATAATTTCAGAGGAATGTTCCTTGGTTGACCCTTTACCAAAATTGCTCAAATTATTCTGTTTGGATGGCCATCTTGGCAACCAGAGCTAAACATAGTAAAAAAAAATTCAAGCGACTTCTTCTCCTTAACTAGTGGATGGATTTTGAAATAATTTCACAGGTATGTTTCTTTAGTGACCCTCTACAAAAACTGCTCAAATGATTCCTTAACCAGTGAATGGGTTTTTACATGATTTTACAGGAATGTTCCTTGGGTGACCTTCTACTAAAATTGCCCCAACCATTTCGCACTAATGAACAAGAATAGAAAAAAAGAAACTTTAAACGACTCCTACTCCTTAAGGCGTAATAAATAGCTGTGTTTCAACTAACATGCTAAAAATGATCAGTAGGTAGGTATGGTGGCATATTTCTGTCACGAGATAGCTAGGTTTGTTTGTTTGATTTGAAGTTTAACGTCCTCGTCAACACTGTAAAGGTCATTTTGGAGACGTTGCTTCCAATTTTGTGGGACTTTTACCCGACATTGAGATGAAATGACATCTCAAGCCCTGTCGCCCAATGAAACCAACAGGGTTTATCAGCATGGACGGTCCGCCACGCACCGCGGTTCCTGGACAGGCTTTGGTTTTCTTTTGCTTCAGCATTTCAGTGGTTTCTTGCTGTCGAGTCCTCACCGTTGTCTCACCTCTGCGGTTCTTTGATTTTTGTGTTCACGGAGATGTTGCACTGATGAGTTAGGAGGCCTTCATGCGGACTGAACAAATTATTTGTCTAAATCGCGACGGAAGTAAGGGCGAGGATTGTGGCCACGTAAAATCGATTTAAGCCCCCCAGTGGAAATCTTCCACTGACCGTTCCAAGGCGGCTCTTCTGTGGCGATTTATTTATGTTGTTGTTTGTTACTTACTGTGTGTATCACTTGTGTCTTTTGGTTTTGGGTGGCCATATGGCCATTTTGATGGAAAGTAACTGTCCTTATGGCCTTCCTTTGTTTAGGTTTCCATTATGGTCTGGTCGCTTAATATTTGTATTTCTTTCCCTTTGGTGTCTTTTATGGGTGGAGTAAGTTAATTGTATCAATTCCTGATCTTTGTTTTACTTCTACTTTGCATATCAGGGCTGTTTTGTTTGTGCCGTGTGGCGGCTGTAAAAGATCTCCCCGTACATGCATTTAATGCTCTTATTTTTCCAATCCTCAGGGATTGCTTATGCAATTGCTTTTCACTGTTCCATCAATTGACATCCTTTAGATACCTGTTGAAGGTCATTATTAAACCGATGTTCGTTCCTCGTTGTATAACAACTGCTTGTTTGACATCCCTGTAAGATGTTTTGTGGGCTTTTGTTGTACCTTCCTTCTATTCGAAGGAATCTTCTTCAGTAATTTTTTATTTATTTAATAACCGGTATGAACATCGCTTTAGTTTTGACGGTATCACAACCATATTAACCAAAATGAGTATTACAAATACATTTAAAATATCAATATCACCCATTAGGTTACACTCTGCTTCTTCTGTACGGATTCCCCATTCTATTAAGAACTTTAATACTATGTTGCTTTCGGTATTGGTTAGACCCTTAAATTTGTCTTCTGTAACTTCAGTTAATCTCAAAGGAGCAGGCAATACCACTGTTTTTGGGAGTAGTCTTCGTATAAGACTATCTCCTCTCAAATCGCCCATCCTTCGAAAATATACTAATCCGTGGAAAAGAAGTGGAATGTATCCTAGTATTTCTAAGTGGTGCAGATGTTGTTCGCATTTAAGCACTGCGTCTACCGTTACTTCATCTGTAAACGGTAGACGCTTCTCTGTAGTTAACATGTCTGATTTGACATGACAGTCTACAGATTTAATTTATCTAATTACTTGACGTGCTGCAAACTGTAATATGCAGTACGTCGGTCAAACTAACCACATGCTTAAAACTAGATTGAACGAGCATTATCGTAGAATGAGTAAGCCTAAGAAAACTGACACTTTCTTGTACCGTCACTTTCGACGTACAGGTCATTCTGTAAATAACATTGTTATACAAACAGTGGAAAAACTTTATTACGATGCAAATTCTACATCTAGATTCAAAATAATCAAAAGACATGAAGCTGAACTGAAATGGATTAAATTTTTACAGACCCCTTTTCCACTGGGATTTAATGACAACATTTATCATGAGGATAATATTTCCAGAATGCCGGACTTTGATATTTTCTCACTCCTGGAATGTCGAAAACGCAGAACTAGATCTCACGGCACCAGGAAAAATGGTAACTTTAAACGTAAATCACGTGCGTTTAAACGAAACAATACTAGACTGAAGTGACTGTCAATTATATTATTAAATCATGGACGCCACTCTATGCTTTCATTTTTAAGTTCATTACCCGTTTCTGTTTTACGTCTTCTGGACACCGAGGCGAATAAATTCTACGATAGTTCTCATCAGTTATATGATGCGGCTCTCTTAACTAGAGGCTATACTCAGCATACTCTCCGTCCTTACATTGATTCTGAAATTAATCATAAACGCCATTTCTTCAAAATATCCTTCATTAATAAGGATATGGATTTTATAGATTTGCCCAGTATCTTCCGTGAGAGATCGGTGCTTTCTTCCATTCCTGCTTATTTTCAAAATACTGAAACACCTATAATTTGCTATAAATATAACAAACCTGTTAGATCTATCATTTTTAATTTCATTAAACTTGTTTCAGATCTTGATATTGATACTAATACTCCTGATTCATGTGATTGTAAAAACTCAAAGTATTGCTATCCTGCTGCTGGTCATGTAATTACTGGCAATTTGAAAATTATTCCTGATTCTAGGATAAGGAATATAATTTCTAAAGGACCGAAATATCGGTTTCCTTCTAAAATTGATTTCAGTAAATGTAGAGATGAAATCGCTGCTTCCTTGAATGAATTCGGTAATCGATGGTGTAAGCGAGAGTATGTTGAGCATAAAGCCCTTAAGGACTGGAAACTTAGCATTTTAAAACTAGTAAATAAACGCATTTCTTTCTATTCTCAAAATACTAACTTATTACCTCCTAAGCCCAAGACGTCTTTACGTCATCTTAAACTAGGTATTCAAGAATTTCATAAGAAGTTTGTTTTGGTCCCTGCAGACAAGGCCGCTAACAACGTCGTCGTTGTGTGACGGCTCCACTATGTTGACACGCTTAAGCAGGAGCTTGGTGGTACTAAGGCCTATGAACTTCAGCCTTTAGCTGAAGAGAGAGCTATAGTAGATAAACATGTTTGTCTTTCAGCCACCAAGTTTGCTGTGTGTGTTAACGAAGGCCAACTCAAGCTTCCTACGCTATACTGGTTACCAAAACTTCATAAAAAAACCTTACAAAGCACGGTTTATTGCAAATTCTAGCTCTTGCACTACAACTGAACTTTCTAAATTATTAACTTCCTGTCTTACTGCTATTAAAACGCATGTAATTAAATATTGTGATAAAGTCTTTGAAAGATCAGGAAGAAATCTGTTTTGGTCTATAAAAAATTCGAATGAGGTTTTAAATAAATTGAAATCTAGACATTTTCGTGCTTCTAGTCTGTCTACCTACGATTTTTCCACTCTTTACACTACACTTCCTCATAATCTTATAAAAGAAAAGCTTAATGATTTAATTGAATGGGCTTTTTACAGAGAAGATTCTCTCTATCTTGCATGTAATGTCAGAAATGCATTTTTCACTTCTAAAGAGCATAAGAATTATACACTTTGGACATGTCAGAAAGTGTGTGATGCCCTCACCTTTCTACTTGACAATATTTATATTAGATTCTGTACTAAGTTATTTAGACAAATTGTGGGTATTCCGATGGGTACTAATTGCGCACCTCTTGTGGCTGATCTGTTCTTGTATTGTTATGAAAGAGACTTCATTTTGTCGCTTTCCATTGATAACCAATCTGAAATTATTGAAGCTTTAAGCTCTACTTCTAGATATTTAGATGATTTATTAAATATTGATAATACCTATTTTGATGGTTTGATCAGCCAGATTTACCCCCTAGAACTTCAGTTAAATAAAGCAAATTCTTCTGATACCGAGGCCCCGTTTTTGGATTTACATCTATCTATTGTAGATGGATTTGTTTCGTGCAAAATTTATGATAAACGCGATGACTTTGATTTTGAGATTGTAAATTTTCCTTTTTTGGATGGTGATGTTCCTCGTGCGCCATCCTATGGCGTATATTTCGCAATTAATTCGATTTGCTAGAGTGTGTAGTCATGTAACTGACTTCAACACTCGTAATAAATTATTAACGGCTAAACTCCTTAATCAGGGTTATCGGTACCATAAACTACGCAAAGCCTTTTCAAAATTTTATAGACGCCGTTCTGATTTAATTTCAAAATTCAATATTGGACTTAAATCTCTTCTGCAACAAGTCTATCGGAACCCGAATTTTATGGTGACTTAGTATATAAATTCAGAAAAATATATAACCGCAATGACTTCAGCACCCAATTTCGTAAAATCATTCTTCGATATAAAAAGATTGGGTACAACATGGATATTATACGACAGACTGCATGCATGGTAGTTAACCCAATCACGGTTGGCAACTTTGCTTCCCTCTTTAATTGCACGCCGGTGGGTCAGGCCTCAGATTCTATCACGGCTTCAACGTAAAAGCTTATTGAAAATTAGAGAGATAATGTTGGTTGGTGCCTGATGCTCTGTCTCTGGTCGGGCTCATCGGAGGCTAACTGTTGGTTTTCTTTTGCTTCAGCATTTCAGTGGTTTCTTGCTGTCGAGTCCTCACCGTTGTCTCACCTCTGTGGTTCTTTGATTTTTGTGTTCACGGAGATGTTGCACTGATGAGTTAGGAGGCCTTCATGCGGACTGAACAAACTATTTGTCTAAATCGCGACGGAAGTAAGGGCGAGGATTTTGGCCACGTAAAATCGATTTAAGCCCCCCAGTGGATATCTTCCACTGACCGTTCCAAGGCGGCTCTTCTGTGGCGATTTATTTATGTTGTTGTTTGTTACTTACTGTGTGTATCACTTGTGTCTTTTGGTTTTGGGTGGCCATATGGCCATTTTGTGGGAAAGTAACTGTCCTTATGGCCTTCCTTTGTTTAGGTTTCCATTATGGTCTGGTCGCTTAATATTTGTATTTCTTTCCCTTTGGTGTCTTTTATGGGTGGAGTAAGTTAATTGTATCAATTCCTGATCTTTGTTTAACTTCTACTTTAGATCCTCTAAGCGGTTTACCAGTACTAGTGTGCGGGCCAGATTCAGCTCTGCGTGGAAGCATCATGCAGTCCATATATTTCTTCAAGCCCCTATGGGCGGGGGCTTCGAGATAGCTAGATAGGTATCACGATAATTTAGGAAAGTATCGCGATATTTTTTAGTTTTCTGCCAGATAACAGAAAATTTTATCGCGATAAATTTAACATTATTATCTTGCTTTTTTCATGATGGTGTCCAGAATTGCCACGAGGTAGCCAGATGACTATCGTGATTATGTCAAAACTTATCGCGAAAAGTGTCAAGTTTCCTGAAAATATATCGCAATAATGTGAATTGTTATCACGATTTTTCGCAATTTAAATTCTGATATCTATAAATAGATCATCCGCCAAAACGCGAATGACTAAACACCGTTACCGCTCCGTAACACGTATGGTAATAAGTCGTTACGCGCCAAGACGTTTGCCCTTGGTCGATGTCACTCCCTTCTAGTAATGTCTATGATGGCATGTAGCTGCCATCGAGATGCGAGATCCTACTTACTATGTTGACATTAACCCGTAATTTTTGTGATTGCACGACCCGCAGAAAAAGCGACCGACTGAAGTCGGCTGATTTTCTAAGAGTGCCCTAAAATCACCGTGTCATTCTGTCAGTCTGTCTGTCCGTCCGTAACCCGTTTGTGAAAATTGGTGATAGTGACTTAACCGCTTGGAATATTTAAACAATTTTTGGCATACTGATAGATATCAATGAGATCTAACCAATGAACTTGCGAAATATTACATTTCATTTAGTATAGCCTTGCCGAGGTGAAAAATGTGAAAATTTTCGAACTACTTCTCCTCGGAAACCGTTGGGCCGATTGAAGTCAAATTTCATATGGAGCCTCTATCTGATTGGGGAAACCAAAATTTGCTCATGGGGTCCAGGTCACATGACCAAAATGATCGCTAAGCCATAAATGGTCTTTCTGTCTGTCCGTCCATAACCCGTTTCTGAAAATTGGTGAAATTGACTTAACCGCTTGGAATATTTAAACAATTTTTGGCATACTGATAGATATCAATGGGATCTAACCAATGAACTTGCGAAATATTACATTCCATTTAGTATAGCATCGCCGAGGCGAAAAATGTGAAAATTTTCGAACTGCTTCTCCTCGGAAACCGTTGGGTCGATTGAAGTCAAATTTCATATGGAGCCTCTATGGGATGGGGGAAACCAAAATTTGCTTATGGGGTCCAGGTCACATGACCAAAATGGCCGCCAAGCGTAAAAACCCTTCAAAATAGTCTTCTCCAAAACCACTGGGCAGATTTCCACGAAACTTAATAAATAGCATCTGGGACGTAGGCCCATCATAAATTGCAAAAATGATGACCCTGGGTTGACCTTGACCTTCTTTGTGCCTAGGTCAAACTTTGACACATATGCTTTTGTATTGGAAAAGTGAGAATGCATTTTATCCTGCAAACGATTCAGAATAAAGTACTAAAGTATAAGATATATATTTGCTCCTTACGACAGGGCGCATTTATTAGGGGAACCGTTTTAGGTCAAGGTCACTTGACCAAAATGGCCGCCATACCCATATATGGTAACAATAATAAAGCTAAAAGCATCCGGCGGGTCGTGCACTTCAGCTGGTTTCAATACATATTTTGTAGGTACAAATTTGAATTTTATTTTTTAGATTTTTGTTTGTTTGATTTGAGGTTTAACGTCCCCATCAACACTGTAAAGGTCATTTTGGAGACGTTGCTTCCATTTTGTGGTACTTTTACCCGATGAAATGACATCTCAAGCCCTGTCGCCCGATGTCTAAGCGGTCTATCAGTACTCGTGTGGTCAGTTTCAGCTCTGCGTGGAAGCACCATGCAGCCGATATATTTCTTCAAGCCTCGATGGGCGGGGTTGTTTTTTAGAGCTATTAGGCTGTTGGAAAACACTAGTAGCAATGGCCGACAGTAAGCTCTCTGCCATATTTTATAGCCCAAAGGACTACTGGAAGGGGGTCGCTGCCATTGAGAAGCTGGCGTCTGCAGCCAAGGTGAGTGAACAACGGGCTAAGGACTGGCTCAAAAGACAGGCTATCTGGCAGATCTACCTTCCTACCCCACTGCACATGCCACGGCCAAAATTAGACATCGCCACGCCGAACGAAGTACATCAGGCGGATCTGCTCTTTCTGCCACACGACCGAGTTGGGCGGAAAACCTTCCGCTACACTCTAGCGGTCGTTCACGTCGCCAGCCGTTACAAGGTGGATGAGCCCCTGATCAGCAGGACTGCGGCAGAGGTCGCTGGTGGCCTGGCTCGGATTTGCAAGCGGAGCCCGTTGAAGTGGCCCAAATTGCTCCAGGTTGACCCCGGCCGTGAGTTCATGGGCTCTGTCAGCAAGCTGTTGACAAAGCACTCTGTCCAGGTTCGGCGCGATCAGGTTGACATCGGGTCCAGGGCATTATTGAGCGCTTCAATCGTATCTTGGCTGAGCGGCTGTTTGGGCACCAGTACCCTCAGGAGATGGTGCAGCCTAGTCAGCGGTCAACAGAATGGGTGGAAAGGTTGCCTGCCGTTGTGGCAGCATTGAATGGCGAGGTCACCCGACTGACCGGCAAAAAGCCCTCTGAGGCCATAAGGGTGCGATCAGTGACACTCCTCTGTAGTTCCAGGTTGTCCTGTTGGTCTCGAGGAGACAATAATCCCCTCCGGTGTCGGCGTTCGCTATTTGTACCAGCCTGGCGATCTTGAAGGGGGGCGCCGGCGAGCGACTGATCCCATATGGTCCGTGGATGTGCATCGGCTCGGGCGCACAGTGACCAAGCCCTACGAGCCCGTGGTGTATTACTTGCAGGATGGACCTCAGCGCGGCTTTGTGCGTGAGGAACTCCTTGTTGTGCCACCGAACACTCAGCTTCCTCCGGATGGGGTTCTCAAGCGCTGAGCAGCTCCTCTATGTATGCATCCATCTCTTGTAGCGCAACAACTGTTTCACCTGCATCTTTGTAACCATAAGCTAGTGTGTCAACCCCATTTTCTGCGATTCAGCGCTTGGAATCGAAGGGCGACAGCGACACCTTGTTGAGATGCTGCCCGTAGATGCGATGGCGCTCTGACCTAAGAACACCCATGCCATGGCGGAAGGTTTGCTTCTCAAAGAGAGCCTCTTTGAACTGCTCATGCCTGATGCGCTTCTTGACAGTTGCTTTTTTCACACCCTTGGCCTTCTTGATATTCTTTCCAGATGCCTGGCCGCATCTTCGGCCGCAGGCTCACATATTCGGCGATTGACCTCCCGGCGCACTCGTCCTTCATCTTTCCGAGAACCTTCTTGTTCTCTGTGCTGTGCAGCGGGTGGCCTTTCGGAAAGTCGGACGGGTCGTGGATGTCCCGATGCTAAGCCATGTCCTCGAAGACATCCTCTGTCTCGATTTCCAGGAGAAGGCTGTCAGTGTCTGTGTAGAGGAACTGGCAGCGATCTCCGTACTGCCTCTTGGGTCGGTTGTAGTAGAAATCGTACATCAGGGTCTTTGAAAGGTCCAGAATGCTCATACCTATGTAAATCGGTCGATTGAGTATTAGACGGCTCTTATGCATCTGGACTGCTGCAAGATCATCGTCGAAGATGTCGGCTCTGGCAAAGGCTGGGCTGGCGATGAGACGCCTGAGTTTATCTTCCTCGTTGGCGCGGACCAGCTTGACGTCGATACGCCTGCGGAGGTTCTCCATCGTCTTGCCGAAGACAGAATTGTTCATGAGCTTGTAGAGATCCTTCTCAAAGTCACTGATGGCCTTCTTCATGAGCTCAGTATTCATCCGGATGTAGGGCTCCATCCAGGGGCTCTGCTGGAACCGGAGGGCACGATGAATCTTGGTCAGACGCTTACCAGATACATGTATAACTGGAGATTCTGATAGTGGAACACGTAGCGGTTCTTGTCGCGGAGGTTGGGGACCAGCTTCTCGACCTCGGTAGGCGCCACCCCAACGCCACTGGCGGAGCCAGTAATAAGGTCGTGCTGATACTCCGACATCCACTCCTTCTGGACCACCATGCGCTCTGGGGCTAGCGGGTAGGCGTTGTGTGCCTTGTGCAGCTCTGTTGGAAACTCCAAATCCACCTCCAGGATGTAGTCCTCTTGGCTATTTGCAGGTTGCTCTGCAATGGTTTTTGCGAGCTGCTGGCATTCTGATGCATCCGACCACCGAAAGCCTTCAGTGGGGAGATATTGCCTCACAGCCCAACCATAAAGATTTTTCGCATCTAGGTAGAGGATGTGGCTACTAGGCTTTTCTGGGTCATAATCCTCGACCTGAGGATTGTTGGCCTTAGCATAACGCTTTGAGACCATTGAGATGCCTCCACGCATCCCCTTCTCGATGAACAGGTGCTGGTCATAATCTGTGAGTAGCTCGAGCTCCACTCCTGGCTTCTTGAGAAGGGTGTCCCATGAAAGCCCCGGGCTGGTGTAGTAGTGTGCTGGGTCTAAGCCATACTGCGTTAGGCAGGTCTTTCGGAATTCCTCAAAGACATCAGCCAGCAGGAGAACATCTGTGCATAATATCCTTTAAGGAAATGGACTCTATAAGCGTTTTTGCTTCCGTCCAAATCCTTTCATATCTTGTACCTGTATATGTATGTATGTCAACTTGTTACTTCTGAATAACTTGTTACTTCTGAATAAATATGTTTAAACCAACATCTGTGCGATTGTAGAGGTCGTGGCAGTCCCCCAGGGTCCCACACCCACAGTCCTCCCATACTTTCTGCGCATGGGTGTAGTCGTCGCCGCAGATGTGCTCGTCGGAGAGTTTGCTGTAGAATGCTTCTTTCGGAGGGAGTTTGGTCTCAGCGAAGTGATCCCAGGAGTCCATATACTCATATGGGTAAACACCTTTCCGGGTCAAGAGTTGGAACCTTTGTTGGTCTGGTTCGTAATGGGATGTGATCTGGAAGGCTTCAGGCTGATTTGCAGCCACAAGTTAATCAAAGGAAGTTAGAAGGAATTGGGCGCTATCGATGAAACGGAGCTGCCCGAGAGAGAAGGAGATGTGTTTTTTCTGTGTTGTTGGGGATGCATGAGACTTCCTTCGACCTTCGAGATAGCCTGCATGAGCAAGTGGGAGTCGTACCCTCTGAGGTTGTGGAACACCACGGGAATGGTGGTGGTCTTTAGGCTTAGCCTTAGCTTAAGATTGCAGGCGTTGTGGGCTGCTCCTTGATAGTTACCTGTGATATGACAGTGGTCGCGGACAGAGTCACCGTCTAGCGGTTTTGCGCATATATAGCAATTCGCGGCATTGTTATGGGCCCGACAATCCTTTCGTGTCATCCTTATGTTTTTAGGGTTGGCTAGCACGCTCTTAATCTCGGGCTTCTCCTCCTGAAGTAATTTTAAGAAGTGCTCTGCTGCATTTGGGCCGCGATACTCGACAAGTGGTTTTGTTGTGCCGTCACACCGCACCACGATATAGCAGGAGCTGCACGCCTCATGTTGTTGTGTTCGTTGGGTGTTGTTTTTTGTGGGATCGCGTTCGGGGCCCTCGATCTTGGTGGTGAGAGCCTCAAAGTCTGCATAGATGACGAATGGGGTTGGTTGCTGCTTGTGGTGGTACTGAAAGGTGAGCTTGTTCTTTCCCTCTTCTGGCATCTCCACCCGGACAGCCGTTTGGCCGATGCCTTCGCACTCAAGCTTGTGGGCCTCCAGCAGGTCTTCTCTCGTGTAGCCATGAAGACAGCGCTCACAGAAATGCTTCTTTTTTAGGTGCTTTCTCTGGTCAAATAAGAGGCGGTTGAGGTTCTTGATCCAGATGTAGTGAAATTTACCGGCCTTTTCGATCAGCATCAGGTTGATCATTGGTATCTGTTGTGACTGCCTGCTGAGGCGGTGGACTGTGATGCCCTTGTCCCAGCCAAAGACGGGGATGGCTAGGTTGTTCTGCCGATCCACTATGCGGATCTGAGAGATGGGCGTGGTGTTATCAATCCCTTCAAAGTTCAGATCATCATTGGTAGGATACCAACTTGGTCTCTGTGGGTTACATGGTGGTGGCGGATTTGCCAGAGCCGCTCGGAGCGCCCATCGAAGGCAGTGGTCATCCCTGTTCTTCATGTTGATCACTGCCTTTTTATAACTTACATCTGCTGGGAGTGGGATGTAGGACCCACTCCGAAGAGGCTGATATCTGGCAATGTCCAGCCAAAGGGTCTGTACCTGATCTACAACCCAGCCAGACCTTCTCTGTGTCCACTTTTTGAGTGTTTCTTGGATCTGTGGGAAGGTTTTATCGAGAGCCCCCTTGATATCGCTGGCCTGGAGAAGGGCCTCCTGTTTGTGGCGCAGCACGGGGGTTGTGTACTCCTCACTACCGTCTGGGCTGTCCTTCCGAAGCTGAACCTTGAGAGCCAACGGGAACTTCACGCCACCCAGAGCCTCGATCTCTTCCTCGAGCTTGCTACTGATTTGGGGCACCACAGCATCGAGGAATGTCCTGGGGTCTGCACTATGAGGATTATTGGCAGGCACGTCCATCTGCCAGCCCCTCAAGAAGTCGCCAATGACCCATGGGGTCTGACTGAAGACTAGCTTTTCTTTTATCTGCTCAGCAGATGTAAACAAGTCCAGGATCTCATCCTGATACTCCTTCACGGCTCTCAGGGCTTTCTGGCGGGAGATAGGGTCAAATTCCTCTTCAATAGCCTTTCTCTTGGCGGTCTTCTTTTTGCGTGGTGGTGGGGTAGGTCGATATTTTTCAGGCTGTGAGGGCTTTAACAAGCGCCCTTTGACAGAATCTGGGATAGGCTCATCCAAGATGTTTTGAACCACATGATGGAGAGTCGAATTATTATCAGGTATTTCTGCCAGTAACTACCCTATGAATTTATCCATAGTAGCCATAATTCATATATGTACGTATTGAACTTTTCTCTAATTGAAAATTGTCCTGGAAAGTCGTCTGGCTTCTTTTCGGAAAGACACAACATAGCGCTTCATATGGTAGTACTGATTATAGACGGTAGTAGCGCCGTATGGTTTACACAGCTTACGGGACGTCTTCACAGCCACCCCACAACCCTGACAGACCCAGAGACCCCCACCTCTGGAGCTAGCAGCGTTGTGGATAGCACAGTAGGTTCCTCGACATCTCTTCCCCCAAGCTTCACTTGTACCGATCTTGATCCATGTACACTCCTGCATTGTATTTCCCTTTATGAATCTATGGATCTAAGTATTGTCTAAATAAAACGACCACCTCAGAGCCTTCCTCCAACGGCAGCTATACAGGGAAGGTATAATTTGAAGAATTTTACTGGAGGACCAGAGGACTGAAGACCAAGTCCTCTAGAGGACCAGGGGTATAATTTGAGGACCAAATACAGGCGGACCAGTGCTTTAATAAGCCATATAATGGCTATGATAATTGTAGATAACCAGTGCTTCAGCTGAAGTGCACGACCCGCCGGATGCTTTTAGCTTTATGAGTGTTACCATATATGGGTATGGCGGCCATGTTGGTCATGTGACCTGGACCTAAAACGGTTCCACCAATAAATGCGCCTTATCGTAAGGAGCAAAAATATATCTTATACTTTAGTACTGTTTTCTGAATCGTTTGCAGGATAAAATGCATTCTCACTTTTCCAATACAAAAGCATATGTGTCAAAGTTTGACCTAGGCACAAAGAAGGTCAAGGTCAACACAGGGTCACCATTTTAGCAATTTATGATGGGCCTAGCCGATGCTATTTATCAAGTTTCGTGGAAATCTGCCCAGTGGTTCTGGAGAAGACTATTTTTGAAGGGTTTTTTACCATATATGGCTTGGGGGCCATTTTGGTCATGTGACCTGGACTCCATGAGCAAATTTTGGTTTCCCCCATCCCATAGAGGCTCCATATGAAATTTGACTTCAATCGGCCCAACGGTTTCCGAGGAGAAGCAGTTCGAAAATTTTCACATTTTTCACCTCGGCGAAGCTATACTAAATGGAATGTAATATTTCTCAAGTTCATTGGTTAGATCTCATTGATATCTATCAGTATGCCAAAAATTGTTTAAATATTCCAAGCAGTTAAGTCACTATCACCAATTTTCACAAACGGGTTACGGACGGATAGACAGACAGACCATATATGGCTTGGCGGCCATTTTGGTCATGTGACCTGGACCTCATGAGCAAATTTTGGTTTCCCCAATCTCATAGAGGCTCCATGTGAAATTTGACTTCAATCGGCCCGACGGTTTACGGGGAGAAGCAGTTCGAAAATTTTCACATTTTTCGCCTCGGCGAGGCTATACTAATGTAACGTGCGATGTGTTCCGAGCGGTTAAAACAAGTGATATAAGATGAGCTCGTCTGGCTCACCATTCAAGATCTATTTTACAAGTTAAGTATTTAAACACTAAAGTGAGCTGCTCTTCAAACTTACAGCGGCTCAAAATGATTATTCCCAGTTTAGACAGAGTTACCTACTCCAAAATATGATTAGTATGGGTCCCCTTAGATAACTTACTAAGGTAAAGCTCAAATTTACAAAGCATATTAAAATGAAATGATTGGAGCAATAAAAAGCACTATACGCATATAACAAGTTATGAAAAACAGTGTAATTAGATGAATAAAAATGCACAGCTCAATTGGCTCAGATCTACTAAGTTTCGAAAGTTTGGCTCACTCCTTAATGGCTTAGAATGATATAAAATATTATATTCTACAAAGCTAGGTAGGCGTGTTTCAGCCAACTCCTTCACTCTGTAGATATTTACCTTGAAGCTGTTATATTTAATCTTGATTAACTCGTTGCTGTTGCTGTTCTGACTTGATAACTGTGAAATACCCCTTATATACCTAGGATAAATATCTGATTGGTTATTCTAAACGTTACATTGATTGGATGATAAAAACTATAAGGTGATTATCAATTGGTTACTGTCTGGGCAATTTGATTGGATATGGTTTAGGCATTTTCAATCCGTTTTTGTGATTAAGCTTGAACAATGTGAATATACCGTAATGGGGCTATGCGGATGACTGTTTTGTCACATTACCCACGCCTCGAATCTCATGCGTCCCTGCATGATAATTTACAGGATATGAAATATAAAACTTTTTCTCAGGTTTCTTTCCTAGGCGTTCTCTTTGTGTTGGTCGAAATAACTTGTATGATAGTATAAATAAAAATATAATGAGACTCAATCAAGACTGAGAATTTACCTGAAATTTAGAATTTGGTTATATAATCTGACATTTAATATGGTCAACGTTGCTCCCGTGTCAACGAGCAACTTCACATTCTTCCCACAAATCTGTGCATTTACAAATAATCCAGAGCTTTCTGAATTATTCCGAATTTCATTCTGTCTTCCTTGATCATTTCCTCTTTGATATTCTCGTCCACGGCCTCGGCCCCAGCCCCGGCCTTGGCCTCGGCCCCGGCCTCGGCCACCTCTTCCAGACTGGTTTTTGTAATGACAATCTCGTCCCAGATGACCTTGACGCCCGCAGATATAGCAGCTCATATCTGTGTATTTTCGCCTTGTTTCTGTGTGAATAGTGGCACGTGAGAGGCTCTGTGATTTGAGTTCTTCCATTTCCTTTTTCACCTCGTTCATTGACTTTTGCATATTATCGAGACGGCTCAATAGCGTTTTAAGCTCACTTTCATTTGGTTGATCCTTTGTCTCACTCATATCGACTGGTCTTAAGTAGCCCTTCAGCTCTTTGTTTTTCTCTTCTACTTTAACGAATGCTTCCAATTCTACTGCCTGGCGAATGGCGTCATTGAGTGTCGTTGGTCGGGTCTGTTTAATGCGCAAACGTATATCTGAGTCAATCAGTGCATCAATGAAATATTCCTTTGATAAAGTCTCTCTGACATCAAGGGGAGCTGTAGGATAGGCCAAGTTTGTTAAGCGCCGAATGCTTTGTCCCAGCTCAGGGAGACTGTCTGATGCTTTTTGTTTTCTTTCTCTCAACTGAGCTCTGTGTAGCTCCATCTGGTTTGGAGGTGAGAATCGCTCATTTAATGCAGTTATTAAATCACTATATTTCTTTGGGACACCCCCTGATAAGTCTCCTAAGATAGACTGAGCTTGTCCACGAAGTGACACGGCTAAGTATAGAGGATTATACGTTTAGTTTAATATGTTGTATGTCTATTTTCAGATCTTGATCATTGTCAGATGTCAATAAAGATACAACACAAATAGAGCTCATTCTTATTTATGATCAAGATACCGATTTGACACTATATACACTCACAATGCCAGAGGTAGCATGCCCAGTCCCGGGGTGCGAGTACAAGACTGCAGATCTAGACGCCGCAATTGTAGCAGCGCTTATAACAGCACACAGTGCCACACACTTGGCGGCACCTGCACCCGCCCCACTAGCTGCCAAAGTAGAACGAGTTCGACGACCCACAGTAACCGCCGCTGGAACAAGCGAGGACTGGGCGTATTTCACATCTCGTTGGAAGGACTATGTGGATGCCACAAAAGTAGTTGGTCGCGATAAGGTCATTCAACTGCTGGAGTGCTGTGATGAGCCACTCCGAAAGGACCTCACTAGGGCAGCAAGTGGCAGCCTTACGGATAAAACGGAGGCTGAAGTTCTGACAGCCATTCGTAAATTAGCTGTACGTGAAGAGAACACTATGGTGGCCAGGGTAACTTTGCACAATATGCGCCAAGATCGTGAGGAAACTGTAAGGAGTTTTGGCGCAAGAATTCGTGGACAGGCTGATATTTGTAGATTCACAATCAAGTGCCCTGGATGTGATGCAGATGTGAACTATACGGATGCCATTATGCGAGACGTGTTAAGCCGGGGCCTGGTAGATCCCGAAATTCAGATGGACCTCCTTGGCGACAAGAACCAAGAAATGTCACTGGAGGATGTGTTTCAATTCGTGGAGGCCAAGGAGGCAGGTAAAAGGTCTGCCTCTCGTCTTCTGGATTCTGTCGAAGCTGCTACATTTAGTTCATATAAGAAGACTAAACAACAGAAACCCAACAAAGCTGATCATGATTCAGAACTGTGTACATATTGTGGTAAGCGTGGACATGGGAAGCAAAGCACAGCTAGGATTCGCCGTACTCAGTGTCCAGCATATGGTCACAGATGTGAACATTGTAAGCGTGAACACCATTTCGAAACTGTATGTCGTAGCAAAGATGATGTCTATGGTCGAAGTAAAGACTACACAGTTCGTAAAGCACGTCGTCAACCACCCAGGGATCCAGATCATGAAAATGCAGTGTTTGATGCTTTATGTACATTGTTTGATCAGTCTTCACGGGAGGTCGATCCAACAATGGAATTGTTTGATCTATCTTCACGGGACGTCGGTCCAACAATGGACAATGTATGCTCTGTTACAAAGAGTAATCACACCGTACCCCTTGACCATCATGTGTACGATAATGAATCAGACACTTGGGTCCGTAGAAGCTCAAAACCACAGCCATTTATAAATGTAACTGTTCAAACTCATTCACAAGATTATGCTGAGCTAGGTTTTGGTGATAAGCATATTAGTTCTCTTTCTGTCTCTGTATCTGCAATGGCCGATACTGGCTGTCAGAGCTGTTTGGCTGGACTTAAGGTCATTCACCGCCTTGGTTTACGTGAATCTGATTTGCTACCAGTAACTATGCGTATGCACACCGCTAACGATGATGGCATTCAAATCCTTGGAGCCATTTTGCTTGGTATTTCTAGCACGGATCACACAGGACATACTGTAGAGACCAGACAAATGACATATGTGACTGACTCGACAGACAAGTTATTTTTAAGTAGGGAGGCATGTGTCGCCCTTGGAATCATATCTGAGAGTTTCCCCCAGGTACATGCTATCAACACTAAGTCTTATAATACTGCTAACGTCCATGATCACATCGCTGCCCCATGTGGTTGCCCTGTTCGCCGGCCCCCTCCTCCATTACCCAGTGACCTACCATTCCCGGCTTCTGACACAAACCGTGGTAAACTACAGGAGTATCTTCTTGAATACTATAAATCCAGCACTTTTAACACCTGTGATCATCAGCAGTTACCACTAATGGACTGTCCTCCGATGAAGTTAATGGTTAATCCTAATGCTAAACCTGTTGCTCATCACACCCCCGTACCTGTACCATTACACTGGCGGGAAGATGTTAAGGCAGGCCTTGACCAGGATGTTAGATTAGGAGTTCTTGAACAGGTGCCTATTGGTGACCCGGTGACATGGTGTCACAGAATGGTGGTTTGTGCGAAGAAGACTGGGAAGCCAAGACGAACGGTCGACTTTCAGGCCCTCAATGTCCATGCGACCCGTGAGACGCACCACACACCCTCGCCTTTCCTTCAAGCCCGGTCTGTTCCAGCTGGAAAGAAGAAGACAGTCTTTGATGCATGGAATGGCTACCACAGCGTTCCGATATGTGAGGAAGATCGTCACTTAACAACATTCATCACTCCTTGGGGCAGATACCGTTACAAGACAGCACCACAAGGCTACATCGCATCCGGCGATGGCTACACTAGACGCTACGACGAAATCGTCGCTGACATCCCCAACAAGACCAAATGTGTGGATGATGCTTTGTTGTGGTCTGATACACTGGAGGAGAGCTTCCACCAGGCTGCACAGTGGCTTGATGTGTGCGGAAGAAATGGTATTGTCCTCAACCCTGACAAATTTGTGTTTGGAGCTGATACTGTGGAGTTTGCTGGGTTCGAAATTTCTCTTACGGATGTCCGACCATGCCGACGATACTTACGTGCTATCCTAGACTTCCCCACACCCAAGGACATAACTGACGTTCGCTCATGGTTCGGGTTACTAAATCAGGTCTCGTATGCATTCAGCATGGCAGAACGCATGCTTCCGTTCCGTGAACTTCTGAAACCAGGTACACGCTTCACATGGAATGATGAGCTCCAAAGCATATTTGAAGAGTCTAAAAGTGTGATCACGAGAGACATAGAAGAAGGTGTTCGAATTTTTGATCCATCCAAACCAACTTGCCTAGCTACAGACTGGTCTAAGACTGGAATAGGATTTTGGTTGTTACAGAAGCACTGTTCTTGTGAAGAAGTCAAGCCATTCTGCTGTCCGATGGGCTGGAAGATTACTCTCGTGGGTAGCAGATTTACGCATGCAGCAGAGGCACGCTACGCACCTATAGAAGGTGAGGCACTGGCAGTTGCAGACGCGCTAGAAAAGGCCAGATACTTTGTACTTGGTTGCTCCAATCTCATCATCGTTGTAGACCACAAACCACTGCTCAAGATTTTCAATGACAGATCACTTGAAGCTATCTCCAATACACGTCTGCGAAACTTGAAGGAGAAGACCCTGCGCTATAGGTTTCACATGATGCACATCCCAGGAGTCAAGCATCTTGCCACAGATTGCCTATCCAGACATCCTATTAGTGATCCAGTGAAACTTATCCTCCCTGATGATGTTGCCACTGTAGCATCCGGCTGCTCTGACATTGATTCAGAAGAAATTGTTATATCAACGGCCATTTCTACACTTAACGCACTTAGTATTCAAGCCATTACATGGGATAGAGTTCGTACAGCTACGACTAGTGAACCAGATATGCTCACATTGCTTGACCTCATAGAGAATGGCATGCCAGAAGTCCGTAATGAGATGCCTAAAGCCTTACGAGATTTCTTTCAGTTTCGGAATGACCTTTCAACGGTTGATGGAGTTATACTATATAAAGACCGTATTGTAATCCCACAGTCTCTGAGGGAGGAAGTCCTAAGTTGTCTTCACGCTGCACACCAAGGTGTTACCTCAATGATTGCAAGAGCAGAGTCTTCAGTGTTTTGGCCGGGAATTACTCCAGCAATTACTGAGATGCGGGTCAACTGTAATCACTGCAACCGCAATGCTCCGTCGAACCCAAGTGCGCCACCTATACCACCAACAACACCGGAATACCCCTTCCAGTGCATCTGTGCTGATTACTTCACATATAAAGGTCATGATTATCTGGTAGTTGTGGATCGATACTCCAATTGGCCCATTGTGGAAAGGTCTCTCCATGGTGCTGAAGGGCTTATTTCGTGTCTCAGACGGGTCTTTGTCACATATGGAATTCCCGACGAGCTTGCTTCTGATGGTGGTCCTCAATTTACTGCCACGATTACACGACAGTTCCTCCAAGACTGGGGTGTCCATCACAGGTTATCATCAGTAGCATTCCCACATAGCAACTGCCGCGCTGAGATTGGAGTGAAGACGGTTAAACGCCTTTTGATGGACAATACCAGTGACACAGGTGTAATTGATACTGACAAATTTCAGCGAGCAATGTTACAATATCGCAACACTCCAGACAGGGATACGAAACTTTCACCAGCCATGTGCATATTCGGCCGACCAATCAGAGATTTCATCCCTATACCTCCAGGCAAATACCAACCACATGAGACTTGGCTATCCACTTCACTTGCACGAGAAGAAGCACTTCGGAATAGACATATGCGTTGTGCAGAGAAGTTAGTGGAACATACCAAACGGCTACCACCCCTTGTTGTTGGTGACCATGTCCGCCTCCAGAATCAAAATGGTCCCCATCCCCGTAAATGGGACAGGACAGGTGTTGTAATCGAGGTCCGTCAGTATGATCAGTATGTGGTATGTGTTGATGGTTCCAGGCGTGTTACACTTCGTAACCGAAAATTCCTTCGCAAATATACTCCTGTTCAGTTACCAGCACATAAACTTACAATTGAAAATGACCTCAGATTCCATCGGTCAACCACTATACCATCTAACTCAGAGTCCAAACCTAGTCCGCACAAAGACCTTGGTTCTTCTGACCTGGCCACACCCTCCATGGTCCCTTCATCCCACCATGTACATCCAGACATTACTGCCGTGACTCTAGTTCTAAGTTGTGAGTTTTTGGTCAGTCTTTGTTTCATAATTCTCAACGAAAAGACTTGGGGGGAGATAGAGGATTATACGTTTAGTTTAATATGTTGTATGTCTATTTTCAGATCTTGATCATTGTCAGATGTCAATAAAGATACAACACAAATAGAGCTCATTCTTATTTAAAGTAAAGAGCTTTATCACTTTCACTCCAGTGTCCTAATGTCGCACATGCTTCAAAATGTGATCTATAGTCTAGCCAAGATGAAGTTCCATCGTATGTTGCTGGCTTAATCAACACAGGTGGCTTAGACATATGAATTGCTTGATTTTCATCTGAGCACTCGGTTGGGCGCTCCTCGGTTTTGTCTACAGCCCAGGGCTTCTTTCCGACATCAGGTTTTGATGGTTCTTGGCTTTTCCTTCTATAGGTTATTCCAGGCTCTGTTTCAGCTCTTTCATAAAGCTCCTTAGCCGGTGAATCCCTTATAAGATATCTACTTAAGTCATATCTGTCTTCTTCAGTTGCAAAACTTGGCTCTTTCAACACAGGAGTGGCTCCTGTCGACATTGTCTTCTTTCCAACACCCGGGGCAGCTTTCTTCACACTTTCTGTCTCATTTTCTTCCGTAAATCTGACTCCCGACATTTGATGTCTCAAGACTGAGCCTCCGGCTGTATTATATCCGGACTCCCTCTGCCTCTGGTCCATAACGTTATCAATACCTCGCGGTATCTTTGGCGTCGAGAAATCATCGGCGTCTCTTTCACTTTGTTGATAAGCAGCAAGCTCCAGCTCCAGCTGCCTTATACTCTTATTCAATTGATCAATGTTCATTTCTAATGAGTCACACAACGAAGTTGAGCTTTCCAATCCCACCGTTGCCACCAAATTTGTAACGTGCGATGTGTTCCGAGCGGTTAAAACAAGTGATATAAGATGAGCTCGTCTGGCTCACCATTCAAGATCTATTTTACAAGTTAAGTATTTAAACACTAAAGTGAGCTGCTCTTCAAACTTACAGCGGCTCAAAATGATTATTCCCAGTTTAGACAGAGTTACCTACTCCAAAATATGATTAGTATGGGTCCCCTTAGATAACTTACTAAGGTAAAGCTCAAATTTACAAAGCATATTAAAATGAAATGATTGGAGCAATAAAAAGCACTATACGCATATAACAAGTTATGAAAAACAGTGTAATTAGATGAATAAAAATGCACAGCTCAATTGGCTCAGATCTACTAAGTTTCGAAAGTTTGGCTCACTCCTTAATGGCTTAGAATGATATAAAATATTATATTCTACAAAGCTAGGTAGGCGTGTTTCAGCCAACTCCTTCACTCTGTAGATATTTACCTTGAAGCTGTTATATTTAATCTTGATTAACTCGTTGCTGTTGCTGTTCTGACTTGATAACTGTGAAATACCCCTTATATACCTAGGATAAATATCTGATTGGTTATTCTAAACGTTACATTGATTGGATGATAAAAACTATAAGGTGATTATCAATTGGTTACTGTCTGGGCAATTTGATTGGATATGGTTTAGGCATTTTCAATCCGTTTTTGTGATTAAGCTTGAACAATGTGAATATACCGTAATGGGGCTATGCGGATGACTGTTTTGTCACACTAAATGGAATGTAATATTTCGCATGTTCATTGGTTAGATCTCATTGATCAGTATGCCAAAAATTGTTTAAATATTCCAAGCGGCTAAGTCACTATCACCAATTTTCACAAACGGGTTACGGACGGACAGACTGACAGAATGACCGAATGACAGCATGACACGGTGATTTTAGGGCACTCTTAGAAAATCAACCGACTTCAGTCGGTCGCTTTTTCTGCGGGTCGTGCAATTACTGTTTAATGAAAATGACACCTACTGGTATGGTATATCACCTCATGGGCATATATACAGAAAAAAAATAATGAAATAAATAAAAGGAAAAACATGTTATTATGCTCAGGAGGCGGTTCTAACGAGCACCCACAATCTATGTTTTGAGTATAAATAAGAATAATATCACAAATTTTCATCAGAAAATTGCCCGTTTCGGAGAGGTAAAAAATTGCATTATGACGCACGGGTGTGTTATCGTAATGGAAATAAATGTTTGGCATCTCGTTACTCTTATTAAAAATGTTTTGTTGAAATTAGAATTTCTCTATTTTCTGCATACTTAATGATATAATCTATCTGTTAAATTCACAAACTGCAAGATGAACTTTCTGCTACATAAAGTGTGTATATTATTGTAAGGACCACTTCACTGAGGCACTTTTAACATATTTCCTTAAACTTGCAAACTGTCATAATATTACCGAACACGGGAAGGGACATGATTTTTTTTTTTATTTTTAAGTTGTGCGGACAAGATATTACCTTGTGCGGACAAGATATTATATGGCTTATTTTAATTTTTTTTTATAAAAAATCCGCTGGTACTTCTCTGAAGTGAGTTTAAATAATAAAACTTTCAATTGCATGGACATGGTACTACACTGATGCTGATTATCCCACACAAAATTCAACAAAAGCAGCTCCTGCTATACTAAACGGTTCTCTGTGTGTGTGTGTGTGTGTGTGGGGGGGGTTATGGCCCTTTCAATATTATTTCACACATGTCGAGCTGATCGTTAATCAGAGGTGTACTAAAGTCTTTAGAGAAGTTTTGTTGCAAAAATATGGTTGTATTAATTTAATTACCATGATTGTTGTTAATTATAATGTTCAGCTACACTGATTTTGAACTTCTATATTCTGATGTTTTATCAATTGCTATGTTTTATAAAGTTATCATACTGTAATGGCCTGCCACACACTGTTGAGGAATGACTGACATTAACCCATTTTTGTATCAGAAATCCCCAAACCGGTTATTAGCAAACAATGCAACGTTCTGCAGCATCTGATCAGAGCCTACAGTGTTTGCAAAAAGTTCAGCCCTTTTCCAAATAAATTTTGAAGAACCCCTAAATTTTGAAATGGACTCGTGCTATATTTATAAAGTGGAAGAATTCATTCAGTACAAAATGGATTAAAACATGAATATATTTAAGACAGTACTACTTAGCTGTCCGGTTTGTTACCCTTTTACCTATTAGTTTCTTAAGTGGATGTAATGAACACACGAATAAACCACACGTATTTCGTGATTTGGGTACTCCTGAGATACACTTGTTAGATCCACCTTGGTTTAATGAGCACACACATTCTAAGCTTGCAGACAAAATGAGAAGAATGTCACCAATAAAACGGAAAATGCCAGTTTTTAGTTTGTGGAAGAAACATTACAATAACACACACATGCGACATAATGCATTTTTTACACTCCAAAATGGCTACTTTTTTTAATGAAAATCTTTGATATTTTTATTATTTATACTGCAAACATAGCTTGCTGCCTCTTTGAGGTGGTTCTAACTAATACCCATGACCTACTTCTTGGAGCAGTAATAAGAAAGATAATGTATGCCCCTGTAAACCCTGAGAGACTATATGTTCCAGCAATTTACACAGAACACAAGTCAGAGACACATGGCGATAATTACGGGCAGGAGCCCTATCTCCTTTTTAGCTCACCTGTCACGTAGTGACAAGGTGAGCTTTTGGGATCACTTTTTGTCCGTCGTCCGTCGTGCGTCCGTGCGTCCGTCCGTGCGTCCGTGCGTGCGTCCGTAAACTTTTCTTCAAACGACATCTCCTCCTAAACCACTGATCGTATTTTGACCAAACTTCACAGGAATGATCCTTAGGTGGTCCCCTTTCAAAGTTGTTCAAATGGTTCCGGTCCGTTGCACATATAGGTCACAGTAGCCAAAAATAGATTTTTTTCACCGCAAACTTAAAAAATCTTCTTCTCTGAAACCGCAAGGCCCAGGTCTTTGATATTTGGTATGAAGCTTCATCTAGTGGACCCCTACCAAGATTGTTCAAATTATAGTGCTGGGGCCAAAAATGCCCCCGCACGGGGGCCCTTTGGTTTTACATGGGCTTATATAGGGAAAATCTTTAAAAATCTTCTTCTCTGAAACCGCAAGGCCCAGGTCTTTGATATTTGGTATGAAGCTTCATCTAGTGGACCCCTACCAAGATTGTTCAAATTATAGTGCTGGAGCTAAAAATGCCCCCGCACGGGGGCCCTTTGGTTTTACATGGGCTTATATAGGGAAAATCTTGAAAAATCTTCTTCTCTGAAACCGCAAGGCCCAGGTCTTTCATATTTGGTATGACGCTTCATCTAGTGGACCCCTACCAAGATTGTTCAAATTATAGTGCTGGGGCCAAAAAGGCCCCCGCACGGGGGCCCTTTGGTTTTACATGGGCTTATATAGGGAAAATCTTCTTCTCTGAAACCGCAAGGCCCAGGTCTTTGATATTTGGTATGAAGCTTTATCTAGTTGACCCCTACCAAGATTGTTCAAATTATAGTGCTGGATCTAAAAATGCCCCCGCATGGGGGCCCTTTGGTTTTACATGGGCTTATATAGGGAAAATCTTGAAAAATCTTCTTCTCTGAAACCGCAAGACCCAGGTCTTTGATATTTGGTATGAAGCTTCATCTAGTGGACCCCTACCAAGATTGTTCAAATTATAGTGCTGGGGCCAAAAATGCCTCCGCCCGGGGGCCTTTTGGTTTTACATGGTCTTATATAGGGAAAATCTTTAAAAATCTTCTTCTCTGAAACCGCAAGGCCCAGGTCTTTGATATTTGGTATGAAGCTTCATCTAGTGGACCCCTACCAAGATTGTTCAAATTATAGTGCTGGAGCTAAAAATGCCCCCCACACGGGGGCCCTTTGGTTTTACATGGGCTTATATAGGGAAAATTTTTAAAAATCTTCTTTTCTGAAACCGCAAGGCCCAGGTCTTTGATATTTGGTATGACGCTTCATCTAGTGGACCCCTACCAAGATTATTCGAATTATAGTGCTGGGGCCAAAAATGCCCCCGCACCAGGGCCCTTTGGTTTTACATGGGCTTATATAGGGAAAATCTTGAAAAATCTTCTTCTCTGAAACTGCAAGGCCCAGGTCTTTGATATTTGGTATGAAGCTTCATCTTGTGGACCTCTACCAAGATTGTTCAAATTATAGCCCTGGGGCCAAAAATGCCCCCGCTCCAGGGCCCTTTGGTTTTACATAGAGGTATATAGGGAAAATCTTGAAAAATCTTCTTCTTTGAAACCACAAGGCTTAGGTCTTCGATATTTGTTATGAAGCTTCAGCTAGTGGACCTCTATAAAGATTGTTCAAATTATAGCCCTGAGACCAAAAATGCCTCCGCCATGTGGCCCTTTGGTTTTACATAGTCTTATATAGGGAAAATCTTTAAAAATCATCTTCTCTGAAACACAAGGCTTAGGTCTTTGATATTTGTTATGAAGCTTCAGCTAGTGGACCTCTACCAAGATTGTTCAAATTATAGCCCTGGGGCCAAAAATGCCCCTGCTCTGGGGCCCTTTGGTTTAACATAGACTTATATAGGGAAAATCTTGTTTTACATAGACTTCTATATGCAGGGTAAACCTTTAAAATCTTCTTCTCTGAAACCAGAAAGCCCAGGTCTTTCATAATCGATATGAAGCTTCATCTTGTGGACCTCTACCAAGATTGTTCAAATTATAGCCCTGTGGCCAAAATTGACCCTGCCCGGGGCCCACTTGTTATACATTGGATCAGGTGAGCGAACCAGGGCCCTCTGGGCCCTCTTGTATTTGGTAAGAAGCTTCATCTCGTGGAACCCTACCAAGATTGTTCAAATTATAGTGCTGGGGCCAAAAATGCCCCCGCCCCGGGGCCCTTTGGTTTTACATAGGCTTATATAAGGAAAATCTTTTAAAATCTTCTTCTCTGAAACCACAAGGCCCAGGTCTTTGATATTTGGTATGAAGCTTCATCTAGTGGACCCCTACCAAGATTGTTCAAATTATAGTGCTGGGACAAAAAATGCCCCCGCCACGGGGGCCCTTTGGTTTTACATTGGCTTATATAGGGAAAATCTTTAAAAATCTTCTTCTCTGAATCAATAGGGCCCAGGTGTTTTATATTTGGTAAGAAGCTTCATCTAGTGGACCCCTACCAGGATTGTTCAAATATAGTGCTGGGGCCAAAAATGCCCCCATCCCGGGGCCCTTTGGTTTTACATAGGCTTATATAGGGAAATTCTTTAAAAATCTTCTTCTCTGAAACCACAAGGCCCAGGTCTTTGATATTTGGTATGAAGCTTCATCTAGTGGACCCCTACCAAGATTGTTCAAATTATAGTGCTGGGGCCAAAAATGCCTCCATCCCGGGGCCCTTTGGTTTTACATAGGCTTATATAGGGAAAATCTTTTAAAATCTTCTTCTCTGAAACCACAAGGCCCAGGTCTTTGATATTTGGTATGAAGCTTCATCTAGTGGACCCCTACCAAGATTGTTCAAATTATAGTGCTGGGACAAAAAATGCCCCCGCCACGGGGCCCTTTGGTGTTACATTGGCTTATATAGGGAAATTCTTAAAAAATCTTCTTCTCTGAAACCACAAGGCCCATGCAGGACTTTGATATTTGGTATGAAGCTTCATCTAGTGGACCCCTTCAAATTTTAGTGCTGGGACAAAAAAAGCCCCCACCACGGGGCCCTTTGGTTTTACATTGGCTTATATAGGGAAAATCTTTAAAAATCTTCTTCTCTGAAACCACAAGGCCCAGGTCTTTGATATTTGGTATGAAGCTTCATCTAGTGGACACCTACCAAGATTGTTCAAATTATAGTGCTGGGGCCAAAAATGCCCCCGCCCCGGGGCCCTTTGATTTTACATAGGCTTATATAGGGAAAATCTTTAAAAATCTTCTTCTCTGAAACCACAAGGCCCAGGACTTTGATATTTTGTATGAAGCTTCATCTAGTGGACCCCTACCAAGATTGTTCAAATTATAGTGCTGGGGCAAAAAGTGCCCCCGTCCCGGGGCCCTTTGCTTTTACATAGGCAAAATCTTTAAAAATCTTCTTCTCTGAAACCGCCAAGCCCAGGTCTTTGAAATTTGATGTGTAGCTTCATCTAGTGGACCTTTGCCAAGATTGTTCAAATTATAGCCTTTGTTGATGTTTGGTATGAAGCTTCACCTTTAAGACCTCCCTCAACATTATGCACATTAAAGCCCTGGGGCCAATAATGGCCCTCTCTGAGGCACACTTGTTACACTATGGATCAGGTGAGCGATCCAGGGCCATCATGGCCCTCTTGTGTTTTATATTAGGATCACTTTTTGTCTGTCATCCGTGCGTAAACAATTTCTTCAAACGACATCTCCTCCTAAACCACTGATTGGATTTTGACCAAACTTCACAGGAATGATCCTTAGGTGATCCCCTTTCAAAGTTGTTCAAATGGTCCGGTCCATTGCACATATAGGTCACAGGAGCCAAAAATAGATTTTTTTCACCGAAAACTTAAAAAATCTTCTTCTCTGAAACCGCAAGGCCCAGGACTTTGATATTTGGTATGAAGTTTCATCTAGTGGACCCCTACCAAGATTGTTCAAATTATAGTGCTGGGGCCAAAAATGCCCCCCGCACTGGGGCCCTTTGGATTTACATGGGCTTATATAGGGAAAATCTTTAAAAATCTTCTTCTCTGAAACTGCAAGGCCCAGGTCTTTGATATTTGGTATGAAGCTTCATCTAGTGGACCCCTACCAAGATTGTTCAAATAATAATGCTTGGGCCAAAAATTGCTCCACTCTGGGGCCCTTTGGTTTTACATAGGCTTATATAGGGAAAATCTTTAAAAAATCTTCTTCTCTGAAACCACAAGGCCCAGGTCTTTGCTATTTGGTATGAAGCTTCATCTAGTGGACCCCTACCAAGATTGTTCAAATTATAGTGCTGGGGCCAAAAAAGCCCCCGCCACGGGGCCCTTTGGTTTTACATAGGCATATGTAGGGAAAATCTTCAAAATCTTCTTCTCTGAAACCACAAGGCCTAGGTCTTTGATATTTGGTGTGAAATTTCATCTTGTGAACCTCTATCAAGATTGTTCAAATTATAGTGCTGGGGCCAAAAATGCCCCCGCCCGAGACCCTTTGGTTTTACATAGACTTATATAGGGAAATCTTTAAAAATCTTCTTCTCTGAAACTGCAAGGCCATGGTCTTTAATATTTGGTATGGAGCTTCATCTAGTGGATCTCTACCAAGATTGTTCAAATTATAGCCCTCACCAATGCCCCTGCCCCGGGGCCCTTTGGTTTTATATAGACTTATATAGAGATAATCTTTGAAAATCTTATTCTCTGAAACAGCAAGGCCCAGGTCTTTGATATTTTGTGTGTAGCTTCATCTAGTAGACCTTTGCCAAGATTGTTCAAATTATAGCCTTTGTTGATATTTGGTATGAAGCTTCACCTTTTTAGACCTCCCTCAACATTATGCACATTATAACCCTGTTGTTACTCTATGGATCAGGTGAGCGATTCAGGGCCATCATGGCCCTCTTGTTTGAAGAGTGGACAGATGTTTGCTAAGAGCCAGTCTTTTGGGATTTCACCCGTATCAAGAGACTGTTGAAACAAACTTGTGTGCGAAAACTGGACCCAACTCATTTGTTAATTCTTTCAGGACTCTAGGATGAAGCTCATCAGGTCCTAAGGCCTTACTGGGGGTTTGAGCCTTGAAGTAACTTGATCACTCCTGCAGCTGTCACAACAATATTATTCATGAATGGGGCCGATCTTCCAGTAAATGGAACCTCCGTGAACTCAGTTTTATTAAACGCATCATTGAATTGACCAACTAGTTCCTCTGTCCTTTCAGAGTCTGATTCAGCAACCCCGTTCCCTTTTCTTTTATTAAGGGGCGGGATACATTGCCTGTCTTTCTTCTGGCTATTGATATATCTGTAGAAGTCTCTGGGATTTGCCTTTACATCACCTTCCAAGTTATTTACATACAAATCATGCTGTTTTTTTTTTTTTATATAAGTCTTGATTTCACGCCTCAAGTTTTCAAATTTTGTTCCGAGTTTACCACTTCCCGTCTTTTTTGACTTTGCATGAATCTTATTCCTTCTGCGAATTTTCTTCTTATCTCTGGAGTGATCCAGGGAATAGAAGATACAAACCTACTAGCTTTGGAGGGGATATGATCTTCGGCCGAAGTATGAATGAAAGAAGTTATCAAATCAAAGTTCTCCTGTACAGACCGAGCATCTGAATGACCATTAAAGTATTTCTCCTTTGCAAATCTGAGTGCATCCTTCCTCATATTTTCATAGTCACCTTTCTGATATGAGTACACCTTCCTCCGAGGTTTCTTTATTGGTGAGATGTGAATTTTTAAATATCCGGAGACAATATCGTGGTCACTTAGTTTATTTGGGGAATGAATGTCTTCGAATTGTCCTGGCAAAGTCGTAAGGATCAGATCCAATGTGTTCTTATCATAGCCATTATATGGCTGATTATTTTAAAGCACTGGTCCTCCTGTATTTGGTCCTCAAATTATACCCCTGGTCCTCTAGAGGACTTGGTCCTCAGTCCTCTGTTTCTCCAGTAAAAGTCTTCAAATTTTACATTCCCAGCTGTACACTGGTTTGCCCTGGGCACCTCGTCCGGTGGGGCCGACCTAGGGGTGGGGCGGGCCCTACCGGGTTGGTGCTCGGGGGGATAGTTGGGTGTAATTGTGTTGGGTTTGGGAGACTTAAATTGAATGGAGCTTGTCTTGGTGGTAGATGTTTGGGGGTAGGGAGGCTTTATTTGCTGAATGGAGCGTCTGAATAAAATTCTGTGCCAGAACCTATATTGTATATACTACTAGAGCGGTAGAAGCCTCCGTGGTGCAGTGGTTACGCTACTCGCCGTGTAAACCAGGGATCGCAGGATCGGTCCCGGGCTTCTCCAGACTTTCGGATGAGTCTTTAAACCGAGGTCCCGTCTCCGTATTACCTTAGCTGTTGGTGGGACGTAAAACTAAAACTCACTCACTCACTACTGACGGGGTCGCTGAATCGGACTCTGAAAGGGCAGAGGAATTGGTTGGTCAATTCAATGATGCATTTAATAGAACTGAGTTCAACGAGGTCCCATTGTCTGAAAGATCGGCCCCTTTCATGGAAAATATTGTATCCTCGGCAGGAGTGATCAAGTTACTTAAAGGCTTGAACCCTTCTAAAGTTTAAGGGCCTGATGAGCTTCATCCTAGAGTCCTGAAAGAACTAGCAAACGAGTTAGGTCCAGTTTTTGCTCAACTTTTCCAACCATCTCTCGATACGGGTGAAATTCCCAAAGAATGGCTACTAGCGAACATCTGTCCACTTTTCAAAAAAGGGGACAGGGCTCTTGCTCGAAATTATCGCCCGGTGTCACTGACCTGTGTTCTATGTAAATTACTTGAACACATAGTTTGCTCAAACATCATGGCCCACTTGGATGAACATAAACTTTTGTCAGACAGAAAACATGCATTTAGGAAAAGGCATAGTTGCGAAACTCAGTTGAGCACGGTTATTAATGATTGGGCAAAAATCCTGGACAAAGGGGGGGGGGGGGGGTGCAGGTAGACACATTTATTCTGGACTTCGAGAAGGCTTTTGACATCCCTCCGCATGATCTACTTAAATCCAAAATATTTGGTTATGGAATTGGAGGAAAGACTCTAAAATGGATAGATTCCTTCCTTTGCTACAGAAAACAGCGGGTTGTTGTTAATTGTGAATCTTCAGTATGGGCGCCAGTTTTGTCTGGAGTCCCGCAAGGAACTGTTCTTGGTCCTCTATTGTTCTCTCTGTACACCAATGATATCTCCGCTGATATTGACTCAGAAATAAGACTGTTCGCAGACGACTGTGTTTGCTACCGGGAAATTAGAGATACAGATGACTCACTGAAACTTCAGGCTGACATAGATAGATTAGGATGTTGGGCCCGAAAATGGGGCATGAAATTTCAGCCAGTTAAATGCAACATTATGCAGATAACTAGGAAGAGATCTAATAAAATTGAGGCTTCTTACACTTTAGAGGGAACGGTACTCGAAAATGTGAATTCCATTAAGTACCTTGGTGTGACAATCACTCACGATTTGAGATGGAATACACACATTTGCAACATGTGTACAAAGGCGAATAGATCACTTGGTTTCCTGAGGCGAAATCTTCATCAGTGTCCTCAGGATGCGAAAGAGGGGACTTGTTCGTCTTAGAATATGGTAGTTGCATCTGGGATCCAAGCGGAGTAGTCCTCAATGAAGAATTTGAAAAAGTTCAGAATAGAGCTGCCAGATTTGTAACTGGAAATTACTGCTTTGAAACTGGGAGCATGACTGGACTTCTAGGAAAATTAAGATAGGAGTCTCTCAACAAAAGGAGAAGAGACAGTAGGCTCATACTCTTATACAAAGGTCTAAAGGGTGCTGCCAGCATTCCAACAGATGACCTTGTTCCCCCAGCTAGGCACTGCAGAAAGCACCATTCAATGACGTTTCAGACCCTTACTGCAAGAACGGACATTTATAAAGAATCTTTCTTTCCCCGAACCATTAGAGATTGGAATGCCCTTCCCGATTCGATTATTTCGAAGGCTGAAGGTGCTGAGGATAGTGTAGCTAAGTTTACCTCTTTGGTTAGAGCTAGGGACTAACTTCCCATATCACAGGTCCTGGTGTATGAATGTCATTTGACGTGTCACCAGTAATAATTCTGATTCTGATTCTGACTACTAGAGCGCATTCAACTGCAGTTACAGTTATAGCATATATGCGAGTTACTTCCCTCTTGCCGTGTGATGCAACACGTGTGACACAAAAACAGACAAACTGTCACAAGTTCACAGTCAATAAAGGAAAACACACAAACGAAAAGGTAAAATCTCCAAATCTTATGTAGCAGACGATTATTTTTGATGATAGGTTGGATGACGACTAGTGGAACGTGATAGCTCGGATGCTGGACTAGACAGCTAGAGTCCCGGTACTCCCATACATGAGAGTTCTGCGTTCCAGACATTCATATTTTACATTTATCAGGTAGAAGAAATTGTTATATTTAAAGACTGTCTATAAATTTAAAGACTGTCTTTAATTTTAAAGACTTTTTAGTCTGTAAATTTAAAGACTAACACCGAGTAACACAAAGGAAAATCATGAAAATTATGTAACACGAAAAAATCGCATTCTCATACCTAGCCTCAGTTTTCATCTCATTATCATAAGGTGCGTTGATATAGACTGCATGCATTTTATTGTCTTTTAATATCGTTTTAATGATAGAAATAATTAAGAAATAAAACAACACAGTTCCTTCCCTTAGACCACAAATGCCGTGATAGTTCGCAGTAAGGGAGGAAATATCTGTCAAAGGTCGAACATAAGATGAGTTTCGTACTGATGTCATTTCGTTTTCGGACATTTTACTGTTGTAGTCCGTCTGAAACTTTCATCAATTTTAGTTGTCAGAAAAGCTGTCTGTCGAAGCGAGTGGTCGGTATATTGACAAAATGATAAAATCGTTATGCACATTCATTCCAGAGTTTATTTTTCGGAGAACACTTCAAATATGGTGGAAGGAATTTAATTAAATAGAGTCAACTATATAATTTGCAGTTGCACATAATTAAATATTCCATAGATAACTGCCAAATTACTATAAACAGCAAAGTGCGATTTTTCCGTTTTACACCATTTTCATTATTTTATTTGTGCCAGTCTTTAAATTTACAGACTAAATAGTCTTTAAATTTAAAGACAGTCTTTAAATTTAAAGACAGTCTGTAAATAAAACAATTTCTTCTACCTGTTTATAGGCTGATATTTATGTTTTTGTTATTCTTCGGAACGCGAAATCTATAAATGAGTGCATGCGTACGTCTAACTTGTTGGACTAGAGTCCCGGGTTCGATCTCAGGAAGCGGCAACAGGCCCCGCTCAAAGGGGCTTGAAGAAATATATGGACTGCATGATGCTTCCACGCAGAGCTGAATCCGGTCTGGTAAACCGCTGAGGATCTAAGCCTGTCCAGGAACCGCGGTGCGAGGCGCACCGTCCATACTAATAAACCGTATTGGTTTCATTGGGCGACAGGGCTTGAGATGTCATTTCCTCTCAATGTTGGGTCCCACTTTATGACATTCATCCCTGCAAATGTTGGCAATGGAGCGTGTTCGGACACTGAAATTTTATAGCCGCTGCCTGATTTGTTTGTTTGATTTGAGGTTTAACGTCCCCGTCAACACTGCAAAGGTCATTTTGGAGACGTTGCTTCCAATTTTGTGGGACTTTTTCCCGACATTGAGATGAAATGAAATCTCAAGCCCGATGAAACCCGAAGGCTTATATGCAATTGACGATCTGACTCCCACCACTTTGCCTGGGCAGGCTTAGTCCTTCTAAGCAGTTTACCAGTACTCGTGTGTGGTCAGATTCAGCTCTGTGTGGATGCATCATGCAGCCCAAACTATTACTCCAAGCCCCGATAGGCAGGGGCGAATATTGTTTTCTATAGGTTTACTTTTGGTTTTACACTGGAAAGGTTGATATCACAAAAAAAGAAAACAAACCTATTCTAAAATATTGAATTTTTCACCACCCAAATATGAAAATTTTCAGATGAAACATGAACATATTTTTTTCTTATTTCTGCTATAAACAGATTTTGGGTACTTGTTAGAACAAGGCGATTCTAACAAGTACCAACAATCCTCACAGAACCTTGTGAGCCGAATCTATGTTTTTTAGCAAACAGATTTGGGTACTTGTAAAAACGGCATCGGCATCGATGAAGCGGTTCTTACAAGAACCAACAATCTATGTTTTTGAGAAGAAAAAAGTTAATTGATATAAACCTTTGTAAACCCCAGTTTTCTATATAAAAGTGTGGTTGCAGGTGGTCAAAATTACATAGGCTTGTTTTCGTGATGCCACACCCAATTCCAACACCGTCCCCCAATTCCAACACCGTCCCAATTACAGCATGGGTTTCCGCGATCTTTTATCGTGGATAAGGTTTCGTATTAAAAACGATAAATATGCTCAAACTTTCTGTGGAACTACCTATCCACCTTCCAAACTGATTCTCGGAAACAAAAACATTGTATTTCAGGACCTAAATGCTGCTAGGGACTGAGTTTTTAGGGACAGAGTTGAATGGGGGCCGGGTTTTGTTAGGGGCCCAATATGTCCATAAATCGGCTGCTGTTGTCACTTCAAGATAGCCATCCAGTCTGCATGTTTTTTGCTCCCCTTGTCCCGGTTGGTTCAAATAGCGAAAGGAACCTTCCTTTAGCGAAAGTTTTTATCTACCAAAGGAAGTTTTTTTTAATCAGTAATAAACAGTCATTGGATGGCAAAAACATGTTTTAATAACAGTTAATTGTAAAAAGGAGTTATTGAGCGGTTGGTCCAAATAGCGAAAGGAACCTTCCTTTCGCAAAGGAAGTTTTTTTTACCGGTAATAAACAGTTATTGGCTGACAAAAACATGGTTTAATAACTAACTAACTTTGTCTAAAAAGCTTCCATGACATTTTGTCGTATGCTCTAAAGGGCACAACACTTTGGTCAGCATGAGGCTCGAACCCTCAACCTCTTGATCCGATGCGCTACCACTGCTCCAAAGCGCTCATGGCTTCACATTTTCCAGGCCCTTGCAGGATTATCACTTGTCATGGTCATTTCCTTTCTTTGGTTTTGGTTTTACGGCCCTTTCAAGATTATTTCACTTATATCGAACCGATCATTAATCATAGTAGGGTGAAAACCCAAATACCCGGGAAAATCCAACTCACCTTCCGTTGCAGATCTTGGCATCCCACATGTGACCCAAGCCAGTTGACATGGTTATAGATGACTCATAATGTGGTTGTTTATCGCAGACTCGGACCCATCAATACCCAGACTTGTAACTACAGTGCTGATACCTATTTTGTCGCAATGATGATGTCGTGGCTCCGATTTTACCTGTATCTCGGACCCATACATACTGATTATCGCTTTCTACTAAACTGATTTTCAGCAACTCCATATGGAAACATGAAGTGACGTAAGCAACTTCAGCATCCGCGACATGAAAATTAACGGAAACGGACAGATTCAAGTCTTGGCCCAGCAGGCACACGTCGTTAGGACAACGTCAAAACAAACGTCGATGCAATGTTGCACCGACGTAGATGCGACGTTGCATAAACGTTATGATATTGTACCGACGTTGATGTGACATCACAGTTACGTCATGTGCCTGCCGGTGGTATTGATGGGTCTGAGCCCATAATGATGCGAACACAAATACAAAAATAATATTTTGTGCTACGCTAACAACTTCTAGCTAGCAATCTTAGACAGAGTGCTATGATCTTTTATTAAATGCTGTAATTGTCACGGCAGTCAGTTGTGCGTATCAAGGCACATGAACTTAGATTTGATTGTTTTATTATTTCAATTATTTGGGCAGCTACTTAATTTTATGATTAATACATGTACATTTAATTGACCAGTTAAGCGATTAACAAAATTGTTAATGACCAATTACATTTTTTTTATTTTTGCATCTATGATCCAACAGGTTTTACTATTCACAAACCCGGTAAACCAAAGAGGTATTCTACGCTTACATGCACAACAAAACAGGGATTTCATATTCCGAATGTTCCTCCATGATGAAAATTGTAGTTATTTGGAATCTTAAAACCGGGCTACCCAAAAATTTGCCGCAGCTAGATCCGCCATAGGTAAAATTTCGATAAACTGAAAAAAAATCAATATCTTTCTGCGGGTTGGAAAAGCTGGATCGGCCCATACAGATATAATTGGAGCACAGACATCATCATAGCGACAAAATAGGTATCAGCACTGTAGTTACATGTACAAGTCCGGGTATTGATGGGTGCGAGTTCCGTAGAAAGAAAAAAAAATCATTGCGAAAGGAGCACTTTTTTATACTCAAGTCTTGAATATTTATTTCGCAAGACAAACAATGTATATATCCCATAAAATTCAAATGCTTCCACGGCGCTCAAAATTCACAAAATTAATGGAAATATTGGTCTTCTTTTCCAGTTTGCGTCTATTTACTGAAAAAAAAACAACAACAACTTCAGTTGGTAGCAAAAATCTTCCTTTCGCAAAAGGAAGGTTCCTTCCGTAGTATACGTAGACCAACCCGTTATTGAAGGGTGCCTTTACTAACCGGAATGGACCCAATAATCAGAACGGACATGGACTAACTGGAATGGGCCTTTATTTTTGCTTATAAGTTATAGAATTGTATGTCTTTTGATCACGGGCCTCCATGGCCTAGTGGTTAAGAGCACTGACCCTTGGGAACTCCGGTTTTTGCACACCTCTGATTACCGGTAACAACGGCTCGATATGAGTGAAATAATCTTGAAACGGCCCTAAAGCCAAAGCCAAAAAAAAAATCAAAGCGCCAAAGGCACTGAAATGACAGATTCTATGAGAAAATCATAACACTATGAAAACTTACAGAAAACCTTTCTAAAAAGATGTTAAACTTTAGAAAGGTAGGTCTGCAAATTCCAATATATGATATGTTTGCAGATGTCTATAGACCGGTGGTATTATGAAATGCCATTCGATGTTTCAAATTTTTGAAAGAAACTATTTACTTTATCAAAACCAAACATTAAAATTCAAGTTTTAACAATGCTACTGTCCATAAGTACACTAACAGTTTTTATCTGGTCGGTTGTGGATACCTCTCCCAAAAGATACTCTATGGGAAAGAGATCTGAGGAGAAAGGTTGGCTAGTCCAGTACATGAATTCCATTGGCTTGAAGACATTTTTGAGTAAGAACAGCACTATGAGCCTGCTCGTAATCCTGATGGATAAGACATGTATATAAAATTTTAGGGGTGTCAGGTTGTATTTTTATATCCGCACTTTTCGAAGAAAAGCGGATATACTGTAATTGGTCCCGTTCGTCAGTCAGTCCGTCAGTCAGTGCACATTTCCTCATAACGCGAACTCCTCCTACACCGGTCGTCAGATGGTGTTCATATTTGACAGGATGATTGCCTGGGATGTGTAGATTACACATAAGGTTTCGGATGCTGGCTGTGACCTCCAAGGTCAAAGGTCAAAAGGTCAATTTCTCAAAAATGGCTATTGCAAAGTCAATTTTCAAGTTTTGGGACTGAAATTTCTTGTGTGGAATGCTTACAGAATTGCCTGTGAGGTAAGAAAACATTTTGGTTAAAGATTTTACGCACATTGCTTGGACCTTATTGTAAAAGTGCGGATATTTGTGATTGGCCCCCAATCGACTTTGCGCTAGTCTTCAAAATTTATTTGGAACTTGACTGAACATTTTGCAAACAGTGTAGGCCCTGATCAGATGCAACATTCTGTGGCATCTGATCTGGGCCTACACTGTTTTCCGCTTACCCCTTTTGGGATTTCCAGTGGTATCAAATGGGTTAAGGAAAAAAATCACTTAAAAGCCAGCAAGTGTACTCAAAACAAACTTTAGGGAGTGACTCTTAGTATATAGCTTTAGTACAACCAACTGAGTACAACCAAATTTGTCCCATTGATGACCCTAAGTTGATTTTGAACTATCTTAGGACGACGTCAAATTCAGTCCCTTTGAATGGGAATGAGGTTAAAATGTATTTTTAGCTCACCTGTCACGTAGTGACAAGGTGAGCTTTTGGGATCACTTTTTGTCTGTCGTGCGTGTGTCCGTGCGTGCGTCCGACCGTGCGTGCGTCCGTAAACATTTTCTTCAAACGACATCTCCTCCTAAACCACTGATTGGATTTTGACCAAACTTCACAGGAATGATCCTTAGGTGGTCCCCTTTCAAAGTTGTTCAAATGGTTCCGGTCCATTGTACATCTAGGTCACAGGAGCCAAAAATGGATTTTTTCCACCGAAAACTTAAAAAGTCTCCTTCTCTGAAACCACAAGGCGCAGGTCTTTGATATTTGGTATGAAGCTTCATCTAGTGGACCCCTAATAATTGTTCAAATTATAGTGCTGGGGCCAAAAATGCCCCAGCCCCGGGGCCCTTTGGTTTTACATGGGCTTATATAGGGAAAACCTTCTCTGAAACCGCAAGGCCCTGATCTTTGATATTTGGTATGAAGCTTCATCTAGTGGACCTCTACAGAGATTATTCAAATTATAGTGCTGGGGTGAAAAATGCCCCCGCTCCAGGGCCCTTTGGTTTTACATGGGCTTATATGGGGAAAATCTATAAAAATCTTCTTCTCTGAAACCACAAGGCCAAGATCTTTGATATTTGGTATGAAGCTTCATCTAGTGGACCCCTACCAAGATTGTTCAAATTATGGTGCTGGGGCCAAAAATGCCCCCGCCCCGGGGCCCTTTGGTTTTACATGGGCTTATATATGGAAAATCTTTAAAAATCTTCTTCTCTAAAACTGTAAGGCCCAGATCTTTGATATTTGGTATGAAGCTTCATCTAGTGGACCGCTACCAAGATTGTTCAAAATATAGTGCTGGGGCCAAAAATGCCCCCCGCTCCAGGGCCCTTTGGTTTTACATGGGCTTATATAGGGAAACTCTTTAAACATTTTTTCATTTCTGAAACCGCAAGGCCCAGGTCTTTGCTATTTGGTATGAAGCTTCATCTAGTGGACCTCTACCAAGATTGTTCAAATTATAGTGCTGGGGCCAAAAATGCTCCCGCCCCGGGGCCCTTTGATTTTACATGGGCTTATATAGGAAAAATCTTTAAAAGTCTTCTTCTCTGAAACAGCAAGGCCCAGATCTTTGATATTTGGTATGAAGCTTAATCTAGTGGACCTCTACCAAGATTGTTTGGATTTTAATGCTGGGGCCAAATATGCCCCCGCCCCGGGGCCCTTTGGTTTTACATGGGCTTATATAGGGAAAACCTTAAAAAACCTTCTCTGAAACCGCAAGGCCCTGATCTATGATATTTGGTATGAAGCTTCATCTAGTGGACCTCTACCAAGATCGTTCAAATTATAGTGCTGGGGTGGAAGATGCCCCGCTCCTTGGCCCTTTGGTTTTACATGGGCTAATATTGGGAAAATCTGTAAAAGATCTCTGAAACTGCAAGGCCCAGATCTTTGATATTTGGTATGAAGCTTCATCTAGTGGACCCCTACCAAGATTGTTCACATTAAAATGCTGGGGCCAAAAATGCCCTCACCCTGGGGCCCTTTGGTTTTACATGGGCTTACATATGGAAAATCTTCTCTGAAACTGCAAGGCCCAGATCTTTGATATTTGGTATGAAGCTTCATCTAGTGGTCCCCTACCAAGATTGTTCAAAATATAGTGCTGGGGCCAAAAATGCCCCTGCCCCGGGGCCCTTTGATTTTACAACGGCTTATATAAGGAAAATCTTTAAAAATCTTCTTCTCTGAAACAGTAAGGCCCAGATCTTTGATATTTGGTATGAAGCTTCATCTAGTGGACCGCTACCAAGATTGTTCAAAATATAGTGCTGGGGCCAAAAATGCCCCTGCTCCAGGGCCCTTTGGTTTTACATGGGCTTGTATAGGGAAAATCTTTAAACTTTTTCTTTTCTGAAACCACAAGGCCCAGGTCTTTGCTATTTGGTATGAAGCTTCATCTAGTGGACCCCTACCAAGATTGTTCAAATTATAGTGCTGGGACCAAAAATGCCCCCGCCCCGGGGCCCTTTGAATTTACATGGGCTTATATAGGGAAAATCTTTAAAAATCTTCTTCTCTGAAACAGCAAGGCCCAGATCTTTGATATTTAGTATGAAGCTTAATCTAGTGGACCTCTACCAAGATTGTTCTGATTTTAATGCTAGGGCCAAAAATGCCCCCGCCCCAGGGCCCTTTGGTTTTACATGGGCTTATATAAGGAAAACCTTTAAAAACCTTTTCTGAAACCGCAAGGCCCTGATCTTTGAGATTTGGTATGGAGCTTCATCTAGTGGACCTCTACCAAGATTGTTCAAATTATAGTGCTGGGGCCAAAAATGTCCCCGCCCCGGGGCCCTTTGATTTTACATTGGCTTATATAGGGAAAATCTTTAAAAATCTTCTCTGAAACCGCAAGGCCCAGATCTTTGATATTTGGTATGAAGCTTAATCTAGTGGACCTCTACCAAGATTGTTCGGATTTTAATGCTGGGGCCAAAAATGCCCCCGCCCCAGGGCCCTTTGATTTTACATGGGCTTATATAGGGAAAACCTTTAAAAACCTTCTCTGAAACCGCAAGGCCCTGATCTTTGATATTTGGTATGAAGTTTCATCTAGTGGACCTCTACCAAGATCGTTCAAATTATAGTGCTGGGTTGGAAAATGCCCCCACTCCTTGGCCCTTTGGTTTTACATGGGCTTATATTGGGAAAATCTTTAAAAGATCTTCTTCTCTGAAACTGCAAGGCCCAGATCTTTGATATTTGGTATGAAGCTTCATCTAGTGGACCTCTACCAAGATTGTTCAAAATATAGTGCTGGGGCCAAAAATGCCCCCGCTGCAGGGCCCTTTGGTTTTACATGGGCTTAAATAGGGAAAACCTTTAAAAACCTTCTCTGAAACCGCAAGGCCCTGATCTTTGATATTTGGTATGAAGTTCATCTAGTGGACCTCTACCAAGATCGTTCAAATTATAGTGCTGGGGTGGAAAATGTCCCCACTCCTTGGCCCTTTGGTTTTACATGGGTTTCACCGGCCCCGATAGCTCAGTTGGTAGAGTGTCCGCTCCGGGGAACGGGAGGTATCGGGTTCGATCCTGGGCCGCGACATACCAAAGTCGTTAAAAATGGTACTAGCTGCTCCTCGTTTGGCACTCAGATTTACGGGGTAGAGCTAGGACTTGGTCGATCCAGTGTCAGGATAATGTGACTGGGTGTGGTATCATGTAATGTGTCTGGGACATGATACTTCAGTGAGGCAGCACTATAAACGTGAGCATTGAGCTCCCTGTCGCAACCAGACACCGTCGTGATATGACTGAAAAATTGTTGAAAGCGACGTTAAACCCGAATTCACACACACACACACACACACATTTACATGGGTTTATATTGGGAAAATCTTTAAAAGATCTTCTTCTCTGAAACTGCAAGGCCCAGATCTTTGATATTTGGTATGAAGCTTCATCTAGTGGACCCCTACCAAGATTGTTCACATTAAAATGCTGGGGCCAAAAATACCCTCGCCCCGGGGCCCTTTGGTTTTACATGGGCTTACATATGAAAAATCTTTAAAAATCTTCTCTGAAACTGCAATGCCCAGATCTTTGATATTTGGTATGAAGCTTCATCTAGTGGTCCCCTACCAAGATTGTTCAAAATATAGTGCTGGGGCCAAAAATGCCCCCGCCCCGGGGCCCTTTGATTTTACATGGGCTTATATAGGGAAAATCTTTAAAAATCTTCTTCTCTGAAACAGTAAGGCCCAGATCTTTGATATTTGGTATGAAGCTTCATCTAGTGGACCGCTACCAAGATTGTTCAAAATATAGTGCTGGGGCCAAAAATGCCCCCGCTCTAGGGCCCTTTGGTTTTACATGGGCTTATATAGGGAAAATCTTTAAACATTTTCTTTTCTGAAACAACAAGGCCCAGGTCTTTGCTATTTGGTATGAAGCTTCATCTAGTGGACCCCTACCAAGATTGTTCAAATTATAGTGCTGGGGCCAAAAATGCCCCCGCCCCGGGGCCCTTTTGTTTTACATGGGCTTATATAGGGAAAATCTTTAAAAATCTTCTTCTCTGAAACCGCAAGGCCCAGATCTGTGATATTTGGTATGAAGCTTCATCTAGTGGACGTCTACCAAGATTGTTTGGATTATAATGCTGGGGCCAAAAATGTCCCCGCCCCGGGGCCCTTTGGTTTTACATGGGCTTATATAGGGAAAACCTTTAAAAACCACTTCTGAAACCGCAAGGCCCTGATCTTTGATATTTGGTATGAAGCTTCATCTAGTGGACCTCTACCAAGATCATTCAAATTATAGTGCTGGGGTGGAAAATGCCCCCGCTCCTTGGCCCTTTGGTTTTACATGGGCTTATATTGGGAAAATCTTTAAAAGATCTTCTTCTCTGAAACTGCAGGCCCAGATCTTTGATATTTGGTACGAAGCTTCATCTAGTGGACCCCTACCAAGATTGTTCACATTAAAATGCTGGGGCCAAAAATGCCCTCACCCTGGGGCCCTTTGGTTTTACATGGGCTTACATATGGAAAATCTTTAAAAATCTTCTCTGAAACTGCAAGGCCCTGATCTTTGATATTTGGTATGAAGCTTCATCTAGTGGACCTCTACCAAGATTGTTCAAATTATAGTGCTGGGGCCAAAAATGACCCCGCCCCAGGGCCCTATGATTTTACATGGGCTTATATAGGGAAAATCTTTAAAAATCTTCTTCTCTGAAACAGTAAGGCCCAGATCTTTGATATTTGGTATGAAGCTTCATCTAGTGGACTGCTTCTAAGATTGTTCAAAATATAGTGCTGGGGCCAAAAATGCCCCCGCTCCAGGGCCCTTTGGTTTTACATGGGCTTATATAGGGAAAATCTTTAAAAACCTTCTTCTCTGAAACACTTAGGCCCAGATCTTTGATATTTGGTATGAAGCTTCATCTAGTGGACCGCTACCAAGATTGTTCAAAATATAGTGCTGGGGCCAAAAATGCCCCTGCTCCGAGCCCTTTGGTTTTACATGGGCTTATATAGGGAAAATCTTTAAAGATTTTCTTTCCTGAAACAACAAGGCCCAGGTCTTTGCTATTTGGTATGAAGCTTCATCTAGTGGACCCCTACCAAGATTGTTCAAATTATAGTGCTGGGGCCAAAAATGCCCCCACCCCGGGGCCCTTTGATTTTACATGGGCTTATATAGGGAAAATCTTTAAAAATCTTCTCTGAAACCGCAAGAACCAGATCTTTGATATTTTGTATGAAGCTTCATCTAGTGGCCCTCTACCAAGATTATTCGGATTTTAATGCTGGGACCAAAATACCCCCGCCCTGCTTACACATGGAAAATCTATAAAAAAAATCTTCTTCTTTGAATCCGCAAGACCCAGATCTTTGATATTTGGTCTGAAGCTTCATCTAGTGGACCTCTTTCAAGATTGTTCAAATTATTGCCCTGGGGCCAAAAATGCCCCCCACCACGGGACCCTTTGGTTATCCCCCGCCGAAGGCGGAGGGATATAGTTTTGGCGTTGTCCGTCCGTCCATCCTTCCGTCCGTCCGTCACACTTTGTCCGGAACCGTTTCTCAGCAACTATTGCATGGAATTAAATGAAACTTGAAATAAATATGTATTAGTATGCTGTGGTGATGCACGCGCAATTTTTTTTCGGATTGACTTTTTACATCCAGAGTTATGGCCCCTTGAATGATTGAAATTCTGGATTTTTCGTTGTCTCACTTTGTCCGGAACCGTTTCTCAGCAACTATTGCATGGAATTAAATGAAAATTGAAATAAATATGTATTATTATGCTGCAGTGATGCACGCGCAATTTTTTTTCGGATTGACTTTTTACATTCAGAGTTATGGCCCCTTAAATGATTGAAATTCTGGATTTTTTCGTCATCTCACTTTGTCCGGAACTGTTTCTCAGCAACTATTGCATGGAATGTAATGAAACGTGAAATAAATATGTATTATTATGCTGCGGTGATGCACACGCAATTTTTTTCTGGATTGACTTTTTACATCCAGAGTTATGGCCCCTTAAATGATCGAAATTCTGGATTTTTCGTCGTCTCACTTTGTCCGGAACAGTTTCTCAGCAACTATTGCATGGAATTAAATGAAACTTGAAATAAATATGTATTATTATGCTGTGGTGATGCACGCGCATTTTTTTTCCGGATTTACTTTTTACATCCAGAGTTATGGCCCCTTAAATGATCGAAATTCTGGATTTTTCGTCGTCTCACTTTTTTGTCGGGAACTGTTTCTCAGCAACTATTGCATGGAATTAAATGAAACTTGAAATAAATATGTATTATTATGCTGTGGTGATGCATGCACACATTTTTTTCGGATTGACTTTTTACACCCAGAGTTATGGCCCCTTAAATGATTAAAATTCTGGATTTTTCGTTGTCTCACTTTGTCTGGAACCGCTTCTCAGCAACTATTGCATGGAATAAAATGAAACTTGAAATAAATATGTATTATTATGCTGCCGTGATGCACGCGCAATTTTTTTTTCTCAATTTTGGCCAGATATATTTTCTTGCCATTCTACACGAAAAACCCATTCGGCGGGGGATATCAATTAAACGAATTTGCTTGTTTTACATGGGCTTATATAGGGAAAACCTTTAAAAACCTTCTCTGAAACCACAAAGCCCTGATCTTTGATATTTGGTACGAAGCTTCATCTAGTTGACCTCTACCAAGATCGTTCAAATTATAGTGCTGGGGTGGAAAATGCTCCCGCTCCTTGGCCCTTTGGTTTTACATGGGCTGATATTGGGAAAATCTTTAAAAGATCTTCTTCTCTGAAACTGCAAGGCCCAAATCTTTAATATTTGGTATGAAGCTTCATCTAGTGGACCCCCTTCCAAGATTGTTCACATTAAAATGCTGGGGCCAAAAATGCCCTCGCCCCGGGGCCCTTTGGTTTTACATGGGCTTACATATGGAAAATCTTTAAAAATCTTCTCTGAAACTGCAAGGCCCAGATCTTTGATATTTGGTATGAAGCTTCATCTAGT
Source organism: Lucinisca nassula (assembly GCA_963580285.1). NCBI lineage: Eukaryota > Metazoa > Mollusca > Bivalvia > Lucinida > Lucinidae > Lucinisca > Lucinisca nassula. The sequence continues at coordinate 47,923,755 of OY757017.1, forward strand.
GGTCCCCTACCAAGATTGTTCAAAATATAGTGCTGGGGCCAAAAATGCCCCCGCTCCGAGCCCTTTGGTTTTACATGGGCTTATATAGGGAAAATCTTTAAACATTTTCTTTTCTGAAACAACAAGGCCCAGGTCTTTGCTATTTGGTATGAAGCTTCATCTAGTGGACCCCTACCAAGATTGTTCAAATTATAGTGCTTGGGCCAAAAATGCCCCCGCCCCGGGGCCCTTTGATTTTACATGGACTTATATGGGGAAAATCTTTAAACATTTTCTTTTCTGAAACAACAAGGCCCAGGTCTTTGCTATTTGGTATGAAGCTTCATCTAGTGGACCCCTACCAAGATTGTTCAAATTATAGTGCTGGGGCAAAAAATGCCCTTGCTCCGGGGCCCTTTGGTTTTACATGGGCTTATATAGGGAAAATCTTTTAAAAATCTTCTTCTCTGAAACCGCAAGGCCCAGATCTTTGATATTTGGTATGAAGCTTAATCTAGTGGACCTCTACCAAGATTGTTCGGATTTTAATGATGGGGCCAAAAATGCCCCCGCCCCGGGGCCCTTTGATTTTACATGGGCTTATATAGGGAAAACCTTTAAAAACCTTCTGAAACCGCAAGGCCCTGATCTTTGATATTTGGTACGAAGCTTCATCTAGTTGACCTCTACCAAGATCATTCAAATTATAGTGCTGAGTTGGAAAATGCTCCCGCTCCTTGGCCCTTTGGTTTTACATGGGCTTATATTGGGAAAATCTTTAAAAGATCTTCTTCTCTGAAACTGCAAGGCCCAAATCTTTAATATTTGGTATGAAGCTTCATCTAGTGGACCCCCTTCCAAGATTGTTCACATTAAAATGCTGGGGCCAAAAATGCCCTCGCCCCGGGGCCCTTTGGTTTTACATGGGCTTACATATGGAAAATCTTTAAAAATCTTCTCTAAAACTGCAAGGCCCAGATCTTTGATATTTGGTTAAGCTTCATCTAGTGGTCCCCTACCAAGATTGTTCAAAATATAGTGCTGGGACCAAAAATGCCCCCGCTCCGAGCCCTTTGGTTTTACATGGGCTTATATAGGGAAAATCTTTAAACATTTTCTTTTCTGAAACAACAAGGCCCAGGTCTTTGCTATTTGGTATGAAGCTTCATCTAGTGGACCCCTACCAAGATTGTTCAAATTATAGTGCTTGGGCCAAAAATGACCCCGCCCCGGGGCCCTTTGATTTTACATGGACTTATATGGGGAAAATCTTTAAACATTTTCTTTTCTGAAACAACAAGGCCCAGGTCTTTGCTATAGTATTTGGTATGAAGCTTCATCTAGTGGACCCCTACCAAGATTGTTCAAATTATAGTGCTGGGGCAAAAAATGCCCTTGCTCCGGGGCCCTTTGGTTTTACATGGGCTTATATAGGGAAAATCTTTTAAAAATCTTCTTCTCTGAAACCGCAAGGCCCAGATCTTTGATATTTGGTATGAAGCTTAATCTAGTGGACCTCTACCAAGATTGTTCGGATTTTAATGATGGGGCCAAAAATGCCCCCGCCCCGGGGCCCTTTGATTTTACATGGGCTTATATAGGGAAAACCTTTAAAAACCTTCTGAAACCGCAAGGCCCTGATCTTCGATATTTGGTATGAAGCTTCATCTAGTGGACCTCTACCAAGATCGTTCAAATTATAGTGCTGGGGTGGAAAATGCCCCCGCTCCTTGGCCCTTTGGTTTTACATGGGCTTATATTGGGAAAATCTTTAAAAGATCTTCTTCTCTGAAACTGCAAGGCCCAGATCTTTGATATTTGGTATGAAGCTTCATCTAGTGGACCCCTACCAAGATTGTTCACAGTAAATTGCTGGGACCAAAAATGCCCACACCCCTGGGCCCTTTGGTTTTACATGGGCTTACATATGGAAAATCTTAAAAATTCTTCTCTGAAACTGCAAGGCCCTGCTCTTTGATATTTGGTATGAAGCTTCATCTAGTGGACCTCCACCCAGATTGTTCAAATTATAGTGCTGGGGCCAAAAATGCCCCCGCCCCGGGGCCCTTTGATTTTACATGGGCTTATATAGGGAAAATTTTTAAAAATCTTCTTCTCTGAAACATTAAGGCCCAGATCTTTGATATTTGGTATGAAGCTTCATCTAGTGGACTGCTACCAAGATTGTTCAAAATATAATGCTAGGGCAGAAAATGCCCCCGCTCTAGGGCCCTTTGGTTTTACATGGGCTTATATAGGGAAAATCTTTAAACATTTTCTTTTCTGAAACCGCAAGGCCCAGGTCTTTGCTATTTGGTATGAAGCTTCATCTAGTGAACCCCTACTAAAATTGTTCACATTAAAATGCTTGGGCCAAAAATGCCCTTGCCCCGGGGCCCTTTGGTTTTACATGGGCTTACATATGGAAAATCTTTAAAAATCTTCTCTGAAACTGCAAGGCCCAGATCTTTGATATTTGGTATGAAGCTTCATCTAGTTGTCCCCTACCAAGATTGTTCAAAATATAGTGCTGGGGCCAAAAATGCCCTCGCCCCGGGCCCTTTGATTTTACATGGGCTTATATAGGGAAAATCTTTAAAAATCTTCTTCTCTGAAACAGTAAGGCCCAGATCTTTGATATTTGGTATGAAGCTTCATCTAGTGGACCGCTACCAAGATTGTTCAAAATATAGTGCTGGGGCCAAAAATGCCCCCGCTCCGAGCCCTTTGGTTTTACATGGGCTTATATAGGGAAAATCTTTAAACATTTTCTTTTCTGAAACAACAAGGCCCAGGTCTTTGCTATTTGGTATGAAGCTTCATCTAGTGGACCCCTACCAAGATTGTTCAAATTATAGTGCTGGGGCCAAAAATGCCCCTGCCCCGGGGTCCTTTGATTTTACATGGGCTTATATAGGGAAAATCTTTAAAAATCTTCTTCTCTGAAACCCAGATCTTTGATATTTTGTATGAAGCTTCATCTAGTGGCCCTCTACCAAGATTGTTCAGATTTTAATGCTGGGGCCAAAAATGCCCCCGTCCCGCTTACACATGGAAAATCTTTAAAAAAGCTTCTTCTCTGAATCCGCAAGACCCAGATCTTTGATATTTGGTGTGAAGCTTCATCTAGTGGACCTCTTTCAAGATTGTTCAAGTTATTGCCCTGGGGCCAAAAATGCCCCCCACCACGGGACCCTTTGGTTTTACATGGGCTTATATAGGGAAAACCTTTAAAAACCTCTGAAACCACAAGGCCCTGATCTTTGATATTTGGTATGAAGCTTCATCTAGTGGACCTCTACCAAGATCGTTCAAATTATAGTGCTGGGGTGAAAAATGCCCTCGCTCCGGGGCCCTTTGGTTTTACATGGGCTTATATAGGGAAAATCTTTTAAAAATCTTCTTCTCTGAAACCGCAAGGCCCAGATCTTTGATATTTGGTATGAAGCTTAATCTAGTGGACCTCTACCAAGATTGTTCGGATTTTAATGATGGGGCCAAAAATGCCCCCGCCCCTGGGCCCTTTGGTTTTACATGGGCTTACATATGGAAAATCTTTAAAAATCTTCTCTGAAACTGCAAGGCCCAGATCTTTGATATTTGGTATGAAGCTTCATCTAGTGGTCCCCTACCAAGATTGTTCAAAATATAGTGCTGGGGCCAAAAATGCCCCCCCCCCCCCCCCCCCCCCCCCGGGCCCTTTGGTTTTACATAGGCTTATATAGGGAAAATCTTTAGAAAATCTTCTCTGAAACCACCAGGCCCAGGTCTTTGATATTTAGTATGAAGGATTGATCAAATTATAGCCTTTTGGCCAAAAATGTCCCTGCGCTGGGACCCACTAGTTTTACAAAGGCATATATATATATATATATATATATATATATATATATAGGAAATTCTTTTAAAAATCTCTGAAACAAGAAGGCCCAGGTCTTTCATAATTGGCATGGAGCTTCACCCAGTGGACCTCTGCCAAGACTGTTCAATTTATAGCCCTAGCCCAAAAATGGCCCTGCCCTGGGGCTCACTTGTTTTACATAGAGTTATATTGGGAAAACCTTTGAAAATCTTTTTATCTGAAACAAGAATGCCAAGGTCTTTATATTTAGTACACAGCTTCGTCTAATGGTCCTTTACCAAGATTGTTCAAATTATAGCCCTGGAGCCAAAAATGGCCCCAACTTGGGGCCCAAATGTTTACAGAGAGTTAAATAAGACCTCTGCCAAGATTGTTCAAATTATAACCCTGGGACCAAAAATGATATATAGGGAAAACCTTTAAAAATCTTCTAGTCTAAAACCAGAAGACCCAGGTCTTTGATATTTGGAATGTGGCTTCATCTAGTGGACCTTGACCAAGATATTTCACATTGTGGCCCTGGGACCAAAAATGACTAGTTAAAGTTGTAAGAAACTAAAGTATATGCTTAAAATCCCCACTTTTCTCTATAAAAAGTGTGCTTTTTGAGTTAAAGTAGTTAAGAAACTAATATAATGCTCGTAATCCTCACTTTTCTCTATATAAAGTTGGGGTTTTGAGTAAAAGTTGTAAGAAAACTAATGTTTATGCTTGTTATCCCCACTTTTCTTTATATAAAGTTAGGGTTTTGAGTAAAGATGTACGGAAACAAATATATATGCTTGTGATCCCAACTTTTCTCTGTATAAATGAGAAATAGCAAGGAAACTAATATATGTATGCTTGCAGTCCCCACTTTTCTCTTTATAAAGTTGGATTTTCGAGTAAAAGTTGTAAGGAAACTAATATATATCCTTGCAACCCCCACTTTTCTCAATATAAAGTTGGGGTTTTGAGTAAAAGTTGTAAGGAAACTAATGTATGTGCTGGTATCCCCACTTTTGTCTATATAAAGTTGGGGTTTTGAGTAAAAATAGTATGGTAACTAATGTCAATCCCCACTTTTCTGAATATATAATTGGGTAATGTGAAGGAAACTAAATGTAAGGAAACTAATTTAATGCTTGTAATTCCCCTCTTCTCTCCATACAAAGTTGGGTTTTTCGAGTAAAAGATATAAGGAAACTAATGTATGTGCTTGTAATCTTACTTTTTCTCCATATAAAGTTGGGGTTTTGACTAAAAATTGTAAGGAATCTGATGTATATGCTTGTAATCTTCATTTTTCTTCATATAAAGTTGGGTTTTTGAGTAAACATTGTAAGAAAACTAATGTATATGCTTGAAATTCCAACTTTTCTCTATATAAAGTTTGGTTGTTGAGTAAAAGCAGTAAGGAAACTAATATATATGCTTGTAATCTTCACTTTTCTCCATATAAAGTTGGGTTTTTGAGTAAAAATGGTAAGAAAACTAATATATATGCTTGTAATCCCAACTTTTCTCTATATTAAGTTGGGTTTTTGTGTAAAAGTTGTAAGGAAACTATTGTATATGCTTGTAATCTTCACTTTTCTTCATATAAAGCTGGGTTTTTGAGTAAAAGATGTAAGGAAACGAATGTATACCCTTGTTATCACCACTTTTCTCCATATAAAGTAGTAGTAAGAAAACTAATGTAAAAGCTGGTAATCCCAACTTTCTCTATATACAACTGAGTTTCCAAGTGTTCATCACACAGATTTGTTTCCCTGGTGTTATTTAATTTTTTTTCTCTAGACCTTGTAACTAGGCTTGAACTAGTGCTGTACAGAACATCAAACTGTGGGTTGATCTGTCTGCACACACTTTCACTTGTTGCAGTTGGCAGACCTTATCTTTACCTGACAAAGTGATATACGACCTGGGGAAATGTAACATGTTGCCCAGATACATGTGTTTTGTCTATTTACGGAGCCATAAAATTGTCTCTCATTTGTTCATTAGAGTTAAAAGTAAGGTCTGTACATTTTTTTTCAGAAAGGACTTGGATATAATGTCAACCTGAGGAGGTATGATTTTGCAATATCAATGAAACAATAGTCCAGTCATTAACCCTTTTTATGCCCCGCCTATTCAAAGAATAGTGGAAGGGCATTAAGTGTTACCCCTGTCCATCCTCTCGTAAGTACGTCCGTCAGTACCACTTCTTGTCCAGGCCATAACTCCTAAACCCTGTGGAATATATTTATAAAACTTTACAGGTGCCTGCATGGCAATTAGGCGATGTGTCATAAACAAGGAGAACAATTCTTGCTTTTTGTTTTTTAGCTCACGAGAGCCGAAGGCTCTGGGGGAGCTTATAATATAGGCAGTGATCCGTCGTCCACGTCTGCATCCGCGTCTGCATCAACATTTTCAAACGACTTCTCCTCTGAAACTACTTGGCCAATTGAAACCAAATTACATGTGGAGGCTCTGTGGGAAGGGGGAACGAAAGTTTGTTTGTGAAGACTGGGTCACATGACCAAGATGGCCGCCATGCCCATATATGGTAAAAACCTTTAAAAATCTTCTTCTAAAGAACCGAATGGCCGATGATCTTGAAACCTGGTATGCAGCATCGGAGACTCAGGCCCTACCAAGTTTGTTCAAATTATGACCTTTGGTTGACCTTGACACGTTTTACGTCAAGGTCAAATTTGGTCACTTAGACATTTGTATGGAAAAAAGGCAAAAACAGTGGATTTTTCTGATTGCATGGTAGCTAGTGGCATCAGATATGGTATTTGGAATCAGCTGAATGGATTTTTATAAGTTCCAAAGGTCAAGGTCATTTACCGACCTATGTCCAGGACGGCTCAGATTCAGTATTTTCATCTTCTTCTTCTCTTAAACTACTTGGCCAGTTGAAACCAAATTACATGTGGAGCCTCTATGGAATGGGGGAACGAAAGTTTATTCGTGAGGATGGGGTCACATGACTGATATGGCCACCATGCGATATATGGTAAAAACCTTCAAAAATCTTCTTCTCAAGAACCGAATAGCCGATGATCTTCAAACTTGGTATGCAGCATCAGGGTCTCGGGCCCTACCAAATTTATTCAAATTATGACCTTTGGTTGACCTTGACCTGTTTTACATCAAGGTCAAATTTGGTCACTTAGACATTTGAATGGAAAAAAGGCAAAACAGTGGATTTTTCTGATTGCATGGTAGCTAGTGGCATCAGAAATGGTATTTGCAATCAGCTGAATGGAAGTTTGTAAGTTCCAAAGGTCAAGGTCATTTCCCGGCCTTTGTCCAGGACGGCTCAGATTCAGTATTTTCATCTTCTTCTTCACTTAAACTACTTGGCCAATTGAAACCAAATTACATGTAGAGCCTCTATGGAATGGGGGAACGAAAGTTTGTTTGTGAGGACTTGGTCACATGACCAATATGGCCGCCATGCTCATACATGTATATGGTTAAAAACCTTTGAATATCTTCTTCTCAAAAACCGAATGGTTGTTGATCTTGAAACTTGGTATGCAGCATCGGAGACTCTGGCCCTACCAGATTTGTTCAAATGATGACCTTTTTTATTTACCTTCACCTATTTTATGTCAAGGTCAAATTTGGTCACTTAGACATTTGTATGGAAAAAAAGGCAAAATAATGGATATTTCTGATTGCCTGGTAGGCTGTGACATCAGAAATGATATTTGCAGTTAGCTGAATGGAAGTTTATCAATTCCAAAGGTCAAGGTCATTGACTGACCTTTATCCTGAGTGCCTCAGATTCAGTTATTTTTTAGCTCACCTGAGCATGAAGTGCTCAAGGTGAGCTATTGAGATCGCCCTTTGTCCAGCGTCCGTCGTGCGTCATGCATCGTCAACAATTCACTTAAATGACATCTCCTCCTAAACCGGTGAATGGATTTCAAAATACTTTCACAGAAATGTTCCTTGGCAAGTTGGGTGACCCTCTACCAAATTGCTAAAATGGTTCCGCTCCGCTGAACAAAATGGCCACCAGAGCTAAAAATAGAAAAAAACTTTAAACGACATCTCCTCCTAGCCCTTTGGTCAGATTTCAAAATAATTTCACAGAAATGTTCTTTGGGTGACCCTCTACCAAAATTGCTAAAATGGTTCCGCTCTGCTGAACAAAATGGCCACCAGAGCTAAAAATAGAAAAACCTTTAAACTACATCTCCTCCTAGCCCTTTGGCCCGATTTCAAAATAATTTCACAGAAATGTTCCTTGGATGACCCTCTACCAAAATTGCTAAAATGGTACCGCTCCACTGAACAAAATGGCCACCAGAGCTAAAAATAGAAAAACCTTTAAACGACATCTCCTCCTAGCCCTTAGGCCAGATTTCAAAATAATTTCACTGAAATGTTCCTTGGATGACCCTCTACCAAAATTGCTAAAATGGTTCCGCTCCGTTGAACAAAATGGCCGCCAGAGCTAAAAATAGAAAAACCTTTAAATGACATCTCCTAACCCTTTGGCCCGATTTCAAATAATTTCACGGAAATGTTCCTAAGGTGACCCTCTACCAAAATTGCTAAAATGGGTCCGCTGTGCTGAACAAAATGGCCACCAGAGCTAAAAATAGAAAAACCTTTAAACGACAACTCCTCCTAGCCCTTTGGCCCGATTTCAAAATAATTTCACAGAAATGTTCCTTGGATGACCCTCTACTAAAATTGCTAAAATTGTTCCGCTCAGCTGAACAAATCGGCCACCAGAGCTAAAAATAGAAAAACCTTTAAACGACATCTCCTCCTAGCCCTTTGGCTTGATTTCAAAATAATTTCACAGAAATGTTCTTAAGGTGACCCCCTACCAAAATTGTTAAAATGGTTCCACTCCGCTGAACAAAATGGCCACCAAAGCTAAAAATAGAAAAACCTTTAAACAAAATCTCCTCCTGGCCCTTTGATCCGATTTCAAAATAATTTCACAGAAATGCCCCCAAGGTGGCCCTCTACCAAAATTGTTAAAATGGTTCCGCTCCACTGAACAAAATGGCCACCATAGCTAAAATTAGATGTAAAACCTGTAAATGACATCTCCCCCTAGCCCTTTGGCCCGATTTCAAAATAATTTTACAGAAATGTTCTTTGGGTGACCCTTTAACAAAATTGCTAAAATGGTTCCACTCTGTTGAACAAAATGGCCACCAGAGCTAAAAATAGAAAAAAACTCTAAATGACATCTCCTCCAAGCCCTTTGGCCCGATTTCACAATAATTTCACAGAAATGTTCCTGAGGTAACCCTCTGCCAAAATTGCTTAAATGGCATGTGTCTGTTAACTTTTTCTTCAAACGACATCTTCTCCTAAACCACTGATCAGATTTTGACCAAACTTCACAGGAATGATCCTTAGGTGGCCCCCTTTCAAAGTTGTTAAAATGGTTCTGGTCTGTTACACATCTAGGTGACATGAGCTAAAAATAGATTTTTTTGCTGAAAATTTTAAAAATCTTTTTCTCTGAAACCACATGGCCCAGGTCTTTGATATTTGGTTTGAAGCTTCATCTAGTGGACCTCTACCAAGATGGTTCAAATTATAGCCCTAGGGCCATAAAATGCCCCCGCCACTGGGCCCTTTGGTTTTTCATAGGCTTATATAGTGAAAATATTTAAAAATTTTCTTCTTTGAAACCACAAGGCCCAGGTCTTTGATATTTGGTATGAAGCTTCATCTAGTGGACCTCTACCAAGATTGTTCAAATTATAGCACTGGGGCCAAAAATGCCCCGGCCCCGGGGGCCTATGGTTTAACATAGGCTTATATAGGGAAAATCTTTAAAAAAATCTTCTTCTCTGAAACCACAAGGCCCAAGTCTTTGATAATTGGTGTGAAGCTTCAACTAGTGGACCTCTATCAAGATTGTTCAAATTATAGGCCTAGGGAAAAAATGTTCCCACCTGCACCTTTGGTTTTACATTCACTTTTACAAGGAAAATCTAAAAAAAAAAAAAATTCTCCAAAACCACATGGCCCAGTTCTTTGAAGTTTGATGTGTAGCTTCATCTAGTGTACTTCTACCAAGGTTGTTCAAATCATAGTCCTTGGGCCAAAAATGGTCCCGCCCCGGGGCCCTTAGTTTTTACATTGACTTATATAGGGAAATTTTAAAAAATCTTCTACTCTGAAACCGCAAAGTCCAGGTCATTGATATTTGGTGTGAAGCTTCATCTAATTTGTTCAAATCATAGCCCTAGGAAATAGAAGTCAAGGCAATGAAAGCCTTTGAAAATCTTCTTGTCTGAAAGCAGAAAGCCAAGTTCTTTGATATTTGGTATAAAGCTTCGTTTTGTGGATTTTCTACCATGATTGTTCAAATTATAGCCCTGGGGCCAAAAATGGCCCGCCCCGGGGACCTCAAGGTTTAAATAGACCTTTATAAGGAAAACCTTTAAAAATCTTCTTGTCTGAAACCAGAAGGCTCCAGTCTTTGATATTTGGTATGAAGCTTCACTTTTTAGACCACCATCAAGATTATTCATATTATAGCCGGGCCAATAATGGCTCTCCCAGGGGCCCACTTGATACCCTATGGATCAGATGAGCGATCCAGGGCCATCATAGCCCTCTTGTTTTTATTTTCTTCTCCACTTAAACTGGTGGGATGATTGAAACCAAATTACATTTGGAGCCTCTATGGGTAGGGGGAATGAAATTTGTTTGTAAGGACTGGGTCACCTGACCAATGTGGCCGCCATGCTCATATATGGTAAAAAGATTTAAGAATTTTCTTCTCAGGAACCAAATAGCCGATGACCTTGAAATTTGGTATGTAGCATTGGGGACACAGGCCCTACCAAATTTATTCAACTGATGACCTTTAGCTGACCTTGACCTGTTTTACGTCAAGGTCAAATTTGGTCACTTAGACTTTTGTATCGAAAAAGAGCAAGACAGTGGATTTTACTGATTGCATGGAAGCCGGATCCATCAAAAATATTATTTACAATCAGATGAATGGAAGTTAATCAGTTCCAAAGGTCAAGGTCATTACTGACCTTTGTCTTGGATAGCTCAGATTCAGTATTTTTATCTTCTTCTCCAGTAAAAGAGCTGTGATGATTGAAACCAAATTACATTAAAAGCCTCTATAGGGATGAGGCAATTGAACATTATTCGTGGTATTGTTGTCACATGACCAAGATGGGCACCTTGCCTGTATATGGTGTAAACTACATGACCTCTGGTGATCGATGGGCCTCTTGTTTAATTATCTGCCCTTGACTCAGTTCCTTATAGTAAACTGTGTCCGGTGCGTAACTCCTATATTTGGTGCCTGCATTGCAATTAGACAATGTGTCATGAACTCTTGCTTTTTAGATCACCAGAGCCGAAGGCTCTGGGGGAGCTTATATGATAGGCAGTTGTTCGTCGTCTGCGTTGTCTGTGTTGTTGTCCGTCAACACTTTCAAACGACATTTCCTCTGAATCCATGTGGCCGATTGGGCCCAAATTTCATCTGTAGCTTCCTTGGGCTGGGGTATTGAAAGTTTGTGTTTTTTTGTGAAATTCGGCTCATTAGTTTGGTTGCTATGGCAGCTTAGGGTTACCATAGACTTATAATGGGGAAAATAGAAAAATTCCATTTACTGTCAAGCCTTTGAAGGTATTTTGACAAAATTTCATAGAAATGTTCCTTAGGCAATCTTCTATCTGCCATATGAATTTAATCCCACTTTCGTTTCTATTGGTTGCCATGGAAACCAAAATGAAAAAAATACTTAAAAAATCATCTCCTCAGATGTGGCTGTGAGTTTATTGAAATATTCACCATATTTGCCTTTACAGGTTTTGTGTTTTTAGCTCACCAGAGCCGAAGGCTCTGGGGGAGCTTATAGGATAGGCAGTTGTCCGGCGGCGTCGTCGTCTGTCGTCGTCTGACGTCAACACTTTCAAACATCTTCTTCTCTGAAGCCACTGGACCGATTCAGCCCAAATTTCATCTGTAGCATCCTTGGGTTGGGGGATTGAAAGTTTGTGTTTTTTATGAAATTCGGCTCATTGGTTTGGTTGCTATGGCAACTTAGAGTTTCCATAGACTTATAATGGGGAAAATTGAAAAATGGCATTTACTGCCAAGCCACTGCAGATATTTTGACAAAACTTTCATAGAAATATTCCTTAGGCAATCTACTATCTGCCATATGATTTTAGGCCTACTGCTCATTTGTATTGGTTGCCATGGAAACCAAAATGAAAAAATAGAAAAAAAAATACATAAAAAATCATCTCCTCAGAAACCGTATGCTCTATGAGGCTGAAAGTTTATGGAAATATTCACCATATTTGCCTTTACAGGTTTTCTGTTTTTTATGAAATTCGGCTCTTTAGTTTGGTTGCTATGGCAACTTAGATTTTCCATAGACTTATAATGGGGAAAATTGAAAAATGGCATTAACTACAAAGCCTTTGCAGATATTTTGACAAAACTTTCATAGAAATGTTCCTTTAGTAAACTTCTCTCAGCCATATGCTGTTATGTCAACCTGGGGGTCCAGTAGGTTGTGCCGGGGCCATGCCCCGCCGCCAGTACTTCATAAAATGACTTATATCTCAGAAACCTTACAGATCCCCACTCCTAAACCATATATATTCTTGTTCCTGTTGATAAGACGCATTCAGTGACACCAACCTGGAGGTCCTCCGGGATGTGCCGGGGCCATGCCCCACCCCCTCCACTTCATAAAAGGCCCAATATCTCGGAAACCATTCAGATCCCCACCCCTGAACCCTATATACTCTTGTTCCTTATGATAAGAAGCATTCAGTGACATCAAACTGGGGGTCCCCCGGGATGCGCCGGGGCCATGTCCCGCCCCTCCATTTCATTAAAGGCCCAATATCTCGGAAACCTTACAGATCCCCACCCCTAAACCATATATATTCTTCATTATGATAAGACGCATTCATTGACCCCAAATTGGGGGTCTTCCGGGGTGCGCCGGAGCCATGCCCCACACCTTCACTTCACAAAAGGCCATATATCTCAGAAACTGTTCAGATCCCCACCCCTAAACCATATATGTTCTTGTTCATTATGATGAGACACATTCAGTGACACCAACCTGGGGGTCCCCAGGGATGTGCTGGGGCCATGCCCCACCCCCTCCATTTCATAATATCACAATATCTCGGAAACCTTACAGATCCCCACCCCTAAACCATATATGTTCTTGTACCTTATGATAAGGCACATTCATTGACACCAACCTGGGGGTCTCCCTGGGCCTTGCCCCACCCCTGCACTTCACAAAAGGCCTTATATCTCAGAAACTGTTCAGAGCCCCACCCCTAAACCATATATATTCATCTTCCTTATGATAAGGCACATTCATTGACACCAGCTTGTGAGTCCCCGGGGCATGCCCGGGCCTTGCTCCACCGCTTGACTTCATTAAAAGCCACATATCTCAGAAATAGTTCAGATCCCCACCCCTAAACCATATATATTCTTGTTCCTTATGATAAGACTCATTCAGTCACACCAATTTGGGGGTCTCTTTGTGCTGAGGCAATGTGCCCCGCCCTTCCACTTCATAAAAGGCCATATATTTCAGAAACCATTAAATCCCCACCCCATATTCATATATGTTCTTGTTCCTTATTATTAGCACACCTACTGTAGGGGTGTCCGCAGGGGCCAGTCCTCTCCTTTCCACTTCATGAAAGGATATCTTGGAAACCGTTCAGATTCCCACCCCTAAACCATATATATATACTTGGTCCTTATGATGAGACACATTTAGGGACAACAATCTTGGGCATTCCTGGGAATGACAGGGCATGCTCCAACCCCTCCACTTATATCTCCAGCCATGCAGATCCCCACTGCTAAACCATATATATTCTTGTTCTTTGTGATAAGACACATTTAGTGATACCAACCAGGGCTCCATTGGGTCCATGCCCCACCCCCTCTACTTCATAAAAGGCCTAATGTTTCATATACTGAGTCCACATGGATGCTCATTTGGATATGGGGGTTCATTTGGCAGATTAAAATGATATCCTGTTAAAATACATGGCTGCAATTTGGCAGTGCCCACCTGAGCTCTGGTGAGCATAGTGGCCCATGGGCCTCTTGTTTATGAAATATGGCTATTTAGTTTGGTTGCTATGGCAACTTAGACTTTCCATACACTTGTAATGGGCAAAAATGGCATTTGCTGCTAAGTCATTTCAGATATTTTGACAAAACTTTTATAGAAATGTTCCTTGAGTAAACGTCTCTCAGCCATATGCTTTTATGCTAACATGGGGGTCCCCCAGGTTGTGCTGGGGCCATGCCCCACCCCCTCCACTTCATAAAAGGCCATATATAACTCAGAAACCATTCAGATCCGAACCACAAAACCATATATATTCTTGTTCCTTATGATAAGAAGCATTCAGTGACACCAACCTGGAGGTCTCCCAGGATGTGCCGGGGTCATGCCCCACCACCTCCATTCCATAAAAGGCCCAACATCTTGGAAACCTTTCAGATCCCCACCACTATACCATTTATATTCTTGTTCCTTATGAAAAGACACATTCATTTACATCAACTTGGGGGTCTCCCGGGGTGCCCCTGGGCCTTGCCTCACCCCTCCACTTCACAAAAGTCCATATATATCAGAAACCATTCAAACTTCAAATCAAACAAAACAAACAAACAAACAAAAGATCCCCATTCCCAGACCATATACATTCAGTGACACCAACCTGGGGGTACCCTGGGATGCACCAGGAACATGCCCCAACCCTCCATTTCTTGAAAGGTCCAATATCTTGGAAACCGTACAGATCCTTACCCCTAAACCATATATATTTTTGTTACTTATGAAGAGACGCATTCATTGTCACCAATTTGGGGGTCTTCCTGTTTCTGCCGGTGTAACAGTTAATCTTTACCCCCTGGGTAGCTTTACCCCCGGGGGTAAAGATATCCCGGGATATCTTTACCCCCACCCTGGATATTTTTACCCCCAGGGGTAAAGCTAAACTGGCCCTGATATCTTTACCCCCACCCCAACTTTTGGGTATAAACTATTTTCTTAATGCCCAACTTCTTCTTATATGTAAGTGAAGCAAGATAGTGGACTTGATGTTTCACTTTAACATTTTTTGTTTCAATCATGACTCAGACTAATAGAACTACCCTTAGTAAGAAATATGACCATGTTATAGGGGCAAATGATTATTTAATAACTTCTTTTTAGCTCACCAGAGCCGAAGGCTCCGGGGGAGCTTATAGGATGGACATTGTCCGTCGTCGTCTGCGTTCGTCGTCGTCGCTAACACTTTCAAACAACATCTCCTCTGAAGCCACTGGGCCGATTGGGCCCAAATTTTATCTGTAGCATCCTTGGGCTGGGGGATTGAAATTTTGTGTTTTTTATCAAAATTGGCTCATTAATTTGGTTGCTACGGCAACTTGTAGTTTCCATAGACTTATAATGGGGAAAATTGAAAAATGGCATTTACTGCCAAGCCTCTGCAGATATTTTGACAAAACTTTCATAGAAATGTTCCTTAGGCCATCTACTATCTGCCTTATGATTTTAGCCCCATTTTAGCTCACCAGAGCCGAAGGCTCCGGGGGAGCTTATAGGATGGACATTGTCCGTCGTCGTCGTCTGCGTCTGCGTCGTCGTTAACACTTTCAAACGACATCTCCTCTGAAGCCACTGGGCCGATTGGGCCCATTGTTTCAATCATGACTCAGACTACCCTTAGTAAGAAATATGACCATGTTATAGTTTGACGCTTATGACCCACAAAGAGGGTTGACGCGTCGTTAAACACGAAATCATCATCATCATCATCATGACCATGTTATAGGGGCAAATGATTATTTAATAACTTCTTTTTAGCTCACCAGAGCCAAAGGCTCTGGGGGAGCTTATAAGATGGACATTGTCCGTCGTCGTCTGCGTTTGTCGTCGTCGTCGTCGTTAACACTTTCAAACAACATCTCCTCTGAAGCCACTGGGCCGATTGGGCCCAAATTTTATCTGTAGCATCCTTGGGCTGGGGGATTGAAAGTTTGTGTTTTTTTTTTATCAAAATCGGCTCATTAGTTTGGTTGCTATGGCAACTTGTAGTTTCCATAGACTTATAATGGGGAAAATTGAAAAATGGCATTTACTGCCAAGCCTCTGCAGATATTTTGACAAAACTTTCATAGAAATGTTCCTTAGTCAATCTGCTATCTGCCTTATGATTTTAGGCCTTCTGCCCATTTTCATTGGTTGCCATGGAAACCAAATTGCAAAAAAATAGACAAAAAAATACTTAAAAACTTATCTCCTCAGAAACCATATGCTCTAGGAGGCTGAGACTTTATGAAAATATTCACCATATTTGCCTTTACAGGTTTTGTGTTTTTTACGAAATTTGGCCTTTCAGTTTTGTTGCTATGGCAACTAGTTTCCATTGACTTATAATAGGGAAAACTGAAAAATGGCATTTACTGCCAAGTTTTTGCAGATATTTTGACAAAACTTACATAAACATGTTCCTTGAGTAAACTTCTCTCAGCCATATGCTTTTATGTCAACTTGGGGGTCCCCTAGGTTGTGCCGGGGCCTTGCCCCGCCCCCTCCACTTCATAAAATGCCTTATATCTCAGAAACCTTACAGATCCCAAACCCCTAAACCATATATATTCTTGCCACATGCCCTGCCCCCTCAATTTCATAAAATGTCATTTATCTCAGAAACCATTCAGATCCCCACCCCTAAACTATATATATTCTTGTTCCTTATGCTAAGATGCATTAAGTGATACCAACCTGGGGGTCCCCCGGGATGTGCCGGGGACATGCCCCACCCCCTCCACTTCATAAAATGCCATTTATCTCAGAAACCATTGAGATCCCCACCCCTAAACCATATATATTCTTGTTCCTTATGATAAGATGACTCAGTGACACCAACCTGGGAGTCCCCCGGGGATGTGCGGGGGCCATGCCCCACCCCCTCCACTTCATAAAAGGCCCAATATCCCAGTAACCTTACAGATCCCCACCCTAAACCATATATATTCTCGTTCATTATGATATGACACATTCAGTGACACCAACCTGGGGGTCCCAAGGGATGTTCTGGGGCCATGCCCCACCCCCTCCATTTCATAATATCACAATATCTTTGAAACCTTACAGATCCCCACCCCTAAACCATATATATTCTTGTTCCTTATGATAAGGCACATTCATTGACACCAATCTGGGGGTCTCCCAGGGCCTTGCCCCACCCCTGCACTTCAGAAAAGGCCTTATATCTCAGAAACTGGTCAGAGCCCCACCCCTAAACCATATAAATTATATTCATCTTCCTAATGATAAGATGCATTCAGTGACACCAGCTTGTGAGTCCCTGGGGCATGCCAGGCCATATATTTCAGAAACCATTCAAATCCCCACCCCATAATCATATTCTTGTTTCTTATTATTAGCACACCTACTGTAGGGGTGTCCGCAGGGGCCTTTCCACTTCATAAAAAGGCCTCATATCTCGGAAACTGTTCAGATTCCCACCCCTAAACCATATATATACTTGGTCCTTTTGATAAGACACATTTAGGGACAACAATCTTGGGCTTTCCTGGGATCGACAGGGCATGCTCCAACCCCTCCACTGTTTAAGAGGCCTTATATATCCAGCCATACAGATCCCCAGTGCTAAACCATCCTAGTGTGATAAGACACATTTAGTGATACCAACCAGGGCTCCATTTGGTCCATGCCCCACCCCTCTACTTCATAAAAGGCCTGATGTTTCATATACTGAATCCACATGGGTGCTCATTTTGGATATGGGGGTTCTCTTGGAAGATTAAATTGATATCATGTAAAAATACATGGCTGCAATTGGGCAGTGCCCACCTGAGCTCTGGTGAGCATAGTGGCCCATGGGCCTCTTGTTTTATATTATCTTATTCAAATTGTTGCTTATGACAATCTTTCAAATTCTTACATTATCCCTGTCAGTTGTGAAATGGGTGGTGGTGGTGAGTGGAAAGGCAGGGGTAAAAATATCACGGCTGGGATATTTTTACCCCTGGGGGTAAAGCTAAACTGGCCTGGATATCTTTACCCCCATCCCCACTTTTGGGTATAAACTATTTTCTTAATGCCCAATTTCTTCTTATATGTAAGTGAAGCAAGATAGGGGACTTGATGTTTCACTTTAACATTTTTCGTTTCAATCATGACTTCGACTAATAGAACTACCCTTAGTAAGAAATATGACCATATTATAGAGGCAAATAAATATTTAATAACTTCTCTTTGTATATTTTCTTATTCAAAATGTTGCTTATGACAATCTTTAATAATCTTACATTATCCCTGTCAGTTGTGAAATGAATGGTGGTGGTGAGTGGAAAGGCGGGGGTAAAAATATCCCGGCTGTGATATCATTACCCCCGGGGGTAAAGCTTAACTGGCCTGGATATCTTTACCCCCATCCCCACTTTTGGGTATAAACTATTTTCTTAATGCCAAATTTCTTCTTATATGTAAGTGAAGCAAGAAAGTGGACTTGATGTTTCACTTTAACATTTTTTGTTTCAATCATGACTCGGACTAATAGAACTACCCTTAGTAAGAAATATGACCGTATTATAAAGGCAAATGATTATTTAATAACTTCTTTTTGTATATTTTCTTATTCAAAATGTTGCTGATGGCAATCTTTCAAATTCTTACATTATCCCTGTCAGTTGTGAAATGAATGGTGATGGTGAGTGGAAAGGCGAGGGTAAAAATATCCCGGCTGGGATATCTTTACCCCCGGGGGTAAAGCTAAACTGGCCTGGATATCTTTACCCCCATCCCCACTTTTGCGTATAAACTATTTTCTTAATGCCCAATTTCTTCTTATATGTTAGTGAAGCAAGATAGTGGACTTGATGTTTCATTTTAACATTTTTTGTTTCAATCATGACTCAGACTAATAGAACTACCCTTAGTAAGAAATATGACCATATTAAAGAGGCAAATGAATATTTAATAACTTCTTTTTGTATATTTTCTTATTCAAAATGTTGCTTATGACAATCTTTCATAATCTTGCATTATCCCTGTCAGTTGTGAAACGGGTGGTGCTGGTGAGTGGAAAGGCGGGGGTAAAGCTAAACTGGCCAGGATATCTTTACCCCCATCCCCACTTTTGGATATAAACTATTTTCTTAATGCCCAATTTCTTCTTATATGTAAGTGAAGCAAGATAGTGGACTTGATGTTTCACTTTACAAATGAATATTTAATAACTTCTTTTTTGCTCACCTGTCACGTAGTGACAAGGTGAGCTTTTGTGATCACTTTTTGTCCGTCGTCTGTCGTGCGTGCGTCCGTGCGTCCGTAAACAATTTCAAAATAAGTATATCTCTAATACCCCATGGTCAATCTTGATCAAATTTCATGAGAAGCATCATCAGGTAGGGGGAAAGGCTGCATAAGGTTTTTGTGCTGATCAGATTGGAATTCTGGTTGCCATGGCAACATATAGCTCCCATAGACTTACAATGGGAAAAAATTAAAATATCTTCTTCTCTGAAACCACAGGGCCCAGAGCTTAGATATTTAGCATGTATTAACGGCCAGTGGTCACCTACATAATTCCTGCAAATCATGCCCCTGGGGTCCAAATTGGCCACGCCCCGGGGCCCCTTCGCTCCCATAGACTCATAATGGAACAAAAAGCTTCAAACATCTTCTTCTCAGAAACCACAGGGCCCAGAGCTTAGATATTTAGCATGTAGCAACGGCAAGTGGTCACCTACATAATTCCTGCCAATCATGCCCCTGGGGTCCAAACGGGCAACGCCACGGGGCCCTTTAGCTCCTAGAGACTCATAATGGAAAAAAGCTTCAAAAATCTTCTTCTCTGAAACCACAGGGCCCAGAGCTGAGATATTTGGCATGTAGCAACCGCAAGTGGTCACCTACATAATTCCTGCCAATCATGCCCCTGGGGTCCAAATTGGCCACACCCCGGGGCCCCTTAGCTCCCATAGACTCATAATGAAAGAAAAAGCTTCTAAAATCTTCATCTCTGAAACCAAAGGGCCCAGAGCTTAGATATTAAGCATGTAGCAACGGCCAGTGATCACCTACATAAAGCTTATCGGAAACCACAGGGCCCAGAGCTTAGATATTTAGCATGTAGCAACGGCAAGTGGTCAGCTACATAATTTCTGCCAGTCATGCCTCTGGGGTCCAAACGGGCCATGCCCCGGGGCCCTTTTAGCTCCTATAGACTCATAATGGAAAAAAGCTTCAAAAATCTTCTTCTCTGAAACCACAAAGCCCAGAGCTGAGATATTTGGCATGTAGCAACGGCAAGTGGTCACCTACATAATTCCTGCCAATTATGCCCCCGGGATCCGAATTGGCCACGCCCCGGGGCCCCTTCGCTCCCATAGACTCATAATGGAACAAAAAGCTTCAAACATCTTCTTCTCTGAAACCACAGGGCCCAGAGCTTAGATATTTAGCGTATAGCAACGGCAAGTGGTCAACTACATAATTCCTGCCAATCATGCCCCTGGGGTCCTAAAGGGCCACGCCCCGGGGCCCCTTAGCTCCTATAGACACATAATGGAAAAAAAAGCTTCAAAAATCTTCTTCTCTGAAACCACAGGGCCCAGAGCTTAGATATTTAGCATGTAGCAATGGCAAGTGGTCACCTACATAAATCCTGCCAATCATGCCTGTGGGGTCCAAATGGGCCACGCCCCAGGGCCCCTTAGCTCCCTTAGACTCATAATGGAAAAAAGCTTCAAAAAATCTTCTTCTCTGAAACCACAGGGCCCAGAGCTTAGATATTAAGCATGTAGCAATGACAAGTGGTCACCTACATAAATCCTGCCAATCATGCCCCTGGGGTCCAAATGGGCCACACCCTGGGACCCCCTTAGCTCCCATAGACTCATAATGGAAAAAAAACTTCAAAAATCTTCTTCTCTGAAACCACAGCACCAAGAGCTTAGATATTTAGCATGTAGCAACGGCAAGTGGTCACCTTCATATTCCTGCTAATCATGCCCCTGGGGTCCAAACGGGCCACGCCCCGGGGCCCCTTAGCTCCCATAGACTCATAATGGAAAAAAGCTTCAAAAATCTTCTTCTCAGAAACTGTGAAGCACAGAACGATATTTAGTATCTAGCAACATAAAATAGCCAGCTTCATAAATCCTGCTAACCCTGCCCCTGGCGTCAAAATTGGCCTCGCCTGAGCTCATCACCTCCAATAGACTTATAATGGAAAAAAACTTGAAAAATTCTTCTATGAAATCATAAGGCCCAGAGCTTAGATTTTTATTATGTAGCAACGTCAAGTGGCCACCTACATAAATCCTGCCAGTTATGCCCCTGGGATCCAAATTGGCCCCACCCCAGGGCTCTTTAGCTTCCACAGACTTACAATTGGAGAAACTTCAAAAATCTTCTTCTCTGAAACCACAGGGCCCTTATAATGAAAAAAAAAAAAAAGCAAAAAGCAACTTAAAATGGGGATAAAAGTCTTCAAAAATCTTCGTCTTTGAAACCATAAGTCCCAGAGCTTAGGTATTTAGCATGTAGCAATGTCAAGTTGGTTGGTTGATTTGAGGTTTAACGTCCCCGTCAACACTGTAAAGGTCATTTTGGAGACGTTGCTTCCAATTTTGTGGGACTTTTACCCGACATTGAGATGAAATGACATCTCAAGCCCTGTCGCCCAATGAAACCAATAAGGTTTATTAGCAAGGACGGTCCGCCTCGCATCGCGGTTCCTGGACAGGCTTAGATCCTCTAAGCGGTTTACCAGTACTAGTGTGCGGGCCGGATTCAGCTCTGCGTGGAAGCATCATGCAGCCCATATATTTCTTCAGCCCCTATGGGCGGGGGCAGAGCAATGTCAAGTGGTCGCCTACTTGACATTGCTCTGCCCCCGCCCATAGGGGCTGAAGAAATATATGGGCTGCATGATGCTTCCACGCAGAGCTGAATCCGGCCCGCACACTAGTACTGGTAAACCGCTTAGAGGATCTAAGCCTGTCAAGTGGTCGCCTACATGAATCCTGCCAATCATGCCCCTGGGGTCCAAATCCTGTGGCCCCTAAACTCCAACAAACTTATAATGGAAAAAGCTTCAAACATCTTCTTTGAAACCATGAAGTACAGACCTTAGATATTTAGTATATAGCAACACAAAATGGTCGCCTACATAAATCCTGCCAACCGTGCCCTTTGGGTCAAAATTGGCCAAGCCCCAGGCCTCATTAGCTCCTATAGACTTACACTGGAAAAAACATAAAAAAATCTTTTTCTCCAAAACCATAAGACACAGATTTTGTTTGATTTGAGGTTTTACATCCCCGACAACACTGTATAGGTCATTTTGGAGATGTCTCTTCCAATTTTGTGGGACTTTTACCAGACATTGAGATGAAATTACATCTCAAGCCCTGTCGCCCAATGAAACCAGTAGGGTTTATAAGCATGGACACCGCTTTGCCTGAGCTTAGATATTTAGTATCTAGCAATGTCAAGTGGTCTCCTACATTAATGATTTTCTGGTACACAGGTGAGCGATATAGGGCCATTGGGCCCTCTTGTTGTATATTTTCTTATTCAAAATGTTGCTTATGACAATCTTTCATAATCTTGCATTATCCCTGTCAGTTGTGAAATGGGTGGTGGTGGTGAGTGGAAAGGCGGGGGTAAAGATATCCCGGCTGTGATATCTTTACCCTCGGGGGTAAAGCCAAACTGGCCAGGATATCTTTACCCCAATCCACACTTTTGGGTATAAACTATTTTCTTAATGCCCAATTTCTTCTTATATGTAAGTGAAGCAAGATAGTGGACTTGATGTTTCACTTTACAAATGAATATTTAATAACTTCTTTTTTGCTCACCTGTCACGTAGTGACAAGGTGAGCTTTTGTGATCACTTTTTGTCCGTCGTCTGTCGTGCGTGCGTCCGTGCGTCCGTAAACAATTTCAAAATAAGTATATCTCTAATACCCCATGGTCAATCTTGATCAAATTTCATGAGAAGCATCATCAGGTAGGGGGAAAGGCTGCATAAGGTTTTTGTGCTGATCAGATTGGAATTCTGGTTGCCATGGCAACATATAGCTCCCATAGACTTACAATGGGAAAAAATTAAAATATCTTCTTCTCTGAAACCACAGGGCCCAGAGCTTAGATATTTAGCATGTATTAACGGCCAGTGGTCACCTACATAATTCCTGCCAATCATGCCCCTGGGGTCCAAATTGGCCACGCCCCGGGGCCCCTTCGCTCCCATAGACTCATAATGGAACAAAAAGCTTCAAACATCTTCTTCTCAGAAACCACAGGGCCCAGAGCTTAGATATTTAGCATGTAGCAACGGCAAGTGGTCACCTACATAATTCCTGCCAATCATGCCCCTGGGGTCCAAACGGGCAACGCCACGGGGCCCTTTAGCTCCTAGAGACTCATAATGGAAAAAAGCTTCAAAAATCTTCTTCTCTGAAACCACAGGGCCCAGAGCTGAGATATTTGGCATGTAGCAACCGCAAGTGGTCACCTACATAATTCCTGCCAATCATGCCCCTGGGGTCCAAATTGGCCACACCCCGGGGCCCCTTAGCTCCCATAGACTCATAATGAAAGAAAAAGCTTCTAAAATCTTCATCTCTGAAACCAAAGGGCCCAGAGCTTAGATATTAAGCATGTAGCAACGGCCAGTGATCACCTACATAAAGCTTATCGGAAACCACAGGGCCCAGAGCTTAGATATTTAGCATGTAGCAACGGCAAGTGGTCAGCTACATAATTTCTGCCAGTCATGCCTCTGGGGTCCAAACGGGCCATGCCCCGGGGCCCTTTTAGCTCCTATAGACTCATAATGGAAAAAAGCTTCAAAAATCTTCTTCTCTGAAACCACAAAGCCCAGAGCTGAGATATTTGGCATGTAGCAACGGCAAGTGGTCACCTACATAATTCCTGCCAATTATGCCCCCGGGATCCGAATTGGCCACGCCCCGGGGCCCCTTCGCTCCCATAGACTCATAATGGAACAAAAAGCTTCAAACATCTTCTTCTCTGAAACCACAGGGCCCAGAGCTTAGATATTTAGCGTATAGCAACGGCAAGTGGTCAACTACATAATTCCTGCCAATCATGCCCCTGGGGTCCTAAAGGGCCACGCCCCGGGGCCCCTTAGCTCCTATAGACACATAATGGAAAAAAAAGCTTCAAAAATCTTCTTCTCTGAAACCACAGGGCCCAGAGCTTAGATATTTAGCATGTAGCAATGGCAAGTGGTCACCTACATAAATCCTGCCAATCATGCCTGTGGGGTCCAAATGGGCCACGCCCCAGGGCCCCTTAGCTCCCTTAGACTCATAATGGAAAAAAGCTTCAAAAAATCTTCTTCTCTGAAACCACAGGGCCCAGAGCTTAGATATTAAGCATGTAGCAATGACAAGTGGTCACCTACATAAATCCTGCCAATCATGCCCCTGGGGTCCAAATGGGCCACACCCTGGGACCCCCTTAGCTCCCATAGACTCATAATGGAAAAAAAACTTCAAAAATCTTCTTCTCTGAAACCACAGCACCAAGAGCTTAGATATTTAGCATGTAGCAACGGCAAGTGGTCACCTTCATATTCCTGCTAATCATGCCCCTGGGGTCCAAACGGGCCACGCCCCGGGGCCCCTTAGCTCCCATAGACTCATAATGGAAAAAAGCTTCAAAAATCTTCTTCTCAGAAACTGTGAAGCACAGAACGATATTTAGTATCTAGCAACATAAAATAGCCAGCTTCATAAATCCTGCTAACCCTGCCCCTGGCGTCAAAATTGGCCTCGCCTGAGCTCATCACCTCCAATAGACTTATAATGGAAAAAAACTTGAAAAATTCTTCTATGAAATCATAAGGCCCAGAGCTTAGATTTTTATTATGTAGCAACGTCAAGTGGCCACCTACATAAATCCTGCCAGTTATGCCCCTGGGATCCAAATTGGCCCCACCCCAGGGCTCTTTAGCTTCCACAGACTTACAATTGGAGAAACTTCAAAAATCTTCTTCTCTGAAACCACAGGGCCCTTATAATGAAAAAAAAAAAAAAAAAGCAAAAAGCAACTTAAAATGGGGATAAAAATCTTCAAAAATCTTCGTCTTTGAAACCATAAGTCCCAGAGCTTAGGTATTTAGCATGTAGCAATGTCAAGTTGGTTGGTTGATTTGAGGTTTAACGTCCCCGTCAACACTGTAAAGGTCATTTTGGAGACGTTGCTTCCAATTTTGTGGGACTTTTACCCGACATTGAGATGAAATGACATCTCAAGCCCTGTCGCCCAATGAAACCAATAAGGTTTATTAGCAAGGACGGTCCGCCTCGCATCGCGGTTCCTGGACAGGCTTAGATCCTCTAAGCGGTTTACCAGTACTAGTGTGCGGGCCGGATTCAGCTCTGCGTGGAAGCATCATGCAGCCCATATATTTCTTCAGCCCCTATGGGCGGGGGCAGAGCAATGTCAAGTGGTCGCCTACTTGACATGGCTCTGCCCCCGCCCATAGGGGCTGAAGAAATATATGGGCTGCATGATGCTTCCACGCAGAGCTGAATCCGGCCCGCACACTAGTACTGGTAAACCGCTTAGAGGATCTAAGCCTGTCAAGTGGTCGCCTACATGAATCCTGCCAATCATGCCCCTGGGGTCCAAATCCTGTGGCCCCTAAACTCCAACAAACTTATAATGGAAAAAGCTTCAAACATCTTCTTTGAAACCATGAAGTACAGACCTTAGATATTTAGTATATAGCAACACAAAATGGTCGCCTACATAAATCCTGCCAACCGTGCCCTTTGGGTCAAAATTGGCCAAGCCCCAGGCCTCATTAGCTCCTATAGACTTACACTGGAAAAAACATAAAAAAATCTTTTTCTCCAAAACCATAAGACACAGATTTTGTTTGATTTGAGGTTTTACATCCCCGACAACACTGTATAGGTCATTTTGGAGATGTCTCTTCCAATTTTGTGGGACTTTTACCAGACATTGAGATGAAATTACATCTCAAGCCCTGTCGCCCAATGAAACCAGTAGGGTTTATAAGCATGGACACCGCTTTGCCTGAGCTTAGATATTTAGTATCTAGCAATGTCAAGTGGTCTCCTACATTAATGATTTTCTGGTACACAGGTGAGCGATATAGGGCCATTGGGCCCTCTTGTTGTATATTTTCTTATTCAAAATGTTGCTTATGACAATCTTTCATAATCTTGCATTATCCCTGTCAGTTGTGAAATGGGTGGTGGTGGTGAGTGGAAAGGCGGGGGTAAAGATATCCCGGCTGTGATATCTTTACCCTCGGGGGTAAAGCCAAACTGGCCAGGATATCTTTACCCCAATCCACACTTTTGGGTATAAACTATTTTCTTAATGCCCAATTTCTTCTTATATGGAACTGAAGTAAGATAGTAGACTCATAATCTTGCATTATCCCTGTCATTTGTGAGTAGTGGTGGTGTGTGGAAAGGCGGGGGTGAAGATATCCCGGCTGGGATATCTTGCCCCCCGGGGGTAAAGCTAAACTGGCCAGGATTTCTTTACCCCCATCCCCACCTTTGGGTATAAACTATTTTGTTAATGCCCAATTTCTTTTTTTTATATATGAAACTGAAGCAAGATAGTGGACTCGATGTTTCACTTAAACATTTTTGTTTCAGTCATGACACTAATAGAACTACCCTTAGTAGGAAATATGACCATATTATAGAGGCATAAGACTGTTTAATAACTTCATTTTGTTTATTTACTTAGTCAACACCTTGCTTATGACAATCTTTCATAATCTTGCATTATCCCTGTCAGTTGTGAGTGGTGGTGGTTGTGTTGGCGTGTGGCAAAGCGGGGGTGAAGATATCCAGGCTGGGATATCTTGCCCCCCGGGGGTAAAGCTAAACTGGCCAGGGCATCTTTACCCCCCATCCCCACTTTTGGTATTAACTATTTTCTCAATGTCAAATTTGTTCTTATATGTTACTGAAGTAAGATAGAGACTCAATGTTTTACTTTAACATTTTTTGTTTCAAGCATGACTTTGACTAGCAGAAAAAACCTTAGAAAAATGTTAAAGTGAAACATCAAGTCCACTATCTTGCTCCACCTACATATAAGAAGAAATTGGGCACTGAGAAATAGTTCATACACAAAAGTCGGGGTGGGGGTAAAGATATCCTGGCCAGTTTAGCTTTACCCCCGCCTTTCCACTCACCACCACCACCCATTTCACAACTGACAGGGATAATGCAAGATTATAAGCAACATTTTGAATAAGAAAATAAACAAAAATAAGTTATTAAATAATCATTTGCCTCTATAATATGGTCCTATTTCTTACCAAGGGTAAGAAATATTAGTCTGAGTCATGATTGAAACGAAAAATGTTAAAGTGAAACATCGAGTACACTATCTTGCTTCAGTTACATGTAAGAAGAAACTGGGTATTAAGAAAATAGTTTATACCCAAAAGTTGGGGTGGGGGTAAAGATATCCTGGCCAGTTTAGCTTTACCCCGGGGGGTAAAGATATCCCAGCTGGGATATCTTTACCCGGGGGGGGGGGGGGGGTTAAGATATCCAGTGTGGGGGCAAAGATATCCCGGGATATCATTACCCCCGGGGGTAAAGCTACCAGGGGTCAAGATAAACTGGGACACCGTGGCCTTACCCTACCCCTTCATTTCACAAAAGGCCATGTATCTCAGAAACCATTAGGATCCCCGCCCCTAAACCTTGTTTATTCTTGTTTCTTAAGATAAGACACATTCTGTGACACTAACCTGGGGGTCCCCTGGGATGTTACAGGGCCATGCCCCACCCCTTCATTTCAAAAAAGACCCAACATCTCTGAAACCTTACAGATTCCCACCCCTAAATCATATATATTGTTGTTCCTTATGATGAGACACATTCATTGACACCAACCTGGAGGTCTCCAGGGTCAAGCCAGGGCCTTGCCCGACCCCACCACTTCACAAAAGGCCATATATCTCAGAAACTGTTCAGAGCCCCACCCCTAAACCAAATATATATTAATCTTCCTTATGATAAAACACATTCAAATAACACCAGCTTTGGAGTCCTCTGGGGTGCCTGGGCCATGCCCCATTTAAAAGCCATATATCATTCATTCCATTCAGAAATCATTCAAATCCACACCCATTAACTATAATATTCTTGTTCCTAATGATAAGACTTGTGAAATCACACCAACCTGGGGGTAACTTTGTGCTGGGGCAATATGCCCCTACCCTCCACTTTAAAAGACCATATATTCTTGTTCCCTATGATAAGTGTGTGTGAATTCGGGTTTAACGTCGCTTTCAACAATTTTTCAGTCATATCACGACGGTGTCTGGTTGCGACAGGGAGCTCATTGCTCACTTTTATAGTGCTGCCTCACTGAAGTATCATGTCCCAGACACATTACATGATACCACACCCAGTCACATTATCCTGACACTGGGTCGACCAGTCCTAGCTCTACCCCGTAAATCTGAGTGCCAAGCGAGGAGCAGCTAGTACCATTTTTAACGACTTTGGTATGTCGCGGCCCGGGATCGAACCCGTGACCTCCCGTTCCCCGGGGCGGACACTCTACCAACTGAGCTATCGGGGCCGGTCCCTATGATAAGAAGCATTTAATGATACCAACCAGGGCTCCATTGGGTCCATTTCCTACACCCGTACTTCATAAAAGGCCTAATGTTTCAGATACTGAGTCCACATAGGTGCTCATTTGGATATGGAGGTTCATTTGGGAGACTATAATTGGTAGATTGAAATGATATCATGTTAAAATATATGGCTGCCATAGAACAGAGGGAACCTGAGCTCTGGTTTAAGAAATTTGGTTCTTTAGTTTGGTTGCTATGTGAACTTTGTGTTTCCATAGACTTATAATAGGGAAAATTGATAAATGGCCTTACTGCCCAGCATTAGCAGATATTTTGGCAAAACTTTCTTAGAAATGTTCCTTAAGCAATATTCTATCTGCCATACGATTTGAGGCTGCTACTCGTCGGGTCGTTGTCTGCGTCGTCGTACGTCAACACTTTCAAACGACATCTGTAGCATTCTAAGGCTAGGGGAATGATTTTTTTCCAGCTCATTAGTTTGGTTACTATGGCAAATTAGAGTTTTCATAAACTTATAATTGGGATAATTGAAAAATGACATTACCTGCCAAGCCTTTGCAGATATTTTGACAAAATTTTCATAGAAATGTTCCTTAAAGGCAGGACTGGACTATTTAAGGGAGCACAGGAAAACCTGGGTCATTCTTTGTCTGACCTCTGAAGGGTTAACATTAAATTCTATTTATCTGATTGGCTGTAAATGGAGACTACTGTGACATCACAATGATTGACATTTTAATAATAATTGATTGACATCTCTGCTCTGTTTGAAGCTAACCTTGTTATCTCAATTAAGTAACAAACAAACAATTTAGTCATGATTAATGTATTTATTTTTTATTTTTAAATTACAAAGAAACAAAATACAAACATATTTCATAAAAGTTAATTATAGAGCATATTTAGTTCTAATATACAAAAAAAAACAAAAAACAATTAAATAAATAAATAAATAATAAATAATTAAAGCTTCAAATTTGTTGAAAAATTATTAGTTGACACTATAGAAAACAGCTTCTTCTGATAAATAAAAAAATAAATAAATAAATAAATAAACAAATAAATAAATAATGTTTGAATGAAAGAATTGTTTTTAAATTTGATATAATAGAAAGATTTTTCAATTCTTCCTCATGTTTTTCTTCTTATAGAAGAAGAAGAAGAAAAATAAATTATACACAGGCAGTCTTAGTAAAATAAATTAAATAAAATTGACACAGCTAAACAAATTATGGAATGGCTGAGTGAAAAAAACAGATGTCCAGGCTTATCTCCAATGCTTATAAACCAATAGGGTTTATAAGCATGGACGGTCTGGCTCGCACTGCTTTGCCTGGGCAGGCTTAGATCCTCTAAGCTGTTTACCAGTACTCGTGTGTGGGTCGGTTTCAGCTCTGCGTGGAAGCACAGAGCAGCCCATATATTTCTTCAAGCCCCGATGGGCGGGGGCTGATAGAGTGTTGGTACTAGGTCTATTTCTAATGAGTACTAGGACTAGGGGGTTCTAATGATTTTTGGGATATGTGCTAGAATTGTGTTATATCCAAAAATCTTTTTACAGTGAATCATGTTACAGAGAGGTTATTGTGTACAGAGAAAAATATGAAATCTTCCAAACCTAAATTGACATTCAGATATTAAAATCGTTTTCTGATTTCAGTCAAGTTTGCTATTTTATTTTCAGCTACACAAAACTAGATCTTTTTTTCTATTTAAATGTTAATAAATAAATTAATCTTTGTTTATGAAGCATAATTTATGTCCAATTTTTGCAGGTATTTGTTTGATAAATATATGGATAGCAGCTGATTATTATAGTCAATTATATCCTATAATCCTTATCAGTTTTATGGCCCCTATAGGTAGCCAGCCCACCAAGACCAAGCCACACCTACTTTTATCTGCTGGTTACCTGTACATGTTTAAGCTGGGAACCAGACCCCCCCCCCCCCTCCCCGGCATGAAAATCCTGTCTTTAAGGAATCTACTATCTGCCAGATAATTTCAGGTTTACTGCTCATTTTTAGCTCACCAGAGCCGAAGGCTCCGGGGGAGCTTATAGGATAGGCAGTTGTCCGTCGGCGTCTGCGTCGTCTGCGTCTGCGTCGTCGTGTGACGTCAACACTTTTAAACGACATCTCCTCTGAAGCCGCTAGGCTGATTGGGTCCAAATTTCATCTGTAGCATCCTTGGGTTGGGGGAATGAAAGTTTGTTTTTTTGTGTGAAATTCGGCTCATTAGTTTGGTTGCTAAGGCAACTTGAGAGTTTCCATAGACTTATAATGGGGAAAATTGAAAAATGGCATTTACTGGCAAGCCGCTGCAGATATTTTGACAAAACTTTCATGAAATATTCCTTAGGCAATCTACTATCTGCCATATGATTTAACGCCTACTGCTCGTTTGTATTGGTTGCCATGGAAACCAAAATGAAAAAAATGGAAAAAAAATACTTAAAAAATCATCTCCTCAGAAACCGTATGCTCTATGAGGCTGAGAGTTTACGAAAATATTTACCATATTTGCTTTTACAGGTTTTGTGTTTTTTTATGAAATTCGGCTCTTTAGTTTGGTTGCTATGGCAACTTAGATTTTCCATAGACTTATAATGGGGAAAATTGTAAAATGGCATTATCTACAAAGCCATTGCAGATATTTTGACAAAACTTTCATAGAAATGTTCCTTTAGTAAACATCTCTTAGCCATATGCTTTTATGTCAACCTGGGGATCCAGTAGGTTGTGCCGGGGCCATGCCATGCCCCCAGTACTTCATAAAATGCCTTATACCTCAGAAACCTTACAGATCCCCACCCCTAAACCATATATATTCTTGTTCCTTATGATAAGGTGCATTAAGTGACACCAACCTGGGGATCCCCCCGGATGTGCCGGGGACATTCCCCACCTCCTCCACTTCATAAAATGCCATTTATCTCAGAAACCATTCAGATCCCCACCCGTAAACCATATATATTCTTGTCTCTTATGATAAGACGCACCCAGTGACACCAACCTGGGGGTTTTCTATTGGGATGTGCCTGGGCCATGCCCCACCCCTCCATTTCACAACAGGCCCAATATTCCAGAAACCTAACAGATCCAAACCCCTAAATGAAATATATTTTTGTTCCTTATGATAAGTTGCATTCAGTGACACCAACCTGGGGGACACCCGGGATGTGCCGGGGACATGCCCAACCCCCTCCACTTCATAAAAGTTGGCCCCCGCCCATAGGGGCTTAAAGAAATATATGGGCTGCATGATGCTTCCACGCATAGCTGAATCCGGCCCGCACACTAGTACTGGTAAGCCGCTTAGAGGATCTAAGCCTGTCCAGGAACCGCGGTGCGAGGCAGACCGTCCATGCTAATAAACCCTATCGGTTTCATTGGGCGGCAGGGCTTGAGATGTCATTTCATCTCAATGTCGGGTAAAAGTCCCAAAACATTGGAAGCAATGTCTCCCAAATGACCTTTACAGTGTTGACGGGGACGTTAAACCTCAAATCAAACAAACAAACAAAACATCATAAAAGGCCAAATATTCCAAAACCTTACAAATCCCCACCCCTAAACTATATGTATTCTTATTCCTTATGATAAGAAGCATTAAGTAACACAAACCTGGGGGTCCCCCCAGATGTGCCGGGGACATGCCCCACCACCTCCACTTCACAAAATGCGATTTATCTCAGAAACCATTCAGATCTCCACCCCTTCTTGTTCCTTATGATAAGACACACTCAGCGACACCAATCTGAGGGTCCCCGGGGATGTGCCGGGGTCATGCCCCACCCCCTCCACTTCATGATAGGGCAAATATTCCAGAAACCTTACCGATCCCCACCCCTAAACCATATATATTCTTGTTCCTTGCAATAAGACACATTCAGTGACACCAACACAGGGTTCTCCCAGGGCTTGCCCGAGCCATGCTCCACCCTTCAACTTCACAAAAGACCATATATCTGAGAACCTGTTCAGAGCCCTACCTCTAAGCCATATATATTCTTATTCCTTATGTTAAGGGGCAATCAGTGACACCAGCATGGGTCCCCCACGCCTGTGGTGCCACGGGCCATGCCCCACCCCTTTACTTCATTAAAAGCCATATATCTCGGAAACCGGTCAGATCCCCACCCCTTAACCATATATATTCATAATACTTCCACTCTTCATAATAGGCCATATATCTCAGAAACTATTCAAATCCCCACCACATAATCACATATATTCTTGTTCATTGTTATTAGACACATTCAGTCACCCCATCTTGTGGGGTCTGCAGGGGCCATTTCTCTCCCATCCACTTCATAAAAGGGCCTCATATCTCAGAAACTGTTCAGCATGAGGTTGCAACAATCTTAGGCTTTTCTGGAATCCACCATGCCCGAATCCCTCCACTGCTTGAAAGGCCTCACATCTCAGGAGCCATACATATCCCACCGCTAAACCATATATGTCTCTGTTCTTTTTTTATAAGACACATTTAGTGACACCAACCAGGGCTCAATTGGGTTCATGGCCCACCCTCTCTACTGTATAAAACAACTAATATTTCAGATACACTCCACATGAGTGCTCATTTGGGAATGGGGTTTGTTTGGGAGACTTTATATTTGGTAGATTAAAATCATACCATGTTAAAGTACATGTCTGCCATTGGGCAGTGCCCATCTGAGCTCCGGTTTATGAAATTTGGCTCTTTGGTTTGTTTGCTATGGTAAGTTAAGAGTTTCCATTGACTTCTAATCGGGGAAAATTGAAAAATGACATTTATGCCTTTCAAGATATTTTGTCAAACTTACATAGAAATGTTCCTTTAATAATGTTCTTTTAGGCCTATTGGTTGCCACAGATGGGAAATTGTCAGTTGTCATCTGTTGTCCTGCAACAACACATTCAAGCGACATCAGACCTCTGAAGCAACTAGGCCGATTGGGTCCCAATTTTATCTGAAGCATCCTTGGGTGCAGGGCTTCCATGGTAAATAAAATACTTTGCTGCCATTCGGCAGTGTCCCCTGAGCTCTGGTTAGCATAGTGGCCCATGGGCCTCTTGTTATTGGTTGCCATGGCAACCAAAAAGCAAAACATTACGAAAACACGCTTATACAAATACATTGTACATTTTACCACCAAAAACATGAACATTTTCAGATGAAAATTTTTGATATTTTTCTTATTTCTGCTCAAAACATAGATTTGGAATACTTGCTAGATCCACCTCGGTGAGGCAGTTCTAGCCAGTACCACAATCAATGCTTTTGAGCAGAAATAAGACTAGTTCTAATCAGTACCCACAATTTATGCTTTTGAGCAGAAATATGACAAATAATGTATACCCTGCAAAGCCCAGTTTTACCATATAAAAATGGGCTTATAGGGGGTCAAATTTATATAGGCGTGTTTTGTGATGAAATAGAAAAAAAAAATATATCTCCTCAGAAACTGTATACTGTATGAGGATGAGACTTTAGAAAAGTATTAACCATATTTGCCTTAACAGGTTTTGTGTTTTTAGCTCACCTGTCACGTAGTGACGAGGTGAGCTTTTGGGATCACTTTTTGTCCGTCGTCCGTCGTGCATCCGTGTGTGTGTCCGTGCGTAAACTTTTTCTTCAAACGACATCTCCTCCTAAACCACTGATCGGATTTTGACCAAACTTCACAGGAATGATCCTTAGGTGGTCCCCTTTCAAAGTTGTTCAAATGGTTCCAGTCTTTTGCACGTCTAGGTCACAGGAGCCAAAAATAGATTTTTTTCACCAAAAACTTAAAAAATCTTCTTCTCTGAAACCACAAGACCTAGGTCTTTGATATTTGGTATGAAGCTTCATCTAGTGGACCCCTACCAAGATTGTTCAAATTATAGTGCTGGGTCCTAAAATGCCCCCACCCCAGGGCCCTTTGGTTTTATGTAGGATTATATAGGGAAAATCTTTAAAAATCTTCTTCTCTGAAACCGCAAGGCCCAGGTCTTTGCTATTTAGTATGAAGCTTCATCTAATGGACCCCTACCAAGCTTGTTCAAATTATAGTGCTGGGGCCAAAAATGCCCCCGCCCCGGGGCCCTTTGGTTTAACATGGGCTTATATAGGGAAAATCTTTAAAAAAATCTTCTTCTCTGAAACCGCAACGCCCAGGCTTTTGCTATTTGGTATGAAGCTTCATCTAGTGGACCCCTACCAAGATTGTTCAAATTATAGCCATGGGGGCCAAAATGCCCCCACCCGGGGGCCTTTGCTTTTACATAGGCTTATATAGGGAAAATGGTTAAAAAACCTTCTTCTCTGAAACCACAAGGCCTCTGTCTGTAATATTTTGTGTGAAGCTTTACCAGGTGGACCTCTACTAAGATTGTTCAAATTATAGCCTTGGGACCAAAAATGCCCCCGCCCCAGGGGCCTTTGGTTTTACATAGGCTTATACAGGGAAACCTTTACAAATCTTCTTCTCTGAAACAGCAAGACCCAGATCTTTGATATTTGGTGTGAAGCTTCATCTAGTGGACCTCTACCAAGATTGTTCAAATTATAGCCCTGGGGGCCAAAATGCCCCCGCCCCGGGGGCGAATGTTTTTACATAGGCTTATATTGGGAAAATCATTAAAAAATCTTCTTCTCTGAAACCACAAGGCCTCCGTCTGTAATATTTTGTTTGAAGCTTCACCTGGTGGACCTCTACTAAGATTGTTCAAATTATAGCCTTGGGGCCAAAAATGCCCCTGCCCAGGGGACCTTTGGTTTTACATATGCTTATATAGGGAAAATCATTAAAAAATCTTCTTCTCTGAAACCACAAGGCCCACGTCTTTAATATTTTGTGTGAAGCTTTACCTGGTGGACCTCTACTAAGATTGTTCAAATTATAGCCTTGGGGCCAAAAACGCCCCTGCCCCGGGGGCCTTTGGCTTGACATAGTCTTATACAGGGAAAATATTTAAAAATCTTCTTCTCTGAAACCGCAATGCCCAGATCTTTGATATTTGGTGTGAAGCTTCATTTAGTGAACCTCTACCAAGATTGTTCAAATTATAGCCCTGGGGGCCAAAATGCCCCCGCCCTGGGGGCCTATGGTTTTACATAGGCTTATATAGGGAAAATCATTAAAAAATCTTCTTCTCTGAAACCACAAGGCCCACGTCTTTAATATTTTGTGTGAAGCTTTACCTGGTGGACCTCTACTAAGATTGTAAAATTATAGCCTTGGGGCCAAAAATGCCACCGCCCCGGGGGCCTTTGGTTTTACATAGGCTTATACAGGGAAAATCTTTAAAAATCTTCTTCTCTGAAACCTCAATGCCCAGATCTTTGATATTTGGTGTGAAGCTTCATCTAGTGGATCTCTACCAAGATTGTTCAAATTATAGCCCTGGGGGCCAAAATGCCCCCGCCCCGGGGGCAAATGGTTTTACATAGGCTTATATAGGGAAAATCGTTAAAAAATCTTCAGCTCTGAAACCACAAGGCCTCCGTCTGTAATATTTTGTGTGAAGCTTCACCTGGTGGACCTCTACTAAGATTGTTCAAATTATAGCCTTGGGGCCAAAAATGCCCCCGCCCAGGGGACCTTTGGTTTTACATAGGCTTATACAGGGAAACCTTTAAAAATCTTCTTCTCTGAAACCACAAGGCCCAGATCTTTGATATTTTGTGTGAAGCTTCATCTAGTGTACCTTTTTCAAGATTGTACAAATTATAGCCCTGGGGTCGAAAATGGCTCCACCCTTGGACCCTTTGGTTTTTCATGGGCTTATATAGGGAAACCTTTAAAAATCTTCTTCTCTGAAACCACAAGGCCCAGGTCTTTGATATTTGGTGTGAAGCTTCATCTAGTGGACCTCTACCAAGATTGTTCAAATTATAGCCCTGGGGGCCAAAATGCCCCCGCCCCGGGGGCCTATGGTTGTACATAGGCTTATATAGGGAAAATCATTAAAAAATCTTCTTCTCTGAAACCACAAGGCCCAGGTAATATTTGGTGTGAAGCTTTACCTGGTGGACTTCTACTAAGATTGTTCAAATTATAGCCTTGGGACCAAAAATGCCCCCACCCCGGGGGCCTTTGGTTTTACATATGAAGGCTTATACAGGGAAAATCTTTAACAAGAGGCCCATGGGCCACTATGCTCACCAGAGCTCAGGGGGCACTGCCCACTGGCAGCAATGTATTTTAACTAACCATGGAAGCCCTGCGCCCAAGGATACTACAGATAGAATTTGGACCCAATCAGACTAGTGGCTTCAGAGGTCTGATGTTGCTTGAATGTGTTGTTGCAAGACAACAGATGGCAATTGACAATTTCCCATCTGTGGCAACTATTGGGCCTAAAAGAACATTATTAAAGGAACATTTCTATATAAGTTTGACAAAATATCTTGAAAGGCATCAATGTCATTTTTCAATTTTCCCCATGTCAATAGAAATTCTTAACTTGCCATAGCAAACAAACCAAAGAGCCAAATTTCATAAACCAGAGCTTAGGTGGGCACTGCCCATGACATTGTATTTTTACAGGATATGATTTTAATCTACCAGTTATAAAGTCTCCCAAACAAACCCCATACCCAAATGAGCACTCATGTGGACTGTATCTGAAATATTAGGTGTTTTATAAAGTAGAGAGGGTGGGGCATGAACCCAATGGAGCCCTGGTTGGTGTCACTTAATGCATCTTATCAAAAGGAACAGAGACATTATGGTTTAGCGGTGGGGATATGTATGGCTCCTGAGAGAAATGGCCCCTGCGGACTCCCCAAGATGGGGGTGACTGAATGTGTCTAATAACAATGAACAAGAATATATGTGATTATGGGGTGGGGATTTGAATGGTTTCTGAGATATATGGCCTATTATGAAGTGGGGACTTATCATAAGGAAGAAGAATATATATGGTTAAGGGGTGGGGATCTGAACAGTTTCTGAGATATATGGCTTTTAATGACGTAAAGGGGTGGGACATGGCTGGTGGCACTCCAGGAGTCCCCCATGCTGGTGTCACTGATTGCGTCTTATCATAAGGAACAAGAATATATTATGGTTTAGGGGTAGGGCTCTGAACAGTTTCTCAGATATATGGTCTTTTGTGAAGTTGAGGTGTGGAACATGGCCTGGGCATGCCCTGGGTGACTCCTAGGTTGGTGTCACTGAATGTGTCTTATCATAAGGAACAAGAATATATATGGTTTAGGGGTGGGGATCTGAAATGTTTCTGGAATATTTGGCCTTTTAAGCAGTGGAGGGGATGGGGCATGGCTGTTACATGTGGGTTTACGGCGTCCCGCAAACCCCCATGCTGACAAGACAACCGAGCGTGATCTCTGACAGGTGTACGGGCAGCTGTGGGGTAAGGCACAAGAAAGATGTTAAATGAATGACATGAATTATTTACAGTATCTACATACAACACTCACTAACACAAAACATCACAATTTGTTGCTTCTGTAGCCAACTCACGACGTCCGCTCCGAAGGCAAAACACTGTTCTGTGCTCGGAACGGGTGACGTGAATACCTACAGAAGCAAACAACAAAAACAACAACAAAAACAAAAAAAGAAACAACACAAGACGCGACTGGCCAGTTTATAACTTAGGGTGAATCCCCCACTCGCGTGACACTTCCTCTCGCGAACTAGTAAAACTAGTCTATCAACATAGTTGATAATCCTAAGATTAGCGATCACGTTTGCTGATCAGACGTTTAGTGATCGTCTAAATGACCTGCAGGTAAGTTGACCTCTTCCATGATCACATTTGTTTACAACGAACAATGATTTAGAAGATTCTGCTTCTATCCTGGTAGGCGCTGATTACGGCGGTCTGTCCGCCCTTGCTGGACCCTAACGCCTAGCGTCGTACCAGTACCTGCTGCTATGAAGCAGGGAGCAGCAGGTCACACATTGTTATGCCTGCAAATTACGATAACGGGACTAGAAACGAGTCACAAAACATACATGCTATATCATGATCCCCCTCCCAGAGAAGTAAGAATATGTTCATGCATATACCGTTATTGCGCATGCGCCGACCAGACATACAGGCTGATTAGTGCATGCGACAAATAACCGTACAGCAGAACTCAACTTGACTGTGCATCAAATTATCAGCACCCAGCGCTTGACACAATAATACTCAAAGTTCATGTTTCCTTACTGAGCACTACAGAAATTAATTAATGCTCACTACTGATGAGCATAATACTCATCAAATTTGTGCTCACTACATTATCACAAGTAAGAGGCAATTGAACAGACCACGCCTTTGCGCTACCTGGTCAGCTGCCAATTACAGGAAACATAACAATCTCTATTTCATATCCTTCTCCGCGACACGGCTCACAAATATAGCTATTCACAAATTCAATACATTAATAACAGATAGAAACTACAACAGAAGATTTTCATCTATAATCCCCAACATTTGTTAGTGTCTCGTATGGGCCAACACTGTTTGCCGTAAATTCTCTCTATTTGGTAGGCACCCCGTCACAACCGTCCTCGCGACGCCGATGACGCAGCTGACGTCATCCCCGCCGCTCAGGCCGTTATGACGTGTGGCGACCAAATACTCCCACTTATCATCATCACGTTCTTTATATGTACATACATGCACAAACTGAGTTATCAGACAAAAACGGCATCATTACAAAATGAACTAGTAATTCTTCTTGAACAAAATTATTTCTAATCAACGTGAACATGCTTGTAAAATAAAATTCATTACGGTTCATCATCACGGATAACCCAACAGGCTCTTGTATGAGTTTGCCCTGATGATGAAGATGTGGTTAAACCCGTCTTAAGTTTACGTCCCCTCTACACCTAATATCATATTGGGACGGAACCACGGTTTTCTAACCACAGCCAGTCACAAGTCATGGATCAAACAAGTGACCCGGCGTTTATTAATTACATTCTACAAAGGGGTCTAAAAGCCTAAATGAATCTAGAATGAGCGGGTGTCCAAACTTTACGTCTCACCAACATCTAGGGTCAGCATGAGACAGGACCTCACTTAGAAAGACTCATTCTACTACTGGAGAAGCCTGGGATCAATCCTGCGACGTCTAGCTGGCAAAGCTAGTAGCCTAATCACTACAGGCCTCAATAGTGAATTCAGAATAGGCTTCAGAAAGTTGGGGTATACTAGAAGTAAACCCCTCCAAAACCTACAAGCATGTTCATACAAAAATAATACTAAACATAGATTTAACATACCTTTCAATATACTTTCTATTTCCCCGTCACAATGTTGTGTTCTCTCTTACAACTTGACCTGCTGCTAAAGTGTCCGCTTTTTCAGGGTTTATATATCTATGAACACCACCGGAAAATCATGCCTACTCGTATTACCTTGCTCAATTCGTGGCGAGGTGGAGATACCGGCCACAAACAAAGCCAGATAGCAAAAATCGAGTAGATAATGGATTTGCGTTCAAATAGTATATTTCCCATAGGAAAAATTGATGAAACGACCCTATAATCAATGACATGACTCCTGTCAAAACGAACACCCACTCAACACGTGACGGGAATAAAAATCATATATGGCACAATTTGGCGGTTGGCGATTTTTAGGCAAATTCTATAGGACTCGGCCTTTTAGCGGCCCCCTGTATCGTAAAAACAGCTCTCTATAAACCACTCATGCATACATCGTATGATATGTGCATGACTTGTTCATGGAGCCGCATAGTTTGCGTACCATATTTCACCTAAAATATTTCACTCGCACCGCCCTACCATATATCTACTAAAATAATTTAGATGTGCATAAGCACCAGAGAGGTTTCCTATTCCATCTCGTAACAATGGCCCCGGCACATCCCGGGGGACCCCCAGGTTGGTGTCACTGAGTGTGTCTTGTCATAAGGAACAAGAATATATATGGTTAAGGGGTGGGGATCTGAATGGTTTCTGTGATAAATGGCATTTTATGAAGTGAAGGGGGTGGGGCATGTCCCTGGCACATCTGGGGGAACCCCCAAGTTGGTGTCACTTAATGCATCTTATCATAAGGAACAAGAATAAATATGGTTTAGGGGTGGGGATTTGGAAGGTTTCTGGAATATTTGGCCTTTTATGAAGTGGAGGGGGTTGGGCATGGCCCCGGCACATCCTGGGTGTCCCCCAGGTTGGTGTCACTGAATGTGAATTATCATAAGCAACGAGACTATATATGGTTTAGGGGTGGGGATCTGTAGGGTTTCTGGGATATTGGGCCGTTTATGAAATGGAGGGGGTGGGGCATGGCCCAGTCACATCCCGAGAGACCCCAGGTTGCTGTCATTGAGTGCGTCTTATCATAAGAAACAAGAATATATACGGTTTAGGGGTGGGGATCTGAATGGTTTCTGAGATAAATGGCATTTAATTGAGTAGAGGGGGTGGGGCATGTCCTCGGCATAGCCGGGGAACCCCCAGGTTGGTGTCACTTAATCTGTCTTATCATAAGGAACAAGAATATATATGGTTTAGGGGTGGGGATCTGTAAGGTTTCTGAGATATAAGGCATTTTATGAAGTGGAGGGGGCGAGACATGGCCCTGGCACAACCTACGGGACCCACAGGTTGACATAAAAGCATATGGCTGAGAGAAGTTTACTCAAGGAACGTTTCTATGAAAATTTTGTCAAAATATCTGCAAAGGCTTGGTAGTTAATGCCATTTTTCAATTTTCCCCATTATAAGTCTATGGAAAATCTAAGTTGCCATAGCAACCAAACTAAAGAGCCGATTTTCATAAAAAACACAAAACCTGTAAAGACAAATATGGTGAATATTTCCATAAACTCTAAGCCTCATAGAGCATACCGTTTCTGAGGAGATGATTTTTTAAGTTTTTTTTTTTCGATTTTTTCATTTTTGTTTCCATGGCAACCAATACAAATGAGCCGCAGCCCTAAATTCATATGGCAGAGAGTAGATTGTGTAAGGATCATTTCTATGAAAGTTTTGTCAAAATATCTGCAGAGGCTTGGCAGTAAATGCCATTTTTCAATTTTCCTCATTATAAGTCTATGGGAACTCTTAGTTGCCATAGCAACCAAACTAATGAGTCGATTTTCATAAAAAACACAAACTTTCAATCCCCCAGCCCAAGGATGCTACAGATAAAATTTGGGCCCAATTGGCCCAGTGGCTTCAGAGAAGAAGTCTTTTGAAAGTGTTGACGACAGACATACGACGCAGACGACGCGGACGACGCTGACGACGACGGACAACTGCCTATCCTATAAGCTCCTCCGAAGCCTTCGGCTCTGGTGAGCTAAAAATCTTCATCTCTGAAAACACAAGGCCCAGATCTTTGATATTTGGTGTGAAGCTTCATCTAGTGGACCTCTTTCAAGATTGTACAAATTATAGTCCTGGGGCCGAAAATGGCTTCACCCTTGGACCCTTTGGTTTTTCATAGGCTTATATAGGGAAACCTTTAAAAATCTTCTTCTCTGAAACCACAAGGCCCAGGTCTTTGATATTTGGTATGAAGCTTCACCTAGTGGACCTCTACCAAGATTGTTAAAATTATAGCCCTGGGGCCAAAAATGCCCCCGCCCAGGGGGCCTTTGGTTTTACCTAAGCTTATGTAGGGGAAATCTTTAAAACTTTTCTACTCTGAAACCGCAAGGCCCAGGTCATTGATATTTGGTGTGAAGCTTAATCTAATGGACCTCTACCAAGATTGTTCAAATTAAAGACCTGGGGCCAAAAATGCCCCCGCCTCGGGGGCCTTTGGTTTTACATAGGCTTATATAGGGAAAATCTTTAAAAAACTTCTCAGAAACTGCAAGGCCAAGGTCTTAGATATTTGGTGTGAAGCTTCATCTATTCGACCACTATCAAGATTGTTCAAAATGTAGCCCTAGGACTAAAAATGCCCCCACCCCGGGACCCTTTGGTTTTTCATAGGCTTAATTAGGGAAAATATTTAAAATTCTTCTTCTCTGATACCACAAGGCCCTGCTGTATGCTATTTGATATGAAGCTTCAACTAGTGGACCTCTTCCAAGATTGTTCAAATTTTAGCCCTGGGGCCAAAAATGCCCCCATGCCTGGGGCCTTTGGTTTTACATAGGGTTATACATGGAAAATCTTTAAAAATCTTCTTCTCTGAACCTGCAAGGCCCAGATCTTTGGTATTTGGTGTGAAGCTTCATCTAGTGGACCTCTACCAAGATTGTTCAAATTATAGCCCTGGGGCCGAAAATGCCCCCACCCCGGGACCGTTTGGTTTTTCATATGCTTATATAGGGAAAACCTTTAAAAATCTTTTTGTCTGAAACCAGAAGGCCCAGGTCTTTGATATTTGGTATGAAGTTTCATCTAGTGAACCATTACCAAGTTTGTTCAAATTATAGCCCTTGGGCCGAGAGTGTGCTTGAGACACTAATTCTCAGGTGAGCGATTCAGGGCCCGTTGGCCCTCTGGGCCCTCTTGTTTATTGAATTTGGTTCTTTAGTATGGTTGCCATGTCAACTTAGTGTTTCCATAGACTTTTAATAGGGAAAATTGAAAAAATTGCATTACTGCCCAGCATTAGCAGATATTTTGACAAAACTTTCATAGAAATGTTTCTATCTGCCATATGATTTGAGGCTGCTACTCATAGGGTCGTTGTCTGCGTTGTGGTCAGTCAACACTTTCAAACGACATCTCCTCTGAAGCCACTGGGCGATTTGGCCTTAATTTCATCTGTAGCATCCTTGGACTGGGGGTTTGATTGTTTTTTTTTTATTTTTTTTTTGCTCACCAGAGCCGAAGGCTCCGGGGGAGCTTATAGGATAGGCAGTTGTCCGTTGTCGTCGTCTTGTGACGTCAACACTTTCAAACATCTCCTCTGAAGCCGCTGGGCGGATTGGGTCCAAATTTCATCTGTAGCATCCTTGGGTTGAGGGTTTGAAAGTTTGTTTTTAGCTCACCGTCACATAGTGACGAGGTGAGCTTTTGGGATCGCTTTTTGTCTGTTGTGCGTCCATGCATCTGTACATGCGTGCGTAAACAATTTTTTCAAACGACATCTCCTCCGACACCACTGATCGGATTTTGATCAAACTTCACAGGAATGATCCTTAGGTGGTCCCCTTTCAAAGTTGTTCAAATGGTTCCGGTCCGTTGCATATCTAGGTTGTAGGAGCAAAAAATAGATTTTTTTCACCAACAACTTAAAAAATCTTCTTCTCTGAAACCACAAGGCCCAGGTCTTTGATATTTGGTATAAAGCTTCATCTAGTGGACCCCTACCAAGATTGTTCAAATTATAGTGCTTGGGCCAAAAATGCCCCCGCCCTGGGGCCCTTTGGTTTTACATGGTTTTACATGGGCTTATGTAGGGAAAACCTTAAAAAGTCTTCTTCTCTGAAATCCCAAGGCCCAGGTCTTTGATATTTGGTATGAAGCTTCATCTAGTGGACCCCTACCAATATTGTTATACCCCCCGCATACGAAGTATGCTATGGGGGTATATAGTTTTCGTCCTGCCGTTTGTCCGTTCGTCCATCCATCAGTGCGTGCATCCTTCCGTCCATCCGTCTGTCCTTCCGTCCGTCCGTTAACATTTTGGTTAAAGTTTTGCGTTAAAGTTTCTAAGAGATTTTATCTTCTGAATCCTTTGATAGATTTAGTTGATACTTACACTGAAGTTACATACTGGTCTAAAGATTTCATTGATGCATGTCCCACCCCCCACAGTGACCTTGAGGTCAAGGTTAGAAATTTTACATTTTGGTTAAAGTTTCGGTTAAAGTTTCTAAGAGGTGGTATCTTCTGAACCCTTAGATAGATTTAGTTGATACACTGAAGTTACATACTGGTCTAAAGATTTCATTGATGCATGTCCCACCCCCACAGTGACCTTGAGGTCAAAGTCACAGACTTAGAAATTTTACATTTTGGTTAAAGTTTTGTGTTAAAGTTTCTAAGAGGTTGTATCTTCTGAACGCTTTGATAGATTTGGTTGATACTTACACTGAAGTTACATACTGGTCTATAGATTTCATTGATGCATGTCAC
The DNA here is from genome assembly GCA_963580285.1 of Lucinisca nassula. NCBI lineage: Eukaryota > Metazoa > Mollusca > Bivalvia > Lucinida > Lucinidae > Lucinisca > Lucinisca nassula. The sequence goes on from OY757017.1 coordinate 47,968,298, forward strand.
ACCCCCCACAATGACCTTGAGGTTGAGGTCACAGACTTAGATATTTTACGTTTGGTTAAAGTTTTATGACAAAGTTTATAGATGCCTGTATGTTCTAAACTCTAAGACAAATTCAGTTGATACTTGCATCAATGTTGCATACCAGTCCAAAGATTTTGCGATGCATGTCGCTTCCCCACCCACAGTGACCTAGACCTCAGGGTCATGGACTTGGAAAGTTTACATTTGGTTAAAGTTTTATGACAAAGTTTATAGATGCCAGTTACATAATTATACCCCCGGCATACGAAGTATGTCAGGGGATATATAGTTTTCATCTTTCCGTCTGTCCGTTGGTTCTTTCATTTGTTTGTTCGTACTTCGGTCTGTCCCGCCGTTCGTCAACCTTTTTGTTAAAGTTTTGCACTAAACCTTTTTGACAGCTCATATCTCTGTAACCACATGTTAAATGATCTTCATATTTGGTAAAGGCTATCTCTATAGCATTACCTTTCATATGGAATATCTAAGCCCCTGGGTGGGCTGTCTGTCTGTCCGTCTGTCTGTCTGTTCATCTACTTATACGTCAAAGTTTTGTGTTAAACCTTTTTCATTGCTGATATCTCTGTAACCACATGTTAGATTCTCTTCATGTTTGGTAAAGGGTTTCTCTATAGCATTACCTTTCATATGGAATATCTAAGCCCCTGGGTGGGCTGTCTGTCTGTCCATCTGTCTGTTCATCTACTTATACGTCAAAGTTTTGTGTTAAACCTTTTTCATTGCTGATATCTCTGTAACCACATGTTAGATTCTCTTCAAGTGAGTGAGTGTTTGAGTTTTACATCCCACCAATAGCTAAGGTCATATGGAGACGGGGCCTCGGTTTAAAGACTCGTCCGAAAGTCTGGAGAAGCCCGGGATCGATCCTGCGACCCCTGGTTTACAAGGAGAGTAGTGTAACCACTACACCACTGAGGCTTCTAAGATTCTCTTCATGTTTGGTAAAGGGTATCTCTATAGCATTACCTTTCATATGGAATATTTAAGCCCCTGGGTCAAGCCCCTAGGTGGGCTATCCATCCGTTTGTCAACTTTTATATCAAAGTTTTGTGTTAAACCCTTTTGATTGCTCATATCTCTGTCACCACATGTTGGATTCTCTTCATATTTGGTACAGGATATCACTATAGCATTACCTTTAATTTTGAATATCTAAGCTCGGGGGGTCAAGCCTCTAGGTGGGCTGTCCATTCATCAGTCCATCTGTCCCTTCATCAACATTTACGTCAGTGTTTTGTGTTAAACTTTTTTGATTGCTCATATCTCTGTAACAACATGTTAGATTCTCTTAATATCTCTATAGCATTACCTTTCGTATAGAATATCTAAGCCCCTAAGTCAAGCCCCTGGGTGAGCAGTCCGCTTGTTTGTAAACTTTGACATCAAAGTTTTGATTGCTTATATCTCTGTAACCACATGTAAGATTATCTTCACATTTGGTAAAAGATATCTCTGTAGCATTACCTTTCATATGGAATATCTAAGCCCCTGGTTGGGCTGTCTGTCCGTTTGTCAATTTTTACGTCAAAGTTTTGTGTTAAACCTTTTTGATTGCTCATATCTCTGTAACCTCATGTTAGATTCCCTTCATATTTTGTACTGAATATAGCTGTAGTATTAACTTTCATATGGAATATCTAAGCTCCTGGGTCAGTCCCCTGGGTGGGGCTAGGGGTCAATAATTAAGACTTAGGCATTTTGATTACGTCCAAGCTTTGTGTTAAATGCTTTCATTATACTCCTTGTTGTTGAAATGCAATAGTTATTCTCAGTGGACTAAATGGTTTTATGGAAAGGTTCAATGCTACAGACAAATTGTCATTTCCACTAAAAGGGGATGGCACTGGCCGGGGGTATACGTGCCCCACTGGGCACTTTCTCTAGTTCAAATTATAGTGCTTGGGCCAAAAATGCCCCCACCCCATGGCCTTTGGTTTTACATGGGCTTATATAGGGAAAATCTTTAAAAATCTTCTTCTCTGAAACCACAAGGCCCAGGTCTTTGCTGTTTGGTATGAAGCTTCATCCAGTGGACCCTACCAAGATTGTTCAAATTATAGTGCTGGGGCCAAAAGTGACCCCGCCCCGGGGCCCTTTGGTTTTACATGGGCTTATATAGGGAAAATCTTGAAAAATCTTCTTCTCTGAAACTACAAGCCCTAGGTCTTTGATATTTGGTATGAAGCTTCATCTAGTGGACCTCTACCAAGATTGTTCAAATTATAGCCCTGAGACCAAAAATGCCCCCGCCTCGGAGTCCTTTGGTTTTACATAGACTTATATAGGGAAAATTTTTAAAAATCTTCTTCTCTGAAACTGCAAGGCCCAGGTCTTTGCTATTTGGTATGAGGCTTCATCTAGAGGACTCCTGCCAAGATTGTTCAACTTATAGTGCTGGGGCCAAAATGCCCCCGCCTCAGGGCCCTTTGGTTTAACATAGGCTTATATAGGGAAAATCTTTAAAAATCTTCTTCTCTGAAACCACACGGCCCAGGTCTTAGATATTTGGTATGAAGCTTCATCTTGTGGACCTCTACGAAGATTGTTCAAATTATAGCCCTGGGGCCAAAAATGCCCCAGCTTTGGGGCCCTTTGGACTTAAAGATTTATATAGCGAAAATCTTGAAAAATCTTCTAGGCCTAGGTCTTTGATATTTGGTATGAAGCTTCATCTTGTGGACCTCTACGAAGATTGTTCAAATTATAGCCCTGGGGCCATAACTGTCCCCGCTCCTGGGCCCTGTGGTTTACATAGACTTAATGTAGGAAAAATCTTGAAAAATCTTCTTCTCTGAAACAACAAGGCCTAGGTCTTTGATATTTGGTTTGAAGCTTCATCTAGTGGACCTCTACCAAGATTGTTCAAATTAAAGCCCTGAGACCAAAAATGCCACCGCCTCGGGGTCCTTTGTTTTTATATAGACTTATATAGGGAAAATCTTGAAAAATCTTCTAGGCCTAGGTCTTTGATATTTGGTATGAAGCTTCATCTAGTGGACCTCTACCAAGATTGTTCAAAATTATAGCCCTGAGACCAAAAATGCCCCCGCCTCAGGGGCCCTTTGGTTTTACATAGACTTATATAGGGAAAATCTTTAAAAATCTTCTATTGTGAAACCACAAGGTTTAGGTCTTTGATATTGTGTGTGAAATTTCATCTAGTGGATCTCTATCAAGTTTGTTCAAATTATAGCCCTGTGGCCAAAAATGCCCCCGCCCCGAGACCCTTTGGTTTTACATAGACTTACATAGGGAAATCTTGAAAAAATCTTCTTCTCTGAAACTGCATGGCCCATGTTTTTGATATTTGGTATGGAGCTTCATCTAGTGGACCTCTACCAAGATTGTTCAAAGTATAGCCCTCGGGCCACAAATGCCCCTGCCCCGGGGCCCTTTGGTTTTACATAGACTTATGTAGAGATAATCTGTGAAAATCTTCTTCTCTGAAACAGCAAGACCCAGGTCTTTGATATTTGGTGTGAAGCTTCATCTAGTGGACCTCTATCAAGATTGTTTAAATTATAGCCCTGAGGCCAAAAATACCCCCACGCCAGGCCATTTTGTTTTAAATAGGCTTATGTAGGGAATACCTTTAAAAAAATCTTCTTCTCTGAAACCACAATGCCCAGGTCTTTGATATTTGGTGTGTAGCTTCATCTAGTGGACCTTTGCCAAGATTGTTCAAATTATAGCCTTTATTGATATTTGGTATGAAACTTCACCTTTTTAGACCTCCTTCAATATTATGCACATTATAGCCCGGGGGTCAATAATGGCCCTCCCCGGGGCCCACTTGTTACTCTATGGATCAGGTGAGCGATCCAGGGCCCTATCATGGCCCTCTTGTTTATGAAATTTGGTTAATTAGTTTGGTTGCTATGGCAACTTAGAGTTCCATAGATTTATAATGGGGAAAATTGGAAAATGGCATTTACTGCCAAGCCTTTGCAGATATTTTGACAAAACTTTTATAGGAATGTTTCTTGAGTAAACTCTTGCAGCCATATGCTTTTATGCCAACCTGAAGGTCCTGGGGTTGTGCTGGGGCCCTGCCCCATCTCTTTGACTTCATAAAAGGCCATATATCTCAGAAACCATTCAGATTCCGACCCCTAAACCATATATATTCTTGTTCCTTAGGAGAAGAGGCATTCAGTAACACCAACCTGGGGGCCACCGGGATGTGCCGGGGCCTTGCCCCACCCCTCCACTTCATAAAAGACCCAAAATCTCAGAAACCTTACTCATCCCCGCTCCTAAACCATATATATTCTTGTTCCTTATGATAAAACACATTCAGATACACCTACCTGGGGACCCCCTGGATATGCCAGGGCCTTGCCCCACTCCCTCCACTTCATAAAAGGCCATATATTTCAGGAACCATTGAGATCCCCACCCCTTAACCATATTATATTCTTGTTCCTTATGGTAAGACACATTCAGTGACACCAACCTGGGGGCCCATGGGATGTGCCGGGGAATTGCCCCGCCCCCTCCACTTCATAAAAGGCCCAATATCTCGGAAACCTTACAGATCCTCACCCCTAAACCATATATATTCTTGTTCCTTATGATAAGACACATTCAGTGACACCAACCTGGGGGCCCCCTGGAATGCGCCGGGGCCCAACCCCACCCCATCCACTTCAAAAAAGGTTGTATATCTCAGAAACCATTAAGATTCCCACCCCTTAACCATATATATTCTTGTTCCGTATGATAAGACACATTCAGTGACACCAATCTGGGAACAGGCCTCCATGGCCTAGTGGTTAAGAGCGCTGACTCTTGATCATTAGGTCTCTCAGCGCTGTGGTTCGAGCCTCGCTCGGGTCACATGTGAGACGCCAAGTTCTGCAACGGAAGGTCAGGTGGTTTTTCTCCGGGTACTCTGGTTTTGGCCCACCTCTGATTAACGATCGGCTCGAATAATCTTGAAAGGGTCGTAAAACAAAACAAAAACAAACAACACCAGCCTGGGGGCCCCTGGGATGCCCCCTCCATTTCATAAAAAGGCCCAATATCTCGGAAATCTTACAGATCCCAACCCCTAAACCATATATATTCTTGTTCCTTATGATAAGATGCATTCAGTGACACCAACCTGGGGCCCCCGGGGATGCGCCAGGGCCTTGCCCCACCCCCTCCACTTCATAAAAGGCCCATTATCTCGGAAACCTAACAGATCCCCACCCCTAAACCTATATATTTTTATTCCTTATGATAGGACGCATTCAGTGACACCAACCTGGGGTCCCCTGGGATGCGCTGGGGCACTGCCCGAGCCTTTCCACTTCATAAAAGGCCATATATCTCAGAAACCATTAAGATCCCCACCCCTTAACCATATAATGTTATTGATGCTAATGATAAAACTCATTCAGTGACACTAACCTTGGGGCCCCTGGGATGCTCCTGGGCATTGCACCACCCCCTCCACTTCACGAAAAGGCCCAATATCTCGGAAGCCTTACAGATCCCCACCCCTAAACCATATATACTCTTTTTCCTTATGATAAGACACATTTAGTGACACCAACCTCTGGGTATGCCGGGGGATGACAGGGCCATGTTCTACCCCTCCACTTCATAAAAGGCCATATACATGTATCTGAAAAACCCTTTAGAGCCCCACCCATAAACCATATATATTCATGTTCCTTATGATTAGGCACATTCAGTGACACCAACATGGGGGTCCCCTGTGGTGCCCAGGGCCATGCCCCACCCCTCCATTTCATAAAAGGCCCAATATCTCAGAAACCTTACAGATTCCCACTCCAAAACCAACAGATTTTTTGGGCTTTTTTTATTGAAACTCGGCTCCTTAGTTTTGTTGTTATGGCAACTTAGAGTTTCCATTGATGTATAATCGGGAAAATTGGAAAATGGCATTTACCACCGAGCCTTTGCAGATATTTTGACAAAACTTTCATAGTAATATTCTTTAAGCTATCATCTCTTTCTGCCATATGATTTTAGGCTTCCTGCTCACTTTTACTGGTTGCAATGGAAACTAAAATGTCAACAAAAAAAAGAAAAAACAGAAAAAAAACCCCACTTAAAAACCATCTCCCCAGAAACCATATACTCTACGAGTCTGAGACTATATTGAAATATTCATCATATTTGCCTGAACAGATCATTATCATCACGCCTACGGAACGATAGAATGCGTAACCATTGGGTAAGAACGTGAAGCAATTACAGCGACATCCGGTAAGGAATTAGATCATTAAAAAAGGTAAAGAAACTTTGCATTTTCTGTGTTTCATAAGTTATATAAATTTTACGAGGAAGTTATTTAAAAAACAGGGAATTACATTCAGGAGCCCATTGATATCGGCGTCTTTGGAGTAAATACCAAATCCTGTACTTCACGCAGTTTGGCTAAATTTAGTTTCCCCTGCTGAAGGTGAACTGAAACCTTAGAAAGCCCGTGGTTTTTCGAGGTGTTTGTTGCCTTTTATTTATTATTGCGCTTTGCCATAAGTTCAGCGTATTAACTTGCACACACAGTAACCATATATGGCTATATGTGTTGTGGATATTTTGCTTGTCAATGCAGCACTAGCGAGAAATCACCACGGAAAAGATCGAAAATGGTTGGTTACGCATTAGATCTATAGAAATGATAACAAAACTTGCAACTATAAGGTGGATCTGTTTTCATCTCCACGGCCCCAGAATCACCCGCTCCTTGTTCTACGGAGCCATTTTTAGCCAACCTGATAAGCAGTGCGCTTTTGATTCGATAATGACATAGTATTTTATGGAAACATTTTCAGTCTCCAGAATCATAGTACCGAATGGTTTTCACTGACTTTTACGCTGTGTTTGTTTTATCAATGGTCTGGTAATTGCCTGAAATGAAATAAAACAGGTTTTGGAGTTTTACTATCTACGAAGAACTCCTCAACTGCCAAAATTTGCTGGTTAAGCATTAGATCGTCTGGTTGAGCATTCGATAACCAGAGGAGAAAATCACACCAGTTGCTGCCTAAGTAAATGCCAGCAGCTTACTACAATAAAAGGTGGTCTACATTATGATTTCTAAATTGTGTTAAAATCATCAGAGAAAGAAAGCTGTGATGAAAAATACTTTTCTGGACAAGACCATTAAATGTCTGGGTATCATGCTTATCTGACCGAATGGCGCACCGATTCATAAATAAGAGGTCATTTCTTGCTTTTGTAGAAAACAAAATGGCCAGCTTACGCTTTGTAATGGCGATTAAATCTATATCGTGTTTCTATGGTCAAGCATTAGAGAGCCAGATTGAGCATAAGACACTCATTGCATGATTATAAACTTGGTGCTTATAAAAAAAATAGAAGTAAAGCAATGATCAGGAATCAATTCAATTAACTTACACCTCACATCTGAGACACCAAAGGGAAATAAACCTATGCATGAATTAACTGGACCCTAATGGAAACAACAACAGACGAGAGCCAAATGGACAGTTACTTTCCCATAAAATGGCCAGCTGGCTATCCAAAATGCGATGCATACAAGCAGTGACAAACAATAACATAAATAAACCGCCAAAGAAGAACCGCCTTGGAACAGTCAGTGAAAAGAATTCCATTGGGTATTGTTTGTCAATCGACCCAAAGGTGCTCAGAAGAAAAGCTGTTCTATAATTAAGTGCACACGAATATCACTGACTTGTCGGGAAAACTTTTGGAATGAAAATAGTCGCAGTGAGGTCAGAGTGTTGTGTAAAAATAAAGAGGGTTATCTTGGAAATATAAGGTGGGCTTGGCAAAGAGTGTAGAATCCGGCGTCTCGGGTAAGATCTACACTATTTGATTGAAAACTGATTAATGAAACAGTTAAGGACTATTTCCCCTACCTACACTCGGAGGCAATTGTTGTTGTTGTTTTTTAAATAACATTATCCTTTGAGCAGGAATGAGAAAAATATCACAATTTTTCATCTTAAAATTTTCTTTTTTTTTTTTTCGGCGATAAAGGTTACAATGTATTTGTTTAGGCGTGTTTTCTTAATGGTCATTCAAAGAAACAAAATCATGTGGACATAACAAATGTCTACAACATTTTTAGTACTAAATACAATATTATCAACTGTCATTCGATAGTGGACAAAAGACTGGACTTTTGGCTTAATGTAAACTGCTTAATCACTGGCGTGAGAAAATATTGCTCCATATTCAAAACGGTTTCAAAAGTTCCTCATATCTAAAAATGATACTGCAGATGGAAGAAAATATTATAACTTGTATGTTCTATCAATTTATTATTTATTTTAAACATAGCAGTGAAACCAATGCATATCTTAAACAAATAAAAGTGATATTTTCACACTGTGAAAATATAAATGATATTTTCACAGTGTGAATGTTATTTTCACAGTAGCAGCCCGGACTACTTTTCCCGCCAAAATTCATATGTTATCTATAAAATAATTCTGTAGCATACCTTGAAAAAGCATTCTTTGAACTGTAAAAATGATGTATTAAAAATGGCGATCTGTTTATGGTTTGCAACTGACAGTTGTGACATCATAGCCAAGTCAAAAACTGTGACGTAAGATCAATTACTGTAAGTGTCCTAAAATATTATCAAATAAAAAGAAAATTTAATTTTTATCGATAAATATCAAAAAAATTTCATCTCGTGTGTTGAAAACATCAAAATTTTCACTTGTGCTTGGCACTCGTGAAAACTCTGATATTTTCAACACACTCGATGAAATATTTTTGGTATTCATCTCAAAAAAGTCAATATCCTCTATATACAAAATTTATTAAACAAAATAATATAGCTTGTATGTTTTAATAAGAAGGAAGATTAGAGCATGGAAGATTAGCTGAGGGCCTCATGGAAGATTAGCTATTACATGCATTTTTGTATGTGCTAAATGTTGCTACCCTCACTTAATAAAGTCCTTACTTACTGACTGACTTACTTCTCTCAATTTATTTTATGAACGTACCTGTTTACTTTATAAATTTTACAAATGGATTCTGGTTCGTCTTGATTAACATGATTAAGAATACACGGTGTGTCATTCTAGCGTTGTTTGTATTAATAAGAAGTTGGTTTTAGACAATATCTTTATCTCATCGTTTTGACAGTTATCATGGAACTCACGGGATCTTCGATCTGGGTTATCGATCATGATACAGACATATACTTTGGGGGCATGCACAGTCGCAGGAGTAGGGTATTCAGGCTACCTATTAGCGTTGCAGAGGCGAGCGAAAACAAATACGCATTTCTTTTGCGTTATTATGCCTTTTTTCGCATTGCTACGCCTTTTTGATTCGCGTAAAAAAGCCTTTGATTCGCATTACTACGCCTTTCTTTTGCGTTACTACGTCTTTCTTATGCATAAGTATGCCCTTTTTCGCGTTGCTACGCCTTGTTTTTGCGTTACTACGCCTTTTTTGCGTAGCTTCGCCGTCTGATTGGCGTAACTGTGCCTTTTGCTTTGTGTTTCTACTCCTCATTCGCGTTATTACGCATTTTGTTTCGCGTTACTACGCCTTTACAGTTTTTTATTTTCTCTTACATAAGCCTATTAGGCTTTCGTATCTGCAGTGTTAACGATCTTACCCTTTGCCTTTCATGCCTGAGTTTCTTAAACGGGTTCTCTCAATTTTTGCATTTGAATCCTTGTTAATTGAGGATTTAGTCAAATACATTTACGGAATGGCGAACAGCTTTGTTTCTGGGATGAGACGGTTCATTATTGGCCGTCCCATCCGGATATAGATTTAATCGCCATTACAAAGCGTAAGCTATCCATTTTGTTTTCTACAAAACGCGTAATGACCTCTTATTTATGAATCGGTGCGTCATTCGGTCAGATAAGCATGATACCCAGACATTTAATGGTCTTGTCCAGAAAAGTATTTTTCATCACAGCTTTCTTTCTCTGATGATTTTAACACAATTTAGAAATCATATGTAGACCACCTTTTATTGTAGTAAGCTGCTGGCATTTACTTAGGCAGCAACTGGTGTGATTTTCTCCTGGTTATTGAATGCTCAACCAGACGATCTAATGCTTAACCAGCAAATTTTGGCAGTTGAGGAGTTCTTCGTAGATAGTAAAACTCCAAAACCTGTTTTATTTCATTTCAGGCAATTACCAGACCATTGATAAAACAAACACAGCGTCAAAGTCAGTGAAAATCATTCGGTACTATGATTCTGGAGACTGAAAATGTTTCCATAAAATACTATGTCATTATCGAATCAAAAGCGCACTGCTTATCAGGTTGGCTAAAAATGGCTTCGTAGAACAAGGAGCGGATGATTCTGGGCCGTGGAGATGAAAACAGATCCACCTTATAGTTGCAAGTTTTGTTATCATTTCTATAGATCTAATGCGTAACCAACCATTTTCGATCTTTTCCGTGGTGATTTCTCACTAGTGCTGCATTGACAAGCAAAATATCCATAACACATATAACCATATATGTTTATTGTGTCTGCATGTTAATACGCTGAACTTGAAGCAAAGCGCAATATTAAATAAAAGGCAACATACACCTAAAAAAACCACGGGCTTTCTAAGGTTTCAGTTCACCTTCAGCAGGAGAAACTAAATTTAGCCAAAATGGGTGAAGTACGGGGTTTGGTATTTACTCCAAAGACGCCGATATCAAAGGGCTCCTGAATGTAATTCCCAGTTTTTTAAATAACTTCCTCATTAAATTTATATAACTTATGCAACACAGAAAATGCAAAGTTTCTTTACCTTTTTTTAGCGATCTAATTCCTCACCGGATGTCGCTCTAATTGCTTCACATTCTTACCAAATGGTTACGCATTCTATCGTTCCGTAGGTGTGATCATCATCATCAACACATTTTTGATTAACGTGCAGGTACAGGGGGCAATGTCCACATATTATTATTAAGTGGGCCCCCTTACAGGTAGCTGGCTTGCTGCACGCATAGCAGATCTTACACCAGATCTCCAGGCTTGTCTATCATGAGGATCGATAGCAGAGAGCTTCCATTCTTTGCAATCTCTTTCTGTTAGCTGCTCCCAGTTCATCTTGGGCCTTCCCTTCCTGGCCCCCACTTTCCACCTACCTGTATGTCACAGGCAGTCTTGACTGCACCGTTGGAGCATTCCGCATGTCCATACCAGCGAAGCCTTCTCTTTTTCAGGATGACGTCCAGGTCCTCAATGCCAAGATGCTCAAGTAACTCACTGGACCTGATGGTGACTGTCCTGTGGCTTGACATTGCAGATCTGTCTGATCATTGCCCTGTCATTTCGCTGTAGACGTTGGAGGTTTGGTTTTGTCAATGGCCATGTCTCACTGGCATGGAGCATTGCACTCCGCACACAAGAGCTATACACATGGCCACGTGTCTTGAACGAGAGGTGGCGGGAAGAGAGAACTGGTATCAACTCTTTGAATTTCTTTCAGGCTGTTTTCACACGTGATGTAGTTGAAAGGTCGCAACCACCCGCTGCGGAGAGCTTATCACCTAGGCAGCAAAAGGAAGCTACAACCTCCAGCTTGTCGGATCCGACTTGGACTTCCCTCTGTAGTCTGTCATCTAAGGGGCATGCAGTTCCTTGGCACCGTGTACACCTGTAATCAGGGTCCTCTATCAAGGGTTTGCGCCCACTGCATTTCTTGTGCACCCAGAACTTGCAGCCATTACAAAAGATGCTGTTGCTGCCCACTCCAGTGCGACATACAGCGCATGGGAACTGGCCTGTACTCTGCAAGAGGTCCAGACCTGTACCACAGATCATGATCTTTGTCTTTCCTGCATTCACTCTCAGCCCTTTCGCATCCATAGCGTCTTTCCAAGTTAAGAGCCTCCTGACACATTTCTCAAGGGATTCAGCTATGATGACAAGGTCATCAGCATACAGGTCCTCCCAGGTGATTCCAGAGCGGAACTCGCATGACAAGGCTTCAAGCACAATGATGAAAAGCAGTGATCTGAGAACAGAGCCTTGATGAACACCCACCTTCACCTCGAATTCTTCACTGTAACCATCACCAACGTGAACGGCTCCGAGCATTAGCATACATCCCTTGGACCAGTTTCACAATCCACTCGTCCACTCCAAGTTTTCTTAGTGCCCACCAGATGACTTTCCGAGGCACTCGGTCAAATGCCTTCTCCAGGTCTACAAAAGCCATGTAGAGTCTCCTGTTGGCCGCCAGATACTTCTCTTGCAGCTGCCGTACAACAAAAATTGCGTCTGTTGTGCCTCTTCCTGGGACCAAGCCAGACTGGGAATCGTCGATGAACACTAACTGCCTAATGAGGCCATCCACAATCCTCTCCAGGACTTTCATGACCTGTTCTGTCAGCTTGAGACCACAGTAGTTGCCCCGTTCCAATGCAATGCCCTTGCCCTTGTAGAGACAGACAATGAAACTCTGTTCCAAGTCAGAGGGTACCTTCCCATCACGGATGATTGCAGCTGCAAGGTCACGGATCATCAAGGCACCTGCATCACCTGCAGCTCTTATCATCTCCACCACTATGCCAGAGGGACCCGGTGCTTTGCCAGTCTTCATCTAAGAGAAAGCCTTCTTAACCATATCAATAGTGATTGGGATGGGTGGCCCTTCCACTGAAGGTTCATCAGACGTGGTCTGGGTCCCAGTCGAACTCAACATTGAGTAGCCTTTGGTAGTGTTCTAACCAGGCCCTCTGCTTTGAGTCTTCACTCATTGACATCTCCCCTGCACCATTCTTTTCTGGTTTGTCACCTACATCATCGGCATTCTCTCTTCTCATCTGGTTAGCAAGGCAGTATACTTCTGAGGATTTAGGTTCAATATTCTTGTAGCTCTCCTTCTCAGCTTCTTGGCGAGCATGGTGCACTGCACGTCTGGCTATGCGTTTGGCCGCAAGATATGATGCATGGGTGCCCTTACAAGTCTTCCATGCTTTAAAGGCTTGCTGTTTGGCTTCAATGACCTTATTAACATCCTCATTCCACCACCAGGTTTTGCGACGCCAGCGGTGGGGCCAAGTTGTGCCACACACCTCATAACCCTGAAGGTGGGGAGGCAACTGTGATAATGGGCAACCTCACATTCCCACACTCATTTAGAGTGTCACAGCTGGGTGCATTTTTACGTCATACCCAGGACCCTGGAGGTCGTTATATATGGCTCAGCACACTCAAGTATCTGACAACTCATGGGCTCTTCAGATAATTGAGTGTGACAAACCAGGTTTTGTTCGGAGACCTACCAACTCCTAGAAGGATTGCCAGGATATATAGCTCAGCACATTCAAGTTTCTGACAACTCACAGGCTCTCCAGATAAATGAATGTGACAAGCCAGATTTCGTTCAGAGACCTACCAGCTCCTAGGAGGAATTGCCAACTAAGGCTATGGGCTCTTTCTGCCCAGGCTAGGTTTTGTTTAAGGACCTATAACCCCTAGGTGGGTTGCCAATCAAGGCTACGAGTTCCATCTACCCGAGCTAGTTTTGTTTAGAGGTCTAGCATCTCCTAGATGGATTGCCAACCAAGGCTGTGGGTTCCATCTACCCAGGCTAGGTTTTGTTTAAGGGCCTAACCCCTAGGTGGATTGCCAACCAAGGCTATGGGTTCCACCTACCCAAGCTAGCTTTGTTTAGAGGTCTAGCAACTCCTAGATGGGTTGCTCTCCCAGGGTAACGAGTCTTATTAGATTACATGTTACTAGTAACAGGAACGAACCTGACCTGACCTGACCAATATTGTGTTTTTAGCTCACCTGAGCACGAAGTGCGCATGGTGAGCTATTGTGATCGGTCAATGTCCGTTGTCCGTCATGCATTGTGTGTCGTGCGGCGTCAACAATTTGCTTTAAATGCTAACTCCTCCTTAACCCCTGAGCCAATTTCAATAAAACTTCATAGGAATATTGCTGAGGTGACTCTCTACAAAAATAGCTAAAATTGTTCCGCTGTGCTGAACAAGATGGCCACCAGAGCTAAAAATAGAAAAATCTTTTAACGACAACTTCTCCTGTACCTTAAGGCCAATTTCATTCAAACTTTATAGGAATGTTGCTTAGGTGACCCTCTACCAAAATAGCGAAAACATTTCCGCTCAGATGAACAAAATGGCCACCAGAGCTAAAAATAGAAAATTCTTTAAACGACAACTCCTCCTGTACCCTTGGGCCAAATTAATTCAAACTTCATAGGAATGTTGCTTAGGTGACCCTCTACTAAAATAGCTAAAACGGTATTGCTCTGATGAGCAAAATGGCCGCCATAGCTAAAAAGCGAATCAGGGCCAGAGGGCCCTCTTGTTTATGAAATTCCGTTGTTTGGTTTTTGGTTGCTATGGCAACTTAGAGTTTCTATAGACTTACATCGGGGCAAATTGAAAATTTGCATTTACTGCCAAGATATTTTGGCAAAACTTTCATACATGTAGAAATATTCTTTAAGCAATCTTCTATCTGTATTATGATTTAAGGCTTACTGCTCATTTTTATTGGTTTCCAAACATAAATTGAAAATAAAAAAAAAATACTTAAAACATCATCTCCTCATAAGCCATATTCTCTATGAGGTTGAGAATTTATGCAAATATTCACCATATTTTCCTTTGCAGGTTTTGTGTTGTTAATAAAATTTGGCTCTTTAGTTTCATTGTTTGGTTACTATGGCAAGTTAAGCGTTTCCATAGGCATATAATGTTGAAAAATGGAAAAAAGACATTTACGCCTTTCAAGATATTTTGTCAAACTTTTATGGAAATATTCCTTAAACAATGGTCTATCTGCCATATAATTTTAGGCCTATTGGTTGCCACAGATGGGCAGTTGTCAATTGTTGTCTGTTTTCTTGCAACAGCACATTCATGCGACATGAGTCCTCTGAAGGCACTGAGCTGATTGGGTCCAAATTTCATCGGCTTCCATGGTTTATAAAAATACATGGCTGCCAGTGGGCAGTGTCCCCATGAGCTCTGGTGAACGTAGTGGCCCATGGGCCTCTTGTTTGGTTTTTAGCTCACCAGAGCAGAAGGCTCCGGGGGAGCTTATAGGATAGGCAGTTGTCCGTCGTCGTCTGTGTCTGCGTCTGTGTCGTCTGCGTCGTCTTCGTCAACATTTTCAAACGACATCTCCTCTGAAGCCACTGGGCCGATTCAGCCCAAATTTCATCTGTAGCATCCTTGTGCAGGGGGATTGAAAGTTTGTGTTTTTAATGAAAATCGGCTTATTAGTTTGGTTGCTATGGCAACTTAGAGTTTCCATAGACTTATAATGGGGAAAATAGAAAAATGGCATTTGCTGCCAAACCTTTGCAGATATATGGACAAAACTTTCATAGAAATGTTCCTTAGGCAATCTACTATCTGCCAGATGATTTTAGGCCTACTGCTCATTTCATATGGTTGCCATGGAAACCATAATAAAAAAATAGAAAAAAAAATACTTAAAAAATCATCTCCTCAGAAACCAAATGCTCTATTAGGCTGAGAGTTTTTGGAAATATTAACCATATTTGCCTTTAAAGGTTTTGTGTTTTTTTTTTTAAATTTGGCTCTTTAGTTTGGTTGCTATGGCAACTTAGATTTTCCATAGACTTATAATGGGGAAAATTGAAAAATGGCATTTGCTGCCTAGTTATTGCAGATATTTTGACAAAACTTTTATAGAAATGTTCCTTGAGTAAATGTCTCTCAGCTTTAATGCCAACATGAGGGTCGCCCAGGTTAAGCCGGGGCCATGCCCCATCCCCTCCACTAAAGGAAAGGCCATATAACTCAGAAACCATCCAGATTCCCACCCCAAAACCATATATAGTTTTGTTTCTTATGATAAGATGCATTCAGTGACACCAACCTGGGGGTCTCCTGGTACGTGCCTGGGTCATGCCCCACCCTCTCCATTCCATAAAAGGCCCAATATCTTGGAAACCTTACAGATCCCCACCCCTAAACCATATATATTCTTGTTCCTTATGACAAGAATATATATGGTTTTGGGGTGGGGATCTGAATGGTTTCATAAGGAAAAATATACATTCACTGACACCAACTTGGGGGTCTCCCGGGGTGTGCCTTGTCCCACCCCTTCTTCACAAAAGGCCATATAACTCGGAAACCATTCAGATCCCCACCCCAAAACCATATATATTCTTGTTCCTTATGATAAGACGCATTCAGTGACACCAACCTGGGGGTCCCCTGGGTTGTGCCGGGGTCATGCCCCCCCCCCCCCTCCATTTCATAAAAGGCCCAATATCTTGGAAACCTTACAGATCCCCACCCCTAAACTCTATATATCCTTGTTCCTTATGAAGAGACTCATTCATTGACACCAATTTTTGGGTCTTCCTGGTGCGCCAGGGCTTTGCCCAACCGCTCCACTTCACAAAAGGCCATCTATCCCAGAAACCATTCAGATCCCTGCCCCAAAACCTTATATATTCTTGTTTCTTATGATATGACGCATTCATTGACACTAACCTGGGGGTCCCCCAGGATGTGCCGGAGTGGTGCTCCACCCCTTCATTTCATTAAAGACCCAATATCTTGGAAACATTCCCACCTCTAACCATATATATTGTTGTTCCTTATGATAAGACACATTCATTGACGTCAACCTGGAGGTCTTCCAGGTCAAGAAAGGGCCTTGCCCCACCCCACCACTTCACAAAAGCCTGTGTATCTCAGAAACTGTTCAGAGCCCCACCCCTTAACCATATATAATTATCTTCTTTGTGATAAGACACATTCAAATAACACTAGCTTGGGAGTCATCTGGACTGCGTGGATCATGCCCCACTGCTTTACTTCATTAAAAGCCATATATCTCAGAAATCATTCAGATCCCCACCCATAAACTATAATATTCTTGTTCCTTATGATAAGACTCATTCAGTCGCACCAATCTGGGGGTCACTTTGTGCTAGAGAAATGCGCCCTGCCCCTCCACTTTAAAAGGCCATATATTCCAGTAAAAAACATTCAAATCCCCACCCCATAATCATATATGTTCTTGTTCCTTATCAATAGCACACCCACTTGGGGGTCGCTGGGGCTATTCCTCTCCTCTCCATGTCATAGAAGGGCCTCATATATCAGAAACCATTCAGATTCCCACCCATAAACCATATATATATATTCTTGGTCCTTATAGGGACAACAATCTTGGGCTTTCCTGGGATCAACAGGACAGGGCTCCATTGGGTCCATGCCCTACACCCTCTACTTAATAAAAGGCCTAATGTTTTAGATACTGAGTCCATATGGATGCTCATTTGGATATAGGGGTTCATTTGGGAGACTTTATAATTGGTAGATTAAAATGGTATCATTTTTTTTATTTTTTTTTTGTCAGGAATCTGACATTTATTTTTTATTTTCATTGTTTTTCCCGTTAACAAACATCTTTTGAGACCCGGGAAGTCCCAAAAGTTTTCCAGACCTTACATCCTACAGTTTGTTTCATTTTTCCACCTTTCTTAATGTGCACTACCCATATAATCATTCACTCATTCTGACAGTCTGGATTCTGTCACATCAAACACATATGGTAAAATCAAAATGTTCATTAATATTGTTGGTAGTGCACCTTTCATTCTATCAACCATACTGTTTTACCTATAATACATATATACAAGTAGTAATCAGGTCTGAATTTTAACTGGAAAGTTATAAGCTATTCAGGATTCCCAACTTTTTAGTCTGGCAACCATTCCCAGTGGGGCAAATTGGGGGGAAATGGGGGTGGGGAGGGGTATAGGTGGTTTGCACAGGAAATATGATTTTTGTTATATTTATATGTAACTACTCAATATTCATGGTCTCTACTTTATGGGCTTTGTGTAGTTATGTTGATTATACAATGTTGTTAATAAGTACTTGGTATTGGCTCCATTCCTTTTCAAACTTTTGAACAACATCATTTTTGAATGCAATATTTAGATGCACTTTATACATGAATTTTAGCTCCTTTTTAAAAATATTGAGAATCAAGGGTTGTTGTTTACAGATGATGCATAAATGAAATATTTTGCATGAAATAAAATGAAATTAATTGCCTCTGGAAATACTTGCTCCTCCTGTTTACCAAATATGAAAAACTTCTCTGAAATGTTACATATAATGCCATAAGAATTCAGCCATATTATTAGTTCTCTAACAAACTTTTGGGTTAATGTACATTTCCACAGGAGATGCACTGTAGTTTCATTATTTAGTTTACAGAAGGTGCACATAGAATCATTTTGTATTTTCATTTGATAAAGAAGTTTATTTGTAACAAGAATGTTATGATTTATATGGCTTTTGTAGACCTGGAGAAGGCATTTGATCGAGTGCCTCGGAAAGTCATCTGGTGGGCACTAAGAAAACTTGGAGTGGACGAGTGGATTGTGAAACTGGTCCAAGGGATGTACGCAAATGCTCGGAGCCGTGTCCGCGTTGGTGATGGTTACAGTGAAGAATTCGAGGTGAAGGTGGGTGTTCATCAAGGCTCTGTTCTCAGCCCACTGCTTTTCATCATTGTTCTTGAAGCCTTGTCAAGCGAGTTCCGCTCTGGAGTCCCCTGGGAGGACCTGTATGCTGATGACCTTGTCATCATAGCTGAATCCCTTGAGGAATGTGTCAGGAGGCTCTTAACTTGGAAAGACGCAATGGAGGCGAAAGGGCTGAGAGTGAATGCAGGAAAGACAAAGATCATGATCTGTGGTACAGGTCTGGACCTCTTGCAGAGTACAGGCCAGTTCCCATGCGCTGTATGTCGCACTGGAGTGGGCAGCAACAGTATCTATTGTAATGGCTGCAAGTTCTGGGTGCACAAGAAATGCAGTGGGCTCAAACGCTTGATAGAGGACCCTGAGTACAGGTGTACACGGTGCCAAGGAACTGCACGCCCCTTAGATGGCAGACCACAGAGGGAAGTTCAAGTCGGATCAGACAAGCTGGAGGTTGTAGCTTCCTTCTGCTACCTAGGTGATATGCTCTCTGCAGGGGGTGGTTGCGACCTTTCAACTACATCACGTGTGAAAACAGCCTGGAAGAAATTCAAGGAGTTGCTACCAGTTCTCTCTTCCCGCCACCTCTCGTTCAAGACACGTGGCCGTGTGTATAGCTCTTGTGTGCGGAGCGCAATGCTCCATGCCAGTGAGACATGGCCATTGACAAAGCCAAACCTCCAACGTCTACAGCGAAATGACAGGGCAATGATCAGACAGATCTGCAATGTCAAGCCACAGGACACTGTCACCATCAGGTCCAGTGAGTTACTTGAGCGTCTTGGCATTGAGGACCTGGACCTCATCCTGAAAGAGAGAAGACTTCGCTGGTATGGACATGTGGAACGCTCCAACGGTGCAATCAAGACTGCCTGTGACATACAGGTAAGTGGAAAGCGGGGGCCAGGAAGGCCCAAGATGACCTGGAAGCAACTAACAGAAAGAGATTGCAGAGAATGGAAGCTCTCTGCTATCGATCCTCATGATAGACAAGCCTGGAGATCTGGTGTAAGATCTGCCATGCGTGCAGCAAGCCAGCTACCTGGAAGGGGGCCCACTTATGTGGACGTTGCCCCTGTACCTGCACGTTAATCAAAAATCCGTTGATGATGATGATGATTATACTGACTTGGAACCAAATGAGAGCTGGGTATTTTGTAACATTAAACGGATAGCTGTAAATCTGAGTCCAGTCTTCTTTACTTAGATCATATAATTTGTTCCAAGTTATTTGTCCTGTTGGTACTTCTTTATTTTGATTAAGCAAGTCGTACATTGTTTTTGATCCTTTAAGTTGTATTAAAAATGGTTGAACATGAGATGGGATAAATGGCATTGTTGATTTATGTTTTATATTAATATTAATTTCTATTAGGTATATTTTTACTGCACGTAGAGTTCCATGAAACTGAATTGTATTTGAATGTATCCCTGACATTTCTGTGAATGGTATCATATTAAAATACATGGCTGTCATTGGCTGTCATTGGGCAGTGCCCACCTGAGCTCTGGTGAGCAAAGTGGGCCCATGGGCCTCTTGTTTAATTTTCTGTCCTTGATTTAATTCCTTATAGTAAACTGTGTCTGGGCCATAACTCCTTATTCATATGTTAGAGCTCTAGAAATTTTGAAATCCGATTCAGTCCAGCCAGCTGACCAATGACGTCATCATCAATGTACACCTTAACCTCGTTATAACACGGAACTTCGGGTCCAACCAACAGATAATGTTATAAACGCCGACCGTATTTGTCATGGATCAGTCTATTCTACTATTACACTGTAAACACAAGCCTCAGCCTACAATGTTCTGCATGACAAGGTGTGAAAATATCTCTAATTTTCATTTATCCATCAATCATTAAATTTAATCCACAATCAATGTGAAAATGATTTAATCCCGACTAAGACGATTAGCTACATCTAGCTGTAGATGTATGCATAATAAAAACAGACTATTCTACTGTCTCGTGCATGGTTAAGTTTTGGCGCCAAAATAGCAGATGTCTGGCGGGAAAAGTAGAACGCTTTAATTTGTGTAAAAACATCTGTATGCTGTTGTTGGTGATTGACACAGAGCTTCCTGAGATAAGTCGGGGAATGTGCAAGGGTCCGTTCTCTATCCACAAAGGTTTAGCTATCGAGAAATATTTTTTTACCAGTTAAAACAATTTTCATGAAAGAAATACACTCCATTAAAATAAAAATGAAATCAAACGTGTGGGTTTGCTTGGTCGGATGACGTCATTTACCGATTGCGTGCAGAAAAGGGTAGCAGTTTTTTGTGGACGGTGGATTTTATGGCAATTTGGGTGACAGAGAACTTTGAGGTTCGCCTTGAACTTGTATTGCTTGTTGAGTTTGTGTGAAAGTTTGGGCTCGTTTTGGATGGAGGCGTCCTCGTCTTGTGGCCTGATCATTAAATTATGAACTAATCTGCATTCTTTATTCTCTTATCTCGCTAGGCTGACATTTTTTTTCCCGCATGTCTACGTGCAGCAAAGACTCCGGCGAGACTGCACGTATGTACAACTCTAACTGACTGAAAGGCTGTGGTCACTAAATGATGCACTATAAAGTTCAAAGCAATCGATAATTCATGAACTGGCACACGAGAGTAACTTTTTTTAGCTCACCAGAGCCGAAGGCTCCGGGGGAGCTTATAGGATAGGCAGTTGTCCGTCGTCGTCGTCGTATGTCGTATGTCTGGCGTCAACACTTTTAAACATCTTCTCCTCTGAAGCCACTGGGCCGATTGGGCCCAAATTTTATCTGTAGCATCCTTGGGCTGGGGGATTGAAAGTTTTTGTTTTTTATGAAAATCGGCTTATTAGTTTGGTTGCTATGGCAACTTAGATTTTCCATAGACTTATAATGGGGAAAATTGAAAAATGGCATTTACTGCCAAGTCATTGCAGATATTTTGATAAAACTTTTCTAGAAATGTTTCTTGAGTAAACTTCTCTTAGCCATATGCTTTTATGCCAACCTGAGGGCCCCCCAGGTTGTGCCGGGGACATGCCCCACCCCCTCCACTTCATAAAAGGCCATATATCACAGAAACCATTCAGATCCCTACCCCTAAACCATATATATTCTTGTTCCTATTGATAAGACGCATTCAGTGACACTAACCTGGGGGTCCTCAGGGATGCGCCGAGGCCATGCCCCACCCTCTTCACTTTATAAAAGGCCCAATATCTTGGAAACCATTCAGATCCCCACCCCTCAACCACATATATTCTTGTTCCTTATGATAAGACCCATTCAGTGACATCAACCTGGGAGTCCCCGGGATGCGCCAGGGCCATGCCCCACCCCCTCCATTTCATAAAAGGCCCAATATCTCGGAAACCTTACAGATCCCCGCCCCTAAACCATATATATTCTTGATCCTTATGATAAGACACATTCATTGACACCAACCTGAGGGATCTCAGGGATGCGCTGGGGCCTTGCCGCACCCCTTTACTTCACAAAAGGCCATATATCTCAGAAACTGTTCAGATCCTCTCCCCTAAACCATATATATTCTTGTTCATTATGATAAGAAGCATTCAGTGACACCAACCTGAGGGTCCCCAGGGATGTGCTGGCGCCATGCCCGACCCCCTCCATTTCATAATCTCACAATATCTCGGAAACCCTACAGATGGCTACCCCTAAACCATATATATTCTTGTTCCTTATGATAAGACACATTCATTGACACCAACCTGGGAGTCTCCCGGGGCTTTTCCCCACCCCTCCACTTCGCAAAAGGCCTTATATCTCAGAAACTGTTCTTAGCCCCATCCTAAAACCATATATATTCATCTTCCTTATGATAAGACGCATTCAGTGACACCAGCTTGGGAGTCCCCGGAGCATGCCCAGGCCATGCCCCATCACTTTACTTCATTAAAAGCCATATATCGCAAAAATAGTTCAGATCCCCACCCCTAAACCATATACTTGTTCCTTATGATAAGACTCATTCAATCACACCAACCTGTGGGTCACTTTGTGCTGAGGCAATGTGTCCCGCCTTCCACTTCATAAAAGGCTTTATATTTCAGAAGCCATTCAAATCCCCACCCCATAATCATATATGTTCTTGTTCCTTATTATTAGCACACCTACTGTAAGTGGGGTCCGCAGGGGCCATTCCTATCCTTTCCACTTCTTAAAAGGGCCTCAATTCTCAGAAACCGTTCAGATTCCCACCCCTTTAACCATATATATACTTGGTCCTTATGATAAGACACATTTAGGGACAACAATCTTGGACTTTCCTGGGATCAACAGGGCATGCCCCAACCCCTCCACCACTTAAGAGGCCTTACAGATCCCCACTGCTAAACCATATATATTCTTGTTCCTTATGATAAGACGCATTTAGTGATACCAACCAGGGCTCCATTGGGTCCATGCCCCACCCCCTCTCCTTCATAAAAGGCTTAATGTTTCAGATACTGAGTCCACATGGGTGCTCATTTGGACATGGGGGTTCATTTGGTAGATTAAAATGATATCATGTTAAAATACATAGCTGGCATTGGGCAGTGCCCACCTGAGCTCTGGTGAGCATAGTGGCCCATGGGCCTCTTATTCTGCATGTCTACGTGCAGCAAGCTCGCCACAGCCATTGTGGTCTCATGAATTGTACAGCTTGACTTCTTTTCGGCGCATTCAGTACCTTTCAACTTGCAAGATACATCATACAACATTTGTTTATGCTTATACATACAATTGAATTAATGGTGAACAGTTTCTATAAATGAAATCAAAACTTACTAAACTTTTTACTGCCAACAAGTGGTGATTTAACAGTTAATGCCGACAGCTTAAGATAACACCTTGATAAATCTGTGGATTAGGATTCAAGTCGTGATTGGTCATTAGTCGTAGTTGTAATTATGACAAACGCCACCCTTATTGAATATTAATGTATCATGTGACAATTAGCTGCTAGAGATTTACTTCATTGATGACCGCGGATTATGTCATGGTAAAAAATTTTCTTTAACAGTTAATTATAAATAACTCGCAAGAAGATAAAGCTAGCAACAGCTTTGGTCAGATGATGAGGATGATTTCGTGTTTAACGACGCGTCAACCCTCTTGGTGGGTCATAAGCGTCAGTCGGTTAATGGTTAAACGGCATGAATAATTATGACGATATTAAAAGTAACAAGTCAGAATGATAATGTATAAAAATCTGAAACAGTTAAATCTTATGAAAAAGACCAATTTCTTTTAAGAATAAAATAATGTTATCAACAGGTACATCTCGAAACAGTTTTTGCAAAGTGTCAGCTTTGAAATATAAAATACGTGAGGGTGAAAAGTCAACACAGTCAATTAAAATATGTTTCACAGTGAATGGCTGATCACAACGTACACAAGAAGGCTGATCATCACCATTAAAAATATAAGAATGAGTAACTCTAGTATGGCCGATGCGCAGTCGTGTTAATACTACGTCCTCTTTTCTGGAAAACTGTGGAGGAGAGCATTTTGTACTAACGACAGGTTTAATGGCATGGAGTTTGTTATTTATTGCACAGTCCCATTCGCCTTGCCATTCCGACAAGATGTATCTGTTGATAAATGGTTTAAAATTATTAAACGGAATTTTAAAAACATATGGATCAAGATTGAGCGATTCCTTTGCTTTCTTGTCAGCATATTCATTGCCGACAATGCCAATATGGCTCGGAAGCCAACAAAACAAGATTTGGTGTGTTTTAGAAATTTCATGATGTTTTTCGATCAATTTTTGAATTTGAGGATTTTTAGATGATGAATGGTCTAAAGCCTTAAGCACAGAAAGTGAATCAGAAAATATAGCTTTGGTCAGAAAATGTCGCCTTGCAAAACTTCACTTTTGTATTTAAATACCGATTCTATGTTTATTAATTTTCTGGGACCGACTTTTCAGTAGAATTTTTCAAATAAATCAGTGTTTAATTTCATAAATCGGTCTGGACCTGTGTTAAAAATTGGTTTTCTAGAGCCCTGTCATTATACCCCTGGCATACAAAGTATGCTATGGGGGTATATAGTTTTCGTCCTGCCGTTCGTCTGTTCATCCATCCATCTGTCCATCCGTCCGTATTTCCGTCCACCCGCACCAACGAAACGACATTTAGGGGGCAAAAAATTTGGACAGTTTGACACTTAAGTATATATTCGTGAGTCCAAATGGACTTTATTCCGTTATTTTGGTACTTAAGTGGCAAAAATTGTCTCTTAGGTGGCTTGCTGCTTAAGAGAATTTGCCACTTAAGTAGTCAATATGCCAATGTCTAGCCACTTAAGTATCCATTCGTGCGTCCGTCCGTCCATCCGTCCGTTAACATTTTGGTTAAAGTTTTGCGTCAAAGTTTCTAAGAGATTGTATCTTCTGAGCCCTTTGATAGATTTTGTTGATACTTACACTGAAGTTACATACTGGTCATGCATGTCCCACCCCACAGTGACCTTGAGGTCAAGGTCACAGACTTAGAAATTTGGTTAAAATTTTGCGTCAAACTTTCTAAAAGATTGTATCTTCTGAACCCTTTTATAGTTTTAGTTGATACTTACACTGAAGTTGCATACTGGTCTAAAGATTTCAATGATGCATGTCCCACCCCCACAGTGACTTTGAGGTCAAGGTCACGGACTTAGAAATTTTACATTTGGTTAAAGTTTTATGACAAAGTTTATATATGCCTGTATGTTACAAACTCTAAGACAAATTCAGTTAATACTTGCATCAACATCACGTGAACAAGTCCGTGAAATGAACACCCCCCTAAACCCCACTTTATATAGCGAAAACTGGGGTTTACAGGGGTAAACATTATTTCTCTTATTTCTGCTCCAAGACATAGGTTGTGGGTAATCCTTAGAACCGCCTCATTGAAGGGGTCTAACTATCACCAACAACCTATGTTTGCAATATAAATAAGAAAAATATCACAGATTTTAACCTTTAACCTGCTGAATATTCAATTATGCCACACTCATTTCTGACTTTGAACCAATCAGATTACTTGATGCAGCTTATTTCTACATATTCATAAACTGAATGTCAAACTGTGTAGATCCTGATCAGATGGCTTCTTCAGAAGCCATCTGATCTGGATCTACACTGTTTGCAAAGATAGGGCTTGTCGCCTACAACAGGGTAAAGATTAATCAGAAAAGTAGCCATTTTTGAGATATGTTAAAATGCACACTGTCGCACGGATGTGTTATCGTAATGATGTACCAGTCCAAAGATTTCATTGATGCATACCCCACCCTGCTGCTTCAGTAACTTTGATGCCCTCACTCCCTTGGTCCGTTTAGAAATTTTATGTTTGATTTAGCTTTTACAAGCACATTTATAGATTCTTATAGCTTCTTTACAGCTTCATTCATATTACATACAAGCTCAAAAGATATATCAAAGTATGGGGCTGGCCGGGGGTATACGTGACCCACTGGTTGCTTTCTCTAGTTTCTCTATTTGGAAATTGGCTGAGAATTTTGCAAACAGTGTAGGCCCTGATCAGATGCTGCGTTCTGCAGCATCTGATCTGGGCCTGCACTGTTTTCTATCTACCTGTTTTGCGGTTTCCAGTACAAAATGCGTTAAATTTGATTGATATTTTCAAAAAAAAAACAATGAACATGTAATTGAATAAATAAAGTGCTGTAACAACAAAAGTGGACTGTAAGAAGAGTTTTGGACTGTATATCGCATTTATGGAACTTGGTCAATTTCGGCCTTGAAAATGTTCCGTAACCAGTGCCCGTCTGGCATGGGGCCTCTAAAAAGGCCAGAGTTTCAGAAAAGGAAAGGCTAACCTCAGAGGTTAATCCTCATCTTCATCAGTCCTAGTTGCTCACTTATAGGTTGTCCTCATACAACCCTTTTAACGCCACAACATCTACACACCATAGATCTTGTGTCCCAGTTTATCTTGTCCAAGATACCCCTGTCTCCTCTCTTGTTTCCTCTACTTATGTCTTGTTGTATGCTAATTTTTCAGTCCTTTTATATGTGTATTCTTCTTAAAAGGTTATAAAATCTTTATTTTTTTATTTTTTTTTCTACAGAAGATCACAATTTTCTCATTCATCCATAAAATACCAATCACAACAATTGTTGTCTGCTTTGTCGTCTGCTAGTTGCCTTAAAAGTAATTTTTTTGCAAACAGTGTGGACCCAGATCAGACTGCTTTTGTAGGAGCAGTCTTATCTGGGCCCACACTGTTTGCCTGTATGCAAAAATATTTTTAAAATGTTTGCAAAACATTCAGCAGAAGACATAAGCAGAGGACATTTTCAGATGTAGTTTTTCTCGGCATTTTAAGGGTTAGTAATTTGAATATACATGTACATTGTTCCCTCAAGTACACATTGAAATGTTGCTGATTGGCTGTATAATCAGGGGAAAAGAAACTTGGATTCTCCTCAACCACCCAGCCTCTTGTCTGCTCTACCTCTACCTTTGTCTGTCTATACTAATTTTTCTGTCCCATTATAAATGTTCTCTTCTTTCTACAGATTTTTATTTTTTTTTTATTTTATGCATTACGAAAACACACCAATAAAACTATATTGTTAACTTTACCCCCAAGAAAACGAACATTTTAAGATGAAAAATTGTGATATTTTTCTCATTTCTGCTCAAAATATAGATTGTGGGTACATGTTAGAACCGCCTTGTAGAGGCGGTTTTAACAAATACCAAGGATCTATATTTTAGAGCATAAAATTGAAAAATAAGGTTTACCCCTGTAAACCCCAGATTTACTATATAAAAGTGGGATTCAAGGGGGTCAGAATTATATAGGTGTGTTTCTGTGATGATTATTCTACAGAATAATGAAATAACCAGAATTCCAGTCTGTATTTTTGGGGCGATGGTCCCACAATCGCACCAGAGGGGACACTAAAGCTGAAATCTGATCGCTCCTGCAAACGGCCGAAAAACCACCAAAATTCTCTGTGAGAAAATATTGTTCCATATTCAAAACAGTTTGAAAAATTTCACAATAGGCTTTCATAGTGCAGTTTATATTTTACTTTTGGTCCTTTGAGATCAGCGTGAATATTCTGAGAAATCAGAAATAAATTATTGCTTTAGACTCATATTCTAGACAGGTTTTTAATTAGTTGGACCCCATTTTGATTTATATCAGTCTTTGAATCGACTGCTTATTCGAAAATTCGCAAAATTGCAGTATGTTTCCTCTGGCTTTCTTTGCCGGATCATTACAGGGTCACTGATGAGGCTTTATTAGCCGAACCTACGTAGTATGACCCATCTTCTTTCTTACGAATGTTTTCATTGCTCTTAAAGGAACTTATTTTTTTATTTTTATTTGCCTTCACTGCAGCTGGTGTTGTGCCGTTTGGCGGCCGTAAAACGTCTCCACGTGCATCAACCATAGTGCAGTTTATATTTTACTTTTGGTCCTTTGAGATCAGCGTGAATATTCTGAGAAATCAGAAATAAATTATTGCTTTAGACTCATATTCTAGACAGGTTTTTAATTAGTTGGACCCCATTTTGATTTATATCAGTCTTTGAATCGACTGCCTATTCTAAATTCGCAAAATTGCAGTATGTTTCCTCTGGCTTTCTTTGCCGGATCATTACAGGGTCACTGATGAGGCTTTATTAGCCGAAACTACGTAGTATGACCCATCTTCTTTCTTACGAATATTTTCATTGCTCTTAAAGGAACTTATTTTTTTATTTTTATTTGCCTTCACTGCAGCTGGTGTTGTGCCGTGTGGCGGCCGTAAAACGTCTCCCTGTACATCAACCATAGTGCAGTTTATATTTAACTTTTGGTCCTTTGAGATCAGCGTGAATATTCTGAGAAATCAGAAATAAATTATTGCTTTAGACTCATATTCTAGACAGGTTTTTAATTAGTTGGACCCCATTTTGATTTATATCAGTCTTTGAATCGATTGCCTATTTGAAATTCGCAAAATTGCAGTATGTTTCCTCTGGCTTTCTTTGCCGGATCATTACAGGGTCACTGATGATGCTATATAAGCCGAAACTACGTAGTATGACCCATCTTTTTTCTTACGAATGTTTTCATTGCCCTTAAAGGAACAAATTTTTTGATTTTTATTTCAGTTAAACTAAATACATGTATTATAATTTTTATGTTCTATTAATCAGCATCATGAACGCACATATCCTACTGTTTATTTTTCAATAATATATTTTTTTCAAAAGAATTCTAATTGCATGTAGCATTGATGACGTATCCGCGGAAGAATACAAGGCAAGCCAAGGGTAAAACCTGTGACAAAGGCGGTAACGATTTTGTTTCGCGACATTGACGTTTCGCCCAAAACCGGTCTCAAAACGGGAACATTCAATTCACAGAAGATGTAACTTATTGTCTTTGTCTTCCAGGAGATGACTTAAAATAAGCACTTGTGCTTACTGTCAAATCCTGTGACATATATGTCTAATATTGTGTATTGTATATGTTTACTGTAAAGTCAAATAAATACAGTTTAAACCAAAACGGGAACAGAAGCTGATTACCCGGTCCAGAAAATCCCTTCCAGTAACCAAGTAAACATATTTTAGTTCACAAGGATATCCTTCATAGATCAGTACATGCTGCCACAGTACCACTTGGTGGGAGCGTACAGTACACTTAACCCGGATGTTCCGATCTGTATAGTGGACAGATCCTTGTCTTTTGTTATGACCTTGAAGTTGTATGTGCCTGGTCTGTCTTCTATTTTTGTATATTTATTTTTTTTTGGACATAACTTGGTAAGTGTGTTTTATTTATTTTGTTTTCCATACTGACCATCTTTGGGCACGGCAAGATGTCGTTTTCTATGCTTTTAATCTATTTTTCAGCTGCAAATCACTAGTGTTTGTAAGAATCACACCTTACCTGTGACCAGAAAATCGACCAATTGAGAGCTTTAATCGAAAGAAAAATATCTTTTAAGACAGTTTTAAGATAGAATAATAATCTA
The DNA here is from genome assembly GCA_963580285.1 of Lucinisca nassula. NCBI lineage: Eukaryota > Metazoa > Mollusca > Bivalvia > Lucinida > Lucinidae > Lucinisca > Lucinisca nassula. The sequence continues at coordinate 47,997,788 of OY757017.1, forward strand.
TAATGAGTTATACTAAAAATAAGTGCCTCTAGAATTCCATACGAAATCACACGAAGAGCAAGACTGACCATCCCAAAAAATTTCTGACTGTATGGTATGTCTCATATTAACTGTATAACTTGTCTAAGATACTTTGTTTTGACTGTATGGGATGTCGCTTTTAATGTGTGTAAGCTATTCAAAAGTACATTGCAATATTTGTCTATGCAATACGATGATAATGCTTAAACAATAGCAATTCTACGTAAAAATATTAATTACCTATAAATTCCCGAGATCTTGGAGAAATTGCATGTGGTGTGTGCTGCATGCCATTGAACCTTTTGAGCACTACAGACTAGAGGTCTTAACCACTCGGCCAAATGAGCCAGCCTTCGAGGACTGTCTTCGGGTGCGAAATATTTAACAAAATGAGTCGCATCGTCACGCTCTCTCTTCATCCACAGGACGCATAGCAAACACTCTGATCAGACTGCACAGAAATGCAATACGATTAGTTACGGACTATTTGTTCAAGACATATACATGTAAATTTATACAAAGAAATGAAGAGCTGTGGACCAGTCTGTGAAAGAAAATTTCCTTTTCATCCCCCGACCGAATAGATTCGGGGGATATAGCGATCGGCTTGGCGTCCGGTCGTCCGTATATTGATGATACTTGGCATAATGGTAAACAATGTTGAGACGGCGTGTCTTGCGCAAGAACCACAATCCTGGGTACCATGGTATTTCAGTTATCTCCTCTTCCAATAAAATAGAATGACTATCTTGCGATCTCTATAACTCCAATATCCTTCGAGATATATTGATGATACTTAACAAAATTGTAAACAATGTTGAGACGGCATGTCATGGGCAAAAACAACAACCCTTGGTGCCATGGATTTTTTAGTTATCTCCCCTTCGAAAAAAAATAGAATGACTATCTTGTGATCGCCATAACTTCAATACCCTTCGAGATATATTGATTAAACTTTGTACAATTGTTCACAAGGTTGGAGCAGCATGTCATGCGCTAGAACCAAATCTCTTCGTGCCATGCCATTTGAGTTATCTCCTCTTTCAAAAAATAGAATTGTTATCTTGTGATCGCCATAAATCAAATACCATTAGTGATATATTGATGAAACTTGGCACAATTGTTCACAAGGTTGAAGCAGCATGTCAAGCGCAAGAGCCACAACTCTTGGTGCCATGGCATTTGAATTATCTCTCTTCCAATAAGATAGAATAACTATCTTGTGATCGCCATATCTCCCATACTCTTGGAGACATGTTGATAGAACTTGGTACAGTTGTACATGAGGTTAAGCAGGCGTGACATGTGCAAGAACCGCAGCTCTTGGTGCCATGGCATTTCAATTATCCCCATTCCAATAAAAATAGGATGGCTATCTTTTGAGCTCCATATCTCCAATATTCTTCGAGACATGTTGATAGTACTTGGTACAGTTGTACATGAGGTTAAGCAGACGTGTCATATGCAAGAACCGCGACTCTTGGTGTACTGGTTTTGAGTTACCTTCCCTGACAAAATAACATTGTGATGGCCATAACTCCGAAACCCTTTGAGGTATATTGATGATACTTGGCATGTTTGTTCACAAGGTTGAGACAGCATGTCATTCACAAGGCCCACAACTCTGGGTGTCATGGTTATAATTGTATTTGGGTTATCTCCCCCTCTAATAAAATTGTATGACTATCTTTTGATCGCCGTATCTTCAACAGTCTTCGAGTGATGTTGATTGTTTGAGTTAAGCAAGCCTGTCACGGGCAAGTACCACGACTCTTGGTGCACTGGTTTGTGAGTTACCCCCCTGACAAAATCTTGTGGGCCCTAGCTCAGGAACCCTTTGAGATATGTGGATAATACTTGGCAAGATTGAGACAGCATGTCATGCGCAGGAACCACAACTCTAGTGCGATGGTATTTGGATTATATCCCCTTCTAATAAAATCATATACTCTGAGACATAATGATGGGACTTGGTATAGTTGTACGTGAGGCTAGGCAGGTGTTTCATGTGTGAAAATCATGACTCTGGGTGCACTTTTTATTTATTTTTTTTAGTTATTTCCCCAAACAATATAATCTTGTGATGACCATAACTTGGATACCCTGTGAGATATATTGATGGTATTTGGCACAGTTTTTGACACGGTTGAAACAGTGTGTCATGCCAAAGAACCACAACCGGGTCCACCACGAACGACTAATTCATCACGTCTGAAATGATTGAAAGAAGAAAAAATTGGACTATTTCAACTTGCGCATAACAAAACAAAAGCTCATCTATGCGTCCAGCAAAGACTAATCTCAGTCTGAGCATCTGCCCAGTCTGAACAGTGTGAAAAAAGTAAAAAGTGAACAAGAGGCCCATAGGCCACTACGCTCACCAGAGGTATACAGGCATGGTGACCATCTTGGTCATGTGACAACAAAAGGCCACCATGCAATCAGTAAAATCCACTGTCTTGCCAATTTTCCATACAATTGTCTATGTCACCACATTTGACCGTAACGAAAAAACAAGATCAACCAAAGGTCATCATTTGAAGAAAATTGGTAGGGTCCGAGCCCCCAATGCAGCATACCAAGTTTCAAGGTCAACGGCAATTTGGTTCCTTTAAAGGTTTTTTGCCATATATGGGCATGGCAGCCATATTGGTCATGTGACCAGTCCTTACGAACAAACTTTCATTCCCCCTTCCCATAGAGGCTCCACATGTAATTTGGATTCAATCGACCCAGCAGTTTAAGTTGAGAAGAAGATAAAAAAATACTCAATCTGAGCCTTCCCGGACAAGGGTCAGTAGACACCGTCGTGATATGACTGAAAAATTGTTGAAAGCGACGTTAAACCCGAATTCACACACACACAAGGGTCAGTAAATGACCTTTACCTTCGGAACTGACACAATACCATTCAGCTGAGTGCAAATGTCATTTCTGATGCCACTAGCTACCATGCAATCAGAAACATCCACTGTTTTGACTTTTTTCCATACAAATGTCTAAGTGACCATATTTGACCTTGACACAAAACTGGTCAAATTAAACCAAAGGTCATCATTAGAACAAACTTGGTAGGACCGAGTCCCCGATGCTGCATACCAAGTTTCAAGAACATCGTCCGTTCGGTTCTTGAGAAGAAGATTTTTAAGGTTTTTACCATATATGGGCATGGTGGCCATATTGGTCATGTGACCCAGTCGGCACGAACAAACTTTCGTTTCCCCTTCCCACAGAGGCTCCACATGTAATTTGGATTCAATCGACACAGCAGTTTAAGTTGAGAAGAAGATAAAAATACTCAATCTATGCCTTCCCGGACAAAGGTCAGTAAATGACCTTGACCTTCGGAACTGACAAAATTCCATTCAGCTGAGTGCAAATATCATTTCTGATGCCACTAGCTACCATGCAATCAGAAAAATCCACTGTTTGCCTTTTTTCCATACAAATGTCTAAGTGACCATATTTGACCTTGGCGTAAAACAGGTTAAGGTCAACCAAAGGTCATGATTTGAACAAACTTAGTAGGGCCCAAGTCCCCAATGCTGCATACCAAGTTTCAAGGTCATCGGCTGTTTGGTTCCTGACAAGAAGATTTTTAAAGGTTTTTACCATATATGGGAATGGCGGCCATTTTGATCATGTGACCCAGTCCTTACGAACAAACATTCGTTCCCCCTTCCCATTGAGGCTCCACATGTAATTTGGTTTCAAACTACCCAGCAGTTTAAGTTGAGAAGAAGATAACAATACTGAATCTGAGCCTTCCAGGACAAAGGTCAGTAAATGACCTTGACCTTTGGAATTGATAAACTTCTATTCAACTGATTGCAAATATCATTTCTGATGCCACAGGCTACCATGCCATCAGAAAAACCACTGTTTTGCCCTTTTTCCATATAAATGCCAACGTGACCTAATTTGACCTTGATGTAAAACAGGTCAAGGTCAATAGAAGGTCATCATTTGAACAAATTAAGTAGAGCCAGAGTCCATGATGCCGCATACTAGGTTTTAAGGTCGTCGGCAATTTGGTTCCTGAGAAGAAGATTTTTAAATGTTTTTACCATATATGGGCATGGCGGCCATTTTGGTCATGTGAACCAGTCCTTACTTTCGTTCCCACTTCCCATAGAGGCTCCACATGTAATTTGATTTCAAACTACCCAGCAGTTTAAGTTGAGAAGAAGATAAAATTACTGAATCTGAGCCTTCCAGGATAATGGTCAGTAAATGACCTTGACCGTTGGAATTGATAAACTTCCATTCAGCTGATTACAAATATCATTTCTGATGCCACAGAAAAATACACTGTTTTGCCCTTTTTCCATACAAATGTCTAAGTGACCAAATTTTACCTTGACGTAAAACAGGCCAAGGTCAACCAAAGGTCATCATTTGAATAAACTTGGTAGGGCCCGAGTCCCCGATGCTGCATACCAAGTTTCAAGGTCTGTCGCCGTTTGGTTCCTGAGAAGAAGGAAAGTGTGTATGTGCCAAGTTTCCACATTTCAGAAACAAAATAGCTAACGTATTTAAATGTTATCCTACGAATATGTCGAAATCGCTCTATAGTATCATCAGAACACACAATATAGTATGATCGGAACACGACATACAGTGCTGAGAAATCAGTTTTGCGACATGCGATACAAACCAGTTTTTGACCCCTCTATCGTTTTCTTTGAAAATAATTGCCCTTATATGGCAAGATGTTTAGTAATATTAATAAAAGCTGACCCGAAATACATCATAAAATAGTTACAATGCATCAGCAGTCGTTTCATATAAGGTTGGTGGCAAAGTTTGATTAAATTGTACCGGTGCAGCGTTTGAAATCGAAAGTAGGATAATGATTTTCTAGAAACAAATGTGAAAATAAACGAAATCATAGCAATAAACAGAAAATCAAGGTAGCATGTCGAAAAGACTTTTAGTTATGCTTCCCGAACTACTGCTATGAAGTTGAAATGCTAATGATTAATAATTTCAAAACACAAAAATAAACATTCTGTAACATACCCGACATATCGGAACAAGGATCTGTCCACTATACAGATTGGAACATCCGGGTTAAGTGTACTGTACGCTCCCACACAGTGAGTACAATTAACCCATTTTATGTTCCTCAGCCATCTGTCTCATCAGCCACCTTAGAACACACAAATAGTAACATTTCTCAAATAATTTATGATTAAGATTGGTCATTGTCAGTAATGACAGAGGAACTATTATTATTATTAACCCATTTTGTACCAGAAATTCAAAGACTGGTAACTCGCAAACAGTGCAGACCAAGATCAGATACCACAGAACGCAGCATCTTATCAGCGCCTACTCTGCATGTTTAGGAAAGGTTCGGCCATTTTCTGGATAAATTTTGAAGAAGAATTTCCTAAGTTTTGAAATGGACTTGTGCTGGTTGATGATTCTATTCAGTATAAAATGGGTTAAAAGTATGCATGTAGGTCGATTATGTAATTCTATGCATCATTCAATGGAATCTCCAAGCTTATCAGTTTGGAGTGAGCCATGTCCAATTATAGGGGGTCAGGTTTGTATTGTTAGCAGTGATATGCACTTTCAACAAACAGTTTAGACCCAGATCAGATCTAGGTTTGCAAAATGCCCTCAAAAAGACACTAGGCATATATGGGTTAATGGGGTGTTTATATCAATAACAAGGAATAATGTGGGCCCCCGCCCATAGGGGCTTGAAGAAATATATGGGCTGCATGATGCTTCCACGCAGAGCTGAATCCGGCCTGCACACTAGTACTGGTAAACCGCTTAGTGGATCTAAGCCTGTCCAGGAACCGCGGTGCTAGGCGGACCGTCCATGTTAATAAACCCTATTGGTTTGATTGGGTGACAGGGCTTGAGATGTCATTTCATCTCAATGTCGTGTAAAAGTCCCACAAAATTGGAAGCAACATCTCCAAAATGACCTTTACAGTGTGGACGGGGACGTTAAACCTCAAATCAACCAACCAACCAAAGAATAATGTAATTATGGTTTTCAGAGACTCATCACGAAAACACACCTATATCATTTTGATCCCCTTAAACCCTAATTTTATATAGTAAATAGTATTTTGGGTACTCGTTAGAACCGCTTCGACGAGATGGTTCTTATGTGTACCCACAATCTATATTTTGAGCAGAAATAAGGAAAATACATATTACAATTTTCCATCAGAAAATTTTCATTTTTTGGATGTAAAATGTTCAATATGTTTTCTTATTGTAATGATTAAGAGACTTTGCCCTATACTAGGCCACGGAGGCTGTGTGAACATAAAGATATCATAACCGTACAGCCGGCGTAGGATGCGTGTCTGACTGATGAGCGGTAGGCGGCTGGTGTCAGCAACATTCTTTCATGGGGATTGATCATGAAATTATTTCTACGGTAATTCTCTCCCTTCCGCTGATTCAAGAAGGGCAGTCGTCAGTTTCTGGCAAAAGTATGTGCACTGTACTGATTTATCACTTACGTATAAGCCTGTCCAGGAAAAAGTATAGACAGGTAAACTGATGAGCTCAAAAATGACCTAAAATGACTGGGCAGTTAAACCCCAATTCAAATTTATTCAGCTGGAATACTTGCATGGTAAAGAAATATAAACTTTTTTTCGAAAATCTTTAATAATAAAAAGGAACAAGAATATCAATGAAAACAATTTTGGTGACAAAACAGTCCCTTTATATCACTTCTGTAAAGGTTTAAGCTCTGAAAAAAAAAAAAAAAAAAAAAAAAAAAACGAAATTTACCTGAGGAATAAAAAAAATCAAGTGTACAAATTTTCTAGGCCAGGTTAGCTAGTTTCGACAGATTAGGCCTTATAAGTGACCTTCCTATATAGAACAAATACAGAGATCATGCATAACATTTGCAGGATCCGCAAGGAAGCTGTCTGAATATCTTCCGAGAGACCAGGCATATTTTATTGCAATTAAATAAACAAAAATGATCGTCATTCTTGCATTTCCTGAGACAAATTGCGACGGAAACACCCCACAACTCCATATCACCTCTTCAGATGCGACTGTAAAACTAACATGACATGGTGCTACTTCAAAACATTGTTAAAACGATAGCGTCTGATCCGCAATGACGTCAAAAAACAACATAAAAATGCTACATTCATGGTGGCATAACTTAACATAACTTACGTAACTTAAACAAAGCAAAGTCCATTTTTTGATATCCAATGTTCAAAACTCATATTCAAGCAGCATGTTAATTTTCTATTTTCAACATGAATACGCCTTCTGGCCTGAAATAGCTTCAAACAGCTATGCTCATAGGAGTTTCTGTAAGAATATATTCTTTATAAGTCTGATTTAAACTACCGACCAGATGCAAAATCCAAAGATCACAGACAATCGCACCATCAGCACTCTCAGTGCTTTGATTAGGACAGTGGGTGGGGAGGGATAGGTATTTGGGGCTGCCATATTTGCAAGCTCAGACTGAGTGCTATCAAGAAATGGTTCAAGATACAGAATATTTTGTCAAGTATCGGATTGTGTAGTATTTAACCCATTGTAAACTGTGTACTTGTGAACTCTGTCATTGATATGAACAAGACCATTTCCATTGCTATGTGTTGGACAAGTCCATTTATCATATAAGGTTTGTCAGGCCTTTTTGTTCGATTTTTTAGCTCACCGTCACGTAGTGACGAGGTGAGCTTATGGGATCACTTTTCGTCCGTCGTCCATGCATCCGTAAACAATTTCTTTAAACGACATCTCCTCCTAAACCACTGATCGGATTTTGACCAAACTTCACAGGAATGATCTTTGGGTGGTCCCCTTTCAAAGTTGTTTAAATGGTTCCAGTCCGTTGCACATCTAGGTTTTTGGGGCCAAAAACAGACTTTTTTCACCAAAAACTTAAAAAATCTTCTTCTCTAAAACCACAAGGCCCAGGTCTTTGATATTTGGTATGAAGCTTCATCTAGTGGACCCCTACCAAGATTGTTCAAATTATAGTGCTGGGGCCAAAAATGCCCCCGCTCCGGGGCCCTTTGGTTTTACAGGGGCTTATATAGGGAAAATCTTTAAAAATCTTCTTCTCTGAAACCGTAAGGCCAAGGTCTTTGAAATTTGGTCTGAAGCTTCATCTAGTGGACCCCTACCAAGATTGTTCAAATTATAGTGCTGGGCCAAAAATGCCCCTGCTCCGGGGCCCTTTGGTTTTACATGGGCTAATATAGGGAAAATCTTTAAAAATCTTCTTCTCTGAAACCACAAGGCCCAGGTCTTTGATATTTGGTATGAAGCTTCAACTAGTGGACCCCTACCAAGATTGTTCAAATTATAGTGCTGGGGCCAAAAATGCTCCCGCTCCGGGGCCCTTTGGTTTTACATGGGCTTATATAGGGAAAATCTTAAAAAATCTTCTTCTCTGAAACCGCAAGGCCCAGGTCTTTGATATTTGGTATGAAGCTTCATCTAGTGGACCCCTACCAAGATTGTTCAAATTATAGTGCTTGGGCCAAAAATGCCTCCGCCCCGGGGCCCTTTGGTTTAACATGGGCTTACATAGGGAAAATCTTATAAAATTTTCTTCTCTGAAACCACAAGGCCCAGGTCTTTGATCTTGGTATGAAGCTTCATCTAGTGCACCCCCACCAAGATTGTTCAAATTATAGTGCTGGGACCAAAAATGCCCCTGCTCCGGGGCCCTTTGGTTTTACATGGGCTTATAAAGGGAAAACTTTAAAAATCTTCTTCTCTGAAACCGTAAGGCCCAGGTCTTTGATATTTGGTCTGAAGCTTCATCTAGTGGACCCCTACCAAGATTGTTCAAATTATAGTGCTGGGGCCAAAAATGCCCCCGCTCCGGGGCCCTTTGGTTTTACATGGGAAAGTCTTTAAAAATCTTCTTCTCTGAAACAGTAAGGCCCAGGTCTTTGATATTTGGTCTGAAGCTTCATCTAGTGGACCCCTACCAAGATTGTTCAAATTATAATGCTGGGGCCAAAAATGCCCCCGCCCCGGGCCCCTTTGATTTTACAAAGGCTAATATAGGGAAAATCTTCAAAAATCTTCTTCTGAAACCGCAAGGCCCAGGTCTTTGATCTTTGGTATGAAGCTTCAACTAGTGGACCCCTACCAAGATTTTTCAAATTATAGTGCTGGGGCCAAAAATGCCCCTGCTCCGGGGCCCTTTGGTTTTACATGGGCTTATATAGGGAAGATCTTTAAAAATTTTCTTCTCTGAAACCCTAAGGCCCAGGTCTTTGATATTTGGTATGAAGCTTCATCTAGTGGACCCCTACCAAGATTGTTCAAATTATAGTGCTGGGGCCAAAAATGCCCCCGCCCCTTGGCCCTTTGGTTTTACATTGGCTTATATAGGGAAAATCTTAAAAAATCTTCTTCTCTGAAACCGCAAGGCTCAGGTCTTTGATGTTTGGTATGAAGCTTCATCTAGTGGACCCCTACAAAGATTGTTCAAATTATAGTGCTGGGGCCAAAAATGCCCCCGCTCCGGGGCCCTTTGGTTTAACATGGGCTTACATAGGGAAAACCTTTTTAAATTTTCTTCTCTGAAACCGCAAGGCCCTGGTCTTTGATATTTGGTATGAAGCTTCATCTAGTGGACCCCCACCAAGATTGCTCAAAATATAGTGCTGGGGCCAAAAATGCACCCGCACCGGGGCCCTTGGGTTTTACATGGGCCTATATAGGGAAGATCTTTAAAAATCTTCTTCTCTGAAACCGCAAGGCCCAGGTCTTTGATATTTGGTATGAAGCTTCACCTAGTGGACCACTACCTAGATTGTTCAAATAATAGCCCTGGGGCCAAAAATGCCCCCCACCCCGGGGCCCTTTGATTTTACATGGGCTTATACAGGAAAATCGTTAAAAATCTTCTACTCTAAAACCGCTAGGCCCAAGTCTTTGATATTTGGTATGAAGCTTCACCTAGTGGACCCCTACCAAGATTGTTCAAATTATAGTGCTGGGGCAAAAAATGCCCCCGCTCTTGTGCCCTTTGGTTTTACATGGGCTTATATAGCGAAAATCTTGAAAAATTTTCTTTTCTGAAACCGTAAGGCCAATGTCTTTGATATTTGGTATGAAGCTTCACCCCACAAGGCCCAGGTTTCCCCCCACACACACACACACACACGCCCCGGGGCCTTTTGGCTTTACATGGGCTTATACAGGGAAAATCTTACAAAAACTTCTTCTCTGAAACCGCAAGGCCCAGGTCTTTGATATTTGGTATGAAGCTTCACCTAGTGGACCCCAACCATGGTTGTTCAGATTAAAGCCCTTGGGTCAAAAATGCCCCCGCTCCGGGGCCCTTTGGTTTTACATAAACTTATATATGGAAAATCTTGAAAAATCTTCTTCTCTGAAACTGCAAGGCCAAGATTGTTCAAATTATAGTGCTGGGGCCAAAAATGCCCCCGCCCCGGGGCCCTTTGGTTTAACATGGGCTTACATAGGGAAAATCTTATAAAATTTTCTTCTCTGAAACCACAAGGCCCAGGTCTTTGATCTTGGTATGAAGCTTCATCTAGTGCACCCCCACCAAGATTGTTCAAATTATAGTGCTGGGACCAAAAATGCCCCTGCTCCGGGGCCCTTTGGTTTTACATGGGCTTATAAAGGGAAAACTTTAAAAATCTTCTTCTCTGAAACCGTAAGGCCCAGGTCTTTGATATTTGGTATGAAGCTTCACCTAGTGGACCCCTACCAAGGTTGTTCAAATTATAGCCCTAGGGCCAAAAAGGCCCCTGCTCCGGGGCACTTTGATATTTGGTATGAAGCGCCTTATGGTTTTACATGTGCTTATATAGGGAAAATCTTTAAAAATCTTCTTCTCTGAAACCGCAAGGCCCAGGTCTTTGATATTTGGTATGAAGCTTCACCTAGTGGACCCCTACCAAGGTTGTTCAAATTATAGCCCTAGGGCCAAAAATGCCCCCGCTCTGGGGCACTTTGGTTTCACATAGACTTATATATGGAAAATCTTGAAAAATCTTTTTCTCTGAAACCGCAATGCCAAGTCTTTGATATTTGGTATGAGGCTTTATCTAGTGAACCCCTACCAAGAGTGTTCAAATTATAGTGCTGGGGCCAAAAATGCCCCCACCCGGGGCCCTTTGGTTTTACATGGGCTTATATAGGGAAAATCTTTAAAAATCTTCTTCTCTGAAACCACAAGGCCCAGGTCTTTTATGTTTGGTATGAAGCTTCATCTAGTGGACCCCTACCAAGATTGTTCAAATTATAGTGCTGGGGCCAAAAATGCCCCCACCCCGGGGCCTTTTGGTTTTACATAGACTTATTTATGGAAAATCTTTAAAAATCTTTTTCTCTGAAACCGCTAGGCCCAGGTCTTTGATATTTGGTATGAAGCTTTACCTAGTGGATCCCTGACAAGATTGTTCATATTATAGTGCTGGGGCCAAAATGCCCCCGCTCTGGGGCCCTTTGGTTTTACATGGGCTTATATAGGGAAAATGTTTAAAAATTTTCTACTCTGAAACTGTAAGGCCCATGTCTTTGATATCTGGTATGAAGCTTCACCCCACAAGGCCCAGGCCCTGGGGCCAAAAATGCCCCCACCCCGGGACCTTTTGGTTTAACATGGGCTTATATATGGGAAATCTTTAAAAATCTTCTTCTCTGAAACCGCTAGGCTCAGGTCTTTGATATTTGCTTTACCTAGTGGACCCCTACCAAGATTGTTCAAATTATAGTGCTGGGGCCAAGAATGCCCCCGCTCTGGGGCCCTTTGGTTTTACATGGGCTTATATAGGGAAAATCATTAAAAATTTTCTTCTCTGAAACCGTAAGGCCCTTGTCTTTGATATTTGGTATGAAGCTTCACCCCATAAGGCCCAACACCCCCCCCCCCCCCTCACACACACACACACACACACACACACACACACACACACACACACACACACACACACACACACACACACACACACACACACACACACACACACACACACACACACACACACACACACACACACACACAGGGTCTTTTGGTTTATCATGGGCTTATGTAGGGAAAATCTTTAAAAATCTTCGTCTCTGAAACTGCAAGGCCCAGGTCTTTGATATTTGATATGAAGCTTCACCTAGTGGACCCCTACCAAGATTATTCAAATTATAGCCCTGGGGCCAAAAATGCCCCCGCTCCAGGGCCCTTTGGTTTTACATAGACTTATTTATGGAAAATCTTGAAAAATCTTCTTCTCTGAAACCGCAAGGCCCTGGTCTTTGATATTGATAGTGGACCCCTACCAAGATTGTTCAAGTTATAGTGCTGGGGCCAAAAATGCCCCCGCTCCGGGGCCCTTTGGTTTTACATGGGCTTATATAGGGAAAATCTTTAATAATCTTCTCTGAAACCGCAAGGCCCAGGTCTTTGATATTTGGTATGAAGCTTCATCTGGTGGACCCCTACCAATATTGTTCAAATTATAGTGCTGGGGCCAAAAATGCCCCCGCCCTGGGGCCGTTTGGTTTTACATGGGCTTATATAGGGAAAATCTTTAAAAATCTTCTTCTCTGAAACGGCTAGGCTCAGGTCTTTAATATTTGGTATGAAGCGTCACCTAGTGGACCCCTACCAAGATTGTTCAAATTATAGTGCTGGGGCAAAAAATGCCCTGGCTCTGGGGCCCTGTGGTTTTACATGGGCTTATATAGGGAAACTCTTTAAAATATTCTTTTCTGAAACCACAGGGCCCAGGTCTTTGATATTTGTAATGAAGCTTCACCTAGTGGACCCCTACCAAGATTGTTCAAATTATTGCCCTGGGGACAAAAATGCTCCCCCTCCGGGGCCCTTTGGTTTTACATAGACTTATATAGGGAAAATCTTTAAAAATTTTCTTCTCTGAAACTGTTAGGCCCGTGTTTTTGATATTTGGTATGAAGCTTCACCCCACAAGGCCCAGTTACCCCCCCCCTTATATAGGGAAAATCTTTAATAATCTTCTCTGAAACCGCAAGGCCCAGGTCTTTGATATTTGGTATGAAGCTTCATCTGGTGGACCCCTACCAATATTGTTCAAATTATAGTGCTGAGGCCAAAAATGCCCCCACCCCGGGGCCTTTTGGTTTTACATGGGCTTATAGAGGGGAAAATCTTGAAAAATCTTCTTCTCGGAAACCACAAGGCCTAGGTCTTTGATATTTGGTATGAAGCTTCATCTAGTGGACCTCTACCAAAATTGTTCAATTATAGCCCTGAGACCAAAAATGCCCCTGCCTCGGGGCCCTTTGGTTTTACATAGACTTATATAGCGAAAATCTTTAAAAATCTTCTTCTCAGAAACCACAAGGCCTAGGTCTTTGATATTTGGTATGAAGCTTCATCTTGGGGACCTTTACCAAGATTGTTCAAATTATAGCCCTGGGGCCAAAAATGCCCCTGCTCCGGGACCCTTTGGTATTACATAGACTTATATAGGGAAAATCTTGAAAAATCTTCTTCTCTGAAACCAGAAGGCCTAGGTCTTTGATATTTGGTATGAAGCTTCATCTAGTGTACCTCTACCAAGATTGTTCAAATTATAGCCCTGAGACCAAAAACACCCCTGTCTCGGGGGCCTTTTGGTTTTACATAGACTTATAACTTATAGAGTCTAACTGTTGGTTTTCTTTTGCTCCAGCATTTCAGTGGTTTCTTGGTGTTGAGTCCTCACCGTTGTCTCACCTCTGTGGTTCTTTGATTATTTGTGTTCACGGAGATGTTGCACTGATGAGTTAGGAGGCCTTCATGCGGACTGAACAAATAATTTGTCTAAATCGCGGCGGAAGTAAGGGTGAGGATTGTGGCCATGTAAAATAGATTTAAGCCCCCCAATGTAAATCTTTCCACTGACCTTTCCAGGGCGGTTCTTCTGTGGCGATTTATTCATGTTGTTAGTTGTTACTTACTGTGTGTATCACTTGTGTCTTTTAATTTTGGATGGCCATATGGCCATTTTGTGGGAAAGTAACTGTCCTTATGGCCTTCTTTTGTTTAGGTTTCCATTATGGTCTGGTCGCTTAGTGTTTGTATTTCTTTCCCTTTGGTGTCTTTGATGGGTGGAGTAAGTTAATTGTATTGATTCCTGATCTTTGTTTTACTTCTACTTTATATAGGGAAAATCTTTAAAAATCTTCTTCTGTAAAACCACAAGGCCTAGGTCTTTAATATTTTTGGTGTGAAATTTCATCTAGTGGACCTCTATCAAGATTGTTCAAATTACAGGCTATTAGCCCTGGGGCCAAAAACGCCCCCGCCCCGAGACCTTTTGGTTTTACACAGACTTAAATAGGGAAATCTTTAAAAATCTTCTTCTCTGAAACCACTAGGCCCGTGCCTTTGATATTTGGTATGGAGCTTCATCTAGTGGACCTCTACCAAGATTGTTCAAATTATAGCCCCCACCCCGGGGCCCTTTGGTTTTACATAGACTTATATATAGAGATAATCTTTGAAAATTTTCTTCTCTGAAACAGCAAGGCCCAGGTCTTTGATATTTGGTGTGAAGCTTCATCTAGTGGACCTCTATCAAGATTGTTTAAATTATGGCCCTGAGGCCAAAAATGCCCCCGCTCCGGGGCCATTTGGTTTTATATAGGCTAATGTAGGGAATATCTTTAAAAAATCTTCTTCTCTGAAACCCCAAGGCCCAGGTCTTTGATATTTGGTGTGTAGCTTCATCTAGTGGACCTTTGCCAAGATTGTTCAAATTATAGCTTTTGTTGATGTTTGGTATGAAGCTTCACCTCTTTAGACCTCCCTCAACATTATGCACATTGTAGCCCTGGGGTCAATAATGGCCCTCCCTGAGGCCCACTTGTTACTCTATCATATGGATCAGGTGAGCGATCCAGGGCCATCATGGCCCTCTTGTTTCTATTTTTGACGGAAAATCGCATTGCTAAAAGTGAAGGCCCTAATCAGATGCCAGGTTCTGCTGCGTCTGATCTGGGCCTGCACTGTTTGCCAAGGAACCCCTTTAGGGGTTTCCCACACACAATAGGTTAAGAGTAGACAAGGTTTGGTAGGAAGAGGAGATATAGTAGCTGGTAGGGGTACTGTAGCTGGTTTATGTTGTCCACCAAGCACACCTTACATTTTGTAAGGGTCTGCCATAATTACAAGTTCAGGCTTAGTGCTATTTAGAAAAAAACTAGGGCAAGTGACTAGGGGTCATGTGTACTCCCGGCCCAGCTACTACCCTAAGTCCTGCTTATTGAAATCAGGTCCTCCACAGCAGTGATCAACCAACCAAATTTGAAATGCAAATAGAATTTTACCTCAATGGAACAGTGTGATAATTAAAAAAAAATATTTAAAACATTTCTTGGGACTGGGCGGCCCTCGGATGGAAGGCTAAATGAAAATCTCAGTCAACTTTTGGGTAGAAACTAGATAAATTGATAAATAAATAAAGGTGGTATGTAATTTTTCAAAACTGAATGCAAAGAAAGGGAAAATTAGACTTATTTAATGTTACTGTAGCAGCATCTTTGTCACGAGTGGCATCAATTTGTTTGTTTGTATTGGAGTTAAATGGCCTAGTCAACACTATTTAGATAATTTTTGAGCCGGTCAGTTTACTTATCCACACTTTTCCTGGGCAGGCTTATACGTAAGCGGTTAACCAGTACTGTGCCCGAAACTGATAACTGCCCTTCTTGAGAGAATGACTGTAGAAAAGATTTCATGATCAATCTCCACTAAAGAATGTTGCTGACACCGGCAGGTATTGAACCCGCATCCTCCTGATCACCAATCAGATGGCATCCGAATGAGCTACCGAGGCGGGCAGAGTGACATCGATACTTGTAAATAGACAATAAAACTGTAATTATTTTTTTTTTCAAAAATACCTTTCTGTGGTCACAGATAGGACACAGTAGAATACTTAACTTCCGAATTGGAAAAATTATATATTGCATGATTTGCAGAAAAAGGGACCGACTGAAGTCGGTTGATTTTCTAAGAGTGCCCTAAATTCACCGTGTCATTCTGTCAGTCTGTCTGTCCATCCGTAACCCATTTGTGAAAATTGGTGATAGTGACTTTGAATATTTTTAACAATTTTTGGCAATCTGATAGATATCAATGAGATCTAATAGATATCAATGAACTTGCGAAATATTACATTCCATTTAGTATAGCCTCACCAAGGCAAAAAATGTGAAAATTTTCGAACTGCTTCTCCTCGGAAACCGTTGTATATCCTATGTGAGTAAACAGTGCGGCCCCTGCCCATTGGGGCTTGAAGAAATAAATGGGCTGCATGATGCTTCCACGCAGAGCTGAAACCGACCGCACACGAGTATTGGTAAACCACTTAGAGGATCTAGGCCTGCCCAGGCAAAGCGGTGCAAGTGGGACTGTCCATGCTTATAAACCCTATTGGTTTCATTGGGCGACAGGGCTTGAGATGTCATTTCATCTTAACATCGGGTAAAAGTCCCACAAAATTGGAAGCAACATCTCCAAAATGACCTATACAGTGTTGACGGGGATGTTAAACACCAAATCAAACAAAAACAAACAGAATCTGTACCCATGAATTTACCTGTGGAGTTATCGATGACGACACAGCCATCTTTGCTGATAAGCGCTATATCTATGTCCCCCCGAAATTTTTTTTTTCGGAGAGACATATTGTTTTTCACCCAGGCGTCTGTCTGTCCTTCTGTCTCAAAATCACGTCCGCTCTGTAACTTGAAAACTGTTAAAGCTGTCTTCACAAAAATCAGTATTAGACGACATGCAGAGCGCAAGAACTATAACTCTCGCATATATACTTTTTGAGTTATCTCCCTTGGAAATTTGTCGGTATGTATGTATGGGCAAGTCGTGACCGGTCAATAAATTTCTTATTTTAGATTGATTTTGAAATTACTTGGCAGAAAGAGACGATGTGTTGCGCACATGACGCAGGTCGGTACCTCAAAGGTCAAGGTCATACTTAGAGGTCAAAGGTCAAAAAGGGGCTGTGTTTGATCAATAACTTTCTTATTTTTAGATGGATTTTGAAATTACTCAGCAGAAATGTTAACCACCATAAGATGATGTGTTGGGTGCATGACCCAGGTTGGTACCTCAAAGGTCAAGGTCATACTTAGAGGTCAAAGGTAAAAAAGGGGCCTTTTTTCATGTTTTGTCAATAACTTTCTTATCTTGAGATAGAATTTTAAATTACTTGGCAGAAATGTTAACTACCATAAGACAATGTGTCACACGTATGATTCAGGTTGGTACCTCAAAGTTCAAGGTCATACATAGAGGTCAAAGATCCAAAAAGGGGCCTTTTTTTCGTGTTTGGTCAATAACTTTCTTATTTTTAGATGGATTTTGAAATTGTGTGGCAGAAATGTTAACCACCATGAGACGATGTGTTGTGTGCATGGCCCAGTTTGGTACCTCAAAGGTCAAGGTGATACATAGAGGTCAAAGAGAAAAAAGGGGCCTTTTTTGTGTTCGGTCAATGACTTTCTTATATTTAGATGGATTTTGGATACTTAGCAGAAAAGTTAACCACCATTAGAGGATGTGTTGTGTACACGACCCAGATTGTTACCTCAAAGGTCAAGGTCATACTTAGAGTTCAAAGATATAAAAGGGGCTTTTTTGCATTTGGTCAATAACTTTCATATTTATAGATGGATTTTGAAATTACATGGCAGAAATGTTAACCACAATGAGACGATGTATCTCTTGCATGACTCATGTTGGTACCTCAAAGGTCAAGGTCATACTAGAAGATCAAAGGTAAAAATTTGGCCTTTTTTCGCGTTTGGCCAATAACTTTCTTATTTGTAGATGGATTTTAAGATTACATGGCAGAAATGCTAACCACAATGAGACGATGTGTCTCTTGCATGACCCATGTTGGTACCTCAAATGTCAAGGTCATACTAACAGGTCAAAGGTAAAATAAAGTCTCTTTTTTGTGTCCAGTCAATAACTTTTTTATTAGCTCACCTGAGCACGAAGTGCTCAAGGTGAGCTTTTGGGATCAGTCTTTGTCCGTCGTCCGTCGTCCGTGCGTGCGTCCGTCCGTCGTCAACTTTTGCTTTAAACAACTTCTCCTCCAAAACTGCTGGACAGATTTTGATCTAATTTTACAGGAATGCTCCTTGGGTGATCCTCTACCAAAATTGCTCAAAGTGTTCCGCTCGGGTGAACAAGATGGCCGCCAGAGCTAAAAATAGAAAATTCTTTAAACGACTTCTCCTGCTTAACCAGTTGATGAATTTTGAAATTGTTTCACAGGAATGTTCCTTGGATGACCCTCTACCAAAATTTCTCAAACCGTTCAGCTCGGGTGAACAAAATGGCCGCCAGAGCTAAAAATAGAAAAACCTTTTAACAACTTCTCCTTAACCAGTGGATGGATTTCGAAATTACTTGACAGGAAAGTTCCTTGGGTGACCCTCTACCATAATTGCTCAAACCGTTCTGCTCGGGTGAACAAAATGGCCGCCAGAGCTAAAAATAGAAAAAGCTTTAAACGACTTTTTCTCCTTAACTAGTGGATGGATTTTGAAATTACTTCACAGGAATGTTCCTTCGGTGACCCTCTACCAAAATTGCCCAAACCATTCCGCTCGGGTGAACAAAATGGCCGCCAGAGCTAAAAATAGAAACAGCTTTAAACGACTTTTTCTCCTTAACCAGTGGATGGATTTTGAAATTATTTTACTGGAATGTTCCTTGGGGGATCCTCTTACAAAATTGCTCAAACAGTTCCGCTCGGGTGAACAAAATGGCCACCAGAGCTAAAAATAGAACGAACTTTAAACAACTTCTTCTCCTTTACCCGTGGATGGATTTTGAAATAACTTCACAGGAATGTTCCTTTGGCAAACCTCTACAAAAATTGCTCATGCTGTTCCCCTCGGGTGAACAAAATGGCCACCAGAGCTAAAAATAGAAAAACCTTTAAACGACTTCTTCTCCATAACCAGTGGATGGATTTTGAAATTATTTCACAGGAATGTTTGTTTGGTGACCCTCTACCAAAATTGCTCATACTGTTCCGCTCGGGTAAACAAAATGGCCGCCAGAGCTTAAAATAGAAAAACCTTTAAACGACTTCTTCTCCTTTACCAGCGGATGGATTTTGAAATCACTTAACAGGAATGTTCCTTGGGTGGCCCTCCACCAAAATTGCTCAAACTGTTCAGCTCGGGTTAACAAAATGGCCACCAGAGCTAAAAATAGAATAACCTTTAAACGCACTTTTCTCCTTAACCAGTGGATGGATTTTGAAATTATTTCACCAGAATGTTCCTTGTGTGACCCTCTACCAAATTTGTTCAAACCGTTCCAACAAACATGTCAACAAAATGGCCGCCAGAGCTAAAAATAGAAAAACCTTTAAATGATTTCTCCTTAACAAGTGGATGGATTTTGAAATTATTTCACAGGAATGTTCGTTCGGTGACCCTCTACCACAATTGCTCAAACCGTTCTGCTCGGTTGAATAAAATGGCCACCAGAGCTAAAAATAGAACGAACTTTAAACAACTTCTTCTCCCTTACCCGTGGATGGATTTTGAAATAACTTCACAGGAATGTTCCTTGGGTGACCCTCTACAAAAAGTGCTCAAACCATTCTGCTCTGGTGAACAAGATGGCTGCCAGAGCTAAAAATAGAAAAACCTTTAAACGACTTCTTCTCCTTAACCAGTGGATGGATTTTGAAATTACTTGACAGGAATGTTCCTTGGGTGACCCTCCACCAAAATTGCTCAAACTATGCCGCTCTGGTGAACAAAACCTTTAAACAACTTCTTCTCCTTAACCAGTGGATTGATTATGAAATTATTTGACAGGAATGAGGTTTGAGGTTTTTAGCTGTGGTGGCCATCATGTTCAGGTAAGCAAAATATTTTTAGCAATATTGTTAGAGGGTCACTCATAGAACATTCCTATAAAATTGCTTCCTTTTAGAGACAGATGTCTTTTGAAAGTTTTGGCCCCCACCCACCTTGGCTGCAAGGTGCTTCTACATGAATATTGGTAAACCACTTTGAAGGTTTTAGCCTGTCTAGGCAAAGTGGTGCAAGTGGAACCAACAATACATTTAAACCCCATTGGTTTCATTGAGCAGCAGGGCTTGAGATGTCATTTCATCAAAAATGGCTTCTACTTCTCAAAATGACTTCTACTCCTAAACAGGCAGACTGATTTTGAATTAATTTCACAGAAATGATCTTTGGGTCCAACCAAAATTGCTCAAACCCTCCACTCCACCATATATTACCCACAATTCCGTTTGTACAATAGGATCAGGTGAGCGATCCAGGGCCATCATGGCCCTCTTGTTTTTACATGGGCTTATATAGGGAAAATCTTTAAAAATCTTCTTC
Source organism: Lucinisca nassula (assembly GCA_963580285.1). Classification (NCBI taxonomy): domain Eukaryota; kingdom Metazoa; phylum Mollusca; class Bivalvia; order Lucinida; family Lucinidae; genus Lucinisca; species Lucinisca nassula. The sequence continues at coordinate 48,018,194 of OY757017.1, forward strand.
TCTGAAACCGCAAGGCCCAGGTCTTTGATATTTGGTATGAAGCTTCATCTAGTGGACCACTACCAAGATTGTTCAAATTATAGTGCTGGAGCTAAAAATGCCCCCCATACGGGGGCCCTTTGGTTTTACATGGGCTTATATAGGGAAAATCTTTAAAAATCTTCTTTACTGAAACCGCAAGGCCCAGGTCTTTGATATTTGGTATGAAGCTTCATCTAGTGGACCCCTACCAAGATTGTTCAAATTATAGCGCTGGGGCGAAAAATGCCCCCGCACCAGGGCCCTTTTGTTTTACATAGGCTTATATAGGGAAAATCTTGAAAAATCTTCTTCTCTGAAATTGCAAGGCCCAGGTCTTTGATGTTTGGTATGAAGCTTCATCTTGTGGACCTCTACCAAGATTGTTCAAATTATAGCCCTGGGGCCAAAAATGCCCCCGCTCCGGGGCCCTTTGGTTTTACATAGACGTATATAGGGAAAATCTTGAAAAATCTTCTTCTTTGAAACCACAAGGCTTAGGTCTTCGATATTTGTTATGAAGCTTCAGCTAGTGGACCTCTATAAAGATTGTTCAAATTATAGCCCTGAGACCAAAAATGCCTCCGCCATGTGGCCCTCTGGTTTTACATAGACTTATATAGGGAAAATCTTTAAAAATCATCTTCTCTGAAACACAAGGCTTAGGTCTTTGATATTTGTTATGAAGCTTCAGCTAGTGGACCTCTACCAAGATTGTTCAAATTATAGCTTTGGGGCCAAAAATGGCCCTGCTCCCGGGCCCTTTGGTTTAACATAGACTTATATAGGGAAAATCTTGTTTTACATAGACTTCTGTATGCAGGGTAAACCTTTAAAATCTTCTTCTCTGAAACCAGAAAACCCAGGTCTTTCATATTCGATATGAAGCTTCATCTTGTGGACCTCTACCAAGATTGTTCAAATTATAGCCCTGGGGCCAAAATTGACCCTGCCCGGGGCCCACTTGTTATACATTGGATCAGGTGAGCGAACCAGGGCCCTCTGGGCCCTCTTGTTTCTTTATGGACTTTTTAAAGTAACCTTGCAAAAATATTAGACAATAAGTCATGTGTAAGACCAAGGTCCATATCTCCAATGTCAAGGTCATACCTAGAGGTCAAACATAACAAAGGGGCCTTTTTTGTGTACAGTCAATAACTTTCTTATTCTTTGATGGATTATGAAATTACTTGGCAGAAATGTTAACCATCATGAGACGATGTGTTGTACCTCAAAGGTCAAGGCCATACTTAGAGGTCAAAGGTAAAAAAGGGCTTTTTTGTGTACGGTCAATAACTTCCTTATTTCTCTCTGAACTTTTTAAAGTTATTTTGCAGGAATGTGTTGCACACAAGACCGAGGTCAATACCTCCAATGTCAAGGTCATACTTAGAGGTCAAAAAGAGGGGAGACATTTGTGTTTTTGTAGAAAAACAAATTCTAGTTGACTGAGATGTTAACCAAAATAATGTGAACCTTAAAATATTGTCACTGTTACAGGAGCCTCCGTGGTGCAGTGGTTACGCTACTCGCCTTGTAAACCAGGGATCGCAGGATTGATCCTGGGCTTCTCCAGACTTTCGGATGAGTCTTTAAACCGAGGTCTCGTCTCCGTATGACCTTAGCTGTTGGTGGGATGTAAAACTAAAACTCACTCACTTGTCACTGTTACCTGGATTGAACTCCACTGCATGTTGTTTGAGAACGTTACTAGCAGCCATCATATTGTCTCATATGAGATATATATAAAGCCTATATATATACAGGATATATAGAATATTACACGTTTTTTTTTTTTTTTTATATCGGCTCTGGCCTCGGCCTGAGTTGCTGTCTCAGCCTGAGCCGTAAAAATATTCTAAGATATAGTAAATACATTGTTAGTGTTGTAATGTGAGCGTTAGATAATCTTATAGGGGCGAGTTTCAGCGATCCCCTATAAAATTAGCGCAGCGGATTGATTATATTTTAATATTAAAGACACTAATCATGTACATGTATTAGGTTTATACCGCAATTCAAAACAATCAAGGGGTTTTGTTATAATTTAGCAAATTTAAGCAAAAAAGACAGCAGACAGTGTGGTACATTGTATGTTAAAGGACATCAGTGCCATGGCGCACACATGTACATGTAGTTTTAGGTGACATCAACGAGTGCAAAATGTTTTATGTCACCTCGCCACAGAGACGTGGAAAACAACATGGATGCTCGAATAAAAGTTTCTCAGCGCTTTACATTCTGCATGAAAATCTGCAAATAGATAGTTTATTTTAGCTTTAGAAATTATTTTCAAGGTTCAGACGCAACCGCAGTAGCAGTGCACGATTATTCCAACGGATCATTCAAACAAGGAAAGCCCGAGAAGGTAAGAATTTAGCTAAAATTTAAATAAAAAATAACATAAAAATGAATGAAAAACACATTTTTTGGCTTCTCCAGCTATTTATTATTGTCATTTGAACATTTTTATGCCATTTCTCATGTATTTATATTTGCAGGGCTGACAGGTTGTCTCCAGGGCGGGACAGACTTCTGTCCCTGCCCTCTAAAGTCTGTCCCGGCCCTGTGTAGGCGAGATGTCTGCCACTAACATAGTGATATAGGGGGTGCAAAATCTGTTGTCTCAATGGCAATACAAGAATAAGTATATGATAAACTAAAGTTAGGTAAGATATGGAAGGGGACCAAAGGGATAGATGACAAGGAAGAATGATCTAGCCGCCTATATTATAAACAGATCGAAGAAACTAACCATTCAACAAATTGTCGATAATCTGATATTCAATAAATATATTTGGACTAAAATTTAGAAATTTCAGTCATTGTCTGAGATTCGAAGTGGAATGTGTCCTCTTTTCAGTCCTTCACTATCATCTCCTATACTGACTGTTCTCTGAGAGATGACAAAATGTTGACCTGCCGTTAAATGCCAACACTATGATATATTAAGTAGTAATGTTGGGGAGAACGAACCGGATGTGAATTGTATACACATCACATGGTGTTACTTTTAGGGATTTCATTAATTTCTATCTAAAATTAAACAAATTGTTTTCCCAACACACAGTTTGGCTCCCAGATCAGACTACATGTAGCTGGGACACACAGGCCCTTGTATTGGGGGTTGTACAGAGTTCATATTTATATATATTACATATGTTATATAGGCGCTGCCCTGCCCATCAGGGCTTGAAGAAATAGATCGGCTGCATCATGCTTCCATGCAGAGCTGAGTCCGACCGCACACGAGTACTGGTAAACTGCACAGAGGGTCTAAGGCTGCCCAGGCAAAGGGGTGCGAGTCGGACCGTCCATGCTTATAAACCCTATTGGTTTCATCGGGCGACAGAGCTTGAGATGTCATTTCATCTCTATGTCGGATAAAAGTCCCACAAAATGGGAAGTAACATCTCCAAAATGACCTGTACAGTGTTGATGGGGATGTTAAACCTCAAATCAAACAAACAACTGTTTTATAGGCTGGAATCCGAGAGGCAGACACTTTTGGAGTGTAAATAAATAATAATTACAGATTACTTATCGTAATGATTCTGAGTATTGGGATAGATAGGCCTAACAAACTGCAGATCCAGATCAGACTCCTCAGTCTGATCAGGGTCTACACTGTTTGCCATTCCATCTGCACTTTTTATAGTACTTGTTGGATTGTAAAATATTTAAGAAAAGTACAGCAAGTCCTCAAGGTGTCTGAATTCTGTAGGATTTTTTAACAGTAGTTCATATTTTTAGGATGAAGTTGTACACAGACCCTGGCAATTTCCAGACATTAAAGATTCTAGTTGCAGCAGAGGTGATTGGGGTGAAGCTTGAGATTATCAAATGCAAAAGTGATGGTAAATATTGTTTTATGCATTCAATTGTCATGCCATTACAAGAAGATTTGATTCCCATTATGTCCACCATCCTCAACTAAGAAAGACTATCCTGTAGTCTTACCCCTGTCATTGTAAATTTGATTATCAGAGAAGTTCTGCATCCACATTATCTTAAGATAAGACACACTTTTGAAGTTTTGTGCCTGTATTTTGCAACTGTACGAATAGTATAACAGTACATCATATATCTATAAAGGCAGTGGCTATTCGTACGGCCCCGTACGAATAGCCTGCATTGGCTAATCGTACGGCCCCCTTACGATTAGCCTGTATTGGCTAATCGTACGGCCCCAGGATATTAATGCATGGGCGGTGAAGTTTGTATCAAATTGACCCAATTGTTTAGGAGGAGTTCGCATTTAAAGAAACTGTTGACGGCGCACGACCCACGGCACAAACCAGACAATTTTAAGCTCTGGAACCGCACTTCTTCTAAAAGGCGTATTCATCAGATTACAAGTCCATGTAATGAACACCCCTCTAAACCTCCCATTATACACAGAAAAAGTAAGGTTTACAGGGGAATTCATTATTTGCCTTATTTTTGCTATACAAATAGATTGTGGGTGCTCGTTAGAGTCGCCTAATTGAGTCGGTTCTAACGAGAACCCACAATCTATATGTGGACAAGAATTAAGAAAACTATCAAATATTTTCATCTGTCGTACAGAAAGACAGACGTTCGGATAATGGCCAAACTACATGCCCCTCCCCACAAACTAAGAAAATAGTTCAAGTCATATGATCATAGCTCTACATCAGCCGGCTTTTTATTTATTCGTTTGTTTGGATTTAACGATACGTCAACTAACCCTTGTCGTTTCCCAGAGAAAGGGAGATTGAAAAGAAAGAAAAAAAAAACATGACAAATGTAGACGGACAGGCAGCGTGACGGACAGGCAGCGTGACGGACAGACAGGGCGATTATTTAGGGCACCCACAAAATATTTCATCGGGACTTGAAGAAATAGATGCGCTGCATGATGCTTTCACGCAGAGCTGAAACCGACCGCACATGAGTACTGGTTTTGTTTTGTTTGATTTGAGGTTTAACGTCCCTGTCAACACTGTGTATATCTTTCTGGAGACGTTGCTTCCAATTTTGGAAGGGTTTATATGCATGGACGGTCCGACGTGCACTCACTTATAAACCCTATTAGTTTCATTTGGTGACAGGGCTCAAGTTGTCATTTCATCTCAATGTCGGGTAAAAGTCCCATGGCATTGAAAACAACGTCTCCAAAATGACCTGTAGTGTTGACGGGGACGTTAAATCTTTTCTACGGTCATTTTCTCCCTTCCGCTGATTCAAGGAGGGCAGTTGTTAGTTTCTGGCGAAAGAATGTACACTGTACTGGTTAAACGCTTATGTGAAAGCCTGCCCAGGAAAAGTGTGGATAGGTAAATAGTGTTGACTAGGCTTTCAAACTCCAAAACAAACAAACAATACAAACTTGACTATCGTAGAAGCGAGACACTTGGAACACTTTAAGGGTGAAAAGACGTGCGACCAACAAACACAAAAATTCCGCCCGCGAAGGCGCAGTCTGATCATACTCTTACCTGCTCTTGTTACCCTTCTATTAAAAAAGAAGAACCCTCTAAGTCCTAATTTATATAGAAAAATACTTGGGTTTACGGGGGTATACATTTTCTTATTTCTGCTCCAATGCATATGTTGTGGGTACTCGTTCGAACCGCCTCTGCCACCTAATTGAGGCGGTTCAAACGAGCACCCACAATTTGTGTTGGAAGTATAAATAAGAAAGATATCACGGATTTTTTTTTTCAGGAAACACCACGAAAACATGCCTAAATAATAGACTGACCCCCCTTCAACCCCACTTTTATATAGTGTGGGGTCAACCTTATTTTTCTTATTTCTGATCTAAAATAATTATATATTGTGCGTACTTGTTAGGACCCCGATAATCGGGTACCCACAATCTATATTGTGAGCAGAAATAAAAATATCACAATTTTTTATTTATAACTTTTCATTTTTTTTCGGCGATAAAGGTTACATTGTAATTGTATAGGCGCGTAGCCATTTCGGAGCTGTGAAAAAATGCACTATGTCGCACGGGTGTGTTATTGTAATGCTGCAGACTAAATTGTTTATAAGATGTAGAAATATTGATGACCCAATAATCAGTCTGTGCATCTTAGATTCTACCCAATCTTATCAATATATTTGTTGTTCATAATGAGCATGGTAGATGTGTATTGATACAAGCTAAATGCAAAGTTTTAATGATATTATTTGCGCCGCTCCAGCACTCAGGAAAGCCCCCGCCCATAGGGGCTTGAAAAAATATATGGGCTGCATGATGCTTCCACGCAGAGCTGAATCCGGCCCGCACACTAGTACTGGTAAACCGCTTAGAGGATCTAAGCCTGTCCAGGAACCGCGGTGCGAGGCGGACTATCCATGCTAATAAGCCCTATTTGTTTCATTGGGCGACAGGGCTTGAGATGTCATTTCATCTTAATGCTGGGTAAAAGTCCCACAAAATTGGAAGCAACGTCTCCAAAATGACCTTTACAGTGTTGATGGGGACGTTAAACCTCAAATCAAACAAACAAAAAACATCCCTCAGGGAGATCAGCCTGTGCATCCGCACAGCATCACGGAAACAAGCCTTTATAATTTTGATCCACTTAAACCTCACCTTTTATTGTATAACTTTACAGGGGCGAACATTATTTTTCTTATTTCTGTTGATAATTAAAATCGTAGATACTCGTTAGAACCGCCTCGCCGATGGCGGTACCCAAATCCATGTTCTGGGCAGAAATATGATCCTTCAGCGGTCGCATATATGATGAGTTCTATAAACTCATCTGCTATGCATACTGTCAACGCTTAAATAGGATAAAAATGTTGAGAGAAATGCAAGTAGCTTAACATTTAAGTAAGTAAAGGAAACTGAAGAATTAAAATATGTTAGAAAACATCATAAAAATAACCTTGGATTACGTTTCCCTGTGCATTCAGTTTTGAAGGTCTTCCCGCCATGGATACAGCTAAACGTTATTTCCGACACTTTAAGAGCCTCATTGATAGTTCTCTGAAGTTGTTTATTTTCATATCAACCGGGGGCTTGAAGAAATAGATGGGTTGCATGATGCTTCCACACACAGCTGAATCCGATCATCCCCGAGTACTGGTAAACTGCTTAGAGGATCTAAGCGGTGCGAGTCAGACCTTGCATGCTTTTAAACCCTATTGGTTTATTTGGGCGACTTGGCTTGAGATGTCATTTCATCTCAAGGTCGGGTAAAAGTCCCACAAAATTGGAAGCAACGTCTCCAAAATGACATATACAGTGTTGACGGGGACGTTAAACTCAAATCAAACAAACAAATCATTGATAGTGTTTAGGACGTCTGCTTTTAGCAGCCGAATTGTGCGTGAACTGCGCTTATAAAATTGAACGCAGATTGTTCAATTTTGCTTTCCAAAGCACTATAACTTGTAAATTTTTCACCAAAACTCAATGATATCTCCATTCTGGGAGAAATAACATCTTGCTTGTAGCTTACCTTGTTTTTATTAAGCGAACAGAATTTATTATTTTAATTATGGGCACTTAAGTATTTTGACACAGCCTTTAAAGTATACCGCCAATCCTAAATATTGATCTATACCGCGACTCATCTGAAGGCCGTTTTCAAAGTGTTTTTCACAACTTAAGTACGTAGCATTGTCGGCCAGTTAAACGCCAGAACTAAGAAGCTACAACATCAGTCTAAGCCGAAAACGATAATTGAAGCAATTAATTTCATTAACTTACCATCCTAAACAAACTGATAATTTTTTTTTTTTTGGTTTTGGGTTTTACGGCCCTTTCAAGATTATTTCACTCATATCGAGCCGATCGTTAATCAGAGGTGGGCGAAAACCGGAGTACCCGGAGAAAAACCACCTGACCTTCCGTTGCAGAACTTGGCGTCTCACACGTGGCCCGAGCGAGGCTCGAACCTACGGCGGTGAGAGACCTAATGACTAAGAGTCAGCGCTCTTATCCACTAGGCCACGGAGGCCCGTACAAACTGATAATCGATAGTACTATTAATCAATTAAATTTTTTCTGTTGACATGTATATACCATCGATATTAATATTTAACAATACTTATAAGTATATATATATAAATATAATTCTGATTCGCAAAATAGATTTTAACCTATTCTTTGGTACCGAATTATAGCCGTACGATTAGCATATATTGGCTAAACGTACGGGGCCGTACGATTAGCCAATACAGGCTAATTGTACGGGACCGTACGATTAGCCAATGCAGGCTATTCGTACGGCCCCGTACGAATAGCCACTGCCATCTATAAAAAATGTACTTCCTATTTAGTACATGCTCCCTTTCCCATTGGGGCTTGAAGAAATAGATTGAGCTCCATGGTGCTTCAGTGCAGAGCTGAAATCGAATGAGCATGAGTACTGGTAAACCATTTAGAAGGTCTAACTCTACCCCAGGCAACGTGATTTGAGTCAGACCGGCCTAGTTATAAAACTTGGTGGTTTCTTTGGGCACCATGGCTTGAAATGTTATTTCATCTCAGTGCCAAGTAAAAGTCCCACAAACAGGGAAGCAACATCTACAAAATGACCTAGTGTTGACATGGACACAAAACTTCAAATCAAACAAAAAAACATTTAGAACACATGATTTGCCTATAAACATTTTCTTTGGTGACCTAATGTCTCATTTGATGAAGAATGTCATACATGGATGAGTAATGAGGATAGTTTTCCTTATCTCTTGCTAGCAACACAATATTTTCTTAATGCTTTTCAGTGAATATAGAGATTTATCAGTAAAATCAATATTTTTACTGTTTCAAACATTGAAAATAAGTTTTTTATTTTCACTGTTTTGAAGTTGATGTATCATCCAAACATATACTTTCTGTTTGTTAGATGTCAATAAGCTAAATGTTATAAATTACATCACACACATTTTCACATCATTGGGACGTTCAGCACCTATCCAACATAAATAATGCACGTGACGCCAGGCGAACTTAGCAAATGTGGACTTTATTTGAGTGTAAATTTCAAGTGAACGATTCGATAAAATAACATTCAAAGCTGTTTTCAGGTACAAACTTTCAGTATAAACCCAATATTATACCCATTTAACACGCTGAACAGCTCTAAATCATCACAGAAAAAGTTTGTTCCCTGCATGAATGGCTGAAGCTTTAAAATTGCATTAATAATTACAGTTTAAAGCATATAAGAAACTGAAAATTTGATTTTTTTTCATTGTAAGATCAATTTTTATTTCACTCATGAACACCAAAAGAAGTATTTGCACAAGTGGTATAGCCATGAACACCAAATGACTTATTTTCACGAGTGGCAAAAGCCACTCGTGAAAATACTTCTTTTGGTGTTCATGACTGAAATAAGAATCGATCTTACACTAAAAAAATCAAATATCCTCTTTATCTGTACAAGGTACTAGTTAGAAATGCCCATAAGTCTACAACATTTGTGTTTATGGCAAAATAAGAGAGTGTGTGTGTGTGTGTGAATTCGGGTTTAACGTCGCTTTCAACAATTTTTCAGTCATATCACGACGGTGTCTGGTTGCGACAGGGAGCTCAATGCTCTCTTTTATAGTGCTGCCTCACTGAAGTATCATGTCCCAGACTCATTACATGATACCACACCCAGTCACATTATCCTGACACTGGGTCGACCAGTCCTAGCTCTACCCCGTAAATCCATACCTGCCAACTTTCACCCATTAAGAGTGAGTTTCACGATTTTTCCATGCATTTTGACCTCACGATCATGTTGCCAAAATAAGGCAAAAATCACGATTTTTCCACCTTCTCACGCTTGGTATTTTATCATTGTTTGTGGATAGTCATTTGGAATATCTTGGATTTCTTCACTATCTATTTTGGAGATGGAAAAACCCTGAGTATATTTTAGCTGTATTGACTATTTTTCGGTAAATCTGAGTACCAAGCGAGGAGCAGCTAATACCATTTTTAACGACATAGGTATGTCTCGGCCCATGATCGAACCCGAGACCTCCCATTCCCTGGAGCGGACACTCTACCAACTGAGCTATCGGGGCCGGTCTGGCAAAATAAGAAAAAAATATCTTTGAATTATCCTAATTGCTACTATGAGCATATTACCAGAGCTATGCTTATAACCCATTCTATGCTAGTGGACCCTTCCATTGCTATATGTTGGACAAATTCATTTGTCATATAAGGGATGTCAGGCCTTTTTAGCTCAATGGTCACATAGTGATGAGGTGAGCTTTTGTGATCACTTTTTGTCCATCATCCGTGCGTCCGTAAACAATTTTTTTCAAACGACATTTCCTCCTAAACCACTGATCAGATTTTGACCAAACTTCACAGGAATGATCCTTTGGTGGTCCCCTTTCAAAGTTGTTCAAATGGTTCCGGTATGTTGCACATCTAGGTCACAAGAGCCAAAAATAGATTTTTTTTCACCGAAAACTTAAAAAATCTTCTTGTCTGAAACCACAAGACCCAGGTCTTTAATATTTGGTATGAAGCTTCATCTAGTGGAACCCTACCAAGATTGTTCAAATTATAGCGCTGGGGCCAAAAATGCCCCCGCCCCGGGTCCCTTTGGTTTTAAATAGGATTATACGTGTATATGGAAGATCTTTAAAACCTTCTTTTCTTAAATCGCAAGGCCCAGGTCTTTGATATTTTGTATGAAGCTTCATCTAGTGGACCCCTACCAAGATTGTTCAAATTATAGTGCTGGGGCCAAAAATGCCCCCGCCCCAGGGCCCTTTCGTTTTACATAGGCTTATATAGGGAACATGTTTTAAAAATCTTCTTCTCTGAAACCGCAAGGCCCAGGTCTTTGATATTTGGTATGAAGCTTCATCTTGTGGACCTCTACCTAGATTGTTCAAATTATAGCCCTGGGGCCAAAAATGCCACCTCTCGGGGGCCCTTTGGTTTTACATAGACTTATATAGGGAAAATCTTCTTCTGTGAAACCACAAGGCCTTGGTCTTTGATATTTTTTGTGAAATTTCATCTAGTGGACCTCTATCAAGATTGTTCAAATTATAGCTCTTGGGCCAAACATGCCCTGCCCCGAGACCCTTTGGTTTTACATAGACTTATAAAGGGGAAATCTTTAAAAATCTTCCCTGAAACTGCAAGGGCCATGTCTTTGATATTTGGTATGGAGCTTCATCTAGTGGACCTCTATGAAGATTGTTCAAATTATAGCCCTGAGGCCACAAAGGCCCCGCCCTGGGGGCCCTTTGGTTTTACATAGACTTATATAGAGATAAGTCTTTGGTTTTACATAGACTTATAGTGCAGTTTATATTTTACTTTTGGTCCTTTGAGATCAGCGTGAATATTCTGAGAAATCAGAAATAAATTATTGGTTTAGACTCATATTCTAGACAGGTTTTTAATTATTTGGACACCATTTTGATTTATATCAGTCTTTGAATCGACTGCCTATTCGAAATTCGCAAAATTGCAGTATGTTTCCTCTGGCTTTCTTTGCCGGATCATTACAGGGTCACTGATGATGCTTTATTAGCTGAAACTACGTAGTATGACCAATCTTCTTTCTTATGAATGTTTTCATTGCTCTTAAAGGAACTCATTTTTGATTTTTATTATATAGGGAAAAATCTTGAAAAATCTTCTTCTCTGAAACCACAAGGCCCAGGTCTTTGATATTTGGTACGGAGCTTCATCTAGTGGACCCCTAACAAAATTTGTTCAAATTATAGTGCTGGGGCTAAAAATACCCCAGCCCCGGGGCCCTTTGGTTTTACATGTGCTTATATAAGGAAAATCTTTAAAAATCTTTTTCTCTGAAACCGCAAGGCCTAGGTCTTTGATATTTGGTATGGAGCTTCATCTAGTTGACCCCTACCAAGATTATTCAAATTATAGTGCTGGGCCAAAAATGCCTCATCCCTGGGGCCCTTTGGTTTTACATGGGCTTATATATGGAAAATCTTTAAAAATCTTCTTCTGAAACCGCAAGGCGTCTTTGATATTTGGTATGAAGCTTCATCTAGTGTCCCCACCAAGATTGTTCAAATTATAGTGCTGGGGCCAAAAATGCCCTCGCCCCGAGGCCCTTTCGTTTTACATAGGCTTATATAGGGAACATGTTTAAAAAATTTTCTACTCTGAAACCGCAAAGGCCCCGGTCTTTGATATTTGGTATGAGGCTTCATCTTGTGGACCTCTACCAAGATTGTTCAAATTATAGCCCTGGGGCCAAAAATGCCCCGTCCCGGGGGCCCTTTGGTTTTACATAGACTTATATAGGGAAAATCTTCTTCTGTGAAACCACAAGGCCTAGGTCTTTGATATTTGGTGTGAAATTTCATCTAGTGGACCTCTATTAAGATTGTTCAAATTATAGCCCTGGGGCCAAACATGCCCTGCCCCGAGACCCTTTGGTTTTACATAGACTTATAAAGGGGAAATCTTTAAAAATCTTCACTGAAACTGCAAGGCCCATGTCTTTGATATTTGGTATGGAGCTTCATCTAATGGACCTCTATGAAGATTGTTCAAATTGTTGCCCTCCGGCCACAAAGGCCCCCGCCCTGGGGGCCCTTTAGTTTAACATAGACTTATATAGAGAAAAGTCTTTGGTTTTACATAGACTTATATAGGGAAAATCTTCTTCTCTGAAACCACAAGGCCCAGGTCCTTGATATTTGGTATGGAGCTTCATCTGGTGGACCCCTACCAAAATTTGATCAAATTATAGTGCTGGGGCCAAAAAAGCCCCAGCCCCGGGGCCCTTTGGTTTTACATGGGCTAATATAGGGAAAATCTTTAAAAATCTTCTTCTCTGAAACCGCAAGGCCCAGGTCTTCAATAATAGTGCTGGGCCAAAAATGACCCCGCCCTGGGGCCCTTTGGTTTTACATGGGCTTATATAGGGAAAATCTTTAAAAATCTTCTTCTCTGAAACCGCAAGGCCCAGGTCCTTATGGCCTTCCTTTGTTTAGGTTTCCATTATGGTCTGGTCGCTTAATGTTTGTATTTCTTTCCCTTTGGTGTCTTTGGTGGGTGGAGTAAGTTAATTGTATCGATTCCTAATCTTTGTTTTACTTCTACTTTGACATTTGGTATGAAGCTTTATCTTGTGGACCTCTACCAAGATTGTTCAAATTATAGCTCTTGGGCCTAAAATGCCCCTGCCGTGGGGCCCTTTGGTTTTACATAGACTTATATAGGGAAAATCTTGAAAAATCTTCTTCTTTGAAACCACAAGGCCTAGGTCTTTGATATTTGGTATGAAGCTTCATCTAGAAGACCTCTACCAAGATTATTCAAATTATAGCCCTCGGGCAACAAATGCCCCCGCCACGGGGCCCTTTTGTTTTACATAGACTTATTTAGATATAATCTTTGAAAATCTTGTTCTCTGAAATTTCAGGTCTTTGATATTTGGTGTGAACTTCATCTAGTGGACCTCTTTCCAGATTGTTTAAATTATAGCCCTGAGGCCATAAATGCCCCGCCCCAGGGCCATTTGGCTTTACATAGGCTTAAGTAGGGAATGTCTTTAGAAAAATCTTCTTCTCTGAAACCGCAAGGCCCAGGTCTTTGATATTTGGTTTAGAGCTTCATCTAGTGGACCTTTGCCAAGATTGTTCAAATTATAGCCTTTGTTGATATTTGGTCTGAAGCTTCACCTTTTTAGACCTCCTTCATCGTTATGCACATTATAGCCCCGGGACCCACTTGTTACTCTATGGATCAGGTGAGCGATCCAGGGCCATCATGGCCCTCTTGTATCTGTTCATCTGTCTGTTTGTCAACATTTATGTTCAAGTTCAACTTTTGCATCTAAGTTAGTATTGTAATCAACTACAAGACTAAACAACCATCGAACCTTGCATACAACATCTCCCTGACCTCCTGACTTGGCAGACACCTTGACCTGGTGACCTTGACCTATTTTTTGTTCCAGTGACTTTGACATTTATGTTGAAGTTCGACATTTACGTCAAATTTAGTATTGTAATCAAACACAAGACTAAACAAAATGGGCCTCTGTGGCCTAGTGGTTAAGAGCGCTGACTCTTGATCATTGGGTCTCTCACCGCTGTGGTTCGAATCTCGCTCGGGTGACATGTGAGAAGCCAAGTTCTGCAATGGAAGGTCGGGTGGTTTTTCTCCGGGTACTCAAGTTTTCGCCCAGCTGATTAATAACGATTGGCTCGATATGAGTGAAATAATTTTGAAAGGGCCGTAAAACCAAAACAAAAAAAAAAACCCACAAAACAAGCATCACATCTCCCTGACCTCCTGACTTGGCAGGCTCCTTGACTTGGTGACCTTGACCTATATTTTGCATTCCAGTGACTGCAGAGGTAAAGTAGAAGTAAAACAAAGATCAGGAATTGATATAATTAACTTACTCCACCCATAAAAGACACCAAAGGGAAAGAAATACAAACATTAAGCGACCAGACCATAATGGAAACCCAAACAAAGGAAGGCCATAAGGACAGTTACTTTCCCACAAAATGGCCATATGGCCATCCAAAATTAAAAGACACAAGTGATACACACAGTAAGTAACAAACAACAACATAATTAAATCGCCACAGAAGAGCCGCCTTGGAACGGTCAGTGGAAGATTTCCACTGGGGGGCTTAAATCGATTTTACGTGGCCACAATCCTCGCCCTTACTTCCGTCGCGATTTAGACAAATAATTTGTTCAGTCCGCATGAAGGCCTCCTAACTCATCAGTGCAACATCTCCGTGAACACAAAAATCAAAGAACCACAGAGGTGAGACAACGGTGAGGACTCGACAGCAAGAAACCACTGAAATGCTGGAGTAAAAGAAAACCAACAGTTAGACTCCGATGAGCCCGACCAGAGACAGAGCATCAGGCACCAACCAACATTATCTCTTTAATTCTCGATAAGCCTTTACGTTGGAGCCGTCATAGAATCTGAGGCCTGACCCACCGGCGTGCAGTTAAAGAGGGAAGCAAAGTTGCCAACCGTGATTGGGTGACTTACCATGCATGCAGTCTGTCGTATAATATCCATGTTGTACCCAATCTTTTTATATCGAAGAATGATTTTACGAAATTGGGTGCTGAAGTCATTGCGGTTATATATTTTTCTGAATTTATATACTAAGTCACCATAAAATTCGGGTTCCGATAGACCTTGTTGCAGAAGAGATTTAAGTCCAATATTGAATTTTGAAATTAAATCAGAATGGCGTCTATAAAATTTTGAAAAGGCTTTGCGTAGTTTATGGTACCGATAACCCTGATTAATGAGTTTAGCCGTTAATAATTTATTACGAGTGTTGAAGTCAGTTACATGACTACACACTCTAGCAAATCGAATTAATTGCGAAATATAAACGCCATAGGATGGCGCACGAGGAACATCACCATCCTAAAAAGGAAAATTTACAATCTCAAAATCAAAGTCATCGCGTTTATCTTAAATCCTGCACGAAACAAATCCATCTACAATAGATAGATGTAAATCCAAAAACGGGGCCTCGGTATCAGAAGAATTTGCTTTATTTAACTGAAGTTCTAGGGGGTAAATCTGACTGATCAAACCATCAAAATAGGTATTATCAATATTTAATAAATCATCTAAATATCTAGAAGTAGAGCTAAAAGCTTCAATAATATCAGATTGGTTATCAATGGAAAGCGACACAATGAAGTCTCTTTCATAACAATACAAGAACAGATCAGCCACAAGACAGAAAAATCATTCTCCAATGTCTCAGTTTGACAGAAAAGTTCCTTGTTTGACCCCTCTACCTTAAAGGTGCATTATTGAGCTATCCGGAAAAAATGCTTCCAAAAATAAAATACATATAGCCGGTATTTTTCTTTAAAACAATACAAATGAATGCATTTTATGCAAAAATGCGAACAATTATGATGACAGGTAAACGAATTTGAGAGGGATTCCCTAACTCGGTTTCGAACACTAAGTTAGATCTATTTTTAGTTCGTGACAAAAATAGAATCCCGATATATGGCGTTATGCGACGTTCATTTTTGGCCTTGTTTGCTTAGGCCATGCCTGAATCGGAAAAAAATATGACGCTAATACCATGTCATAAGTATTGACACTCAGAGACGATACTGTCGCCATGTATGTGTAAAGTGACAGATTTATTTTTAGCACAGAAATTCCGAACACATGTTCAGAGCGATGGGTAAACACGAATGAAAACGACCATTTTCACAAAGTTCTGAAGCTGTATTTGGCTCCAAAAGTGTACACATGACAAAGGAGTATGCATTGAAGATAAAAACCAGAAAAAAAAATTGAGACCCGGTAGCTCAATAATGCACCCATAAAGTGAATGACCACCATTTTTTTTCTCAGATCCATTTTACAATAACACCATTGAGGAATGATAAAATCATATTCTCCTCCTAAACTGTTGCTCTAATTAACTGTAATGGCTCATTACAGTTGTTTATAGGGTGTCAGACATTTTTTCAGATTATATCTCCCGCAGTGATCTCAAGGAGACTGTTCAGTCCATGTTCCAACAGCTATCTTTAGCAGCTGAGGATTTTAGAGGAGAAAGTGAACTTTAAAATAATAAAAATGCCTTCTTGTAAGGGCAAATACTGGACAAGGAATTAGCTGTTTTTCTATCCCTGACCCTCAGAAAAATAGAGAGTTATGTAAAAAAAATGGATTCATAACCTTGGAACTGAGAATCTTAACATCAAGACATTTGTTTATGCAAAGCATAACATTTGTGCTAAACATTTTGAAGATAGCTGTTTTCAAGTGGACTTAAAAGTGTGTTGATTACCTGTTTCTTTTCTTTTCTTCATTATTTAATGCCTATCAGTATCATTTAATCAATCATTTCCTTAACACGCCTTGACAATTTTAGGTAATATTTCATGGCACTTCATGGTCTTTTGTGATATTTTTGTTAACCTTTTTTGTACAAAATGGAATCTTCCTCCTTATATATGTTCTGCGCAAAGTAAGAATCGGTACAATTCTAGAATTGTCCTGCGCAAAGTAAGAATCCTCACTTTGTTGCGCAAAGTAAGAATTCCTACCTTGCGCAGTACAATTCCGGAATTGTCTCTGCGCAAAGTGGGAATCAGGACAAAGTGAGAATTCCTATCTTGCGCAATTACAGTATCGGAATTGCCTCTGCGCAAAGTGGGAATCGGGACAAAGTGAGAATAGTAAAATATTATTATATTATAGTATGCATTATTTTTTTTTCTTATTTTTGCTCCAAAACATCGATTGTGGGTATTCATTAAAACCGCCTCACTGAAGCGGTTATAACGAGTACCCACAATGCATGTTTTGAGCAGAAATATGTTTTCGCATGTTTTCGTGATGAGACCAAAAAGCGATAACTTTTGATTTTCTTTAAAATAATGCTATGCCGTGCTTACTCAGTGATAATGAGTGTACACGACATACATAACAAGACAATTATCTCAAATGTTTTAATTTGAGCAGTTATTGGCAGTCTTTTTTTCTAGTCATTACGATTACACACCCGTGCGAACATAGTGCATTTTTCACATCTCCAAGATGGCTACTCTTCTGATGAAAATCCAAGGTCTTTTATCTTATTTATACTGCAAACGTAGGTTTTGAGTGCTCTCTAACGAGTACCCACAACCTATGACTTGGAGCAGAAATAAAAAAAAATAATGTACACCCCTAAACCCCAGTTGGTCTATATAAAGGGGGTTTAGTGGGTGTTCATTTCATGGCCCTGTTCACGTGCTGGACTGTAGAACGAGCCACCAATGTTTTATTCATCGAAACTTAACTGCATATTGTTAACACCATATTTGCCTGAATCATCATGTCTAATTAACACCCCCTGTAAACCCCACTAAATATGAAGAAATCTGGGGTTTACGGGGTATATATTATTTTTTATTACGGCCCTAGGCTTATATTACATATTATTATTATATGTATTATTATTATCATTATTTTATGGCAGATGGTACGAAGTTTTTGCAGATAATGGATATTTATTTCTTAAAAAATAAAGGCCTGAATTTCTACTTTATTATTTTAAAACTGATAATTTTACAGCAAACCAACTAAATTCAGTTATCTGATAACGATGAAAATAAAAGTTTCGATTTACCCTTGAAAATTTCTGACCAATCAGATAATGAAAACAATTAAAGCGTATGTCATAAGTCCCGCCAATTTTACAGCACGACACAATCAGATATAAGTTTCTAATGGGTTATGAAAACAAAAAAGCATATGTGTCATAAGTCCCGCCCATTTAACACGCACGAAATACGTAACTCACTCAACTTGAATAGTAATAACACGCCTGGTCATAAAATTATTTTTATCAAATAATGTATTTAATGATCGACGAATTTTGTTCGGAATTTAAACGATAGATGACGAACGGGCAAAATTAAATCAGATAGAAAACTTTCATTACAAAATTACCAAAGACATCCCGAAGAAAATACTATAAAATTAACGAATGAATAATACTTTTATCTCGATAACTTTTTAAATAATAATTACCCGTATGGTCTAATTATTTTGAAACTATGACAGTTTTAAAATTAAGTATCCGATTGGAAAATGACTCATAATAGGGCTTTAAAGGATACACTTTGTTCAACAATAAATTAATAAATAAGTTAATAATTGTGGACCGTCAAATTTAAGAAAACCCTTCTTGCGACATGTGCGACAAATAATTTTCTACTCACAAAACCATCAAAGTAATGTTACCCAAACTATACAGATGATAAATGCTATTCCCACAGATGAAAATTCGATTCTCACTTTAACCCAAATATTTACACTTTGTCCATACGGATAAAACATTCGATTCTCACTTTGTCCAAAAAATTCCCACTTTGCGCAGAGACATTTACCTGTTTCATATAACATTCGAATCCCTTGCGCAATTCTAGAATTGTACCGGTACAATTCTAGAATTGCGCAACAAAGTAGGAATTCCTACTTTGCGCAAGACAATTCTAGAATTGTACCGATTCTTACTTTGCGCTGAACATATATACCAGGAGTCCATTTCAAAATTAAGGGCTGTCAGGTTATATTTCCTCAAAATTTATTAGGAAAATGGCTGAAAATTTTGCAAACAGTGTAAGCCCTGATTAGACGCCTTGTACTGCGGCGTCTGATCTGGGCCTGCACTGTTTGCCAGGGTACCTCTTTTGGGGTTTTGGGTACTAAATGGGTTAATCCAGATTAAAGCATAGATTGTGGGTACTCAATGAGGTGATTCCTTTGAGTACCCATAATTTATGTTTTCATTTTTGGATAAAGTCCTGTGTTTTATGCAAACAGTGTACAGATGTACAACGTGATTAACGGTAGATCAGACAAGGATTACAGAAAACAATTGTTTTGTAGTAAAGAACAGATTTTGTTTGTTTGAATTGATGTTTAACATTCCCATCACCACTATTTAGGGCATTTTGGAGATGCTGCTTCCAATTTTGTGGGATTTTTTACCCGACATTGGGATTGATGCCACCCAATGAAACCAATGTCACCAAACTCGGGAAAACTGTCTTCAAAGTCTTTATTTTCATCCAAAACATAATGAAGACAGTATGTAAGATCGTGAACTGACAGCCTATTTAAGGATTTTTGAGAATGCAACCTGATTAGAGAGCCTAATTAATTCTCCTTTAATAGCTGCATAGAGAGACATGGAGCTTCAACAGTCTCCATGAGATCAGGATTTTAGCAAACATGTTGAACCCTGGGAAATATTTGGATTACCTTGAGGAAAATATGGCCGCTGCCAGAAGGCTTCACTGAAATCATTAAATGTTGATTTAATTACCTTAGCAGATTTTAATTGGTAATAAAAGTCGGAGATGAATCATTACAGTAACTTTTTCTTGCAAATGAAGTAATTATATTTTAAAGGTGGTCATTCACTTTAAGTGCTCAAGTGGTTCTGCTCCTCTGTACAAAATGGCTGTCAGAGCCAAATATAGAAAAACCTGTAAACAACAATGTTAGTACATCATAACTCAGGTGAGCAAATTAAACTCTGTTCAGAAAATCTGAATCATCGATTTTTTCGTTTCTCGCTTTTAATACTCATTTTAGCCCATACATCACTATGGGAAAGTTTTAGACCTCACCCTCCGCCGATTTCTCCAGCAAGTCATATGCCTCTGCGACAGCTAGGAAAGGCTGTGATTATATGGAGAAAAATGCAAACTCTATATTTTCTTTCACAGACTAAGACATTCTGACAGGTTCGACACACCCTTTTCAACCATATATAGAAGTGGTTACTGCTCTTGTACATTACAAGGGCGTCTATGTTTTATTTGCACGATCACTTCACGGAAAATCATTAGGCTGCTGTGACACCACATCTGATATCGGTATAATTCTTTTTGACGACTGTTGACACCACATCGCGCTAGTGACTCCCCGTTCCTAGTTAGCCTCTATCTAGCCATTCGAATATAAGGTGTGTCGCAATTGCATATCTATTTATAAAGTGCGTCACATGGATTTGAATATTTATTATTTTACCTGACAATCATCGTCAAATGGATCTCATTGCTGTGCTCTCATTTCTTTGTTTTGCAATTTTCTTCAAATAATCACAGCCTTTCCTGAAGGTCGCAGAGGCATACGATTTGCTGGAGAAATCCGCGGAGGGTGAGGTCTAAAACTTTCCCATAGTGATGAATGGGCTAAAATGAGCATTAAAAGAAAGAAACGAAAAAATCGATGATTCAGATTTTCTGAACGGAGTTCAGGTCCATTTACCTCTTGTTTGTTTTAAGCTTTTTCTTTTTTTAATTTGGCATGACTCATTTTTCAACTTTGTCACTTTAACCCTCTGGAGAACAGCTTGATCTAACACGGATACGGTTTGTAATTTTTATATGCTCATTTTGTAAAAATGGTCATATTATGGTCTGGGGTCGGCATCCATCCAAGACTTTTGGTCTTTGGATAACTTCCCCAACAGTTTTCATCTGATCAAGCTGTATCTTGATAGCTAGTAAGACCTTTGGGTGATGTAGCACATATTGTTTCGAGGATATTGTCTGCCATATATTTACAGTGTTGTGCCCCTATGAAAATTTTGTGAACTATTTCTGTAACTCCTCCTAGAGTTTTTATCAGAGGAAGCTGAAACATGGTAGGTGTAGCGCATATTATTTAGAGAGTTATGCCCCTTTGAATATTTCTGTAAAAATATTGTTTCCCGCTAACTCCATCCACAATTAACATTGAATCAAGCTGAAACTTTATATATAGGTTTACCATGATGTGGAGCACTGCATGTTGTTAGGGCTCCACACCGGTCATAACTATTTTGCTTTTGTCCGTATGTTTGTCACACCTTAACCAAGAAACTCAGTCATAACTTCAGAAGTATTTTCCCTGCTCTCATGATACTTCAGACATATACTAACCATTACAAGACCTACATTCTGACAAAGGGCCATAGCTTTATTGCTTTTGTCCATGTGTTTGTCACCCCTTAAGCAAAAAACTTAACCTTGGTCATCACACACCGGCCGTAACTATATTGCTTTTGTCCGTATGTTTGTCACACCTTAACTAAGAAACTTAACCTCAGTCATAACTTCAGAAGTATTTGCCCTGCTCTCATGAAACTTCAAACACATACCATTACAAGACCTTCATTCTGACAAAAAGCCATAGCTATATTGCTTTTGTTCATGTGTTTGTCAAGCCTAAACCAAAAAAAAAAAAAGAAAAGAAAAACTTGACTTTGGGATTTACTTCCAAAGTATTTGCCCTGCTCTCGTGAAACTTCACACTCATATTTACCATCAGAAGACCTTCATTCTGCCTTAACCAAAAAGCCTAACCTCGGTCATAATTTCAAAAGTATTTGCCTTCGTCTCATGAAGCTTCATACACATACTTACCATCAGAAGACCTACATTCTGACAAAAACGTGTACCATACCTCTTTGACAGCTTTATGTAGGGTCCTTTATGACATGGTCAGTGAACTAGTTTTTAGCTTTTAGTCCACCAAATAAAAACAAAGTTATGCCCCTTTGAAAATTTCTAGAAATATTTTGTTTTGGCTAACTTCGCCTGCAATTTATTTCCTGTCAAGCTGAAACTTGATATATAGTTAGACCATGATGTGGAGCAGCGCATATTGTTTGGCGGTTACAGTCCACCAAATATTTATAGAGTAATACCCCTTTGAAAATTTTGTGAACAGTTTGTCTCTGGCTGAGTTCTCCTACAGTAAACCTTTGATCAAGCTGAAACTTGATATATACATGTAGTTTGACCACAATATGGAGCTGCGCATATTGTTTCAAGGTTAGGGTCCTCCAAAAATTTATTGAAATATGCCCTATGAACGTTTCTGTACACATTTTGTTTGTAGCTGACTTCTCCTGCAGGTAACAGTTGATAAAAAAACCTGATATTTAGTTTGACTATGATGTGGAACAGCGCTTGTTGTTTATAGCAGTTCATATTGTTTTAAGGTTGCAGACCAACAAATATTAACTTGGCACAGGTGTATAATGCCCCGCTTGCAGAGCTCTTGTTTTTTTTTTTGAGGGGGTGGGTTCCTTTCAAGATTATTGCACTTATATCGAGCCGGTTGTTAATCAGAGGTGGGCAAAAACCTGAGTACCAATAGAAAAACCACCTGACCTTCCATTGCAGAGCTTGGCATCTCACATGTGACCAGAGCCAGGCTTGAACCCCGGACAGTTTGTAATTATCCATCTTAAATCAGCTTTCCTCAGTACCTTCAGTACTTTGATTATTTATGCATAACATTGGCGTTTGATGGGTTAAACAAGACAATCACGACAATTGTCGTCTGCTTTGCCGTGTGCTGGTTACCTTAAAACAAGACAATCACGACAATTGTCGTCTGCTTTGCCGTGTGCTGGTTACCTTAAAACAAGACAATCACGACAATTGTCGTCTGCTTTGCCGTGTGCTGGTTACCTTAAAACAAGACAATCACGACAATTGTCGTCTGCTTTGCCGTGTGCTGGTTACCTTAAAAGAAATTTTGTGCAAACAAGGAGCAGTCGGATATGGGCCCGAATGCAAAAGTATTTTTGAAAAGTTTGTAAAAAAATTCAGCAGACGACATAAGCAGACGACATTTTCAGGTGAAGTTTTTCTTGGTGGCCAAAGGGTTAATAGTTACAGTAGTAAGACAGAAAAGAAAGTACCGTAAGTTTTTGAAACTATAGTGAATAATATTAATAATAATAAAGACTTTATTTCACGAGGGTAACACAATTAGTACAGAACTAATCTCCCTTGCGGCCCTCAATAATTACAAGTTATATACAGTGACACAATAAGGCTGAATCATAATAAGAAACACCACACAATCACACACTGACCAGAGATGTTGTACATGGAATGAATGACTGAATGAATAAATGAATGAATGAATGAATGAATGAATGAAATGTGCATTATAAACAAACAAGCAGTTCTAGATGAATCAACAATGAATGAATGAATGAATGAAAATAGAATTTACAAGTTTACAATCACACACTCCCTTACACCAACACACAGAAGCAAAATTGTCTCAGCAGTTAATACCCATACAAAACTGTAACTTTAGCTGACACCATTTTTCATCCTTTTTATACACCTGTTATGAAACGATTCGGTAGAAGGTGCACTTTTTACATCACTTGATAGACAATTACATATAATAGGCCCTGAAAACGCCAAACTACTTCTGTATAATTCTAAGTTAAAGCCTTGTCTTTCTTCAAATTCTAGCCACGGTACACATTGGTAAGTACCATAATGATCCTAAGTATTTGGACAGACAGGCCAGAGCAAACAGTGCACACCCAGATCAGACTACTCAGGGTGTACACTGTTTGCCATTCCGTCTGCATCTTTTGGACTCTTTGCTTGGTCGTGAAACAAATTTGTTAACATTTTAGGAGAATTACAGTAAGTCCTCAAGGCATCCAATTTTTTAGGATTTTTACGGTCGGTAAAGCAGCATATCATTTGTTGAATTAGGTTTGTTTTGTCAACTCTTGACTTGTATGCGTACATGGGTGTTAAACAAATTTTTTTCCAATTTCTTAATTTCAGACAAAATAGTTCCATATCTCAATAACAACATATTACCAGTTCTTGAAGTTGCACCACAGAAATTTATCTTCTCATCTAATGCAGCTGCAAGGTAAGTAAATATGACTGGGCAAAAGATCATACACCGTCAGTTTCGTAATTAGAGTAATTATTTTAACCTTTTTTGTACCACATGGAATCTTCCTCCTTATATATAGCAGGAGTCCATTTCAAAATGTAGGGTTGTCAGGTTGTGTTTTCTTCAAAATTTGTTTGGAAAATGATTGAACTTTTAGCAAACAGTGGAGGCCCTGATCAGACTACGCGTTCTGTGGCGTCTGATTTGGGCCTGCACTGTTTGCCCTGGTACCCTTTTTGGGGTGTCTGGTACTAAATGGGTTAACGAGGAAAACAAGTTTTGTGACTTTCTGTTTACTTGACTGGAAACTGAACTGCTCTCTTAAAAGTGTATCAGTCAGGTTAACAAGAAAACTGGGGTTTGTAGGGGTATTTTTGCTAAAAAACAACAGAGTATGGCTGCCCTTTAGAACTGCCTCAATGAGGTGGTTCTAATGAGCACCACAATCTTTCTTAGGACTGGAAACATCGGGAAAACACGCCTTTATAATTTTGACCACCTTGAAAAATAGAAGTGAAGGCAATGGGGTTTACAGGGGTAAAACTTATTTTCTTATTACTGCTCTGAAATGTAGATTGTGAGTACTCCTTAGAATCACCTCAATGAGGGGGTTCTAATGTGTACCCACAAATTATATTTTGAGCAGAAATAAGAAAAATATCACAATTTTTCAAATGAAAATTGTTGTTTTTTTCGGGGGTTAAGTTAACAATGTATTTGTATAGGTGTGTTTTTGATGAAAAACACAATACAACAGGCGCCAATTTAGGGCATGGATATGTTATTTGCTTTTATTTAAAGAAGATTACTTATGCAATCTTAAGGCATGAATAAGTTTTAACTACATGTATTGGGAATTATGCCAGACATGCCCTGATGGAATATGCCTTTTGCATAGACTTATATAGGGAAAACCTTCAAAAATCTTCTGGTCTGAAACCAGAAGGCCCAGGTCTTTGATATTTGATATGAAGCTTCATCTGGTGGACCTCTACCTGGAAGGTTCAAATTATAAACCGCGGGCCAAAGATGGCCCAACCCCAGGGCCCAGTGTTTTACGCTGAATTATATGTGACCAGCCATGAGATTTTGGGTCCAAATGGGGTCCATAACCGAAAATGAGTTTTTGCCATTTTCTGATAGCTTTATAATACGGAAGTGCATATGTGAAATTTCAGATGAATATATTGAGCGGTATACGAGATATAGGTCTTTATAGACTGACCATGAATATGCGAAAAATGCATTTTCAGTCATTTTAGATGTATATTTGCTAGTGATTCTTGACATCAAACCCTCATTAAGCATTCAGAGAAAACAAAATATCAGCAAACCATGCTTTCACACAATTATTTATTCACCCAGTAGCAATCATTCGTTACATATTTGTTGGGAAGAATTCTGTTGCCATGGCAACAAATTTAAAATTCTTAAATTTTTCGAACACAATACTCTTGTAGAGCTGGACATATATTTTCCCATTAGATCTAAATCAAAGTAATGAAAAAGTGCATTACTAAATCCAATTAAAGATCAAATAACAATAATCATTTCAACCATTTTAGAGAGATCAGCTTTGCTGGGATACAGAGTAGCCCACCTTCTTACATTATATGTGTGTATGTCACCAACATCAATTTGTTTGTGCAGCTAATTAGCCAAGGATTGGACTGTTCCAATTACACATGTATTTCAACTGCAAAGTCTGGCTTATGAGAGCAGACTTTTTTAACACACCATTGCTACAGTCAAGGTCATAGTGAAATGAATGATTTCATGATGGCTAATAAAATATGAACTCCATATAAAATTAATGGAAAATAATAATAATAATAAAACACAGAAAACTTACACACACTCCTTTACTTGTTCGACAAAATTGTTAGTACATCATTGCAATTATAGGAAAAATTGTATTGTAAATAAATCACTTATCTGCATTAAATAGTGGCATACATGTAATTTATAAGTATTTTGTCAGATTACCCCACCCACCAACATATTACAATGATTATGGGGTCTATAATCGCAGAATGAAGTAAAGATGACATTTACAACCTTATGTGAGTATGTGTGCAATTGTGTGTGTGCCAATTGTACAAATTTAAAGCTAACAGCATCTCCTTGTCATGGACATCCTTGCAAAACAAACAGGGCTAGGAGAAATAGACTGGCTACATTGTGACTACCTGACGTAACATGGGCACAAGTTTGTAAAAGCTTGCCCAGGCAAAGCAGTTATAGTGTGATTGTTCTGCATATGAGTGAGTGAGTATTTGAGTTTTACGTCCCACCAACAGCTAAGGTCATATGGAGACGGGACCTCGGTTTAAAGACTCATCCGAAAGTCTTGAGAAGCCCGGGATAGGGATTGTTCTGCATATAAACCTTAGCAGATGCAGGTGGGGGAGGACATTATCTCACATGGACCTATCAATTAAATATAATGAGGTATAACCTTGCCATAAAATCAAGTCAGTTATTCCATTTCATAGGCCGGCCTCAGTGGCTCAGTCGGATGCGCGTCTGACTGGTGATCAGGAGGACGCGGGTTCGACTCCCGCCGGGGTCGGCAACATTCTTTCGTGGAGATTAATCATGAAATCTTTTCTACGGTCATTCAGACTTTCGGATGAGTCTTTAAACCGAGGTCCCGTCTCCGTATGACCTTAGCTGTTGGTGGGACGTAAAACTCAAATACTCACTCACTCACTCTACGGTCATTCTCTCCCTTCCGCTGATTCAAGAAGGGCAGTTGTCAGTTTCTTGTGAAAGAATATGCACCGTACTGGTTAACCGCTTACGTATAAGCCTGCCCAGGAAAGTGTTGATAGGTAAACTGACCGGCTCAAAAATGACCTAAATAGTGTTGACTGGGCCGTAAAACTCCAATACAAACAAATTCCATTCCATACCTGTAGCTGTTGTTGAATATTGTAAGGGCACCACTTGTCGAGATAAACCAGAAGGTCGGGAGAGGGTTGCACGGCTATAATACATATGTGGGCTCTACCAGGGTCATAGACAATTCCTAGTAAATGTGAATACCGCCAGCCATTATTTTTATAACTTTAATTATCTTTTTCTCTGAACAATAAAACTGTCATTTCATTTTTTTGGGAGTAAAATTACATTGCAATATTTGACGCAGGCAAAACCGCAGTTACAGTAATACTTTATGCAAACAAAATTAAAGTGCTTATAAACTAGCCGGCATCGGTAGCTCAGTCGGATGCGAGTCTGATTGGCGATCAGGAGGACGCGGGTTCGATACCTGCCGGGCTCGGCAACATTCTTTCGTGGAGATTGATCATGAAATCTTTTTCTACGGTCATTCTCTCCCTTCCGCTGATTCAAGAAGGGCAGTTGTCAGTTTCTGGCGAAAGAATGTGCACTGTACTGGTTAACCGCTTACGTATAAGCCTGCCCAAGAAAGAGTGGGTAGGTAAACTGACCGGCTCAAAAATAACCTAAATAGTGTTGAATGGGCCATTTAACTCCAAAACAAACAAACAAACAAAACAATCAAAAGCTTATAAACTAACATCACCAAACATGGCCAGTACTTGCTGCAAAATACACTAATACCAATCAGAGCAAGCAGTTGCACCTGTATTCGCAGTTCCAATAGAAACAAACACATGCATATAGAGTCAAAACATTTATTTCGTATATAATCATTAAAAGTGATGATAATTCAAATGACTTTAAATGATAGTTGACTTGCAGTTATTGAGTTGATTCATATACTTAAACTGGTTTTGTTTTCCCTCGCCCATTGGGGTTTGGAGAAACATACGAGGCTCCATGGTCTGAAGCAACCGAACATTTTAGTACTGTGAAATTAAATGCTACGTTTTTTTTTTCTAAATCGTATCGTAAATGGTAACATAGGCAGTAATGTTCTTTCTTTTTTTTTTTTTTTTTGGGGGGGGGGGGGGGGGGGTTGGTTTTACGGTCTTTTCAAGATTATTTCACATATCGAACCGATCGTTAATCAATGGTGGGCAAAAACTGGAGTACCCAGAGAAAAAAACTTCCGTTGCAGAGCTTGGTGTCTCAAATGTTACCAGAGCCGGACTCTAACTCAGCATGTTATACACGTGTAAGACTATATCTCGATTTTAAAACCTGTTAGCCTGGAGTCTTCATTCTTCCAACCTACAATTCTCAATACATCCAACTTATGGGGGTATAGAATTCAAAGTAACTGTTTGTGCAACCCTTGAATTGAAAGTGGTTTGTTTTGTTTGATTTGTTTGATTTGAGGTTTAACGTCCCCGTCAACACTGTATAGGTCATTTTGGAGACGTTGCTTCCAATTTTATGGGACTTTTACCCGACATTGAGATGAAAAGACATCTCAAGCCCTTTCGCCCAATGAAACCAATAGGGTTTATTAGCATGAACGGTCCGCCTCGCAACGCGGTTCCTGGACAGGCTTAGATCCTCTAATCGGTTTACCAGTACTAGTGTGCGGGCCGGATTTAGCTCTGCGTGGAAGCATCATGCAGCCCATTTATTTCTTCAAGCCCCTATGGGCGGGGGCCGAATTGAAAGTGGTGCATACACGTGTACATATATATGATGTTCCCAGTGATAGGTGCCTAGTAACATTTATTAAGGACACGACATTTCCGCACCTCAGGAGCAAGTTCTTTCCTTAAGAAATCAACGCATTATTTATTATTTGATTACACCAAAGGCTCTCATGAACTTATCCGTAGGCATTCTTGAAGGTGCTGATTTTGACATAATGTGGTCTTACATGGTGCTTGGATTGGTGGCCACTATACCGCTAGCCTATTGCATGCTGATCAGGAAGTAAACCTGGATAGAAGTGGCTGAAAAGGACATGCTCGTAGGTTATTCAGTTAACAAATTATTTGATATAAAGGAGGCAAATTAGATTTGAAAGACTGTATGTGTCTTGTAATGCTAAAATGTATTTTAGAGATCTGCTGTTGTTACCCATATGGACCCTTTGTATAAAACCTACTATTAAAACCGAACCGTGAGCAAGTGCAAATTAATTAGCCTATCAGAGTTGATCAGGAGAACGCGGGTTCGAAACCTGCCGGGTTCAGCAACATTCTTGCGTGGAGATTGATCATGAAATCTTTTCTGCGGTCATTCTCTTTCTTCCGATTATTCAAGAAGGGCAGTTGTCAGTTTCTGGCGAAAGAAAGCGCACTGTACTAGCTAACAGCTTACGTATTAGCCTACCCAGGAAAAGTGTGGATAGGTGAATTGACCTGCTCAAAAATGACCTAGTTAGTGTTGACTGTGCTGTTAAACTCCAATACAAACAAACTATCGAAAAATTATCAGAGAAATACTTTTTTCTCACTTTGAACTTTTGGTGACCATGTATTTGGTGTTCAAAGCATGCAATTCTCGCAACAATCGTACAAAATTCATATTTATTAAAAAAAAAAAAAAAAAACTGAAAAAAAAAACCGGACTCGAACCAACGTTCACCTTCTCGGAGGCGAAGTGCTCCGCCTACTGCGCTAACGGGCGCTGTAAAAATATAGACGATTTATAACTATATAACAACAACGATACGGCCAATTACCGGTCAAAATTCTTTTTCGTCATATTCTCGCACTCATATCTTCCAAGAATGAAAAGAAGAAATGTCTTTTCATTTTTGCAAATAAATCCTATGCAAACTTTATAATTTACAAAATAAAAGGCTCTTTTTTAAAGTATTATTAGCAACAGGTGCGCCATAAATTAGCTACGTCAACTATGACGTCGCGATTTATTCACGTTTTCTCGGAATGACGTAATGCCCCATTTGGGCACAAAATCTCATGGCGCGTCACATATATGGAAAACCTTTAAAAAAATCCTCTTCTCTGAAACCACAAGGCCCAGGTCTTTCATTATCAAGCAATTCAGACTTCTGTGGTGTTTGGCTCAAATTTAAGGTTCTTGAGGGGGCTATTTTTAGACAAGCTTTGTCTTCACTGTAGTCCTGCATTTATTGATGGATTTTAATGTAACTTCACACAAATATTGGATATGATATCTTCAGCAAGTTGGACTTTCAGGGTCATAGGTGCAGTGGCTATTTTTAGAAAAAAATTTTGTCATCACTCTAGTGCCTACAGTTTTACAAGGATTTTATGTAACTTGACACAAATGTTGGGTATGATAATATCACAAGCAAGTTTTACTTTCCCCCTGTGGGGGCTTGAAGAAATAGATGGGCTGCATGATGCTTCCATGCAGAGCTGAAACCGTCCGCACACTAGTACTGGTAAACCGCTTAGAGGAGCTAAGCCTGTCATGGAACCGCAGTGCGAGGCCGACCGTCCATGCTTATAAACCCTTTTGGTTTCATTGGGGGACAAGGTTGAGATGTCATTTCATCTCAATGTCGGGTAAATATCCCATGAAATTGGAAGCAACGTCTCTAAAATGACCTATTCTGTGTTGACGGGGACATTAAACCTTAAATCAAACAGAACTAGGCTCAAGGTCAAGGTCACTGTGGCTATTTTATAGAAAAAACTTTGACATATCGCTCTAGCACCTACATTTATTGATGGACTTTAATGTAGCATCATGCAAATGTTGGGTATGATAATATATGAAGCAAGTTCAACCTTAAAGGTCCTGAGATTAAGTCAAGGTCATTAAGGCCCCGCACTGAAAGTGTGGGTGCCCTATTGTTATCACTCTGTCTGTCTGTCCGTCTGTCCGTCTGTCCATCCACAAATTTCTTTATCCTCCATAACTTTCTTATTCCTGGATGGATTTAAATATTACTTGGCAGAAATGTTAACCATAACGTGATGGAGTGTTGCGCGCTAGACTCAGATCCGTACCTCAAAGGTCAAGGTCATACTTAGAGGTTAAAGTTTTGTCCGTCCACAATTTTTTTTATCCTCCATAACTTTCTTATTCCTGGATGGATTTAAATATTACTTGGCAGAAATGTTAACCATAATGTGATGGAGTGTTGCGCGCAAGACTCAGGTCGGCACCTCAAAGGTCAAGGTCATACTTAGAGGTTAAAGGTCAAAAAGGGTCTTTCCTGTGTCCAATTAATAACTTTGTTTTTATTCCTGGATGGATTTAAATATTACTTGGCAGAAATGTTAACCATAATGTGACGAAGTGTCACACGCGGTACCTCAAAGGTCAAGGTCATACTTAGAGGTGAAAGGTCAAAAAGGGTCTTTCCTGTGTCCAATTAATAACTTTGTTATTATTCCTGGATGGATTTAAATATTACTTGGCAGAAATGTTAACCATAATGTGACGCAGTGTCACACGCGAGTGTGAATGTGACGAAGTGTCACACGCGAGTGTGGGTGCCCTATAGTAATCACTCTGTCCGTCCGTCCGTCTGTCTGTCCGTCTGTCCGTCCACAAATTTTTTTATTATTCCTCCATAACTTTCTTATTCCTGGATGGATTTAAATATTACTTGGCAGAAATGTTAACCATAATGTGATGGAGTGTTGTGCGCAAGACTCAGGTCCGCACCTCAAAGGTCAAGGTCATACTTAGAGGTTAAAGGTCAAAAAAGGGTATTTCCTGTGTCCAATTAATAACTTTGTTATTATTCCTGGATGGATTTAAATATTACTTGGCAGAAATGTTAACGAAGTGTCACACGCAAGACCCACAGCCGTACCTCAAAGGTCAAGGTCATACTTAGAGATTAAAGGTCAAAAAAGCGTCTTTTTCATTGTGTCCAATCTATAACTTTCTTATACCTGGATGGATTTAAATATTACTTAGCAGAAATATTAACCATAATGTGACAGTCTCCGTACCTCAAAGGTCACGGTCATACTTAGAGGTTAAAGGTCAAAAAAGGGTCTTTCCTGTGTCCATTTAATAACTTTGTTATTATTAGGGCCCCGCACTGAAAGTGTGGGTGCCCTGTAGTAATCACTCTGTCCGTCCGTCTGTCCGTCCACAAATTTTTTCCTACTCCTCTGATAGCGCTGCCGGGGCCCTAGTCAGTTTCACTGACAGCTCTAGTTTTGGCTGTTTTAAGAAAAAACTTTTTCATGGCTCTGGCTAGCACCTAGATTGATCAGTAGATTTTAATGTAACTTCACACAAATGTTAGGTATGGTAATATTCTCAAGCAAGATCAGCATTTAGGGTTCTGGGCTGAAGGTCGAGGCCACTGTAGCAATTTTTAGAAAAACCTTGTAATGGCTTATGGAACGATTTTGCTCAAATGAACATGATAGCCACCAGCACTGGGACCAGTTTCAAGCTTTTGGGGAAAGATATACTATTCTATAGTCTATATTATTATAGAATAGTATATATTTCCTCTCGAAAGGCTTGCAACTGGTCCCTGTGGCCACCAGAGCTAAAGATATCTAAACCCTTAAATGACCTAGTCATAAACAGCTAGATTGATTTTGATAGACTTTCCCAGAAATGTTCCTCGGGTCTCTAACAGTCAAAATTGCTCAAACCTGTGGTCACCTTTTCTACGATATTTTATTCTTTATGCACAGCTGAGATAGATCTCTAGCATACAAAATGATGTTTACCTCATATCTCCATTCCCAAACTGAGAAAAGAGAAGGTGCACTATCTTAAATACCCGCCTTTTCTAAATTTGACATCACCCCATCACCCCAAGGGGTCAGTGTGTGGGGGAATGCATTCTGTTAATTAAACATGGATTATGGGTACTCATCAGAAGCGCCTCACTGAGGTGGTTCTAATAATTTCTCCAAATCTACGTTTTAAGCAGACATTTTGAAAATACCAGAATTTTTATCTAAAACTTATCATTTATTTTTCTTTTTGTTGGTAACTTTTTCAATATACTTAGCCGTTTTTCAGTGATGTAATAATTTATTTTTCTCTTTAACTTTAAAACATCAGCCTTTCCCTTTATCTTCTGAAACAGCAATTATTATTATTAACGTGACTTTGTCGTTAACTCGTTAAATGGATCACCTGTGTTAATCTCTTAATCTGTTTACCAAATTTAATAATAACGATTATAAACAGATTCCAGTAGATGTTAAATATCTATCCTATTGGTTCATTTGGGCCGTGCATTGAGAAAATGTACCTGCAGCATAGGCTAGCAGCGAAGGTTATGAAGAGTCTGTTCGCCAGACAAGGCTAGCAATGTTCGGTATATACACTGTGCATTTTTTTGGACGGGTTTTTAAAAAAAATCCGTCCTATTAAATAGCGATGTCCGGGCGGGCGGGCGGGTGGGCGGGCCCGCGTCGTCCCAGGTTTACCTTTTGGTTAACCTTTTTTTTCAAAGTGATATTTTTCATCTATTCTGTAGCAGATTGTTTTAATATCAGGACTGATGCATAAGTGGAGGTACCCCTTTCATGTATTATCCATAAATGGCGCAAAAGACTAAAATTTTGGCGGAAATTGTCATTTTTCAAACTTTTCAGGTTTACCTTTTGGTTAACCTTTTTTCAAATGCCAGTGTAGTGGATATAGTGCTGGACTACGAATCCTATTGTTGACTATGAATCTGAGGGGCGTGAGTTCAAACCCCGGTGGAGACATTTTTTTTTTTGTTCTTTTTTTTTTCTTTCTTTTTTCATTCTTTTTTGACGGGTTTTTCAAGGAAAAATTCCGTCCTTTAGAATAGCGATGTCCGTGCGGGCGGCCGGGCGTCCCGGTTTACCTTTTGGTTAACCTTTTTTTCAAAAACCCGTCCATAATGCCTGTTGGCGTTTTTCTTTTTTTTTTTAAATATAGCACAAACTCTTATATTTTCAAACTGGAATATATGTTAAATGACCGGCAGAATTTCATTTAAATATCTTCATTCAGTTAAAACATAGTCCAGAAAAATCTATCTATCTATCTATCTATCTATCTATCTATCTATCTATCCATCCATCCATCCATCTATCTATCTATCTATCTATCTATCTATCTATCTATCTATCTATCTATCTATCTATCTATCTATCTATCTATCTATCTATCTATCTATCTATCTATCTATCTATCTATCTATCTATCTATCTATCTATCTATCTATCTATCTATCTATCTATCTATCTATCTATCTATCTATCTATCCATCCATCCATCCCGGAACTGTGGTGTGAGGCGGATCGTCCATGCTAATAAACCCTATTGGTTTCATTGGGCAACAGGGCTTGAGATGTTATTTCCTCAGTGTCGGTTAAAAACACATAAACTTGATACAAGTATCAACTTTGTCATTTCCAACATATCCACGAGTTATCAAAGAGGGAAACACTGGGTAACATTTTATTTTCCCAAACACGGACCGTACAAATTTTTTTATTCAGTAGGAAATGCCCCGAGAAAATATGGCGTTGAATTTGAAGAGGAACTCATTATTCAGCCCTACCTAATGAACGATAAACAGCTTCAACAATACAGTTCGAAAGTATGCTGGCTATACTGCGCATACTATGTGATGGCGAGATCTCGAGGGTAAACCATGCAAGTCATTATCAAAGAATTCAACCCACGCCAGAAGTTCACAGAAGAAGTTCAAAGACCACCTGGTTGTGTCTAAAATGAACAAGAATGCTTAGAAGAAGACGAAAAGACTTTACATAAACATTTATATATAATTAGTACAATGTGTTGCATATAAATAAATGTGAAAAATATACGTTTGTTTTGTAATCATTTCTATCCTAACACTTTCAAAATAGAAGTGAAGGCAATGACCAGGGATTGATATAAGTAGCCAAAACCTCCCTTTAGAGACACTAAAGGTATGGAAACATGGACATAAAATAACTAGACCCTAATGGAAAAAACACTAGTTTAAAGCCAAAAGGGCACTTACTTCCTACAAAATGGTCAATTGGCTATCCGAAACAAACAGTTCACACCTTAATATGCCATTGAACAAAATCCAATCAGTGAAGATCAGGATCTACTCGAGTCCATTTGCAATGACCTGGTCCCTGTATTGTCAATTATATTTTTCAGGACCTAGATAACTCGCTAGGGTCTTTGGGTTAAAATACAAGGAAGACAAGTACTGTTCCAAGTCTGACATGTTTTTAGCTCACCAGAGACGAAGGCTCCGGGGGAGCTTATAGGATAGGCAGTTGTCCATCGTCGTCGTCTGCGTCTGTGTCAACACTTTTAAACATCTTCTCCTCTGAAGCCACTGGGCCGATTGGGCTTAAATTTTATCTGTAGCATCCTTGGGCTGGGGGATTGAAAGTTTATGTTTTTTTATGAAAATTGGCTCATTAGTTTAGTTGCTATGGTAACTTAGAGTTTCCATGGACTTATAATGTGGAAAATTGAAAAATGGCATTTACTGCTAAGTCATTGCATATTTTTTGACAAAACTTTTATAGAAATGTTTCTTGAGTAAACTTCTCTCAGCCATATGTTTTTATGCCAACCTGAGGGTCCCCCAGGTTGTGCCGGGGCCATGCCCCACCCCTCCACTTCATAAAAGGCCATATATCACAGAAACCATTCAGATCACGACCCCTAAACCATATATATTCTTGTTCCTATTGATAAGACCCATTGAGTGACACCAACCTGCGGGTCCTCAGGGATGTGCCGAGGCCATGCACCACTCCCTCCACTTAATACAAGGCCCAATATCTTGGAAATCATTCAGATCCCCGCCCCTAAACCATGTACATTCTTGTTCCTTATAATAAGACCCATTCAGTGACATCAACCTGGGAGTCTCCGGGATACGCCGGGGCAATGCCCCACCCCCTCCATTTCATAAAAGGCCCAATTACTCGGAAACCTTATAGATCCCAGCCCCTAAACCATATATATTCTTGATCCTTATGATAAGACACATTCATTGACACCAACCTGGGGGTCCTCAGGGATGTGCCGGGGCATCTGCCCCACCCCTTCACTTCACAAAAGTCCATATATCTCAGAAACTGTTCAGATCCTCACCTTAAACCATATATATTCTTGTTCATTATACACATTCAGTGACACCAACCTGGGGTCTTCAGGGATGTGCTGGGGCCATACCCCACTCCCTCCATTTCGTAATCTCACAATATCTCGGAAACCCTACAGATGGCTACCCTGAACCATATATATTCTTGTTCCTTATGATAAGACACATTCATTGACACCAACCTGTGAGTCTCCCGGGGCCTTGCCCCATCCCTCCACTTCACAAAAGGCCTTATATCTCAGAAACTGTTCTAAGCCCCAAACTAAACCATATATATTCATCTTCCTTATGATAAGACGCATTCAGTTACACCAGCTTGGGAGTCCCTGGCGCATGCCCAGGCCATGCCCCATCGCTTTACTTCATTAAAAGCCATATATCTCAGAAATAGTTCAGATCCCCACCCCTAAACCATGTACTTGTTCCTTATGATAAAAAGTAGAAGTAAAACAAAGATCAGGAATCGATACAATTAACTTACTCCACCCATCAAAGACACCAAAGGGAAAGAAACACAAACATTAAGCGACCAGACCATAATGGAAACCTAAACAAAGGAAGGCCATAAGGACAGTTACTTTCCCACAAAATGGCCATATGGCCATCCAAAATAAAAAGACACAAGTGATACACACAGTAAGTAACAAACAGCAACATAAATAAATCGCCACAGAAGAACCGTCTTTGAACGGTCAGTGGGAAGATTTCCATTGGGGGGCTTAAGACTCGTTCAATCACACCAACCTGGCGGTCTCTTTGTGCTGAGGCAATGTGCCCCACCCTTCCACTTCATAAAAGGCTTTATATTTCAGAAACCATTCAAATCCCCACCCCATAATCATATATGTTCTGGTTTCTTATTATTAGCACACCTACTGTAGTGGGGTCCGCAGGGGCCATTCCTATCCTT
Source organism: Lucinisca nassula (assembly GCA_963580285.1). Classification (NCBI taxonomy): domain Eukaryota; kingdom Metazoa; phylum Mollusca; class Bivalvia; order Lucinida; family Lucinidae; genus Lucinisca; species Lucinisca nassula. The sequence goes on from OY757017.1 coordinate 48,055,218, forward strand.
TCCACTTCATAAAAGGGCCTCAAATCTCAGAAACCGTTCCGATTCCCACCCCTAAATCATATATATATATACTTGGTCCTTACGATAACAACAACCTTGGGCTTTCCTGGGATCAACAGGGCATGCCCAACCCCTCCACCTCTTAAGAGGCCTTACAGATTCCCACTGCTAAACCATATATATTCATGTTCCTTACGATAAGATGCATTGAGTGATACCAACCAGGGCTCCATTGGGCCCAAGCCCCACCCCCTCTACTTCATAAAAGACCTAATGTTTCAGATATTGAGTCCACATGGGTGCTCATTTGGACATGGGTTTCATTTGGTAGATAAAAATCATATCATGTTAAAATACATGGCTGCCATTAGGCAGTGCCCACCTGAGCTCTGGTGAGCATAGTGGCCTATGGGCCTCTTGTTTTGTAAATATATAAATACATATGCACATTCTTATAAGTTTACAATGCAATACAATTTACAACATAATGCTGTATAAATGTTCCTGTTGCTGTCCTTCAAATATTTCTATCCACTGTTCTGAAGCCTCTCTGGCATCTCTTCGCAACTGGCGGCATCTTAACCACCAACACAACTCGTCAAAAATTATCAGTGTTACACACACTAATCCAAACATTGTTCACATAGGTTCGTCTCCGTTATCTCTCCAGTTTTGAAATGGTTTTGGATCCAATGTTCTCACACAATTATCGGATCCAGTCCCAAAACTGCCCAAGGTCGCACTTGATCCAAACATGAACTGTGTCTGTCTTTGAGGTGGTGCCTCAACCATCTTGGTGTATGTACAGTTTGGTGACCATTTGCAGTGTTCTTTGATGGCGTCGTCATCTCGTTCCCCGATAGCTCAGTTGGTAGAGTGTCTGCTCCGGGGAACGGGAGGTCTCGGGTTCGATCCCGGGCCACGACATACCAAAGTCGTTAAAAATGGTACTAGCTGCTCCTCGTTTGACACTCAGATTTACAGGGTAGAGCTAGGACTGGTCGATCCAGTGTCAGGATAATGTGACTGGATGTGGTATCATGTAATGTGTCTGGGACATGATACATCAGTGAGGCAGCACTATAAACGTGAGCATTGAGCTCCCTGTCGCAACCAGACACCGTCGTGATATGATTGAAGAATTGTTGAAAGCGACGTTAAACCCGAATTCACACACACACACACACACACACACACACACACACACACACACACACACACACACACACACACACACACGTTCCGGAGAGCTGAGTTTTATGTAATCGACCCAGTTCTTCCATCGCACCAACGTGAGACATATAACCTTCTTGTCGGTTTAGCTTAGAAGAAGACAAAACTAAGCATTTTAAAACAAGTGAATGCATTTCTTTCTATTCTCAAAATACTAACTTATTACCTCCTAAGCCTAAGACGCCTTTACGTCATCTTAAGCTAGGTATTCAAGAATTTCATAAGAAGTTTGTTTTGGCCCCTGCAGACAAGGCCGCTATCAACGTCGTCGTTGTGTGACGGCTCCACTATGTTAACACGCTTAAGCAGGAGCTTGGTGGTACTTAGGCCTATGAACTTCAGCCTTTAGCTGAAGAGAGAGTTATAGTAGATAAACATATTTGTCATTCAGCCACCAAGTTTGCCGTGTGTGTTACCGAAGGCCAAGACAAGCTTCCTACGCTATACTGGTTACCAAAACTTCATAAAAGACCTTACAAAGCACGGTTTATTGGAAATTCTTGCTCTTGCACTACCACTGATCTTTCTAAATTATTAACTTCCTGTCTTACTGCTATTAAATCGCATGTGATTAAATATTGTGATAAAGTCTTTGAAAGATCAGGAAGAAATCTGTTTTGGTCTATAAAAAATTCGAATGAGGTTTTAAATAAATTGAAATCAAGACATTTTCGTGCTTCAAGTCTGTCTACTTACGATTTTTCCACTCTTTACACTACACTTCCTCATAATCTTATAAAAGAAAAGCTTAATGATTTAATTGAATGGGCTTTTCACAGAGAAGATTCTCTTTATCTTGCATGTTATGTCAGAAATGCATTTTTTCACTTCTCAAGAGCATAAGAATTATACACTTTGGTCATGTCAGAAAGTGTGTAATGCCCTCACCTTTCTACTTGACAATATTTATATTAGATTCGGTACTAAGTTATTTAGACAAATTGTGGGTATTCCGATGGGTACGAATTGCGCACCTCTTGTGGCTGATCTGTTCTTGTATTGTTATGAAAGAGACTTCATGTTGTCGCTTTCCATTGATAACCAATCTGAACGTGTGAGACGCCAAGTTCTGCAACGGAAGGTCAGGTGGTTTTTTTCGGGTACTCCGTTTTTCGCCCACCTCTGATTAACGATCGGCTCGATATGAGTGAAATAATCTTGGAAGGGCCGTAAAACCCAAAACAAAACAAAAAAAAACCAATCTGAAATTATTGAAACTTTTAGCTCCACTTCTAGATATTTAGATGATTTATTAAATATTGTTAATACCTATTTTGATGGTTTGATCAGTCAGATTTACCCCCCAGAACTTCAGTTAAATAAAGCAAATTCTTCTGATACCGAGGCCCAGTTGTTGGATTTACATCTATCTATTGTAGATGGGTTTGTTTCGTAAAAAATTTATGATAAACGCGAAGACTTTGATTTTGAGATTGTAAATTTTCCTCTTTTGGATGGTGATGTTCCTCGTGCGCCATCCTACGGCGTTTATATTTCGCAATTAATTCGATTTGCTAGAGTGTGTAGTCATGTAACTGACTTCAACACTCGTAATAAATTATTAAAGGCGAAACTCCTTAATAGTATGACCCATCTTCTTTCTTATGAATGTTTTCATTGCTCTTAAAGGAACTCATTTTTGATTTTTATTTGCCTTCACTGCAGCTGGTGGTGTGCCGTGTGGCGGTCGTAAAACGTCTCCCCGTACATCAACCATAGTGCAGTTTATATTTTACTTTTGGTCCTTTGAGATCAGCGTGAATATTCTGAGAAATCAGAAATAAATTATTGGTTTAGACTCATATTCTAGACAGGTGTTTAATTATTTGGACCCCATTTTGATTTATATCAGTCTTTGAATCGACTGCCAATTCGAAATTCGCACAATTGCAGTATGTTTCCTCCGGCTGTCTTTGCTGGATCATAACAGGGTCACTGATGAGGCTTTATTAGCCGAAACTACGTAGTATGACCCATCTTCTTTCTTATGAATGTTTTCATTGCTCTTAAAGGAACTCATTTTTGATTTTTATTTGCCTTCACTGCAGCTGGTGGTGTGCCGTGTGGCGGCCGTAAAACGTCTCCCCGTACATCAACCATAGTGCAGTTTATATTTTACTTTTGGTCCTTTGAGATCAGCGTGAATATTCTGAGAAATCAGAAATAAATCATTGGTTTAGACTCATATTCTAGACAGGTGTTTAATTATTTGGACCCCATTTTGATTTATATCAGTCTTTGAATCGACTGCCAATTCGAAATTCGCACAATTGCAGTATGTTTCCTCCGGCTGTCTTTGCCGGATCATAACAGGGTCACTGATGAGGCTTTATTAGCCGAAACTACGTAGTATGACCCATCTTCTTTCTTATGAATGTTTTCATTGCTCTTAAAGGAACTCATTTTTGATTTTTATTTGCCTTCACTGCAGCTGGTGGTGTGCCGTGTGGCGGCCGTAAAACGTCTCCCCGTACATCAACCATAGTGCAGTTTATATTTTACTTTTGGTCCTTTGAGATCAGCGTGAATATTCTGAGAAATCAGAAATAAATCATTGGTTTAGACTCATATTCTAGACAGGTGTTTAATTATTTGGACCCCATTTTGATTTATATCAGTCTTTGAATCGACTGCCAATTCGAAATTCGCACAATTGCAGTATGTTTCCTCCGGCTGTCTTTGCCGGATCATAACAGGGTCACTGATGAGGCTTTATTAGCCGAAACTACGTAGTATGACCCATCTTCTTTCTTATGAATGTTTTCATTGCTCTTAAAGGAACTCATTTTTGATTTTTATTTGCCTTCACTGCAGCTGGTGGTGTGCCGTGTGGCGGCCGTAAAACGTCTCCCCGTACATCAACCATAGTGCAGTTTATATTTTACTTTTGGTCCTTTGAGATCAGCGTGAATATTCTGAGAAATCAGAAATAAATTATTGGTTTAGACTCATATTCTAGACAGGTGTTTAATTATTTGGACCCCATTTTGATTTATATCAGTCTTTGAATCGACTGCCTATTCGAAATTCGCACAATTGCAGTATGTTTCCTCCGGCTGTCTTTGTTGGATCATAACAGGGTCACTGATGAGGCTTTATTAGCCGAAACTACTTAGTATGAACCCATCTTCTTTCTTATGAATGTTTTCATTGCTCTTAAAGGAACTCATTTTTGATTTTTATTATCGGTACCATAAACTACGCAAAGCATTTTCAAAATTTTATAGACGCCATTCTGATTTAATTTCAAAATTCAATATTGGACTTAAATCTCTTCTGCAACAAGGTCTATCGGAACCCGAATTTTTAGTTGCCCCTTCCATTTGTTAACGTCCAAGTACAGACCGTTACCTAGAGTGAACCCGCATCTGAAGTGTGACATGTTTTCTGTCTGAGTGTCAAAATATATATGACTCAAAACAAATGAAACAATTACTTATTCATTGATGAGTCAATTCTGATTGGCTGTTATTTTTAGTGTCTCACTGAATAACCGTTTAATTAAAATCGTGTCCAAACATACTTTTTGAGTGATCCATTAAGCAATGAGATAAGTGGTTATCACAAAACATATCTTCTTAGTCCTTGTAAAATATCACTTTAATCTTTCGTATAACCTAAAATTCCAATGTCAAAATTAAAACGTTTTATAACTTCAATTCTTTTCCCACTCTGTTTCACAGTATCAGGTTCTTTGAGACAGGCTTCATAATTTCTGGTCCTTTGGGATCATTGGGTTCATTTCGAATCATTTTGAAAATAGAGTTCTGCTTAAGCCGGTGCTAGAGGGCGTGGCCGGTGTTGCACATTTCAGTACTGGTCATGAACAGACTCAATAAAACCGAGTCTGCTATTTTCGTTTATTTTGGTGTATTCTTTGCTTCCAAAGGATCTAACTATTAAGAACTTATTCAACACATTCATACATTACATATCCATGTTAAAAAAGACTGAAGCGTATTCAATCTACGGTAAGTGTTTTTCTACCGTGTGGGTAGAAAGTTTAAAGGTTTGTTTCATTTTGAAGTTCGAAGAGCGAATGACAAACCCTATGGAAAGAACTGAATTTTCAAAGATTTCATCAAATAGCAGTGTTTTAATCGGCCAATCGTAATTTACCGTTGCAAAGCTGTCCAAACAAGTCATTGCTTGCTTTTCAAAACATGTATTCTATAGTCATCAGGCCCCCAATGGCTTTGCTCGCAGGATGGAAAGTAAGGGGCCCAATTACAGTCCTATCTGACACTTGGTATGTACATTAAATTACTGTAAATTGTTTCATTGTCAAAGGAAACTTTCATATTAGAATTCCATAAATATATTTGATAATTAATTCTAACACAGCGTGCCTATATAGGCAATGGAAAGTATCTGTGTTTATTCTACAACAAATCACGGCAAGGAAGAGCATGACGAGTGACGTCATTAAAAACTGCGAATTTGTGACATCGCTAGATGATTTCCTTGACGTTAGACGGCGGCCCCGTCCGTTGGGGTTTGAAGAAATATATGGACTGCACATTGCTTCCATGCAGAGCTGAATCCGGCCCGCACACTAGTACTGGTAAACCGCTTAGAGGATCTAAGCCTGTCCAGGAACCGCAGTGCGATGCGGACCGTCCATGCTAATAAACCCTATTGGTTTCATTGGGCGACAGAGCTTGAGATGTCATTTCATCTCAATGTCGGGTAAAAGTCCCACAAAATTGGAAGCAACGTCTCCAAAATGACCTTTTCAGTGTTGACGGGGAGGATGCTTCCAGGTAGGGCTGAATCCGGCCCGCAAACTAGTACTGGTAAACCGCTTAGAGGATCTTAGCCTGTCCAGAAACCACGGTACGAGGCGGACCGTCCATGCTAATAAACCTTATTGGTTTCATTGGGCGACAGGGCTTGAGATGTCATTTCATCTCAGTGTCGGGTAAAAGTCCCACAAAATTGGAAGCAACGTCTCCAAAAGGACCTTTACAGTGTTGACGGGGATGTTAAACCTCAAATCAACAAACAAACAAATTGACGTTAGACGGTGTAACGTCATATTCTCGCATCGAAAAGGTTAAACAAGGATATAAATGCATGTGTTTCAGTCAATAATTTTAGCGTGATTTCTTCTTACAATGGCGAAAAGTTGTGAGATTTTGAAGGATACAACAGCATTATTGCCAATTTTCAGCCTGTTAGAATCGAAATAAATCAGCTCTAGTTTATGATTTTTTGAGTAATAAATCACAGTTTGTCGGTCAGTTGTAAGTAGACAAATCACGGGCGCTATGCGCTCGTGATTTGTCTATTGTACAACTGACCTCAAAACTGTGATTTATTAGTCAACAAATCATCTTTTTCTTAAACGTAACTATAAGTTTCATACATTTAACAAAAATCCATTCCTAAGGTTATTAAAAAGCAGCTATGTAAACATTGGCCAGCTCTTGTATGCGCTAACAATGTTCCCTTAAAAAGACGGTAAAAAGATGAATACAATTGCACAATTTTTTTTTCTACAATTAACATTTCGCTGACATTCCTATTAAGTCACAAAACTTAACTGACATTTAATCTCTTTCAGCCGATTAAGAAGCTATTTCTTTTGTGACCACTGAATTCAACTTTTAATCCAGGGTCAAATCATTGACCTTACAATAGCAAACTTTTAATCTGGGGTCAAAACATCGATATTCAATATGGCTGCCGCGCCGTGACGTCAAACCTCCGCATATGCAGTCCTTGGTGCCAAACCGCTGCCTATACTACTGGGGTATGGGAATATTTGGCAGATTTTTCTGCCATTTTTCAAAGGGAGATAATTCTTTGGGACTTCCTGTTCCATTTTCTGTAAGCTCTGTCCCACTGAAAAAGGGGTCTACTCTTAAAGGAAATAATTTGCTCCTCAGGAGCAAATTCCTTCCTTTAAGAGTTGACCCCTATTGACATGGGAGACAAAAATCTTTTGCAGGAGTTGCCTCCCTGGAAATTTCCCATTCCCCTTAAATTATTTTGCACAGTTTGTATGCTGTATCTTCAAACACCTCACTAATTAAAATGTTAATTGATGTCACAAACATTGTTTTTCTTGATCGCCTAACTGTAGTGAGGTGTTCACAATTATTTTAAAATTCTTGGAAAATTTTTCTGGTGACCTGCAAGTTCTGTATAATTCTGCCCGAGTGCAGTATCTGTGCTTTGACTTGAATGTTGGTTGTCACCCCTGCTGGGTATCATGTGACATTGTCTATTTACAGGCTACTACTTTGTGAGGGTGAGACAGAGCTCAATAAATCACAGGTTGACCAGTGGCTAGATTGGGAGAGTGCTTGTCTTTTTGTAAGTGGATACGCAGCAGTCACACTTCCCTGAGGGAAAGTCAAATCAACGTCGTTGCAACATCATGACGTTGCACAGACGTAGATGTGAGGTTGTATAAATGTCATTACTTGCACCAACGTTGATGTGATTTTGCAGTAAAATCATGACTATACATGCACATTGATCCAATGTCGCATTAACGTCAGTGCCTGTTGAGGAGTGGCTGATTTACCATTGCTCTTGAGTCCCTCAGGAAATTATATATCTCCAGATAACAAACATTTAGGGGCAATTTAACCAGATCTTCATTGTAAGCTGACCTGATGTGCCCCCCGCCCATAGGGGCTTGAAGAAATATATGGGCTGCATGATGCTTCCACGCAGAGCTAGATCCGACCTGCACAAGAGTACTTGTAAATCGCTTAGAGGATCTAAGCCTGCCCAGGCAAACCCTATTAGTTTCATTGGGTGGCAGGGCTTGAGATGTCATTTCATCTCAACGTCGGGTAAAAGTCCCACAAAATTGGAAGCAATGTCTCCAAAATGACCAATTCAGTGGTGACGGGGACGTTAAACCTCAAACAAAAGCTCAACTGAGCTGAAGGCATTCTGGTAATTATTACTGGCTATCCCAAGGCAGTACTTTTGTTGCTGTTTCATTTGTTTTATGTTTCGAAGGTCTTGGTGAGCTATTGTGACTGTGAGATAGCCGCCGTGCGCTGTGCGTCGTCCGTCTTGTGCTTAAATTTTTCCTTGTTCTGGAGGCCACAGTTTTGGGCCAATCTTCATCAACTTGGTCAGAATAATCATCATGACAATATCTCTGTCAAGTTCGAATTTGGGTCATGTTTCAAAAAGTAGGTCAGTAGGTCAAGTCATAGAAAAACCTTGTGAACACACTAGAGGCCAGAGTTTTGATTTGATCATCATCAAACTTGCTCAGAAAGATCATCCTGACAATATCTCGGTCAAGTTCCAATATGGGTCATGTCGGTTGAAAAAGTAGGTCAGTAGGTGAAGTCATAGAAAAACCTTGTTAACATTCTATGGGCCACATTTTTGGTCCACTATTATCATACTTGCTTAGAATTATGCTTAGATTACTAACAGCCCCTGTTGTGTAGTGGTTAGAGCTTAGGACTTTCAATGAAAGGGTTTTGAGTTCAAATCCCGCTCAAGGTACAATATTTTTTTTTAAAAGTTTTTTTATTATCCCCCGACCGAATAGGTTCGGGGGATATAGCGATCAGCCTGGTGTCCATCCGTCTGTAGATGCAACCTTGTGATGGCTTTAACTCCTATACCCTTTGAGATTCATTGATGGTTCTCGGCACAATTGTTCACAAGGCTGAGACGGCGTGTCATGCGCAAGAACCAGGACCCTGGATGCCATACTTTTTTAGTTATCTCCCCTTTCAATAAAATAGAATGACTACTTTGTGATGGCAATAACTCATACCCTTTGAGATAGATTGATGGTACCTGGCACAGTTGTTCACAAGGCTGAGACGGCGGGTCATGCACAAGAACCACAACTCTGGTTGCCATGGTTTTGGAGTTATCTCCCCTTCCAATAAAATAGAGTGACAACCTTGTGATGGCTCTAACTCCTATACCCTTTGAGATTCATTGATGATTCATGGCACAATTGTTCACAAGGCTGAGACGGCGTGTCATGCGCAAGAACCAGAACTCTGGATGCCATACTTTTTAGTTATCTCCCCTTTAGAATGACTACTTTGTGATGGCCACAAATCCAATACCCTTTGAGATATATTGATGGTACTTGGCACAGTTGTGCACAAGGCTAAGACGGTGTGGCATGCACAAGAACCACTACTCTGGTTACCATGGTTTTGGAGTTATCTCCCCTTCCAATAAAATAGAGTGACAACCTTGTGATGGCTCTAACTCCTATACCCTTTGAGATTCATTGATGATTCATGGCACAATTGTTCACAAGGCTGAGACGGCGTGTCATGCGCAAGAACCAGAACTCTGGATGCCATACTTTTTAGTTATCTCCCCTTTAGAATGACTACTTTGTGATGGCCACAAATCCAATACCCTTTGAGATATATTGATGGTACTTGGCACAGTTGTGCACAAGGCTAAGACGGTGTGGCATGCACAAGAACCACTACTCTGGTTACCATGGTTTTGGAGTTATCTTTCCTTCAAATAAAATAGAGTGACAACCTTGTGATGGCCATAATTCCAATACCCTTTAAGATATATTGATGAGACCTGGCACATTTGTTCACAAGGCCGAGACGGTGTGTCATGCACAAGAACCACAACTCTGGGTGCCATGGTTTTTTTAGTTATCTCCCCTACAATAATATAGAATCACTACCTTGTGATGGCCACATCTCCAACACTATTTGAGATTGGTGATGATACTTGGTACAGTTGTACATGAGGTTAAGAGCCGGCCTCAGTGGCTCAGTCGGATGCGCGTCTGACTGGTGATCAGGAGGACGCGGGTTCGACTCCCGCCGGGGTCGGCAACATTCTTTCGTGGAGATTGATCATGAAATCTTTTCTACGGTCATTCTCTCTCTTCCGCTGATTCAAGAAGGGCAGTTGTCAGTTTCTGGCGAAAGAATGTGCACTGTACTGGTTAACCGCTTACGTATAAGCCTGCCCAGGAAAGTGTTGATAGGTAAACTGACCGGCTCAAAAATGACCTAAATAGTGTTGACTGGGCCGTAAAACTCCAATACAAACAAACAAACAAACATGAGGTTAAGCAGGTGTGTCACGTGCAAGAACCACAATTCTGGGTGCCTTGGTTTTTAGCTCACCTGTCACGTAGTGACGAGGTGAGCTTTTGGAATCACTTTTTGTCCGTCGTCCGTTGTGCGTGCGTGCGTGCGTCCGTGCGTGAGTGTGTGCGTAAACTTTTTCTTCAAACGACATCTCCTCCTAAACCACTGATCGGATTTTGACCAAACTTCACAGGAATGATCCTTAGGTGGTCCCCTTTCAAAGTTGTTAAAATGGTTCCGGTCCATTGCACATCTAGGTAGCAGGTGCTAAAAATAGATTTTTTTCTGAAAATTTTAAAAATCTTCTCTGAAACCGCAAGGCCAAGTCTTTGATATTTGGTATGAAGCTTCATCTAATGGACCTCTACCAAGATTGTTCAAATTATTGCCCTGGGGCCAAAAGTGCCCCCGCCCCGGGGGCCTTTTGGTTTTACATAGGCTTATATAGGGAAAATCTTTAAAAATCTTCTTCTCTGAAACCGCAAAGCCCAGGTCTTTGATATTTGGTGTGAAGCCTCATCTAGTGGACCTCTATGAAGATTGTTCATATTATAGCCCTAGGGCCAAAAATGCCTCCCGCCCCGGGACCTTTTGTTTTTTCATAGGCTAAAGGGAAAATATTTAAAAATCTTCTTCTCTGAAACCACTAGGCCCAGGTCTTTGATATTTGGTATGAAGCTTCATCTTGTGGACCTCTACCAATATTGTTCAAATTATAGCCCTGGGGCCAAAAATGCCCCGGCCCTGGGGCCCTTTGGTTTTACATAGACTTATATAGGGAAAATTTAAAAATCTTCTCCTTTGAAACCGCAAGGCCAAGATCTTTGAAATTTGTTATGAAGCTTCATCTAGTGGACCTCTACCAAGATTGTTCAAATTATAGCCCTGGGGCCAAAAATGCCCCCGACCCGGGGCCCTTTGGTTTTATATAGACTTATATAGGGCAAATCTTAAAAAATCATCTTCTCTGAAATGCAAGGCCAAGTTCTTTGATATTTGGTGTGAAGCTTCATCTAGTGGACCTCTATCAAGATTGTTCAAATTATAGGCCTAGTGTGAACAATGCCCCCGCCACAGGGGCCTTTGGTTTTACATAGGCTAATGTGGGGAAACTCTTTAAAAATCTTCTTCTCTGAAGCCGCATGGCTCAGGTCTTTGATATTTGGTGTGAAGCTTCATCTAGTGGACCTTTACCAAGATTGTTCAAATCATAGCCCTGGGGCCAAAAATGCCCCCACCCCGGGGGCCTTTGGTTTTACATAGACTTATATAGGGAAAATCTTTAAAAATCTTCTTCTCTGAAACCTCAAGGCCCAGTATTTTGATATTAGGTGTGAAACTTCATCTAGTGGACCTCTATCAAGATTGAACAAATTATAGGCCTAGGGCGAAAAATGCCCCCACCTGCAGGCCCTTTGGTTTTACATAGCCCTAGGAAATAGAAGTCAAGGCAATGACTTTGAAAATCTTCTTGTCTGAAAGCAGAAGGCCAAGGTCTTTGATATTTGGTATGAAGCTTTGTCTTGTGGATTTCTACCAAGATGGTATAAATTATTGCCCTGGGGGCAAAAATTGCCCGACCCGAGAACCCCAAGGTTTATAAAGACTTATATAAGGAAAACGTTTAAAAATCTTGTCTGAAACCAGAAGTCTCCATTCTTTGATATTTGGTATGAAGCTTCACCTTTTAGACCACTACCAAGATTAATCATATTATAGCCCAGGGCCAATAATGGCTCTCCCAGGGACCCACTTGATACCCTGTGGATCAGGTGAGCGATCCAGGGCCATCATGGCCCTCTTGTTTAATTATCTCCCCTGACAGTATAACTTGTGATGGCCAGAACTCCAATACCCTTTGAGATATATTGATGGTACTTGGCACAATTGTATACAATGTTGAGATGGCGCTTCATGCTTAAGAACCACAACTCTGGGTGCTATGATATTTGAGTTATCTCCCCTTCCAATATAACAGTATGACAACCTTGTGATCATCGTACCTCCAATACCCTTTGAGACATTTTGGTGGTACTTGATGCAGATGTACATGAGGTTAAGCAGGTGTGTCATGCTCAAGAATTACAACTCTGAGTGCTCTGGTTTTTAGCTCACCTGTCACGTAATGACAAGGTGAGCTTTTGTGATCACTTTTTGTCCGTCGTGCGTGCGTGCGTCCGTGCGTGCGTCCGTGCGTCCGTAAACAATTTCAAATAAGTATATCTCTAATACCCCATGGTCAATCTTGATCAAATTTCATGAGAAGCATCATCAGGTAGGGGGAAAGGCTGCATAAAGTTTTTGGGCTGATCAGATTGGAATTCTGGTTGCCATGGCAACATATAGCTCCCATAGACTTACAATGGGAAAAAATTAAAATATCTTCTTCTCTGAAACCACAGGGCCCAGAGCTTAGATATTTAGCATGTATTAATGGCCAGTTGTCACCTACATAATTCCTGCCATTCATGCCCCTGGGGTCCAAATTGGCCACGCCCCGGGGCCCCTTCGCTCCCATAGACTCATAATGGAACAAAAATCTTCAAAAATCTTCTTCTCGGAAACCACAGGGTCCAGAGCTTAGATATTTAGCATGTAGCAATGGCAAGTGGTCACGTACATAATTCCTGCCAAACATGCCCCTGGGGTCCAAACGGGCCACACCCCGGGGCCCTTTAGCTCCTATAGACTCATAATGGAAAAAAGCTTCAAAAATCTTCTTCTCTGAAACCACCGGGCCCAGAGCTGAGATATTTGGCATGTAGCAACGGAAAGTGGTCACCTACATAATTCCTGCCAATCATGCCCCTGGGGTCCAAATTGGCCACACCCCGGGGCCCCTTAGCTCCCAAAGACTCATAATGAAAAAAAAGCTTCAAAAATCTTCTTCTCTGAAACCACAAGGCCCAGGGCTTAGATATTTAGCATGTAGCAACAGCCAGTGGTCACCTACATAATTCCTGCCAATCATGCCCCTGGGTTCCAAATGAGCGACGCCCCGGGGCCCCTTTGCTCCCATAGACTCATAATGGAACAAAAAGCTTCAAAAATCTTCTTCTCAGAAACCAGAGGGCGCAGAGCTTAGAGATTTAGCAGGTAGCAACGGCAAGTGGTTACCTATATAATTCCTGCCAATCATGCCCCTGGGGTCCAAATGGGCCACGCCCCGCTGCCCTTTAGCTCCTATAGACTCATAATGGGAAAAAGCTTCAAAAATCTTCTTCTCTGAAACCACACGGCCCAGAGCTGAGGTATTTGGCATGTAGCAACGGCAAGTGGTCACCTACATAAATCCTGCCAATCATGCCCCTAGGTCAAAATGGGCCATGCCCCGGGGCCCCTTAGCTCACATAGACTCATAATGGAAAAAAAAAGCTTCAAAAATCTTCTTCTCAGAAACCACAGGGCCCAGAGCTTAGATATTTAGCAGGTAGCAACGGCAAGTAGTCACCTACATAGTTCCTGCCAATCATGCCCCTGGGGTCCAAACAGACCACGCCCCGGGGCCCTTTAGCTCCTATAGACTCATAATGGAAAATAGCTTCAAAAATCTTCTTCTCTGAAACCACGGGGCCCAGAGCTGACATATTTGGCATGTAGCAACGGCAAGTGGTCACCTACATAAATCATGCCCCTGGGGTCTAAACGGGCCACCCCGGGGCCCTTTAGCTCCTATAGACTCATAATGGTAAAAAGCTTCAAAACTCTTCTTCTCTGAAACCACAGGGCCCAGAGCTGAGGTATTTGGCATATAGCAACGGCAAGTGGTCACCTACATAAATCCTGCCAATCATGCCCCTAGGGTCCAAATGGGCCACGCCCCGGGGCCCTTAGCTCACATAGACTGATAATTGAAAAAAAAAAGCTTCAAAATCTTCTTCTCTGAAACCACAGGGCCCTGAGTTTAGATATTTAGCATGCAGCAACGGCAAGTGGTCACCTACATAATTGCTGCCAATCATGCCCCTGGGGTCCAAATGGGCCACGCGCCGGGGCCCCTTTGCTCCCATAGACTCATATTTAAAAAAATCTTAAAAAACCTTCTTCTCTGAAACCACAGCACCCAGAGCTTAGATATTTAGCGTGTAGCTACGGCAAGTGGTCACCTACATAATTCCTGCCAATCATGCCCCTGGGGTCCAAAAGGGCCACGCCCCGGGGCTCCTGAGCTCCCAAAGACTCATAATGAAAAAAAAAGCTTCAAAAATCATCTTCTCTGAAACCACAGGGCCCAGAGCTTAGATATTTACCATGTAGCAATGACAAGTGGTCACCTACATAAATCCTGCCAATCATGCCCCTGGGGTCCAAATGGGCCACACCCTGGGACACCCTTTGCCTCCATAGACTCATAATGAAAAAAAAAAAAAAACTTCAAAAATCTTCTTCTCTGAAACGACAGAGCTTAGATATTTAGCATGTAGCAACGGCAAAAGGTCACCTACATATTTCCTGCTAATCATGCCCCTGGGGTCCATATGGGCCACGCCCCGGGGCCCCTTAGCTCCCATAGACTCATAATGGAAAAAAGCTTCAAAAATCTTCTTCTAAAAAACTGTGAAGCACAGAACTTAGATATTTAGTATCTAGCAACATAAAATAGCCATCTACGTAAATCTTGCTAACCCTGCCCCTGGGGTCAAAATTGGCCACGCCCGAGCTCATCACCTCCAATAGACTTATAATGGAAAAAAAACTTAAAAAATCTTCTTCTATGAAACCATAAGGCCCAGAGCTTAGATTTTTAGTATGTAGCAACGTCAAGTGGCCACCTACATAAATCCTTCCAGTTATGCCCCTGGGATCCAAATTGGCCCCACCCCAGGGTTCTTTAGCTTCCATAGACTTACATTTGGAGAAACTTCAAAAATCTTCTTCTCTGAAACCACAGAGCCCTTATAATGAAAAAAAAAAACAAAAAAAACAACTTAAAATGGGGAAAAAAAATCTTCAAAAATCTTCTTCTCTGAAACCATAAGTCCCAGAGCTTAGGTATTTAGCATGTAGCAATGTCGAGTGGTCGCCTACATGAATCCTGCCAATCATGCCCCTGGGGTCCAAATCCTGTGGCCCCTTAACTCCAACAACCTTATAATGGAAAAAGCTTCTTACATCTTCTTTGAAACGATGAAGTACCGACCTTAGATATTTAGTATATAGCAACACAAAATGGTCGCCTACATAAATCCTGCCAACCGTGCCCTTTGGGGCAAAATTGGCCAAGCCCCAGGGCTCATTAGCTTCTATAGCCTTATACTGGAAAAAACTAAAAAAAATCTTTTCTCCAAAACCATAAGGCACAGATTTTGCTTGATTTGAGGTTTTACATCCCCGACAACACTGTATAGGTCATTTTGGAGATGTCTCTTCCAATTTTGTGGGACTTTTACCAGACATTGAGATGAAATTACATCTCAAGCCCTGTCGCCCAATGAAACCAGTAGGGTTTATAAGCATGGACACCGCTTTGCCTGAGCTTAGATATTTAGTATGCAGCAATGTCAAGTGGTGTCCTACACTAATGATTTTCTTGTACACAGGTGAGTGATATAGGGCCATTGGGCCCTCTTGTTTAGTTATCTCCCCTGGCAATATAACCTTGTGATGGCCATAACTCAAACACCCTTTGAGATATATTGAAGGAACTTGGCACAATTGTATACAAGGTACAGAAGGGATGTCATGTGCAAGAACCACAACTGTTGGTGCTGTGGTATTTGAGTTATCTACCCTTCCAATATAACAGTATGACCAGCTTGTGATCACCATATCTCCAATACCTTTTGAGACATATTGATGGTACTTTGTACAGAAATGCATGAGCTTAAGCAGGCATGTAACAAGTACCACATTTCTGAGTGCACTGGTTTTTTAGTTATCTCCCCTGACAGTATAATCTTGTGATGGTCATAACTGCAATACTTTTGTGATATATTGCTGGTTTAATTCTGGTGCACTTTCTATTGGTGAACAATCTTCTGAAGGCCATATTGGCTTTTGGTCGGGGGATTTGCCATCTCTTTCGATGGCTATTTTTTTTTAAACGCAAAAACAGTCAATATACCCCAGCACAACAAAGACAAAGTTGTTAGGATGGTGGGGATATTGCATTTGTTACATACATACATACATACATACATACATACACTTATGCATGCATGCACAGACACATCCTTACATGCACACACTCAGGCATACATGTGCAAATACATGCATTCCCACATTCATGCTTGCATGCACACAAATGCTGCATGCATAAATGCACACTCAGGCATGCATGTGCCCCGCCCATAGGGGTTTGAAGAAATATATGGGCTGCATGATGCTTCCACGCAGAGCTGAATCTGGCCCGCACACTAGTACTAGTAAACCGCTTAGAGGATCTAAGCCTGTCCAGGAACCGCGGTGCGAGGTGGACCGTCCATGATAATAAACCCTATTGGTTTCATTGGGCGGCAAGGCTTGAGATGTCATTTCATCTCAGTGTCGGGTAAAAGTCCCACAAAATTGGAAGCAACGTCTCCGAAATGACCTTTACAGTGTTGATGGGGATGTTAAACCTCAAATCAAACAAACAAATCATACATGCATTCATACACTCATGCATGTATGCATGCACACACACATGTGCATCACACATGCATGCATTCAAGCATGTGTGCATGCATGGACATACACATGCATGCACACATGCACTCACACATGCCTGCATACATGCATGTAGACATGCATGTACACACACACACACACTCATGCATACATGCATGCACATGTCTATCACTCATGCATGCATGCAAGCGAACACACATGCATGCACACATGCATACTAGCATGCACACATGCATTCACACATGCAAACATGCATTCATGCATGCACATGTGTATCACACACGTAGACATGCATGCTTGAATGCACACACCTGACCCAGGAACCACTCCCCTACCATTTCACTTGTGCAATAAGGATCAGATGAGCGATCCAGGGTCATCATGACCCTCTTGTCAAAAAAATTCGTCCTTAATAATAGTGATGTAAGGGCGGCTGGCGTAGGGCAGGCGTCGTCCAAGGTTAACCTTGATTAACCTTTTTTCAAAGTAATATATTACCTTTATTCTTCAATGGATTGCTTTCATATTATGACTATTGCTTCATTGATAGGACTACTTTCATATGCAATCCATTAATGGCTCCAAGGACCAAAGTTTTGTTGAAAATTACCATCTTCCGAACTTAAAGTGAATGACTACCTTTATTTTTTCTCAGATCCATTTTACAATAACACCATTGAGGAATGATAAAATCATAATTTCCTTAACTGTTTCTCTCATTAACTGTAATGGTTCATAAAGGTTGTTTATAGGGTGTCAGACATTTTTGCAGATTCTATCTCCTGCAGTGACCTTTTCTTCATTAATTAATGCCTATCAGTATAATTTGACCAATCGTTATGTTAACACGCCTCAACAATTTTAGGTAATATTTCATGGCATTTCACATGGTATTTGTTATATTTTTTCTTAACCCTTTTTGTACCAAATGGAATATTCCTCCTTATATAAACCAGGAGTCCATTTCAAAATTTAGGGCTGTCAGGTTGTGTTTCCCTCAAAAGTTATTAGGAAAATGGCTGAACATTTTGCTAACAGTGCAAGACCTGATCAGATGCCGATTTCTGCAGTGTCTGATCTGGGCCTGCATTGTTTGCCAGAGTACCTGTTTTAGAGTTTCTGATACTAAATGGGTTAATTCAGTTTGAAGCATAGATTGTGGGTACTCAATTAGGCGATTCCTTTCAGTACCCATAATTTATGTTTTCATTTTCACATAAAGTCCTTGATTTTATGCAGACCGTGTACAGGTGTAGGAACTGTTAATACAAGGTCTGGAATACAAAGTGATTAACTGTAGATCAGACAAGGATTACAGAAAACAATTGTTTTAGAGGAAATTTAAGGTAGATCAGGTTTTTTTTTGTTGGAATTGATGTTTAACATTCCAATCACAACTATTTAGGGCATTTTGGAGATGCTGCTTCCAATTTTGTGGGACTTATACCCGACATTGAGATGAATGCCACCCAATGAAACCAATAGCACCAAACTCAGGAAAACTGTCTTTAAAAGGCTTTATTTTCATCCAAAGACATAATGAAGCCTGTATGTAAGATCCTGAACTGACAGCCCACTTAAGGATTTTTGAGAATGCAACCTGATTAGAGAGCCTCATTACTTCTCCTTTAGTAGCTACATAGAGAGAAATAGCGCTTCAATGGGCTCCATGAGGTCAGGATTTTAGCAAACAAGTAGAATGCTGGGAAACATTTGGATTACCTAGGGGAAAATATGGCTGCTGCCAAAAGGCTTCACTGAAACCATAAAATTTGGATTTAATTACCTTAGCAGATTTCAATTGGCAATAAAAATCAGAGATTAATCATTTTAGTATTTTTTTCTTGCAAATGAAGTAATTTTATTATAAAGGTGGTCATTCACTTTAAGTTTATTTTAGAAGTTTTACTGTGTATTACCTCCCTTACTTCCCTTGCAAGCTTGACAGTGTAGTTGATAGAGTGCTTGACTCTGAACCAGATGGTCCTGGGTTCAATTCCAGCTGGAGGAATGTTTTGTTTTGTTTTGTTTTTTCTTAAAAACACATAAACATTATTATTACTTGCAAGGTAGTAAAATTTCTTCTTATTTTTTGGCAAATGTATACATTTTTTCGTAGGGTACTTTTTGGTTCTCTTTCAATTGCTGTAGCCTGTGTAACTCTTTTACATAAGAAATTGGCTTTTGGACAGGATTTTGGAGGGTATGAACTCATGCACACATGTAAGCATGCCTACATGCACGCATGCTCACACTCAGGCATGCATGCACATACACATGCATGCACACACACACACACTTGCCTGCACACATGCATGCACACACATACATGCATGCATGCACTCACACAAGTTATGCATGCACTCATGCATACATGTATGCATGCACACATACATACATGCATGCATGCTCACACTCATGCATGCATGCATGCATGCACATACATGCATGCACACACATGCATGCATACATGTATGCACATGCATACATGCATGCACACTGTGTGCACTCAAACATGCATGCAAGCATTTGTGCATGCTTTCTCAAACAAACACATGCATGCATGCATACAGACATGCATGCATACCTGAACTCATGCATGCATACACATACACATGCATGCACTCACGCATGCATGCATGCAGGCACCCACTCACACAAATAATTGGTATAACAAATTGTTATTATACCCCCGGCATACGAAGTACGTAAGGGGGTATATAGTTTTCGTCTTTCTGTCCATTTGTCCGTTTGTTTGTTCATTCGTTCGTACGTTCGTCAACCTTTACGTCAAAGTTTCGCGTTAAACCTTTTTGATTGCTCATATCTATGTAACCATAGGTTGGATTCTCTTCATATTTGGTACAGGATATCTCTATAGCACTACCTTTCATATGAAATATCTAAGCCCCTGGGTCAAGCCCCTGGGTGGGTTGTCTGTCTGTCCGTCTGTCTGTTCATCTACTTTTACTTCAAAGTTTTGTGTTTAACCTTTTTCATTGCTGATATCTCTGTAACCACACGTTAGATTCTCTTCATGTTTGGTAAAGGATATCTCTATAGCATTACCTTTCATATGGAGTATCTAAGCCTCTGGGTCAAGCCCCTGGGTGGGCTGTCTATCTGTCTGTTCATCTACTTTTACGTCAAAGTTTTGTGTTAAACCTTTTTCATGGCTGATATCTCTGTAACCACATGTTAGATTCTCTTCATGTTTGATAAATGATTTCATGATGCATGTCCCTTCCCCCACCCACGAAGGTCACGGACTTAGAAATTTTACATTTGGATAAAGTTTTATGTCAAAGTTTATAGATGCCTGTATGTTCTATTTGATGCCCTCACTCCCTTGGTCCATTTAGGAATTTTATGTTTGGTTTAGCTTTTACAAGCAAATTTATAGATTCTTATAGCTTCTTGACTTCATTCATATTACATACAAGCTCGAGAGATATATTAGAGGGTGACGCTGGTCGTGGGTATACGTGACCCACTGGTCGCTTTCTCTAGTCTCAAGCAATATCGACTTTAAGGGTCCTGAGCTCATGGTCAACGTCACTGTCTATTATTAGAAAACCTTTGTCAGTGCTGTAGGCTTCACATAAATGTTGGGTATGAATTGCTGCAGTCTGTTGAACTCTTTTACAAAACAAAATGTCATTTTTGGAAAAAAAAACACTGCATAATTGAAATTTTATTTGGATAACTTGTTCAACTTTGGTCCCTATAGGCGAGCTATGTTGCCTTCTGCCAACTCTTGCTACATCTGCAGGTTGCAGCTTTGCTGATGTCAAAACTGTACTGAAAAGCCCGTCCATAATGCCTTTAGGCATTTTTCTTGTCTCTGTTAAGATGTGTTTGTCCATCTTTCCCTTTGATGTTTGGGATAGCCTTTTTGTTCTGATTTAGTAAGTCCCTGAAGTATCTTTACTCATGTAATTTCTGTTGCATAACATATTCCTAAATGGCCATAATTGCATCTCACATTTCTTCCAGCAAAAGATTTTTGAACAAAAAGTGTATTAAGCTATAAATGCATTTCTTGACTGAATGTTACAAATAACCTGGCTCTAATTAAATAATCGTGGTACTTTTATGCAAACAGTGCCACCTCGATGATTATTTCTCCTATACAGATGACTTGCTTTGAAATACATGTATTTGTAATTCTTTGTGTTTTTCAGCCAACTGTGTTCCTATTTTTGCTTGGCTGTATAGGACATGGTAAGGTAGATGAGACATTACTGCAGGGAACCAAGCACTTCCTCTCACACCTAGATAAAGAACTGAAAGGAAAACAGAAACTGTGTGGGGTAAGAAAACCAATCTGATTAAATCCAATCTTGTCGCAGCTTTATCTGACAGTGACCTTTGATTTCAACCAATTGTTGACCAGCTTCCAAAATTCTGGAAGTAAATATTTTGTTTGGATTTACTTGGTCATTTACTAACTATAAATATCATCGGTCTTAGCAATGGTAGATAATAAATATGGTGGCTTCTGTCAAAACACCCATCAAAATATATCTACTGCATGATATTTGTATTATATGCGGGCTGTCTTTCACACAGATTGATAGCTCATTGCAAATGCATTCGGAGTCGAATTCAGTTTTGCCAAGGGTTAAAACAGTGTTTGCCAAAAAAAATGCTAACACTTTGTTGAAAAGACTAAACACAGAAGCTGAGCTTTCAAGATGGAAGAATGACCGGCATATTATGTACTTAAAGAGATCATATGAAATTGTGTGTGCTCCAGATGGTTCATCTTTTCATCAACTGACAAGAGTATAAGCCTATTGTATCTCCTCCTTTTCTTGAAAGACTCCCATCCTAAGTTTTTAGCTCACCTGAGCCGAAGGCTCATGTGAGTTATTAGTATACCACGAGCCGTCGTCCGTCGTCGTCCGTCGTCCACACTTTCAAAGAAGTATATCTCCGGAACCAGTGGGCCAATCTTGATCAAATTTCATGTGAAGCATTATCAGGTAGGGGGAAAGGCTGCATACTGCTTTCGGGCAGATCGGATTGGAACTCTGGTTGCCATGGCAACAAATAGCTCCCATAGACTTAACATAGGAAAAAGTTTGTCATCACTCTAGCTCCGTCAATTTTTTTTCTGATTGTCTTCATTCTTGCAGATAACGAGGACAGGCATGAAATCTCGATCAAGTTCGATTTTGGGCTGAATCGGATTATTCACTCAGGAGTTACGTGCCCTTGAGCGTTGAAAAAATTGCCTATTGACTTAACATGGGGAGAATGTTGTCATCACCGTAGCTGCTTCAATTATTTTCAGATTGGCTTTATTCTTGCAGATAACCAGCACAGCCATGAAATCTCGGTCAAGTTCGATGACTGGCAGAATCGGATCATTCACTTAGGAGTTACCTGCCCTTGTGTGTTTTTGCATTAGGGTTAATGGGAATTAGGAAAAAGCTTGTCATCACTCTAGCTCCGTCAATTTTTTTCTGATCGACTTCATTCTTGCAGATAACGAGGACAGCCATGAAATCTCGATCAAGTTCGATTTTGGGCTGAATCGGATTATTCACTCAGGAGTTACGTGCCCTTGAGCGTTGAAAAAATTGCCTATTGACTTTACATGGGGAGAATGTTGTCATTACCGTAGCTGCTTCAATTATTTTCAGATTGGCTTTATTCTTGCAGATAACCAGCACAGCCATGAAATCTGGGTCAAGTTCTATAACTGGCAGAATCGGATCATTCACTTAGGAGTTACCTGCCCTTGTGTGTTTTTGCATTAGGGTTAATGGGAATTTCAAAAATGTATATCTTAAAGACTACTTGGCCAACTTTGATCAAATTTCATGTGTCGCATTATTGGGCAAGTGGAGTGAGTGAGTGTTCGAGTTTTACGTCCCACCAACAGCTAAGGTCATACGGAGACGGGACCTCGATTTAAAGACTCATCCGAAAGTCTGGAGAAGCCCGGGATCGATCCTGCGACCCCTGGTTTACAAGGCGAGTAGCGTAACCACTACACCACGGAGGCTTCTTTGGGCAAGTGGAAAGGCTTCATTAAGTTTTCAGGCAGATCTGAGTGGAACTCTGGTTGCCATGGCAACATCTAGCTCCCATAGACTTCACATAGGAAAAAGCTTGTCATCACTCTAGCTCCGTCAATTTTTTTCTGATCGACCTTATTCTTGCAGATAACCAGTACAGGCATAAAATCTCGGTCAAGTTCGATTTTTGGCCGAATCAGATAATTCACTCAAGAGTTACGTCCCATTGAGCGCCCGAAAAATTGCCTATCGACTTAACATGGGGAAAATGTTGTCATCACTGTAGCTGCTTCAATTTTGTTCGGATTGGCTTCATTCTTACAGATAACCAGCACAGCCATGAAATCTCGGTCAAGTTCGATAATTGGCAGAATTGGATCATACACTTAGGAGTTACCTGCCCTTGTGCATTTTTGCATAAGGGTTAATGTGAATTTCAAAAATGTATATCTTGAAGACTACTTGGCCGACTTAGATAAAATTTCATGTGTAGCATTATAGGGCAAGTGGAAAGACTGCATAAGGTTTTCATGACAACGGGCTTTCTTGGCTTATTAGCTCACCTGAGCCGAAGGCTCATGTGAGGTATTAGTATACCACGAGCCGGCGTTCGTCGTCCGTCGTCCACACTTTCAACGAAGTATATCTCTGGAACCAGTGGGCCGGCCTTGATCAAATTTCCTATGAACCATCATCAGGTAGGGGGAAAGGCTGTATTAGGTTTTCGTGCAGATCGGATGAGAACTCTGGTTGCCACAGCAACAAAGAGCTCCCTTAGGCTTAACATAGGAAAAAGCTTGTCATCACTCTAGCTCCGTCAATTTTTTTCTGATAGACTTCATTCTTGCAGATAACGAGGACAGGCATGAAATCTCGATCAAGTTCGATTTTGGGCTGAATCGGATTATTCACTCAGGAGTTACGTGCCCTTGAGCGTTCTTAACATAGGAAAAAGCTTGTCATCACTCTAGCTCCGTCAATTTTTTTCTGATCGACTTCATTCTTGCAGATAACGAGGACAGGCATGAAATCTCGATCAAGTTCGATTTTGGGCTGAATCGGATTATTCACTCAGGAGTTACGTGCCCTTGAGCGTTGAAAAAATTGCCTATTGACTTAACATGGGGAGAATGTTGTCATCACCGTAGCTGCTTCAATTATTTTCAGATTGGCTTTATTCTTGCAGATAACCAGCACAGCTCGGTCAAGTTCGATAACTGGCAGAATCGGATCATTCACTTAGGAGTTACCTGCCCTTGTGTGTTTTTGCATTAGGGTTAATGGGAATTTCAAAAATGTATATCTTAAAGACTACTTGGCCAACTTTGATCAAATTTCATGTGTCGCATTATTGGGCAAGTGGAAAGGCTTCATTAGGTTTTCAGGCAGATCTGAGTGGAACTCTGGTTGCCATGGCAACATCTAGCTCCCATAGACTTCACATAGGAAAAAGCTTGTCATCACTCTAGCTCCGTCAATTTTTTTCTGATCGACTTCATTCTTGCAGATAACCAGTACAGGCATAAAATCTCGGTCAAGTTCGATTTTGGGCCGAATCGGATTATTTGCCTTGGAGTTACCTGCCCTTGAGCATAAAAAAATACGTTGTGACCACGATAGCAACTTTATTTTTATTCAGATCAGCTTCAAACTTGCAGGTAACGTGGACAGGCATAAAATCTCAGTTAAGTTCGAATCGGAATATTGACCTCGGAGTTACATGACTTGAGCGACAAAAAATTTGCCCATAGACTTTACATAGGGAAAATGTTGCGACTACGATAGCGACTTGAATTTTTTTCAGATCAGCTTCAAACTTGCAGGTAACGAGAACAGACATAAAATCTCGGTTAAGTTCGATTTTGGGCCGAATCGGATTATTTGCCTTGGAGTTACCTGCCCTTGAGCATAAAAAAATATGTTGTGACCACGATAGCAACTTTATTTTTATTCATATCAGCTTCAAACTTGCAGGTAACGAGGACAGGCATAAAATCTCGGTTAAGTTCAATTTTGGGCCGAATCGGAATATTGACCTCGGAGTTACATGACTTGAGCGACAAAAAATTTGCCCATAGACTTAATTAGGGAAAATGTTGCGACTACGATAGCGACTTGAATTTTTTTCAGATCAGCTTCAAACTTGCAGGTAACGAGGACAGACATAAAATCTCGGTTAAGTTCGATTTTGGGCCGAATCGGAATATTTGCCTTGGAGTTACCTGCCCTTGAGCATAAAAAAATACGTTGTGACCACGATAGCAACTTTATTTTTATTCATATCAGCTTCAAACTTGCAGGTAACGAGGACAGGCATAAAATCTCGGTTAAGTTCGATTTTGGGCCGAATCGGAATATTGACCTCGGAGTTACGTGACCTTGAGAGACAAAAAAATTTGCCCATAGACTTAACGTAGGGAAAATGTTGTGACAGAAATAGCGACTTGAATTTTTAGCTCACCTGAGCCAAAGGCTTCAGTGAGCTGATAGTATACCAAGGCTCCGGAGTCCGTCGTCTGTCGTCCGTCCATCCGTCGTCCACACTTTCAATGAAGCATATCTCAGAAGGCAGTCGACCAATCTTGTTTAAATTTTATGTGTAGCACCATTGGGCAAGGGGAAAGGCTGCATTAGGTTTTGGAGCTAGTCTGGTTCATTTGTTCCTTCATTCTTCTTTCTCTCCATATAGAGATAATAGACCAATGTTAAATTTTTAATCAAAGATTTCTCAGGAACTATAAAAGCTAGAAGCATCAAATTTGGTATTCAATAGAATAATGATGACTTATTTTGTGTAAGAGACATTGGGCTTTCTCAGCTTATTTGTTCATCTGTTCTTTCATTCTTCTTTCTCTCCATTTTGACCAATGTTAAATTTTCGTCAAAGATTTCTCAGGAACTATAGAAGCTAGAAGTCTCAAACTTGGAATGCAATGCAATAATGATGACTTATATCCTGTAAGGGTCAATGGGCTGGATTCTATTAGCAGATTTAGTAGTCAAGTCTGTGAATTGTTAAAACTTAAGTTCCTCAGGTGAGCGGTTTAGGCTCATTGAGCCTCTTGTTCAGTATAAAGCTAGAAGCATCAAATTTGGTATTCAATAGAATAATGATGACTTATTTTGTGTAAGAGACATTGGGCTTTCTCAGCTTATTTGTTCATATGTTCTTTCATTCTTCTTTCTCTCCATTTTGACCAATGTTAAATTTTCGTCAAAGATTTCTCAGGAACTATAGAAGCTAGAAGTCTCAAACTTGGAATGCAATGCAATAATGATGACTTATATCCTGTAAGGGTCAATGGGCTGGATTCTATTAGCAGATTTAGTAGTCAAGTCTGTGAATTGTTAAAACTTAAGTTCCTCAGGTGAGCGGTTTAGGCTCATTGAGCCTCTTGTTCAGTATTCCAGTCATATTTCCAGTTTCAAAGTTCTATCTCGTAACAAATCTAGCTGCCCTGTTCTGAACTTTTTCAATCTCCTTCTGAAGGACTATTCCATGGGGGTCCTAAACACAGCTACCATATTCCAAGATGGGGCAAATGAGTCCCTTATATGCTGCTTCTTTAACATCTTTGGGGCATTGATAAAGATTTCGCCTCAAGAAGTCAAGTGTTCTATTAGCCCTAGTACACATGTTGCTAACATGAGTATTCCATCTACCCTTATATGCACCCTTTTAAATCAAACGGAAAAATCGACAATGAACACTTCTATGAAGGTTATGCTGTTTCTGCCATTCAGTCCTGACTTGTAGTATGTCACACATTGCGCTCATGAACTAGTTGCATGAATAAAGGTGTTTACAGCAACCATAAACACAAATGGTTGTTTTCCCGTTTGGGCACATTTGTACTTACAATGTCATCGTATGTAACAATGAGTGAGTGAGTGTTTGAGTTTTACGTCCCACCAACAGCTAAGGTCATATGGAGATGGGACCTCAGTTTAAAGACTCATCCGAAAGTCTGGAGAAGCCCGAGATTGATCCTGCGAACCCTGGTTTACAAGGCGAATGTGTAACAATGACCTTGCGGCATATAAGCCATTAGACACAAGAGCTTTGTTAATCTCAAACAGTGAAGGTCTTGAAGAGAAGGCTTGTGGGTGAAGGCTGGTTGCATGGGCGATTAATACTTTGAAATGGCGAATGAATGAGGTAAGACTTTATTAAAGATGTCATTTTTAATCATGTGTCAGTCATGCGTTCCGTGTAAACGATCTGTCATTTTCTTAAACATTTTTCACAAAAACACAACACGCTTCAGTGTACATGTTTAAGCGTGAAAGCTCTTGGGTGTGTTATTGTAATGCTATGCAAATAGAGTCAACCCCTGTGCAGCTTATACACCCCTACAGTACTTACATGATTTTTTTAATGAGGTTTAACGTCCCCGTCAACACCATATAGGTCATTTTGGAGACGTTGCTTCTGATTTTGTGGGACTTTTACCCGCCATTGAGATGAAATGACATCTCAAGCCCTGCCATCCATTGAAACCAATAGGGTTTACATGCATGGATGGTCCGACTCGCACAAATTTGCCTGGGCAGGCTAAGACTTTCTAAGTGGTTTAGCAGCAGGGAGGGTGAATACACTTTTTGTTTCAGCCATGAAAGCCCCATTCAGCCCATTAAGGCTGCCACCTCATTTTGACCAAAAAAAAATCCTTATTTTGGGCAAATTAAGCCCCTCAACTCAATTTCTATGCCAAGAAAAGTGATCCTTGTGGTGGGATCCACCACTTTTTTCCAATTGATATGAAATCCTAATTTTCTGAGTAATGAAATGAGCATATTCATTGCATTCAAACAGTCCTGAAAGGTATCAGCTTTTATAAAAAAATCGTCGAGGTACACGACAGTTGCTGTTAATCCACGTCTGATAAGCATACGCCTCACCGCCTGAGTAATTCTATGAAAAATACCTGGCGCTAGTTTGCTACCGAAGCAAAGACGGGTGTCCCTTAGGTACACAGTCCTCTGACCAAACCGCCACTTCAGTCCCGTGACTTGTTTGCTTTTGTCGGACAATTTGACATGTCTATAAGCAGTTTGAAGGTCAACTTTTGCCATGTAGCAACCCTGCGTGACCAAGCTGGCTGCATCATCTACTCGTGAAAATCTTTGATGCCAGTCGCCGGTGCAAAGTAGAAGTAAAACAAAGATCAGGAATTGATACAATTAACTTACTCCATCCATAAAAGACACCAAAGGGAAAGAAATACAAACATTAAGCGACCAGACCATAATGGAAACCTAAACAAAGGAAGGCCATATGGACAGTTACTTTCCCACAAAATTGCCACATGGCCATCCAAAAT
Organism: Lucinisca nassula; assembly: GCA_963580285.1. Taxonomy (NCBI): domain Eukaryota; kingdom Metazoa; phylum Mollusca; class Bivalvia; order Lucinida; family Lucinidae; genus Lucinisca; species Lucinisca nassula. The sequence continues at coordinate 48,083,487 of OY757017.1, forward strand.
TAAAAGAAACAAGTGATACACACAGTAAGTAACAAACAACAACATAAATAAATCGCCACAGAAGAGCCGCCTTGGAACGGTCAGTGGAAGATTTCCACTGGGGGGCTTAAATCGATTTTACGTGGCCACAATCCTCGCCCCTTACTTCCGTCCCTTACTTCCGTCGCGATTTAGACAAATAATTTGTTCAGTCCGCATGAAGGCCTCCTAACTCATCAGTGCAACATCTCCGTGAACACAGAAATCAAAGAACCACAGAGGTGAGACAACGGCAGTAATCATTCACAGACTGTCCTGTTGGTAATGAACAATCATGAATGAGCCTCACAACTCCCCCCCCCCCCCCCATCAGGCTTAAGTATCACACCTATAGGACTGATAACGTGAGAGGGCTCTGAGACCACTTCATAATGTCCCATCTGGATTTCCTTGAGGACCTGTGCAGTTGCTTGGTCATACAGGGGGCTACCTGGCTGAGCGTACTTATGATTATCACATTCCACGGGCACTGGAGTAGAATCTTCGTCTATGATATCAAACCCATTTTTGATTCAATGACGTAAGAAGTCCCTATCAAAATCATCCTTGAGCTTTTCTATCCAGGCTGAGAGGCGTAAGCCATCAGACGGATTAACTGATACCTTATCTAGTTTTTTGTTTGAGTATGGGTAACCCTGAGTGTTGTTGATGGCATCCAGGTTGTGAACACTGGTGTACAAACTTGCAACCATCCCCATAATGGCACCCACTTTTAGTGTTGAAAAGTTTACAAAATGACCTTTGGATCCAGTGTGCGGGGCGAGCAGGAGGACTGGGGCTTGGACGCCTGAAGATTACTCGCCCTATAAGTGAAATTATTGGGCAATGGAACCAGGGGTTGCAAATAAACCGAGTGAAGATGGGGGAACATCTGTTCCCCACCAGAAGTCATGGGCACATTGGAGTTTCCTATACTCCCTGTCATACAACAATACCGCCCCCGCCAATAGGGGCTTGAAGAAATATATGGGCTGCATGATGCTTCCACGCAGAGCTGAATCCGGCCCGCACACTAGTACTGGTAAACCGCTTAGAGGATCTAAGCCTGTCCTGGAACCGCGGTGCGAGGCGAACTGTCCATGCTAATAAACCCTATAGGTTTCATTGGGCGACAGGGCTTGAGATGTCATTTCATCTCAATGTCGGGTAAAAGTCCCACAAAATTGGAAGCAACGTCTCCAAAATGACCTTTACAGTGTTGACGGGGACGTTAAACCTCAAATCAAACAAACAAAACCGACACCAGATTGTATCGCTGGATCAGTTGACATACCCCGTAAAATCAATTTAAGCCCCACAGTGGAAATCTTTCCGCTGACTGTTCCAAGGCGGTTCTTCTGTGGCGGTTCTTCTGTGGCGGTTTATTTATGTGTTGTTTGTTACTTACTGTGTGTATCACTTGTGTCTTTTGGTTTTGGATGGCCATATGGCCATTTTGTGGGAAAGTAACTGTCCTTATGGCCTTCCTTTGTTTAGGTTTCCATTATGGTCTGGTCGCTTAATGTTTGTGTTTCTTTCCCTTTGGTGTCTTTGATGGGTGGAGTAAGTTAATTGTATCGATTCCTGATCTTTGTTTTACTTCTACTCTGGTGGTGTATGACAGGTAGTCTAGGATAGCACCCCCACTGAGCTTAGACTCCCCGTGCAGCTTATAAAAGATGGCTAAGTTTGCCACAGTCCATTGGGCTAGAGATACGTTTTCAAGTCTGGGTTTCTTCGGGCCGGACTTTAGTACAACTTGGTGTGACCCTTCCCGCCAACTACCAAGTCTTCTTCCACGCCCCCACCAACAAAATTGACAATGTCGTAATGAGAAGGAGCCCACTTACCATTCGCTGCTGATGACATGTATATCTGTGGATCTTTCTAGGACAGTCTCGGGGGCTTTTGGTACATTCTGACTGCTTGACAAAGCCGATATTTTCACTACACTAGAGTTACTGTCACTTAGAAGTGCTTGTATCACCGGTAAATCATTTGAAAGGCCATTCTGCGCCTGCATCTGACCGCGTGCGAGCTGGTTCAACAGCCCTTGCACATAAGAATCCGATGTTGTCAGCGATGAATGGGCGCCGCCATCTTGTCCCCCATGTGATCCGCTCGGCTACGCTGATTGGTCCGCTGAATTTCGCGCCGTATCCAGTGGTGGCACGCGCATCTCTTTGGCCGTGCTTGTTTGGGCGACCTCTGTTGACGGTCGCAGAACTGTCTGTTCTGGTGTATGTGTGCCGTTTAATGTCCGAACGCACGCTAACATCAATTTCTTGTGACCCCTCGGGATTTTGACCTCATCATTCAAAAGTTTGAGGGCTTCAAGTGAAGTAAAGCCCTCTTCAAATAGCTTTTCTACTGCCCCCCGCACTTATGTTTTCGTTCTCCCAATTGGCGACCACTTCCTCTGGTGTCATTGTTGTGAGAGTGATGACGTTTTCCTCCATATTTATTACGTCCGTGGATGCCTATTCAGGCAACATAATCCCTTTAACTACTTGGAAGTAGATTTAGACTTTCGACACTGAATTTCGCTGCAGAAAACGCAGTTTTTTATCTTGTTGATGCTAAAAGGCGTCCTTCACTCCCTCACGAATTTAATAGTTTCTATTCCTGTTTACGATCTTTAAACATGATCTCATTAATGTTTGTGCTCCTGTTCTTTGTCTTATTCCAATCTGTTAATTGTTCAGTCACTCATTATCCAAGTTAATAGTTCATTCACGCAAAATCCCAGTAAAAAAGGAATAACATTTGCCAAAAATCCTAAATGGCGGATTACGATGCTGCTTTGCTGCTTGCTGCATGCGCTATGGAGCTGAGCCCGCCAAGACAAGGAGTCGAGGGTGATAGGGTAATTTGATTGGCCCAAGTTTATCATGTGACAAGCTTGGGCGGAGCTAGGTGAGTTCCTGGAATCAGGCTATCTATAGAATATGGTTGTAAAAATAGGTGATGCAAACAGTCATCTGATTATGCGCAAGGTGTGTGAAACTTTCTTACAATGGAAAGCATAGTGGCATAAAGGGGTCACCTTGGGGGATACCACTGGGGAAAATTATCATCATTGAAACCTGATCCGGCCAGGAGGATCACTGATGAGGCTTTATTAGCCGAAACTACGTAGTATGACCCATCTTCTTTCTTATGAATGTTTTCATTGCTCTTAAAGGAACTCATTTTTGCGTGGGTCACGCAGGTAAGAATATGGACGAGATTGGAAAATGTCTATAGTAAAGCATCAAGGTTTGCAAGATGCTTCTCAGCCACGCAATCAAGCGTTTGCTTCAGTTGGATCAATAGATTGGTTCCCCCGTCGTTATCTCCGCTAGATGGCTACTTCTTCTTTGGTAGACTGCTATATCATTAGTAGGGACCAGCTGCGTAAATGTGTTAATAAATAAAACGGGTTTCCCATTGAACTGTAAATAACCCATTAATGCCAAGCGCTTCACTGTCAGTCGGAAGAATTGTCGTCTGCTCGCTGCATGTATTTTGACAAAAGCAGCAAAACCCCTGACCAGACTGTGCATATGCGCAGGCTGATTTCTGTCTCTACTTTCCTGATTTCTGTCTCTACTTTTCGCAAAATTAGTTCAATATTTCTTTGTGCCTTTTATGGAACGCTAGGCAAATGGGGGTAGTCATTTCCAGAAACGTTTTGGGGTTAATAACCTGAAAATATTAGTTCAGTGCATACGTTGAATTTTCAAAAATGCAAGGTTTCGCAAGGGTGAATGCAACTTCTTTACTACTGCTATAGCAGAGTAGATCGATATGTATTTGTTAAAACTGCCTCGTCGAGGCGATTCTAACGAGTATCCATATTATCTAAATCTATGTTTGATCTGAAAAGAAGGAATATTTTAGCAACAGTATTTTATGGCCCTGATTGATTGATTGAATGACTGGTTGATTTAAGGTTTAGCGTTCCCGCTAACACTATAAAGGTCATTTTGGAGACGTTGCTTCCAATTTGCGGGACTTTTACCTTAATCGCAGTAGCCCCCGCCCATAGGGGCTTGAAGAAATATATGGGCTGCATGATGCTTCCACGCAGAGCTGAATACCGCCCGCACACTAGTACTGGTAAACCGCTTAGAGGATCTAAAAAGTAGAAGTAAAACAAAGATCAGGAATTGATACAATTAACTGTCCAGGAACCGCGGGGGGAGGCGGTCCGTCCATGCTAATAAACCCTATTTGTTTCATTGGGCGACAGGGCTTGAGATGTCATTTCATCTCAATGTCGGGTAAAAGTCCCACAAAATTGGAAGCAACGTCTCCAAAATTACCTTTACAGTGTTGACAGGGACGTTAAACCTCAAATCATACAAAACAAAACCTTCATCTCAATCCCTGCCGTCCAATTAAACCAATAGAGTTTATTAGCATGGATGGGCCGACTCGCACCGCTTTGCCTGGGCAGGCTTAGATTCTCTAAGCTTGTTACCAGTACTCGTGTGCGGGTCGGTTTCAACTCTTTTATGGCCCTGAAAAATCACATTAGTTTGCAAGACTTTCTAACGTAAGAACACACAGAGAATCTAATAAGTAGAAGTAAAACAAAGATCAGGAATTGATACAATTAACTTACTCCACCTATAAAAGACACCAAAGGGAAAGAAATACAAACATTAAGCGACCAGACCATAATGGAAACCTAAACAAAGGAAGGCCATAAGGACAGTTACTTTCCCACAAAATGGCCATATGGCCATCCAAAATTAAAAGACACAAGTGATACACACAGTAAGTAACAAACAACAACAGAAATAAATCGCCACAGAAGAGCAGCCTTGGAACGGTCAGTGGAAGAATTCCACTGGGGGCTTAAATCGATTTTACGTGGCCACAATCCTCGCCCTTACTTCCGTCGCGATTTAGACAAATAATTTGTTCAGTCCGCATGAGGGCCTTCTAACTCATCAGTGCAACATCTCCGTGAACACAAAAATCAAAGAACCACAGAGGTGAGACAACGGTGAGGACTCGACAGCAAGAAACCACTGAAATGCTGGAGCAAAAGAAAACCATCAGTTAGACTCCGATGAGCCCGACCAGAGACAGAGCATCAGGCACCAACCGACATTATCTCTCTAATTCTCAATAAGCCTTTACGTTGGAGCCGTCATAGAATCTGAGGCCTGACCCACCGGCGTGCAATTAAAGAGGGAAGCAAAGTTGCCAACCGTGATTGGGTTAACTAAGGACTGAACTAACCGCTTTTATGTAGCTAGGTACATTTCCATGTAGATTTATGTCTACATAATTGTTTAAGATGTATTGGGTTGATTTGCAGAATTGTTTGCGTAACAGTAACAGCTTAGTTGGGGAAATATTAAGTCAAAGCACTGTGAGTACCGGTGGGTCGATCGTCTCTGAGTGTAGGTTGGGAAAATATATCCTGAACTGAGAATTGATCTGTTCGTTGAACCATTAAATTCCAGTATTTTAAGCAAGCAGAGTAGAGAAAACACCGCGTTATTTGGCGTCTGATCAGGTATACACTATTTACGAAAGCCCCCCCCGCCCCCCCCCCCCCCCCCCCCCCCCCTGCACGAGCACAGTCCAGAATTTACTTTTTACACTGCACCTCTTAGGTGCTATAAACAATCAGTTCCTCGATTTTGTTAATTGTCAGCAACAATAAACAGCAGGCGTGAAGTTTCTGTATTAGAGAATGCCTCGTACACGAGCCCAGTCCAGATTTTCTTTGTGTCGATTGATAAGTCAATACCCCGTACATGAGTCCAGTCTAAATGTTACGTTTTACACAACCCTCTGGTGGCAGAGGGAGAAGACTAAACACTGCTGCCTGGGTTTTGTTCATAGCCAGCAATAGTCACGCGGACAAAAACAACCAACAGAAACACTGCTTTATAACGTAGATTGTGGGTACTCGTTAAATCGCTTCATTTTATGAAAAGTATTCAGTGAAAAAATAAAATAAATAAATGACGTTCTTGATGTTGTACTGGAAGCATTTTCCTTCAAGACATTACGCAAACACGCCTATACAAATACATTGCCACTTTTATCGCAGAAAAAATGATAACTTTAAGATGAAAAATTGTGATATTTTTCTTATTTCTGCTCAAAATATAGATTGTGGGCACTCGTTAGAACCGCCTAAAATATAGATTGTGCGCACTCGTTAAAACCGCCTCACCGCCACATTTCAAATAGGAGAAATGAATAATCTGTATATTACATGCACTTCCATAGACTTTAAGGACCGAATGGATCTTGAATTTTGGGTCTGAATTTCCGTTCAGTTGACTGTTTACAGCTCATGTTAACGGTTCAATCAGCGAAGTGTTACAGAAGCTGGGTGGAAGAAAAACTCGATGGCCGCCATTTTGAAAGCGCTTTCTACAGTTTTGAACATAAACAGAAGAAACAAAGTGTTTCAGTGATAAAACGCATGTCCATGTTTTCTTTTGTTTAAGAGTTGCATCCGACCCAAACGCCACTCATTCTGAACGTCTGTTGATGTCTTCCCAGACACCATTGTAATGACGTCATGAATAACGTCGACGAGACTGAAACTTTCCCGCATTTGAATATAAGGGTTTTACTGCAAAAGCGGTATCTTGTATCTTGTACATAAAGTAGTTCCAGATAAAGAGATTTATTTCTCCGGCTAAGAGGAAATATTTCTTCTCAGCAAAAAGGAAAATACCAAGATTATGTCTGGTAGAAATCATAGTATTTCTCTGTTATGCATGTAATATAACATTTTATCCAACTTCTCCTTTGCAAACATTGTAGATCCATCGAATGCTTCTGCTGATCAGGATCCATACTGCCATAGTTTTTCCTCTCTCGCATTTTCTCGCTCAGTCCCACCAATCATCCCAGCTACTGAATAACAGTGATTCAGTGCAATGTTTTAAACAAAGTAATTTGTTCATTCTACCTGTAAATGCAGGCCCGTACGCAGGAGTGGCAACCCCCACCCACCCCTCCTAATTTGCAAAAAATTATCTCAAATTCATGCAGTATTTCACATTCTGCAAATTACCCGGAATTCGCACCCTCCCCACATTTTATAGAGTCTGCGTAAGGACCTGAATCATGTTCTAAAACAAAAATGTTGCTGTATGTATGGCGAACAGTGCTGGTCCTTATCAGATGCGATGTACTGTCTATCAGATTTGGGTCTATGCTGTATGTCTAATAATGATACCAACTTTAAAAGTTTTGCTTTAAAATATTCCTAGGTTCTAAGATATGTTATCAGCAGAAGTGCGAAAAGTAACGTTATACTGTCTTTTTTTTGGGTCGGCTTAGCATACATATGTGCAAACGTCCATTTTATTAATAGTATTTTCCGAAAGTCGTCGCAGAGACCGCGGGCTATATTAAGATACTGTTTTTGTTTTCCTTTCATGACGGAGGCAGCCAGGCATTGGCCTGACCTATTTCGTTTGATCCTAAAATGCCAGTATTTAAGCAAACAGTGTAGTCCTGAGCAGCCGGCTGAGCAGACGCCACATTCCGCGCCACATTCTGATCTGGGTATTCAGTGTTCGCGAAACCCAGCACACGATTCCTTACCAGACTCTATAGATAGCTCTGACTTACATGTAACATCGACAAAAATAGCGCGGCGTTTTCTATTTATAAGGATAATATTGGTTTCCCCAAATCAGTGATTGTCACGTGGGCAACAGCATTTTTTTTATTTGCCTTTTAGTAACTTTGGGTCGATTGTAAAACAATCGACCCAAAAACAGGTGTTGAATCTTTACATTTCTGATACAGGTTTAAAACTACATGTAGTGGCATGTTTTAGAATTCGTCTTCTTTGTCTTATTCTCGATCATTGGAGGTCCGCTAGAACCGCCTCAGTGAAGCCATTCTAAACTTTCTTTTTAGTAGAGTTACAATACTAATCTTTATCTATGCAATCCCCACTTTTTATTATATAAATCATTGCCTTCTCTTCTACTTAACAGCAGTGCTCACTGCAAGGGTGTTAGTGTAATGTACGCACTATAACAAAAATGAAAAGTCCGTGAAATGAACACTCCTTCAAATCCACTTTATATAGAGAAAACTGGGGTTATAGGGGTACACATTATTTTCTTATTTCTGCTCCAAGACATAGGTTGTGTGTAAGACTCGCCTAGCAGAGGTGGACCTAACGAGTGCCCACAACCAATGTTTGCAAAATAAATAAGAAAAAATATTCAGGATTTTCATCTGAAAAGAAGCCAAATTGGAGATGTGAAAGAATGCACTGTGTCGCACGGGTGTATTATAGTAATGTTTTGAGGAATAATACCCCTTGCACACTCCACATTTTCTCTCAATAAAGTAATGTTTGCAGGGGTGTATATTACTTTGACTTTGTAACGTGATGGGAATGTCAAGGAATAAACTTTTTGTTTTTCAGAAAAAGACAAGGTCTGCATAAAACCGATCAGAAAAAGCAGACTGTAGTAAAAAATCATTTCTTTATTATAAGCTGCATTTATTACGATGATTTACATATTAGGTGAAAGTAGATTCATGTAGGTATTCGGATTCTTATCCCTGTCGGTGTTGCAGAGTAATTTTCTATAAATAAACGAAGAGAAACCATCAGACAGCTTTACAATTTTGTGATGTATATTCATTGACCTACAGTAGCGCTCGGACAAATCACGTGATCAGCAATCAACTACAATAGTCCGTTTTTAAAATAGAAGTCTGTGTAGCTGTCTACTTCTTTGGGTAAATAAAACATGTAACTGTGTGTAAAACTTTAGGTAAAAACATGTAACTAAGACTTCTAACCCGAGACGCCGTTCTACGCTTTTGGTAAACATGAAACCAAATCTTCGGATTTGAGACGTCCGTATATATATATATACCCGGTCAAAAAAGTTACTATACCAAGTTCCGGGTAATTTTTAGTAGCTATCCGGTAGCCATTCAGCTATAGATGGCTGTAAACATACGAATCGGACGTTTAGCTGCAAAATGCATAAATTTGCATTTGCCCATACTATTCTGCTCAAGAGTTGTCTTCCAATATGTACCTAGAACGGTTTTGCAAGGAAGTTGACATTGCGCATGCGCAGATTATCATTTTATGTCTGAGATGAAAGATCATATCCATTGAACATCGAAACTCACTTTACCTTTACAATATCTCATGATATTGCCCTACAATCAAGACTTTAATTTGTGAAATTCTCAGATTATCTCCCTTTCAATTAAAAATATAGCAGTTTTCAAACTGTTGTTATTTCTATAGCTGCCATGCAATTTTTGCAATTTATCTTAAAAGCGCTTTGTTGCCACCATTGCTGTTAACAATGATGGAAAATAATGTAGAAAATTCATGTAGCATGTAGCACTGCCAATTGCAATTTTCTATGGAGTTTCAATTGAAAACTGCATTTTACACACACCTTCAGAGAAGTGGAGGCTTATACGTGACCTCTGTTTCTCTTAGCAAATGGAGCTTAAGTTCCAAATCTTTTTGTGGATAGACACATAGGGTATCTAATGAAAGGTTACATGTATCAACTTTTAGAAATCTTGTGCTAAGTGTAATTTTTAATGGCGTTGAATCTTGGCGTTTGTAATGATTTATTCAGCGAAATTGTCACAGTGACCCCTTGGGTGTTTAAAACAATAGCCCCAGGCTGGCGTGTTTACATAAACACAAACAGATTGGGCTTTTGCATGGAGAAATGAGTCCTTTAACCGAATCAAAACATTTTTATGTATTTTTCATTTGTAGTAACTGTGGTATCAGAAGCAATTTTATGTATAGGAACTTTTTTTGACCCAGTATATAATGTAATAGACAAATGGAGATTGAAGCTGGATACATGTAGTATTCATTTAGCAATGGGCAGAAAAGGTTTGGGAATTCGTAGGCACTATTACTACTAATACATTGAGACTATTCAACCGCATAGGAAAACTGACGTAAAATAAACATTTACATTAGTTTAGCCTAAGTCAGACTTTGAAACAGCTCTCAAACGATGCACAAAATAAGTCATATAATGGACTGAACGGTACAGAGCAGTTAAGTTTAATTTGAAACACTTTCGAATACATGAATGTTTAAACGATTGAAATGTTTTCATTGGTTTAAGCAAGTTTTAGCATTTTATAATGTGCAGATATTCCTGTCATTTGCTTGTGTGTTTTTTTTTTCATAAATTACAGAAAAAATGGTGGCTATTTTTTATATTAATCTTCGCGAGAATCCTATCCGCCATTATTATAACCACCCAAGTGAATCATTTTTCGTGGCAGATCTAGTTTTAGTAAGTACTTACATTACGTTAAATCTAGCCAGAAGATACTTTTGTGTAAAGACAAAATCTAGTCTATAACAATAAAATCCAATCAAAATACACCTTCGCATGTAATAAGTCATTCAGTTTAAAGAATTATCTAGAAGCAACTTCTAAAACATTTTTACATTGTATATGACTGCACATCTCTCACCGAATCATGCTTTTTTATTGATTTTGTAACAATGTGATTATAATTGCTAAATAAGAGTACCAATAAGCTATTCTAAAAATGCTTTGTTTTTCTTTTAATTGCAGACAATTAAAATACTTTTGACAACAAATAGTTTCAATATTTTTGTATTTATTTATTTGTTCTACAAATAAACTGCTGGTGAACTGTTTATCTTATGTTTTTTAAAAATAATCCAAAACCCAAAGTTTAGACAAATTGCCAGCCCACGTATTTGATTCCTGTTTTGAAGGAAGCCAACTTGTTGATTTTTATCAGAACAGTAAGTAACTTGAAAAGAAGGGGGTTCAAGCAGGTCTCCCTGTGGAACCCAAGCGGAGGTAAGTTGGTCCAATTAATAAAGAATTAAAACAAGTTAATCCACTCGTGTGACAATAAAATTTTCTTTTCACTTTCTCAAGGTCGCTATTTTCCAATGTTTTATCGACAGTATAATTGACCGCAAAGCGAGTTATGTAAATAATTTAGATAGTCATATTGGAAAACATAGTAAATTATACCAGGAAGTAACAAGCCATAGCCAGCCTGTTCCGCCCATTCAGTCCTAACCAGTTAGTTATACCCATCTCGTCCTAAAGACACCGATCAACCGGTTGTGCCCCATTCGGTCCTAACCAGTTGGTTGTACCCATTTCGTCCTAAAGACACTGATCAGACGCGGTTGGAGGTAAAATTGGTCTTTGGTGAAAAGAGCGGGAAATAAAAAGCAATCGCGAGAATAAAAAGGACGGCGTGTGATCTATGTACTCGCTGGTTGTGACCAGCAAGAAATAATCAAGTGCCACTCTGCGCAGGTTGATTGAGTTCTTCTAACACTTCGTAAGGGCCGTCATTAGAGCCTCGTCTTCGCACGTTGAAACAACTTCTTTTTTTTCGTCTTCTGATAAACTAAGACTGTTTATGGAGTCCACAAATTTCATCTTTCATCTGATTGTACTTGTCAATTTCACATAGAATCAGGCGAAATTCTGTTTCACATATCTGGTCATCGTTCAGGGTGACTGAAATGTGGTCTGCGATTGAGTTTAGCTTCCACCCAGCCAGGACACGGATCTCATCGTGTTTTTATTGCTTTCGCCTGGAGCCTCTGGCCTATAAGTTTCCCGCCGACACCCAGCAACCCACACACAATTTCCCCAGCTTGAAGGCCAATGGCGACAGGCGTCGCGATGATCGTTGCGAGCAATCTGACCCCAGAAGTCGCTAGCCCAACGCCAATCACAGAAAACGCGGTCTTAAACCCGTCTATAACGTTAATTCCGCGCTAGTACTTTTTATAGAGCGAAGCCCTGAAGTCTAGCTCCTTCTCGAGACTGAACCTGACCTCGGCCACATGTTGAAGTCAGTGATTATCTCCGGTTTCAAGTCCTGGGTAGAGGCCCATCGTGTACTACCCCTCGAGCCGGGTGGGTTTAAATAGACCACTGGCTAATAATGACTATAGCTTGAGCACACCGGGCGTAAATCACAGCCTTTTGAGAGACATCGGGCCTATAAAAATATTATGTAGGTCTAAATGCCGGTATTCAACTTGGTGTTGGATTCTTTCAAGAGTGAACTGCACTGGAGGTGTTTCTTGTACTTGTATATAAATCCAAACTTCTTCATTAGCATTTGCTTGACTCCACTTGAGCTTGAAGCCGGATAACACATCAACAAAGTCGTCAGGCCTATCTCCGAGAATAAGATCAAGGCTGATCGATGATGTTGGCAAGTCCATACCAATGATTCCCGCTGGGGGGAATTCGAAGACTTATCAGGATTCCCTGCCGGTCGTTGCTTGTCTTCAGCACGTTATCTTTGGAAACGACAATTTTCTTCGTCCCGGGGGTATATGAGCACAGTCGAGTGCCACTTCTAACTATCTTCCTAACTTTGTGCTGCTTTCCAGTCACAACGTACGGAGACGAGATTTGTATGTCAATAAGCCACCCTGTTTGTTGGACGGGGTCTGCAAAAGCATCCACCTTCTCCCAGTGAAGGACAGCATATGAACCCGCTTTGGAACGGCATGTGAGGTATCTACCTCCCTGAGATCAACGAATTTCAATGACCTCGCTTGGGCGACCTCTTTTCTTTTGTAGACCCCATCAGAGAGCTGGAAGGCATACAACTGATCTTCTTTTCCGTCCTTACCGAACCCCTCAGTATCACAAAGATCAGCCAAAGCCACCCTAAGGCATTTTCTGATCCCACTGGGGCCGCTTGCGTCAACCATTCCTTATATGTAGGGTTGCGCTCATATACTCGAATGGTTACTCTAAATAAGATAGCTAGCTGTGAAAAAGACCCTGACGACAACCTCTTGTACTGTAAGACAGGAAATGATTCAGTTCTACCAGATCCACACTTTTCGTTCTCGACAGGGATGGATCTAAGTAGTGTAGATGGGCGACCGTTATGCAAATTGTCTGAAGTACTCAACTCAGCAAGATGAAAGTAGACCTCACGATGGACGGCCAGCTTGTGTGGCTTCTCTGCAGTGAACCTCTGGAGGGGTTCATTCTTTTTTTAGGTCGTCAATAACAAGGATAAAGGTATGGGGACGAGCTCTGAAAGTATTGTCGGAAAAGCCTAAGAGATTTGATAATTCGTGATTCATTGTTATGAGTTCTCCGGACTTTACTGTCAAGTGCCGTAGACCAGAGGGTTCATCTGGAGTGAGTTCGTCGCCCAACTGCTGAAACACCTTTTCGTTCAACTCACAAACATTTTAATACCCATCAGGTATTATTTTTTCTGTCTTGTTATTTGAGTGAGTGAGTGAGTGTTTGAGTTTTACGTCCCACCAACAGCTAAGGTCATACGGAGACGGGACCTCGGTTTAAAGACTCATCCGAAAGTCTGGAGAAGCCCGGGATCGAACCTGCGACCCCTGGTTTACAAGGCGAGTAGCGTAACCACTCGACCACGGAGGCTTCTCTTGTTATTTGAGACCTAATTGTTCTTTTTCGCCGTGCATATGTTGTACAACCAGTGATAATAAGTCAACTCACAGAGAGCAATCTCTAGCTCACCCGCAGACAGTGTCCTGGGAAGATTGATTGGCACATTGTTTTGAAGGCCAGTGAGTGTGCTGTACATAATAATAAAATTATTAACTTGAACAGCACAACACCACCAAAATGGGTATGGATATAAAGGCATTTACGTTTAATAGCTCGGCAAAATATCAGGGAGGCGGCCATTTCAAATATAAGGAGTCAGCGGCAGGGGCGCCCACCCTAGTCATAATGGTCAACGATAAGGGAAGTTACTTCCTTGCCAAGTACCCGGACGTCTTCGTCGATTATCAAAACCCTTCGCTTACCAAGGACGTCACTATGGCAAACAAGGCGTACAACACCTGGTGGCATGCCCCCTTCAACTTGTGGCAGTGACAGCTGAACTTTGCAGTTTGGTGCGCAACCCCCGGTTGTAGTGTTTCATTCCAGGACCATCTTCAAGCGGATGAGCCCCTCCTTGCAAGCCTGTATTGCTTTCATGTCTATTATACGACGAGGCATCTGCTTGAGGAGCTAAAAGTCACCCTCCCTGGGGACAAGACCAATTCATGGTTCGATAACCAATATGACTCCAGGGCCTGCAAGCCGCTTTGCGAGGAGTTCGCAGTTTCGCCTTCTACAGATTGGAGGCAAGATCTGGACTATGGGTGACAAGGCCTTGGATATTTTAGTAGCTTGAACTGCCAGAGGGACTGTAGGTGCTTTTTTACACACTCCTTGACTCCGCCCTTACCGGATGGCTTGGGAGCTGGAGCCGGTACACTCCTGTCCCCTTTGAGTGCGAGCACCAGAGTCGAGATTGTCATCCCAACCGCTGTAAGGATGCTCACAATGGTAATTCCCTACACGCGAAAGAGGGTGCGAATGCGCTCAGCCAGCGTCTCGTCTTCATGAAGGAGCTGCCTGAATGTCTCACGGATTCTGTTAATCTGGGACCGGAGAGCTTCTCTGTTCGTAGAGAGGGCTTCGAGCCTCGACTGTCTTTTGATTTCGATGTCAGAGAGATCACCCTCCAGTTTTCTGATTCAGTCTTGAATCTCCTGCTGCATCTCGGGGTCGTCCGTTTCCGCCAGTTTCCGCCGCACCCTGGCCAAGTGATTTTCATTTTGGGATTTTTCCTCGTCGACCATTGACAGCTTCGCCAAGTTGTTCACCAACTCATCTCGGGTTCGAGTCATAGCCTTTTCAAGCCCAGCAAGCTATCTTTTGGCCTGGGTGACCAACGCGGTGTCGGTAGGCTGATCATCAATTGTCTTCAGTGCGGTCTCGACATCTCCTATTGTTTGAATAACGTCATAGGCTAAGCCGGGGAGCTCTGTCATCTCGACGGATTCAATGTTTTTGGGAGAGTTTTCTCTGCTTTTTGGAGTGTATCCACAGCCTCTTTGTGGAGAGGCCGCATATTCGATTTATATTCAGTGAGCCCCAGTGATTCCAGAATTGAATTTACACCCCCTGTTCCATATTTGGAGACCGGTGTGGGCAGAGCCAGAAACTGGAATCCTCCCCTTGTCGCAGTGATAGGAATCTTTTTGTCGCCGGGGGTCCAATAGAGTGTTTTACTGTCGTCATCAATCCCAAACTGGTCGTAGTCGATACTACCTTCGAGGCGCAACCCCTTATAGGCACGGCTCACTTCTTTGTAGAAAGTATTGACCAGGCGCCTCTTCTAGTTAGAAAGCGCTGTCCGTCTTAACTCGCCTCGGAGGTTCTGAAGATTGTCCCCGGCTGCGCCTAGTCCTTGCTCGACGTCCGGTGGTGGGTCTATTGCAGCATCTGGCAGGTTGAACGTGTCATCGTCGGTGTCATCATAAGGGTCAGGCCAGTCATCGAACGTCGGTTTTTCAAAGTCAGCCATAATGTTTGTGCATTTGAAGGTTGTTGCGCATGTTTAAAATAGACTTTGTCGAATGTCAACAAAGTTGACACCATGTCATCAAGCAAGTAGGGACGAAAGCTTGACCCCTACCAATGCCTCCCCGAACCCCTTGGAGTGAAAGGGTTGAGGCAATCGGGGACAATAACTAACAACCCCAGCACGATCGGCCCGAACCAGCAGCTTCTGTTTCGATTCCCCAACCTGGGCCAACATGATGTCATCGTCCCCGGGACCGCGAGGTTGGCCTTCACGATCATGGTGCACAGCGAAGATGAAAATCGGACTTTGGTTCAGAACCTAGGACACGCCCTCGTGAAAAAGGCCGTCATTAAAATTTCGGGAATGAGGTCCTCAGCATCGATGACAGTGACGTGTACCACTGCTACTTCAATCTCTAGAGGACGGCTTCAGA
Organism: Lucinisca nassula; assembly: GCA_963580285.1. Taxonomy (NCBI): domain Eukaryota; kingdom Metazoa; phylum Mollusca; class Bivalvia; order Lucinida; family Lucinidae; genus Lucinisca; species Lucinisca nassula. The sequence goes on from OY757017.1 coordinate 48,099,316, forward strand.
GAGGAAAAATGACCAGTACCAAGGCATTGATACGTCATATGAACGAAATACGATGAGGATTCGATTCAATGCAGGGGACAAAGATGAGTCCCTCCTAGCGGACAAAGCAGTCGCTTCTACATCCCACTGGACTTCGAGCTGCTCGAGAGCCACATGCCATTCTACCAGAGCTGGGCGACCGGCTCGAGTATGAGCTCACGTTCAACGACTACAACCATGTGATCCAGGCCACAGACAGTGATGCCTCTTTCGACATTGGAAACATCTGTCTTGATTAGTATATGGTCACCCTGCCAGAGCTGGCCCAAATGATCAACAACCAGTACAGAAGCCGCATTTCGATCCTGTATGACTGGATACTGCGGCACCGCAAAATCGGCAAATACAATATCAACACCTTCTGGTATATCAATCTCAACGTGCCCGCCCGCAGCATGAAGGGCATTCTGATGCTCTTTGAGGATGAAGCAGCGCAACAGCCCTTCGCTCGCGACACTGAGGCCTTCTATAACCCGAAAATCGACAAGGTCGAGATCACCATCGAGGGGATCCCCAACCAACTCTTCAGCCAATGGATGCACTCTTACCAGCCGGCAGCAAGCGACACCCTGAAGTGGCAACGGTCGAAAAAGACCTGGCCCTAGCCGACGTCAGCCTTGCAGAATACCTCACCAGCAAGTACGCGCTGTGGCTGGAGCTCAGGACAAGCGACAACGGCTGGCTCCACAGCTACGGCAGACGGATAGAGAATGCCAGCGAAGGTGTGACCATCCAGATAACGAAAATAGCCGAGGTTGCAGGCGCATTGAACATCTACCTGTACGTCATCATGGATGCACAGCTTAACATCGAAGATGGCCGGTTCGTCTCAGCAGTTTATTGGTGTTCTGGAGGAACAATTAAAAGAGTTTTTGTACCGCGCACAGCCCATTCGGCGACAATCAGCAGGCAGACGGGATGTGGAAAAACCGTTTTTATCCTCGATCTGCTCGAAGGCCCCTGTACAGCATAGACAACTGCAGCGCTAGGAGGGCTTTGACGAAGAAGAAAGACATGCTGTCAGAGCTGGCGTTCTCAGGCCGCCACGCGGAGCAGTCTGTCTGGGTCCTCACGCAGAAGTACAACTCCGTCTTAAAAGACTTGCGCGAGCAGACGTGCTGTCTGTTTGTTCCACTGAAAGGATCGTGACTCGTTCGAAGACTGTCTACGTGAAAATGACGTGATCCCAGCACGTGGATGGAAGTTGGTGTTGCAGCAGCTAGCTGAGACAAAACACGCTAAGCTTCTGTTGAAGACTGATCAACCCGCTGATTATATTATCATTACATGATATTGTAATTAATGATCATTTCGTGCTAAATGATTACTAAGTAATCAGCTTAGCCGTTGTGAAGCATTCGCGTAGCTGTTGCGAAGCAACAACAACAGTCATGTGCTCAGTAGCAGCCGTAATGGCTGTGCATGGCCTTCATGTGACGCTGCTTTTCGCTGTCTTTTTTATCCTTTCTAGGGTGATCCAGATGTTTGCCGCACATGTATGTGCACTCCATTTTAGACAGGTCCGCCCTTGTTGCAAAAAAATGGACTGTGACGAGCTGATAGACCAGATGCTTGACGACCCCACGGCGCTGGACACGCAACAATGCAGCCAGTACTGGCGCAACAACAAGCAGAGCCAAGGAAAGATGACAGGGTGCAAGAATACCGCGAAAGGCTTGCTGCAACAGTAGCAGGAGGGTCGGCCAGGAAATACGGAATTGTGGCTCACAGAAAGGCCTTGATCGTCGACCAGGTCGATGAGCTGAGTGACTCTGAGGTCGAGATGCTCTACGCCAGTTACTCCGCCCGATTAGGAGCAGACATGTCAAAGACGATTTCGAACGGGGCTCTTGGACTGTATGCGGGACTGGTCGGATGTTCTTTCCGATCCCCAACCAACAAGGGTTCGTTCGCGATCTTGAAAGCGATCCGTTTCTAGGTAGCGCATTTCAAGGCACTGCCAGCGAACTCTATCACCGCTATGGCTCGTGGTTAGCTCCGCTCACCGCAATGCCGAATTATGCAACACAGCCAGTGGCGGACATTGAGACGCCACTGGCGCAGTCAGTAACGCCACTGTCGCAGCCTGTACTGGCGGAACCAGTAACGCAAAGAGTGGCGAAACCTAAAGACCCGAAAAGGGTTGCAGCCGGTCGTGCCGTTGCCGCTGCTCAAAAGGCCAAGCAAGAATGACTTCTGGAAACCAAAGAAAAACATCATGTCATGAATAACGGTGGCGCCGTTAACGATGTTGTTGCAGAGCAACATGTTGCAAAGCAACGACAGGAACATCACGGGCCAGAAGGACAAAGGGACTGGACCCCATGGATTATCGGGGGTTGTCTTGTGGGTGGCATTGCTGTAGTTGCTCTGCAACATGTGAGCCTATCGCGGCGACAAGTCGCTTCGTTGCAGAGGAACAGCAACATGTTGCCAAGTAACAATGACAAGTCGAATAGGGATAAACCCTGGGGAGTGAAACAATTAGCGACCCGGCCAGATCCATTCTCTAGGGAGTGAAGTCTTAGCAACAATGACAACCCCGGCAACTGATGGTAAAATGCTTGTCAACGCGCACTACTAAGCGCAGTTGTCTGTGGCATCGCTGTTGGATACGCCCAGCTTGGCAAGATGGCGATGGGGGGTAGCCCCCCCCCGAAGCTAGATTTCACACCCCGTCGTGTGGGCATGGCCATAGTTGATGTCGCTCTCGCCATGGCAACCAAAGATATGCTAATTAAACAGGGGATTATACCTGCTGATATCGTCTTGAAGTGACGGTAATCATGGCAAGTATTGCTTTGCTCGTTGGCGGTGCCCTTGTGAACGCCCTGGCGTTTTCGGGATCGAAGTACTTGTTCTCCATTTTGAAGAGCTCTGGCGTCGACGAAGAGCGCAAGCTTCACGATAAAGCAGTCGAACTGCTACAGGCAACACAGGCAGAAAGGTCTCGAAAACAGACCGAGTGTATTGATTTCATCACTGAGGAACTCCGCTGCCAGGGGCACGCTGTTTGAACCTTCAAAGACTTCGATGACGCGATGCGCCTGTATACGCATGGTGCCGGGCATAACCTTGACCCCCTGGGACCCGAGCCCCTGCTCTCTGACTTTAACCACCAGAGTGACGACCAGAAAGACCGCTAGATTGCCTTCATCATCCTGGGGATGGCAGCGACCGGCCTTGTGGTTTATAAACTCGCCTAGACAATTCGGCAGCAGTTGTTTCAGTTAGAGACTTACCTGTTGCAAAGCAACGAGCAATGCTAACAATAAATACATGGATCGGAAGTTGTCCATCTGCCTTGCGGATATTTATTACAGCCCTAAGGGTTTCTTAAGGCCATAAAGAAGCTGGCTTCTGCGGCTAAGACCGCAGAAGATGTGGACCGAGCTTGGTTGAAGAAGCAGGCCATCTGGCAGATCTACCTCGCCGCCCCGCGGCACATTCCACGACCAAAATTCGACATCATCATGCCCAACGCGGTCCATCAAGCTGACCTGCTCTTTCTGCCGCACTACCGTGTTCGCAAATCGAACAAGCGCACATACAAATACGCCCTTACCGTGGTTGATGTAGCCTCATGCTACAAAGAAGCTGAGCCAAAGAGGTTGCTGAAGCTTTGTCTCGCATCTACAGGCGAGGCCTGTTGAGGTGGCCCAAATTGCTCCAGGTTGACCCAGGCCGTGAGTTCATGGGCTCTGTCAGCCAGCTGTTGGCAAAGCACTCTGTCTAGGTTCGGCGGGTTGACATCCATCGGGAGCAGGGCGTTTTTGAGCGCTTCAATCGTACATTGGCTGAGTGGCTCTTTGGGCACCAGTACGCTCAGGAGATGGTGCAGCCTAGTCAGCTGTCTACAGAATGGGTGAAAAGGTTGCCTGCCGTTGTGGCAGCCTTGAATGGCGAGGTCACCCGACTGACCGGCAAAAAGCCCTCTGAGGACATAAGGGTGCGATCAGTGACACAAAAGCCCTCCTCTGTAGTTCTTGGTTGTCCTGTTGGTCTTGGGGAGACCAAAATCCCCATCCGGTGTCAGAGTTCGCTATTTGTACCAGTCTGGCGAGCTTGAAGTGGGGCGCCGGCGAGCGACTGATCCCATATTGTCCCCTGATGTGCACCGGCTCGGGCGCACACTGACCAAGCTCGACGAGCCGGTGGTGTATTACTTTCAGGATGGACCCCAGTGCGGCTTTGTGCATGAGGAACTCCTTGTTGTGCCACACGACACTCAGCTTCCTCCAGATTGGGTTCTAAAGCGTTGAGGACTGCGTGACCTCTTTTTCGGTTGCATTCCACGCACGTCAGGCGAACATTGTCACGGGTGTGACCTTGGATATTGTCCAGCTGGTCAACACTGAACTGCTGGGTGTCCTTTGGTTGGTAAGCCCATAGGAGCTCAATATCGCATGCGGCACAGTGATTGTTCTGTGTCTCCTTCAGTGCTAGGATGTGATCAACCTTCAGGCTAAACTTGAGCCCCTTGGCTTGGTTCTGTAGCTTGTGGGCCACAAGCTTCTTCGCAATAACCTTGTGGAGCTGCTGCTCGGTGAGTATGGGTGGCTCCTCAGAACCCTCCTCTGGGGGACAGACTACCCTTTCGAGCTGGTGCATGTACTCCACCCTTGACACTGCCAAATATGCGAGATTGGACCACTGCAGGAAGTCATTGATAATCCAGACTTTTTGGGGTCTGCGATAGTGAGACCTTGGCTTGAGTGGATTGTGATGGCATAGCCAAGAGCCCAGTCCTGGCCCAATATGCCGTCGAGGACCTCGCGGGCGGTTTGCAAGGAAACCTCGACAACGTCGTTCAGAACGATCTCCTGCTGGTCTCGCTCACCATCCAGCACCAAGGGCCCAGGGATGGTGACCATTATGTTTTGCCGCCGAGTATCCTTGGGACGATATAGCAGAGGAATGGGGGAGGTCAGGGAAATGCTTCTCAAGACTCTCGAACAGCCGCATCTGAGCCCGGTCGCGAACCTTCTGCCTCGAGGTTAGGATCAAGTCCCCCGGCTTCCAAGCTTCCACGAATCTGTCCCATCCAAGGCAGGCAGGTAGCGCTTGTCTCATAACCCTACACTGTACTCGGTCTGGTTGGAGATGAATCTCCCTTTTAAGAGTTTTCAGGGTCGGTTCTTTTGCCCTGTGGTCAGCCAGAACCTCTTCATAGTAATTGGCTCTCCGCTGCAGCCAGTCGTGGGGCATTTCTCCGGCGATTGGGGGCGGCTGCCCCTGGTCGCCACAACAGATTACCTGGACACCCCAACCAGTCGAGGAAGGTTTCCAGAGTGAGGCGGGGCACTGTGGGGCTCTCGTCCCAGATAATAATGCGGGGAATGAACTTCAGTGCCATCCTTTCGGGTGTCCTGTTTGTCTGTTCACTCCAGCCGAAGAAGCTGTGATAGGGTGGGCCTGGACGCCCCTGGCCCGCATCTCTTTGGCCAGGCAATGGGTCGGGGTGAAGACGAGGGGTTTTCTGGTGCGGAAGAGCTCGATTGCTCGGGTGGTCTTGCCACTACCACCACCACCGTTTAGGTAACTCAGCTGGTGTCGGGTCAGGGGGTCAGCATAGGATGGCGCGGACCAATCGGGCAGGTCTTTGATCATTGCTACATATGCAGGGTCGGCTTGGTAAGCCGCATGGAACATGGGCATGTACAGATCCTCGCCCTTGTCACGCCACTGAGCTGGGGCAATCCCATCTCGTGGTGGCATCGGGATTTTACTCATCGTGCAGGTTGAGACAGACGCGGCAATATCCTTTTGGGTGCACCTCATGAGGTTTGAAGGCCCCAACCCCATCTAGTTTATAGAGCACCGTTTTCCGGATATAGATTGAATCGGTAGCCACTCGGATGGCCTCATCGGGTTCAAACCTCGAAAGCATGGAGAGGAGGTTTATGTGGGCGTAGGCCAACATGGGTGTACTGCAGTTGGGAGCCATCGTAATATGTGAGAATATAACCCAGGGGACACCTTTCGGGAGCTCTGACCAGGGCGCCGCTTTGGCGGGTATCTCGCAAGAGGAAGTCGAGTTCACCCCGGTCGATCACAAGCCATCTTGTCAATCTTTTGCCGTCAGTTTCATCAGTAGTAAATGGGGCTTAAAGAAATATATGGGCTGCAAGATGCTTCCACGCAGAGCTGAATCTGGCCCCCCACAAGTACTGGTAAACCGCTTAGAGGATCTAAGCCTGTCCAGGAACCGCAGTGCGAGGCGGACCATCCATGCTAATAAACCCTATTGGTTTCATTGGGCGACAGGGCTTGAGAAGTCATTTCATCTCAATGTCGGGTAAAAGTCCCACAAAATTGGAAGCAACGTCTCCAAAATGACCTTTACAGTGTTGACGGGGGCGTTAAACCTCAAATCAAACAAACAAACAAACATCAGTAGTAACTTTAGCGCCCTGGGTGAACTTGCCGATAACACTGCTGCCTTGATCGCGGTCTTCTGGGAACCACATATCCCGTTTGCTTCTTGAAGGAGATGATTGCTTCCCGAACCTTGAGGCTCTTTAGCAAACCAGACTCTGTGAGATAGGCAAGGAGCTGTGTCAGTGCCCAACCATCGGAGGCGAAATGAGTCCCAAACCAGGCGGGGATGACAGGATGGCAGGCTTCGTCGAACTCCCATTCTCCAACCTCGGCAAAGCCTGTGCCTATGTCTTCGGGGAGAGGACCATTAATAGCTACACGGACCATGCGGCGGGTTGGCTGTCTGAACCACTCGAAATAAGGTTTGACCTCACCCATGCCCTGGAAGGATGCCGGGTAGCAGGCTTTCATGTCGATACTGACAACATCCCTTGTGTGGTAATCCATCGAGTTCCAGAGACCGCCGTGACCGTGCTCCATGCAGGCCTTCTCGATATCTGCGAGGAGGTTGGCTGGGGTTGGCTTCCAACCGTTCCTTTCCTTTGCCACGGCTCTGGCCGCATGATTTTTGCCAAAGTCTCTCTCAGCAAGTTCAGGGTTATCCAGTTCGGCGCAGATTTCTTGGGAGTCGCTCTGGGGCCTCCCGTGTCCTGTAGGTGCGGCCGTCCTGGAGCACAAACCGGTCGACCGAGAGTTTGCATCTTGGCCGCCCAGGAGCCAGACCGCAATTGGCTCCCCACGGGTTGCTTCCCGAATAGCCTACCAGACGTTGCCCTCGTAGATGTGAACTTCTCTACTCGGGGGGAAGTGGAGGTCTTTGGACCAAGGGGGGGGGGCGTTGTGGCAGATGAGTTCTACTTTGCCCCTAATGGCTTGTCCTGGACCTTTACCACCCCTCTGGTACTTTCCGCTGTTAAATATGTCTTCACCAGCAATGTCTCGCAAGATGATTGCCCGCTTAAGAATTTTCTCTATGTAGGCCACATCTTCAATCAAGTCTCATGAACCCTCTCTTCCCACTCCTGTATTTTCTGGCGGCGCACTGACATTAGCCTCTGACCCCTCAGGGCACCTACAAAGTGCTCCACAACTCTCTGGGCCACACAGTTGAGGTCGCCATCTTTTAGTGGGGCGAGGTTGGCCGGGTCTGGGTCTTTGATTGGGTAGAGGCCGTAGGCGACTGCAGTGACAGGGTAGTGCGTTCTGCTAGAAGACTTTATCGATTCCAGTCAACACGCCAGGCCTTGTGTCCCGTGAGATGTCGACGATGGCCTGTCCCTTCCTTCTCTCCGCACGGACTGGGTCAAATTTGTCTTCAGCTACCCAGTCGCCACCCCGTTGCTCACGGAGAAATTTTAGTTTCAGAAGAAACCTGCCCTCCGGAAGGCTATCAAGCAGCCTTGCCGCTCTCTCGTCTGTCATACTGGCATCCACAACCATCCGACCAGCTCTGGCATAAAGGCCATCATCAACCACGATATCACCGAGTTCAAGGGGATCTTCCTCCTTCCTCCCTGTAGAGAAAAAACCGCAGCAGTGCCGTCGTCTTTGAATACATCTTTGGTGTCATTAAGAATCTCGACCCGCTGATCGTTTGGAAACCCCACCGGGTGATGGACCTGACTGTCCAGGTTGGTAAATTGTTGACCCTGTGGGACTTGGTCGGGCATTTCTGCAAGAATCTCATTGATCAATTCATCCATGTCGTTAAACGGTAATACTATACTATTTACACAAATATCTCTAAATGGAAATTCGAAGGTCAAGGAGCTCGCACATTTCCAGATCGAATTGTATCCTGGCTTTCTTCTCCAAGGCCATGTGCCGGCAGCGTATTTTATCCCGTCCACAGGCCCGACAGATTTCTATTTCGCTTTGAAACACCTTTCCTGCATTTTCTACAGGGAATGGGGATTTTCTTACCTTTGCGAATTTTGGCCAAATGAATCTTGCAGTACACCTTGCAGCAATTCTTCCCACAGGTGGTAGATCTGCTAACATTCAACCACCCACAATTGTCGTATCCCTTCATTATTAGATAGGTATACTATGTACATCGCTATCCCTAAATAGAAATGGCAACCACCGAGTGCCTCGTATAACAACATGGGCAAAAACCTAGAGCCCCGGGCCGGCGAGGGTTGTGGGCGCCCCCTGGGTTTTTGCCAGCGTTGTTATACGAGGCACTCGGTGGGTGCCATTGGTATGTCGCAGCCAGTTGGTGTAAAATTCGTTCAGGGTTGGGTGGCTTTATTTGCCAAATAAAAAAAAATTGATGTTTGGGTTGTGGGGCTTAATTTGCCAAAATAAGAATTTTTTGGGGGTCAAAACAAGGTGGGAGCCTTAATGGGCTGAATGGGGCTTTCATGGCTGAAACAAAAAGTGTATTCACCCTCCCTGCTGCTGGTTTACATGTACTCATATACGGTCGATTCAGCTCTATTTCTCCATCTGTTTCTTGAAGCCCTGAAGGGCGGGGGCCAAATTACATGATTAATTTACTGTGTTTGCATTCATCCTGCCAAACCTGGTATGTGTGTGTGTTTTACGTCCCACTAACAGATAAAGTCATACAGAGACGGGACCTTGGTTTAAAGACTCATCCGAAAGTCTGGAGAAGACGAGGGTTGAATACATCACCCCTGGTTTATGAGGCAAGTAGCATAACCACTACACAATGGAGGCTTCTAAACTTGGTATGTTTGTTTATTCCTGAGAGTATTATATCGTCAAATGGACCGATCACAGTACATGTTGAAAGAAAATGAAAAAAAAAAAAAATCTTACCTTTAAATGCAGCTTTTACATTATCAAACTTCTGCATAAATTATGCTGAACTTGGTCTTGCATTAAAGATATCATTGGACAGCAGACGATTATCTTACCACTACACTCTGGCTCCAGTTCTCGTTTCAGCCCAATATAAAGTTGATAAGGTAATGATTTACCATAACCCATTGGCAGAATGGCAAGGCAATCGTACTTTGACACAATAGTCCCGTAAACCTTTCTCTGGTGGGTTTTCATTTCTGTGACACCAATTGGCTCTATTATTTTTGCTTCTACCACCATTTTGTCCAGCTCACTGAGAAGGTTTGGTAAAAGGCGCAAGGATTGGTTCGTTGAAAATAGAGGAAACTGGAAATCCCGAGGTCATGGAAGGTGACCTTTAACCGGTAGCTGTTAGATCTAGGCATACATAGTCCAGCTGAGATTGGGTTTTAATCAGATTGTAAAACAAAATAATACACTTTAACTCTTCTAACCCTGTAGACTTGTACATATACCTAAGCACATCAGGTTAACAAGACTCTAAACCCAACTGTATATATAGAGAAAAGTAGGGTTTATGGGGGTATTGTTTATTTTCCTTATTTGTTGTCAAAATGTTTGATTGTGGGTACTCGTTAGAGTCTCATTGATTCAGTTCTAATGAGCACCCAAAATCTTTATTTGGACTAGAAATAAGAAAATTTATCATATGCCGTTGGTCTGAGAGCGTAATAATGCCGTGTAATAAATTCTGTAATCCACTAGTGGATTAAATATGCAAATTAGTTAGATATGTCCCTTGAGTTCCTTAACAACGTTACATTTACTAATGGTGGAATATTGGCAATTTTTGTTAACAAATTGTAAATAAAATGTGTTTTAAATGTCATATGAAAAATAGAATCTTGCATTCATGATCATGTATTATTAAATCCATTAAACTAGTTGAGGAAAGGAGATAAAATGCTTGGCAAATAAACATCAAAAATGAGTTCCTTTAAGAGCAATGAAAACATTCATAAGAAAGAAGATGGGTCATACTACGTAGTTTCGGCTAATAAAGCCTCATCAGTGACCCTGTAATGATCCGGCAACGAAAGCCAGAGGAAACATACTGCAAATTTACGAATTTCGAACAGGCAGTCGATTCAAAGACTGATATAAATCAAAATGGGGTCCAAATAATTAAAAACCTGTCTAGAATATGAGTCTAAACCAATAATTTATTTCTGATTTCTCAGAATATTCACGCTGATCTTAAAGGACCAAATGTAAAATATAAAAAGCCTGGCATTTTATCCCTTTTTCTCAACTCATTTAATACTTGAACACTCATGAAGATCGTCTATACAAACATTTTCACCTGTGGACACAAAACCGTTCAAACTTTGATGAGCTTCATTTCATTTGGACTTGAAACATCATTCAATTTATCCTAACATCCTATCAGTCAACTGCCAGACAGAAAAAAATTCAAAACACAAGGTGATGTACATTTCATTGCTGACTCCTGCACTGTCCAATCAAAATACATCTCATATATCAATCTGAAATTGTTTTCCAAAATGAGACCAATCAATTGCTTGATCTAGTTTTAGAATTCTTTGATGAATGACATTTGTTTGTCAAACTAACTTGATGCAAAGAGATTCATTGAAAGTTATTTCATGGGAGTTTGAATGCTTTTGTTTCCACAGATGTTGGCTAGTTTTAGAGATAAGAAAACTGCCATTTTAGTCGACAGGTGTGTTATCATAATGAAACAGTATAGACCCAAATGAGATATTTCATAACCAGGATCCACACTGTTTGCCATAATATTAACCCATTGTATACTAGTGGACTCTTCCATTGCTATTTATTGGACAAGTACATTTGTCATATAAGGGGTTGCGGGCCTATTTTTCATTTTTATTCTATTTTTGACGCAATATTCTGTAAGCAAATAGTGCAAGCCCTGATCAGATGCTGCTGAGTCTGATCTTGACCTGCACTGTTTGCCAAGGTACCCCTTTAGGGCTTTCCCGCCTACATTGGGTTAATAATTTAGATTAAATTCAAACCCCGTATTTTCAAGCATGGAGCTTGCTTCCTATCAATGATTCCAACTTCCTATTTGCAAGAATGGACATGTCCAGATTTAAAGCTGGAAGAGTCTACTTCGGAAACTCAGGGATGAAAGGGTTTAAGTGTTCACTCCTCAACCCTTAAACACCACAAAAAATTGCAAAGTAGATGATCATCTAGTACATAAAATGCCTTGAGAACTTTCTGTAATTCTCCTAAAATGTTCGGGTGGTCCCCTTTCAAAGTTATTCATTTGAAGCAGAAATCAAAGCTGGTCACCACAGCCAGCATTTTGAACATCTGCTTTAAGCTTCTGAAAAAAAAGTTGGATTGACTTGAAAATTGGTAGAAAGTATGTGGTTGAGTTGAAGACAAAAAATTGATAAATATTGTTTTGCATCTTGAAATTCTTCTACCGACATCTCCTCCCTAAGCAAAGTCAAATTGAGCTGAAACTTAATGGCTGGCATTGGGGTGACATAGAAATTCAGATTTGCTAAAATCTTTCTGTTCCAATATCCAAGATGGCTGCCACTGCAGCCATCCTGAAAGTCTTCAAACGACATCTCTCGAACCAAAAGTTCAAATGAGCTGAAACTTGATTGGAGGCATAGGGGTGACATACAGATTCAGATCTAATTCAAGGTAATGTTGGTTGGTGCCTGATGCTTCGTCTCTGGTCGGGCCCATCGGAGTCTAACTGTTGGTTTTCTTTTGCTCCGGCATTGCAGTGGTTTCTTGCTGTTGAGTCCTCACCGTTGTCTCACCTCTGTGGTTAATTGATTATTTGTGATCACGGAGATGTTGCACTGATGAGTTTGGAGGCCTTCATGCGGACTGAACAAATTATTTGTCTAAATCGCGACGGAAGTAAGGGCGAGGTTTGTGGCCATGTAAAATCGATTTAAACCCCCAGTGGAAATCTTTCCACTGACCCTTCCAAAGCGGTTCTTCTGTGGCGATTTATTTATGTTGTTGTTTGTTACTTACTGTGTGTACCAATTGTGTCTTTTTATTTTGGATGGCCAAATGGCCATTTTGTGGGAAAGTAACTGTCCTTATGGCCTTCCTTTGTTTAGGTTTCCATTATGGTCTGGTCGCTTAATGTTTGTGTTTCTTTCCCTTTGGTGTCTTTGATGGGTGGAGTAAGTTAATTGTATCGATTCCTGATCTTTGTTTTACTTATACTTTGCTAAAATCGTTCCATTCCAAAATACAAGATGACCACCATGGTGGCCATTTTGAAATACTTCAAACGACGTCTCCTCCTGAACCAAAGGTCTAATTCAGCTGAAACTTGATGGGAGGCATAGGGGTGACATGCATACATGCCCCTACACACTTGCACACACACAAACTCACCTGCACACATACTCACCTGCATGCATGCACCCACACATACACTCATGCATGCATGGACACTCATGCATGTTTGCAAAAATGCACATGTGCATACATGCACACACTCAAGCATGCATGCACTCAATCATGCAAGCATGCATGCACACACATATGGTGTGTACACACACACTCATGCATGCATGCACACATGCATGCCAGCCCCTGTCCATTGGGGCTTGAAGAAATATATAGGCTGCATGATGCTTCCACGCACTCACACATAACTTTTTCAACCTAGGACCCTAGAGACGAGCTATTTTCTGGCAACTCTTGGAGAAGAATTTCGCTTTACAAACCCAATAAGCAGACATAACCTGTTTCCAGCTCATTGTTGCGTTGCAATAAAAATATGGCACCAGTACATATTGTTATTTTAAGAATAAAAGCCCCCCCATGTCACAGCCTCAGCCCCCGCACAACCCCTTGTCACCATGATCCATTGTTAATTAATTAGACTGAGTCTGTCCACAAACAACCTGTTGACCCCCCTCCCCCACAACCCCTTGTCAGCATGAGTCATTGATAGTTAGACTCATCCTGTCTGTTCACACATTCACACACAACCTCTTGTCACCCCCTCAACCCCCCCCCCCCCCCACCACCACACACACACAGACACAACTCCTTGTCTCCATGAGTCTTTGACAGTTAAACTGAGCCCGTTCATCTGCTGGTGCGCTAGGACCTGACCCACAATGTCAAAGGGATCAACACCCCCCCCCCCCCCACACCGGCCCCGATAGCTCAGTTGGTAGAGTGTCCGCTCCGGGGAACGGGAGGTCTCGGGTTCGATCCCGGGCCGCGACATACCAAAGTCGTTAAAAATGGTACTAGCTGCTCCTCGTTTGGCACTCAGATTTACGGGGTAGAGCTAGGACTGGTCGATCCAGTGTCAGGATAATGTGACTGGGTGTGGTATCATGTAATGTGTCTGGGACATGATACTTCAGTGAGGCAGCACTATAAACGTGAGCATTGCGCTCCCTGTCGCAACTAGACACCGTCGTGATATGACTGAAAAATTGTTGAAAGCGAAGTTAAACTCGAATTCACACACACACACACAACACCCCCCCCCCCCCCCCACACACACACTACCATTTCAGTTGTGCAATAAGAAACAGGTGAGCGATCCAGGGTCATCATGATAATAGAATATGCCAAAGGCAGGTGCAAATGATAGCGCTGTACACACCCACTTTGAATCAGCACCTGAATCCTAAATCAGACTTAGCTGTTCAGAAACTTAATCAGAAGCATCAAGATAACATGCAGATTCAGAATTGTTAAAGGCAATGTAATCTGATAGACAAAATGGCCACCGAGGCCAATGTAATAAATGATAAGCCTCGTCCAGGTGAGTGTTTCTGGCGTACTTGGGCCTCTAGTTAGCTCGGCTGTTTTCGAAGAAAATGACGAGATATTGTCATAGCTCTGGCATCGTCTGCGTCGTCGTGGTGCAAAAACTTGGACATTTTGTAATATCTCTGTCATTACTGAACATATTTACTTGTTGTTCATTATATATATTATATACTTATATATATTATTATATAGATATATATTTACTAGTTGTTCATTATGAAAAGGGGGACTCATACAATAGGTGAGGTAACCTTCAAAATATTTTTGGTAAAGTTATGCCCCTTTTTTGACTTAGAATTTTTACAGCCGATCGTTGGCACCCGCATGCAGTGCTCGTTTAATTTACAGCCATGGGACCAAAAATATCCCCACTCAGGGGTCACTTGTTTTACATAGACCTATATAGGGAAAACCTTTAGGTATCTTTTTGTCTGAAACTGGGAGGCCCATGTCTTTGATACTTAATTTGTAGTTTCATCCAATAGACCTCTGCCAAGATTGGTAAAATTAAAGCCCTGCATACAAAAAATGGCTTCAACCTGGGGTTATTGTTTTACTTAGGCTTTATGTCTGAAACCAGAAGGCTCAGGTATTTATTTGATATTTGGTAGGAAGGTGGGGGTTCATTTATACAAAGACCCATATAAGGAAACACTTAAAAATCTTCTTGTCTGAAGCCCTGGATAATTGGTATGTAGCTTCATCTAGTGGACCACTACCAAGATTGTTCAATTTATAAACCTGGTTCAAAAAAGGCCATGCCCAGCCCTGAGTTGACCTTCAATATGCTGTAGGGGAGTTTAGTTGCCCAAGGGGGTGGTCCAAATTGAGCAACTTTACAGGTTCATAAGAAAGCAAGTACACTCCATCTGATGAGGTTGTCGGATGCAGGAGGGATCCTTCTTTCTCAGTAGGGCACAGGTTTTATCAACATTACTGGCTGTTGGATTTTACACCCGGAAATGAGGTTAAAAGTTGACGATTTCTAAAGTACCAGTCTTCAACAGGTCCCCCTTACCTGTTTTGTCACAATTTTGTGCATACTAGACCCAATCAATCTAAACAACTCTGGTGATTAATATCTAGCCATAATATAGGTAGCTACACAAACTATCAATTTTATCCTTCAAAGCACACACTGAGGGCTATTGCCTTGTAGTTCTTATTTGTCTTTTTAAGTGTCTTAAATGGTTCCCGGTCAGATCACTTGACTGCCATATTTGGAAGTCACTTGACCCTTAATACTTTTGGTAGAAATGGTGGAAGATGTCCTGCCTATAATGTATCACAGTATGAGCAGATTCGGTTCAGGTTTAAGGAAATTATGGCTGCTGAAATAAGGGTACCCTCTCCAAAGGGCGAGTATTGAATAAAACTCAGCATAAAAAACACACCTTGTTGTTATACATAAATGGGTCAAAATGGCCATGCTATGTTTAAAAATATTCTTTCTGATTACGCCTAATTACACTCTTCTGGAGTCCATGTCTGTTGATCTGAACATTGATATTTTCTATTTGTCTGCGGATTAAGGATTTTGGAATAACGCTTTGGTACTAGGACATACTACCAGTTCCATTGACAGATGTTTAACCCATAAGACACCAATCACAACAACTGTCGTCTGCTTTGTCATCTGTCGGTTACTTTAAAAGTCATTTTTGCAAACAGTGTGGGCCCAGATCAGACTGCTACTGTAGGAGCAGTCTGATCAGGGTCCACACTGTTTGCCTGTTTGCAAAATATTTTTAAAAAGTTTGTAAGAAGATTCAGCAGATGGCATAAGCAGAGGACATTTTCAGATTCTCTTAGCATTTTTTATGGATTCAGTGATCATAGGTCCATAAAAAGTGATGGTGGACCAGATAATTTGGGCCACAGTCCACCACTATGACATGGAAAATGTTTTTGTTTCAGGGCCAGATGACAGCTGCAGACATAACAATATTGGCAACATTGTACCCAGTCTTACATGGGGAATTTTCTATAAAAGGTAAAACAGGTGATCTACATTATCCTCTTTATAACATTGTTCATTATAACATGGCTTTGAATACAAGATGTTCTAAAGATGGATCCAGATATAGAAATTAGCACCATAAATGGTCATTTTTTAGCTCACCTATTGGTGAACTGGCAAGGGTCCGTTGGCTGTCGTCTGTTGTCTGTCAACATTTTCAGACATCTCCTCCATAACCACTAGGAGGCTCATCCATTGGATGGGGGAACGAAAGTTTGTTCGCAGGGTCCAGGTCACATGACCAAGATAACAACCATGCCCATATAAGGTAAATATGATTTTATATTGGAAAAAGTCAAAACTTTGTATTTGTGAAAACTTTTCGCAGCCTATGATCAGAAAATTGGTAGGTGCAGTTAGCTAAATGAGCAAATGAAACTTCATGAGTATTCGAGGTCAAGCATTCCTTAACCTTTGCCCAAGGTCATTCAGATATGAAAATTAAAACATAATTTCTGCAGAAACCACTGGGCCTTTGGTAACCAAACTTCATGTGAAAGCTTTTAGGAACAAGGAGATGAAAAATAATTAATATGAGTTTGGTCACATGACCAATATGACCATCATGCCCATATAAGGTAAAAACCCTTTAAAAGTCTTCTTTGGAACCAGCCAGCTGATTATCATGAAACTTGGTATATAGCATTTTAGACACGAGCCGGTTTTAGTTTATTCAAATGATGACCCCTGAATGACCTTGACCTATTTTACACCAATGTCATATTTGGTCACATGGGGAAAAAGCCAAAACCATGTGATTTTCAGAAACTATTGCAGCCTGTGATCTGAAAATTTGTGGATACAGTTAGCTAAATGAGTAAATTAAACTACATTAGTATTCAAGGTCAATGTCATTACTTGTCCTTAAGCCAATGTCATATTTTACACCAATGTCATATTTGGTCATATGGGGAAAAAGCCAAAACCATGTGATTTTCAGAAACTATTGCAGCCTGTGATCTGAAAATTTGTAGATACAGTTAGCTAAATGAGTAAATTAAACTACATTAGTATTCAAGGTCAATGTCATTACTTGTCCTTAAGCCAATGTCATAGGGTGTAATAACTGCACAAGAATTTCTTTGCGTGACCCTCAACCAAAATTGCTCAAACTGCTCCACTCGGATGAACAAGATGGCCACAAGGGCTAAAAATAGAAAAACTTTTAAACGACTCCTGCTCGTTATCCAGTGGATGGGTTTTGACATAATATCACAGGAACTTTCTTTGATTGACCCTCTACCAAAATTGCTTAGACCATTTATCTTGGATGAACAAGATGGCCACCAGAGCTAAAAATAAGAAAAAAAACTTTAAACGACATCTCCGTAACCAGTAGATGGATTTTGAAATAATTTACAGGAATGTTCCTTGGGTGAATTTCTACCAAAATATATCAAACCGTTCCACTCTGATGAACAAAATGATCGCCTGAGCTAAAAATACAAAAACCTTTAAATGACATCTGCTCCTTAACCAGTGGTGGATTTTGAAATAATTTCATTGGAATGTTTCTAAGGTGACCTCATACCAAAATTGCTCAAAGCATTTTGTTTGGATGACCAAGATAGCCTCCAGAGTTAAAAATAGAAATAACATTTAAACAACTTCTTCTCCTTAACCAATGGATGGATGTCAAAATAATTTCACATGAATGTTTCTTGGGTGACCCTCTATTAAAATTATTCAAACAATTCTGCTGGGATGAAAAAGGTGGCCGCCAGAGCTAATAATAGAAAGTAGAAGTAAAACAAAGGTCAGGAATCGATACAATTAACTTACTCCATCCATCAAAGACACCAAAGGGAAAGAAACACAAACATGAAGCGACCAGACCATAATGGAAGCCTAAACAAAAGAAGGCCATAAGGACAGTTACTTTCCCACAAAATGGCCAAATGGCCATCTAAAATAAAAAGACACAAGTGATACTCACAGTAAGTAACAAACACCAATATAAATAAACCGCAGCAGAAGAACCGCCTTGGAATGGTCAGTGGAAAGAATACCACTGGGGGCTTAAATCGATTTTACATGGCCATAATCCTTGCCCTTACCTCTGTCGCGGTATACACTAATTTTGTTTAGTCCACATGAAGGCTTCCTAACTCATCAGTGTAACATCTCCGAGAACATACAAATCAAAAAACTACAAAGATGAAACAAGGTTGAGGACTTGGCAGCATACAACAACAAAATTGATGGAGCAAAAGAAAAACAACAGTTAGACTCCGAGGGGCCCGACCAAAGATGGAGCATCAGGCGCCAACCAACATAAAGAATACTAAAAAAAAAAAAAAATGTTCATTTATGTTTTTATGCTTGAATCGTCATATAATCTTAGGCCTGACCCACCGGTGTGCAATCAAAGAGGGAAGCAAAGTTGCCAACCGTGATTGGGTTAACCACCATGCACACAGTCTGTTTTATAACATTTATGTTGTACCCAATCTTTATATATCGACAAACGATTTTACGAAATTGGGTACTTAAGTTATTACAGGCATATATTTTTCTATATTTATAAACTAAGTTGCCATAGAATTCGGGTTCCAATAGGCCTTGTTGCAGAAGTGTTTTAAGTCCAACATTGAATTTTGAAACCAAATCAGAATGACGTCTATAAAACTTAGAAAAGGCTTTAAGTAGTTTATTATACCAATACCCCTGATTAAGAAGTTTAGCAGTTAATTTATTACGAGTGTTGAAGTCGGATACATGACTAGACACTCTAGCGAATCAAATAAACTGCGAAATATAAACCCCGTACGATGTCGCACGAGGAACATCACCGTCCAAAAAAGGAAAATTTACAATCTCGAAATCAAAATCATAAATTTTGCAAGAAACAAATCCATCTACAATAGATAAATGTAAATCCAAAAAGGGGGCCTCAGTATCAGAGGAGTTTGCCTGGTTTAACTGAAGTTCCAGGGGTTAAATCTGACTGATCAAACCATCAAAGTAAGTATTATCAATATTTAATAAATCATCTAAATATCTAGAAGTAGAACTAAAAGCTTCAATAATTTCAGATTGGTTATCAATGGAAAGCGACAACATGAAGTCTCTTTCATAACAATACAGATCAGCCACAAGAGATGCGCAATTCGTACCCATCAGAATACCCACAATTTGTCTAAATAACTTAGTACCGAATCTAATATAAATATAAAAAATATAAATATAAATATAGAAACTTAACCAGTGAATGGATTTCAAATTAATTTCACAGGAATGTTCCTCCGGCGACCCTCTTCCAAAATTGCTTGAACCGTTGTCCTTGAATGAACAAGATGGCCACCAGAGCAAAAACTTAATAAAACCACCTTGGGTCAACCAACCTCGAGCTCTGCTCCACCATGTACTCCCTACAATTTCATTTGTACTTATGGATCAGGTGAGTGATCCAGGGCCATTTTGCCCCTCTTGTTCTCAAAAACAGCTGGGCCATTTGTAACCAAATTTTATATGAAAGCCTTTACGAACAAGAAAATGAATATTGCTTAATAAGAATATAGTCACATGACCAATATGAACACCCTGCCAATATATGTTAAAAACACTTGAAAACCTTCCTCTGTGGAACCAAATGGCTGATTGCCTTGAAGCTTGATATGGTGCATTGGGGACAGTCAGAATTATTTTTAATGACAGATTCCTTCTGTCATTCTTCGTCATTCTGCATGTTTACAATTTTAACGTCCGAACTTACGGCTTCAACTACTTTTGAAATATGACTCCGCACAAACACGGATAGTCTGTTGTTTGTTGACTTTTCATGCTCGCTGTCAACTGTTTCAGATTTTTATACATTATCATTCTGACTTGTTACTTTTAATATCGTCATAATTATTAATGCCATTTAACCATTAACCGACTGACGCTTATGACCCACCAAGAGGGTTGACGCGTCGTTAAACACGAAATCATCATCATCATTCATGCTCGCTGTCTCAAAACTAATTTCTCATGGCATTATTTTCGCATTTTGATTACATGTTTTGTTTCATTTGTAATCAAAATACAAAATGATCTTTCGTAAATTACAAACAAAACGGGAAAAATTAATTGAATATGCATAAGGAAAGTTCCCATTTTATATGGGCGACCGCATAATGGGTCATTGGTGAATCATGGAGGCGGCGTCTAACCATGGCCTTCACTGCGGCTTCACTGTTGTCGAAAGTTAGCCCATTTTTTTCCTTAATTAATTCCTATATTTCTAACTGACAACCCTTAATTTTGAACCGGGATTTCGAAATGAAATCTTCGTCAGATAAGTGATAATATTACATTCAGTACAAAATGGGTTATGATTAATTATATTTGTATCAATACGCCATTAAAGTACCTTTGTCTATTTTTAGAAAAGAAAAAAAAAATATGTATAGAGCTACAATCAGTGCACACCATTTAAGTACCTAGATATACTTTGAAAAATAAAAAATAAGTGTATAATAAGCTGTACATGTATTTGACTTTTGATTATCGGCTAAGCCGCTTTGTTTGTCCTGACCTGCACACAACAGTTATAGATTGGTTCCCCTTCGTTATTGCCTCCCCTTCGGTACGCACATAACGATAGGTAGCGAGTAAATTGATTTGAGGTAGAGAATCCTACTCTTACCACTGCGCATGCCTACAAGAGTGCGTCTGTTAATTTAAAATACTGCAGAAGTGGGCCACTGGCTGTGTATTACTCATTGTAAATTGTATCTGCGAGTGTTAAAAAGATACATATTTCAAGATAATGATAAGAATGTCACTAGTCTATGTAAAATAAATTATTATAAATTATTTCAGTATACTAAGTATCGATCTTTTTGTTTCATCAGGTATGACTGACTCAGCAGTTAACCTTGTTGAACTCGGGTATTTCCAATACCGCGTCAGTGCTTATGCTATAAATAGACGTAATGGCTTCTGCTAGCTACCAATCGTTATGTTGTAGCCACCTAGCGGAGACATTTACGACAAGGGAACCAATCTACAACAGTTACAGACACGATGTCATCATTCGGTCATACGGATTGCCGATAATTTTGACGGATGTCCCTTAATCATTAACTCCCCTTTGGAGCACAGCAAGTATATATTGAATTGAGGTAAAGAATCCGACTCATCCCACTGCACATGTCTCAAAAACCGAAAAGTTCTGTTGAATAACAATGCTGCCATAGTGCTCGTTGTTGATTAAATCTTGGGGTGTTCTTGCAGCACTCGAAAATCGCATAGATCTAGAAAAAAAATCAAGTGAAGATGTTCATAAGGAATGGAGTCTCTGAAAACTGAGGTGATACTCTAGATTTCCCTTTAGTAATGAACATTTGGAGATACTACCCAGCAGGCATATGACGTTAAAACTTCGTCTGATTGACGTTGATGTAATGCCATGTCTTGACTGCAACGTCATATTAACCCTTTTGTACCAAATGGAATCTTCCTCCTAATATATAACAGGAGTCCATTTCAAAATTTAGGGGTGTCAGGTTGTTGTTTTTCTTCAAATGACTTTCTAAAATGGCTGAAGGTTTTGTAAGCAGTGTAGGCCCTGATCAGACGTCGCATTCTGCGTCTGATCTGGGCCTGCACTGTTTGCCAGGGTACCCGTTTTGGGGTTCCCGGTACTAATTGGGTTAATGTCGGTGCAACCTAATTACCAAGGTTGATGTGACGTTGCCCCTGCGACGCATGCCTGGTGGCAGTGAGTTTTATTGTTTTTATAACATCAATTAGGAAATGTGGAATCCAACACACTGAATGCTTTTTTTTCCTTTCTTCCATCAAAATCGGAATCGATGCATTAATATTAATTACCAGAAGAACTTCTTTTCTTCAGTTATGTCACTCGCATTCCGATGGGAACGAATTGCGCACCTCTTGTGGCAGATCTGTTCTTGTATTGTTATGAAAGAGACTTCATGTTGTCGCTTTCCATTGATAACCAATCTGAAATTATTGAAGCTTTTAGCTCTACTTCTAGATATTTAGATGATTTATTAAATATTGATAATACCTATTTCGATGTATTGATCAGTCAGATTTACCCCCCAGGACTTCAGTTAAATAAAGCAAATTCTTCTGATACCGAGACCCCGTTTTTGGATTTACATCTATCTATTGTTTCGTGCAAAATTTATGATAAACGTGATGACTTTGATTTTGAGATTGTAAATTTTCCTTTTTTGGATGGTGATGTTCCTCGTTCGCCATCCTATGGCGTTTATATATCGCAATTAATTCGATTTGCTAGAGTGTGTAGTCATGTAACTGACTTCAACACTCGTAATAAATTATTAACGGCTAAACTCCTTAATCAGGGTTATATGTACCATAAACTACGCAAAGCATTTTAAAAATTTTATAGACGCCATTCTGATTTAATTTCAAAATTCAATATTGGACTTAAATCTCTTCTGCAACAAAGTCTATCTGAACCCGAATTTTATGGTGACTTAGTATATAAATTCAGAAAAATATATAACCGAAATGACTTCAGCACCCAATTTCGTAAAATCATTCTTTGATATAAAAAGATTGGGTACAATATGGATGTTATACGACAGACTGCATGCATGGTAGTTAACCCAATCATGGTTGGCAACTTTGCTTCCCTCTTTAATTGCATGCCGGTGGGTCAGGCCTCAGATTCTATGACGGCTCCAACGTAAAGGCTTATTGAGAATTAGAGAGATCTAATTCAAGGTAATGTTGGTTGGTGCCTGATGCTCTGTCTCTGGTCGGGCCCATCGGAGTCTAACTGTTGGTTTTCTTTTGCTCCAGCATTTCAGTGGTTTCTTGCTGTCGAGTCCTCACCGTTTTCTCACCTCTGTGGTTCTTTGATTTTTTGTGTTCACGGAGATGTTGCACTGATGAGTAAGGAGGCCTTCATGCGGACTGAACAAATTATTTGTCTGAATCGCGACGGAAGTAAGGGCGAGGATTGTGGCCACATAAAATCGATTTAAGCCCCCAGTGGAAATCGTTCGCTGACCGTTCCAAGGTGGTTCTTCTGTGGCAGTTTATTTATGGTGTTGTTTTTACTTACTGTCACTTGTGTCTTTTTATTTTGGATGGCCATATGGCAATTTTGTGGGAAAGTAACTGTCCTTATGGCCTTCCTTTGTTTAGGTTTCCATTATGGTCTGGTCGCTTAATATTTGTGTTTTTTTCCCTTTGGTGTCTTTGATGGGTGGAGTAAGTTAATTGTATCGATTCCTGATCTTTGTTTTACTTCTACTTTTTTTTTATTCATGTCATATAGTATATGTACATACATCGTGTTAAATTTTCAACAGATGACATTTTGAAATATTTTCTGATTTTTTTTTTCAGAAAACAGGATTAGACATTTCATGCAAATTGTCTCCTACGGATGAAATTATCATGAGATGTCAAGTCCTGTTTTCTAGGAAAAATAAGAAAAAAGTCAACAGATTGTCGTCTGCTGAATTAACACGAGAGTGGTGAAGGTTAAAACAGTAAATTTGAAACCTTTTCTTATATAAAGGCCTTAATATTCACGAATTTCTCAAAGAATCCTTCATTTCAGTGCCTTTTGGCACTTTGATTTAAATGATGACACCTGGATGCTCTTGACCTATACGCCAAGGTCAACTTTGATCGCATAGGCTTTTGTAAGGAAAACACCAAAACCCTGCACTTCTCGAAAACTATTGCACCCTGTGATCTGAAAAATTGTAAATTGGGAAATGGGTGGGGTCATTCAGATTGTGAGTTTAGTTACTATTCAACCACCATACCAATACATCAAAACCGTGTTGTTACAATAATGTAGATTATTTATTAATCTGTCTGATATATTTATTTTCACAGATATAGTAGTTTCAGGACAATATACACTAATGGGTTGTCACCCAACTTGGCTTATGCATTGATGATGGGGATAAATGAAATGGGCTTTTCATTTACCACTTGTAGTTAATCTTTACCAGAATAATCTGTCTCAGAACCCTGGAAAATGTTTTACGCTTTTATATCTACTTTTGGAAGCAGGTCTGTGAACTCCAAAAATGTATTGTTTTTGTCCTGTCTGTTTGTTTGTTGGTTTGTACGTGGACAACTTTAACCTTGGTCATAACTTTTGAACCATTTGAGGTTGAGCATTCAGGTTTGCCATGAAGGTTCTTTGTGGCAAGAGCTTCACTTTTATGAAAAAAAAACGACCCTTGACCTTGACCTTTGACCTACTTAAAAGAAAGAAATAATATTGGTCATAACTGTTGAACCGCTTGTGATACAGCCATCATATTTGGCTTGTTTGTTCCTTGGGACAAAAGCTTTACACTCATGCAAAAAAAATGACCTGTGACCTTGACCTTTGACCCACTTAAAATTAAAAGTTAACATTGGTCATAACTTTTGAACCGTTTGAGATATTTCCTTCACATTTGGTATGTAGGTTCCTTGTGACGAGCTTTACATTCATGCAAAAATTTTGAACTGTGACCTTGATCTTTGACAGAAAAATATAACATTTTGGTCATAATTTTGAACTGTTTGGGATAGAGCCTTCATATTTGGCATGTGGGTTCCCTGTGATAAGAGTTTCACATTCATGCAAAAAATTTGATCATGACCTTGGCCTTTCACCTACTTAAAAGAAAAAATAAAATTGTTCATAACTTTTGAACCGTTTAAGATAGAGCCTACATACCTGGCATGTAGGTTGCTTGTGACAAGAGCTTAACATTCATGCAAATTTTATTGACCTGTGACCTTGACCTATGACCTACTTTAAAGAAAAAATATTATTGTTCATAACTTTTGAACCATTTGAAATAAAACCTTCATATTTGGCATGCTAGTTCATGATGTCAAGGGCTTCCCACTCAAACAAAATATGTTGACCTGTGACCTTGACCTTGAACTGTGACCAACTTTGAAAAAAGACCATGCCTGGGGACATGTTTGTGTTTCACAAACACAACTTGTTTGAAATAGAGTTTGGAAGCTTCACATATAACTCATGACTCATTTCTCCCTTCATTAGTTTTAGAGGCCTCAGTGCTACCTTTACAACTTTCAGCTTGTATATAATCCATCATTAAACCTTCTATTGGATATAGTAGCCTCGGCATTAGCTTTACACACTGTAGCTTCTTTTCAATGTCTTCTTTAATCCTCTCTTGGTATTGTCTTGTATCACAAATGGTACCTTTATACCTATTAGTTAAATTACATCTATACTATGACACTCTCATGAGTTATATGTTACAGCCTCAGATGTACCTTAACATCATGTAGCTTCTGTCCTACTATTCTATAACCCTTTCTTGGATAGTGTTAAGTGACCACAGATGTATATTAACAGCCTTTAGCTTCTTCAAATCTCTTCTATAACCCTCTATTGGAAGGTATTTTGTAACCTTAGATGTACCTTAACACCCTTTTAAGGCTTTAGCATCTGACAAATCTCCCTCTCGTGGGGAGTATTTTGTAACCTCAGATGTATCTTAACACCCTACAAATCTATAACCCTCTTTTGGTTAGGGTTTTGAACCTCAGATGTGTCTTGGGCTAGCTTGAAACTTCTAACTACCCATCATTTTGCAAACCAATGGTAGACTGCCCTACTTGAATAAAAGGTAGGGAGGAATTTTTCCACGGAATGCTGCGCAGGGAATCAAACGCTTGCTCTCTTTGTTTCGAGTTGAACTCACATTCATTGAGGGTTCAAAAGGACTACCGGGCCCGGGTCATGTGAAATCTACATGACAGGACATCTGTTAAATAAATCTTGTGCATGGTTTTGATGTATTGGTAAGGTGGCTGAATAGTAACTGAGTTTACAATATGATTACCCTACCCATTTGCAATTCTGTGTTCACTAAACCATTAAATTTGTGCAATTCATCTGGTTCCACAATGCTTCCAATTGTACTGATAAAAATGATACTGCTATCCAAGGATCATCATTGGTTTCCTCCCATATAACCAGAAACTTGGTGATTAAGGTTAAAGATAAGTAAAAATATCTTTAGCATTTGGAATATGCAGTTAATCTTCCTAAGTTGCAATATTGTTTTGAAAAATGTTTCTAAACATCACTTCAGACATCCTGCAGTCTACCTGAGAACAAATTGTAGTGAAAGAGCACGCAGGTAATGACCAGAGTTAACTTTCAAAAAAAACTACAGTGTCATGCTAAGTTACCTCACCCACTTTTAAAGGCCTCTAGCTCTAAAAAACCCAACCTTGTGTGCGACTAGAAGTATGCCATAATAAAGTACATGTTATGCTGTTTACCTGCAAATAATAAAAAGATTTGGTACGAGGCCAGAATACCCTCAAATGGGCATCCCCCTCCCTTTTCAAATGAACATTAATGGTATGAACACACACAAATATACATGCATGCATGTGCATGCACGTGCACACACACAGAGCATTTGGTTATGGCTCTTGGAAAATTGGGCATTTAGGGGCAAGCATATGGTTGGGGGCATTGTGTTTTACAAACACCATTTCTATGAAGCATTTTACCCAGTGACGTTGCCGGTCAATGCCCGTTATTTATGGAATTGACGTCATTTACATTTAACAGAGGTTAACATTATGTCTGCTAAAAGCATAGGATTATGGTACCAGAGCAAGGTGTCTATTATCGACCCTTTAATGAGTAAAACACCACCACATGTGTGAAGCAGCGCTAGCATGTACAAGAAGATTAACAAAAATTGTCACCATCTTAATTGATTTTACCTCAATGAGGCAGTTCATATGAGCACCAACAACCTATGTTTGCAGTATAAATAAGAAAAATATCGCGGATTTTCACCAGAAAAATAGCCATTTTGGATATAAGAAAAAATGCACTATGTTGCACGGGTGTGTTATCGTAATGTGAAGACCCCCCTTCACTTCGAATTCTTCACTGTAACAATCACCAACAGGGACACGGCTCACAGTATTAGCATACATCCCCTGCACCAGTTGCACAATCCACTCGTCCACTCAAGTTTTCTTGGTGCCCACCAGATTACTTTTCGAGGCACTCAATCAAATGCCTTCTCCAGGTCTACAAAAGTCTATCTATCTATCTTCTTATACTGAGTCGGTCATATCTGGCCATTACCTCAGTTGATTGGGTGGCTAAATTTAGAATTTAGCTGAAAAAAAAAAAAAAAAAAAAAAGAGAGGCACTGGATGCGTCCTTAAAACTATTTACAATCTGCATAAGAGAGGTATCCTAAAACGCATACCTCTGAGACCCAATCTTACACTGTGCGGGCTTTGAACTCTTCTGCGGACTTGGCATTCACCGCAGAGGAGGGAAGACTATTCCATTGGGGAATAGTTCTAGGAAAAAACGAGTTCTTCAGGGCATCACTATAGGACTGGTATCTACGATATTGTGAGTCGTTTAATTTTGATGCCCTTGTTTGGGTCGACAGTGTTACAGGGGTCAAGTACCTATCTTTATCAATAGACACTGAATCAGAGTGTATCTTGTAGAAGAAGGTTAAAGAGGACTGCTCACGACGGGCCTCCAGGGACGGCCACTCTAGCTCATTAAGCATGTCACCGACGCTACTTCTATTTCGCCATCGCCTACAGGTCCATCGAGCAGCTGTCCTCTGCACCTTCTCCACCTGCTGAGTCTGAGTTTTAACATAGGGGTGCCAAATGGGTGATGCATATTCGAGTTGAGGGCGAACCAATGTTTTATATGCAACATCCTTTGTCTGCCTAGGTGCAAAAGCCAAGTTCCGTCTAAGGAATCCCAAAGTCCTAGTTGCTTTAGATGTAATCTCTGAGATATGTTGACCCCAATCAAGATCGTCAGTGATGGTGATACCAAGATATTTGGCGGATTGAACATGCTCCAAAACTTGCTGGTGAAGAGTATAGTCAAACTTAATTTGCTTGTCCGGAGGGTGTCGTGACACTCTCATTGAGTGACATTTGGCCACATTGAACTTCATTTGCCAATCGGCCTCCCACTGTGCAAGTTGATCCAGGTCATCTTGTAAAATAAGACAGTCAGAAGGAGAATATATGTTCCTATACAGGACACAATCATCAGCAAACAAACGGACCGATGACCTGATATTGTCGGGGAGATCATTAATGAAAACCAAGAAAAGGACCGGTCCAAGGACCGAACCTTGGGGGACTCCAGATAAAACAGGGACTGGATCAGACGCTTGGCCATCAAGTACAACTTGTTGTGAGCGCCCAGAGAGCCATGAGCTAATCCACCTATGCGTGGATCCTCTTATCCCATAGTACTCCAGTTTATGTAATAGCCTTCTGTGAGGTACCTTGTCAAAGGCCTTAGCAAAGTCCATGATGATCAAGTCAGTCTGTTTGTGGCCACGATTTATGGCCCCATCCAGATTGCTCACAATGTCATGGTAAAATTGAACAAGCTGCGTTTCGCAAGACCTTTGACTCCGGAAACCATGTTGACAGTCAGCAAGAATGCTCTCAAAGGCTAAGTGCTTGTTGATGTTGCTTACTAATATATGCTCCAAGGTTTTGCAACAGATGCATGTTAGCGACACTGGTCTATAATTTGCTGCATCATATTTTTCCCCTTTTTTATAGACCGGGGTTACATTTGCTTGTCGCCAGTCATCTGGTACAGTGCCCTGGGCAAGTGATTGATTGAAGATAAAGGCCAACACAGGAGATATTTCAGCACTACATTCCTTAAGTACCCTGGCATTCAGGTCATCGGGCCCAGATGCCTTATGTATCTTGAGCTTACCTAACAGTTTAGCGACCCCATTGGGGTCAACTGTTATGTCCCCCATAGAGGGGAACGAACTTGCACCTTTAGATGGTAGCTCACCATCAGTTTCACGCGTAAATGCTGATTGAAACTGTTTATTGCAAATATTAGCCTTATCGCGCGCATCTGTTTTTAGAATTCCATTTTCCCTTAGCGAAGTGATCCCAAACGCATCCTTTTTCAGGGACTTTACGAATGACCAAAACTTTTTAACTTTACCATTCTTTTGGGGACTATCGGGATCTATATTGTCATCTTCAAAGGTAAAGATGCTGGAAACATGCTTCCAATATGCATCTCTTATAACCTTTTGCACATGTGCTCTGAACCGTTTGTAATGGTTCTTAACGTCAGGGCTGCTAGACTTGCGAGCACGAAAATACATTCTATTCCGTCTTCTGATGAGATGCTTGATCGTGTTATCGATCCATGGTGCCCTATATTTTGTTTTGGTCATTTTAGTTGGTATAAACCTTTCCATTGCCGTGGTTAATTCGGACTTAAAACTGACCCACAGGTCATTAACTGACATGTGTGAGAGGTCAGAGGAAAGGAACGAATCCTTAAATCGCGCCATATGGTCTCGCAGACCATCCATATCCGCACGTTTGTAGAGAAAAACTTTACGCGGGACTTGTCTGATTCGTTTAGCTTTTATGTCATACTCAACAAGGACTATGTCATGATCAGCTTTGCCAATCGGGGGCATCCCCTTAACTCGGCTTACTGGGGATGGAGAATTTGTAAACAATAAATCAAGGGTCTTTTCTTGCCGGGTGGGTATGTTAACAACTTGGGCCAGGCAGTGTTCTTTTATTATATCCAAAAGTTGTTGCTGTGTCTGCCTTTTAGGCACCCCATGGGGCACCTGCATGCTGCACCATTCAATGTCACCACAATTAAAGTCTCCGCCAACCAAAATATGGGCATTTGCATTTGACATTATCCTAGACAAAGATGAATTAAAAGCCTCAAGATATTCTGGGTCAATCTGATCTGGTGGGCGATAAAAAGATCCAAGGTACAAAGTCCTACATCCAATGATGTTCAATTTACACCAAACTAGTTCACAGTTGGTGTCCAACTCCGGAGTTTCTGTACAAAGTAGGTCTCGCTTGAAAGCCACGAAGACACCTCCATGTGCATCCCCAACTCTGTCTTTCCGGATGGCCTCAAAGGATTCAGGGAAAATTTCCGAGTTTTTAATTTCTGGGGTTAACCAAGACTCATTGCCCAAAATGATGTCTGGTTTCGCCGAGTCGATAATTGTATGAAGTTCAGCCCTTTTATTCTTTATTGACTGACAATTCATGATCAATATTCTGAGGGGATGGTTAAGGACCGCCTTTTTGGTCTTTCGTTTAGCTTCTTTTGACTGCTGCACAATGGGCGATGAAGCTGCCGTGGGTGGGCCAATGTTGTCTGGTATCGGACTATCAGGCTCGGATAGGGTAGATAAAGGTTCAAAGTGGTTGTAGGTGTCTATAGAAGATGAGGTGTCAAACAGAGATGTGGAAAAGTTTGGCATTCCACATTTCAAACACTCCCATGCAACATTTTTATTCAATGATCTGTTGTAAAAACTATACATAGTTGATGACATGCCTTGACATCCTATGTGATACCAGACATTACAGGTGTCGCAACAAATTCCCCGGTCTTCCCAACCAACACTTTTTTGACAGAGTCCACAAGGGAAGTGTGAACTGTCATTTCGGGAGTCTGGACCAGGATTTGATTCAACATCCCAAGCATTACCTATAACAACTGTAAATATATACAAGTAGAAAAGTTTATTTGAACCAGGAAACCCCTTCATTCTTAGAGATTTTTTTAGGATTGATATTGTACAAACATGGGGCAAATGAAATGCAAAGTTACGGTCGATTGCTGTTGTACCACGTGTGTCCGCATAAACTGGGTAGAAGTTAACTGGGATTTCCTGTAGGTCCTGTCCACTGCATGTAAAGTCGCCAGATTCTTCTCTTGCAGCTTTTCAATAGGTCGAAGTGATATGAATAAATGTCACAGTAATAATATTTGCAGTTAAAATAATCTAGGGGTCCCTAATAGCAGAATCAGTAAGGATGATCTGCTATTAGTGACTCCCAGGTGGCCACAGAAAGTAATCATACCTGCCAACTCTGAGAAAATCCAAAGAGTGAGACTGCGCGCGACAGACCATTTTTTACCTTCTTTTTTAGTATATGGCTAGCGGGGAATTTTCAGGAAAAATTTGAAAGAGTGAGATTTTTTCACTAACCGTATGGGGGTGGGGATGGGTGCTACCTTTTTCAAAGACCCACCAACCATAAAACAAAATAAATTGAACCCCACCACCAATAAATTTAACCAGACCAAGCACGGTATAGCTAAACAGCGAAAGGAAGCTTCCTTTCTCTAAAGGATGATTTTTCTACGAAAGGAAGGTATTTCTGAGGTACTAGGAGTGCATTTACATATAAAAGGGTATCATATATACTGATTTAATTGGAATATGGTATTTTACCAAAGTTGGGGGTTGACTGGACCTTTTATTTCGACTTGACCCTTTTTTTTCCAGAAAGGAAAATTCATTTCTTGAAAGGAAGGTTTTTTCTACAATAGGATGATTTTGTTTGCAAGAGGAAAGTTTGTTAATGAAAGAAAGGTTTTATTATTGTATATTATTGTATATAGCGTTGCACTCGTATATTTTCTATGAAACTACCAAATTTCGAAACGAAGGTTTTGTCTACGAAAGCGAAAGGAAGGTTTTGTCTACGAAAGGAATTTTTTTCCACACACACACATACAAAAAAAATGTTTAATTATAATAATAATAATTTTTTTTCATTGGAAATTACCAAATTTCTAAATGAATGTTTCGTCTACGAAAAAAATGTAAGAGGTGTTTTAAGTTTTTGGTTTTGGAAAGAAAACTCTGCGAAATTTTGTAAGCACATAAACTGAATTTGATATTTGAAAGTAGAATCTCTTTGTTTTCAAAAAACATTTTCCCCAAGGCCTTATTTTTCATACCTTGTTAATATCATGTGCATTCGCGCAGTCTGATCAGAAATCAAATCAACAGACAGAAAATATCCCTTGCTACGGGTCTGATCAGACGCAAAGGTAAAGAGCTTCGGCTCATTATATAATACGTTGATTGTGGATTAATGAGAATACCTGTTAAAGCCTAGGCATATTTATATAATTGGATCAATTATTGGCACATGCCTCATGTCATTTAACCCTTTAACATGCCAATCACAACAATTGCCGTCTGCTTTGTTGTCAAATAAAGATAAAAAATGAGTTCCTTTAAGAGCAATGAAAACATTCATAAGAAAGAAGATGGGTCATACTATGTAGTTTCAGCTAATAAAGCCTCATCAGTGACCCTGTAATGATCCGGCAAAGAAAGCCAGAGGAAACATACTGCAATTTGCGAATTTCGAATAGGCAGTCGATTCAAAGACTGATATAAATCAAAATGGGGTCCAAAATAATTAAAAGCCTGTCTAGAATATGAGTCTAAACCAATAATTTATTTCTGATTTCTCAGAATATTCACGCTGATCTCAAAGGACCGAAAGTAAAATATAAACTGCACTATGGTTGATGTACGGAGAGACGTTTTACGGCCGCCACACGGCACAACACCAGCTGCAGTGAAGGCAAATAAAAATCAAAAATGAGTTCCTTTAAGAGCAATGCAAACATTCATAAGAAAGAAGTTGGGTCATACTAAGTTGCAAACATTGTGATCCCAGATCAGACGGCTCCTTTAAGGCTGGTGGTTATTTTTATGTACAAAAATATAAATGCTTACAAAAGATGCAGCAAACGACAAAAAAAAAAAAAAACAAAAAAAAAACATCGGCGTTGAAATTCCTGAGATTTGGGCCATTTTCAAAAAACGATCGTGGGGGAGGGAGACACACAATAAATTGTGATAGTCACGCTCAAATCGGGTGTGTTGGCAGGTATGAAAGTAATAGAGTGATGAAATAGATAATCAAATGGAGTGCTTTTGCTTATTTTTCTTAGACAAGGAAGAGATACAACGAAACCCGGGAAGGTAAATGAATATTTTTAGCTCACCTGTCACGTAGTGACGAGGTGAGCTTTTGGGATCACTTTTTGTCAGTTATGCGTGTGTGCGTAAACTTTTTCTTCAAATGACATCTCCTCCTAAACCACCGATAGGATTTTGACCAAACTTCACAGGAATGATCCTTAGATGGTCCCCTTTCAAAGTTGTTCAAATGGTTCCGGTCCATTGCTCATCGAGGTCACAGGAGCTAAAAATAGATTTTTTAAACAAAAACTTTAAAAATCTTCTTCTCTGAAACCGCAAGGCCCTGGTATGAAGCTTCATCTAATGGACCTCTACCAAGTTTGTTCAAATTATAGCCCTGGGGGCCAAAATGCCCCCGCCCCGGGGGCCTTTGGTTTTACATAGGCTTATATAGGGAAATCATCATCATCATCAACGAAAATCTTAACAAATCTTCTTCTCTGAAACCACGAGGCCCAGGTCTTTAATATTTGGTGTGAAGCTTAACCTGGTGGACCTCTACCAAGATAGTTCAAATTATAGCCTTGGGGCCAAAAATGCTCCGGCCCCGGAGGCCTTTGGTTTTACATAGGCTTATACAGGGAAAATCTTTAAAAATCTTCTTCTCTGAAACCGCAAGGCCCAGTTCTTTGATATTTGGTGTGAAGCTTCACATAGTGGACCTCTTTCAAGACTGTTCAAATTATAGCCCTCGGGCCAAAAATGCCCACACCCCGGGACCCTTTGGTTTTTCATAGTCTTATATAGGGAAAACCTTTAAAAATCTTCTTGTCTGAAACCAGAAGGCCCAGGTCTTTGATATTTGGTATGAAGCTTCTCCTAGTGGACCTCTACCAAGATTGTTCAAATTATAGCCCTGGGGCAAAAAATACCCCCGCCCAGGGGGCCTTTGGTTTTACCTAAGCTTATGTAGGGGAAATCTTTAAAACTTTTCTTCTCTGAAACCCCAAGGCCCAGGTCTTTGATATTTGCTGTGAAGCTTCATCTATTGGACCTCTATCAAGATTGTTCAAGTTATAGCCCTAGAACCGAAAATACCCCCCACCCCGGGACCCTTTGGTTTTTCATAGGCTTGATTAGGGAAAATATTTAAAATTCATCTTCTCTGATTCCACAAGGCCCTGTTCTATGCTATTTGATATGAAGCTTCACCTAATGGACCTCTACCAAGATTGTTCAAATTATAGCCCTGGGGCCAAAAATGCCCCCACCCCGGGACCCTTTGGTTTTTCGTAGGCTTATGTTTTACTTCTACTTTATATAGGGAAAACCTTTAGAAATCTTCTCGTCTGAAACCAGAAGGCCCAGGTCTTTGATATTTGGTATGAAGCTTCATCTAGTGGACCATTACCAAGTTTGTTCAAATTATAGGCCTTGGGGCCTAGAATGTTCTAGAGACACTAATTCTCAGGTGAGCGATTCAGGGCCCTCTAGTGGACCATTACCAAGTTTGTTCAAATTATAGGCCTTGGGGCCTAGAATGTTCTAGAGACACTATTTCTCAGGTGAGCGATTCAGGGCCCTCTGGGCCCTCTTGTTTAATATGTTGTGTTAACAAGATATTAAGTTGTGGGAACAAGTAATTATCTTGTGCGGACAAGATATTATCTTGTTTGCAGAACTTAATATCTTGTGTGCACAACTATATTTATCTTGTGCAGACAACATATTATCTTGTGTGTACAAGATAATATCTTGTGCGCACATGATATTAATTTGTGTGAACAAGATAATATCTTGTCCGCACAAGATAATATCTTGTGCACACAAAATATTATCTTGTCTGCACAAGATCTATGTTGTGTGACAAGATAATATCTTGTTCGCATAACTTAATATCCTGTGCGCACAGGATAAAATGTGTGTACAAGGTAATATCTTGTGCGCACAAGATAATATACTGACCGGAAATAGAAACTATACACTCATTTTTGAATTATCACTGGCAAACCATTTTAATGAAATTTTAATTCCAATTATAGAAATTATCATCAGTGGCATGTCTGATTTATCAAATAAAATGTTTAATGATAGCGATTTCACGGCTAAAGCCACAGGTACATAGCAAGGGTCCAAATCTTGCTGTTCAAGTTTCCATTGACTCAAACATTTTGTGCCGCGAATGTGATTCCAATTTTTAGCTCACCAGAGCCGAAGGCTCCGGGAGAGCTTATAGGATAGGCAGTTCTCCGTCGTCGTCGTCGTCGTCTGGCGTCTGGCGTCAACACTTTCAAACGACATCTCCTCTGAAGCCACTGGGCCAATTGGGCCCAAATTTTATCTGTAGCATCCTTGGGCTGGGGGATTGAAAGTTTGTGTTTTTTATGAAAATCGGCTAATCAGTTTGGTTGCTATGGTAACTTATAGTTGCCATAGACTTATAATGGGGAAAATTGAAAAATGGTATTTACTGCCAAGCCTCTGCAGATATTTTGACAAAACTTTCATAGAAATGTTCCTTAGGCAATCTACTATCTGCCATATGCTTTAAGGCCTACTGCTCATTTTCGTTGGTTGCCATGGAAACCAAAATGCAAAAAATAGAAAAAAAATACTTAAAAAATCATCTCCTCAGAAACCGTAAACTCTAGGAAGTGGAGACTTTATTTAAATATTCACCATATTTGCCTTTACAGGTTTTGTGTTTTTTATGAAATTTGGCCTTTTAGTTTTGTTACTATGGCATCTTAGAGTTTTCATTGACTTATAATGGGGAAAACTGAAATATGGCATTTTCTGCCAAGTCATTGTAGATGTTTTGACAAAGCTTAGATAGAAATGTTCCTTGAGTAAACTTCTCTTAACCCTATGCATTTTTGTCAACCTGGGGGTCCCCTAGGTTGTGCCGGGGCCATGCCCCGCCCCCTCCACTTCATAAAATGCCTTATATCTCAGAATCCTTACAGATCCCCACCCCTAAACCATATATATTCTTGTTCATTATGATAAGATGCATTAAGTGACACCAACCTGGAGGTCCCCCGGGATATGCCAGGGACATGCCCCGACCCCTCCACTTCATAAAAGGCCATTTATCTCAGAAACCATTCAGATCCCCACCCCTAAACCATATATATTCTTGTTCATTATGATAAGATGCATTAAGTGACACCAACCTGGAGGTCCCCCGGGATATGCCGGGGACATGCCCCGACCCCCCCCCCTCCCCCACTTCATAAAAGGCCATTTATCTCAGAAACCATTCAGATCCCCACCCCTAAACCATATATATTCTTGTTCCTTATGATAAGACACATTAAGTGACACAAACCTGTGGGCGCTCCGGGATGTGCCGGGGACATGCCCCACCCTCTCCACTTCATTAAAGGCCATTTATCTCAGAAACCATTGAGATCCCCACCCATAAACCATATATATTCTCATTCCTTATGATAAGTTGCATTCAGTGACACCAACTTGGGGGTCCCCCGGGATGTGCCGGGACCATGCCCAACCCCCTCCACTTCATAAAA
Source organism: Lucinisca nassula (assembly GCA_963580285.1). Taxonomy (NCBI): domain Eukaryota; kingdom Metazoa; phylum Mollusca; class Bivalvia; order Lucinida; family Lucinidae; genus Lucinisca; species Lucinisca nassula. The sequence continues at coordinate 48,135,660 of OY757017.1, forward strand.
GGCCAAATATTCCAGAAACCTTACAGATCCCACCCCTAAACCATATATATTCTTGTTTCTTATGATAAGACAGATTCAATGACACCAACCTAGGGGTCATCCAGGGCACACCCGGTCCATGCTCCACCCCTTGACTTCACAAAAGACCATATATCTGAGAAACTGTTCATTGCCCCAACCCTGAACCATATATATTATTGTTCCTTGTGATAAGACGCAATCAGTGACACCAGCATGGCGGTCCCCCCGGGGTGCCACGGGCCATGCCCCACCCCTTTACTTCATTAAAATCCATATATCTTAGAAACTGTTCAGATCCCCACCCCTTAACCATATATTTTCTTGTTCCTTATGATAAGACTTCCACTTCATAATAGGCCATATATCTCAGAAACCATTCAATTCCCCATCCTATAATCACATATATTCTTGTTCATTGTTAATAAACACATTCAGCCATCCCCGTCTTGGGGCCATTTCTCATCCTGCTACTGGAACGGGAGGTCTCGGGTTCGATCCCGGGCCGCGACATACCAAAGTCGTTAAAAATGGTACTAGCTGCTCCTCGCTTGGCACTCAGATTTACGGGGTAGAACTAGGACTGGTCGATCCAGTGTCAGGATAATGTGACTGGATGTGGTATCATGTAATGTGTCTGGGACATGATACTTCAGTGAGGCAGCACTATAAACGTGAGCATTGAGCTCCCTGTCGCAACCAGACACCGTCGTAATATGACTGAAAAATTGTTGAAAGCGACGTTAAACCCGAATTCACACACACACACACACACACACACACATCCTGCTACTTCATTAAAGGGCCTCATATCTCAGAAACCATTCAGATCCCCACCATATATACTCTTGGTCCTTATGATAAGACATATTCACGGACAACAATCTTGGGCTTTTCTGGGATCTGCCATGCCCGAATCCCTCCATTGCTTAAAAGGCCTTGCATCTCAGGAACCATACATATCCCCACTGCTAAACCATATATGTCTCTGTTTCTTTTGATAAGGCGCGTTTATTGACACCAACCAGGGCTCCATTGGGTCCATGCCCCACCCTCTTTACTTTATAAAACAACTAATATTTCAGATACTGTCCACATGGGTGCTCATTTGGGTATGGGATTCGTTTGAGAGACTTTATAATTGGTAGATTAAAATCATATCATGTTATAATACATGTCTGCCATTGGGCAGTGTCCACCTGAGCTCTAGTTTATGAAATTTAACTCTTTGGTTTGTTTGCTATGCCAAGTTAAGAGTTTCCATTGACTTATAATGGGGAAAATTGAAAAATGACATTAATGTCTTTCAAGATATTTTGCCACACTTTCAGAAATGTTCCTTTAATTATGTTCCTTTTGGCCTATTTGTTGCCACAGATGGGAAATTGTCAATTGTCATCTGTTGTCAGGCAACAACACATTCAAGCGACATCAGAATCTGAAGCCACTAGGCTGATTGGATCCAAATTTTATCTGTAGCATCCTTGGGCACAGGGCTTCCATGGTAAATTAAAATACACTGCTGCTAATGGGCAGTGGCCCCCTGAGCTCTGGCGAGCATTGTGGCCCATGGGCCTCTTGTTACCAGTTGTTACTCATCATCTAACGGGAATTTTAAATATTGGACCAAACCACCAGGAGTGAGTGAAATGTATGGCATTTCTGATTGTGGTTTTTAGCTTTTGGGATCACTTTTTGTCCGTCGTCCATCGTGCGTGCATCCGTAAACTTTTTTTTCAAACGACATCTCCTACTAAACCATTGATCAGGTTTTGACCAAACTTTACAGGAATTATTCTTACGTGGTCCCCTTTCAAAGGTGTTCAAATGGTTTCGGTCAGTTGCACATATAGGTCACAGGAGCCAAAAATAGATTTTTTTTCACCGAAAACTTCTTCTCTGAAACCGCAAGGCTCAGGACATTGATATTTGGTATCTTGTTATTTTAATCAATATTTAAGACACAGTTGAAGATGCTAACACAAATGAGGGCACTTTTGGGTCGATTTTTGGCTTGAAAAATTATTTTGAAAAAAAAAATCACTGAAAAAAGCAGTTTTTTGAGATTTCAATAAAATGTTTGCTCCTCGATAAGTTTTAGATCTTATTTTATTTTTTATTTTCTGCATTTCACTTATTACCTTTACTCAAAAATGTGAAGTCAAAAGTCGATTACAAACAGATTTTGTGAATAATGCACTTTTTCACATTTTCCCAAAGAACTTTTCTTTTGAACACCAGATTTTTAGCTCACCTGACCGAAGGTCATGGTGAGCTTTTGTGACTGTGGCGGCATTGTGCGACGTGCTTAAATTGTTCTTGTTAACACTCTAGCGGCCACAGTTTTGGTCCAATCATCATCAAACTTGGTCAGAATGATTATCCTCACAATACCTCGGTCATGTTCGAATATGGGTCATGTCAGGTCAAAAAGTAGGTCACCCGCTCATATCAAAGGAAAACCTTGTTAACACTCTAGAGGCCACAGTTTTGGTCCAATCATCCTTAAACTTGCTCAGAATGATCATCCTGACAATATCTCGGTCAAGTTCGAATATGGGTCAAGTCAGGTCAAAAGATAGGTCAGTAGGTCAAATCATAGAAAAAAACCTTGGTAACACTCTAGAGACCTCAGTTTTGGTCCAATCATCCTCAAACTTGCTCAGAATGATCCTCCTGACAATATCTCGGTCAAGTTTGAATATGTGTCATGTGGGGTCAAAAAGTAGGTCAGTAGGTAAAATCATAGACAAGCCTTGTTTACACTCTAGAGACTGCAATTTTAGTCTAATTATCATCAAACATGCTCAGAATGATCATCTTGACAATATCTATGTCAAGTTCGAATATGGGTCGTGGGGTAAAAAAGTAGGTCAGTAGGTGAAATAATAGAAAAACCTTGTGAACACACTAGAAGCCACAGGTTTGCTCTGATCATCATCAAACTTGCCCAGAATGATCATCTTGACAATATCTCGGTCAAGTTCGAATATGGGTCATATCAGTCAAAAGTAGGTCAGTAGGTCAAATCATAGAAAAACCTTGTGAACACACTGGAGGCCACAGCTTTGGTCCAATCATCATCAAACTTGCCCAGAATGATCATCTTGACAATATCTCAGTCAAGTTCGAATATGGGTCAAGTCGGGTCAAAAAGTAGGTCAGTAGGTCAAATCATAGAAAAACCTTGTGAACACTAGAGGTCACAGTTTTGGTCGGATCGTGATCATACTTGCTCAGAATGATCATCTTGACAATATCTTGGTCAAAGTAGAAGTAAAACAAAGATCAGGAATTGATACAATTAACTTACTCCACCCATCAAAGACACCAAAGGGAAAGAAACACAAACTTTTAGCGACCAGACCATAATGGAAACCTAAACAAGGGAAGGCCATAAGGACAGTTACTTTCCCACAAAATGGCCATATGGCCATCCAAAATAAAAAAGACACGAGTGATACATACAGTAAGTAACGAACAACATCATAAATAAACCGCCACAGAAGAACCGCCTTGGAACAGTCAGTGGAATGATTTCCACTGGGGGGCTTAAATCGATTTTACGTGGCCACAATCCTCGCCATTACTTCCGTCGCGATTTAGACAAATAATTTGTTCAGTCCGCATGAAGGCCTCCTAACTCATCTGTGCAACATCTCCGTGAACACAAAAAATCAAAGAACCACAGAGGTGAGACAACGGTGAGGACTCGACAGCAAGAAACCACTGAAATGCTGGAGCAAAAGAAAACCAACAGTTAGACTCCGATGGGCCCGACCAGAGACAGAGCATCAGGCACCAACCAACATTACCATGAATTAGATCTCTCTAATTCTCAATAAGCCTTTACGTTGGAGCCGTCATAGAATCTGAGGCCTGACCCACCGGCGTGCAATTAAAGAGGGAAGCAAAGTTGCCAACCGTGATTGGGTTAACTACCATGCATGCAGTCTGTCGTATAACATCCATGTTGTACCCAATCTTTTTATATCGAAGAATGATTTTACGATATTGGGTGCTGAAGTCATTGCGGTTATATATTTTTCTGAATTTATATACTAAGTCACCATAAAATTCGGGTTCCGATAGACCTTGTTGCAGAAGAGATTTAAGTCCAATATTGAATTTTGAAATTAAATCAGAATGGCGTCTATAAAATTTTGAAAAGGCTTTGCGTAAGTTTGAAACTTTGAATATGGGTCATGTATGGTCAAAAAGTAGGTCAGCAGGCCAAATCATAGAAAAACATTGTGAACACTCCTAGAGGCCAAAGTTTTAGTCTAATCATCATAAAACTTGCTCAGAATGATCATCTGGACAATATCTCTGTAAAGTTCGAATATGGGTCATGTCAAATCAAATAGTAGATCAGTATGTTATTTTGCCATAAGTACCGAACTGTTTGAGATAGAGCCTTCATATTTGGCATGTATGTTCCTTGTGACAAGGGCTCCCCACTCATATAAAAATTTGACCTGTGATCTTGACCTGTGACCTACTTTATCATAACTTTTGAACCATATGAGATAGAGCCTTCATATTTGCCATGTATGTTCCTTGTGACAAGGTTTTTCCCAGTCATTCATAAATTTTGATGCATCACCTTGACCTTTGACCTACTTTGTCATAACTTTTTAAGCATTTGAGATACAGCCTTCATATTTGGCATGTAGGTTCCTTGCGACAAGGTTTTCCCATTCACACATAAAATGATCTGTGACTTTTACCTTTTTGAAGCATTTGAGATAGAGCCTTCATATTTGAGTATGTAGTTTCCTTGTGTCATACAAAAATGACTTATGACCTTGACATGTGAACTACTTTATCATAACTTTTGAACCATTTGAGGTAGAGCCTTCATATTTAGCATGTATGTTCCTTTTGGCAACGACCATTACCCATACAAAAATTTTGACCTGTGACCTTTACCTTTGACCTTCTTTTTCGTAACTTTTGAACCATTTAAGATAGAGCCTTCATATTTGGCATGTGTGGTCCTTGTGACAATGGCTTCCCAACTATGCAAACTTTTTGACCTGTGACCTTGACCTTTGATCTTTTTTGTCATAACTTTTGAACCATTTAAGGAAGAGCATTAATATTTGGCATGTTTGTTCCTTGTGACAAGGTCTTCCCCATCATACAAAAAAATTGACCGATGACCTTGATCTCTGACCTACTTAATTGTAACTTTGGAATCATTTGAGATAAAGCCTTCATATTTTGCATGTATATTCCTTGTGACAATGGCTTCACATCCATACAAAAAGTTTTGCCTGTTACCTTGACCTACTTTATCATAACTTTTGAACCATTTGAGATAGAGCCTTCATATTTGGCATGTATTTTCCTTCTGACAAGGCACCTTACTGTATTACCTACCCTTTCATTGCTACAGTGTCAGGTGAGTGATCCAGGGCCATCATGGCCCTCTTGTCTTTTAATTGTTACGTGATCCATGCCTATAGTTAATCAGATCCTAATTCAGTAATTTTTAACTGAATTATGCACTTGTTTTGTCAGACGAGACAATTAAAAAAGTGTATAGTTTCTATTTACATTCAGTAAATGTTGTCCGAACAAGTTCATATCTTGTCCGCACAAGATATTATCTTGTGCGCACAACATATTAAAAAATAAAAATTCATGTCCCTTCCCGGGTTCCGTAAGATACTAAAATGAAGAAATGTTAAAAATGGATGTTATACTATTTTTTTCAGTTATGTCACTGGGCTTATCCTTTTCTGGAAGGAGCCATATTTCAACCAGAAATCTGAGACTGCAGATTTTTCAAAGGCTATAATGGTTATAAACAACATGTGAATTTCATCATCACTGCATTTACCAGCATTGAAACATACTTTTCATTACAATTTGATGACGCATGGTAGAAAATACAATTTTGTTAGAGAAAATTTGAAATGGGGTCGATAATAGCAGAGGTCAACATTACCCGACTTAATTCTAGTTATAACCACTTTAATGAGGTGCCAACAATGTATGTTTGTAGCAGAACTACAAAAAATATCAAAACTTTTCAAAAGACAAATACATTCTTGTACATCAGATAAGGAAATCCATGGTTTTTACCTTGGATTGAAATTCTTTTCTTGCACACCAGACAAGGAAATCCATGATTTTACCCTGGGACAGAAATTTATGTTCTGACCCTGGTGTTCCGACCCCAAATCGAATATTATCGCGTGTTTGATAAATGCACTGGTTCATTACGACCTTGTGTGTGCCGTCGTTAATGTTGACGTCATGCACGATCTGTGACGTCACTTTACATTCCTGCAGTGTCAACACAATATGGCGGACGTTGGTAACTGAAGTGACTGCAGCATTGAAATCCGCGCTAAGAAATGGAAGGGATGCAAGAAAAAGAATCCAATATGGATGTGAGGGGTGGATAGAAAAATCTGTCCCTCGGGATCACTGTCCGGCATTACTCGGCAAGCCTCGTGATGCCGGACAGTGACCCTTGGGACGGAGTTTTCCATCCACCCCTCACACCCATATAAGATTTTTATATTCTTACCCCGGTGTTCTTAGGGAGGCAGACAAATGAAAACTTTTGGTGCTGTTGTGCAATAAAAAGCATCTAATATGGTGTTCTGTCATACATAGGCATTTTCAACCTGAGAGATGACCATTCTGAGCAGAACTGAGGCTACAACAAAGAGGTTCCGCTTAGCACGGTCGTCCCAAGTGTTGGTAAAGGTCGTTTTCAACAGAAACTATATAAGATTCTTATTATACCCCCGGCATACAGAGAATGCCATGGGGGTATATAGTTTTCGTCTTTTCTCTGTGTGTGTGTGTGTCTGTGTGTCTGTCTGCCTGTCTGTTAACATTTTCGTGTCCACTCAATAACTTTAAAACTGCTCGACATATTTTCATGAAACTTCACATAAATGTTAAAACACCATGAGACGACGTGCAGAACACATAAACCCTAACTCTTGCTTTCCTACTTTCAGAGTTATTGCCCTTTGAATATTGAAAATGGCCATTTTTACCATTCACTTGTGTCCGCTCTGTAACTTTCAAACCGTTTGTGATAATTTCATGAAACTTCAAACAATTGTAAAGCACAATAAAAGGATGGGCAGAACACAAACACCATAACTCTGGTTTGGATGCTTTATGAATTATTTCTCTTTGAACACACTTGAATTATTTCTCTTTGAACATACTTGAAATTATGTGTCTGTTAACATCTTCGTGTCCGCTCCATAACTTTTGAACGGCCTGGCATATTTTCATGAAACTTCAAGCAAATGTTAAACACCATGAGACAACATGCAGAACACATGAACCATAACTCTTGCTTTTCTACTTTCAGAGTTATTGCCCTTTGAATATTATAACTTGCAATTTTTACCATACAGTTTTGTTCACTCTGTAACTTTTAAACAGTTGAGATAATTTCATGAAACTTCAAACAAATGTAAAGCAAGATAATAGGATGGGCAGAACACAAGAACCATAAGTCTTGTTTGCATACATTATAAATTATTTTACGTCAAAGTTTTGCCTTAAACTTTTTTCATTGCCCATAGCTCTGTAACCATGTTAGATTCTCTTTGTATTTGGTACAGGATATGCCTATAGCATTACCTTTTATATGGAATATGGCCTGTATATGCCATGTTCAGCTGAGGCGATGGCACTGGCCGGGGTATATGCCCCACTGAGCACTTTGTTTAGTGTTGTTAAGTGAAGAAATAAATCATCTCACATGGGTGTGTCATCCACTTGGTTGAGATTTTGTATCATTTTCTTCGTTTAACCAGGCTGGGAGAAAGATTATCCAGAAATGAGTAGTTGGTTTACCTTCTTGTCTTCTCAGCCAGCGTTTCAACAAGGAGTCAAAGCTGTGTATGGGACATCTTTTGATACTTCAGCATTAAAGGTATCATTATAATTACTATGAACCATTATTTCTCTGAATTCCATAAAAATCCTAAAAATTCCGACACCTTGAAAACGTGCTGTAATTCTCTACAATTTTAACAAATTTGTTTCATGATCCAGCAAGGAGTCCAAAAGGTGAAGACGGAATCGCAAACGATGTAGATCCCTGATCAGACTGCAGTCTGATCTGGATTTGCACTGTTTGCTTAGGCCTGTCAGTCCCAATACTTAGAATCACTACAGAACTTGACGAAAATACTTAGCAAATAATGTGGTCCGCTATCATGCAGCTCCTCTTTATCTTCTTTATGTTTGCCAGTGAGATGTGTGTGTGTGAATTCGGGTTTAACGTTGCTTTCAACAATTTTTCAGTCATATCACGACGGTGTCTGGTTGCTACAGGGAGCTGAATGCTCACTTTTATAGTGCTGCCTCACTGAAGTATCATGTCCCAGACACATTACATGATACCACACCCAGTCACATTATCCTGACACTGGGTCAACTGGTCCTAGCTCTACCCCGTAAATCTGAGTGCCAAGCGAGGAGCAGCTAGTACCATTTTAAACCACTTTGGTTTGTCGCGGCCCGGGATCGAACCCGAGACCTCCCATTCCCTGGAGCAGACACTCTACCAACTGAGCTATCGGGGCCGGTTGACCAGTGAGATGCAACACGAAAAAGTAATTTAAAATAACTTGAAAGCAGAGATTTTTACAAACTCAGAGAAAAGTTTGGAAATTGTAGTCTGGTATAGTTATTCAAATCAGTATTATGGATTCATAGCAAGAGAAGTATTGCATTGTCAGAAAATAGATAAATAGAAAAAAAATGCCTTTGTTAAGATTTTTATTCTGCTTACGAGAATAATTCAGAACTGTTTAAAATGCTTGATACTGACATACTTCCACAGAAACTGAAGTAGGTACATAGAAGTGCTCATGGTGAGCTTTTGTGATTGGTCAATGTCTGTCATGCATTGTGTTGTGTGCATCGTGCATCGTCAACAATTTGCTTTAAACGAAAAAAAACTCCTAAACCCTTGGGCCAATTTGATTAAAACTTCACAGGAATGTTGCATAGGTGGCTCCCATCCAAAATACCTAGAATTACACTCTGATAAACAAGATGGCCATCAGAGCTAAAAATAGAAAAATCTTTAAACGCCAACTCCTCCTGTATACTTGGCCCAATTGCATTCAGACTTCATAGGAATGTTGCGTAGGTGAGTCTCAACCAAAATATCTAAAACAGTTCCACACCGATGAGCTGAATTGGCTGTCAGAGCTAAAAATAGAAAAACATCGTAAATTTGCTTCAAATGCAAACTCCTCCTAAACCCTTGGACCAATTGGATTCAAACTTCACAGGAATATTGCCTGGGTGACTCCCTACCAAAAAGTTAAATTTGTTCCGCCCCAATGAACAAGATGGCAGCGAGAGCTAAAAATAGAAAAATCTCTAAACTCCTAATGTACCCTTGGGCCAATTTCATTCAAACTTCACAGAAACGTTGCTTAGGTGACTCTTTACCAAAATAGCTAAGGACTATTCCAGTATAATCTATTAGGGTGGGGCGGACGGCAATTTTTTATTTATTGGCCGTAGGCTATGGTTTTAGAAAAACAAAATTGGCCGTAGGCTGTACAACAGATTTTTAGCTCACCTGGGCCACAGGCTCCAGGGAAGCTTATAGTATAGTGGGTCGTCTGTCGTCTGTCCGTCCGTCCACACTTTTGAGCAGCTATATCTCTGCAACCTGCAGGCTGATCTCAATCATTTCTCATCTGTAGCATGCCTCTGATGGGGCATTGATGACATAAGCTGTTTTTGAAATCGCATGAAAACTTTGGTTGCTATGGCAATCACAATGTCCCATTGGCTTACAATGGGAAAATGCTTGTCATCACTGTAGCCCCTTCAGTTTTGATTGGATCTTTCTGAAACTTATATATAAGGTGGCTGGGGACAAAACCTCGGATGAGTTCGAAAACCGGCCAAGTCGGCCTATTCATCATACAGTTACGTCCCTTTGATTGCTGAATATGCCGATTTTTAGCTCACCTGGGCCGAAGGCTCCAGGGGAGCTTATAGTATAGTGGGTCGTCCGACGTCCGTCGTCCGTCCGTCCGTCCGTCGTCCGTCCACACTTTTGAGCAGCTATATCTCTGTATCCTGCAGGCTGATCTCAATCATTTCTCATCTGTAGCATGCCTCTGGTGGGGCATTGATGACATAAACTTTTTTTTGAAATCGCTCTAAAACTTTGGTTCCTATGGCAACCACAAGGTCCCATAGACTTACTATGGGAAAATGCTTGTCATCACCGTAGCGCCTTCAGTTTTGATCAGATCTTTATGAAACTTATATGTAAGGTGACTGGGGATAAAAACTCGAATGAGTTCGAAAACAGGCCAAGTCGGCCCATTTATCATAGAGTAACGTCCCTTTGATTGCTGAAAATGCCCATTTTCGACCTTGTCATCACCGTAGCCCCTTCAGTTTTGATCGGATCTTTCTGAAACTTATATGTAATGTGGCTGAGGATAAAAAACCTCGAATGAGTTTGAAAACCGGCCAAGTCCGCCAATTTATCATAGAGTTACGTCCCTTTGATTGCTGAAAATGCCGATTTTGACCTTGTCATCACCGTAGCCCCTTCAGTTTTGATCGGATCTTTCTGAAACTTATATGTAAGGTGGCTGGGGATAAAATCCCGGATGAGTTCGAAAACCGACAAGTCGGCCCATTTATCTTAGAGTTAACGTCCCTTTGATTGCTGAAAATGCTGATTTTTATCCCCGACCGAATAGGTTCGGGGGATATAGCGATCAGCCTGGCGTCCGTCCGTCTGTCCGTCCGTGCGTCCATTTGTCCGTAGACGCAAGCTTGTGATGGCCATAACTCCTATACCCTTTGAGATTCATTGATGGTTATTGGCACAATTGTTCACAACGCCGAGACGGTGTGTCATGCGCAAGAACCAGAACTCTGGATGCCATACTGTTTTAGTTATCTCCCCTTTTAATAAAATAGAATGACTACTTTGTGATGGCCATAACTCCAATACCCTTTGAGATATATTGATGGTACCTGGCACAGTTGTTCACAAGGCTGAGACGGCGTGTCATGCACAAGAACCACAACTCTGGGTGTCGTGGTTTTGGAGTTATCTCCCCTTCCAATAAAATAGAGTGACAACCTTGTGATGGCCATAACACCCATACCCTTTGAGATTAATTGATGGTTCTTGGCACAATTGTTCACAAGGCTGAGACGGCGTGCCATGCGCAAGAACCACAACTCTGGGTGTCGTGGTTTTGGAGTTATCTCCCCTTTTAATAAAATAGAATGACTACTTTGTGATGGTCATTACTCCAATACCCTTTGAGATATTTTGATGGTACCGGGCACAGTTGTTCACAAGGCTGAGACGGCGTGTCATGCACAAGAACCACAACTCTTGTTGCCATGGTTTTGGAGTTTTCTCCCCTTCCAATAAAATAGAGTGACAACCTTGTGATGGCCATAATTCCAATACTCTTTAAGATAAATTGATGATACCTGGCACAGTTGTTCACAAGGCCAAGACGCTGTGTCATGCACAAGAACCACAACTCTGGGTGCCATGGTTTTTTAGTTATCTCCCCTTCAAATAATATAGAATCACTACCTTGTGATGGCCACATCTCCAACACTCTTTGAGATATATTGATGATATTTGGTACAGTTGTACATGAGGTTAAGCAGGTGTGCTCCAACACTCTTTGAGATATATTGATGATACTTGGTACAGTTGTACATGAGGTTAAGCAGGTGTGTCACGTGCAAGAACCACAACACTGGGTGCCCTGGTTTTTTAATTATCGCCCCTGACAATATAACCTTGTGATGGCCATAACTCCAATACCCTTTGAGATATATTGATGGTACTTGGCACAATCGATACAACGTTGAGACGGCGCTTCATGCCTAAGAACTACAACTCTGGGTGCCATGATATTTGAGTTATCTCCCCTTCCAATATAACAGTATGACAACCTTGTGATCATCGTACCTACAATACCCTTTGAGACATATTTGTGGTACTTGATGCAGATGTACATGAGGTTAAGCAGGTGTGTCATGGTCAAGAATTACAACTCTGGGTACTCTGGTTTTTTAGTTATCTCCCCTGGCAATATAACCTTGTGATGGCCATAACTCCAACACCCTTTGAGATATATTGAAGGAACTTGGCACAATTGTATACAAGGTACAGAAGGGATGTCATGTGCAAGAACCACAAGTGTTGGTGCTGTGGTATTTGAGTTATCTACCCTTCTAATATAACACTATGACCAGCTTGTGATCACCTATCTCCAATACCTTTTGAGACATATTGATGATACTTTGTACAGAAATACATGAGCTTAAGCAGGCATGTCATGCGCAAGAAGCACATTTCTGAGTGCCCTGGTTTTTTAGTTATCTCCCCTGACAGTATAATCTTGTGATGGCCATAACTGCAATACTTTTGTGATATATTGCTGGTTTAATTCTGGTGCACTTTCTATTGGTGAACAATCTTCTGAAGGCCCTATTGGCTTTTGGTCGGGGGATTTGCCATCTCTTCCGATGGCTATTTTGACCTTGTCATCACTGTAGCCCTTTCAGTTTTGATCGAATCTTTCTGAAGCTGATATGTAAAGTGGCTGGGGATAAAATCTCGGATGAGTTCGAAAACCAGCCAAGTTGGTCCATTTATCACAGAGTAACGTCCCTTTGATTGCTGAAAATGCCGATTGTTTACCTTGTCATCACTGTAGCCCTTTCAGTTTTGATAGGATCTTTCTGAAACTTATATGCAAGGTGGCTGGGGATAAAACCTCGGATGAGTTCGCATACCGGCAAAGGTGGCCTATTTATCATAGAGTTAGGTCCCTTTGGTTGCTGAAAATGTTGATTTTTGACCTTGGCATCACTGTAGCCCCTTCAGTTTTGATCGGATCTTTTTGAAACTTATATGTAAGGTGGCTGGGGATTTAACCTAGGATGAGTTTGAAAACCGGCCAAGTTGCCCCATTTACTATTTAGTTATGTCTCTTTGATGGCTGAAAATGTCGATTTTTACCTTGTCATCACCGTAGCCCCTTCAGTTTTGATCGAATCTTTCTGAAACTTATATGTAAGGGGACTGGAGATAAAACCTAGGATGAGTTCGAATACCGGCCAAGTTGGCCCATTTATCATACATTTACGTCCATTTGATTGCTGAAAATGCTGATTTTTGACCTTGTCATCACCATAGCCCCTTCAGTTTGATCGGATCTATCTGAAACTTATATGTAAGGTGGCTGGGGATAAAATCTTGGATGAGTTCGAAAACAGGCCAAGTCAGCCCCTTTATCGTAGAGTTATGTCCCTTTGATGGCTGTTGATTTTTGACCTTGTCATTACCGTAGCCCCTTCAGTTTTGATTGGATTTTTCTGAAACTTGTATGTAAGGTGGCTGGGGATGAAACCTCGGATGAGTTCGAAAACTGGCCAAGTCGGCTCATTTATTTTAGAGTAACATCCCTTTGATTGCTAAAAATGCCAAATTTTGATCTTGTCATCACCATAGCCCCTTCAATTTTGATCGGATCTTTCTGAAACTTATATGTGATGTGGTTGGGAATAAAATCTTGGATGAGTTTGAATACTGGCCAAGTCTGATCGGATCTTTCTGAAACTTACATGTAAGGTGGCTGGGAATAAAACCTCAGGTGAGTTCGAATACAGGCCAAGTCGGCACATTTATCATAGAGTGACGTGCCTTTGATTGCTGAAAATGCCTTTTTTCAACATTGTCATCACTGCTGCCCCTTTAGTTTTGAATGGTTCTTCATGAAACTTACAAACAAGGAAGTCAGGCAGAAAGCTTGGAGGAGTTTGAAAACTCTTGTTTTTTGGAACTTGTCATCACCATAGCCACTTCAATTTAGATCGGATCTTCTTAGCAAGTCAGGAATAAAAGCTTGAATGAGTTTGAAAACCGGTGAGGTCAGCCTGTTTATCATAGAGTTACATTCTGCTTGATTTTCAGAAAATGCTTAGCCTGTCATCACCATGTCCTCCCATAAAGCCTTCAGTAAAGGTTGGCACTTCCTTAAACTTTGAATCTGTTAGCTCAGGTGAGCGATACAGGACCAAGCTAGCCTGGCCCTTTTGTTGACCTTGTCATCACCGTAGCCCCTTCAGTTTTGATCAGATTTTTCTGAAACTTATATGTAAGGTGGCTGGGGATGAAACCTCAGATGAATTCGCAAACTGGCCAAGTCGGCCCATTAATTTTACAGTAACATCCCTTTGATTGCTAAAAATGCCAAATTTTGACCTTGTCATCACAGTAGCCCCTTCAGTTTTGATCGGATCTTTCTGAAACTTATATGTAAGGTGGCTGGGAATAAAACCGTGGATGAGTTTGAATACTGGCCAAGTCGGCACATTTATCATAGAGTTACGTACCTTTGATTGCTTAAAAATGTCTATTTTCGACCTTGTTAGCACTGCTGCCCCTTCAGTTTTGATCAAATCTTCATGAGACCTACAAACAAATAAGTCAGGCAGAAAAGCTCGGAGGAGTTTGAAAACTCGTGAGGTTTGCCTATTTGTTTCAGAGTAACATCCCTTTGATTGCAGCAGTTAATTGCTTATTTTTGAACTTGTCATCACCATAGCCCCCATCAGTTTATATCGGATCTTCTTAGCAAGTCAGGAATAAAAGCTTGAATGAGTTTGAAAACTGGTGAGGTCAGCGTATTTATCATAGAGTTACATTCTACTTGATTTGCAGAAAATGCTTACCCTGTCATCACCTTGTCCTTCCATTAATCCTTCAGTAAAGGTTGGCACATTCTGAAACTTTGAATCTGTTAGCTCAGGTGAGCGATACAGGTCCTCTTGTTTACCTTGTCATCACCATAGCCCCTTCAGTTTTGATCAGATCTTTCTGAAACTTATATGTAAGGTGGCTGGGGATAAAATCTCGGATGGGTTCAAAAACCGACCAAGTCGGCCCATTTATCCTAGAGTAACGTCCCTTTGATTGCTGAAAATGCTGATTTTTGAAAGTTGATTTTTTAAATCAAGTTTCTTTGTCACTACATTTCTACTTCCGTTACTGGACCACGTTGCTCCACTTCCGCTGTTCGTTCGCTGCATAATATAGTCCAAATGAACTCTTGAAAATTAATTTTGCAGGCCGGCCCCGCATGGAACGTCTTTCAAAATATTTCAGTTTTCGAGACTTAATACGGATTGAATATAAATTGGCACAGAAAGACGAATTCTGAAAAGAAAACAGTACTCTGGAACTATTTTCCTACGCACTTTTCGGTGATATTTATGTTTTACTCTTTCATCCCCGAGTGTCTAAACAGGACTCTTCTTGCCTTAAATATATTCTTATAGAAAAGGATTTCTGATTAGTTCACTGACAGGATGGCAAACAGTGTACACGTAGATTCTGGCGAGACGATCTAGCTACGTGTCGTCTTATCAGGATCTACAAGGTTTGCATAGATAGTGTATTTCTACCTCGGCGTCTGCACCGGTCTACAGGGTTAAAAGAGTTAGCTTATCACAACCCTTTACTGACCTACAATTCGCCTGCTTTCGAGAGCTATAATATTACAAAACACGTGTTGTTTAAATCGAGTGCTATCAATATTTAATCCTTAAAGACCAGCCTGCTGTTGGACCAGGTCAGCTGCAGACAAGAATATTAATGGGTTTTCTGGCTTTCGAGGTCAAGTCTAGGTCAGTTACAACTTTGGTGTATATTAGACTTTGCGAGAAAGGCTGTCCCTTTCAACCCTGGAATATGGTACAGATACCTATACAAACAGTGTAGGTCCTGTGATACAATTTTAGGTGCCATATTTAGCAGAATGGACGAGCCCAACTTCAGTGATGGAAGAGTGTACCATAAACTCAAGGTAGTGAATAAGTCAAAGCTCTGACAACACTCATGCCGATTGTCTCTAAATGCAGGCTGGTCATTAACGGGGACTTGGACCGATTCGTCTAAACTCAAGATGTTAGTAACTGATGCAAAAATGTGTAGAACAAGATCAGCACTGTGCTCTGCGGCGTTTGAACTGAGTCTACAGTGTTTGCCAGATCCAACATTTGATTCAAGTGCAGATTTTACAGATAACACTCACATGTACCCAACACTGACAAACGACGCGGCTATGTTTGGGTTGATTGTTAGGCATTCGACCCGAAGTTACTAATAAGAAAAGCGATTCAGAGCTAACATCTATGTGACTATCACTGACTTCTCAGAATAACACTTTTTTCGTGCAGAAAATAGCCGCAGTGAGATCAGGGTATTCCATAAGACTGAAGAGGGTTATCCTGGAATCACAGGATGAGCTTGGCAAACAGAGTAGAGCAAGATCGGACGCTGCAGAACCCGCTTCTTATCAAAATCTTCACTATTTGTTTGGAATTTCAGAGTTAGATTAAACAGTTTAAATCTCAGCCCAGGACTATTACCCCAGCCTGCATCCCACAAACACTTTCAGTGCTTTGATTCTGAAACCAAACGATTGCATGATTCCAACACGCTTAGGCACCATGCCCTTAAACTAAAAATTTTCAATCAATCAACCGTGACGTATGGTTACCAGTCCAGTCACGATCCTGTGTACCACCTTCACACCAGTACTGACAGAAACCACATGTTCAGGATCAAACTTTTGATGTGTGATTAAGTCGTGCCTAGAAAAGAGGAAACTTAATTTTTTAAGTGAGAGCGTATTGCAACATTTTTATGCCCCCGCCTATTCGAAAGAATAGCGGAAGGGCATAAAGTTTTACACCTGTCCGTCCGTTCGTCCGTGCGTCCGTTCGTCCGTGCGTCCGTTCGTTCGTTCGTTCGTCCGGTGACATCGTGTCCGGGCCATAACTCCTAAACCTTATGGAATATAATCATGAAACTTCACAGTTGCATTCATCACACTGAGACGATGTGTCATGAACAAGGAAGACAACTCTTGCATTTTTGGTTTTTGAATTATCTGCCCTTGACTTAGTACCATATAGTACACCGTGTTCGGGCCATAACTCCTAAACCGTATGGAATATATTCATGAAACTTCACGGGTGCATTCATCACACTGAGACGATGTGTCATGAACAAGGAAGACAACTCTTGCATTTTTGGTTTTTTGGATTATCTGCCCTTGACTTAATACCATATAGTAAACTGTGTCCGGGCCATAACTCCTAAACCGTATGGAATATATTCATGAAACTTCACAGGTGCATTCATCACACTGAGACGATGTGTCATGAACAAGGAAGACAACTCTTGCATTTTTGGTTTTTGAATTATCTGCCCTTGACCTAGTACCATATAGTAAACTGTGTCCGGGCCATAACTCCTAAACCGTATGGAATATAATCATGAAACTTCACAGGTGCATCCATCATACGTGGACGATGTGTCATGAACAAGGAAGACAACTCCTGCTTATTTAGTTTTTAAATTATCTGCCCTTGACTTACATCCATATATAGTCAAATGGTATGTCGTGTCCGGGCCATAACTCCTAAACCGTATGGAATATATTCATGAAACTTCACAGGTGCATTCATCACACTGAGACGATGTGTCATGAACAAGGAAGATAACTCTTGCATTTTTGGTTTTTGAATTATCTGCCCTTGACTTAATACCATATAGTAAACTGTGTCCGGGCCATAACTCCTAAACCGTATGGAATATATTCATGAAACTTCACAAGTGCATTCATCACACTGAGACGATGTGTCATGAACAAGGAAGACAACTCTTGCATTTTTGGTTTTTTGAATTATCTGCCCTTGACTTAGTACCATATAGTAAACTGTGTCCGGGCCATAACTCCTAAACCGTATGGAATATAATCATGAAACTTCACAGGTGCATCCATCATACTTGGACGATGTGTCATGAACAAGGAAGACAACTCCTGCTTGTTTAGTTTTTGAATTATCTGCCCTTGACTTACATCCATATATAGTCAAATGGTATGTCGTGTCCGAACCAAAACTCCTAAACCGTATGGAATATATTCATGAAACTTCACAGGTGCATTCATCACACTTAGACGATGTGTCATGAACAAGGAAGACAACTCTTGTATTTTTGGTTTTTGAATTATCTGCCCTTGACTTAGTACCATATAGTAAAACGTGTCCGGGCAATAACTCCTAAACCTTATGGAATATATTCACGAAACTTCACTGGTGCATTCATCATACTGAGACGATGTGTCATGAACAAGGAAGACAACTCTTGCATTTTTGGTTTTTGGATTATCTGCCCTGGATGCATATATATTATGATTGATTTGAAGTACATTTGTAATATTGTTTATGAATGGCATTTGGCGGGGGCATCCATGTCCTATGGCCACTTTTTCTAGTTCATTTAAAGATCGTAAGCGTGCCCCTGGACTGTTAAATTGAGTGAGTGAGTGTTTAAGTTTTACGTCCCACCAACAGCTAAGGACATACGGAGACGATACTTCGGTTTAAAAGTCTAAAGAAGCCTGGGATCCATCCTGCGACCCCTGGTTTGCAAGTAGCATAACCACTACACCACTGAGGCTTCTAATGGACAGTTAGAAGCTGGTCGTAAAGTGGATGATGTTGACTCTGATTTTTGGCGCCACATGTGTGTGATCTATCGCCTACTGGAGCGACATCTTACTATAAACAGAAGACGCTAGTGGACGTCGACGTAGCGGAAGACCGACGTCAGTACGTCAAGATCAATTCATCCGACAAACGCATATGCGAAACAGATTTCCGCCAGCAGCTGCTACACTGTACCTGTAGATAAACAAGGGTCCCAACTACCGACTAATAAGCACTGACACTGTTCGTCGCCCTTATGCGATGCACGTTTGTGAGCTAGACGTCCCTGTCGTGACCAAAATAACACGTTGACATTACACAGTATATGGATCACTTACGCTGGTGCATGAAATACGTAAATTGCCATCTTAGCGACTGACGTGATATGCGTTTCCGTGACAAATCGCACTTCAGCGTGAACTACGCCGGTTGTCGTTTCGGGGTGTTTCGACGTATAGGTGTAAGCTATGCCGAGGCGACTCGTGCGTAATAGAGCACGACATATTGGGTGGAATAAGCGTAATTTTGTGGCGCGCTATTGCATGTAGTTAGCGAACGCAGCTTTGTGTCATTAAGAACATTCAAGATCATGGTTGAGACGTGAATTGAACAGCTAGACGTTACACCAGTCAAGTGCGTCGGCCTCACGTGGTTCCATTTATTTGTTTACGCTCAGAATCCTGGGTATTTTGTCCAGCAGGATTACGCGCGGGCTCATAGTGCTGTTCTTACTAAAAGTGTCTCCAGGCAAGTGGAATTCATGTACTGGGCTAGCCAGCCTTTCTCCTCCGATCTCTTTCCCATTGAGTATCTTTTTGGAGAGGTATTCACAACCGATCAGACAAAAACTGTTACTTATCGACAGTAGCATTGTTAAAACTTGAAGTTTAATGTTTGGTTCAGAAAACGTAAATGGTTTCTTTCAAAAATTTGAAACATCGAATGGCATTTCATAATACCACCGGTCTATAGACATCTGCAAACATATCATATAATGGAAATTGCAGAACTACTTTTCTAAATTTTAGGATCTTTTTAGAAAGGTTTTCTGTAATTTTTCACAGTGTTATGATTTTCTTATAGAATCTGTCATTTCAGTGTCTTTGGCGCTTTGATTATGTCTCAACACCCGAAGGAACATAGCTCCAAGCGGCTGCACAACGTATGTGCATTGTCGTATCAATGGGACGTTGATGCGACGTTGCTAAGACATCATATGCCCGCTAGGAGAACTTCTCTGTAAGATTATTAGCAGACACGTACTGAGCTAATTTAGAAATTTATGGTTGGACCATGAAGAAATTGGCAGGCACGTTTTTCTTTCTTTCTTCCGGATTTTCTTCGCGGGGGTAGTTGAGTGAGGCAATGGCGATGTGTATCTTGTGTCACTGGGGAGTCCAGCTGATATTGACTTACAATTGGGGAACACCTGCTGTCCTTGCAGCAGGTAACGGTAGAGTGAGGGAGTGTTGATATTTCTTATGTTGCTAACTTCCATTCATTTTCCTCTTTCTCCTCTGTCCCTCACTTTCATCTTCTCTACAACGGCCCTGCCCATCGGGGCTTGAAGAAATATATGGGCTGCATGATGCTTCCACACAGAGCTGAAACCGACCCGCACACGAGTACTGGTAGAGGATCTAAGCCTGCCCAGGCAAAGCGGTGCGAGTCGGCCCGTGCATGCGTATGAACCCTATTGGTTTCATTGGGCGGCAGGGCTTGAGATGTCATTTCATCTCAATGTCGGGTAAAAGTCCCACAAATTGGAAGCAACGTCTCCAAAATGACCTTTACAGTGTCGACGGGGACGTTAAACCTCAAATCAAACAAACAAACAAACAAATCATCTCCTCTACTGTCTCTTCTATCTCTTTTCTCCTTTCTCTTGGAGAAGACAAAGTGATCCACTAGGGTTGACCTGTCGTTAAACTCAAATCAATCGATGAATCATTTTTTTCTTTGTCGAATTTTTAACCCACTTGGACCTTGTCAAATCAGAACCAGAATCAGAATTGTAACTGGTGACACGTCAAATGGCATCCATATACCAGGACCTGTGATATGGGAAGTTAGTCTCTATATTATGTTTTCAACAAAATATCTAGATAACTGCTTGATCTACGACTAACATTGTTATATAATAATTATTCCTCATAAATCAACTTTCCTCAGTACTTTCAGTACTTTGATTTACCTTGTCATCACCGTAGCCCTTTCAGTTTTGATCGAATCTTTCTGAAACTTATATGTAACGTGGCTGGGGATAATTCCTCGGATGAATTCGAAAACCAGCCAAGTTGGTCCATTTATCACAGAGTAACGTCCCTTTGATTGCTGAAAATGCCTATTTTTAGCTCACCTGTCATGTAGTGACGAGGTGAGCTTTTGGGATCACTTTTTGTCCGGCGTCCGTCGTGCGTGTGTGCGTGCGTGTGTGCGTGCGTAAACTTTTTCTTCAAATGACATCTCCTCCTAAACCACTGATCGGATTTTAACCAAACTTCACAGGAATGATCCTTAGGTGGTCCCCTTTCAAAGTTGTTCAAATGGTTCCGGTCCATTGCACATCTAGGTCACAGGAGCTAAAAATAGATTTTTAAAATGAAAACTTTAAAAATCTTCTTCTCTGAAACCGAAAGGCCCAGGTCTTCGATTTTTGGTATGAAGCTTCATCTAGTGGACCTCTACCAAGATTGTTCAAATTATGGCCCTTTGGCCAGAAATGCCCCCGCCCCGGGGGCCTTTGGGTTTACATAGGCTTATATAGGGAAATCTTTAAAACTCTTCTTTTCTGAAACCACAAGGCCCAGGTCTTTGATATTTGGTGTGAAGCTTCACCTAGTGGACCTCTTCCAAGATTGTTCAAATTATAGCCCTAGGGCCAAAAATGCCCCCGCCCCGGGGGCCTTTGGTTTTACATAGGCTTTTACAGGGAAAATCTTTAAAAATCTTCTTCTCTGAAACTGCAAGGCTCATATCTTTGATATTTAGTGTGAAGCTTCATCTAGTGGATCTCTACCAAGATTGTTCAAATTATAGCTCTGGGGCTAAAAATGCCCCCGCCCCAGGGGCCTTTGGTTTTTCATAGGCTTATATAGGGAAAATCTTTAAAATATTCTTCTCTGAAACCGAAAGGCCCAGGTCTTCGATATTTGGTATGAAGCTTCATCTAGTGGACCTCTACCAAGATTGTTCAAATTATGGCCCTTGGGCCAGAAATGCCCCCGCTCCGGAGGCCTTTGGGTTTACATAGGCTTATATAGGGAAAATCTTTAAAAATCTTCTTCTCTGAAACCACAAGGCCCAGGTTTTTGTTATTTGGTGTGAAGCTTCACCTAGTAGACCTCTACCAAGATTGTTCAAATTATAGCCCTAGGGCCAAAAATGCCCCCGCCCCGGGGGCCTTTGGTTTTACATAGGCTTTTACAGGGAAAATCTTTAAAAATCTTCTTCTCTGAAACTGCAAGGCTCAGATCTTTGATATTTAGTGTGAAGCTTCATCTAGTGGACCTCTACCAAGATTGTTCAAATTATAGCCCTGGGGCTAAAAATGCCCCCGCCCCAGGGGCCTTTGGTCTTTCATAGGCTTATATAGGGAAAATCTTTAAAATATTCTTCTCTGAAACCGAAAGGCCCAGGTCTTCGATATTTGGTATGAAGCTTCATCTGGTGGACCTCTACCAAGATTGTTCAAATTATGGTCCTTGGGCCAGAAATGCCCCCGCCCCGGGGGCCTTTGGGTTTACATAGGCTTGTATAGGGAAAATCTTTAAAAATCTTCTTCTCTGAAACCACAAGGCCCAGGTCTTTGATATTTGGTGTGAAGTTTCACCTAGTGGACCTCTACCAAGATTGTTCAAATTATAACCCTAGGGCCAAAAATGCACCCGCCCCGGGGGTCTTTGGTTTTACATAGGCTTATACAGGGAAAATCTTTAAAAATCTTCTTCTCTGAAACCGCAAGGCCCAGGTCTTTGATATTTGGTATGAAGCTTCACCTAGTGGACTTCTACCAAGATTGTTCAAATTATAGCCCCGGAGCCAAAAATGCCCCCGCCTTGGGCGCCCTTGGTTTTACTGCCTTCACTGCAGCTGGTGTTGTGCCGTGTGGCGGCCGTAAAACGTCTCCCCGTACATCAACCATAGTGTAGTTTATATTTTACTTTTGGTTCTTTGAGATCAGCGTGAATATTCTCAGAAATCAGAAATTAATTATTGGTTTAGACTCATATTCTAGACAGGTTTTTAATTATTTGGACCCCATTTTGATTTAGATCAGTCTTTGAATCGACTGCCTATTCGAAATTCGCAAAATTGCAGTATATTTCCTCTGGCTTTTTTTTGCCGGGTCATTACAGAGTCCCTGATGAGGCTTTATTAGCCGAAACTACGTAGTATGACCCATCTTCTTTCTTATGAATGTTTTCATTGCTCTTAAAGGAACTCATTTTTGAATTTTATTATAGAGGGAAAATCTTTAAAAATCTTCTCCTCTGAAACCCCAAGGCTCAGATCTTTGATATTTGGTGTGATGCTTCATCTAGTGGACCTCTACCAAGATTGTTCAAATTATAGCCCTGGGGCCAAAAATGCCCCCATCCCTGGGGCCCTTTGGTTTTTCATAGGCTTATATAGGGAAAATATTTAAAAATCTTCTTCTCTGAAACCACAAGACTCAGGTCTTTGATATTTGGTATGAAGCTTCACCTAGTATAGCCCTTGAGCCAAGAATGTACTAGAGACACTGATTCTCAGGTGAGCGATTCAGGGCCCTCTGGGCCCTCTTGTTTACCTTGTCATCACCGTAGCCCTTTCAGTTTTGATCGGATCTTTCTGAAACTTATATGTAAGGTGGCTGGGGATAAAACCTCGGATGAATTCGAATACCGGCCAAGGTGGCCTATTTATCATAGAGTAAGGTCCCTTTGATTGCTGAAAATGTTGATTTTTGAACTTGTCATCACTGTAGCTCCTTCAGTTCTGATCGGATCTTTCTGAAACTTATATGTAAGGTGGCTGGGGATAAAACCTCGGATGAGTTCGAAAACCGGCCGTCGCCCCAACTTCTATATAGTTATGTCCCTTTGATGGCTGAAAATGTCGATTTTTAGCTCACCTGAGCCTTTAGGCTCATAGGTGAGCTTATAGTATAGCCATGGTCCGTCGTCCGTCCGTCCGTCGTCCGTCCGTCTGTCCGTCCGTCCACCATTTTCAAAGATCTTCTCCTATACTGCAGGGCCAATCAAAGCCAAATTTCATATGGAGCCACAGTGGGATGGGGGAAAGAAAGTTTGTTCGCGGGGTCTGGATCACATGACCAAGATGGCCGCCATGCCCATATATGGTAAAAAGCCTTCAAAAATCTTCTTCTCCAGAACCATAAGGCCAGTGGCCTTGAAACTTGGCATGTAGCATATGGTACTCGGGCCATCATGGTTTGTACAAATGGTGACCCCGGGTTGACCTTGACCTATTTTACAGCAATGTCAAATTTGCCGAAGTAGGCTTTTGTATGGGGCAAAGTGAAAATAATGGATTTATAGGAAAACCATTGAAGACAGTGTCACCAAAATTTGTAGATCAGGTAAAGTAACTGAACACATGAAGATCTATGGGTCAGAAAGGTCAAGGTGATTCATTGGCCTTAGACCAAGGTCATTCAGGATCCATATTTCAAACATTTTTTTTCTCCAAAACTGCTGAGCCAATTTAAGTGAAATTTAATATGGAGCCTTTGTGAGTTGAACAAATGAAAAAATGCCAATATGGTCTAGATCACATGACCAGGATGGCCGTCACACCTATATATATGGTAAAAAGCCTTAAAACTTCTTCTTCTCCAGAACCGTAAGGCCAATGGCCTTGAAACTTGGCATGTAGCATATGGTACTCAGGCCCATCATAGTTTGTACAAATGGTGACCCCGAGTTGACCTTGACCTATTTTACAGCAATGTCAAATTTGCAGACTTAGGCTTTTGCATGGGAAAAAGTGAAAATAATGGATTTTTAGGAAACCATTGAAGACAGTGTCACCAAAATCAGTAGATAAGGTAAAGTAGCTGAATACATGAAGATCTATGTGTAAGAAAGGTCAAGGTCACGCAGGTTCCATATTTCAAACATTTTTTCTCAGAAACTACTGAGCCAATTGAAGTGAAATTCAATATGGAGCCTTTGGGAGTTGAACAAATGAAAAGCTGCCAACATGGTCTAGATCACATGACCAAGATGGCAACCACACCCATATATGGTAAAGAAACTTCGAAATTCTTCTTCTCAAGAACCGTAAGGCCAATGGCCTTGAAACTTGGCATGTAGCATATGGTACTCGGGCCTATCATAATTTGTTCAAATGGTGACCCTTCCGCCCCCGCCCGTAGGGGCTTGAAGAAATATATGGGCTGCACGGTGCTTCCACGCAGAGCTGAATCCGGCCAGCGCACTCTAGTACTGGTAAACCGCTTAGAGGATCTAAGCCTGTCCAGGAACCGCGGTGCGAGGCGGTCCGTCCATGCTAATAAACCCTATTTGTTTCATTGGGCGACGGGGCTTGAGATGTCATTTCATCTCAATGTCGGGTAAAAGTCCCACAAAATTGGAAGCAACGTCTCCAAAATGACCTTTACAGTGTTGACGGGGACGTTAAACCTCAAATCAAACAAACAAATCAAATGGTGACCCTGGGTTGACCTTTACCTATTTTACGGCAATGTCAAATTTGCGGACTTAGGCTTTTGCTTGGGAAAAAGTGAAAATAATTGATTTTTAGCTCACCTGAGCCTTTAGGCTCATAGATGAGCTTATAGTATAGCCATAATCTGTCGTCCGTCCATCCGTTGTCCGTCCGTCCACCATTTTCAAAGATCTTCTCCTCCAAAACAGGGAGGCCAATCAAAGCCAAATTTCATGTGGAGCTTCAGTAGGATGGGGAAACAAAATTTTGTTCGCGGGGTCTGGGTCACATGACCAAGATGGCAGCCATGCCCATATATGCTAAAAAGCATTCAAAAATCTTCTTCTCCAGAACCATGAAGCCAATGACCTTGAAAGTTGGCTTGTAGCATCTGGTACTTGAGCCCATCATAGTTTGTAAAAATGGTGACCCTGGGATGGCCTTGACCTATTTTATGGCTATGTCAAATTTGCAGACTTGGGCTTTTGCATTGGAAAAAGTGAAAATAATGAATATTTAGAAAACCATTGAAGACTACGACACAAAAATAGGTAGCTCAGGTAAACAAAATCAATACATGAAGATTTATGGATAAGAAAGGTCAAGGTCATTAAATGACCTTGGACCGTCGTCTGTCCGTCCACCATTTTCAAGGATCTTCTTCTCCAAAACTGAAAGGTCAATCAAAGCCGAATTTCATTTGGAGCCTCAGTAGGATGAAGGAACGAAAGTTTGTTTGCAGGGTCTGGGTCACATGACCAAGATTGCTGCCACACCCATATATGGTAAAAAGCCTTCCAAAATCTTCTTCTCCAGACCCATGAAGCCATTGACCTAGAAACACAAATTGACGAGGCGATTATTGGATTAATCATGTGTAATTAACGGATTGACATCTGAACTAAGTAAGTTTTAAATTTACAGAATTTGATAATATCCTAAATATTTGACTGAATCAGCGAAAATTTCCTAAATGTTGCTGAGGCTATATACATATATAAAAACATTAAAATGTACACCAGGACCAGGTGTCAGGTGAGCGTTTACAGGACCACTGGTCCTCTGGTTTACCTTGCCATCATAGGAGCCCCTTCAGTTTTGATCGGATCTTTCTGAAACTTATATGTAAGGTGACTGGGAATAAAACCTAGGATGAGTTCGAATGCAGGCCAAGTTAGCCTATTTATCATAGGTTTACATCCCTTTGATTGCTGAAAATGCTGATTTTTGACCTTGTCATCACCATAGCCCCTTTAGTTTTGATCGGATCTTTATGAAACTTATATGTAAGGTGGCTGGGGATAAAATCTTGGTTGAGTTCGAAAACTGGCCAAGTCAGCCCATTTATTGTAGAGTTATGTCCCTTTAATGGCTGAAAATGTTGATTTTTGACCTTGTCATCACTGTAGCCCCTTCAGTTTTGATGAGATGTTTTTCTGAAACTTATAAGTAAGGTGGCTGGGGATGAAACCTCGGATGAGTTCGAAAACTGGCCAAGTCGGCTCATTTATCTTAGAGTAACATCACTTTGATTGCCAAAAATGCCAAATTTTGACCTTGTCATCACTGCATACCCTTCAGTTTTGATCGGATCTTTCTGAAACTTATATGTAAGGTGACTGGGAATAAAACCTTGTATGGGTTTGAATACTGGCCAAGTCGGCACATTTATCATAGATTTATGTGCCTTTGATCGCTTAAAAACACCTATTTTCGACCTTGTTAGCACTGCTGCCCATTGAGTTTTGATTGGATCTTCATGCAACTTACAAACAAATAAGTCAGGCAGAAAAGCTCGGAGGAGTTTGCAAACTTGTGAGGTTTGCCTATTTTCACAAAGTAACATTCCTTTGATTCCAGCAGCTTATTTTTGAACTTGTCATCACCATAGCCCCATCAGTTTATATTGGATCTTCTTACCAAGTCAGGAATAAAAGCTTGAATGAGTCTGAAAACTGGTGAGGTCAGTCTATTTATCATAGAGTTACAATTTACTTGATTTGCAGAAATAGCTTACCGTGTCATCACCATGTCCTTCCATTAATCCTTCAGTAAAGGCTGGCACTTCCTGAAACTTTGAATCTGTTAGCTCAGGTGAGCGATACAGGACCAGTTTGGTCCTCTTGTTGACCTTCTCATCACCGTAGCCCCTTCAGTTTTGATCGGATCTTTCTGAAACTTATATGTAAGGTGGCTGGGGATAAAATCTCGGATGAGTTTGAAAACCGACAAAGTCAGCCCATTTATTGTAGAGTATTGTCCCTTTGATTGCTGAAAATGCTGATTTTTAGCTCACCTGGGCCGAAGGCTCCAGGGGAGCTTATAATATAGTGGGTCCTCCGTGGTCCATCCGTCCACACTTTTGAGCAGCTATATCTCTGCAGCCTGCAGGCTGATCTCAGTCATCTGATGGGGTATTGATGACATAAACTTTTTTTTGGAAATCGCTCTAAAACTTTGGTTCCTATGGCAACCACAAGGTCCCATAGACTTACTATGGGAAAATGCTTGTCATCACTGAAGCGCCTTCAGTTTTGATCGGATCTTTCTGAAACTTGTATGTAAGGTGGCTGGGGATAAAAACTCAGATGAGTTCTAAAATCGGCCAAGTCGGCCCATTTATCGTAGAGTTACGCCCCTTTGATTGCTGAAAATGCCGATTTTTTAACTTGTCATCATGGTAGCCCCTTCAGTTTTGAATGAATCTTTCTGAAACTTATATGTATGGTGGCTGAGGATAAAACCTCTGATGAGTTCGAAAACCGGTCAAGTCCGCCCATTTATCATAAAGTTACGTCCCTTTGATGGAGGAAAATGCCGATTTTTAGCTCACCTGGGCCGAAGGCTCCAGGGGAGCTTATAGTATAGTGGGTCCTCCGTCGTCCGTCCGTCGTCCGTCGTCCGTCCACACTTTTGAGCAGCTATATCTCTGTATCCTGCAGGCTGATCTCAATCATTTCTCATCTGTAGCATGCCTCTGGTGGGGCATGGATGACATAAACTTTTTTTCGAAATCGCTTTAAAACTTTGGCTCCTATGGCAACCACAAGGTCCCATAGACTTTCTATGGGAAAATGCTTGTCATCACCGTAGCGCCTTCAGTTTTGATCAGATCTTCCTGAAACTTATATGTAAGGTGGCTAGGGATAAAAACTCGGATGAGTTCGAAAACCGGCCAAGTCGGCCCATTTATCATAGAGTTACATCCCTTTGATTGCTGAAAATGCCGATTTTTGACCTTGTCATCACGGTAGCCCCTTCAGTTTGATCGGCTCTTTCTGAAACTTATATGTAAGGTGGCTGGGAATAATACCTTGTATGAGTTTGAATACTGGACAAATCGGCACTTTTATCATAGATTTGTGTGCATTTGATCGCTTAAAAACACCTATTTTCGACCTTGTTAGCACTGCTGCCCATTGAGTTTTGATTGGATCTTCATGCAACTTACAAACAAATAAGTCAGGCAGAAAAGCTCGGAGGAGTTTGCAAACTTGTGAGGTTTGCCTATTTTCACAAAGTAACATTCCTTTGATTGCAGCAGCTTATTTTTGAACTTGTCATCACCATAGCCCCATCAGTTTATATTGGATCTGCTTACCAAGTCAGGAATAAAAGCTTGAATGAGTCTGAAAACTGGTGAGGTCAGTCTATTTATAATAGAGTTACAATTTACTTGATTTGCAGAAATAGCTTACCGTGTCATCACCATGTCCTTCCATAAATCCTTCAGTAGAGGTTGGCACTTCCTGAAACTTTGAATCTGTTAGCTCAGGTGAGCGATACAGGACCAGCTTTGTCCTCTTGTTGACCTTCTCATCACCGTAGCCCCTTCAGTTTTGATCGGATCTTTCTGAAACTTATATGTAAGGTGGCTGGGGATAAAATCTCGGATGAGTTTGAAAACCGACAAAGTCGGCCCATTTATTGTAGAGTATTGTCCCTTTGATTGCTGAAAATGCTGATTTTTAGCTCATCTGGGCCTAAGGCTCCAGGGGAGCTTATAATATAGTGGGTCCTCCGTGGTCCATCCGTCCACACTTTTGAGCAGCTATATCTCTGCAGCCTGCAGGCTGATCTCAATCATCTGCTTGGGCATTGATGACATAAACTTTTTTTGGGAAATTGCTCTAAAACTTTGGTTCCTATGGCAACCACAAGGTCCCATAGACTTACTATGGGGAAATGCTTGTCATCACTGAAGCGCCTTCAGTTTTGATCGGATCTTTCTGAAACTTGTATGTAAGGTGGCTGGGGATAAAAACTCAGATGAGTTCTAAAATCGGCCAAGTCGGCCCATTTATCGTAGAGTTACGTCCCTTTGATTGCTGAAAATGCCGATTTTTTAACTTGTCATCATGGTAGCCCGTTCAGTATTGATCGAATGTTTCTGAAACTTATATGTATGGTGGCTGGGGATATAACCTCTGATGAGTTCGAAGACCGGTCAAGTCCGCCCATTTATCATAAAGTTACGTCCCTTTGATGGAGGAAAATGCCGATTTTTAGCTCACCTGGGCCGAAGGCTCCAGGGGAACTAGTATAGTTGGTCGTCCGTCCACACTTTTGAGCAGCTATATCTCTGTATCCTGCAGGCTGATCTCAATCATTTCTCATCTGCAGCATGCCTCTGGTGGGGCATTGATGACATTAACTTTTTTTTCGAAATCGCTCTAAAACTTTGGTTCCTATGGCAACCACAAGGTCCCATAGACTTACTATGGGAAAATGCTTGTCATCACCGTAGCGCCTTCAGTTTTGATCAGATCTTCCTGAAACTTATATGTAAGGTGGCTGGGGATAAACACTCGGATGAGTTCGAAAACCGGCCAAGTCGGCCCATTTATCGTAGAGTTACATCCCTTTGATTGCTGAAAATGCCGATTTTTGACCTTGTCATCACGGTAGCCCCTTCAGTTTTAATCGGATCTTTCTGCACTTATATGTAAGGTGGCTGGGGATAAAACCTCGGATGAGTTCGAAAACCGGCCAAGTCAGCCCATTTTTCATAGACTTACGTCCCTTTGATTGCTGAAAATGCCGATTTTTAGCTCCACTGGCCGAAGGCCAGCGGGGCTATTGTCATGGCCCTGTGTCCGTCGTGCGTCCGTGTGTCCATGCGGTCGTGCGTCCGTGCGTCTGTGCGTTAACTTTTTCTTTAAACATCTTCTCCTCCTAAACTACTGGGTCAATTGTAACCAAACTTCACAGGAATGTTCCTTACATAGTCCTCTTCTAAATTCCTTCAAAGAATTTTGTTACACCCAGAACTCTGGTTGCCATGGCAACAAAACCAAAAAAAATTAAAACTCTTTAAAAATCTTCTCCTCCAAAACCACCTGTTGGATTTCATTTTTATTTTGCATGACTGTTCCTTGGGTTGACCTCTTTCAGATTCCTTGAAGAAATTTTGATCCGACAAAAAACATGGCCGCCATGGGCGGGGCTTATTTTCCCTATTTAACATATAGTGTAATGCTAAAACATCTTCTCCTCCTAAACTATTGGGCCCATTGTAACCAAACTTCACAGGAATGTTCCTTACTTAGTCCTCTTCTAAATTCCTTCATAGAATTTTGTTACACCCAGAACTCTGGTTGCCATGGCAACAAAACAACACAAAATATTAAAAATCTTTAAAAATCTTCTCCTCCAAAACCACCTGTTGGATTTCATTTTTATTTTGCATGAATGTTTCTTGGGTGGACCCCTTTCAGATTCCTTGAAGAAATTGTGATCCGACAAAAAACATGGCCGCCATGGGCGGGGCTTATTTTCCCCTAATTAACATATAGTGTAATGCTAAAACATCTTCTCCTCCTAAAGTACTGGGCCAATTGTAACCAAACTTGACAGGATTGTTCCTTACTTAGTCCTCTTCTAAATTCTTTCAAAGAATTTTGTTACACCCAGAACTCTGGTTGCCATGGCAACAAAACAACACAAAAAATTAAAAATCTTTAAACATCTTCTCCTCCAAACCCACCTGTTGGATTTCATTATCTCCTCGCACAACATAGTTGTGAGGGGGGATATAGCATTTGTCCCGTACGTACGTACCTAAGTACGTACTTTTGTCATCGTTCTAGCGCCACGTATGTACATACTTTTGTTATCGCTCTAGCGCCACGTACGTACATACGTACTTTTGTCATCGCTCTAGCGCCTACATTTCTTGACCGATTTTAATATAACTTCCACACAAACGTTCCTTACGACAATATCTGGAGCAAGATCGACTTTCAAGGTCATGACCTCAAGGTCAAGGTCACTCTGGCTATTTTTTGAAAAACATTGTCATGGCTCTAGCGCCTACATTTCTCCCCCAATTTCAATATAACTTCAAACAAATGATCCTTATAAAAATATCTCGAGCGAGTTGGACTTTCAAGGTCATGACCTCAAGGTCAAGGTCACTGTTGCTATTTTTAGAAAAACATTGTCATCGCTCTAGCGCTTACATTTCTTCACCAATTTCAATATAACTTCACACAAATGATCCTTATAAAAATATCTTGAGCGAGTTCCACTTTCAAGGTCATGGCTCCAAGGTCAAGGTCACAGTGGCTATTTTTAGAAAAACTTTGTCATCGCTCTTGCTCCTACATTTCTTCACTGATTTCAATATAACTTCACACAAATGTTCCTTATGACAATATCTTGAGGGAGTTGGACTTTCAAGGTCATGACCTCAAGGTCAAGGTCACTGTGGCTATTTTTAGAAAAACATTTTCATCGCTCTAGCGCCTACATTTCTTCACCAATTTCAATATAACTTCACACAAATGTTCCTTATAAAAATATCTCCAGCGAGTTCGACTTTCCAACTCATGGCCACAAGGTCAGGGTCACTGTGGCTTTTTTTAGAAAAAACTTTGTCATCGCTCTATCGCCTATATTTCTTCACTGATTTCAATATAACTTCACACAAATGTTCCTTATGACAATATCTCAAGCGGGTTCGACTATCAATGTCAAGGCCTCAAGGTCAAGGTCAAGGTCACTGTGGCTATTTTTTAGAAAAACTTTGTCATCGCTCTAGCGTTTACATTTCTTCACCAATTTCAATATAACTTCATACAAATGTTCCTTATGACAATATCTCTAGCGAGTTCCACTTTCAAGGTCAAGGTCACTGTGTCTATTTTTAGAAAAACTTCGTCATCCCTCTAGCGCTTACATTTCTTCATCGATTTCAATATAACTTCACACAAATGTTCCTTATGACAATATCTCACCATTTCGACTTTCAAGGTCAAGGTCACTATGGCTTTTTTTTAGAAAACTTTGTTATCGCTCTAGCGCCTACATTTCTTCACTGATTTCAATATAACTTCACACAAATGTTGCTTATGGCAATACCTCGAACGAGTTCGACTTTCAAGGTCAAGGTCACTGGCTATTTTTAGAAAAACTTTGTCATTGCTCTAGCGCTTAAATTTTTTGTTCACCAATTTCAATATTACTTCACACAAATGTTCCTTATAACAATATCTCTAGTGAGTTCCACTTTCAAGGTCAAGGTCACTGTGGCTATTTTTAGAAAAACTTTGTCATGGCTCTAGCGCTTACATTTCTTCAATCATTTCAATATAACTTCACACAAATGTTCCTTATGACAATATCTCGAGCTATTTAGACTTTCAAGGTCAAGGTCACTGTGGCTATTTTTAGAAAAACTTTGTCATCGCTCTAGCGCCTACATTTAATGATGGATTGTAATAGAACTTCACACAAATGTTTCTTATGATAATATCTCGACTTACTTCGACTTTCAAGGTCATGACCTCAAAGTCAAGGTCACTGTGGCTATCTTTAGAAAAACTTTGTCATCGCTGTACCGCCTACATTTATTAACAGATTTTAATATAACTTCACACAAAAGATGCTTATGATAATATCTTGAGCAAGATCTACTTTCGTGGTCATGGCCTCAAGTCAAGGTCACTATGGCTAATTTTAGAGAAACGTCATCACTCTAGAATGTACATTTATTGGAGGATTTTTAAACAAACTTTACACAAATGTCGCATATGATAATATCTCAAGCAAGTTGGACTTTTGCCATTTCAGTGTTTTCCACACACGAAGTTGTCTAGTGCGAGGGGATTTGTATCGCATGCGATGCCTTGTTTTTATTTTGCATGAATGTTCCTTGGGTGGACCTCTTTTAGATTCCTTGAAGAAATTTTGATCCGACAAAAAACATGGCCGCTATGGGCGGGGCTTATTTTCACTATTTAACATATAACGTAATGCTAAAAAATCATTTTCTGCAAAAGTACTTGTGGGATTTCATTGTAATTTGCATGAATTGTCCTTGGGTGGACTGTTGTCAGATTCCTTGAAAAAAATTTGCTCTTACAAAAAAACATGGCCACCATGGACGAGGCTTATTTTCACTATATAACATATAGTGTAATGCTGAAAATATTTTCTGCAAAAGTTCTTGTTTTATTTCATAGTTATTTGGCATGCATGTTCCTTGGGTGGACCTCTGTAAGATTCCTTGAAGAAATTTTGATCCGACATAAAACATGGCTGCAGTGGGCGGGGTTTATTTTCACTATATAACATGTAGTGTAATGTTAAAAAAGTCTTCTCTTCTTCAAAAGTTCTTGTTTATTTATTTATGTATTTAAAAGTACCTTCCTGTATCTGAATTAATCTCCTCCAATTTTGCTGACTATCACATATCTATAGAGGTCCACCTACAAATTGTCATTCTAAAATTCAAAACTTCAGAAATTTCACATGCCCATCACACTGGTGATAGAACTGATGTTTTCAACACAAACTCCATTTATCATAGAGTAACGTCCCTTTGATTGCTGAAAAACGCCGACTTTCGACCTTGTCATCACGGTAGCCCCTTCAGTTTTGATCGGATCTTTCTGAAACTTATATGTAAGGTGGCTGCTACCAGATTTCCAATCTGATCAACCCACATGGCCCAGAGCTTAGATCTTTAGCATGTAGCAATGGCAAGTGGTCACCTACATAAATCCTGCCAATCATGCCCTTGGGGTTCAAATGGGCCATGCCCCGGGACCCCTTAGCGCCCCTTAGCGCCCATAGACTCATAATGGAAAAAAGATTAAAAAATCTTCTTCTCTGAAGCCACAGGGCCCAGAGCTTAGATATTTAGTACGTAGCAACGGCAAGTGGTCACCTATACAATTCCTGCCTATCATACCCCTGGGGTCCAAAAGGGCCACGCCCCGGGGCCCCTTAGCTCCTTTAGACTCATAATGGAAAAAAAAGCTTCATAAATCTTCTTCTCTGAAACCACAGGGCCCAGAGCTTAGATCTTTAGCATGTAGCAACGGCAAGTGGTCACCTACATAATTAGGGCCCCGCACTGAAAGTGTGGGTGCCCTATAGTAATCACTCTGTCCGTCCGTCTGTCTGTCTGTCCGTCTGTCCGTCCACAAATTTTTTTATCCTCCATAACTTTCTTATTCCACAGAAAGTGTGGGTGCCCTATAGTAATCACTCTGTCCGTCCGTCCGTCTGTCTGTCTGTCTGTCTGTCCGTCTGTCCGTCTGTCCGTCCACAAATTTTTTTATCCTCCATAACTTTCTTATTCCTGGATATATTTAAATATTACTTGGCAGAAATGTTAACCATAATGTGTTGAGTGTTGCGCGCAAGACTCAGGTCCGTACCTCAAAGGTCAAGGTCATACTTAGAGGTTAAAGGTCAAAAAAGGGTCTTTCCTGTGTCCAATTACTATATAGTTATGTCCCTTTGATGGCTGAAAATGTCGATTTTTGACCTTGTCATCACCGAAGCCCCTTCAGTTTTGATCGGATCTTTCTGAAACTTATATGTTAGGTGACTGGGGATAAAACCTAGGATGAGATCGAATACCGGCAAAGTTGGCCCATTAATCATAGATTTATGTCCCTTTGATTGCTGAAAATGCCGATTTTTTACCTTGTCATCACCATAGCCCCTTCAGTTTTGATCGGATCTTTCTGAATCTTTTATGTAAGGTGGCTGGGGATAAAATCTCAGATGGGTTCGAAAACAGGCCAATTCAGCCCATTTATCTTAGAGTTATGTCCCTTTGATGGCTGAAAATGTTGATTTTTGACCTTGTCATCACCGTAGCGCCTTCAGTTTTGATCAGATTTTTCTGTAACATATTTGTAAGGTAGCTGGGGATGAAACCTCGGATGACTTCGAAAACTGGCCAAGTCGGCCCATTTATCTTAGAGTAACATCCCTTTGATTGCTAAAAATGCCAGATTTTGACCTTGTCATCACCATAACCCCTTCAGTTTTGATCCATCTTTCTGAAACTTATATGTAAGGTGACTGGGGACAAACATGTTTGGAGTTACCTACCCTTGAGCATAAATATAAGTGAAAAATGTTTTCTCCAGCTTTTCTCAGCCGTTTATGATCTGATCTTTTTGTAACTTTTCATAAACGAGGACAAGCATAAAATCTCGGACGAGTTCAATTTTTTTTTTATTTAATATTTATTTCCGAAAGTGCATTCTACAAACATATCCAAATCAATCAATATCTCAGCAAATACGATGTAAACAGATATCAATAGACAAAAATTAATACAATAAGGTTGATGTGGTAGATGTACTTGTATTTGTACTTACACCTGTGGACACAAAAGTGTTCAAACTTTGATGAGCTTCATTTCATTTTGACTTGAAACATCATTCAATACATCCCCACATCATATCAGTCATCTGTCAGACAGAAATAAATTCAAAACACAAGGTGGTGTACATTTTATTGCTGACTCCTGCACTGTCCAAATGAAAATACATCACAAATGTCAATCAGAAAGTGTTTGCCAAAATGAGACCAATCAATTGCTTGATCTAGTTTGAGAATTCTTTGATGAATGACATTTGCTTGTCAAACTAACTTGATGCAAAGAGATTCACTGAAAGTTATTTCATAGGAGTTCGAACGCTTTTGTTTCCACAGGTGTTGTATTATACAACATATCAAAATATCTACAATACATCCATATGATGTACTTCCAGAAACATTCGAATAAAGGAAGAGTGAAAAAAGAAAACAAAAAAAGAAAAGAAAAGAAAAGAGCAATTTTGAAAAACGTTTTGAAGAAAAAAAAGAGAGAGAGAGAGAAAAAAGAAACAACAACATATAATTAGAATAAAGAACACAATAATAGAACAAAAAAGCAGTGTACCAATAAAAAAAAGGCTAGAAAAAAAAAAGAAAAAAAAAAGATTATTTGTTTATTTTTTGGTTTGCTGCCTTCCTTAAAATCGGTTTTATGTTAATCCTTTCGGCTCATAAAAAAGTAAATGTATTAAATTTCCCCCAAATATTTTCAAACTGGGCATGTTGATCTTTCATGAAGTAGATTTCTTTTTCTATCTTAATTCTGTGTCTTAAGAATGACTTAAAATGATTCATAGTTGGTATTATTTTTAAAGACACATTTTTTTCTCTATATAAAAGGGGTGGCCTGTTACATAATCTCCAATAATCAAGTCCTTCGGACCATAGTGAACATCAAAGGCTTATCTTATCTAAGTGATTATGAGGTGATTATGAGCAGAGACTCTCTGAGAGATATGTTTAAAAGGGGGCTCTATAAGGGGAACATGTGTGATGGTATATATTTTACTGAGATTGTTTCCAACAAAATGTTGTTTTAAATTACTTCTTTTTTATTTTTATTTCATTTATTTTTTAAAAAAAAAGTAAAGGAAAACTCTGACAGTCAACTTAGTGAATTTATTAATTCAAGATAATGATTGTGTTTGTTCGTTTGATTTGCGGTGTAACATCCCGGTCAACCTTGTATAGGTCATTTCGGACATGTTGCTTTCAATTTTTGGGGACTTTTACCCGACACTGAGATGAAATGACATCTCAAGCCCTGTCGCCCAATAAAACCAATAGGGTTTATAAGCATGGATGGTCCGACTTGCACCTCGATTTAATCATTCAATGAACATTTATTTATTTATTAATTTGGGGTTTGGAGGGGTATACATTACTTTTCTAATTTCTACTCAAAAAAATATATTTTCCTCGTTAGAATCCCCTCGCAGAGGTGTTTTTTACGAGCACTCACAATGTAAAAATATTGTATAGTAAAACGGGTTTAGAGGGGATACAATATTTTTTTTTTAATTTCTACTCAAAAACATAAATGGTGGGTCCTCGTTAGAAGCACCTTACCAAATGGGTTCTAACACGTACCCACAATATATGTTTTGAACACAAATTGTGGGTTCTCATTTGAAGCACCTCCCCGAGGCGGCTATAACACGTACCCACAATATATGTTTTGAACACAAATTGTGGGTTCTCATTTGAAGCACCTCCCCGAGGCGGTTCTAACAAGTACCCACAATATATGTTTCAGCTGACATATTAAAGATATTAGGACTTTTATCATTTTTAACCAAGATATTTCAATAGGCATGTTTTTAATAATGATTATCAATAATGGTGACTAAAAATAAAATAAAAAAAAGAATGCATTTCATTAATGTCAAAACCAGGACATAGTTATCAAACAAGTAAATAAACAGATGTTTGTGAATTGCCTCTAGGTAACTGATTACCCTCTCTTGGTCCCCTACCTGTATGACTGACAGAATACCCCAAACCTATCTTATCTCAAAACTGATTTCTTCAATAACTGGTCATTAGGGTGTTATGCAATCAAAAAATGTGTCTTTAAGTATTTACCTCTGAATATGAAATATTTTCCAAGCAGAATAAGAAAGTTTTTTAGCTGAAATTCTGGCTTTCCGATCGAAAAAGTAAATCCAAATGTTATGTTTAGTAAGTTGAGATTAATGTTAATATTAAGATCTAAAAGAAAGTGGGAAAACTCCGCCCAAAACGTTTGTACCTGCCTGCATTGCCAAAACAGGTGGTCTGTTGTTACAATATCCATATTACAGAAATCGCATAGAGAAGACTCCCCTATACCACATTTTAATAAAAATTTGTTGGTCAGGATTATTCGCACAATATATATTTGTATTGGAAATTCCAAAGCTTTATATCTTTAGTAGCAGCTGGTGTATTGGTGTAGATTTTCTTCCAATTTAAATTCTGATTTGCAAATTTTATATTCCATTTTTGTTCGGCTTTATTTTATGATGTATTTTTATTTCAAAATGTGTCTATAAATATATTGGTTGGTTTGTTTGTTTTTAATATTTGACCTATAAATGTTGGTGCTATTGGTATATCTATATTTTCATTTTTTATACTTGATTTCCATGCTTTTGGAATACTTTGCAACAGTGTTAAGTATTTTAAGAAGTCTTTATTGGATAAGTCATATTTTCTTCTTAATGTATCAAATGTCTCTATAGTTTTATCCGTTTCGTTAATTATGTCCTTAAAGTACTTAATTCCTTTATTGCACCAATCAGTATATAATATTGTATTATTATCTGCCTTTTTATTTGTATTATTCCACAAAATTTCTTTTCCACACTAGTACTTGTAAACCGCTTAGAGGATCTAAGCCTGTCCAGGAACCGCTGTGCGAGGCAGACCGTTCATGCTAATAAACCCTATTGGTTTCATTGGGCGACAGGGCTTGAGATGTCATTTCATCTCAATGTTGGGTTAAGGTCCCACAAAATTGGAAGCAACGTCTCCAAAATGACCTTTACAGTGTTGACGGGGACGTTAAACCTCAAATCAAACAAACAAACAAATTATTATTTCCTGATAGTCTGTATTCAAAATTTAGCTATTGTTCATCTTAAAATAACCTGAACCCCGGGAATGTTGTGAAGGATAAAGCGTTATAGATACAGGACAATGATCCGATTTATAACTGATATTGTGTTTACAAGAAACAACGGCGTATCTGACGTTTTCTGAGACAAGAAAATAATCTAATCTACAGAAAATAGGTGGCCTATGTGATGAGTGCCGTGTATATTCCCTAACGTCCATATGTTTTTCTCGCCATATATCTATCAAATTATATGCATTTATTATATGGTTAAGGGGGAGTTCCGACCTATTGTAAATTTCCATAGGGTTCTGCCCACGCACAGATTTTCATGATAGTGTGCATAATTACTGCTTGGTAAATGACTATTCATCATTTAGCTATTTCACTCTTATATCTGTTTTCGTTATAAATCTACAATGTTTTGTTTATGTCCACATCCGAAAGTAGGGGTACCCCCAAACTAGTGTATATATACATTCCACCTTTTGATGTTTTGAAGTTATTTTGTTCTCAAGCATCACTGTAGTCATCTGTGATTATCTTTGTATCACATTTAGCATTGTTTAGGCAAAGTTCGATACACCATGCTCAATTTCATATGGAGCAGACCCCAGAATTCACAACCATAAATTCTTTTGGAGTATGTTTGACGTTTGATTTCACACTGTTGCAGTTCTTGTCACCCCATCATTTTAATATGAAAATTGACCATATATGTAGAATATTTTATCAAACTTTCTTGAAAATCTGAGACCGGTAACATACCGCATTTGAACAGTGAATAGTAATGGTCAGAGTTTTGAATTGTTTCAAACCATTTGTAGATATCATATGGTGGGACATTTTCAATCGAAAAATTGCTCACCAATATATAATAAACATGAATATATGTATGTTTATATGATGGTGTATAGTATGAGCTCATATATAACCAGCATTTGTGCCAATTATGATGCCCTGATGAACACCAAAACCACAATTAATTTCGAGCTTTCGGTAACAATTCAATCAGATCTTATTTAAACAAGTTGGCTGCTTTCAAAAAGCATCCAATAGGTTTGGTCTTGTCAGTCTACATTCTGATTTGAGCCAGCTGATATCATTATCACAAAAAAATGCATTTTCTGAATAAAAATAATAAACTTTAATACAAAACGTGTAAATAAAAACTTCGTAGTCTGTGAACTTGGTATCAGGAGGGGTAGGTAGTGATGAGTATTCTGTGGTAAATTGTTTAACTAAATGTAACTTATACATGGTTTACACTTGTAAAGCACAAAACTTAACACAACGAAAATGTAAACCGAATTTTTCAAAGGGGCATAACTGTTAATATTTGGTGGACAGTAATTCTCGAAACTTAAGGCACATCTTCACATCTTAGCCTTACTAATACACATTTTAGGCTTGATCGGATAAAAACTGTATAGCAGTAGTTATACGGAAACGAAAAAAAAAGTTTACGGACGGACGGACACCAACCCCATAACTTAATACGACTGTTTTTGTTGTTGTTGTCGTTGTTTATCAAATGGGCATATAAAAAGATTTTTCCTAAGTCATCAGGCCTTCTATAGGGCCTTGGTTATCTATTTCACTTGTTGTTAACGTCCCTGTTTTTTTTAGACATTGCTTCCAATTTTGTGGGACTTTTACTCAGTACTGAGATAAAACGGGCAGATAAAACGCCTCCTCAAGCCCTGTCGCCCAATGAAACTAAATGGTTGAAATGCATGAACGGTCTAACTCGAGCCACTTTTCCTGGGCAGGCTTAGAACTTCTAGGCGATTTAACACTACTCATGTGCGGCCGGAATCAGCTCTGCGTGGAAACATCATGCAGCCCAATCTATTTCTTCGGGCCGATCAGACCTTGGGACAATATATTGGACTGCATGAGCTTAAACCAACCAAACTTTGAAGTATTGCTGAACCGCCTAGGAAGATATTAGCCTGCTCAGACAAAGTGCTGCGAATCAGACTGTATCTTATACCTCGGCAGTTTCTTTGAGCGGTACCTCTGCCAAAACCTAAAATTTGCAATCCTTTTGTATATCTTTCTGGATCACAATATAATTGTAGAAGAAACTGAATAGTAAAACGTCAAGTATTGAGTGGAAATAAAGAACACCACTCTCGGCTTATCAGATCCAATAGCTCCCATCGAACGCGCCAAAATCTTTCAACAACTCAGTTTGTTACTGGTGACAGGTCACTTTGTAGTCATGAAGTTTTTGAACAGAAACTATTGCTATCTGTCTCAAGAAAAATAAACAACGACCCTGCGAAAATGTTTTTACACACCTAGCGATATTTTTTATGTTTTGGTTTTATGATCCTTTCAAGATTATTTCACTCACGTCAAGCCGATCGTTAATCAGAGGTGAGCGAAAACTGGAGTACCCGATGAAAAACCTCCTGACCTTCCGTTGCAGGACTTCTCATTATGAGTCCTATGCCATGCCCAAATCTACAGCGTTGAGAGATCTAATGATTAAGAGTCAGCACTCTAATCCACTAGGCCACGGAGGCCCGTTACACCCAGCGATCTTTATAAATGAGGAAAAATAACGTTCTCTGTCTTTCCAACATTTACATATACGTATTATTAGAGCTATCAGCGTACCGAAAGATGTTCAGAATATATAAATCTGTTTCTGTGTGAAGTAAACTTTGCAAGTTTTGTTTATTTGTATTTAACGGTCCCGTCAACACTGATTTGGGTCATGTTTGGGCCTGTCAGTGTACCTATCCATGCTTTCCCTGAGCAGGCTTATCCGTAAGCGGTTTACCAGTTCAGTGCACATTCTATCGCCAAAAACTGACCCTTGCCCTTCCTGAATCAGCGGAAGGGAGAGAATGACCATAGTAAAGATTTCATAATTAATCATTAAGAATGTTGCCGACCCCTGTAGGTATCGAACCCGAGTCTTCCTTATCACCAGTCAGACTGCATCCGTCTGAGCTACCGCAGCCAGCCACACTTTGTGAGTAGTAGCAGTTATGTTCTGTTGTTTTTTGTTCCCAAGGCTCCATGGACTTACTCCATAATGCCTTTGCAAGACGTAAAATTTGCGAAAATGACTGCGCCTGTTATAAGTTCCCCATAAGAGAAATAGATACGCCTAAAGGGGTGGGGCTACTCCTGCAAAAGTAGTTTCTCTTTGGATATGTCAAGGGGTATACTCATAAAGGAAAGAATTTGATCCTGGGGAGCAAATGCTTCCCTTTTAGAGTAGATCCCTTGAGGAGCAAATTCTTCCCCTTTTAGAGTAGACCCCTTTTTCAGTTGGACAGAGCCAACAGAGTAGCAACCATAAGGTCCTTAAAGTTGTATTTCCATCACGAAAGCATGCCTATAGAATTATGAAGCCCTTTAATATGTTCTGTAAAAGGGTTATCATTTGGAAGCAAGGAATAACCACAGAACTGAAAAATATGGTGTGCACATGTTTTCTGGGCCAGACTAGCTAGTTTCGGCCAAGTAGGCCTCATCAGTGACCTTAAGATATTTTCAAAATTCCACAAAGCAATCAATGATCCCAAAGGACAAGAAAATATAATCTACATTATGATGTAGGGCAGGGAGACGTTTTACCGCCGCCACACATTCCCACACACCAGCTGTAGTGAAGTTAAATATGTTCTATAAAAGGGCTATCCTTTGGAAGCAAGGAATGCACCACAGAACTGAAAAATATGGAGTGTACATGTTTTCTGGGCCAGACTAGCTAGCTCATCAGTGACCATCAGATATTTTTTAAAAATTCAACAATGGAATCAATGATCCCAAATGACAAGAAAATATAATCTACACTTTTATATAGTAAAGCTCGGGTTTGCAGGGGTATACATTAATTTCCGTATTCATGCTCTTAGACAAAAGATTGTGGGTACTCGATAGAATCGCCTCGTCGAGGCGTTTCTGTCGGATCCCCGCAATCTATGTTTTGAGCAAAAAAGGCAAATATTCCAATTTTTAAAATTTATTTTTCTATGGCCAAAAAATGACAATGTATTTGTATAGGTGTGTTTCGAAATACAGTAAAAATGGTAGACTAACTGCCACACCTGCCAGGTGTATCCATTTTTCCTTAAGATATTTATTGTTGGAGTTGGAACGCTTGCTTTTCGGTCTGTTTCGCTATTTAGACAGGCTGTTTCCTGTAACTGCAGTATAGTATTGCATCATCGTTAAAGCTGATTGGTTGATCGCGTCACGTGTCCCTCCATGGAACAGTTACAATCTGGTCATTAGACCCGGTTTGCCCGCCTCATGGCGACCAAACCAAAAATACTTCATTTTAGAACAAGCGTTTTTGCATTAATGCAATTCTAAATAGAAGTGGAGGCAATAATGAAGCTTAGTATGACAAACATTGTTGAAATGGCAAGTAAACTGGATGGTTCTGTAAACTAGACAATTTTACTTGACTCTAATAAGTATGTATTTAACTGATGCAGTGATCTTAAAAAGTTTGAAAAGTCTGATTGTCATACTGGAATGACACAGGTTGCTTGAATGGCCAAGAATAATGATGTTTGTATTATGTTTCAGCCAGGTAGGTCATAATAACACAGACAATATTTTCTGATCTTTTGGCCCACTGTATACAATGATTACTGTTGACAAAATGGTACAGTGTTGTTTTTGGCTCACTCTGACAATGCCCCTTCAGTCTACTTCAATCGCACTAACTGTCACCTTGTAAGAAAGTTATATTCTTAAATATGATCACCTATGTTCTAAAATATGATCCAGAAAACAAGCAGTTATTTTTGTAAAGCATTAATTAATATAATAGAGAAAACTTAATTCAACTTTCAAACACTTTCACCGGCCCCCGCCCATAGGGGCTTGAAGAAATATATGGGCTGCATGATGCTTCCACGCAGAGCTGAATCTGGCCCGCATACTAGTACTGGTAAACCGCTTAGAGGATCTAAGCCTGTCCAGGAACCGCGGTGCGAGGCGGACCGTCCATGCTAATAAACCCTATTGGTTTTATTGGGCGACAGGGCTTGAGATGTCATTTCATCTCAATGTCGGGTAAAAGTCCCACAAAATTGGAAGCAACGTCTCCAAAATGACCTTTACAGTGTTGACGGGGACGTTAAACCTCAAATCAAACAAACAAAAATCAAACACTTTCACAATTTAAAATAGCAAACAGTACATGTGCTAGCAGTACTTTAGAAAAATGTGAAACCAGCTGCACTGATTTTGATTCAGCCAATGTGCTAGTGGTACAGCAAACAAGTGATTCATGTCATTTGTAAATCTTCGCCCCCGTCCATTGGGGCTTGAAGAAATTGATTTGGCTGCATGTTGCTTCCACACAGAGATAAAACTAACCAAACACGAGTACTGGTAAACCGCTTAGAAGGACTAAGCTTGCCCAGGCAAAGTGGTGTGGGTCAGGCCGTCCAATGTATATAAGCCTTGTAGTTTCATAGGGTGGCAGGGCTTGAGATATCATTTCATCTCAATGTCGGGAACAAGTCTCACAAAATTGGAAGCAGCATCTCCAAAATGACCTAAATAGTGTAAACGGGGATGTTAAACCTCAATACAAACAAACAAACAAACCATTTGTAAAACCGATGAATACAGAGCCAGAAAACTTAACATAGATGACAAGTATTGCATACATAAGACTACATATGCAAATGGTATTTCAGCATCTAAATACAATCCGCTATCAAATAAATGTTTTACCGCAACTTGCCTTCCATCTATATCATTTCGGGAAGTGTATGCAAGATGATAAATGTGCAAATAGTTTCAGTATGACTAGTTATGCATTTATTTTGAAGACTAAAACATTGCTGCGAACACTTTTGCCTATGTTATAATGAACCTTGAAAAAATGCAGAAAATGCTTTTTATGGCCTCACAAAACCTTTGATGTGTGGAGGGGGGGGGGGGGGGGGGGGGAAAGCGACGTGCGAGTCTCTTTGATGATGTAAAAAAAAATACCAATACATGAACTGATTCACTA
The DNA here is from genome assembly GCA_963580285.1 of Lucinisca nassula. Lineage (NCBI taxonomy): Eukaryota > Metazoa > Mollusca > Bivalvia > Lucinida > Lucinidae > Lucinisca > Lucinisca nassula. The sequence goes on from OY757017.1 coordinate 48,180,659, forward strand.
ATAAGAACAAATCAGAAAATCAGCCTGTCCTTTCACAGATGACAAATTATTGACTGCTGTTTTATTTTAAAGAGGGAATACCAACAATAAAAAAATTAAGGAAACAACAGGATTATGAAAGTAATTAAGCAAACTCAATACACCATTGTGTATTACTGACATTAATATCTTTGTATTGCGGGTTTAAAAAAGACCAAATAAAATAGGGTAAAAAATATCCACCTTGTCTTATTCCTATTGTGTCATAATACATTTGTTCAGCATAACCGCTTTTGCAATGCTGTAAACACTAACACTCATCGTGATCACTGCATAAGTGCATTATATTTTTCTCTCTGCTAATGTATGTTCTCATCTACTATTTAAAACCCAAACTAAAAATCATTCTCTGTCGAACAGTGTATTTTTGTTTGTGTGTGTGTGTGTGGTGGGGGGGGGGTGCAGGGGCGGAATTGCGTAAATGCATACGCTAAGCTTTGCATGATAAGGTGACACTATATGGTCATAAAAATACAATAAAAATATACTTAAAGAAAATCTGGTCCCCTGATATTGAAATCTTCCACTGACCGTTCCAAGGCGGCTCTTCTGTGGCGATTTATTTATGTTGTTGTTTGTTACTTACTGTGTGTATCACTTGTGTCTTTTGGTTTTGGATGGCCATATGGCCATTTTGTGGGAAAGTAACTGTCCTTATGGCCTTCCTTTGTTTAGGTTTCCATTATGGTCTGGTCGCTTAATGTTTGTATTTCTTTCCCTTTGGTGTCTTTTATGGATGGAGTAAGTTAATTGTATCAATTCCTGATCTTTGTTTTACTTCTACTTTTCATCACAAAAATATACCTTAACACATATCTGGCAATCAAAAACAATGTTACCGGTTTCTGATTTTTTTTAATTTGTTTGCTTTATAGAGGATATATGTGGCTAATTTTATGTGCAATATCTTGGGGTGACAAGATCAGTACAACATCTAACACTTGGGATAAATATTTCACTTTTTTATAAATTTTCATGAAAAATTTAATAAATTATTTAAATAAATTCATCAGAATAATTTAAATACCTAGACACATTTATATTTTTGGTATTATATGAATCCTTATAGAGTTCTGTTGCCAATTAAAGCAACAAAATTTGAAAACAATCGAGCTTGTTGATTTAAGAATGAAAAGTTCACAGGTGTGTATGACCTATACAGGGGATTACCTCAGGGAGCTCTCCTGAGAACTATAGTAATTAATCAAATTAAACAAAGTTATATATATAGTTGATAGACCTAAAGTAAACAACAACTGAAGTTTCAAGAAAATCTGTGTGTGGGCAGATTTGGAACTCCCCCTTTGTTTCTGCATCGTTTGTGTGTATCAGTTTTGCCATTATGTTTATCAAAGTTTACGTCTAACACTGTATTAAAATCTCCGCCTACTAGAAAGCTTTTGTCTTCATTTTCCTTTATATAATCTTCTAAATTGTTGAACAGTTCGACGTCATCATTATTTGGACCATATATATTGATAATAGTTATTTCTTTACCATTTAGTATCATTTCAAGGGCTTGTATTCTGCCGCACATTATTTCGGTATAATTCTGTATCGAACATGATGTTTTGGAGTTCAAATTTGGTTTGAATCTGACCAGCGGTTTTCCAGTTACATCCCCTTGAGCGTGAAAACTTTTCCCATAGACTTATAATGGGGAAAACAACGTCTCCACTTTTTCTCAGCCATTTCTGATCTGATCTTCATCAAACTTGCAGATAACCAGGAGGGGCTTACACTGTACGTCGAGATTGAATTTGGGCTGCTCGGGACAAACAGGTTTGGAGTTACCTGCCCTTGAGCATAAATATAAGTGAAAAATGGTGTCTCTAGCTTTTCTCAGCCGTTTATGATCTGATTTTTTTGTAACTTTTCATAAACGAGGACAAGCATAAAATCTCGGACGATTTCGAATTTGGTTTGAATCTGACTAGAGGTTTTCCAGTTTACCCCCCCCCCCCCCCTTGAGCATGAAGAATTTTCCTACAGACTTATAATGGGGAAAACGTCTCCACTTTTTCTCATTCATTTCTGATCCGATCTTCATCAAACTTGCAGGAGGGGCTTACAGTCTACGTGGAGTTCGAATTTGGGCTGCACTGGACAAACAGCTTTGGAGTTACCTGCCCTTTAGCATAAATATATGTGAAAAATGGTGTCTCCAGCTTTTCTCAGCCGTTTATGATCTGATCTTCTTAGCTCACCTGAGCCAAAGGCTCACTAGGTGAGCTTATAGTATAGGTAGGCATCCAGCGTCCGTCCAGCGTCCACAACTTTGAACTTGAATATCTTAGTGACTAGCTGGCCAATCCCAATCAAATTTTATGTGCAGCATGATTGGGTTGGGGGATTGACTGCCTTAGGTTTTGGACCAGTTTTGATCAGAACTGTGGTTGCCATGGAAACAAACATGTTCCATAGACTTATAATGGGGAAAACCAAGTCTCCACTTTTTCTCGGCCATTTCTGATCCGATCTTCATCAAACTTGCAGATAACCAGGAGGGGCTTACAGTCTATGTCAAGTTCAAATTTGGGCTGCAGGGGACAAACAGGTTTGGAGTTAGCTGCCCTTGTATAGGTGTGTTTCGAAATACAGTAAAAATGGTAGACTAACTGCCACACCTGCCAGGTGTATCCATTTTTCCTTAAGATATTTATTGTTGGAGTTGGAACGCTTGCTTTTCGGTCTGTTTCGCTATTTAGACAGGCTGTTTCCTGTAACTGCAGTATAGTATTGCATCATCGTTAAAGCTGATTGGTTGATCGCGTCACGTGTCCCTCCATGGAACAATTACAATCTGGTCATTAGACCCGGTTTGCCCGCCTTATGGCGACCAAACCAAAAATGCTTCATTTTAGAACAAGCGTTTTTGCATTAATGCAATTCTAAATAGAAGTGGAGGCAATAATGAAGCTTAGTATGACAAAGATTGTTGAAATGGCAAGTAAACTGGATGGTTCTGTAAACCAGACAATTTTACTTGACTCTTATATGTATGTATTTAACTGATGCAGTGATCTTAAAAAGTTTGAAAAGTCTGATTGTCATACTGGAATGACACAGGTTGCTTGAATGGCCAAGAATAATGATGTTTGTATTATGTTTCAGCCAGGTAGGTCATAATAACACAGACAATATTTTCTGATCTTTTGGCCCACTGTATACAATGATTACTGTAGACAAAATGGTACTGTTGTTTTTGGCTCACTCTGACAATGCCCCTTCAGTCTACTTCAATCGCACTAACTGTCACCTTGTAAGAAAGATATATTCTTAAATATGATCACCTATGTTCTAAAATATGATCCAGAAAACAAGCAGTTATTTTTGTAAAGCATTAATTAATATAATAGAGAAAACATAATTCAACTTTCAAACACTTTCACAATTTAAAATAGCAAACAGTGCATGTGCTAGCAGTACTTTAGAAAAATGTGAAACCAGCTGCACTGACTTTGATTCAGCCAATGTGCTAGTGGTACAGCAAACAAGTGATTCATGTCATTTGTAAATCTTCGCCCCCGTCCATTGGGGCTTGAAGAAATTGATTTGGCTGCATGTTGCTTCCACACAGAGATAAAACTAACCAAACACGAGTACTGGTAAACCGCTTAGAAGGACTAAGCTTGCCCAGGCAAAGTGGTGTGGGTCAGGCCGTCCAATGTATATAAGCCTTGTTGTTTCATAGGGTGGCAGGGCTTGAGATATCATTTCATCTCAATGTCGGGAACAAGTCTCACAAAATTGGAAGCAGCATCTCCAAAATGACCTAAATAGTGTAAACGGGGATGTTAAACCTCAATACAAACAAACAAACCATTTGTAAAACCGATGAATACAGAGCCAGAAAACTTAACATAGATGACAAGTATTGCATACATAAGACTACATATGCAAATGGTATTTCAGCATCTGAATACAATCCGCTATCAAATAAATGTTTTACCGCAACTTGCCTTCCATCTATATCATTTCGGGAAGTGTATGCAAGATGATAAATGTGCAAATAGTTTCAGTATGACTAGTTATGCATTTATTTTGAAGGCTAAAACATTGCTGCGAACACTTTTGCCTATGTTATAATGAACCTTGAAAAAATGCAGAAAATGCTTTTTATGGCCTCACAAAACCTTTGATGTGTGGATGGGGGGGGGGGGGGGGGGAGCGACGTGCGAGTCTCTTTGACCAAGTGATGTAAAAAAAATACCAATACATGAACTGATTCACTAATAAGAACAAATCAGAAAATCAGCCTGTCCTTTCACAGATGACAAATTATTGACTGCTGTTTTATTTTAAAGAGGGAATATCAACAATAAAAAAATTAAGGAAACAACAGGATTATGAAAGTAATTAAGCAAACTCAATACACCATTGTGTATTACTGACATTAATATCTTTGTATTGCGGGTTTAAAAAAGACCAAATAGGGTAAAAAATATCCACCTTGTCTTATACCTAATGTGTCATAATACATTTGTTCAGCATAACCGCTTTTGCAATGCTGTAAACACTAACACTCATCGTGATGACTGCATAAGTGGATTATATTTTTCTCTCTGCTAATGTATGTTCTCATCTACTATTTAAAACCCAAACTAAAAATCATTCTCTGTCGAACAGTGTATTTTTGTTTGTGTGTGTGTGTGTGGTGGTGGGGGGGGGGGGTGCAGGGGCGGAATTGCGTAAATGCATATGCTAAGCTTTTCATGATAAGGTGACACTATATGGTCATAAAAATACAATAAAAATATACTTAAAGAAAATCTGGTCCCCTGATATTGAAAATGACTTCATCAAAAAAATATACCTTAACACATATCTGGCAATCAAAAACAATGTTACCGGTTTCTGATTTTTTTTTAATTTGTTTGCTTTATAGAGGATATATGTGGCTAATTTTATGTGTAATATCTTGGGGTGACAAGATCAGTAACACATCTCACACTTGGGATAAATATTTCACTTTTTTATAAATTTTCATGAAAAAATTAATAAATTATTTAAATAAATTCATCAGAATAATTTAAATACCTAGGCACATTTATATTTTTGGTATTATATGAATCCTTAGAGAGTTCTGTTGCCAATCAAAGCAACAAAATTTGAAAACAATCGAGCTTGTTGATTTAAGAATGAAAAATTCACAGGTGTGTATGACCTATACAGGGGATTACCTCAGGGAGCTCTCCTGAGAACTATAGTAATTAATCAAATAAAACAAAGTTATACTTAAAGTTGATAGACAAAACAAAGTTATAGTTGATAGACCTAAAGTAAACAACAACTGAAGTTTCAAGAAAATCTGTGTGTGGGCAGATTTGGAACTCCCCCTTTGTTTCTGCATCGTTTGTGTGTATCAGTTTTGCCATTATGTTTATCAAAGTTTACGTCTAACACTGTATTAAAATCTCCGCCTACTAGAAAGCTTTTGTCTTCATTTTCCTTTATATAATCTTCTAAATTGTTGAACAGTTCGACATCATCATTATTTGGACCATATATATTGATAATAGTTATTTCTTTACCATTTAGTATCATTTCAAGGGCTTGTATTCTGCCGCACATTATTTCGGTATAATTCTGTATCGAACATGATATGTTGGAGTTCAAATTTGGTTTGAATCTGACCAGCGGTTTTCCAGTTACATCCCCTTGAGCGTGAAAACTTTTCCCATAGACTTATAATGGGGAAAACAACGTCTCCACTTTTTCTCAGCCATTTCTGATCTGATCTTCATCAAACTTGCAGATAACCAGGAGGAGCTTACACTGTACGTCGAGATTGAATTTGGGCTGCTCGGGACAAACAGGTTTGGAGTTACCTGCCCTTGAGCATAAATATAAGTGAAAAATGGTGTCTCTAGCTTTTCTCAGCCGTTTATGATCTGATTTTTTGTAACTTTTCATAAACGAGGACAAGCATAAAATCTCGGACGATTTCGAATTTGGTTTGAATCTGACCAGAGGTTTTCCAGTTAACCCCCCCCCCCCTTGAGCATGAAGAATTTTCCTACAGACTTATAATGGGGAAAACGTCTCCACTTTTTCTCAGCCATTTCTGATCCGATCTTCATCAAACTTGCAGGAGGGGCTTACAGTCTACGTGGAGTTCGAATTTGGGCTGCACGGGACAAACAGCTTTGGAGTTACCTGCCCTTTAGCATAAATATATGTGAAAAATGGTGTCTCCAGCTTTTCTCAGCCGTTTATGATCTGATCTTTTTAGCTCACCTGAGCCAAAGGCTCACAAGGTGAGCTTATAGTATAGGTAGGCATCCAGCGTCCGTCCAGCGTCCGTCCAGCGTCCACAACTTTGAACTTGAATATCTTAGTGACTAGCTGGCCAATCCCAATCAAATTTTATGTGCAGCATGATTGGGTTGGGGGATTGACTGCCTTAGGTTTTGGACCAGTTTTGATCAGAACTGTGGTTGCCATGGAAACAAACATGTTCCGCAGACTTATAATGGGGAAAACCAAGTCTCCACTTTTTCTCGGCCATTTCTGATCCGATCTTCATCAAACTTGCAGATAACCAGGAGGGGCTTACAGTCTATGTCAAGTTCAAATTTGGGCTGCAGGGGACAAACAGGTTTGGAGTTAGCTGCCCTTGAGCATAAATATAAGTGAAAAATGGTGTCTCCTGCTTTTCTCAGCCTTTTATGATCTGATCTTTTTGTAACTTTTCATAAAACGAGGACAAGCATAAAATCTCGGACGGGCTGTCTCTGGTCGGGCTCATCGGAGTCTAACTGTTGGTTTTCTTTTGCCCCAGCATTTCAGTTGTTTCTTGCTGTCGAGTCCTTACCGTTGTCTTACCTCTGTGGTTCTTTGATTTTTGTGTTCATGGAGATGTTGCACTGATGAGTTAGGAGGCCTTCATGCGGACTGAACAAATTATTTGTCTAAATCGCGACGGAAGTAAGGGCGAGGATTGTGGCCACGTAAAATCGATTTAAGCCCCCCCCCCCCCCCCCCCAGTGGAAATCTTCCACTGACCGTTCCAAGGCGGCTCTTCTGTGGCGATTTATTTATGTTGTTGTTTGTTACTTACTGGGTGTATCACTTGTGTCTTTTAATTTTGGATTGCCATATGGCCATTTTGTGGGAAAGTAACTGTCCTTATGGCCTTCCTTTGTTTAGGTTTCCATTGTGGTCTGGTCGCTTGGTGTTTGTATTTCTTTCCCTTTGGTGTCTTTTTTGGATGGAGTAAGTTAATTGTATCAATTCCTGATCTTTGTTTTTTTTCTACTTTGAATTTGGTTGGAATCTGACCAGCGGTTTTCCAGTTTCATCCCCTTGAGCATGAAAAATTTTCCCATAGACTTATAATGGGGAAAACGACATCTCCATTTTTTCTCAGCCATTTCTGATCCGATCTTCATCAAACTTGCAGATAACTAGGAGGGGCTTACAGACTACGTCGAGTTCATATTTGGGATGGATGGGACAAACAGCTTTGGAGTTACCTGCCCTTGAGCATAAATATAAGTGAAAAATGGTGTCTCCATCTTTTCTCAGCCATTTATGATCTGATCTTTTTGTAACTTTTCATACACAAGAACAAGCATAAAATCTTGGATGAGTTTGAATTTGGCTTGAATCTGACGAGTGGTTTTATCAGTTACATCCCCTTGAGCGTGAAAATTTTTTCCCATAGTCTTATAATGGGGAAGACGACGTCTCCACTTTTTCACCGCCATTTCTGACCCGATTTTCATCAAACTTGCAGGTAACCAGGAGGGGTTTACAGTCTACGTTGAGTTCAAATTTGGGCTGCACGGGACAAACAGCTTCTGAGTTATCTGCCCTTGAGCATGAATGTAAGTGAAAAATGATGTTTCCAGCTTTTCTCAGCCGTTTTTGATTGGATCATTTTGTAACTTTTGGTAAAGAGGACAAGCACAAAATCTCGAGCAAGTTCCAAGTTGACTTGAATCTGACCAGTGGTTTACCAGTTACATCTCCTTGAGTGTGAAAGCTTTCCCCATAGACTTACAATGGGAATAGGACGTCTCCAGCTTTTCTTGACCATTTCAAATCAGATCTTCATCAAACTTGCAGATAACTAGGAGGGGTGTACAGTCTATGTTGAGTTTGAATTCGGGCCATGCAGGTCAAATGGCATCTGAGTTACCTGCCCTTGAGCATGAATAGTAGAGAAAAATGGTGTATCCAGCTTTACGCAACTGTTTTTGATCTGATTTTTTTTGTTACTTATGGTAAACGAGGGTTAGTATAAAATCTCTAATGAGTTCGATTTTGGCTTGAATCTGACCACCGGATTCCCAGTTATATCCCCTTGAGTTTGAGCGAATTTATATTTCAACAATCACTGACAAACCAGCCTGCATCACACAAGATCAAACAGCGCAAGCCATAGCAGTTTGAGTGTATTTATATTTCAGCAATCCCTGACAAGCCAGTCTGCCCCATACAAGATCAAACAGTGCCAGCCATAGCAGTTTGAATGTATTTATATTTCAGCAGTCCATGACAAGCAAGCCTGTCCCATCCAGATCAAGCAGTGCCAGATGTAGCAGTTTGAGTGTATTTATATTTCAGCAATTCCTGACAAGCCAGCCTGTCCCACACCAGAGTTTTGAGTGTATTTATATTTCAGCAATCCTTGACAAGCCAGCCTGACCCGCACAATACTTTGAGTGTATTTATATTTCAGCAATCCCTGACAAGCCAGCCTGCCCCATACAAGATCAAACAGTGCCAGCCATAGCAGTTTGAATGTATTTATATTTCAGCAGTCCATGACAAGCAAGCCTGTCCCATCCAGATCAAGCAGTGCCAGATGTAGCAGTTTGAGTGTATTTATATTTCAGCAATTCCTGACAAGGCAGCCTGTCCCACACCAGAGTTTTGAGTGTATTTATATTTCAGCAATCCTTGACAAGCCAGCCTGACCCGCACAATACTTTGAGTGTATTTATATTTCAGCAATCCCTGACAAGCCAGCCTGCCCCATACAAGGGTTTGAGTGTATTTATATTTCAGCAATCCCTGACAAGCCAGCCTGCCCCACACCAGATCAAACAGTGCCAGAAAACATAGCAGTTTGAGTGTATTTATATTTCAGCAATCCCTGACAAGCCAGCCTGCCCCACACCAGAGTTTGAGTGTATTTATATTTCAGCAATCTCTGACAAGCCAGCCTGCCCCACACCAGATCAAACAGTGCCAGAAAACATAGCAGTTTGAGTGTATTTATATTTCAGCAATCCCTGACAAGCCAGCCTGTCCCACACCAGATCAAACAGTGCCAGCAGAAACCTCCAGTACAGACACAGAACAGCAAGTCTAAGGAAGAATCACAGGTAGTAATGTGCCAATGATCAATTTTAATTGATGATCAATCAAAAATTTGTTTCAATTCTACTAATATTTTTTTTTTCAGTAATAATCAATTATAATTGAAAATATGGACACTTAACCTTTTATGAATTTGCAACTTTGAAGCCAGAAATATGCTAAGTAAGTAATAAAGTACAATGCTGCTTTTAAGACCACCCAAAATTAAGTTGAAGACTGCTTTTAAAAGTTTATTTAGAAGGTTCCAGTTATTATGTCTCCCCCCTTATCGGGGAGACATATTGCTTTTCCCCCGGGCGACTGTCTGTCTGTCCGTCTGTCACAAAATCATGTCCACTCTATAACTTGAAAACCGTTCAAGCTATCTTCACTATACTTCATATAAGTATTTATTAACATTAGACAGTGTGCAGAGCACAAGAACTATAACTCGTGCTTTTATACCTTTGATTTATTTGCCTAGGAAGTTTGTCCTTCACAAAATCGTGTATGTTTGTAGGGTCAAATCTTGTCCGGTCAGTAACTTTCTTATTTGTAGATGGATTTTGAAATAACTTGGCATAAATGATAACCATCAAAAGACAATCTGTCGCCAGTATGACCCAGGTCGGGACCTCAAAATTCAAGGTCATACCTTTTTGTTGTTCGGTCAATAACTTGCCCATTCCTGGATGTATTTTGAAATTACTTGACAGAAGTGTTAACCATCATGAACGATGTAATCCACATAAGAACGAACGGGCCTCCGTGGCCTAATGGATAAGAGCGCTGACTCTTAGTCATTAGATCTCTCACCGCCGTGGGTTCGAGCCTCGCTCGGGTCACGTGTGAGACGCCAAGTTCTGCAACGGAAGGTCAGGTGGTTTTTCTCCGGGTACTCCGGTTTTCGCCCACCTATGATTAACGATCGGCTCGATATGAGTGAAATAATCTTGAAAGGGCCGTAAAACCCAACCCCCCCAACCCCCCCCCCCCCCCCACATAAGAAGGGTTGGTACCTCCAATGTCAAGGTCATACTTAGAGGTCAAAAGATAAAAAGGGCCTTTTTTTCGTGTCTGGTAATTAACTTTCTTATTTCTTGATGGACGTTTTAAAGTAACCTTGCAGAAATGTTCACCTTCATAGACCGTGTGTCATGCGCAAGACCAAGGTTCGTACCCCCAATGTCAAGGTCATACTTCATGACATATCACAGTCAAGTTCGAATATGGTTCATGTCAGGTCAAAAAGGAGGTTAAAGGTCAAATCATGGAAAAACCTTGTGAACACACTAGTGGCCACAGTGTTTGGTTTGATCATCATCAAACTTGCTCAGAATGATCAACTTGACAATATATGGGTCAAGTTTGAATATGGGTCATGTTGGGTCAAAAGGTAGGTCAGCAGGTCAAATCAAAGGAAAACCATGTGAACACACAAGAGGCCACAGTTTTAGTCTGATTATCATCAAACTTGCTCAGGATGATCGTCGTGACAATAAAAAGTAAATTTCGAATCTGGGTCATGTCGGGTAAAAAAATAGGTCAGTCGGTCAGATCATTGAAAAACCTTGTGAACACTGTAGAGGCCATAGTTTTTGTCCGATTGTCATCAAACTTTCTCAGAATGACCAACCTGACAATATCTCAGTCACGTTGGAATATGGGTAATGTCTGGTCAAAAAGTAGGTCAGTAGGTCAAATCATAGAAAACCTTGTGAACACTTCCCACGCCAAACTTTTGATCCGATCATCCTCAAACTTGCTCAGAATGATCATCTTGACACATCTGGGTCAAGTTTGAATACGGGTCATGTAGGGTCAAAAAGTAGGCCAGTATGTTATTTTGTCATAACTTTTGAACCGTTAGAGCATTCATACTTGTCATGCAGGTTCCTTGTGACGAGGGCTTCCAACTCATACAAAAAATTGATCTGTGACCGTGACTTGTGACCTGCTTTAACATAACTTTTGAACCAGTTGAGTTTACAGCCCAGTCAACACTATTTAGGTCATTTTGAGCCAGTCAATTTACCCTGTGCTTGCTTATATGTAAGCGGTTGATCAGCAGAGTGCACATTCTTTTGCCAGAAACAGACAACTGCCCTTCTTGAATCAGCAGAAGGGAGAGAATGACCAGAGGAAAGATTGCATGATCAGTCTGCACGAAAGAATGTTGCCTACCCCGGCAGGTATCAAACCTGTTTCCTCCTGATCACCAGTAAGACGCACATCCAATATATCCGCACATTAGTACTGGTAAACAGCTTAGAAAGTAATCCTGCCGAAGGCACAGTGGTGTCCCTATATATAAACCCTGTTGGTTTCGTTGGGCGGCAGGTTCATCTTAAAGTCAGATGAAACTACCACAATATTTGAAGCATCGTCGTCAATTTGACATAAAATAATGATAGTGTTGATATTAATAAAAAGTAGAAGTAAAACAAAGATCAGGAATCGATACAATTAATTTACTCCACCCATCAAAGACACCAAAGGGAAAGAAACACAAACATGAAGCGACCAGACCATAATGGAAACCTAAACAAAGGAAGGCCATAAGGACAGTTACTTTCCCACGAAATGGCCATATGGCCATCCAAAATAAAAGACACAAGCGATACACACAGTAAGTAACAAACAACAACATAAATAAACAGCCACAGAAGAACTGCCTTGGAACGGTCAGCGGAAAGATTTCCACTGGGGGGGCTTAAATCGATTTTACGTGGCCCCAATCCTCGCCCTTACTTCCGTCGCGATTAAGACAAATAATTTGTTCAGTCCGCATGAAGACCTCCTAACTCATCAGTGCAACATCTCCGTAAACAATGGTGAGGACTCGACAGCAAGAAGCCACTGAAATGCTGGAGCAAAAGAAAACCAACAGTTAGACTCCGATGGACCTGACCAGAGACAGAGCATCAGGCACCAACCAACATTACCATGAATTAAATCTCTCTAATTCTCAATAAGCTTTTACGTTGGAACCGTCATAAAATCTGAGGCCTGACCCACCGGCGTGCAATTAAAGAGGGAAGCAAAGTTGCCAACCGTGATTGGGTTAACTACCATGCATGCAGTCTGTCGTATAACATCCATGTTGTACCCAATCTTTTTATATCAAAGAATGTTTTTTTTTTCGAAATTGGGTGCTGAAGTCATTGCGGTTATATATTTTTCTGAATTTATATACTAAGTCACCATAGAATGGTGTCTATAAAATTTTGAAAAGGCTTTGCGTAGTTTATGGTACCGATAACCCTGATTAAGAAGTTTAGCCATTAATAATTTATTACGAGTGTTGAAGTCAGTTACATGACTACACACTCTAGCAAATCGAATTAATTGCGAAATGTAAAAGCCATAGAATGGTGCACGAAGAACATCACCATCCAAAAAAGGAAAATTAACAATCTCAAACTCAAAGTTTATATGGAGTGTAATAACGAATAAAGAAGAGACACGCTTGATATCTATATATATACACTTTATTATTTCTACACTACCTCTTCTTAAATTTGGCTACAAAGAACCAACCCAGCTGTTGAATAAATCCAAGCTAGCTAGACCAAAAGTGGCAGAGACGCTCTGATTTGCAAAGTGGTCTGAGCTAGTTGGAAACAGGCCTTCCACTCAAAAAGTGTTGGAACGTAAGATGGCTAACAGAGGGAGGAGCAGGGCCTCCTAGCAGAGAGTCCAGATGCAGTGCTAAGCTAGCCATAAACCACCTGTCCTTGCAAGTGCAGGGAATGGGAGAGACGACCTACGGGCCGACTCGTGACTCTCCTTGTGAAGATAAAGTTGACAATCACCAACAGCAGTGGTGGAAGAGAAGCCAAGAACATTATCTGCGGAGAACCTGCCCACAAGGAAGTTGATTTGTTAAAATGATGTTCCTTGCAGCATGATGAGTGGAAGGTGAATGCAAGTACATGTAATAGCCCTCGGCGAAACCGAGTGGTTATTGGGGGGAAAAAAGGTTAATTTCCTGAAGAAAATATCCGAATTCCCCCCTGACGAAATTATCAGAAATCCCTGAAAAGAGTGTACAGAAACATATCAAATAATATATCTATATCAACTGGGTTAATTCAAAAATTCAGATATTAGTGATGGAGAAGTGGAGGGGTGGTGGTGGACAGTCTGATCTCAGATGTTGACTGATCAACTGCACAACTAAAACTGCTGCATACTAGACATACATAGAAATGAAATACCCCACCAAGATGCTGATAAAAACATGATAACAAGCTTTGAAAATATCCAGACACAGCCAAACAAATCTACACTCCCTATAAATCATATTTACTCAAAATATACATTTATATGGAGTGTAATAAAGAGAGATTTTGGCTCAAACCCACATCGGTATATTAGACCCAAATATCAGGAGTCAGCACAGTCTACCCTCTAGGCCATGGAGGCCCACCGAAACGCACTTAAAATGCAAAAAGGTGAACAAATCATCACAAGAACATGCCCCTACCATTTTGACCCCATCGAACCCTACCTTTATACAGTAAGACTGGGACTCACAGGCTCATATAGTACGACCGGGGCTCACCCTATTCCTCTCATTCCCACCCGAAACACAGAGGGGGTATCCGCTAGAACTGCCTCGATGAGGCTGCTCCAATGAACACCCACAATCCATGCCCCAAGCAGAAATAAGAAAAATATTGCATTTTTAGCTCGCCTTACGAAAGTAAGGGGGAGCTATTGCCATACCCCCGGGCGTCCGGCGTCAGCGTCAGCGTCGGCGTCAGCGTCGGCGTCGGCGTCCGCATTTGGTTAAAGTTTACCTGCCAGCTCTTATATGTGATGTTTTACAACTTTATTTTGAATATACATGTATAATTAATAATTGCTAAAAAAACAATATTTAACATTATCATTGTACTTCATTTTACAGGTTTTTTGGCTTAAATTGGACTTTTTGAGAAGTTAATATTTTCCTCTGTATTACCTCCCTTACTTCTCTGTGTTAAAGTTTACCTGCAAGCTGCGTGAGTTCAAATCCCGGGGGAGGAACGTTTTTTTTTTTTTTTCTTTTCTTTTTTCTTTTTTTCTTCTTTTTAAAAACATAGCGGGGTCTGGGGCTCAAGGTCAAGGTCACTGTGGCTATTTTTAGAAAAACATTGTCATCGCTCTAGCGCCTTCATTTTAATTTTATTGATGGATTTTCATATAACTTCGCCCAAATGTTGGGTAAAATGATATCTAGAGTGACTTTGACTTTCAGGGTCCGGGGCCTAAGGTCAAGGTCACTACTTTCAGGGTGACGGGGTCAAGGTCACTGTGGCTATTTTTAGAAAAAACGTTGTCATCGTTCTTGCGCCTAAATTTATTGATGGATTTTAATATAACTTCACACAAATGTTGGGTATGATGATAGTTCTAGCGAGTTCGACTTTCAGGTTCCGGGGGTGAAGGTCAAGGTCACTGTGGCTATTTTTAGAAAAAACTTTGTGATCGCTCTAGTGCCTACATTTATGGATGGATTTTAATATAACTTCACAAAAATGTTGGCAATGATGATATCTTGGGCGAGTTTGACTTTCAGGGTCTGGGGCTGAAAGTCAGGTCTGGTCACTGTGGCTATTTTTAGAAAAACTTTGTCATCGCTCTTGCGCCTTCATTTATTGATGGATTTTAATACACCTTGACACAAATGTTTGGTATGATGATATCTTGAGTGACTTTGACTTTCTGGGTCAGGGGCTGAAGGTCAAGGTCACTGTGGCTATTTTTTAGAAAAACTTGATCATTGCTCTAGTGTCCAGATTTATTGATGGATTTTAAGATAACTTCATACAAATGTTGGGTATGAAGTTCAACTTTCAGGGTCTGGGGCTCAAAGTCAAGGTCACTGTGGCTATTTTAGAAAAACTTTGTCATCACTCTTAAGTACCTACATTTATTGATGGATATAATGTAATTTTACACAGTTAGGTTAGGCTTTTTTTAATTTTTCTTGCTCGAGGGGATTTGTATTGTCTGTGATGCCGTCTTATTACTTGGTAGTTTGTAGAATTTTTTTTTTATCAAATAAAGATTTCTTTTTCATTTTTTTTTTTGCAGTGGAAAGGCTTGAAAACAGGATGATTAAGGGTACATTTTGGTTCTCTTTCATTTGCTGCAGTCTATTGGGCTGTTTTAGAGAAGAATTTTTTTTTGATAACTTGCCCTCATCCATCTTAGGCCCCCAAAGGCGAGCTATGTTGTCTTCTGACAACTCTTGTTTTTTCTGAGGTACAATTTACATTTACAGTTTTTGCATAGGCGTGCTCTCGTAATGTTAAAACACATTACATGGAGTCCACTGATGTTCTCATAATACATCCTATTCATAGTAAAAAGAAAGGAAAACAAAACAAAAGGGCAAAGGATACTACTTGCAATGGGGGATATCTGTCCTCTTTAGTGAAGCAGTATGCCATAATGTAAAATATGCCATGTAAGAATATGGAGTGCATAACTGACCAGCTTAACTGGTCTTTTAGCCTATTAGTTGTGTTTGCTTGTTTGATTTGAGGTTCAACGTCCCCGTCAACACAGTATAGGTCATTTTGGAGGCCCCCGCCCATAGGGGCTTGGAGAAATATATGGGCTGCATGATGCTTCCACGCAGAGCTGAATCCGGCCCGCACACTAGTACTGGTTAACCGCTTAGAGGATCTAAGCCTGTCCAGGAACCGCGGTGCGAGGCGGACCGTCCATGCTAATAAACCCTATTGGTTTCATTGGGCGGCAGGGCTTGAGATGTCATTTCATCTCAATGTCGGGTAAAAGTCCCACAAAATTGGAAGCAACGTCTCCAAAATGACCTTTACAGTGTTGACGGGGACGTTAAACCTCAAATCAAACAAAAACAAAAGGTCATTTTGGAGATGCTGCTTCCAATTTTTTTTGGACTTTTACTCGACATTAAGATGAAGTGACATCTCAAGCCCTGATGACCAATGAAACCAATAGGATTTATAAGCATGGACGGCCGACCCGCACCACTCCGCCTGGTCAGGCCAATCTACCCTCCAAGCGGTTTACCAGTACTCGTGTGCAGTCGGTTTCAGCTCTGCGTGGAAGCATCATGTCGATCGTCTATTTCTTCAAGCCCCAATGGGCAGGGAGGAGCCTAGTAGTTGTGTCGCTCAGTTTGTAACCCAAGGGTCGCAGGATGAGGCACTTGACTGAACTGTTCTTAAGATCCTTCCCCTGCTACATAAGCAGGTGACCCACCACTTGAGGACAGAATTTGCTCCGAAACAAACAAACAAACCCTGTCCTCCAGTAGCAGATCACCTATTCAGTTCCGAAGAATACAGTAAGGAAATCAGAAAAAACAAAACAAAAAACATTGGAAAAAGCATGGCGTAACCATCCCAGGTCACATAACTGGGGTAATACAGTAGAAAAACAGTGTCTAATGATCTGAGACACATAAGATTCTTCTTTCGCAAAACAGCTGATGCCTAACAGACAAAATTTAGCTAAAAACTCTTAAACCTGGGAGCAGCTCCCATCTCGGACAGAAAATACATCCAAAATGGAAGCCAACCCATGTTATAGAGTGAGCGAGGGAGAAACACCTTTCCTGCATCAGCTGTAAAGTGCAAGTGCCTAGGTAGTCACTATTCTGCTCATAACCAGAGCTGTCAGTCCGAGCATTCACTGCGCATTAAGCGTGCGAATGTAACGTGCAAAAACAGTTAGAAAATCTGCCCCGCAGAGCGGTGGCAAGTTGGTCTTCCAAACAAGCTGAGCCTGCAAACAGTGCAGCTCCAAAATCATCGAAACGTCCAGAAACATGTAAGCTCTGCTGACCATTCACAATATCTATAAACAAAGCCAGCTCTTATGTCTCTGAGTAGTGTCTTGGAAAATATATCCAAAGTAATGGGATGTATTATCCTTTTTTAACAGTTAGAGAAATAGTCCACTTGATAAAAGTACTGTATTAATGAAAACTTTCTGACACAAGTCTGCAGTAATAGCATAAAATATTAATTCTCTAAGGCACGCGGAATAGATGGATCAAAATGTTTAATGATTTAATGTACACGCGAAATAGATGCATCAAAATGTTTAATGATTTTGCTGTACACACTCCACAATGGAAAAACCAAGAAAAACCAAAAAAATTGGCTGCTCGACATAAACCAACAGTATAAGGCAAGATATCTAAGATGGTGATCTGTAGCTGGTATAGAAAGTCTAGTAGATTGTGGCTGTCCTTGAAATTGATTAAATGTCATAGAGAAGCATTGTTACAAGTGTATGGGTTTAATCGCCATAATTAAGAAATCATCTAAACTGCTTTTATACTTCACAAAAAAAAATATGACGACAGACTGACACAGTGTCAAAGTCTTACATACTGGTTATTTATAAAGAAAGTAATGTGTCTTCAGCAAAATCAAGTTAACAATACATAGAGAAGTACTTGAGGCTGATAGTTGCATAATCCCATGGATATGGACACTGTGGGATCCATAAAATTCACGCTGATGAATAATGCCGGTCCATTTGGTGTCAACACATGATTTTTGAGATAAACTGTCCACGGCTAACTGGGTGTTTCTTGACAAGCAAGCAAAATTTATAATGGCTGTCCATGTAGGGTGCTCATATGGCTCATAAAAGGAAATGTTGAACATCATCTTTGAACCACTCTGTAATATACTTCATACAACTGGATTATCACATATACCCAGGATACACTTCAAGCCAGAGGGCAACAGCAGCTACTAGACCTGCTGATCACCCCATTTGGATCATCCGCTCTGTAGTATACTGCATACAGCTGGATAATCACATATACCACGGATACACTTTCAGTCTAAGAATTGTCCCAGAGGGCAACAGTCGAAGAATTGTCTCAGAGGGTGACCTCAACAAATGGACATACTGATCATCCCTTTTAGATCATATATGTTCTGAAATGCACTGCATACAAATGGATTATCACAAACACACAGGTTACATTTCCAGTCTCATCACTGTCCCAGAGGATGGCAGCAGCAACTGTGGGATAAGAAATCGCGAACGGCCAAGGAAAGACCATCGTTTCGAGATGTCAGAGATACAGAAAAAAACAACAAAATTTTACAGTCTCAAGAAACCTCAGCCTCATGACATATAACTGTTAGCTGAGTCTTTGCAAATAGACATAGGACTAAGTTCCCTTATCGAGATGAACAAATTTAAGAGGTTTAAAACAAAAGCTTATTTATCTACCTTGCATGGTCATTCTCTATTGAAAGAGAAAAAGTAGACCGAGAAGATAGAATCTGCTACTAAGATTAAAAACAAAAAGCAAAGATCCTTCGAACTTGTCTGAAAGCCATCAGGTTTACTATTCAAGCTATCATTATAACAGAAGCATTACGATGCTCCACCACCTCAGGATGTCTCCTGGCAGCTAACGATTTAAGTCTCTATTGATAAAGAAACTCAGGAACCAATGTGTCAAAAAACCTTTATCCATAGATAACCGTAAAACCAGTGTTTGGATTGAGATTGTGTCTTAACGTCAATGTTTCAGCACCAACAATAAGAAAAAGAGAGAGCAAAACAAAACAAAAAATTGTTTGCTTAGACCAACTGACCTTTTTACCCTTGACAACAAATAGGAGGCAGCCTTTTTCCAAAACAGCAACATGAAAGCGATAAGAGATATTCCAGGATGGGCCTAATAAGATACACAACTTAACTGAAATCAGTTCAAAAAGCACTATTATTCCAAAATTTATAGAAAACTGGCCTATTCAAAACAGTGATCTCTCCTTGTCCCCCTTTTAAGAAAAGGTTTAAGATCCTCAAACCCTCATCTGCAGTACAATAAGTTATCAGCAAACAAGGTTTACAGGATAGATTCTGTCACTATAATGTCGCTACATCTGTCTGTAACAGTTAATCTGCAGCCTCAAAATTTTGTTGATCTACTGTATGTACAAAAGTCCTTCTGTTTTTCCTATTTCAGAGATGTTTGTCCCCATATCATGCAAAAAAATTCTCTATCTATCGCAGAATGGTGACACTATAGATACTCCCTTGGAACAACTGTCACAGCTTACTTAAGTGACAATATTGCCTAGTCAGTTATTCGCTCATACACAATGTTGTTCAGGCAGCATAAGTATCTATTTATACGTAAAACATTGTCTTCTGGATGTTTTATGAATGATCAAATCCGTAGAAAGTTTAGCCTGTTCAGTTTGCTGATGTTCAAGTCATAAAAACAACCACAGCAAGCTTGTGATTAATTAATCCAGGAACTAGAGTTAACAAAATAAGTTCACCACTGTTTACAAATATTGCAATAAAGTTTAAAAGTTTGAATTTGTTTAGTGAATAATAAAAGAAATAACAGTCTGATCTCAGATGTTGACTGATCAACTGCACAACTAAAACTGCTGCATACTAGACATACATAGAAATGAAATACCCCACCAAGATGCTGATAAAAACATGATAACAAGCTTTGAAAATATCCAGACACAGCCAAACAAATCTACACTCCCTATAAACCATATTTACTCATAATATACATTATCGTGTTTATCGTAAATTTTGCACAGAACAAACCCATCTACAATAGATAAATGTAAATCCAAAAACGGGGCCTCGGTAAAAATCAGAAAAATTTGCTTTATTTAACTGAAGTTCTGGGGGTTTATCTGACTGATCAAACCATCGAAATATGTATTATTAATATTTAATAAATCATCTAAATATCTAGAAGTGGAGCAAAAAGCTTCAATAATTTCAGATTGGTTATCAATGGAAAGCGACAACATGAAGTATCTTTCATAACTATACAAGAACAGATCAGCCACAAGAGGTGCGCAATTCGTACCCATCGGAATACCCACAATTTGTCTTAATAACAGAATCTAATATAAATATTGTCAAGTAGAAAGGTGAGGGCATCACACTCTTTCTGACATGACCAAAGTGTATTATTCTTATGCTCTTTAGAAGTGAAAAATGCATTTCTGACATTACATGCAAGATAGAGAGAATATTCTGTGAAAAGCCCATTCAATTAAACCTTAAATCAAACAACTTGAGTGAGATCGAAACTAACTAGCAGTACTCCTAGGATAGCTATATTGATTCTGAAGTGTTGTATGTTATCTCATCTCAGTTCCTGATTCTTGGAGGCTATTGGTGCACGATAGATTACTTTGTTATAATATCTCTTCATCTGTCTGCCCTCCCTTCCCCAAGGGAATCCTTAAATACCATTCCTTGAAATTGCTCTCTTTGCATTCTATCTTCCATCATCCTCGTCTTGTTCCTCGGTTTGATTGGTGATTTAGTTTTACAGTCCTTCCAAGATTATTTCTCTTATTACAAGCTTGGGTCTCACATTTGGCCCGAGCGAGGCGCTAACTACAGCTTAGAGACCTAATGACCTTATGATTAAGAGACAGCACTCTTACCCATTAGGACATTGGGCCCATTACCTTCGGGTTGTACAGTTGACTTAACAAGATACCTAGGTTGCATGTCTGTACCACCTTCCCTGATTATCTAGAGAGTTTTGTAGTTCGGCTCCAAGACTCATATGCAGCTTTGGAATGCTTGCCCTGCAATATCCCCATATTAATGTACACTACGTGTATGAGCAAAATTGATTTATATAGGCTAGAAACACAAGTGGCCCTCCATGGCCTGATCTCTCATTCAGGCCACATGTGAGCTTTAGTGTTTGTTTGTTTGTATTGCAGTTTAACGGCTCAGTCAACACAATTTTAGGTCATTTTTGAGCCAGTCAGTTACCCTTTCCACACTTTTCCTGGCCAGGCCTATACGTAAGTATTTAACCAGTACAGTGCACATTCTTTTGCCAGAAAGTGACACCTGCCGTTCTTGAATCAGCGAAAAGAGAGAATGACCATAGAAAAGATTGCATGATCAATCTTCACAAAAGAATGTTGCTGACCCCAACAGGTATCGAACCCGCGTCCTCCTGATCAGCAGGATTGATAGTTATGTGTTCTCCGTTATAATATACGTTGAGTTTAATTTTTCTGAAGCCTTTACTTGAGAACAAAAAAGTGATCCCAATATGGTGAACTGATAGAAAATCAACAGTTTTCAATTTATGAGGCATTTACAGAACAACAAAAAGAAACACAGAAAACAATTCATCGTGTTCAAAAAGTGCATAAGTTGCAAATCATCATTTCAATCGGATCAAAATCATACTTTGTACACAGGACATGCATTTAGTCATATGCTTTAAACTCTGTGTACGATGTTAGAATGCATGAAAAAATACATGCACATGAACAAATATAGGATAGGCAGAGTTCACGGCGATATGCCGTGAACGTCTTCATCTGTATTATTTTTCTTTCTCCGGGAAAAAGCAATTTTCGCGGAGAAATTTTGCGGCAGAGAAATTAACCACTTTGAAATGCGAAATTTGTTTCTTCTTGGACAAATTTCTCGCTTGTTCTCCGAGAAAAATAAGCCTATTACCGTGGAGAAAAAAAAATATGGGTTTTTACCACTGGCTGGTCTGTACATGGAAAATACCTTTTGAAAATCATCATCGCCATAACCACAAATCATATGACATTGAAACTTGGTACACAGCAAAATAGACTCAAGCCCTGAAAATGTTACGTAAATGATGACCTTGACCTATTTTTACCGCAAGATCAAATTTATCCCATTTGATATTTGATTGGGTAAAAGGTTAAATAGTCTTTTTATCCAGAAAAAGTGTAGTTATTATACCCCTAGTATACAAAGTATACTATGGGGGTATATAGTTTTCGTCCTTCCGTTTATCCATCCGTTCATCCATCCATCTGTCCTTCCGTCCGTCCATCCATCCGTCCGTTAACATTTTGGTTAAAGTTTTGCGTCAAAGTTTCTAGGAGATTGTATCTTCTGAACCCTTTGATAGATTTAGTTTATTCTTACACTGAAGTTACATACTGGTCTTATGATTTCATTGATGCACGTCCCCCCCCCCCCCCCACCACACACACACACTTACACACAGTGACCTTGAGGTCAAGATAACAGACTTTGAAATTTTACATTCGGTTAAAGTTTTATGACAAAGTTTATAGATGCCTGTTATGTTCTAAACTCTAAGACAAATTCAGTTGATACTTGCATCAACATTTTGTGATGTATGTCCGTTCCCCCAACCAGGGCGACCTGGACCTCAAGATCATGGACTTAGAAATTTTACATTTTGTTAAAGTTTTCTGACAAAGTTTAAAGATTCCTATATGTTCTAAACTCTATCTAAGACAAATTCAATTCATACTTGCATCGATGTTGCATACCAGTCCAAAGATTTCATTGATGCATAACCCACCCTGCTGCTTCAGTAACATTGTTACCCCCACTCCTTCAGTAACTTTGATGCCCTCACTCCCTTGGTCCATTTAGAAATTTTATGTTTAGTTTAGCTTTTACAAGCACATTTATAGATTCGTATAGCTTCTTGACATCTTCATTCAAATTACATACAAGCTTGAAAGCTAAATCAGAGTATGGCGCTGGCCGGGGGTATACGTGACCCACTGGTCGCTTTCTCTAGTGAAAAGAAAGTAGGTCTTAATTGAACCGCAATGAATGTCAAATGTCAAGGTCATTCTTTCACCTTGGCTTAAGGTTACAAGGATTGAATTGCCATCAGAATTTCAAAACATATCCCCAGAAACCATAATGCCAGTTGGAGTCAGATTTTATGTAAAATTTCTATGCCTCATCGGAACAAATAAAAATCAAAAATGAGTTCCTTTAAGAGCAATGAAAACATTCATAAGAAAGAAGATTGGTCACAGTGACCCTGTAATGATCCGGCAAAGAAAGCCAGAGGAAGCATACTGCAATTTTGCGAATTTCGAATAGGCAGTCGATTCAAAGACTGATATAAATCAAAATGGGGTCCAGATAATTAAAAACCTGTCTAGAATATGAGTCTTTACCAATAATTTATTTCCGATTTCTCAGAATATGCACGCTGATCTCAAAGGACCAAAAGTAAAATATAAACTGCACTATGGCTTATATAAGCTTATATAATTGTTCCTGGCCACATGATCAAGATGGTAGACATGCCCATATATGGTTAAAACACTTTAAAAATATTTTCTGTCAAAGGGTAAGTCAGCTGATCAGCTGACCTTAAAACTTGGCAGCAGCAGAAGGGCAGAAGGGACAGTCAAAAATATACAAATTTTGAACCCTGGTTGACCTTGACCTATTTCACAGCAAGGTCAAATTTGGGCCCTAAGGGATGAATGGAAAAAAGGTGAAACTGCTCTTATCCAGAACAATTGTTGTTAATAAAACGTGGTCATTGTTTAAAGGCTTCACTATGTTAACACTCTTCGGCAAGAACTTGGTGGTACTAAGGCCTATAAAATGCAGCCTTTAGCTGTAGAGAGAGTTTTTGTTGACAACCACATTTGTCATTCAGCCACCATGTTTGCTGTCTGTGTTGCAGAAGGCCAAGACAAGCTTCCTACGTTATATTGGTTACCTAAACTTCATAAAAGACCATACAAAGCATGGTTTATTGCAAATTCAAGCTCTTGTACTACCACTGAACTCTGCAAATTATTAACTTCATGTTTTACTGCCATCAAAAAACATGTGATTGATTATTGCAACAAAGTCTTAGAAAGATCGGGTAGAAATGTGTTTTGGTCTATAAAAAAAATTCTAATGAAGTTTTAAATAAATTGAAATCCAGACGTTTTCGTGCTTCAAGTCTGTCTACTTATGATTTTCCACCCTTTACTATACACTTCCTCATGATCTTATAAAAGAAAAACAAAATGATTTAATTGAATGACATTTCATAGGGACGACTCCCTCTATCTTGCATGTCATGTCAGGGTCTGACTGGTGATCAGGAGGACCTGGGTCCGACTCCCGCCGGGGTCAGCAACATTCTTTCGTGGAAATTGATCATGAAATCTTTTCTGTGGTCATTCTCTCCCTTCCGCTGATTCAAGAAGGGCAGTTGTCAGTTTCTGGCGAAAGAATGAGCGTTGAACTGGTTAACCGCTTACGTATAAGCCTGCCCAGGAAAGTGTGGATAGGTAAACTGACCGGCTCAAAAATGACCTAAATAGTATTGACTGGGCCGTTAAAACTCCAAAACAAACAAGCAAACATGTCATGTAAGAAATGTTTTTTTCACTTCTGAAGAGCATAAAAATTATACTTTATAGTCATGTCAGAAAGTGTGTGAAGTTCTGGCCTTTCTACTTGACAATATATACATAAGATTAGAAGTTATTTAGACAAGTTGTGGGTATTCCGATGGGTACTAATTGTGCACCCCTTGTGGCTGATCTGTTTTTGTTTTGTTATGAGAGAGACTTCATGATGTCCCTTCCTGCTGAAAACCAATCTGAAATCATTGAAGCTTTTAGCTAGACTTCTAGATATTTGGATGACTTATTACATATTGACAATACATATTTTGATGGTTTGATAAGTCAAATTTACCCCCAGAACTTCAGTTAAATAAAGCAAATTCTTCTGATACCAAGGCCCCATTTTTTGATTTACATCTATCTATTGTAGGTGGGTTTGTTTCTTGCAAAATTTATGATAAACACAACGATTTTGATTTTGAGATTGTAAATTTTACTTTTTTGGATGATGATGGTCCTCGTGCCCCATCCTATTGATTCGATTTGCCAGAGTGTGTAGTCATATAACTGACTTCAAAACTCGTCTTTTTGGCTTTCCGCTGTTGATGTTTCCATTAGGGTCTGTTGTGTTTCTTTCCCTTTGGTGTCTCTGATTGGAGATGTGGGTTAATTGTGTTGATTCCTGATCATTGCCTTTACTTCTATTCTTATATGAACCTCTGCGAATGTCAAAGCTCAGGGTCATCCAGTGACTTTGGCTTATGGTCTCAAGGTTTGAATGGTCATCAGAAGTTCAGACATCTCCTCAGAAACCACATAGCCAATTGGAAAGTAGAAGTAAAACAAAGATCAGGAATTGATACAATTATCTTACTCCATCCATAAAAGACACCAAAGGGAAAGAAATACAAACATTAAGCGACCAGACCATAATGGAAACCTAAACAAAGGAAGGCCATATGGACAGTTACTTTCCCACAAAATGGCCATATGGCCATCCAAAATTAAAAGATACAAGTGATACACACAGTAAGTAACAAACAACAACATAAATAAATCGCCACAGAAGAGCCGCCTTGGAACGGTCAGTGGAAGATTTCCACTGGGGGGCTTAAATCGATTTTACGTGGCCACAATCCTCGCTCTTACTTCCGTCGCGATTTAGACAAATAATTTGTTCAGTCCGCATGAAGGCCTCCTAACTCATCAGTGCAACATCTCCGTGAACACAGAAATCAAAGAACCACAGAGGTGAGACAACGGTGAGGACTCGACAGCAAGAAACCACTGAAATGCTGGAGCAAAAGAAAACCAACAGTTAGACTCCAATGAGCCCGGCCAGAGAAAGAGCATCAGGCACCAACCAACATTATCTCTTTAATTTTCAATAAGCCTTTACGTTGGAGCCGTCATAGAATCTGAGGCCTGACCCACCGGCGTGCAATTAAAGAGGGAAGCAAAGTTGCGAACCGTGATTGGGTTAACTACCATGCATGCAGTCTGTCGTATAATATCCATGTTGTACCCAATCTTTTTATATCGAAGAATGATTTTACGAAATTGGGTGCTGAAGTCATTGCGGTTATATATTTTTCTGAATTTATATACTAAGTCACCATAAAATTCGGGTTCCGATAGACCTTGTTGCAGAAGAGATTTAAGTCCAATATTGAATTTTGAAATTAAATCAGAATGGCGTCTATAAAATTTTGAAAAGGCTTTGCGTAGTTTATGGTACCGATAACCCTGATTAAGAAGTTTAGCCGTTAATAATTTATTACGAGTGTTGAAGTCAGTTACATGACTACACACTCTAGCAAATCGAATTAATTGCGAAATATAAACGCCATAGGATGGCGCACGAGGAACATCACCATCCAAAACAGGAAAATTTACAATCTCAAAATGAAAGTCATCGCTTTTATCATAAATTTTGCACGAAACAAATCCATCTACAATAGATAGATATAAATCCAAAAACGGGGCCTCGGTATCAGAAGAATTTGCTTTATTTAACTGAAGTTCTAGGGGGTAAATCTGACTGATCAAACCATCAAAATAGGTATTATCAATATTTAATAAATCATCTAAATATCTAGAAGTAGAGCTAAAAGCTTCAATAATTTCAGATTGGTTATCAATGGAAAGCGACAAAATGAAGTCTCTTTCATAACAATACAAGAACAGATCAGCCACAAGAGGTGCGCAATTAGTACCCATCGGAATACCCACAATTTGTCTAAATAACTTAGTACCGAATCTAATATAAATATTGTCAAGTAAAAAGGTGAGGGCATCACACACTTTCTGACATGACCAAAGTGTATAATTCTTATGCTCTTTAGAAGTGAAAAATGCATTTCTGACATTACATGCAAGATAGAGAGAAACTTCTCTGTGAAAAGCCCATTCATTTAATTCATTTTTATTTGGAGTCTGATTTTACCTAGAACTTCTATGCCTCATGGAAACAAAGGAATACATAATTGATTCTGGTCACATGACCAAGATGGTGGCCCTGCTCACATACATTAAAAACCCTTTAAAATACTTTTCCTGCAGAACCATAACAAAAGGAAATCAAACCCTTCAAAAGTTATATTTAAAATCACCCTGGGTTACCACAAGATCAAATTTGGTTCCCTAGGCATTTGAATGGGATAAAGGTAACAGGATAATTTTATCGAAAACAATTTTAGTTTATGAAAAGAAACTAGGTCTTAATTGAATCTTAATGAATGTCAAAATTCAAGGTGATTCATTGACCATAACTCAAGGTCACTAGGATTGAATGGCCATCAGAATTTTTAAACATCTGCTTCATAGAAACCACAGGGCCAATTGGCATCTGAATTTGCATATATCTATGTACTTTATGAAAAAAAAAACAGTTCTTTTCTGAGCCTCTGTGAATGTCAAAGGTCATGGTCATCCACTGACCATGGGTCAATGTCACAAAGATCGACTGGCGATCAAGTTCATTCTTTTATTTTGGCCCAGTGTCAGTAGGATTGTATGTCAGTCAACATTTAAAAGTTGACTGAATCTAGTAGATGTCTTGATCTTGTCGTAGATATCTTTTGAAAATGCTGGGCCAATTTCTATTATATTTCATGTTGCATCTTCCAGGAAAATGTCACTGAGGAACGAAAATTTTATTTGAATGGTCCAAATCACATGACAAAAATGGCTGCCACCTATATATGGTATAAACCTGAATAGTTTTTTATTCTCCAGTACCACAGGGTCAATTGTGGTGAAATTTGGCATGGAGTATCAGGCAACTGAGTAGTACCAAATTGCTTCAAATTAACACTAACCTATTTTACAGGAAATATGTGATCTATTTTGCTACAAATATGCAAATATATTCCTTTGGACTTTTGAATGAAAAAAGGTAAAACAATGCATTTTTTTCAAGAAGAATTGTAGTTTGAAATATGACTGAAGGTATCAGTGACCCAGGTGAGCAATCATTGCTCTTGGGCTACTTTTTATACTATGTTTAACCATCTGTTGGAAAGGTTCTGGTTGTTGCAGGCCGAGAATATCTTTTTAACTTGCATTTATTTTTGTACTAGGTTCAGCCAGTTGTTGAGAAGGTTGTAGCTGCCCAAGATGAGATAGAAGCGGCCAAGTTGGCCTGGGAGACTGGCAAAAGGAAGTGTCCTAAACCAGAGAAGAGAGTTCATCCAATGTAAGCTCTCATGTTTCTAGAGTTTTATAGGAAACCATTACAAATGGAAGTTTTACCCACTTTGAAATGTATAAACCTGTGTACGAGGGATGTTCGAAAAGAATTGCTTACTTCTATCTGCAGACTTCAAATTTCAAGTTAGCCCAAAATTGCTTATTTCATGCCTTCGAAGTACTCCGGTGGCCAGAAATGCAAAGTTTCAGCCAATGTATCCACTTCTTTAAGGTGTCAAGGTACGCTGAATTGGGCACAGTAATAAGGTCTGATGAATGGCAGATCCAAATGATTGTCGGGACTGGTATTTCCGCCCAGCAAGGAATTATGTGGATTTCAGAAACAAAAAGAAATCACATGGGGCAAAGTCTGAGGAATACGGTGGTTGAGGCAAAACAGTTACTTTTTCTTTCTTCAAAAACGCCGTAACCATTGTGGAGGTATGAGCGGGGCATTGTCATGTAGAAGACGTACCTGTTTAAAACCAGTGGCAGTGCCTTGTTTCTGATAATACTTTTTCAGTTTCTTCAGTACTACGTCTTTGTAGTACTATCCGGTGATGCTTTTGCACCAGCAATTTTATTGTGACTCCTTCATTAATGATAGCATATAAAACCTTCTTTCTACTCAAAGAACGTTTGGCAATTATTGCTCATTCGCTGTGTTTATTGGCCCAGATCTTATTGCTAACCTATCTGATGAGCTCAAAATAATGGACCCAGGCTACATCACCTGTGACGTCATTGGCAAACTGTTTTTTGTCATATGTTGGAAACATTTGTTGCACCTTTTCGGCCACTTTAACCTGTTGCCTCTTTTGTTCATCAGTCAACAGATGTGGCACCCATCTAGCAGAAACCTTTCTGACTTTCAAATGCTTCTTCAAAATAAGGTGAACCATTGATAGTGATATGCCTACCTTTCATGCAATATCACACACTGTAAATCTGGCATCTCATTCAATGATTTCCTATATTTTGGAAAGGATTTCTTTATGAGATGCAGATTTTGCCCTACCTGATTTCAGTGCCTTTTTGATGGACTCTACACCAGACTGAAATTTCTTTTTTCACCGCCAAACTGTGTCATAAGACACACAGGAAGGTCCATAAGGGAGTTTTGAGCGAGTTTTGATGTAAGCCCGAATTTCATCTTTTTTTTTTGACACTTCTACCAACCATTTTTTTCTGTAGTGGTCGATGATTGCGTGTATTGAAAAGGAAAATTTTATGTCTTACACTTAATCTAACATGTACATTTATTTATACACTGTTGTGTAGGTATTGAATCACTATTTACAGGTATGTATTGTTTTTTTATCGAGCCTCACGTGGATATCGAGCTAGAGGACAATAAGCAATTCTTTTCAAACATCTCTTGTATGTTGCTTAAAGGCTATAAATTATTAAACATGGCTTATCATACACCTACACTTATTAATTTTATGTGAATTTGGACATGTCTATTAACCCATTGTATACTAGTGGACTCTTTCATTGCTATATGTTGGACAAGTCTGTTTGTCATATAAGGGGTGGCAGGCCTATTTTTCCATTTTTATTATATTTTTGACAGAAAATTCTGTTAGCAAACAGGCCCTGATCAGACTCCTCATTTTGATGTGGGCCTTTACTGTTTGCCAATGTACCCCTTTAGGGGTTTCCCGCAGACAATGGGTTAACCTTTACTTTTTAGCTCACCTGACCGAAGGTCATGGTGAGCTTTTGTGACAGTAAGATGTCCGGCGTCGTCGTGCGTCGTCCGTCGTCCGTCGTCCGTCGTGCGTAAACTTTTTCTTGTGAACACACTAGAGGCCACAGTTTTGGTCCAATTATCATCAAACTTGCTCAGAATGATAATCATGACAATATCTCGGTCAAGTTCGAATTTGGGTCATGTCGGGTAAAAAAGCAGGTCAGTAGGTCAAATCATAGAAAAACCTTGTGAACACTCGAGAGGCCACAATTTTGGTCCAATCATCATCAAACTTGCTCAGAATGATCATTGTGACAATATTTTAGTGAAGTTTGAATATGGATCATGTCGGCTTAAAAAGTAGGTCAGCGGGTCAAATCATAGAAAAACCTTGTGAACACCCTAGAGGCCACAATTTTGGTCCAATCATAATCAAACTTGCTCAGAATGATCATCATGACAATATCTTGGTCAAGTTCGAATATGGGTCATGTCCGGTCAAAAAGTAGGTCAGTAGGTCAAATCATAGAAAAACCTTGTGAACACTCTGAAGGCCACTGTTTTGGTCCAATTATCATGAAACTTGCTCAGAATGACCATTGTGACAATATTTCAGTCCAGTTCGAATATGGGTCATATCGGGTTAAAAAGTAGGTCAGCGGGTCAAATCATATAAAAACCTTGTGAACACCCTAGGGGCCACAATTTTGGTCCAATCTTAATCAAACTTGCTCAGAATGATCATCATGACAATATCTCGGTCAAGTTTGAATATGGGTCAAATGGTTCCGGTCCGTTGCACATCTAGGTCACAGGAGCCAAAAACAGATTTTTTTCACCAAAAACTTAAAAAATCTTCTTCTCTGAAACCACAAGGCCCAGGTCTTTGTTATTTGGTATGAAGCTTCATCTAGTGGACCCCTACCAAGATTGTTCAAATTATAGTGCTGGGGCCAAAAATGCCCCCGCACGGGGGCCCTTTGGTTTTACATAGGCTTATATAGGGAAAATCTTTAAAAATCTTCTTCTCTGAAACCACAAGGCCCAGGACTTTGATATTTGGTATGAAGCTTCATCTAGTGGACCCCTACCAAGATTGTTCAAATTTGAGTGCTGGGACGAAAAATGCCCCCGCCACGGGGCCCTTTGGTTTTACATTGGCTTATATAGGGAAAATCTTTAAAAATCTTCTTCTCTGAAACCACAAGGCCCAGGTCTTTGATATTTGGTATGAAGCTTCATCTAGTGGACCCCTACCAAGATTGTTCAAATTATAGTGCTGGGGCCAAAAATGCCCCCGCCCCAGGGCCCTTTGGTTTTACATAGGCTTATATAGGGAAAATCTTCAAAAATCTTCTACTCTGAAACCACAAGGCCCAGGACTTTGATATTTGGTATGAAGCTTCATCTAGTGGACCCCTACCAAGATTGTTCAAATTATAGTGCTGGGACAAAAAATGCCCCCGCCACAGGGCCCTTTGGTTTTACATTGGCTTATATAGGGAAAATCTTTAAAAATCTTCTTCTCTGAAACCACAAGGCCCAGGTCTTTGATATTTGGTGTGAAGCTTCATCTAGTTGACCCCTACCAAGATTGTTCAAATTACAGTGCTGGGGCCAAAAATGCCCCCGCCCCGGGGCCCTTTGGTTTTACATAGGCTTATATAGGGAAAATCTTAAAAAATCTTCTTCTCTGAAACCACAAGGCCCAGGTCTTTGATATTTGGTATGAAGCTTCATCTAGTGGACCCCTACCAAGATTGTTCAAATTTTAGTGCTGGGACAAAAAATGCCCCCGCCACGGGGCCCTTTGGTTTTACATGGGCTTATATAGGGAAAATCTTTAAAAATTTTCTTTTCTGAAACCACAAGGCCCAGGACTTTGATATTTGGTATGAAGCTTCATCTAGTGGACCCCTACCAAGATTGTTCAAATTTTAGTGCTGGGACAAAAATGCCCCCGCCACGGGGCCCTTTGCTTTTACATTGGCTTATATAGGGAAAATTTTTAAAAATCTTCTTCTCTGAAACCACAAGGCCCAGGTCTTATATATTTGGTATGAAGCTTCATCTAGTGGACCCCTACCAAGATTGTTCAAATTATAGTGCTGGGGCCAAAAATGCCCCCGCCACGGGGCCCTTTGGTTTTACATAGGCTTATATAGGGAAAATCTTTAAAAATTTTCTTCTCTAAAACCACAAGGCCCAGGACTTTGATATTTGGTATGAAGCTTCATCTAGTGGACCCCTACCAAGATTGTTCAAATTTTAGTGCTGGGGCCAAAAATGCCCCTGCCCCGGGGCCCTTTGGTTTTACATAGGCTTATATAGGGAAAATCTTTAAAAATCTTCTTCTCTGAAACCACAAGGCCCAGGACTTTGATATTTGGTATGAAGCTTCGTCTAGTGGACCCCTACCAAGATTGTTCAAATTATAGTGCTGGGACAAAAAATCCCCCCCTGCCACGGGGCCCTTTGGTTTTACATAGGCTTATATAGGGAAAATCTTTAAAAATCTTCTTCTCTGAAACCACAAGGCCCAGAACTTTGATATTTGGTATGAAGCTTCATCTAGTGGACCCCTACCAAGATTGTTCAAACTATAGTGCTGGGGCAAAAAATGCCCCTGTCCCGGGGCCCTTTGATTTTACATAGGCTTATATAGGGAAAATCTTTAAAAATCTTCTTCTCTGAAACCACAAGGCCCAGGACTTTGATATTTGGTATGAAGCTTCGTCTAGTGGACCCCTACCAAGATTGTTCAAATTATAGTGCTGGGACAAAAAATCCCCCCCTGCCACGGGGCCCTTTGGTTTTACATAGGCTTATATAGGGAAAATCTTTAAA
Organism: Lucinisca nassula; assembly: GCA_963580285.1. Taxonomy (NCBI): domain Eukaryota; kingdom Metazoa; phylum Mollusca; class Bivalvia; order Lucinida; family Lucinidae; genus Lucinisca; species Lucinisca nassula. The sequence goes on from OY757017.1 coordinate 48,213,392, forward strand.
AATCTTCTTCTCTGAAACCACAAGGCCCAGAACTTTGATATTTGGTATGAAGCTTCATCTAGTGGACCCCTACCAAGATTGTTCAAACTATAGTGCTGGGGCAAAAAATGCCCCTGTCCCGGGGCCCTTTGATTTTACATAGGCTTATATAGGGAAAATCTTTAAAAATCTTCTTCTCTGAAACCGCTAGGCCCAGGTCTTTGATATTTGATGTGTAGCTTCATCTAGTGGACCTTTGACAAGATTGTTCAAATTTTAGCCTTTGTTGATGTTTGGTATGAAGCTTCACCTTTAAGACCTCCCTCAACATTATGTACATTAAAGCCCTGGGGCCAATAATGGCCCTCTCTGGGGCCCACTTGTTACACTATGGATCAGGTGAGCGATCCAGGGCCATCATGGCCCTCTTGTTCTTATTAGGGCCCCGCACTGAAAGTGTGGGTGCCCTATAGTAATCACTCTGGTCGTCCGTCTGTCTGTCTGTCTGTCCGTCTGTCCGTCCACAAATTTTTTTATCCTCCATAACTTTCTTATTCCACTGAAAGTGTGGGTGCCCTATAGTAATCACTCTGTCCGTCCGTCTGTCTGTCTGTCTGTCTGTCCGTCTGTCCGTCCACAAATTTTTTTATCCTCCATAACTTTCTTATTCCTGGATGGATTTAAATATTACTTGGCAGAAATGTTAACCATAATGTGATGGATAGTTGCGCCCAAGACTCAGGTCCGTACCTCAAAGGTCAAGGTCATACTTAGAGGTTAAACGTCAAAAAAGGGTCTTTCCTGTGTCCAATTAATAACTTTGTTATTATTCCTGGATGGATTTAAATATTACTTGGCAGAAATGTTAACCATAATGTGACGAAGTGTCACACGCAAGACCCACAGCCGTACCTCAAAGGTCAAGGTCATACTTAGAGATAAAAGGTCAAAAAAGCGTCTTTTTTATTGTGTCCAATCTATAACTTTCTTATACCTGGATGGATTTAAATATTACTTAGCAGAAATATTAACCATAATGTGACAGTGTGCCGTATAGTAATGCCCTGTCTGTCCGTCTGTCCGTCCGTCCGTCCGTCTGTCCATCTGCCCGTCTATCCATCAACATTTTTCATGTTTACAAACTGAAGCTGAAGTTATTGACAGTTGCCATATAGTAATACCCTTTTGTTTTTAATTCATAACTTACAAACAGTCAAATGCATCAACTTCAAACTTAAGATATATGGTCACAATATCATTACACAATTACATGGCAACCGACCTAACTCTAGCTACAATACTCTAAGAGTAATAGCCCTTTGAAAAAAAATCCAACTCCTCTGATGGCACTGCCGGGGCCCTAGTCAGTTTCACTGACAGTTCTAGTTTTTTCCTGAAAACACGTTTTGATACAATTCACATGAAATGCCAAATCCTGTTTTCTGGAAAAATAAATAAGAAAAATACTTCAAAACATCGTCTGCTGCCAAATAAAAATTACCCAGCACGCAGAGGGTTAATGTTGTTGTGTTAGAGGCAGTATGATCTTCCATATACTGCTAAGAAGAAACTCAGTTATATAAAAAATGGCTTGTTATTGTTTAACAGGAACTTGCATTTCTTTTTGTAACTCATACAAATTTAAAATAAAACTAATTAACAAGTGCAGAGGAGTAGGCATAGAATATTGCAGTTTTAGGGATGGTAGCCTTTTACTTTTGGCCATAAAACCTGCAAATTAGCTCCCCAAATGACAATGTGCAAAACAGTTATCTCTTAACCATATGTTAAATCTGCTGTCAGTGCATGCTGTTCATGACAGTGGGATTGCGCACATTCCATGTCTGAACACTATGACCATTTTAGGACAGACCCCAAGAACAAAGAAGGCAGATTTTGATCAGAGTGTTCCTTCAGGAGCTGTCAGTGTCATCAATGTCTGTCCTGCTTTTAAATCTGTCAGTCTCTCTAAATGATTGTTTGCTGAAAGTGCCTATTTTTGACGTCATCATTTACACTACTAAAATTCCTGCTGTTCATAACTCCTACCTGCTGCAAACATTTGATCAGAATCTACACTGTTTGCAATTCCGTTTGTGAATTTGACAAGTATATTATATCAAGTAATTAGATTGGCCGATATTCAGCAATGGGAGTGGCGTAATCAATTTATCAAGCAGTATAAGGGTTAAGATTTAATCAGATCTTCAAAAACTTGCATTTAATTAGGTTGGGGATAAATGCTGGAATAAGTTTGAAAGCTGGCAATGTTGTCATATTCATTATAGAGGTGTGTGACAGATGTTTGTGAAACATGCCTATTTGGACCGTGTCAGCAGCATAAGTCTTCTAGTTTCCGTTGGATCTTCCTGAAACTTACATTTGTGCATATAGGTAGGTTGGGTAAAGGCTAGGATTAGTTTGAAACTGGCCATGTTGACATATTACTCATATCATTATGTCCCCTTGGTTGCTGAAAATTCCTATTTCCAATCTTTTCATCTTTATATAACTCCTTCAGTTTCCATCAGACCTGGATGAGTATGTTTGGGGATAAAAGCTGGTACGAGTTTTAAAACAGGAGAGGTTCGTCTATTAGACATGGAGTTATGTCCCCTTGAAAGTGCCAGTTATTGCCATTTTGAAACAATATTAGTCATTCAGCTTTGGTTGGATGTTTTTGAATTTACATACAAATAAGATTGGATAAAAGCTTGAATGAGATTAAGAAAAAAATAGATCTGTCATCTATCTGTTGTGTGTCTGCCTGCACCTTTGACCACATACTGTATCACTGCTCCAAAACAGACTTGTGGGTACTCTTTAGAACCCCCTTAATGATGCAATTCTTAGAAGCACCCCCAACCTATGTTTGAAATGTAAACAAGAGGAATATCATAAATTTTCTTCAGAAAGTTTTTGTTTGTTTGTTTGATTTGAGGTTTAACATCCCCATCAACACTGTAAAGGTCATTTTTGAGACGTCACTTCCAATTTTGTGGAACTTTTACCGGACGTTGAGATGAAATGACATCTCAAGCCCTGCCACCCAATGAAACCAATATGGTTTATAAGCAGTCCGGACGGTCCGGCTCGCACGGCTTTGCCTAGGCAGGCCTAGATCCTCAAAGTGGTTTACCAGTACTCCTGTGCGGGTCGGTTTCAGGTCTGCGTGGGAGCATCATGCAGCCCATCTATTTCTTCAAGCCCCGATTGGAGGGGGCCACTTCAGAAAAGTAACCAATTTGTAGATATGAAAGTGCTCTAGGTCACATGCGTTATAGGTTATAGATATATTCCTCTTCTTGATATAGACTACATCATTTCAGATTACCACGAGAAGGCCAGAGAAATATTTTGATCACTAGTGCTCTGCCTTATGTGAACAATGTTCCTCATCTCGGCAACATTATAGGTTGTGTTCTCAGTGCTGATGTCTTCTCAAGGTATGTATCACAGCAGTCATCTACATTCTCAGTGCTGTTGTCTTCTCAAGGAAAATATCACAGCAGAGCCATCTACATTCTCAGTGCTGATTTCTTCTTAAGGTATGTATCAAAGCAGACCCATCTATATTCTCAGTGCTGATGTCTTCTCAAGGTATGTATCACAGCAGAGGCATCTACTTTTTCAGTGCTGATACCTTCTTAAGGTACGTATCATAGCAGAGTCATCTAGATTCTTAGTGCTGATATTCTTCTCAGGGTATGTATCATAGCAGTCAGCTACATTCTCAGTGCTGATATCTTCTGAAGGTATGTATCATAGCAGAACCATTCACACTCTCCGTCTTAATGTCTTCTCAGGGTATGTATCACAGCAGAGTCATCTACATTCTCACTGCTGAGGTCTTCTCAAGGTATGTATCACAGCAGTCATTTACATTCTTAGTGCTGATGTTTTCTCAAGGTTGGTATCATAGCAGAGCCATCCACATTCTCAGTACTGACATCTTCTGAAGGTAAGTATCGTAGCAGAGCCATCTACATTCCCAGTGTTGATGTCTTTTCCAGGTATGTTTCACAGTAGTCATCTACATTCTCAGTGCTGATGTCTTCTGAAGATATCATAGCTGAGTCATTTACATTCTTATTGTTGATGTCTTCTCAAGGTATGTTTCACAGCAGACCATCTACATTCTTCTCAAGGTATCACAACAGAGCCATCTTCATTTTTAGTGCTGAGGCCATCTCAGGGTATGTATCACAGCAGAGTCATCTACATACTCTGTGCTGATGTCTTCTCAAAGTATCGCAGCAGTTTCAGTGCTGATGCCTTCTCAAGGTATGTATCACAGCAGAGTCATATACATTTTTAGTGCTGATGTCTTCACAGCAGTCTTCTACATTCTCATTGCTGAGGTCTAGGTATGTACGAGGGCAAGTTAATAAGTAACCAGCCTATCGCATCTCGAATTGACCGAGACAACCCAGATTTTTATCCCTTGTTTCAATACATGTTTTTGGCATTGGGGGCAAAATTGCACCCTTACCGTGTCAGTTACTCATAAGATATTGAACATCAAACTTTTGAAAATCTTCTGGTCTGAATTAAGAAGGCCCCTCCCAACCCATTTGGGCTTGAAGAAATAGATGGGCTACATGATGCTTTCATGCAGAGCTGAAACGGACTGCACACGAGTACTGGTAAACTATGTAGAGGATCTAAAAATATAAGTGAAGGCAATGATCTGGAATTGATACAATTAAACCACAGCTCCCATCAATGACACCAAAGGGAAAGAACCACAAGCATGAAATAACTAGACCCTAATTGAATCATCAAAAGTGGAAAGCCAAAAGGACAGTTACTTTCCCACAAAATGGCCTAGACAAAAATATAAGCGATACACACACTCAAAGACAAACCATAATAAAATTAAACTGTGACAGAAGAACTGCCTTGGAATGGTCAGTGAAACGAATTTCACTGGGGGGGTTAAATTAATTTTACGCCAAGCCTGCCCAAGCAAAGCAGTGCAAGGCTGACCATCCATGCTTATAAAATAGAAGTGGAGACAATGTATCAAAAGGCTGTCATATAAAATAAAGCCTTTTGGTTTCATAAGGCAACAGGACTTGAGATGTCATTTCATCTCAATGTCTGGTAAATGTCCCACAAAATTGGAAGCAAAGTCTCCAAAATGACCCATAAAGCATTGTCTGGGACGTTAAACCTCAAAACAAACAAACAAACAAGCAAAAATCAAGAAGGCCCTTTGATATTTGCTATAAAGCTTCCTATAGTTCACCTCTGCCAAGATGTTCAAATTATGGCCCTACGGCCAAAAATGGTCTCGCTTACGGGCCCACTGCTTTTACATTGACTTGCATATGAAAAAAAATTTAAAATCTCCTTGTCTGAAACCAGAAGGCCACGGTCTTTGATATTTTGTATGAAGCTTCATCTGGTTGTTTTCTACAAAGATTGTTCAAAATCCCCAGACCAACAGCCCACTGGCTTCACATAGACTTTTGTTGGAAAAATCTATTTGAAAATCATTTTGTCTGAAACCAGAAGACCCATTTTTAGCTCACCAGAGCCGAAGGCTCCGGGGGAGCTTATAGGATAGGCAGTTGTCTGTCGTTGTTGTCGTCGTCGTCATCTGTGCTATGACGTCAACATTGTCAAAGGACATCTCCTCTGCAGCCACTGGGCCGATTGGGCTCAAATTTTATCTGTAGCATCCTTGGGCTGGGGGATTGAAAGTTTGTGTTTTTTATGAAAATCGGCTCATTAGTTTGATTGCTATGGAAACTTGTAGACTTATAATGGGGAAAATAGAAAAATAGAAAAATGGCAATTACTGCCAAGCCTCTGCAGATATTTTGACAAAACTTGCATAGAAATGTTCCATAGGCAATCTACTATCTGCCGTATGATTTTAGGCCTTCTGCTCATTTTTATCCCCCGACCGAATAGGTTCGGGGGATATAGCGATCAGCCTGGCGTCCGTCCGTCTGTCCGTCCGTCCGTCCGTCCGTCCGTAGACGCAACCTTGTGATGGCCATAACTCCTATACCCTTTGAGATTCATTGATAGTTCTTGGCACAATTGTTCACAAGGCTGAGACGGCGTGTCATGTGCAAGAACCAGAACTCTGGATGCCATACTTTTTTAGTTATCTCCCCTTTTAATAAAATAGAATGACTACTTTGTGATGGCCATAACTCCAATACCCTTTCAGATATATTGATGATATCTGGCACAGTTGTTCACAAGGCCGAGACGGTGTGTCATGCACAAGAACCACAACTCTGGCTGCCATGGTTTTTTTAGTTATCTCCCCTTCCAATAAAATAGAGTGACTACCTTGTGATGGCCATAACGCCAATACCCTTTAAGATATATTGATGATACCTGGCACAGTTGTTCACAAGGCCGAGACAGTGTGTCATGCACAAGAACTACAACTCTAGCTGCCATGATTTTTGAGTTATCTCCCCTTCCAATAAAATAGAGTGACTACCTTGTGATGGCCACATCTCCAATACTCTTTGAGATATATTGATGGTACTTGGTATAGTTGTACATGAGTTTAAGCAGGTGTGTCACGTGCAAGAACCACAACTCTTGGTGCCCTGGTTTTTTAATTATCTCCCCTGACATATAACCTTTTGATGGTTATAACTCCAATACCCTTTGAGATATATTGTTGGTACTTGTCACAATTGTATACAAGGTTGAGACGGTGCTTCATGCCTAAGAACCACAATTCTGGGTGCTATGATAAATATTTGAGTTATCTACCCTTCCAATATAACAGTATGACCAGCTTGTGATCTCCAACATCCTTTGAGACATATTGACGGTACTTTGTACAGAAATGCATTAGCTTAAGCAGGCATGTCATGCGCAATAACCAGAGTTCTGAGTACCCTGTTTTTTTAGTTATCTCTCCTGAAGTATAATCTTGTGATGGCCATATCTGCAATACTTTTGTGATATATTGCTGGTTTAATTCTGGTACACTTTCTATTGGTGAACACACTTATGAAGGCCATATTGGCTTTTGGTCGGGGGATTTGCCATCTCTTCCGATGGCTATTTTTATTGGTTGCCATGGAAACCAAAATGCAAAAAAATAGAAAAAAAAATACTTAAAAAATCATCTCCTCTGAAACCATATGCTCTAGGAGGCTGAGACTTTATAAAAAAATATTCACCATATTTGCCTTTACAGGTTTTGTGTTTTTTATGAAATTTGGCCTTTTAGTTTTGTTGCTATGGCAACTTAGAGTTTCCATTGACTTATAATGGGGAAAACTGAAAAATGGCATTTACTGCCAAGTCATTGCAGATATTTTGACAAAACTTACATAGACATGTTCCTTGAGTTAACTTCTCTCAGCCATATGCTTTTATGTCAACCTGGGGGTCCCCTAGGTTGTGCCGGGCCATGCCCTGCCCCCTCCACTTCATAAAATGCCTTATATCTCAGAAGCCTTACAGATCCCAAGCCTAAAACCACATATATTCTTGTTCCTTATGATAAGATGCATAAAGTGACACCAACCTGGGGGTCCCCCGGGATGTGCCGGGGACATGCCCTGGCCCCTCTATTTCAAAAAAAGCCATTTATCTCAGAAACCATTCAGATCCCCACCCCTAAACTATATATATTCTTGTTCCTTATGCTAAGATGCATTAAGTGACACCAACCTGGGGGTCCCTAGGGATGTCTGGGGACATACCCCACCCCCTCCACTTCATAAAATGCCATTTATCTCAGAAACCATTGAGATCCCAACCCCTAAACCATATATACTTCTGTTCCTTATGATAAGATGGACTCAGTGACACCAACCTTGGGGTCCCCTGGGATGTGCCGGGGCCATACTCCACCCCCTCCACTTCATAAAAGGCCCAATATCCCAGTAACCTTACAGATCCCCACCCCTTAACCATATATATTCTCGTTCCTTATGATAAGTCACATTCAGTGACACCAACTTGGGAGTCCCCCGGGATGTGCAGGGGCCATGTCCCACCCCCTCCACTTCATAAAAGGCCCAATATCCCAGTAACCTTACAGATCCCCACCCCTAAACCATATATATTCTCGTTCCTTATGATAAGTCGCATTCAGTTACACCAACTTGGGGGTCCCCCGGGATGTGCGGGGGCCATGCCCAACCCCCTCCACTTCATAAAAGGCTAAATATTCCAGAAACCTTACAGATCCCCACCCCAAAACCATATACAGTTGACTCTCGTTATCTCGACCCCGCTTATCTTGACCCTATCGCTTATGTCGAACCGATTTCTAAGTCCCATACATTTCCCCTATATATTTATTGTATTTCAACTTCGCATGTGTCGAACTATTTTTAAGTCGACACTTCGGCTATCTCGCCCATCATTTTCAGTCCCTGAATGCATTTTTCACTGTTTTTACTACTGTGTATCTCGAACCGGGATTCTTGACGTAACAAAAAAAAAAAAAACAAAAAAAACATGGGTTCGGTCCTTCAATTTTGTTATAGGCCTTTAGAAAACAATTCATCAATACTCACAATGTTGTTAATTATCCAATTTGTCCAGGTGCGTTTGCAATTAAAATTAGCACACACAATACCTTTTCGGCTACAAAGAAAATCATGTGCGTGTAATAAAGACTGAAAAACGGTGCTCAACCTTTAATCTTACACCGTCTCGTGTCAATGATTTGCAAGATGTCTTTCTTGCAGAAATGTCAAAGAAAGTGACAAAAGTTGTGATAATCTGGGCGTGTTAAAAACGCAGTTGTTCGGAACAATTCACGTGTATCGTTGTTAACCCGTCTGTTTCTTAACCGATGCAAATCCATGTACAAACAGTGTAGATCCAAAAGGGATGGCTCATAACGAGCTTTCGCGGCAGGACCTAAACTGTTTGCCATAGTGACGGTTAATCAGTTAGAGGGGAGATGAGTCAAACTACTGTATGACTTATATAGCGTGTACTATTCTCCGAAGTAATATAAGCGTTGCATTCACAAGCGGGAACCAGTCTGTTTAGTATCTAACTATATTTAGCGTTTTTGGAAACCCAGATTTGTAGGAATTTAAAAGACATCAAAATACATGAGAAATCTATCAGTTTTATTTTTTTTATTAATTTGTTCATAAGCGCTATACTCTGACAAGCTCCAGTACTTTCATAAACAAGTTTTAAAAACTCAGTAAACCGTTCATGTAAGAATTACCAAGAATACCAAGCATATCATGGCAAACAATGTGTTCTGACATACATGCGACTTCACACTTTGGTTATCTCGTACTACAGATAACTCGAACTTTTTTATCCGGTCCCGTGTGGTTCGAGATAACGAGAGTCGACTGTATATTCTTGTTCCTTATGACAAGACACATTCAGTGACACCAACCCAGGGGTCACCCAGGGTGTGCCCGGGCCACACTCCACCCCTCAACTTCACAAAAGACCATATATCTGAGAAACTGTTCAGAGCCCACCCCTAAACCATATATATTCTTGTTCCGCATGATAAGACGCAAACAGTGACACCAGCATGGGGGTCCCCTGGGCCATGCCCCACCCCTTTACTTCATTAAATCCATATATCTCAGAAACTGTTCAGATCCCCACCCCTAAACCATATATATTCTTGTTCCTGATGATAAGACTCCACTTAATACACGTGTAATAGGCCATATATCTCAGAAACCATTTAAATCCCCATCCTATAATCACATATATTCTTGTTCATTGTTATTAGACTCATTCAGTCAACCCTGTCTTGGAGGGTCAGCAGGGGCCATTTCTCTCCCTTCCACTCCATAAAAGGGCCTCATATCTCAGAAACCGTTCAGATCCCCACCATTTAACCATATATATTCTTGATTTTTATGATAAGACATATTCAGTGACAACAATCTTTGGCTTTTCTGGGATCTGCCATGCCTGAATCCCTCCATTGCTTAAAAGGCCTTACATCTCAGGAACCATACATATCCCCACCGCATAAACCATATATGTCTCTGTTCCTTTTTATAAGACCAATTTAGTGACACCAATCAGGGCTCCATTGGGCAGTGCCCACCTGAGCTCTGGTTAATGAAATTTGACTCTTTGGTTTTGTTTGCTATGGCAAATTAAGAGTTCCCATTGACTTATAATGGGGAAAATTGAAAAATGACATTAATGCCTCTCAAGATATTTTGTCAAACTTTCATAGAAATGTTCCTTTAATAATGTTCTTTTTGGCCTATTGCCACAGATGGGAAATTGTCAATTGTCATCTGTTGACATCAGACCTCTGAAGCCACTAGTTGATTGGGTCGAAATTTTATCTGTAGCAGCCTTGGGAGCAGGGCTTCCATGGTAAATTAAAATACATTGCTGCCAGTGGGCAGTGGCCCTCTGAGCTCTGGTGAGCATTGTGGCCCATGGGTCTCTTGTTAATATTTGGTATGAAGCTTCATCTAGTGGACCTCTACCAAGAGTGTTCACATTATAGCTCTGGGGCCAAAAATGGCCCCAGACCCAGGGCTCATTGGTTTTACATAGACTTATATAGGGAAAGCATTGATAATCTTTATTGGACTTAAATCTTTTCTGCAACAAGGTCTATCGGAACCCAAATTTTATGGTAACTTTTATATAAATTCAGTAAAAATATATAACCGCAATGACTTCAGCACCCAATTTGGTAAAATCATTCTTTGATATAAAAAGATTGGGTACAACATAAATGTTATACGACAGACTGCATGCATAGTAGTTAACCCAATCCAGTTGACAACTTTGCTTCCCTTTTTAATTGCACGCTGGTGGGTCAGGCCTCAGATTCTATGACAGTTCCAGCGTATTTGGTTGGTACCTGATGCTCTGTCTCTGGTCGGGGCCCATCGGAGTCTAACTGTTGGTTTTCTTTTGCTCCAGCATTTCAGTGGTTTATTGCTGTCGAGTCCTCACCGTTTTCATCTCTGTGTTTGTTTGATTTTTGTGTTCATGGAGATGTTGCATTGATGAGTTAGAAGGCCTTCATGCGAACTGAACAAATTATTTGTCTTAATCGGGATGGAAGTAAGGGCGAGGATTGTGATCATGTAAAATCGAGTTAAGCCCCCCATTGGAATTCGTTTCCACTGACTGTTCCAAGGCATTTCTTCTATTGCATTTTGTTTTTGTTATGGTTTGTCTTTGGGTGTTTGTGTCGCTTATATTTTAATTTTGTGGAAAAGTAACTGTCCTTTTGGCTTTCCTCTGTTGATCTTCCCATTAGGGTCTGTTGTTTGTGTTTCTTTCTCTTTGGTGTGTCTGATGGGAGCTGTAGGTTAATTGTATCGATTCCTGATCATTGCCTCCACTTCTATTTTTTTATATCTGAAACAAGAAGGCACCAGGTCTTTGATATTTGGTATGAAATTTCATCTGGTGGACTCCTGCCAAGATTTTTCAAAACGACCCACCATTGACCTGCATAGGGGAAAAAAATCTTCTTGTCTGAAAGCAGAAGGACCAGGTCTTTGATATTTTGTATGAAGCTCCATCTGCGGACTTCTACCACGATTGTTCAAGACTCAATCGTCCCAGGGCCTACTGGCTTTACACAGACTTTCCTGGGGAAAATCTTTTTGTCTGAAACCAGAAGGCCCTTCTTTGATATTTGATATGAAGCTTCATTTAGTGGACCTCTTCCATGATCCAGTACCAAATTGGTTTTACATAGAATTATGTAGGGAAAGCATTAATATTTTTTTTTTCTGAAACCAGAAGGGCCAGTTCTTTATGTCACCCCACCGGAGGGGAGGGGGACATTTTGTTTTTGGTGCGGATCCAATTTGCATTGGCGTCTGCGTCGGCATCAGGATCGGCGTAGCCTGTTTGAAGCATTATGTCTCCTGAACCTATGAGATGGATTTTGACCAAACTTGCAAAGACACATCACTGGGATAAGGGAAAACAGTCATAAGGCCATGATGACCTTGACCTCATTTTTAAGGTCACAGCGACCCAAAACAGTCATTTTCGGGCCAAAAAGGGCTTGTCTCCACTCTATCTCAATAACAAATTGATTAATTTTCATCAAACTTTTTACAATAGTTAATTACAACAAACTGCAGATTTGATTAGATTTTGGTGACCTCGACCTCATTTCAAAGGTCACAGCGATCCAATAATGGTCATTTTTGGGCCAAAAATGGCTTGTCTGCACTCTATCTCATTAACAAATTGATTATTAGCTCACCTGTCACGTAGTGACAAGGTGAGCTTTTGTGATCACTTTTCATCCGCCGTCTGTCGTCAGTGCGTGCATGTGTGCTTAAACAATTTCTTCAAACAATATCTCATCCTAGACCACTGATCTGACTTTGACCAAACTTCACAGGAATGATCCTTAGGTGGTCCCCTTTCAAAGTTGTTCAAATGGTTCCGGTCTGTTGCACATCTGGATCACAGGAGCCAAAAATAGATTTTTTTCACCAAAACTTAAAAAATCTTCTTCTCTGAAACCACAAGGCCCAGGTCTTTGATATTTGCTATGAAGCTTAATCTAGTGGACCCCTACCAAGATTGTTCAAATTATAGTGCTGGGGCCAAAAATGCCCCCGCCCCGGGGCCCTTTGGTTTTACATGGGCTTATATAGGGAAAATCTTTAAAAATCTTCTTATCTGAAACTGCAAGGCCCAGGTCTTTGATATTTGGTATGAAGCTTCATCTAGTGGACCCCTACCAAGATTGTTCAAATTATAGTGCTGGGGCCAAAAATGCCCCCGCCACGGGCCCTTTGGTTTTACATGGGCTTATATAGGGAAAATCTTTAAAAAATCTTCTCTGAAACCGCAAGGCCCAGGTCTTTGATATTTATTATTTAGCTTCTTCTAGTGGACCCCTACAAAGATTGTTCAAATTATAGTGCTGGGGCCAAAAATGCCCCTGCCCCGAGGCCCTTTGGTTTTACACGGGCTTATATAGGGAAAATCTTTAAACATCTTCTTTTCTGAAACTGCAAGGCTCAGGTCTTTTCTATTTGGTATGAAGCTTCATCTAGTGGACCGCTACCAAGATTGTTTAAATTATAGTGCTGGGGCCAAAAATGCCCCCGCCCAAGGGCCCTTTGATTTTACATAGGCTTATATAAGGAAAATCTTTAAAAATCTTCTTCTCTGAAACCACAAGGCCCATGTCTTTGATATTTGGTATGTAGCTTCATCTAGTGGACCGCTACCAAGATTGTTCAAATTATAGTGCTGGGGCCAAAAATGCCCCCGCTCTGGGGCCCTTTGATTTTACATGGGCTTATATGGGGAAAATCTTTAAAAATCTTCTCTGAAACCGCAAGGCCCAGGTCTTTGATATTTGGTATGAAGCTTCATCTAGTGGACCCCTACCAAGAATGTTCAAATTAAAGTGCTAGGGCAAAAAATGCTCCCGCCATGGCCCCTTTGGTTTTACATGGGCTTATATAGGGACAATCTTTAAAAATCTTCTCTGAAACTGCAAGGCACAGGTCTTTGCTATTTGGTATGAAACTTCATCTAGTGGACTGCTACCAAGATTGTTCAAATTATAGTGCTCGGGCCAAAAATGCCCCCGCCCGGGGCCCTTTGATTTTACATGGGCTTATATAGGGAAAAATCTTTAAAAATCTTCTTCTCTGAAACCGCAAGGCCCAGGTGTTTGATATTTGGTATGTAGCTTCATCTATTGGACCGCTACCAAGATTGTTCAAATTATAGCCCTGGGGCCAAAAATACCCCGCTCCGGGGCCCTTTGATTTTACATGGGCTTATATAGGGAAAATCTTTAAAAAATCTTCTTCTCTGAAACGGCAAAGCCCAGGTCTTTGATATTTGGTATGAAGCTTCATCTAGTGGACCCCTACCAGGATTGTTCAAATTGTAGTGCTGGGACCAAAAATGCCACCTTCTCGGGGCCCTTTGGTTTTACATAGACTTATATAGGGAAAATCTTTAAAAATCTTCTGTGAAACCACAAGGCCTAGGTCTTTGATAGTTGGTGTGAAATTTCATATGCTGGACCTCTATCAAGATTGTTCAAATTATAGCCCTGGGGCCAAAAATCCCCCCCCCCCCCCCCCCCCCCCCCCCCGAGACCCTTTGGTTTTACATAGACTTATATAGGGAAATCTTTAAAAATCTTCTCCGAAACTGCAAGGCCCATGTCTTTGATATTTATGTCTCCCCCGAAAAAATTTTTTCGGAGAGACATATTGTTTTCCCCCTGGCGTCTGTCTGTCCATCTGTCCGTCTGTCACACTTTTGTGTCCGCTTTATAACTTGAAAACCGTTTGAGCTATCTTCACGAAACTTCATATAAATATTAATCAGCATTAGACGACGTGCAGTGCCTAGAACTATAACTCTCGCATTTACTCTTTTTGAATTATCCCCCTTGGAAGTTTGTCAGTATGTATATATGTATGGGCAAATTGTGCCCGGTCAATAACTTTCTTTTTTTCAGATGGATTTTAAAATTACTTGGCAGAAATATTAACAACCATAAGATGATGTGTGGTGCGCATAAGGCAGGTCAGTACCTCAAAGGTCAAGGTCAAACTTAGAGGTCAAAGGTCAAAAAAGGGGCCTTTTTTGTGTTTGGTAAATAACTTACTTATTTTGACATGGATTTTAAAGTTACTTGGCAGAAATATTAACAACCATGAGACGATTTGTGGTGCGCATGAGGCAGGTCGGTACCTTAAAGGTCAAGGTCATACTTAGAGGTCAAAGGTCAAAAAGGGGCCTTTTTTTCGTGTTTGGTCAATAACTTCCTTATTTAGAGATGGATTTTGAAATCACTTGGCAGAAATGTTCACCAATATAAGATGATGTATTGCGTGCATGACCCAGGTTGGTACCTCAAATGTCAAGGTCATACTTAGAGGTCAAAGGTAAAAAAGGGGCATTTTTAGCTCACCTGTCACGTAGTGACAAGGTGAGCTTTTGTGATCACTTTTTGTCCGTCGTCCGTCGTGTGTGTGTGCATCCGTGCGTGCGTCTGTGCGTCCGTAAACAATTTCAAATAAGTATATCTCTAATACCCCATGGTCAATCTTGATCAAATTTCATGAGAAGCATCATCAGATAGGGGGAAAGGCTGCATAAGGTTTTTGGGCTGATCAGATTGGAATTCTGGTTGCCATGGCAACATATAGCTCCCATAGACTTACAATGGAAAAAAATTAAAATATCTTCTTCTCTGAAACCACATGGCCCAGAGCTTAGATATTTAAAATGTATTAACGGCCAGTGGTCACCTACATAATTCCTGCCAATCATGCCCCTGGGGTCCAAATTGGTCATGCCCGGGGACCCCTTCACTCAGATAGACTCATAATGGAACAAAAAGCTTCAAAAATCTTCTTCTCAGAAACCACCGGGCCCAGAGCTTAGATATTTAGCATGTAGCAATGGCAAGTGGTCACCTACATAATTCCTGCCAATCATGCCCCTAGGGTCCAAATGGGCCACGCCCCGGGGCCCTTTAGCTCCTATAGACTCATAATGGAAAAAGGCTTAAAAATCTTCTTCTCTGAAACCACAGGGCCCAGAGCTGAGATATTTGGCATGTAGCAACGGCAAATGGTCACCTACATAATTCCTGCCAATCATGCCCCTGGGGTCTAAATTGGCCACACACCGGGGCCCCTTAGATTCCATAGACTCTGAATGGAAAAAAAGCTTAAAAAATCTTCTTCTCTGAAAATACAGGGCCCAGAGCTTAGATATTTAGCATGTAGCAACGGCCATAGACACCCACATAATTCCTGCCAATCATGCCCCTGGGTTCCAAATTGGCGATGCCCCGGGGCCCCTTCGCTCCCATAGACTCTAATGGAACAAAAAGCTTCAAAAATCTTCTCCTCGGAAACCACAGGGCCCAGAGCTTAGATATTTAGCATGTATTAATGGCCAGTGGTCACCTACATAATTCCTGCCAATCATGTCCCTGGGATCCAAATTGGTCATGCCCGGGGCCCCTTCACTCCGATAGACTCATAATGGAACAAAAGCTTCAAAAATCTTCTTCTCAAAAACCACAGGGCCCAGAGCTTAGATATTTAGCATGTAGCAACAGCAAGTGGTCACCTACATAATTCCTGCCAATCATGCCCCTAGGGTCCAAACGGGCCACGCCCCGGGGCCCTTTAGCTCATATAGACCCATAATGGACAAAAGCTTAAAAAATCTTCTTCTCTGAAACCAAAGGGCCCAGAGCTGACATATTTGGCATGTAGCAACGGCAAGTGGTCACCTACATTATTCCTGCCAATCATGCCCTTGGAGTCCAAATTGGCCACACCCCGGGGCCCCTTAGATCCCATAGACTCATAATGGAAAAAAAGCTTAAAAAATCTTCTTCTCTGAAACCACAGGGCCCAGAGCTTAGATATTTAGCATGTAGCAACGGCCAGTGGTCACCTACATAATTCCTGCCAATCATGCCCCTGGGTTCCAAATTGGCGACGCCCCGGGGCCCCTTCGCTCCCATAGACTCATAATGGAACAAAAAGCTTCAAAAATCTTCTTCTCGGAAACCACAGGGCCCAGAGCTTAGATATTTAGCATGTAGTAACGGGAAGTGGTCACCTACATAATTCCTGGCAATCATGCCCCTTGTGTCCAAAGGGCCACGCCCCGGGGCCCTTTAGCTCCTATAGACTCATAATGGAAAAAAGCTTCAAAAATCTGCTTCTCTGAAACCACAGGGCCCAATGCTGAGGTATTTGGCATGTAGCAATGGCAAGTGGTCACCTACATAAATCCTGCCTATCATGCCCCTAGGGTCCAAATGGGCCACGCCCCGGAGCCCCTTAGCTCCCATAGACTCATAACGGATAAAAAGCTTCAAAAATCTTCTTCTCTGAAACCACAGGGCCCAAAGTTTAGATATTTAGCATGTAGCAACGGCAATTGGTCACCTACATAATTCCTGCCAATCATGCCCCTGGGTACCAAATGGGCCACCCGCCGGGGCCCCTTTGCTCCCATAGACTTATAATGGAAAAAAGCTTAAAAAATCTTCTTCTCTATAACCACAGCGCCCAGAGCTTAGATATTTAGCACATAGCAACGGCAAGTGGTCACCTACATAATTCCTGCCAATCATGCCCCTGGGGTCCTATAGATTCATAATGGAAAAAAAAACCTTCAAAAATCTTCTTCTCTGAAACCACAGGGCCCAGAGCTTAGATATTTAGCATGTAGCACTGGCAAGTGGTCACCTACATAAATCCTGCCAATCATGCCCGTGGGGTCCAAATGGGCAACGCCTGGGGCCCCTTAGCTCCAATAGACTCATAATGGAAAAAAGCTTCAAAAATCTTCTTCTCTGAAACCACAGGGCCCAGAGCTGAGGTATTTGGCATGTAGCAATGACAAGTGGTCACCTACATAATTCTTGCCAATTATGCCCCTATGGTCCAAATGGACCACGCCCCTGGGCCCCTTGGCTCCAATAGACTTATAATGGAAAAAAGATTCAAAAATCTTCTTCTCTGAAACCACAGGGCCCAGAGTTTAGATATGTAGCATGTAGCAATGGCAATTGGTCACCTACATAATTCCTGCCAATCATGCCCCTGGGTTCCAAATGGGCCACGCGCGAATCTTCTTCTCTGATACCACAGCGCTCAGAGCTTAAATATTTAGCAGGTAAAAATGGCAAGTGGTCACCTACATAATTCCTGCCAATCTTGCTCCTGGGGTCCAAAAGGGCCACGCCCCGGGGCCCCTTAGCTCCTATAGACTCATAATGGAAAAAAAAACTTCAAAAATCTTCTTCTCTGAAACCACAGGGCCCAGAGCTTAGATATTTAGCATATTGCAATGGCAAGTAGTCACCTACATAAATCCTGCCAATCATGCCCGTGGGGTCCAAATGGGCCACGCCCCGGGGACCCTTAGCTCCCATAGACTCATAATGGAAAAAAAAAGCTTCAAAAATCTTCTTCTCAGAAACTGTGAAGCACAGAACTTAGATATTTAGTATCTAGCAACATAAAATAGCCAGCTACATAAATTCTGCTAACCCTGCCCCATGGGTCAAAATTGGCCACGCCCGAGCTCATCACCCCCAATGGACTTATAATGGAAAAAAAACTTAAAAAATCTTCTTCTATGAAACCATAAGGCCCAGAGCTTAGATTTTTAGTATGTAGCAACGTCAAGTGGCCACCTACATAAATCCTGCCAGTTATGCCCCTGCGATCCAAATTGGCCCCACCCCAGGGTTCTTTAACTTCCATAGACTTACAATTGGAGAAACTTCAAAAAGCTTCTTCTCTGAAACCATAGGGCCCTTATAATAATAAAAAAAAAACAAAAGAAAAAAAAACAACTTAAAATGGGGAAAAAAAAACTTCAAAAATGTTCTCCCAGAGCTTAGGTATTTTGCATGTAGCAATGTCGAGTGCTCGCCTACCTGAATCCTGCCAATCATGCCCCTGGGGTCCAAATCCTGTGGCCCCTTAACTCCAACAAATTTATAATGGAAAAAAGCTTCAAACATCTTCTTTGAAACCATGAAGTACAGACCTTTGATATTTAGTATATAGCAACACAAAATGGTCGCCTACATAAATCCTGCCAACCGTGCCCTTTGGGTCAAAATTGGCCAAGCCCCAGGGCTCATTAGCTTCTATAGACTTATACTGGAAAAAAAACTTAAACAAATCTTTTTCTCCAAAACCATAAGGCACAGAATTTGTTTGATTTGAGGTTTTACATCCCCGTCAACACTGTATAGGTCATTTTGGAGATGTCTCTTCCAATTTTGTGGGACTTTTACCAGACATTGAGATGAAATTACATCTCAAGCCCTGTCGCCCAATGAAACCAGTAGGGTTTATAAGCATGGACACCGCTTTGCCTGAGGTTAGATATTAAGTATGTAGCAATGTCAAGTGGTTTCCTACACTAATGATTTTCTGATACACAGGTGAGCGATATAGGGCCATTGGGCCCTCTTGTTTTCGGGTTTTGTCAATAACTTGCTTATTTTTAGATAGAATTTGAGGTTACTTGGCAAAAATGTTAACAATCATGAGATGATGTGTTGCATGCATAATTCAGTTTGGTAACTTAAATGTCAAGGTCATACATAGAGGTCAAAGGCCAAAAAAGGGGCATTTTTTCGTGTTTGGTCAATAACTTTCTTATTTTTAGATGAATTTTGAAATTGCTTGACAGAAATGTTAACAACCACGAGATGAAATGTTGCACGCATGACCCAGTTTGGTACCTGAAAGGTCAAGGTCATACTTAGAGGTCAAAGGTAAAAAAGGGGCCTCTTTTGTGTTTGGTCAATGACTTACTTATTTTGAGATGGATTTTAAAATTTCTTGGCAGAAATATTAAAAACCATGAAACGATGTGTGGTGCGCATGAGGCAGGTCGGTACCTTAAAGGTCAAGGTCATACTTAGAGGTCAAAGGTAAAAAAGGGGCCTTTTTTTCGTGTTTGGTCAATAACTTACTTATTTTGAAATGGATTTTAAAATTACTTGGCAGAAATATTAACAACCATGAGACGTGTGGTGCGCATGAGGCAGGTCGGTACCTTAAAGGTCAAGGTCATACTTAGAGGTCAAAGGTAAAAAAGGGGCCTTTTTTTCGTGTTTGGTCAATAACTTTCTTATTTTAAGATGGATTTTGAAATTACTTTGCAGAAATGTTAACCACCATGAGACTATGTGTTGCGTGCATGACCCAAGTTGGTACCTTAAATGTCAAGGTTGTACTAAGAGGTCAAAGGACAAAAGGGGCCTTTTTTAGTGTTCAGTCAATAACTTTCTTATTCCTGGATAGATTGTGAAATTACTTGGCAGAAATGTTAACCATCATGAGACGTTATGGTGCACGCTTGACCCAGGTCAGTACCTCCAAGATCAAGGTCATACTAAGAGGTCAGAGGTAAAAAAAGTTTTTGTTTTTTTTTTGTGTCCAGTCAATAACTTTTTAATTTCTGGATGGACTTTATATGTAAAGTAACCATGCAGAAATGTTAACCGTCATTAGACCATGAGTCATGTGCAAGACCAAGGTCCATACCTCCAATGTCAAGGTCATACCTAGAGGTCAAAGGTAAAAAAAGGGACAGTCATTAACTTCCTTATTCTTTGATGGATTATGAAATTACTTGGCAGAAATGTTAACCATCATGAGACGATGTGTTGTACCTCAAAGGTCAAGGCCATACTTAGAGGTCAAAGGTAAAAAGGACTTTTTTGGTGAATGGCCAATAACTTTTTAGCTCACCAGAGCCGAAGGCTCCGGGGGAGCTTATAGGATGGACATTGTCCGTCGTCGTCGTCGTCGTCGTTAACACTTTCAAACGACATCTCCTCTGAAGCCACTGGGCCGATTGGGCCGAAATTTTATCTGTAGCATCCTTGGGCTGGGGGATCGAAAGTTTATGTTTTTTATCAAAATTGGCTCATTAGTTCGGTTGCTATGGCAACTTGTAGTTTCCAAAGACTTATAATGGGAAAAATTGAAAAATGGCATTTACTGCCAAGCCTCTGCAGATATTTTGACAAAACTTTCATAGAAATGTTCCTTAGGCAATCTACTATCTGCCTTATGATTTTAGGCCTTCTGCCCATTTTTATTGGTTGCCATGGAAACCAAAATGCAAAAAATAGACACAAAAATACTTAAAAAATCATCTCCTCAGAAACCATATGCTCTAGGAGGCTGAGACTTTATGAACATATTCACCATATTTGCCTTTACAGCTTTTGTGTTTTTTTGAAATTTGGCCTTTCAGTTTTGTTGCTATGGCAACTAAGAGTTTCCCTTGACTTATAATGGGGAAAACTGAAAAATGGCATTTACTGCCAAGTCATTGCAGATATTTTGACAAAACTTACATAAACATGTTCCTTGAGTAAACTTCTATCAGCTGTCAGTGTGCTTTTTTGTCAACCTGGGGGTCCCCTAGGTTGTGTCCGGGCCTTGCCCCGCCCCCTCTACTTCATAAAATGCCTTACATCTCAGAAACCTTACAGATCCCAACCCCTAAACTATATATATTCTTGTTCCTTATGCTAAGATGCATTAAGTGATACCAACCTGGCGGTTCCCCCGGGATGTGCCGGGGACATGCCTCAACCCCCTCTACTTCATAAAATGCCATTTATCTCAGAAACCATTGAGATCCCCACCCCTAAATCATATATATTCTTGTTCCTATGATAAGATGGACTCAATGACACCAACCTGGGGTCACCCGGGATGTGCCGGGGCCATGCCCCACCCCCTCCACTTCATATATCCCAGTAACCTTATCCCAGTAACCTTACAGATCCCCACCCCTAAACCATACATATTCTCGTTCATTATGATAAGACGCATTCAGTGACACCAATCTGGGGGTCCCCAGGGATTTTCTGGGGCCATGCCCCACCCCCTCCAAATCATAATATCACAATATCTCTGAAACCTTACAGATCCCCACCCCTAAACCACATATATGCTTGTTCTGTTCCTTATGATAAGACACATTCATTGACACCAACCTGGGGGTCTCCCAGGGCCTTGCCCCACCCCTGCACTTCAGAAAAGGCCTTATATCTCAGAAACTGGTCAGAGCCCCACCCCTAAACCATATATATTCATCTTCCTTATGATGAGACGCATTCAGTGACACCAGCTTGTGAGTCCCTGGGCATGGCCCGCCCTGGGCATGGCCGGGCCATGCCCCACCGCTTGACTTCATTAAAAGCCATATATCTCAGAAATCGTTCAGCTCCCCACCCCTAAACCATTATATTCTTGTTCCTTATGATAATACTCGTTCAGTCACACCATCTTGGGGGTGTCTTTTTGCTGAGCCAATGTGCCCCGCACTTCCACTTTATAAAAGGCCATATATTTCAGAAACCATTCAAATCCCCACCCCATAATCATATATGTTCTAGTTCCTTATTATTAGCAGGGGCCTTTCCACTTCATAAAAGGGCCTCATATCTCGGAAACTGTTCAGATTCCCACCCCTAAACCATATAATACTTGGTCCTTATGATAAGACACATTTAGGGACAACAATCTTGGGCTTTCCTGGGATCGACAGGGCATGCTCCATCCCCTCCACTGTTTAAGAGGCCTTATATATCCAGCCATACAGATCCCCACTGCTAAACCATCCTATTGTGATAAGACACATTTAGTGATAACCAACCAGGGCTCCATTGGGTCCATGCCCCACCCCTCTACTTCATAAAAGGCCTAATGTTTGATATACTGAATCCACATGGGTGCTCATTTGGATATGGGGGTTCTCTTGGCAGATTAAAATGATATCATGTTAAAATACATGGCTGCAATTGGCCCACCTGAGCTCTGGTGAGCATAGTGGCCCATGGGCCTCTTGTTAGCTCACCAGAGCCGAAGGCTCCGGGGGAGCTTATAGGATAGGCAGTTGTCCGTCGTCGTCGTCGTCGTCGTATGTCGTATGTCTGGTGTCAACACTTTTAAACATCTTCTCCTCTGAAGCCACTGGGCCGATTGGGCCCAAATTTTATCTGTAGCATCATTGGGCTGGGGGATTGAAAGTTTGTGTTTTTTATGAAAATCGGCTCATTAGTTTGGTTGCTATGGCAACTTAGAGTTTCCATAGACTTATAATGGGGAAAATTGAAAAATGGCATTTACTGCCAAGTCATTGCAGATATTTTGACAAAACTTTTATAGAAATGTTTCTTGACTAAACTACTCTCAACCATATGCTTTTATGCCAACCTGAGGGTCCCCCAGGTTGGGCCTGGGCCATGCCCCACCCCCTCCACTTCATAAAAGGCCATTTATCACAGAAACCATTCAGATCCCGACCCCTAAACCATATATATTCTTGTTCCTATTGATAAGACGCATTCAGTAACACCAGCCTGTGGGTCCTCAGGGATGCGCCGAGGCCATGCCCCACCCACTCCACTTAATAAAAGGCCCAATAACTTGGAAACCATTCAGATCCCCACCCCTAAACCATATATATTCTTGTTCCTTATGATAAGACCCATTCAGTGACATCAACCTGGGAGTCCCCGGGATGTGCCGGGGCCATGCCCAACCCACTCCATTTCATAAAAGGCCCAATATCTTGGAAACCTTACAGATCCCCACCCCTAAACAATATATATTCTTGTTCCTATTGATAAGACGCATTCAGTGACACCAGCCTGTGGGTCCTCAGGGATGCGCCGAGGCCATGCCCCACCCCCTCCACTTAATAAAAGGCCCAATATCTTGGAAACCATTCAGATCCCCACCCCTAAACCATATATATTCTTGTTCCTTATGATAAGACCCATTCAGTGACATCAACCTGGGAGTCCCTGGGATGCACCGGGGCCATGCCCAACCCCCTCCATTTCCAAAAAGGCCCAATATCTTGGAAACCTTACAGATCCCCACCCCTAAACCATATATATTCTTGATCCTTATGATAAGACACATTCATTGACACCAACCTGGGGGTCCTCAGGGATGGGCCGGGGCCTTGCCCCACCCCTTCACTTCACAAAAGGGCATATATCTCAGAAACTGTTCAGATCCTCACCCCTAAACCATATATATTCTTGTTCATTATGATAAGACGCATTCAGTGACACCAACCTGGGGGTCCCCTGGGATGTGCTGGGGCCATGCCCAACCCCCTCCATTTCATAATCTCATAATATCTCGGAAACCCTACAGATGGCTACCCCTAAACCATATATATTCTTGTTCCTAATGATAAGACACATTCATTGACACCAACCTGGGAGTCTCACGGGGCCTTGCCCCACCCCTTCCGCTTCACAAAAGGCCTTATGTCTCAGAAACTGTTCTTAGCCCCACCCTAAATCCATATATATTCATCTTCCTTATGATAAGACGCATTCAGTGACACCAGCTTGGGAGTCCCCAGGGCATGCCCAGGCCATGCCCCATTGCTTTACTTCATTAAAAGCCATATATCTCAGAAATAGTTCAGATCCCCACCCCTAAACCATATACTTGTTCCTTATGATAAGACTCGTTCAATCACACCAACCTGTGGGTCACTTTGTGCTGAGGCAATGTGCCCCGCCCTCCCACTTCATAAAAGGCTTTATATTTCAGAAACCATTCAAATCCCCACCCCATAATCATAGATGTTCTTGTTCCTTATAATTTGCACACCTACTGTAGGGGGATTCCAAGGGGCCATTCCTATCCTTTCCACTTCATAAAAAGGCCTCAAATCTCAAAAAACCGTTCAGATTCCCACCCCTAAACCATATATATACTTGGTTCTTATGATAAGACACATTTAGGGACAACAATCTTGGGCTTTCCTGGGATCAACAGGGCATGCCCCAACTCCTCCACCACTTAAGAGGCCTTACAGATCCCCACTGCTAAACCATATATATTTTTGTTCCTTATGATAAGACGCATTTAGTGATACCAACC
Organism: Lucinisca nassula; assembly: GCA_963580285.1. Lineage (NCBI taxonomy): Eukaryota > Metazoa > Mollusca > Bivalvia > Lucinida > Lucinidae > Lucinisca > Lucinisca nassula. The sequence goes on from OY757017.1 coordinate 48,237,778, forward strand.
AGGGCTCAGTGCGCCACCCCCTCTACTTCATTAAAGGCCTAATGTTTCAGATACTGAGTCCACATGGGTGCTCATTTGGACATGGGGGTTCATTTGGTAGATTAAAATGATATCATGTTAAAATACATTGCTGCCATTGGGCCGTGCCCACCTGAGCTCTGGTGAGCATAGTGGCCCATGGGCCTCTTGTTTTTAGCTCACCGTCACGTTGTGACGAGGTGAGCTTTTGGGATCACTTTTTGTCCGTCGTCCGTCGTGCGTCCGTGCGTGCGTTCGTCCGTGCGTCCGTGCGTAAACAATTTCTTCAAACGACATCTCCTCCGAAACCACTAATCGGATTTTGATCAAACTTCACAGGAATGATGCCTAGGTGGTCCCCTTTCAAAGTTGTTCAAATCGTTCCGGTCCGTTTCACATCAAGGTCACAGGAGCCAAAAATAGATTTTTTTCACCGAAAACTTAAAAAATCTTCTTCTCTGAAACCGCAAGGCCCAGGTCTTTCATATTTGGTATGAAGCTTCATCTAGTGGACCCCTACCAAGATTGTTCAAATTATAGTGCTGGGGCCAAAAATGCCCCCGCCCCGGGGCCCTTTGGTTTTACATAGGCTTATATAGGGAAAATCTTTAAAAATCTTCTGCTCTGAATCCGCAAGGCCCAGGTCTTTGATATTTGGTATGAAGCTTCATCTAGTGGACCCCTACCAAGATTGTTCAAATTATAGCCCTGGGGCGATAAATGCCCCCACTCCGGGGCCCTTTGGTTTTACATGGGCTTATATAGGGAAAATCTTTAAAAATCTTCTCCTCTGAAACCGCAAGGCCCAGGTCTTTCATATTTGGTATGAAGCTTCATCTAGTGGACCCCTACCAAGATTGTTCAAATTATAGTGCTGGGGCCAAAAATGCCCCCGCCCCGGGGCCCTTTGGTTTTACATGGGCTTATATAGGGAAAATCTTTAAAAATCTTCTTCTCTGAATCCACAAGGCCCAGGTCTTTGATATTTGGTATGAAGCTTCATCTAAAGGACCCCTACCAAGATTGTTCAAATTATACTGCTGGGGCCAAAAATGCCCCCGCCCCGGGGCCCTTTGGTTTTACATGCGCTTATATAGGGAAAATCTTTAAAAATCTTCTTCTCTGAAACCACAAGGCCCAGGTCTTTGATATTTGGTATGAAGCTTCATCTACTGGACCCCTACCAAGATTGTTCAAATTATAGTGCTGGGGCCAAAAATGCCCCCGCCCCGGGGCCCTTTGGTTTTACATAGGCTTATATAGGGAAAATCTTTAAAAATCTTCTTCTCTGAAACTGCAAGGCCCAGGTCTTTGATATTTGGTATGAAGCTCTATCTTGTGGACCTCTACCAAGATTGTTCAAATTATAGCCCTGGGGCCAAAAATGCCCCTGCTCCGGGGTCCTTTGGTTTTACATAGACTCATGGACTTATATAGGGAAAATCTTGAAAAATCTTCTTCACTGAAACCACAAGGCCTAGGTCTTTGATATTTGGTATGAAGCTTCAGCTTGTGGACCTCTACCAAGGTTGTTAAAATTATAGCCCTTTGGCCAAAAATGCCCCTGCTCCTGGGCCTTTTGGTTTTACATAGACTTATATATGGAAAACCTTAAAAAATCTTCTTGTATGAAACCATAAGGCCCAGGTGTTTGATGTTTGGAATGTAGCTTTGTCTTGATAACCTTTATCGAGATTGTTCAAATTACTGCTCTGGGGCCAAAAATGCCCCCGCACCGGGGCCCTTTGGTTTTATTAGCTCACCGTCACGTAGTGACGAGGTGAGCTTTTGGGATCACGTTTTGTCCGTCGTCCGTGCGTGCGTGCGTGCGTCCGTCCGTCCGTCCGTCGTCCGTGCGTAAACAATTTCTTTAAACGACATCTCCTCCTAAACCACTGATCGGATTTTGACCAAACTTCACAGGAATGATCCTTAGGTGGTCCCCTTTCAAAGTTGTTCAAATGGTTCCGGTCCGTTGCACATCTAGGTCACAGGAGCCAAAAATAGAATTTTCTCACCAAAAATTTAAAAAATCTTCTTCTCTGAAACCACAAGGCCTAGGGCTTTGATATTTGGTATGAAGCTTCATCTAGTGGACCCCTACCAAGATTGTTCAAATTATTGTGCTTGGGCCAAAAATGCCCCCGCCCCGGGGCCCTTTGGTTTAACATAGGCTTATATTGGGAAAATCTTTAAAAATCTTCTTCTCTGAAACCACAAGGCCCAGGACTTTGATATTTGGTATGAAGCTTCATCTAGTAAACCCCTACCAAGATTGTTCAAATAATAGTGCTGGGACAAAAAATGCCCCCGCCACAGGGCCCTTTGGTTTTACATTGGCCTATATAGGGAAAATCTTTAAAAATCTTCTTCTCTGAAACCATAAGGCCCAGGTCTTTGATATTTGGTATGAAGCTTCATCTAGTGGACCCCTACCAAGATTGTTCAAATTATAGTGCTGGGGCCAAAAATGCCCCCGCCCCGGGGCCCTTTGGTTTTTACATAGGCTTTTATAGGGAAAATCTTTAAAAATCTTCTTCTCTGAAACCACAAGGCCCAGGACTTTGATATTTGGTATGAAGCTTCATCTAGTGGACCCCTACCAAGATTGTTCAAATTATAGTGTTGGGGTAAAAAATGCCCCCGTCCCGGGGCCCTTTGGTTTTACATAGGCTTATATAGGGAAAATCTTTAAAAATCTTCTTCTCTGAAACCGCAAGGCCCAGGACTTTGATATTTAGAACGAAGCTTCATCTAATGGACCTCTACCAAGATTGTTCAAATTATAGCCCTTGGGCCAAAAATGCCCCCGCCCCGGGGCCCTTTGGTTTTACATAGACTTATATAGGGAAAATCTTTAAAAATCTTCTTCTCTGAAACCACAAGGCCTGGGTCTTTTATATTTGGTATGAAGCTTCATCTTAAGGGCCCCTTACAAGATTATTCAAATTATAGTGCTGAATCCAAAAATGTCCCCGCCCCGGGGCCCCTTTGGTTTTACATAGGCTTATATAAGGAAAATCTTTAAAAATCTTCTCTTAAACCGCAAGGCCCGGGACTTTTATATTTGGTATGAAGCTTCATCTAGTGGACCCCTACCAAGATTATTCAAATAATAGTGCTGGGGCAAAAAATGCCCCCGCCCCGGGGCCCTTTGGTTTTACATAGGCTTATATAGGGAAAATCTTTAAAAAATCTTCTTCTCTAAAACCGCAAGGCCCAGGACTACGATATTTGTAATGAAGCTTCATCTAGTGGACCCCTACCAAGATTGTTCAAATAATAGCCCTTGGGCCAAAAATGCCCCCGCTCCGGGGCCCTTTGGTTTTACGTAGACTTATATAGAGAAAATCTTTAAAAATCTTCTTCTCTGAAACCACAAGGCCTCGGTCTTTTATATTTGGTATGAAGCTTCTTCTAAAGGACCCCTACCAAGATGATTCAAATTATAGTGCTTGGGCCAAAAGTGGCCCCGCCCCGTGGCCCTTTGGTTTTACATAGGCTTATATATAGGGATAATCTTTAAAAATCTTCTTCTCTGAAACCACCAGGCCCAGGACTTTGATATTCAGTATGAAGCTTCATCTAATGGACCTCTACCAAGATTGTTCAAATTATAGCCCTGGGGCCAAAAATGCCCCCACTTTGGGGCCCTATGGTTTTAAATAGACTTATTAGCCGAAACTACGTAGTATGACCCATCTTCTTTCTTATGAATGTTTTCATTGCTCTTAAAGGAACTCATTTTTGATTTTAATTATATAGGGAAAATCTTTAAAAATCTTCTTCTCTGAAACCACAAGGCCTGGGTCTTCTATATTTGGTATGAAGCTGCAACTAGTGGACCTCTATCAAGATTATTCTTATTATAGCCCTTATACCAAAAATGTCCCCGCTCCGGGGCCCTTTGTTTTTACATAGACATATAGGGAAATCTTTAAAAATCTTTTCTGAAACTGCAAGGCCAAGGCCTTTGATATTTAGTGTGGAGCTTTATCTAGTGGACCTCTACCAAGATTGTTCAAATTATAGCCCTGGGGCCACAAATGCCCCCCACCCCTGGGCCCTTTGGTTTTACATAGATTTATATAGCCCCGGGGCCATTTGGTTTTGCATAGGCTTATGTAGGGAATATCTTTAAAAAAAAAATCTTCTTCTCTGAAACCGCAAGGCCCAGGTCTTTGATATTTGATGTGTAGCTTCATCTAGTGGACCTTTGCCAAGATTGTTCAAATTATAGCCTTTGTTGATGTTTGGTATGAAGCTTCGCCTTTAAGACCTCCCTCAACATTATGCACATTAAAGCCCTGGGGCCAATAATGGCCCTCTCTGGGGCCCACTTGTTACACAATGGATCAGGTGAGCGATCCAGGGCCATCATGGCCCTCTTGTTATTTTTCTATGAACATTTTTAAAGTTACTTTGCAGAAATGTTCATCTTCATTAGATGATGTGTTGCACACAAGACCCAGCTCAATACCTCCAATGTCATGGTTATACTTAGAGGTTAAAAACGGGGGAGACATCTGTGTTTTTGTAGAAAAACAAATTCTAGTTGGTATGGAGCTTCATCTAGTGGAGCTTTACCAAGGTTGTTCACATTAAAGCCCCCAGGCCACAAATGCCCCCGTACGGGGCCCTTTGGTTTTACATAGACTTATATAGAGATAATCTTTGAAAATCTTCTTCTCTGAAACAGCAAGGCCCAGGTCTTTGATATTTGGTGTGAAGCTTCATCTAGTGGACTTCTATCAAGATTGTTTAAATTAAAGCCCTGAGGCCAAAAATGCCCCCCTCTGGGGCCATTTGGTTTTACATAGGCTTATGTAGGGAATATCTTTAAAAAAAATCTTCTTCTCTGAATTCGCAAGGCCCAGGTCTTTGATATTTGGTGTGTAGCTCCATCTAGTGGACCTTTGCCAAGATTGTTCAAATTATAGCCTTTGTTGATATTTGGTATGAAGCTTCACCTTTTTAGACCTCCCTCTACATTATGCACATTATAGCCCTGAGGTCAATAATGGCCCTCCCCGGGGCCCGCTTGTTAGCTCACCTGAGCCGAAGGCTCATGTGAGGTATTAGTATACCACGAGCCGGCGTCCGTCGTCCGTCGTCCACACTTTCAACGAAGTATATCTCTGGAACCAGTAGGCCGGCCTTGATCAAATTTCATATGAACCATCATCAGGTAGGGGGAAAGGCTGTTTTAGGTTTTCGTGCAGATCGGATGAGAACTCTGGTTGCCACAGCAACAAAGAGCTCCCATAGGCTTAACATAGGAAAAAGCTTGTCATCACTCTAGCTCTGTCAATTTTTTTCTGATCGACTTCATTCTTGCAGATAACGAGGACAGGCATGAAATCTCGATCAAGTTCGATTTTGGGCTGAATCGGATTAATCACTCAGGAGTTACGTGCCCTTGAGCGTTGAAAAAATTGCCTATTGACTTAACATGGGGAGAAGGTTGTCATCACCGTAGCTGCTTCAATTATTTTCAGATTGGCTTTATTCTTGCAGATAACCAGCACAGCCATGAAATCTCGGTCAAGTTCGATAACTGGCAGAATCGGATCATTCACTTAGGAGTTACCTGCCCTTGTGTGTTTTTGCATTAGGGTTAATGGGAATTTCAAAAATGTATATCTTAAAGACTACTTGGCCAACTTTGATCAAATTTCATGTGTCGCATTATTGGGCAAGTGGAAAGGCTTCATTAGGTTTTCAGGCAGATCTGAGTGGAACTCTGGTTGCCATGGCAACATCTAGCTCCCATAGACTTCACATAGGAAAAAGCTTGTCATCACTCTAGCTCGGTCAATTTTTTTTCTGATCGACTTCATTCTTGCAGATAACCAGTACAGGCATAAAATCTCGGTCAAGTTCGATTTTGGGCCGAATCAGATAATTCACTCAAGAGTTACGTCCCCTTGAGCGCCCGAAAAATTGCCTATCGACTTAACATGGGGAAAATGTTGTCATCACTGTAACTGTTTCAATTTTGTTTGGATTGGCTTCATTCTTACAGATATCCAGCACAGCCATGAAATCTCGGTCAAGTTCGATAATTGGCAGAATCGGATCATACACTTAGGAGTTACCTGCCCTTGTGCATTTTTGCATAAGGGTTAATGTGAATTTCAAAAATGTATATCTTGAAGACTACTTGGCCGACTTTGATCAAATTTCATGTGTAACATTATTGGGCAAGTGGAAAGACTGCATAAGGTTTTCATGCAGATCTGAGTGGAACTCTGGTTACCATGGCAACATATAGCTCCCATAGACTTAACATAGGTAAAAGCTTGTCATCACTCTAGCTCCGTCAATTTTTTTTCTGATCGACTTCATTCTTACAGATAATAAGGACAGGCATAAAATCTCGGTTAAGTTCGATTTTGGGCAGAATCGGAATATTGACCTCGGAGTTACGTGACCTTGAGCGACAAAAAATTTGCCCATAGACTTAACATAGGGAAAATGTTGTGACTTCGATAGCGACTTGAATTTTTTTCAGATCAGCTTCAAACTTGCAGGTAACGAGGACAGACATAAAATCACGGTTAAGTTCGATTTTGGGCCGAATCGGATTATTTGCCTTGGAGTTACCTGCCCTTGAGCATGAAAAAATACGTTGTGATCACGATAGCAACTTTATTTTTATTCAGATCAGCTTCAAATTTGCAGGTAACGAGGACAGGCATAAAATCCCGGTTAAGTTCGATTTTGGGCCGAATCGGAATAGTGACCTCGGAGTTACGTGACCTTGAGCGACAAAAATTTGCCCATAGACTTAACATAGGGAAAATGTTGTGACTACGATAGCGACTTGAATTTTTTTCAGATCAGCTTCAAACTTGCAGGTAACGAGGACAGACATAAAATCTCGGTTAAGTTAGATTTTGGGCCGAATCGGATTATTTGCCTTGGAGTTACCTGCCCTTGAGCATAAAAAAAAAAGTTGTGACCACGATAGCAACTTTATTTTTATTCAGATCAGCTTCAAACTTGCAGGTAACGTGGACAGGCATAAAATCTCAGTTAAGTTCAAATCGGAATATTGACCTCGGAGTTACATGACCTTGAGCGACAAAAAATTTGCCCATAGACTTTACATAGGGAAAATGTTGTGACTACGATAGCGACTTGAATTTTTTTCAGATCAACTTCAAACTTGCAGGTAACAAGGATAGACATAAAATCTTGGTTAAGTTCGATTTTGGGCCGAATCGGAATATTTGCCTTGGAGTTACCTGCCCTTGAGCATAAAAAAATATGTTGTGACCACGATAGCAACTTTATTTTTATTCATATCAGCTTCAAACTTGCAGGTAACGAGGACAGGCATAAAATCTCGGTTAAGTTCGATTTTGGGCCGAATCGGAATATTGTCCTCGGAGTTACGTGACCTTGAGAGACAAAAAAATTTGCCCATAGACTTAACGTAGGGAAAATGTTGTGTCAGAAATAGCGACTTGAATTTTTAGCTCACCTGAGCCAAAGGCTCCAGTGAGCTGATAGTATACCAAGGCTCCGGAGTCCGTCGTCTGTCGTCCGTCCATCCGTCGTCCACACTTTCAATGAAGCATATCTCAGAAGGCAGTCGACCAATCTTGTTTAAATTTTATGTGTAGCACCATTGGGCAAGGGGAAAGGCTGCATTAGGTTTTGGAGCTAGTCTGGTTCATTTGTTCCTTCATTCTTCTTTCTCTCCATATAGAGATAATAGACCAATGTTAAATTTTTAATCAAAGATTTCTCAGGAACTATAAAAGCTAAAAGCATCAAATTTGGTATTCAATAGAATAATGATGACTTGGTTTAAACAGTATTTATTGAATGACAATACCATACATTGAACAATACAAACAAAATGAGAACAGGATTTGACAGAAAGCACTTTGGCTTTTATTGGTCATCTCCTGTAAAGATAACGTGGAATATACGGCATCGTTGATGAATGGCTATACCAAAGGTAAGTAGGATATGTCAGTAACAGTTAGGTTGTGAGAAACACAGAGAGAGAGAGAGATGGAGAGAGAGAGAGAGAGAGAGAGAGAGAGAGAGAGAGACAGACAGACAGACAGACAGACAGACAGACAGACAGACAGAGACAGAGAGACAGACAGACAGACAGAGATATCAGGTTAAGATAGCAGGAGGAAAAAAAAAAAGAAAGAAAAAGAAACGGCTGTATTCCCTGGTTCCTAAGGAATAAGTCAAGAAACTTGTTAAATATGAAGCAATTATTTTATGGTAATGGGGCATGTTATTGGCGCTGCATAAATCTGCCTGACTTAACAATAAATTCTTGCACTTGAAGGAACAATGTTTCGTTCTCGTGGTTATTTGCAGACTCTTTTCCAGACAAGAGCTCCCTTACTGAGTAAAGGGAAAGATTAGCAGGTAAATAAGATCTTCGTTCGGCTGCGAAACGAGGGCAAATGAAAAAGAAGTGATGCGCACTTTCGAAGCCGCCACATTGACAGCATGGGCTGTCTACTATGTTTTTACGGTATAACTCCGAATTGAGAGAACTGCACTGCATTCTCAGTCGTGCATGGAGGATTTGACCTATTCGTGATCCTACGTTATAAAATTTTGGAGGTCTTCTTAAGTTTCTGTTCAGTAGATATTTAAATGATGCTACAGAAGAAGCCTGCTTTGTTGCTTCAGAATAATGATGACTTATTTTGTGTGAGAGACATTGTTGTTTCTCAGCTTATTTGTTCGTCTGTTCTTTCATTCTTCTTTCTCTCCATTTTGACCAATGTTAAATGTTTGTCAAAGATTTCTCAGGAACTATAGAAGCTAGAAGTCTCAAACTTGGAATGCAATGCAATAATGATGACTTATATCCTGTAAGGGTCAATGGGCTGGATTCTATTAGCAGATTTAGTAGTCAAGTATGTGAATTGTTAAAACTTAAGTTCCTCAGGTGAGCGGTTTAGGCTCATTGAGCCTCTTGTTACTCTATGTATCAGGTGAGCGATCCAGGGCCATCATGACCCTCTTGTTTTTAGTTCACCTGTCCCATAGTGACAAGTGACAAGGTGAGGTTTTGGGATCACTTTTTGTCCGTTGTGCGTCCGTGCGTCCGTAAACTTTTCTTGTGAACACACTAGAGGTCACAGTTTTGGGCCAATCATCATCAAACTTGGTCAGAATGATAATCATGACAATATCTCGGTCAAGTTCGAATATGGGTCATGGCAGGTCAAAACGTAGGTCAGTAGGTCAAATCAAAGAAAAACCTTGTGAACACTCTAGAGGGCAAAGTTTTGGGCCGATCGTCATCAATCTTGCTCAGAATGATCATCTTGACAATAACTAACTCGGTCAAGTTCGAATATGGGTTATGCCGGGTCAAAAAGTAGGTCAGTAGGTCAAATCTTAGAAAAACCTTGTGAACACTCAAGGGGTCACAGTTTCTGTCCGATCGTCATCAATCTTGCTAAGAATGATCATCTTGACAATATCTGGGACAAGTTCGAATATGGGACATGTCGGGCCACAAAGTAGGTCAGTAGGTCAAATCATAGAAAAACCTTATGAACACTCTAGGGGTCACAGTTTTGGTCGGATCGTCATCAATCTTGCTCAGAATGATCATCTTGACAATATCTCAGTCAACTTCGAATATGGGTTTTGTCGGGTCAAAAAGTAGGTCAGTAGGTCAAATCATAGAGAAACCTTCTGAGCACACTAGAGGCCACAGGTTTGGTCCAATCATCATCAAACTTGCTCAGAATGAGCATCTTGATAATATCTTGGTCACGTTCGAATATGGGTCATGTCGGGTCACAATGTAGGTTGGTAGGTCAAATCATAGAAAACCTTGTGAATACACAAGAGGCCACGGTTTTGGTCCAATCATCATCAAACTTGCCCAGAATGATCATCTTGACAATGTCTCAGTCAAGTTTGAATATGGGTCATGTTGGGTCAAAAAGTAGGTTAGTAGGTCAAATCAGAGTAAAACCTTCTGAGCACACTAGAGGCCACAGGTTTGGTCCAATCATCATCAGACTTGCTCAGAAAGAGCATCTCGATAATATCTTTGTCACGTTCGAATATGGGTCATGTCGGGTCACAATGTAGGTTGGTAGGTCAAATCATAGAAAAACCTTGTGAATACACAAGAGGCCACAGTTTTGGTCCAATCATCTTCAAACTTGCCCAGAATGATCATCTTGACAATGTCTCAGTCAAGTTTGAATATGGGTCATGTTGGGTCAAAAAGTAGGTTAGTAGGTCAAATCAGAGTAAAACCTTGTGAACACACTAGAGGCCACAGTTTAGGTTCGATCATCATAAAACTTGCCCAGAATGATCATCTTGACAATATCTCGGTCAAGTTCGAATACGGGTCATGTCGGGTCATAAAGTATTTCAGTAGGTCAAATCATAGAAAAACCTTGTGAACACACTAGAGGCCACAGGTTTGGTCCAATCATCATCAAACTTGCTCAGAATGAGCATCTTGATAATATCTTGGTCACGTTCGGATATGGGTCATGTCTGGTAACAATGTAGGTTGGTAGGCCAAATCGTAGAAAAACCTTGTGAGCACAATAGAGGCCACAGTGTTGGTCCAATCATCATCAAACTTGCTCAGAATGATAGTCTTGACAATATCTCGGTCAAGTTCCAATATGGGTCATGTTGGTTCAAAAAGTAGTTCAGTAGATCAAATCGTGGAAAAACCTTTTTGAACACACTAGAGGCCACAGTTTTGGTCCAATCATCATCAAACTTGCCCAGAATGATCTTCTTGACAATGTCTCAGTCAAGTTTGAATATGGGTCAAGTTGTATCAAAAGTAGGTTAGTAGGTCAAATCAGAGTAAAACTTTGTGAACACACTAGAGGCCACAGTTTAGGTTCGATCATCATAAAACTTGCCCAGAATGATCATCTTGACAATATCTCGGTCAAGTTTGAATACGGGTCATGTCGGGTCATAAAGTATTTCAGTAGGTTAAATCGTAGAAAAACCTTGTGAACACACTAGAGGCCACAGGTTTGGTCCAATCATCATAAAACTTGCTCAGAATGAGCATCTTGATAATATCTTGGTCACGTTCGGATATGGGTCATGTCTGGTAACAATGTAGGTTGGTAGGCCAAATCAAAGAAAAACCTTGTGAGCACACTAGAGGCCACAGTTTTGGTCCGATCATCATCAAACTTGCTCAGAATGATAGTCTTGACAATATCTCGGTCAAGTTCCAATATGGGTCATGTTGGTTCAAAAAGTAGGTCAGTAGATCAAATCGTAGAAAAACCTTCTGAACACACTAGAGGCCATAGTTTAGGTTCGAGCCCAGAATGATCATCTTGACAATATCTCGATGATCATCTTGACAATATCTCGGTCAAGTTCGAATACGGGTCATGTCGGGTCATAAAGTATGCCAGCAGGTCAAATCATAGAAAAACCTTGTGAACACACTAGAGGCCACGGTTTTGGTCCGATCATCATCGAGCTTGCCCAGAATGAGCATCTTGACAATATCTCAGTCAAGTTAGAATATGGGTCATGTCTGGTCAAAAAGTAAGTCAGTAGGTCAAATCATAGAAAAACCCTCTGAGCACACTTGAGGCCACAGTTTTGGTCCGATCATCATCAAACTTGCTCAAAATGATCGTTTGACTATGTGTCGGTTAATTTCGAATATGGGTCATGTCTGGTCAATAAGAAGGTCTGTAGGTCAGATTGTTGAAAAACCTTGTGAACACACTAGAGGTCCCAGTTTTGGTCCGATCATCTTCAAACTTGCTCAGAATTATCATCTTGACAATATCTCGGTCAAGTTTGAATATGGGTCATGTCTGGTCAAAAAGTAGGCCAGCAGGTCAAATCATAGAAAAACATTTTGAACACTCTATGAGGCCACAGTTTCAGTCAAATCATCATAAAACTTGCTCAGAATGATCATCTGGACAATATCTCAGTTAAGTTCGAATATGGGTCATGTCAAATCAAAAAGTAGATCAGTAGGTTATTTTGTCATAACTTTTGAACCGTTTGAGAAAGAGCCTTCATATTTGGCATATAGGTTCCTTGTGACAAGGGCTTCCCACTCATATAAAGATTTGACCTGTGACCTTGACCTGTGACCTACTTTATCATAACTTTTGAACCATATGAGATAGAGCCTTCATATTTGGCATGTATGTTCCTTGTGGCAAGGTTTTCTCAACCATTCAAAACTTTTGACCCATGACCTTGACCTTTGACCTACTTTATCATAACTTTTGAAGCATTTGAGATACAGCCTTCATATTTGGCATGTAGGTTCCTTGCGACAAGGGCTTTCTAGTCATACATAAAATGATCTTTGACCTTTTTCCTTGACATTTGACCTATTTTATTTTAACTTTTGAACCATGTTGTGTAGATGACCCTCTAGGAAAATAGCATAAACGATTAACAAATGATCACAAGAGCTAAAAATAGAAAAACATTGTAAATTTGCTTCAAATGCGAACTCCTTCTCAACCCTTGGGCCAATTGGGTTTAAAACTTCACCGGAATGTTGCCTAGGTGACTCCCTACCAAAATAGTTAAAACTCATTCCACTCAAATGAACAAGATGGCTGCCAGGGCTAAAAATAAAAAAAGTCTTCAAACGACCATTCCTTGGGCCAATTTCATTCAAACTTCGAAGTAATGTTTCTTAGATGACCCTCTACCAAAAAGGCCACCGGAGCTGAAAATAGAAAATTATTGTAAATTTGATTCAAATGTGAACTCCACCTAAACCCTAAAGCCAATTTGATTCAAACTTCACAGGAATGTTGCCTAGGTTACTCCCTACCAAATAAGCTAAAATCACTCTGCTGATGAACAAGATGGCCACCAGAGCTAAAAATAGAAAGTACTCGAGACAGTGACAAACAGGTGAGCAATCCAGGGCCCTGTGGGCCCTCTTGTTTGTTAAACTTGGTACTATATATCATTATAACAAACCACAGATTTGGTTAGATTTTGGTGACCTTGATCTTATTTTCGAGGTCACAGCAACCCAAAAACAGTCATTTTAGGGCAAAAAATGGCTTGTCTGCACTCTATCTCATTAACAAATTGATTAATTTTAAGTTAACTTGGTACAATATATCATTACAACAAATCACAGTTTTGATTAGATTTTGGTGACCTTGACCTAATTTCCAAGGTCACAGCAGCCCAAAAACAGGCATTTTTTGGGCCAAAAATGGCTTGCCTGAACTCTATCTCATTAACCAATTGATTAATTTTAGTCACACTTGGTACAATTTATCAATACAACATACCGCAGATTTGATTAGATTTTGGTAACCTCGGCCTCATTTTCAAGGTCACAACAACCCAAAAATGGGCCAAAAATGGCTTGTCTGCACTCTGTCTCATTAACAAATTGAGTGATTTTTGTCCAATATATCAGTGCAACAAACTGCAGATTTTGTTAGAAATTGGTGACCTTGATCTTATTTTTAAGGTCACAGAAACCCAAAGACAGCTGTTTTTGGGCCAAAAATGGCTTGTCTGCACTCTATCTCATTAACAAATTGATTAATGTTAGTCAAACTTGGTACAATAGTTCATTACAACTAAGCGCAGATTTGATTACATTTTGGTGACCTTGACCACATTTCCAAGGTCACAGCGACCCAAAAACCGCCATTTTCGAGCCAAAAATGGCTTGTCTGCACTCTGTCTGCACACCCATAACAAAATTGATTAATTTTAATTTAACTTGGTACAATATATCATTACAGCAAATCGCAGATTTGATTAGATTTTGGTGACATTGACCTTATTTCCAAGGTCACGGCAGCCCAAAAACAGTCATTTTTGGGGCAAAAATGGCTTGTCTCATTAACCAAATGATTAATTTTAGTCACACTTGGTACACACAATATATCAATACAACATATCCCAGATTTGATGAGATTTTTAAGGTCACAGTGACCCCAAAACTTTCATTTTGGGCCAAAAATGGCTTGTCTGCACTCTGTCTCATTATCAAATTTATTCATGTTCATCCAATATATCATTGGAACAAACTTCAGATTTGGTTAGAAATTGGTGACCTTGACCTTTTTAGCTCCACTGGCCGAAGGCCAGCGGGGCTATTGTCATGGCCCTGTGTCCGTCGTGCGTCCGTCCGTTCGTGCGTCCGTGCGTTAACTTTTTCTTTAAACATCTTCTCCTCCTAAACTACTGGGCCAATTGTAACCAAACTTCACAGGAATGTTCCTTACATAGTCCTCTTCTAAATTCCTTCAAAGAATTTTGTTACATCCAGAACTCTGGTTGCCATGGCAACAAAACCACAAAAAATTAAAAATCTTTAAAAAATCTTCTCCTCCAAAACCACCTGTTGGATTTCATTTTTATTTTGCATGACTGTTCCTTGGGTTGACCTCTTTCAGATTCCTTGAAGAAATTTTGATCCGACAAAAAACATAGCCGCCAGGGGCGGGGCTTATTTTCCCTATTTAACATATAGTGTAATGCTAAAACATCTTCTCCTCCTAAACTATTGGGCCCATTGTAACCAAACTTCACAGGAATGTTCCTTACTTAGTCCTCTTCTAAATTCCTTCAAAGAATTTTGTTACACCCAGAACTCTGGTGGCCATGGCAACAAAACAACACAAAAAATTAAAAATCTTTAAAAATCTTCTCCTCAAAAACCACCTGTTGGATTTCATTTTTATTTTGCATGAATGTTCCTTGGGTGGACCTCTTTCAGATTCCTTGAAGAAATTTTGATCCGACAAAAAAACATGGCCACCATGGATGGGACTTATTTTCCCTATTTAACATATAGTGTAATGCTAAAACATCTTCTCCTCCTAAACTACTGGGCCAATTGTAACCAAACTTCACAGGAATGTTCCTTACTTAGTCCTCTTCTAAATTCCTTCAAAGAATTTTGTTACACCCAGAACTCTGGTTGCCATGGCAACAAAACCACACAAAAAAATAAAAATCTTTAAAAATCTTCTCCTCCAAACCCATCTGTTGGATTTCATTATCCCCTCGCACAACATAGTTGTGAGGGGGGATATAGCATTTGTCCCGTACATACGTAAGTACTTTTGTCATCGCTCTAGCCCCACGTACATACGTACTTTTGTCATCGCTCTACCGCCACGTACGTATGTACGTCCTTTTGTCATCACTCTAGCGCCTACATTTCTTGACCGATTTTAATATAACTTCACACGAACGTTCCTTACGACAATATCTGGAGCAAGATTGACTTTCAAGGTCATGACCTCAAGGTCAAGGTCAGTCTGGCTATTTTTTTGAAAAACTTTGTCATGGCTCTAGCGCCCACATTTCTCCCCAAATTTGAATATAACTTCAAACAAATGATCCTTATAAAAATATCTCGAGCGATTTTGACTTTCAAGGTCATGACCTCAAGGTCAAGGTCACTGTGGCTATTTTTAGAAAAACATTGTCATCGCTCTAGCGCTTACATTTCTTCACCAATTTCAATATAACTTCACACAAATGATCCTTACGACAATATCTGGAGTAAGATCGACTTTCAAGGTCATGACCTCAAGGTCAAGGTCACTCTGGCTATTTTTGGAAAAACTTTGTCATGGCTCTAGCGCCTACATTTCTCCCCCAATTTCAATATAACTTTATACAAATGATCCTTATAAAAATGCCTCGAGCGAGTTTGACTTTCAAGGTCATGACCTCAAGGTTAAGGTCACTGTGGCTATTTTTAGAAAAACATTGTCATCGCTCTACACTTACATTTCTTCACCAATTTCAATAATAACTCCACACAAATGATCCTTATAAAAATATCTCGAGCGAGTTCCACTTTCAGGGTCATGGCTTCAAGGTCAAGGTCACAGTGGCTATTTTTAGAAAAACTTTGTCATCGCTCTAGCTCCTACATTTCTTCACTGATTTCAATATAACTTCACACAAATGTTCCTTATGACAATATCTTGAGTGAGTTGGACTCTCAAGGTCATGACCTCAAGGTCAAGGTCACTGTGGCTATTTTTAGAAAAACTTTTTCATCGCTCTAGCGCCTACATTTCTTCACCAATTTCAATATTACTTCACACAAATGTTCCTTATAAAAATATCTCCAGCGAGTTCGACTTTCCAACTCATGGCCTCAAGGTCAAGGTCACTGTGGCTATTTTTAGAAAAAACTTTGTCATCGCTCTATCGCCTATATTTCTTCACTGATTTCAATATAACTTCACACAAATGTTCCTTATGACAATATCTCAAGCGGGTTCGACTATCAAGGTCAAGGCCTCAAGGTCAAGGTCACTGTGGCTATTTTTTAGAAAAACTTTTTCATCGCTATAGTGCTTACATTTCTTCACCAATTTCAATATTACTTCATACAAATGTTCCTTATGACAATATCTCTAGCGAGTTCCACTTTCAAGGTCAAGGTCACTGTGTCTATTTTTAGAAAAACTTCGTCATCCCTCTAGCGCTTACATTTCTTCATCGATTTCAATATAACTTCACACAAATGTTCCTTATGACAATATCTCGCCATTTCGACTTTCAAGGTTAAGGTCACTATGGCTATTTTTAGAAAACTTTGTCATCGCTCTAGCGCCTACATTTCTTCACTGATTTCAATATAACTTCACACTAATGTTGCTTATGACAATACCTCGAACGAGTTCGACTTTCAAGGTCAAGGTCACTGTGGCTATTTTTAGAAAAACTTTGTCATTGCTCTAGCGCTTACATTTTTCTCACCAATTTCAATATTACTTCACACAAATGTTCCTTATAACAATATCTCTAGTGAGTTCCACTTTCAAGGTCAAGGTCACTGTGGCTATTTTTAGAAAAACTTTGTCATGGCTCTAGCGCTTACATTTCTTCACCCATTTCAATATAACTTCACACAAATGTTCCTTATGACAATACTGTGAGCGGGTTTGACTTTCAAGGTCAAGGTCACTGTGGCTATTTTAGAAAGACTTTGTCATTGCTCTAGTGCTTACATTTTTTCACCAATTTCAATATAACTTCACACAAATGTTCCTTATGACAATATCTCGAGCTATTTAGACTTTCAAGGTCAAGGTCACTGTGGCTATTTTTAGAAAAACTTTGTCATCGCTCTAGCCCCTACATTTAATGATGGATTGTAATAGAACTTCACACAAATGTTTCTTATGATAATATCTCGACTTACTTCGACTTTCAAGGTCATGACCTCAAAGTCAAAGTCACTGTGGCTATCTTTAGAAAAACTTTGTCATCGCTCTACCGCCTACATTTATTAACAGATTTTAATATAACTTCACATAAAAGATGCTTATGATAATATCTTGAGCAAGATCTACTTTCGTGGTCATGGCCTCAAGTCAAGGTCACTATGGCTATTTTTAGAGAAACGTCATCACTCTAGAATGTACATTTATTGGAGGATTTTTAAACAAACTTTACACAAATGTTGCATATGATAATATCTCAAGCAAGTTGGACTTTTGCCATTTCAGTGTTTTCCACACACGAAGTTGTCTAGTGCGAGGGGATTTGTATCGCATGCGATGCCTTGTTTTTATTTTGTATGAATGTTCCTTGGGTGGACCTCTTTTAGATTCCTTGAAGAAATTTTGATCCGACAAAAAACATGGCCGCCATGGGCGGGGCTTATTTTCACTATTTAACATATAATGTAATGCTAAAAAATCTTCTTCTGCAAAAGTACTTGTGGGATTTCATTGTAATTTGCATGAATTGTCCTTGGGTGGACTGTTGTCAGATTCCTTGAAAAAAATTTGATCTTACAAAAACACATGGCCGCCATGGGTGAGGCTTATTTTCACTATATAACATATAGTGTAATGCTGAAAATATTTTCTGCAAAAGTTCTTGTTTTATTTCATAGTTATTTGGCATGCATGTTCCTTGGGTGGACCTGTGTCAGATTCCTTGAAGAAATTTTGATCCGACAAAAAACATGGCTGCAGTGGGCGGGGTTTATTTTCACTATATAACATGTAGTGTAATGTTAAAAAAGTCTTCTCTTCTTCAAAAGTTCTTGTTTATTTATTTATTTATTTATTTATTTTAAAGTACATTCCTGTATCTGAATTAATCTCCTCCAATTTTGCTGACTATAACATATCTATAGAGGTCCACCTACAAATTGTCATTCTAAAATTCAAAACATCAGAAATTTCACTTGCCCATCACACTGGTGATAGAACTGATGTTTTCAACACAAACTCTATTTATACGACTTGATGTTTCAAAATAAATTCAAAATACTGAGGGAGATTGATTTATTAGACCTAATTATACTACAGTGTCAACAGTTCTCCAGATCCCTGAGGGTTAAAATGGCTTAGTTGAAAAGGGAAGCATACCGAATCCGACGGAGGAAAGGAAAAAATAAATAAATAAAGAAATAAAAACATAAATCTGTTCATTTTTTAGCTCCACTGGCCAAAGACCGGCGGGTCTTATGTTATATGTTATGGCCCTGTGTCTGTTGTGCGTCTGTGCGGTTGTGCATCCGTGCGTTAACTTTTTTCTTTAAACATTTCCTCCTTAACTACTTGGTCGATTGTAACCAAACTTCACAGGAATGTTTCTCACATAGTTCTCTTCTGAATTCCTTCAAAGAATTTTGTTACATGCAGAACAAAATGGCATCGAAGCCAAAAAAAATATTTAAAAATCTTCTCCTCCAAAACTGCTCAATGGATTTTATTCTTATTTTGCATGAATGTTCCTTTGGTAGACCTCTGTCAGATTCCTTGAAGAAATTTGGATCAGACAAAAAACATGGCCACCATGGCCATGCCCCACATGACTGCCATGGCCATGCCCCTTGGCTCATTAGCTTTCAAAGACTTATATGGGGAAAAGTTTTAAAAACCTCTTCCTCCAAAACCGCTCAACTTAATTGATTTCATTCTTACTTTGCATGAATAGTCCTTGGGTGGACCTCTGTCAGATTCCTTGAAGCAATTTTGATCAGACAAAAAACATGGCCACCATGGACACGCCCATTGGCTAATTAGCTTCCATAGACTCAAAAAGGGATCTTTTTTTTTTTTTTAATCTTCTC
Organism: Lucinisca nassula; assembly: GCA_963580285.1. NCBI lineage: Eukaryota > Metazoa > Mollusca > Bivalvia > Lucinida > Lucinidae > Lucinisca > Lucinisca nassula. Next base: position 48,256,877 of record OY757017.1, read on the forward strand.
CTCCAAAACCGCTGAATGGATTTCGTTCTTTATTTTCATGAATGTTCCTTGTGTCTACCATTGTCAGATTCATTGAAGAAATTTTGATCAGACAAAAAACATGGCCGCCATGGCCACCACCTTTGGCTCATTAGCTTCCATAGACCAATAAACGGAAAAACTTCTTCTCTGAAACCATAAAGCCTAAAGCTAAGACATTTACAGTAAAACCTGTCTTAGTGGCCACCTCTATTAAGCAAGCAACCTGTCTTAAGCAAGCAGGCATTCAGTTCCCAAGAAAGGCAGATGTGTTAAATTTCACCTGTAAAAAATTGGTCATGCCCAGAGGCACATTAGTTCCCATAGACTTATTATAGGAAAAACTTAAAAAAAGTCTTCTTCTCTGAAACCATAAGGCCCAGAGCTTTAGATATTTAGAACGGAGCAATGCCAAATGGTCACTCACATAAATCCTGCCAACCATGGCTCTGGGGTCCAAAAAATATAGAATGGACATTCCTTGGGTGGATCACTTGTTTCTTTTTTACCCATTGCATGCGGGAAAACCCTAAATGGGTACCTTGGCAAACAGTGCTGGCCCAGATCAGACCCCACAGAACACCATGTCTGATCAGGGCCTGCACTATTTGCTAACAGAATTTTCCATCAAAAATAGAAAAAAATAGGCCTGACACCCCTTATATGACAAATGGACTGGTCCAACATATAGCAATAGAAGAGTCCACTAGTATACAATTGGTTAATGTAATAAATATGACAATTGTCTGAAGTTAGCCGGTGGAGCGACAGGCCCTCTTGGGCCTCTTGTTTAAGGTTACAGCGACCCAAAAACAGCTGTTTTGGGGCCAAAAATGGCTTTTCTGCACTCTATCTCATTCACAAATTATTTTAGTCAAACTTGGTACAATGTATCATTAAAACATACAACAGATATGGTTCGATTTCGGTGAGCTAGACCACATTTTCAAGGTCACAGTGTCCAAAAATCAGTCATTTTGGGGCCAAAAATGGCTTGTCTGCAATTAACGAATTGACCAAATTTCGTCGAACTTGGTACAATATATCATTACAACAAACCACAGATTTGATTAGATTTTGGTGACCTTGACCTCATTTTCAAGGTCACAGTGACCTCAAACCAGTCAATTTTGGGCCAAAAATGGCTTGTCTGCACTATATCTCATTAACGAATTGAATGATTTTTGTCAAACTTGGTAGAATATATCATTACAACAGACTGCAGATTTGGTTAGATTTTGATAACCTTGACCTTTTAACAAAGTCACAGCGCCTCAAAGACAGTCAATTTTGGGCAAAATATGGCTTGTCTGCACTCTACCTCTTTAACGAATCAATTAATTATAGTGATATACAAGTACATTACACAAATATAGTACATTATATTAATACAACATACCATATACTTGATTAGATGTTGGTGACCTTGAACTTTTTTCAAAGTCACACAGCCCCCAAAATCTTCAGTTTCGGGCCTAAATTGGCTTGTCTGCACTCTAAGGCCAAGGTCTCTGGAAACCTGTTGTTTTGGGTACAAACAATGTCTTACCTGTAATCTATATCATTTAAGAATTTATGAATGTTGGTCAAAATTGGTACAATATTTAATTACAGTCTACCAAATTTGTCTGGTGATCTGAGCTTTTTAATGACTGTTGTTTTTTAAGGTCACAGGGTCCTGAGAAAACTGTCAGTTTTTGGCAAAAAATGGCTTGTTTGCAGCTTACATTTTGGTGACTTTAACCTAGTTATTAAAATCAAATGGGTGTTTTAAGATATATTTATGGTGAGGGGACAATGTTTTCCTCTGAAAACATGTCTAGTTGGTAATTGATATGAAGCTTCATCTAGTGGACCTCTACCCAGATTGTTCAAATTATAGATCTGGTGCAAAAAAATGGCCCTGCCCTGGGATCCACATGTTAATCTCATAGCTCAGGTGAGTGATATAGGACCATCATGGGCCTCTTGTAGATAGTATGTTCCGCTCCCACGGCCCCCGCCCATCGGGGCTTGAAGAAATATATCGGCTGCATGATGCTTCCAGGCAGAGCTGTAACCGACCCACACATGAGTACTGGTAAACCACTTAGCGGATCTAAGCCTGCCCAGGCAAAGCGGTGCAAGTAGGTCCATCCATGCTTATAAACCCTATTGGTTTTATTGGGTGGCAGGGCTTGTGATGTCATTTCATCCCAATGTCGGGTAAAAGTCCCACAAAATTGGAAGCAACGTCTCCAAAATGACCTTTACAGTGTTGATGGGGACGTTAAACCTCAAAGAAAACAAACAAACACCCCACTCCCACCCCACTCCCAGATCCCAGTCCCAGATCACATGTGGTATCTTATCAGGTCCTACACTGGTGTAATGCCACTGAGGGTTTTGGCCTCTGCCAAACCCTTTAAAAGTAGTAATTTTAGAATTCACCACTGAGTTTTAGACAGTAGTAGAGGAAAGCATAACTTAATATTTTGCATGCTGGGTATTTTTTATCAGCAGACAACACTTTGAAATATTTTCTTACTTTTCCAAGAAAACAGGATTTGACATTCCATGCAAATTGTCTCCTATGATTTGCATGAGATGTCAAGCCCTGTTCTCAGGATTTGACATTTCATGCAAACTGTCTCCTATGGAGACAATAGGAGAAAATTTGCATGGGATGTCAAGCCCTGTTCTCTAGGAAAAAAAGAAAAATATAAAAAAAAATGTCATCTGCTGATTTAGTCTAGAGCATGAAATATGGTAGGCCAAAGAAGCTGCTTTTCTGTTAGCCTTGGTATTATTTCAGATATTGTCGTCTCAGAAACTACAACTGTCTGTACATTTGTGGTACAGATGAGTATGGCACAGCGACAGAGACAAAGGCCATTGCAGAAGGTCTCACACCACAACAGATCTGTGATAAATATTCTGCCATTCATCGCCAGATTTATAAGTGGTTCAATATTGATTTTGATTATTTTGGAAGGACTACAACACAACAGCAGTCACAGTAAGTGGATTGACAATTCCTTAAATCTAATATTAGGAGTTGAGGGCTAGGTTTTACTTTGTTAATTTGGCGCCAATTTGTAGGAAAGTGATACCAAGCTGAAAGGTTATAAAAGGTAGAATAAAATGTAGCAAAGCATTATGATAAAGACAGGAAATAGGAAGAGGTCTTAATATATATTGTGTATGATTTTTAGCACACTTTGGCTCTAGGGGAACTTATAGTATAGGCAGTGGTCTTTGGTCATCTTAATCGTCAGCATTTTCGAACAACATCTCTTCTGAATCATCTTGGCGAATTGAAATCAAATTACAGACCAGCCAACGGTAAAAACCCATTTTTGCAGAGAAACCGACTTATGCCAAATCGGCTATTTTCTATGCGAAACCACGAGAAAACATAAATTGAGCCAGAAAATTCTTGCAGAAATTTCTCCCGGTTTGGCGAAGATTCTCGGCGAAAATTTGACCGATTGCTTGAGAAAAAAAACCACTTGGGCTTCCAGGAATGCAAAAGTTCAATTTCAGCTTAGTATTATTTCTTTGTTTGTTTGACGTTGTTTTTGTAAACAAAGGCAAATGGTAGTCATTGTTAAATTATAATCAAATATTCTTTCATGTTACACAATTACAGTTTAATAATGTATTTCTCCATTGTATAATTCCTTTAAAAAGTGCCATGACAACATTTGTTCACATCACGAAAACACACCTATTTATATTTTACCCCCTTAAACCCCACTTTTATTTAGTAAAACTGGAATGTACAGGGGTATACATTATTTATCTTAATTCTACTCCAAAAGAGATTGTGGGTACTCATTAATTCACCTTGCAGAGGCATTCTAAAAAGTATCCACAATCTTGAGAAGAAATATGGAAAATGTCAGAATTTTTATCTGAAAATTTTCTGCTTTTTATGGTAAAATTTTTAATATATTTGAATAAGCAAGTTGTCATAATGAGTTGTACATGTAGGTAATTAATACCAGTAGATTTAGATAATTAACACCATATAGATGTGTTACATTTACCAAAAGCTCAGATTCGCTTCAATCATTTATGCTTACAAACTGTCTAATTGGTACAGCAAGCGGTGCTTTGAATGCATAGTTAGCCACCAGGTTACGAGGAACACAAGAATTCCACCGCAGGCTAGGCCTATGTTGCGGAGGAATGGATGGAAAATCTGATTCCTATATTGCGCCATGCTCCATGCAGGCGCGTGGAAAATTACATGCTGCTATGCATTCACACACATTTTTGAACACTCTTTATTTGCACTACCAAGTCTCCTGCCCCTACCCCTCACCCACCCCTAACTAATAATTACTCCTAATTGGAGCAAACAGGTGGGGCATCAACATATTAATAAAGCCCATGTAATGAACAACCCACTATTCCCCATTTTACATATACAGTATATAGAGAGAACTGGAGTTTACATGGTATATATTTTTTTCCTTATTCTGTTCCCAGACGATTAATGTAGGATGCTGGTACTATTAAAAGGGTCTATAAGCATGGAGATCTGACTCACACCACTTTTGTTTGTTTGATTGGAGGTTTAGCATCCCTGTCTACACTATACAGATCATTTTGGGGATGTTGCTTCCAATTTGTGGGACTTCTACTCGACATTGAGATGTAATGACTTCGCAAGCCCTGTCACCCACTGAAACCAAATAGGGTCTATGAGTATGGAGGTCCTACTTGCACCACTTTTGTTTGATTGATTGGTGGTTTAATGTCCCCATCAACCTTATATAGATCATTTGGAGATGTTGCCTCAAGTTTGTGGGACTTTTACCTGACATTGAGATGAAGTGACACCTCATCCATTTTGTAAAGCAAGGATAACAGAGATAGGCTGCAAAATTGAATATTAAACTGAAAAAAAAAAGTCAAAACATATTATAAAATATACAAAAGTATCTTAATCATCTTATCATTGTAACATCAGAAACAAATTTGGATAAAACTGATACTTTTTCCTGATCCTTTTTAGCTCATCTGGGCCGAAGGCTCCAGGGGAGCTTATAGTATAGTGGGTCCTCCGTCTTCCGTCCATCCACACTTTTGAGCAGCTATATCTCTGCAGCCATTAGGCTGATCTCAATCATTTCTCATCTGTAGCATGCCTCTGGTGGGGCATTGATGACATAAGCTTTTTTTTTAAATCTCATGAAAACTTGGTTGCTATGGCAATCACAAGGTCCCATAGACTTACAATGGTAAAATGCTTGTCATCACCATAGCCCCTTCAGTTTTGCTCGGATCTTTCTGAAACTTATATATATATATATATATATATATATATATAAGGTGGCTCGGAATAAAACCTGGGATGAGTTCGAAAACCGGCCAAGTCGGCCAATTTATCATAGAGTTACATCCCTTTGACTACTGAAAATGCCGATTTTTGACCTTGTCATCACAGTAGCCCCTTCAGTTTTGATTGTATCTTTCTGAAACTTATATGTAAGGTGGCTGGGGATAAAATATCAGATGAGTTCGAAAACCGACCAAGTTGGCCCATTTATCATAGAGTAACATCCCTTTGATTGCTGAAAATGCTGATGTTTTACCTTGTCATCACCGTAGCCCCTTCAGTTTTGATCGGATCTTTCTGAAATTTATATGTAAGATGGCTTGCGATAAAACCTCGGATGAGTTCGAATACCGGCCAAGGTGGCCTGTTTATCATAGAGTTAGGTCCCTTTGATTGCTGAAAATGCTGATTGTTGACCTTGTCATCACTGTAGCCCCTTCAGTTTTGATCGTGGTGAGTTCACAAACTGGCCAAGTTGCCCCATTTACTATATAGTTATGTCCTTTTGATGGCTAAAAATGTCGATTTTTTACCTTGTCATCACCGTAGCCCTTCAGTTTTGATCAGATCTTTCTGTAACTTATATGTAAGGTCACTGGGGATAAAACGTAGGATGAGTTTGAATACCGGCCAAGTTGGCCCATTTATCATAGATTACTTCCCTTTGATTGCTGAAAATGCCAATTTTTGACCTTGTCATCACCATAGCCCCTTCAGTTTTGATGGGATCTTTCTGAAACTTATATGTAAGGCGGCTGGGGATAAAATCTTGGATGAGTTCGAAAACAGGCCAAATCCCCCATTTATCGTAGAGTTATGTCCCTTTGATGGCTGAAAATGTTGAGTTTTGACCTTGTAATCCCCGTAGCCCCTTCAGTTTTGATAGGATTTTTTTTTGAAACTTATGTGTAAGGTGGCTGGGGATTAAACCTTGGATGAGTTCGAAAACTGGCCAAGTCAGCCCATTTATCTTAATAGAGTAACATCCCCTTGATTGCTAAAAATGCCAAATTTTGACCTTGTCATCACCGTAGCCCCTTCAGTTTTGATCGGATCTTTCTGAAACTTATATGTGAGGTGGCTGGGAATAAAACCTTGGATGAGTTTGAATACTGGCCAAGTCGACACATTTATCATAAAGTTAAGTGCCTTTGATTACTTAAAATGCCTATTTTCGACCTTGTTAGCACTGCTGCCCCTTCAGTTTTGATTGGATCTTCATGAAACTTACAAACAAATAAGTCAGACAGAAAAACTTGGAGGAGTTTGAAAACTCGTGAGGTTTGCCTATTTGTCACAGTGTAACATCCCTTTGATTGCAGCGGTTAATTGCTTATTTTTGAACTTGTCATCACCATAGCCCCATCAGTTTATATCGGATCTTCTCAGCGCACCAGGAATAAAAGCTTGATTGAGTTTGAAACTGGTGAGGTCAGCCTATTTATCATAGAGTTACATTCTACTTGATTTGCAGAAATTGCTTACCCTGACATCACCATGTCCTCCCATAAATCCTTTAGTAGAGGTTGGCACTTCCTGAAACTTTGAATCTGTTAGCTCAGGTGAGCGATACAGACCAGCTTGGTCCTCTTGTTTTCCACCCTAAAACTGATACTTTTTTTATGCCCCCCCCTGCATCGAATGATGCCGGGGGCATATATGTTTTAGGTTTTCCGTACATGCGTTTGTGGATACGTGCATCCGAATGTACAAAAGTGTGTACGTACGTAATCCTGTTAGACTCCGGTTAAGGTTTTTGTACCAGGTAGAACTTGAGCTCATATTTTTCAAACCATGCAATGGATTTGGTTTATATTTAGTATGATGATAGATATGGATCCAAAGTTTTATCCAGCAATACCCCCACACATACCCATGGCCTTAAGGTCAAGGTCATGGACTTAGAAATTTTTAATGTTTAAGACCCAGGTTAAGGTATTTGTACCAGGTAGAACTTCAGCTCATATTTTCAAAACCATATAATGAATTTGGTTCATATTTGGTATGATGATAGATATAGGTTCAAAGTTTTATTCAGCAATACCCATACCCATGACCTCAAGGTCAAGGTCACATACCTAGAATTTTTTAATGTTTAAGAACATGGTTAAGGTATTTGTACCAGGTAGAATTTGAGCTCATATTTTCCAAACCATGTAATGTATTGGTTCATGTTTGGTATGATGATAGATATAGGTTCAAAGTTTTATTCAGCAATACCCCCACCCATACCCATGACCTCAAGGTCAAGTTCACATACTTAGAAATTTTTAATGTTTAAGACTCAGGTTAAGGTATTTGTGCCAGATACAACCTGAACTTTTATAATTCATTTGGTTCAAATTTTTGGTTTGATGATAGATACCAGTCCAAAGTTTTATTCAGTAATACCCCCACCCATGCGTATGACTTCAAGGTCAAGGTCGCAGACATAGAAATTTTCAAATTTAGCTTATATTAATGCTTATGTTTTCCAACCTTTATAATGGATTTGCTTCACAGTTGGTATGACAATAGTTGCAGGTCCAAAGTTTCATTGAGCCATACACCCCGCCCCTTACCTCAAGGTCAAGGTCATAGACATAGAAATTTTTTATATTACATTTTTTGAGAGTTCATATTTCCTGAACCATTTGATGGATTTGCTACATATTTGGAATGATGATAGATACAGGTCAAAAATTTCATTCAGCCATAACCCCGCCACAGCCCCATGACCTTAAAAGGTAGGCCCCTGGGCAGGGGCATTTGTGTTCTATTGACACATTTCTAGTCTGATACTTCTTTCCTGATACTTTTCTTTTAGCTCTTGGGATTACTTTTCGTCTGTCGTGCATCCATGCGCATGTGCATCCGTGCGTGCATCCGTGCATAAACAATTTCTTCAAACGACATCTCCTAAACCGCTGATGGGATTTTGACAAAATTTCACAGGAATGATCTGTAGGTGGTCCCCTTTCAAAGTTATTCAAATGGTTCCGGTCCGTTGCACATCTAGGTCACATGAGCCAAAAATAGATTTTTTTCAGCAAAAAACTTAAAAAAAATTCTTCTTTGAAACCACACTGCCCAGGTCTTTGATATTTGGTATGAAGCTTCATCTAGTGAACCCCTACCAAGATTGTTCAAATTATAGTGCAAGGGCCAAAAATGCCCCGCCCCAGGGCCCTTTGGTTTTACATGGGCTTATATAGGGAAACTCTTTAAAAATCGTCTTCTCTGAAACCACAAGGCCCAGGTCTTTGCTATTTGGTATGAAGCTTCATCTAGTGGACTTCTTCCAAGATTGTTCATATTATAATGCTGGCGCCAAAAATATCCCGCCCCGGGGCCCTTTGGTTTTACCTGGGCTTATATAGGGAAAATCTTGAAAAATCTTCTTCTCTGAAAGCAAGGCCTAGGTCTTTGATATTTGGTATGAAGCTTCATCTTGTGGACCTCTACCAGGATTGTTCAAATTATAGCCATGAGACCAAAAATGCCCCGCCTCGGGACCCTTTGTTTTAAATAGGGTTATATAGGGAAATCTTTAAAAAATCTTCTCTGAAAAAAGACCCTCGCTCCGGGCCCTTTGGTTTTACATAGACTTATATAGAGATAATCTTTGAAAATCTTCTCCTCTGAAACAGTAAGGCCAAGGTCTTTGATATTTGGCGTGAAGCTTCATCTAGTGGACCTCTGTCAAGACTCTTCAAATTATAGCCCTGAGGCCAAATAATGACCCCCGCCCCTGGGCCATTTGCTTTTACATAGGCTTATGTAGGGAATATCTTTAAAAAGTTTTCTTCTCTGAATTCGCGAGGCCTGGGTCTTTGATATTTGGTTTGTAGCTTGATCTAGTGGACCCCTACCAAGATTGTTCAAATTATAGCCTTTGTTGATATTTGATATGAAGCTTCACCCTTTTAGACCTCCCTCAACATTTTGCACATTATAGCCCTTGGATCAATAATGGCACTACCCGGGGCCCACTTCAACATGTTATGCCCCAACTTCGAAGAAGTTGTTGGGGGCATATTGGTTTTGCCCTGTTCGTCCGTCCTTCTGTCCGTCCCGCTTTTTAGCTCACCGGTCACGTAGTGACGAGGTGCGCTTTTGGGATCACTTTTCTTCAGTCGTCCGTCTCTGAAACAATAAGGCCCAAGTCTTTGATATTTGGTATGAAGCTTCATCTGTTGGACCTTTACCAAGATTGTTCAAATTATAGCCCTGAGACCAAAAATGCCTCCGCATCGGGGCCCTTTGGTTTTACATAGACTTATATAGGGAAAATCTTTGAAAATTTTCTGTGAAACCACAAGGCCAAGGTCTTTGAAATTTGGTGTGAAGTTTCATCTAGTTGACCTCTATCAAGATTGTTCAAGTTATAGCCCTGAGGCAAAAAATGCCCCCGCCCTGAGACCCTTTGGTTTTACATAGACTTATATAGGGGAATCTTTAAAAGTCTTCTTCTCTGAAACTGCAAGGCCCATGTCTTTGATATTTGGTCTTGAACTTCACTAGCTAGTGGACCTATACAAAGATTGATCAAATTATAGCCCTCGGGGCCACAAATGCCCCCACCCCAGGAGCCCTTTGGTTTTACATAGACTTATATAGAGATAATCTTAGAAAATCTTCTTCTCTGAAACAGCAAGGCCCAGATCTTTGATATTTGATGTGAAGCTTCATCTAGTGGACCTCTATCAAGATTGTTTAAATTATAGCCCTGAGGTCAAGAATGCCTACTCCCCGGGGCCATTTGGTTTTACATAGGCTTATGTAGGGAATATCTTTATAAAAATCTTCTTCTCTGAAACCGCAAGGCCAAGGTCTTTGAGATTTGGTGTCTATCTTCATCTAGTGGACCTTTGCCAAGATTGTTCAAATTATAGCCTTTGTTGATATTAATGTCCCCCCACCCGAAAGGGAGGGGGACATATTGGTTTTGGTGCGGATCCTGTCGGCGTCGGCGTTGGCGTTGGCGTTGCCTCTTGTCTGCACTCTATCTCCTGAATGGATGGATGGATTTTGATCAAACTTACACAGATACACCATTGGGAGAGGGAAAAGTACTGATTAGATTTTGGTGACCTTTGTCTAATTTTCAAGGTCACAGTGCTCAAAACATTGTCGAATTTTAGGCCAAAAAGCTTGTCTGCACTCTATCTCCTGAACCAATGGATGGATTTTGTTCAAACTTGGTACATAGTATAATTGGGATGGTCTCAAGAACTGATTAGATTTTGGTGACCTTGACCTAATTTTCAAGGTCACCACGGGACTAAGACTGTTAAAAATTAGCTTGTCTGCACTCTATCTCCTGAACCAATGGATGGATTTGGTTCAAACTTGGTACATAAAGTAAGTGGGATAGTCTCTAGAACTGGTTAGATTTTGGTGACCTTGACCTAATTTTCAAGGTCCCCACGGGACTTAGACTGTTAAAAATAAACTTGTCTGCGCTCTATCTCCTGACCCGATGGATGGATTTGGTTCAAACTTGGTACATAAGGTAAGTGGGACAGTCTCTAGAATTGATGAGATTTTGGTGACCTTGACCTAATTTTCAAGGTCACCACGGGACTTAGATTGTTAAAAATAAGCTTTTCTGCACTCTATCTCCTGAACCAATGGATGGATTTGGTTCAGACTTGGTACATAAGATAAATGGGATGGTCTCAAGGACTGATTAGATTTTGGTGACCTTGATCCAATTTTTAAGGTCACCACGGGTCTTAGGCTTTTAAAAATAAGCTTGCCTGTGCTCTTTCTCCTGAACCAATGGATGGATTTGGTTTAAACTTGGTACATAAGATAAGTGGGGTAGTCTCTAGAACTGATTAGATTTTGGTGACCTTGACCTAATTTTCAAGGTCACCAAGGGACTTAGACATATACAAAAGAAATGTCAAGATGCTCTGGACTTCAAACTGGTGGGGGTGCATATGTTTTCCTCTGAAAACACTGTTCTAGTTGGTATGAAGCTTCACCCTTTTTGACCTCCCTCAACATTATGCACATTATAGGCCTGTTGTCAATAATGGCCCTCCCAGGGGCCCACTTGTTACTCTATGGATCAGGTGAGCGACCTAGGGCCATCATGGCCCTCTTGTTTACTGCATAGCATAACTGAAGAACCAATGGTACTAGGTTTTTTAAATTTGATATATGGATTTCTTATGAAATAATAATTGACCCGTGTTTTTTTTTCTCGTCAGGATTACGCCCCTTTCTCGAGTTATGCCCCTTTGCAAAAAATACTTTGAAATCTTGTAAGCAAGATATCTAAAAAAATGTTTAAGCTTTTGCCCTGAAACTTTACAGACTGGTTTGGGATGATGAGTTGATGAACTGATGAACTTTTGACAAAAATCCATTTTTTTTTCTTGAGTTATGCCCCTTTGAAATTTTGTGGGTTTTAAGCTTTTAAGCAAGATATCTCAAAAACTGTTTGAGGTATTGCCCTAAAACTTTACAGGCTGGTTCAGGATGATGAGTAGATGAACTGATTAACTTTTGAAAAAAAAAAATCCGAAATTTTTTTCTTGAGTTATTGCCCTTTGAATTTTTTGTGTTTTAAGCTTACAGCAAGATAACTCAAAAACTGTTTGAGCTATTGCCCTTGAAACTTTACAGAATGGTTGGGGATGATGAGCAGATGAACTGATTAACTTTTGACACAAATCTAATTTTTTTTTCGTGAGTTATGCCCCTTTAAATTTTGCGCATTTGAAGCTTGTAAGCAAGATATCTCAAAAACAGTACAAGCTATTGCCCTGAAACTTTACAGGCTGGTTCAGGATGATGAGTAGATAGACTGATTAACTTTTAAAAAAAATCCGAAATATTTTTGTTTAGTTATGGTCCTTTGAAATCTTTTACGTTTTAAGCTTGTAAGCAAGATAGCTAAAAAACTGTTTGAGTAATTGCCCTGAAACTTTACAGAACGGTTGGGGATGATGAGAAGAAGAACTGATTAGCTTTGGACAAAAATCCAATTTTTTTTTTCTCGTCAGGATTATGCCCCTTTCTTGAGTTATGACCATTTTCAAAAAAAAACTTTGAAATCTTGTGAGCAAGATATCCCAAAAACTTTCTGAGCTTTTGCCCTGAAACTTTACAGACTGGTTTGGGATGATGAGTAGATAAACTAATTGACAGGCCTCCGTGACCTAGTGGTTAAGAGCGCTGACTCTTGATCATTAGGTCTTTCACCGCTGTGGTTCGAGCCTCGCTCGGGTCATATGTGAGACGCCAAGTTCTGCAACGGAAGGTCAGGTGGTTTTTCTCCGGGTACTCCGGTTTTCGCCCACCTCTGATTAACGATAGGCTCGATATGAGTGAAATAATCTTGAAAGGGCCGTAAAACCAAAACCAAAAAAAAAAAAAAAAAAAAAAAGATAAACTGATTAACTTTTGAAAAAAATCTGATCTTTTTTCTTGAGTAATGACCCTTTGAAATTTTTTGCGTTTTAGGCTTGTAAGCAAGCTAACTAAAAAACCTTTTTGAGTTATTGCCCTAAAACTTTACAGAATGGTTGGGGATGATGAAGAGATGAACTGATTAACTTTTGACAAAAATCCAATTTTTTTTCTTGAGTTATGCCCCTTTGAAATTTTGCACGTTTTAAGCTTGTAAGCAAGATATCTCAAAAACTGTTTGAGCTATTGCCCTGAAACTTTGCAGGCTGGTTCAGGATGATGAGTAGATGAACTCATTAACTTTTGAAAAAAATCCAAAGGATTATGCCCCTGTCTTCAACTCTTGAGTTATGCCCCTTTGCAAAATGCTTTGAAATCTTGTAAGCAAGATATCTCAAAAACTGTTTGAGCTTTTGCCCTGAAACTTTACTGACTGGTTTGGGATGATGAGTAGATGAACTGATTAACTGTTGAAAAAAAAATCCATTTTTGTTTCTTGAGTTATGGCCTTTGATTTTTTTTTTGTTTTAATCTTGTAAGCAAGATAACTAAAAAACTGTTTGAGCTATTGCCCTGAAACTTAACAGAAAGGTTGGGGATACTGAGAAGATGAACTGATTAACTTTTTAAATCCAATTTTTTTTCTCAAGTTATGTCCCTTTGAAATTTTGCGCATTTGAAGCTTGTAAGCAAGATATCTCAAAAATTGTATAAGCTATTGCCCTGAAACTTTACAGCTGGTTCAGGATGATGAGAAGATGAACTGATTAACTTTTGAAAAAAATCCGAAATTTTTTCTTCAGTGAAATCTTGTAAGCAAGATAAGCGTTTTGTAAGCGTTTTAATCTTGTAAGCAAGATAACTAAAAAACTGTTTGAGCTATTGCCCTGAAACTTAACAGAAAAATTGGGGATGATGAGAAGATGAACTGATTAACTTTTTAAATCCAATTTTTTTTCTCGAGTTATGCCCCTTTGATTTTTTTTTGCGTTTTAAGCTTGTAAGCAAGATAACTAAAAAACTGTTTGAGCTTTTGCCCTGAAACTTTACAGAATGATTGGGGATGATGAGAAGATGAACTGATTAACTTTTGACAAAAATCCAATTTTTTTCTTGAGTTATGCCTCTTTGAAATTTTGCACGTTTTAAGCTTGTAAGCAAGATATCTCAAAAACTGTTTGAGCTATTGCCCTGAAACTTTGCAGGCTGGTTCAGGATGATGAGTAGATGAACTCATTAACTTTTGAAAAAAATCCAAAGGATTATGCCCCTGTCTTCAACTCTTGAGTTATGCCCCTTTGCAAAATGCTTTGAAATCTTGTAAGCAAGATATCTCAAAAACCTTTTGAGCTTTTGCCCTGAAACTTTACTGACTGGTTTGGGATGATGAGTAGATGAACTGATTAACTTTTGAAAAAAAAAACATTTTTTTTTTCTTGAGTTATGGCCCTTTGATTTTTTTGAGTTTTAATCTTGTAAGCAAGATAACTAAAAAACTGTTTGAGCTATTGCCCTGAAACTTAACAGAAAGGTTGGGGATGATGAGAAGATGAACTGATTAACTTTTGAAATCCAATTTTTTTTCTCGAGTTATGCCCCTTTGAAATTTTGCGCGTTTGAAGCTTGTAAGCAAGATATCTCAAAAATTGTACAAGCTATTGCCCTGAAACTTTACAGGCTGGTTCAGGATGATGAGAAGATGAACTGATTAACTTTTGAAAGAAATCCGAAATTTTTTCTTCAGTGAAATCTTGTAAGCAAGATAAGCGTTTTGTAAGCGTTTTAATCTTGTAAGCAAGATAACTAAAAAACTGTTTGAGCTAAACAGAAAAATTGGGGATGATGAGAAGATGAACTGATTAACTTTTTAAATCCAATTTTTTTTCTCGAGTTATGCCCCTTTGAAATTTTTAGCTCACCTGAGCCGAAGGCTCATGTGAGGTATTAGTATACCACGAGCCGGCGTCCGTCGTCCACACTTTCAACGAAGTATATCTCTGGAACCAGTGGGCCGGCCTTGATCAAATTTCATATGAACCATCATCAGGTAGGGGGAAAGGCTGTATTAGGTTTTCGTGCAGATCGGATGAGAACTCTGGTTGCCCCAGCAACAAAGAGCTCCCATAGGCTTAACATAGGAAAAAGGTTGTCATCACTCTAGCTTCGTCAATTTTTTTTCTGATCGACTTCATTCTTGCAGATAACGAGGACAGGCATGAAATCTCGATCAAGTTCGATTTTGGGCTGAATCGGATTATTCACTCAGGAGTTACGTGCCCTTGAGCGTTGAAAAAATTGCCTATTGACTTAACATGGGGAGAATGTTGTCATCACCGTAGCTGCTTCAATTATTTTCAGATTGGCTTTATTCTTGCAGATAACCAGCACAGCCATGAAATCTCGGTCAAGTTCGATAACTGGCAGAATCGGATCATTCACTTAGGAGTTACCTGCCCTTGTGTGTTTTTGCATTAGGGTTAATGGGAATTTCAAAAATGTATATCTTAAAGACTACTTGGCCAACTTTGATCAAATTTCATGTGTCGCATTATTGGGCAAGTGGAAAGGCTTCATTAGGTTTTCAGGCAGATCTGAGTGGAACTCTGGTTGCCATGGCAACATCTAGCTCCCATAGACTTCGCATAGGAAAAAGCTTGTCATCACTCTAGCTCCGTCAATTTTTTTCTGATCGACTTCATTCTTGCAGATAACCAGTACAGGCATAAAATCTCGGTCAAGTTCGATTTTGGGCCGAATCAGATAATTCACTCAAGAGTTACGTCCCCTTGAGCGCCCGAAAAATTGCCTATTGACTTAACATGGGGAAAATGTTGTCATCACTGTAGCTGCTTCAATTTTGCTCGGATTGGCTTCATTCTTACAGATAACCAGCACAGCCATGAAATCTCGGTCAAGTTCGATAATTGGCAGAATCGGATCATACACTTAGGAGTTACCTGCCCTTGTGCATTTTTATCCCCCGACCGAATAGGTTCGGGGGATATAGCGATCAGCCTGGCGTCCGTCCGTCCGTCCGTCCGTAGACGCAACCTTGTGATGGCCATAACTCCTATACCCTTTGAGATTCATTGATGGTTCTTGGCACAATTGTTCACAAGGCCGAGACGGCGTGTCATGCGCAAGAACCAGAACTCTGGATGTCATACTGTTTTAGTTATCTCCCCTTTTAATAAAATAGAATGACTGCTTTGTGATGGCCATAACTCCAATACCCCTTGAGATATATTGATGGTACCTGGCACAGTTGTTCACAAGGCTGAGACGGCGTGTCATGCACAAGAACCACAACTCTGGTTGCCACGGTTTTGGAGTTATCTCCCCTTCCAATAAAATAGAGTGACAACCTTGTGATTGCCATAACTCCTATACCCTTTGAGATTCATTGATGGTTCTTGGCACAATTGTTCACAAGACTGAGGCGGCGTGTCATGCGCAAGAACCAGAACTCTGGATGACACACTTTTTTAGTTATCTCCCCTTTTAATAAAATAGAATGACTAGTTTGTGATGGCCATAACTCCAATACCCTTTGAGATATATTGATGGTACCTGGCACAGTTGTTCACAAGGCTGAGACGGCCGGCGTGTCATGCGCAAGAACCATAACTCTGGATGACATACTTTTTTAGTTATCTCCCCTTTTAATAAAATAGAATGACTAGTTTGTGATGGCCATAACTCCAATACCCTTTGAGATATATTGATGGTACCTGGCACAGTTGTTCACAAGGCTGAGACGGCGTGTCATGCACAAGAACCACAACTCTGGTTGCCATGGTTTTGGAGTTATCTCCCATTCCAATAAAATAGAGTGACAACCTTGTGATGGCCAAAATTCCAATATACTTTAAGATATATTGATGATACCTGGCACAGTTGTTCACAAGGCCGAGACAGTGTGTCATGCACAAGAACCACAACTCTGGGTGCCGTGTTTTTTTAGTTATCTCCCCTTCCAATAATATAGAATCACTACCTTGTGATGGCCACATCTCCAACACTCTTTGAGATATATTGATGATACTTGGTACAGTTGTACATGAGGTTAAGCAGGTGTGTCACGTGCAAGAACCACAACTCTGGGTGCCCTGGTTTTTTAATTATCTCCCCTGACAATATAACCTTGTGATGGCCATAACGCCAATACCCGTTGAGATATATTGATGGTACTTGGCACAATTGTATACAACGTTGAGACGGCGCTTCATGCCTAAGAACCACAACTCTGGGTGCTATGATATTTGAGTTATCTCCCCTTCCAATATAACAGTATGACAACCTTGTGACCACCGTACCTCCAATACCCTTTGAGACATATTGGTGGTACTTGATGCAGATGTACATGAGGTTAAGCAGGTGTGTCACGCTCAAGAATTACAACTCTGGGTGCTTTTTTAGTTATCTCCCCTGGCAATATAACCTTGTGATGGCCATAACTTCAACTCCCTTTGAGATATATTGAAGGAACTTGGCACAATTGTATACAAGGTACAGAAGGGATGTCATGTGCAAGAAGCACATCTGTTGTTGCTGTGGTATTTGAGTTATCTACCCTTCCAATATAACAGTATGACCAGCTTGTGATCACCATATCTCCAATACCTTTTGAGACATATTGATGGTACTTTGTGCAGAAATACATGAGCTTAAGCAGGCATGTCATGCGCAAGAACCACATTTCTGAGTGCCCTGGTTAATTTGTTATCTCCCCTGACAGTATAATCTTGCGATGGCCATAACTGCAATACTTTTGTGATATGTGGTTTAATTCTGGTGCACTTTCTATTGGTGAACAATCTTCTGAAGGCCATATTGGCTTTTGGTCGGGCGATTTGCCATCTCTTCCGATGGCTATTTTTGCATAAGGGTTAATGTGAATTTCAAAAATGTATATCTTGAAGACTACTTGGCCGACTTTGATCAAATTTCATGTGTAACATTATTGGGCAAGTGGAAAGACTGCATAAGGTTTTCATGCAGATCTGAGTGGAACTCTGGTTACCATGACAACATATAGCTCCCATAGACTTAACATAGGAAAAAGCTTGTCATCACTCTAGCTCCGTCAATTTTTTTCTGATCGACTTCATTCTTGCAGATAATAAGGACAGGCATAAAATCTCGGTTAAGTTCGATTTTTGGCAGAATCGGAATATTGACCTCGGAGTTACGTGACCTTGAGCGACAAAAAATTTGCCCATAGACTTAGCATAGGGAAAAAATGTTGTGGCTACGATAGCGACTTGAATTTTTTTCAGATCAGCTTCAAACTTGCAGGTAACGAGGACAGACATAAAATCACGGTTAAGTTCGATTTTGGGCCGAATCGGATTATTTGCCTTGGAGTTACCTGCCCTTGAGCATGAAAAAATACGTTGTGACCACGATAGCAACTTTATTTTTATTCAGATCAGCTTCAAACTTGCAGGTAACGAGGACAGGCATAAAATCCTGGTTAAGTTCAATTTTGGGCCGAATCGGAATATTGACCTCGGAGTTACGTGACCTTGAGCGACAAAAAATTTGCCCATAGACTTAACATAGGGAAAATGTTGTGACTACGATAGCGACTTTATTTTTATTCAGATCAGCTTCAAACTTGCAGGTAACATGGACAGGCATAAAATCTCAGTTAAGTTCGAATCGGAATATTGACCTCGGAGTTACATGACCTTGAGCGACAAAAATTTGCCCATAGACTTTACATAGGGAAAATGTTGTGACTACGATAGCGACTTGAATTTTTTTCAGATCAGCTTCAAACTTGCAGGTAACGAGGACAGACATAAAATCTCTGTTAAGTTCGATTTTGGGCCGAATCGGATTATTTGCCTTGGAGCTACCTGCCCTTGAGCATAAAAAAATACATTGTGACCACGATAGCAACTTTATTTTTATTCATATCAGCTTCAAACTTGCAGGTAACGAGGACAGGCATAAAATCTCGGTTAAGTTCAATTTTGGGCCGAATCGGAATATTGACCTCGGAGTTACGTGACCTTGAGCGACAAAAAATTTGCCCAAAGACTTAATTAGGGAAAATGTTGCGACTACGATAGGGACTTGAATTTTTTTCAGATCAGCTACAAACTTGCAGGTAACGAGGACAGACATAAAATCTCGGTTAAGTTCGATTTTGGGCCGAATCGGAATATTTGCCTTGGGGTTACCTGCCCTTGAGCATAAAAAAATACGTTGTGACCACGATAGCAACTTTATTTTTATTCATATCAGCTTCAAACTTGCAGGTAACGAGGACAGGCATAAAATCTCGGTTAAATTCGATTTTGGGCCGAATCGGAATATTGACCTCGGAGTTACGTGAACTTGGGAGACAAAAAATTTGCCCATAGACTTAACGTAGGGAAAATGTTGTGACAGAAATAGCGACTTGAATTTTTAGCACACCTGAGCCAAAGGCTCCAGTGAGCTGATAGTATACCAAGGCTCCGGAGTCCGTCGTCTGTCGTCCGTCCATCCATCGTCCACACTTTCAATGAAGCATATCTCAGAAGGCAGTCGACCAATCTTGTTTAAATTTTATGTGTAGCACCATTGGGCAAGGGGAAAGGCTGCATTAGGTTTTGGAGCTAGTCTGGTTCATTTGTTCCTTCATTCTTCTTTCTCTCCATATAGAGATAATAGACCAATGTTAAATTTTTAATCAAAGATTTCTCAGGAACTATAAAAGCTAGAAGCATCAAATTTGGTATTCAATAGAATAATGATGACTTATTTTGTGTAAGAGACATTGGGCTTTCTCAGCTTATTTGTTCATCTGTTCTTTCTTTCTTCTTTCTCTCCATTTTGACCAATGTTAAATTTTCGTCAAAGATTTCTCAGGAACTATAGAAGCTAGAAGTCTCAAACTTGGAATGCAATGCAATAATGATGACTTATATCCTGTAAGGGTCAATGGGCGGGATTCTATTAGCAGATTTAGTAGTCAAGTCTGTGAATTGTTAAAACTTAAGTTCCTCAGGTGAGCGGTTTAGGCTCATTGAGTGTGTGTGTGAATTCGGGTTTAACGTCGCTTTCAACAATTTTTCAGTCATATCACGACGGTATTAGGCTCATTGAGCCTCTTGTTTTGCGTTTTTGCTCGTAAGCAAGATAACTAAAAAACTGTTTGAGCTATTGCCCTGAAACTTTACAGAATGGTTGGGGATGATGAGAAGATGAACTGATTAACTTTCGACAAAAATCCATTTTTTTTTCTCGTCAGGATTACGCCCCTTTCTTGAGTTATGCCCATTTGCAAAAAAAAATCTTGTAAGCAAGATATCTCAAAAACTGTTCGAGCTTTTGCCCTTAATTTTTACAGACTGGTTTGGGATAATGAGTAGATGAACTGATTAACTTTTGAAAAAAATCTGAATTTTTTTTCTTGAGTTATGGCCATTTGATTTTTTTTTTTTTTTTGCATTTTAAGCTTGTAAGCAAGATAACTAAAAAACTGTTTGAGCTATTGCTCTAAAACTTTACAGAATGGTTGGGGATGATAAGAAGATGAACTGATTAACTTTTGACAAAAATCCAATTATTTTTCCCAATTATATTTAGTTATGCCCCTTTGAAATTTTGCACGTTTTAAGATTGTAAGCAAGATATCTAAAAAACTGTTTGAGCTATTGCCCTGAAACTTTGCAGGCTGATTCAGGATGATGAGTAGATGAATTGATTAACTTTTGAAAAAAAGCCGAAGGATTATGCCCCTGTCTTGAATTATGCCCCTTTGCAAAATACTTTGAAATCTTGTAAGCAAGATATCTCAAACACTGTTTGAGCTTTTGCCCTGAAACTTTACAGACTTATTTGGGATGATGAGTAAATAAACTGATTAACTTTTGAAAAAGATCCAAATTTTTTTCTTGAGTTATGGCCCTTTGAAATTTTTTTGTGTTTTAAACTTGTAAGCAAGATAACCAAAAAACTGTTTGAGCTATTGCCCTGAAACTTAATAGAATGGTTGGGGATGATGAGAAGATGAACTGATTAACTTTTGACAAAAATCCAATTTTTTTTCCTCGAGTTATGCCCCTTTGAAATTTTGCGTGTTTTAAGCATGCAAGCAAGGTATCTAAAAAACTGTTTGAGCTATTGCCCTGAAACTTTACATGCTGTTTCAGGATGATGAGTAGATGAACTGTTTAACTTTTGCAAAAAAATCTGAAATTTTTTCTTTAGTCAAGGCCCTTTGAAATTTTTGTTTTAAGCTTGTGAGCAAGATAACTCAAAAACTGTTTGAGCTATTGCCCTGAAACTTTTCAGAATGTTTGGGGCTGATGAGAGGATGAATTGATAAACTTTCGACAAAAAATCCAATTTTTTTTCTTGAATTATGCCCCTTTTAAATTTTGCGTGTTTTAAGCTTGTAAGCAAGATATCCCAAAAAACTGTTTGAGCTATTGCCCTGAAACTTTACAGGCTGGTTCAGGCTGATGAGTAGATGAACTAATTAGGTGAATTTTAATGCATTTGCATTTTTGGGGAACTTAATGCATGCTTGAATAAGACAGGTTGCTCGCTTAACAGAGGTGGACACTAAGACAGGTTTGATTGTATCTCTATAACCTTATGAGCTATTTTCCTGTAACTTAAAACACTGGTATGGGGTGATAAATAAATGATCTGATTAACTTCAGTTTTTCTTGTGTTATGTTCCTTCTAAAATTTCAGCATTGCAGCCAAATAAAAAAAAGATATCTCAATTACTGTTAGGGACAATCAGTGTTAGGGTCAAGCAGTTGGGGGCATTGTGTTTCATAAACACTGGCTCTAGTTACTCTACGGATCAGGTGAGTGATCCTGGGCTATTATGGCCCTCTTGTTCACTCTTCCATGACTATTGTTATATTATTACATTACGATAACACACCTGTGTGATATAGTGCAATTTTTACATCTCCAAAATGGCTACTTTTCTGACGAAAATCTGTGATATTTTTTTTTATTTATACTGCAATCATAGGTTGTGGATACTCATTAGAACCGCCTCATTGAGGCGGTTTTAACGAGTACCCACAGCCTATGTCTTGGAGCAGAAATAAGTAACACATTGTTTACCCCTGTAAACCCCAGTTTTCTCTATATAAAGTGGGTGTAAGGGGGTGTTCATTTCACGGACCTGTTCACGTGATGTCAAAATAAAATGTTGACATTTATCACTGTTGACTTAGTGTGTTACATGTAAATACATGTATGTTGCAAACTTCAAATCCAGCCTTCACTGACCTTTTTTCACTTGAATACGATTCATGTGAAGAATGAGTGGAGAAATTAATAAGTTTGATGAACCTTTCAATAATCTTTCACGCAAATCGAATCTTTCGTGCCACACTGAGTTGAGTGTGTGCAAGACAGAATGGAGAAAATCACTTGACCATCTGTTAGTTGATCATGTTTTACCACTTGTAAACTGAGTGAGGCGGATCCCTGCCATCAGGGGCTTGAAGAAATACATGTAGATTCGGCAGCAGGATGCTTCCACACAAAGCTGAAACCAAACCCACATGATTTGTTTGTATTCGATTTTTATGGCCCAGTCAACACTATTTAGGTCATTTTTGAGTTGGTCAAATAACCATGGGCTGGCTTATATGTAAGCTGGTGACCAGCGGAGTGCACATTTTTTTTTTGCCAGAAACTGACAACTGCCCTTCTCGAATCAGCAGAAGTGAGGGAATGGCCAGAGGAAAGATTTCATATCAGTTTCCACGAAGGAAATCTGCGGATCCCGGCAGGTATCAGATTTGTTCAAATGATGACCTTTGGTTGATCTTGACCTGTATAATGTCAAGGTCAAATTTTGTCACGTAGACATGTATATGGAAAATAGACAAAACAGTGGATTTTTTGCTCGGCGGTTTTCGAAGAAAAACGACCAGGTATTGTCATAGCTCTGGCGTCGTCTGCGTAGTTGTCTGCATCCTCGTCTATGTCGTCATGCAAAAACTTGGACATTTTGTAATATCTCATTACTGAACATATTTACTTGAAACTTGGACTAGTTGTGCATTATGAAAAGGGGACAGACTTCTTTGCCCAGGAAGAGCTATTAGGGCTTATTTAGCTAGGGCTACATCAATTAGATCTGGTAGAAAGAGACTCTCCCTGCCTTAAAGGGTTCTAAAGATATTTCGCCTTCCATAGTTTCACGTTGGATTTGCGATGTGGTCAGGTCTGCTTACTGAGATTTATCTTTTACAGATCTGTCTTTTATGAATATCTCAGCTCACCAAGTTAGAGCCTTATCTTCATCCTGAGCTTATTGGAACTCAGTTGCCCCTAATGAAGTTGTCAGGGGCACATACTGGCGTACTAGTAGTACTTTCTCCTCATTTTACCTCAGAGATGTTGCCCCATTCAAACAAGGCCCTTCTTTTTTGGTCCAGTTGTGGCTGCACAGTCCATTATCGGCAGCCGTCATTCTGTATCTTAAGTCTCTTTTAATTCTTTATGCCTGCTTGATTCCTGTTTGAAACTTCTCTTATTTTTCGGGTAATATCCTTACTCTTCTCCAATCTAAGGTTATTGGATTTCGACCCACATATGCACAATTTTATATTATTCCCGACTTATGTATCACTTTTTATCTGGATATATTTCTTCAACCAGATTCTAGCATGGGTGAGTTTAGGTACCTTATTTTATCAGTTACCTTCCCACCTATGCTTATTATTCAGGATTATAATATCTTGAGGTGTCGTATGCTGACATTGAAATGAATTTTTTAATGTAAAATTAATTTCAATTAAAGCATACTCACCTCAAGATATTATTGGATTTCCCTCCTCCCAACCCCGCTATCACTGATAGTTAAGTTGTCTTTAAAGCTCCCTATAAAATAATAACATACACCTATCAGTGTTTGCTTATATAAATTAGTCTATAGGGTGCTTTGCACGCTTTATGCTTGCATTATGTCTTGTCACCTGCCGTCATCTCATTGGCTGGCTTAGTGTGGTCTGTTTGTGTGGAACCAATGCACTGGCTTTAACAGTGAGCTCAATAGGATGGGTAAACCAATCAGATAAGAGAAAAGTGACACACCTCCAGACAGACCTTTGGATTATCAAGGCAGCACATTGGGTTAATCATGGAGTGAATACAAAATTTTTAACTAATTACTGCAGTTTCCGCATGACGCAAGCCACTGGAGTACTTCAAGCATCTCTCCAATGTGACTTTGGTTGCGCCAGCGTTTGCAGGTCCAACGAGCAGCAGTCCTCTGAACTTTTTCTATTCTATCAATCTCCTTTTGATGAAAGGGGAATCAAAACTGGTGCTGCATATTCAAGTTTGGGGCAGACTATAGTTTTGTATGCAGCATCCTTATTTTCCCTCGGTGCCAAAGCCAAATTTCTAGGAAGAAAACCAAGTGTCTTAGTAGCCTTACTAGTTATCTCATTAATGTGTTGACCCCACTCGAGGTCATCAGTGATTTGAACTCCTAAGTATTTAGCAGAAGAAACCTTCTCTAAAACCTGGTTATGTAATTTATAACCATGGACAATCTGTTTATGGGGAGGGTGCCTTGTTACTCTCATAGAGTGACATTTTGTGACATTAAATTTCATGAGCCATGCATCTTCCCAGGCAGCCAACTTTTCCAAGTCATCTTGAAGTATCTGTAGGTCATCAGACCCTCTTATATTTCTGTCCGGTACAAAATCATCAGTGGAAAGGCGGATTGTAGAGTTGACATTGTCTGGCAGGTCGTTAATAAAAATCAAGAACAATATCGGTCCCAGCACGGAACCTTGTGAGACACCAGACAACACCGGTGCAGGGTCAGGGCAAACACCGTCAAGTACAACTTTTTGTGTTCGTCCAGATAGCCAAGCAGAGATCCACTGGAGGGTATCATTTCGGATACCATAGTACTCCATTTTTGTACAGAAGTCTTCTGTGGGGGACCTTATCGAAAGCCTTGGCAAAGTCCATAATAATTAGGTCTCTTTGTTTTTGACCCCTATTATGGGCCCCGTCCAGGTTTTCCTGTAGGTCGTGCATGAACTGGACAAGCTGGGTCTCACATGACCTACCGCTTCTAAATCCATGTTGGGACTCAACAAGGATCTTGTGCTCTGTAAGATGTTGCATGATTTTGCCCACGATGATGTGCTCCAGAGACTTACAGCAAATACAAGTCAGTGATACTGGCCTATAATTGGCAGGGTCATACTTTTCCCCTTTCTTCTAAATGGGTGCCACATTGGCTTGAAGCCAATCATGGGACCTTACCCTGGGCCAATAGGTGGCATTCCCATAACTCTTGTAACTTGGGTTGGATTGTTAGTAAGAAGGATATCTAGGGTCCGTTCTTGTCTTGTAGAGATTTCGACAACCTGGGAGAGGCAGTGCTCCTGAACAATGTCAATCACATTGGTCTGTACCTGCCTTTTGGGCATGCTCAAAGGTACATAAAGCTTATTCCAATCAATGTCCCCACAATTGAAGTCACCTCCAAGGAGGACATGGGCATGTTTGAAAGACATGATTCGTTTTAGAGAACTATTCAGTTGATCCAAGTAATCCGGATCAGTAATATCTGGAGGCCGGTAGAAGGAGCCTATGTACAAAGTTTTACAGCCCATAATTTGAAGTTTGACCCAAACAAGTTCACATTCAGTCTCAAGTTCTTACACCTCAGTACAAATCAAATCCCTCTTGAAACATACAAAGACGCCCCCATGGGCATCTCTAACCCTGTCCTTCCTAATGGCATCATATCCATCAGGAAAAAATTCCGAGTTGGCAATGTCCGGGGAGAGCCAGGATTCAGAAACCAAGATAATGTCCGGTTTCACTATATCGACAATTGTCTGAAGTTCAGGTCTCTTATTCTTGATCTATTGACAATTTATAATCAGGATCCCAAGGGGGTGATTTAAAACAGACTTTTTGCCTATTTTAGCTCTCTGATGCTGCACTCCAACAGGAGAAGAATGAGCGGTTGGTGTGCCTAAGTCAGTTGGGATTGGACTGTCAAGGCTTGACAGGGAGTCAAAACGATTGCTCGTCTCAATCAGGCCTAATGTATCAAACAAGGAAGTTGAGAAGTTTGGCGTGCCATCTTGGATGTCATCTTCAAGTTTGCATAAAACACACATATTGTATCTCAATATATATTTTTTAGGTAAGCACAAGTTAGCAATTTGTCCAGATGTGTTTATTATGCAAACTGTTGAAGATATATCTGAATTTACAGTCAGGGCTTTCCAAAGCAGTTATTTGTCATTCAGCCACCAAGTTTGCTGTATGTGTGAAAAAAGGCCAGGACAGACTTCCTACGTTATATTGGTTACCTAAACTTCATAAAAGATCTTACAAAACACAGTTTATTGCCAATTCAAGCTCTTGTACCACCACTGAACTTTCCAAATTATTAACTTCATGTTTACTGGCATAAAAAGCATGTGATTAAATATTCTTTGAAAGATCAGGGAGACATCTGTTTTGGTCTATAAAAATCTAATGAAGGTTTAAATAAATTGAAATCCAGAAGTTTTCGTGCTTCAAGTCTGTCTACTTATGATTTTGTCACCCTTTACACAATACTTCCTCGTAATCTTATAAAAGAAAAACTTAGTGATTTAATTGAATGGACATTTTATAAGGACATCTCCCTCTATCTTGCATGTAATGTAAGAAATGCTCTTTCACTTCTGAAGAGCATAAAATTATACGTTATGGTCATGTCAGAAAGTGTGAAAAGCTCTCACCTTTCTACTTGAACATATTTAATTAAGATTTGGTACACAGTTATTTAGACAAGTTGTGTTTTGCGATGGGTACCACACCCCTTGTGGCTGATCTGTTCTTGTTTTTTTTTATGAAAGAGACTTCATGATGTCTCTTTCCGTTGCAAACCAATTGTAAATCATAGTAGCCTATAGCTCGACTTCTAGATATTTGGATAATTTATTAAATACTGACAATACCTATTTCAATGGTTTGATCTGTCAACTTTACCCCCCCCCCCCCACCCTCCCACCCTCGAACTTCAGTTAAATAAAGCAAATTCTTCTGATACCGAGGCACTGTTTTTGGATTTACATCAGTGACATAAAAATATATTAAGGTCAGTGTGACCTATTTTTCATGGGTCAATGATTTTTCCTTATAACTCAAAGACTATTTCATCATTCATGGAGAAATGTCATACCTGGCATATAAGTTCAACATGACCTGGTGATTGACCTCAAAACATATCTATATCCAATATTTTCAGGTGTGTGAGTGGGGGGGGGGTGGGGTGGGCTCCTTGTCCTGTGGACATATTTCTAGTCCATTCTAGAATTGAAAAGGTATGTTGTGTGTACTCATTTGAATCGCATCTTTGAGGTGATTCTAATGAATATGTATATCAACAAACATTTTCAAGATAAAATAGGAATAATAATTAAAATTCTTTCTGAAAAGATATTATCTGTAGGGACTCAAGAATGAGTTGGACTCGGCCCTGATAAACAAACTATCTGACTGTTATGAGTCATTGTGGGTTCAATGTATGTAGAGGATGTTTTGAGCATTTTGTTTTATATATTTCAGAATAGCTCAGGATATATTCTGGAAGTTACATAAACGAGGGTTGATTCTACATGATACAATAGAGCAACAATACTGTGCCAAATGTGACAGGTAAATATGAAACTGTTATTAGTGTAACAGTAAGACTGTCAGACAGGTAAGAAAGTTCAATTGAGCTAAATGTTCAAATGCAAATCCAAAAACGGGCTTGACATCAGAATTATTCGCTTTGTTTAACTGTTGGTTGGATAGATAAATTTGGTTGACCATTCCGTCAAAGTAAGGGTTGTCAATATTTAAAAGATCAATTAAATAGCTTGGGGTTCAGTTAAAGGATTCAATAATGTCAGATTGATTTTGACTAGAAAGGGACAATCTCTTTCGTAACAAAATGAAAATAAATCAGCTACAAGAGGAGCACAATTTGTACCCATTGGAATACCTACGATTTGTCTATGTTAATTTGTTCCAAATCTAATGTAAATATTATCTAAAAGATATGTTAAAGGGTCTCACATAGTTTGACAAGACCAAAATTAACACCTTTATAGATTTGTATTAGATGTAAAAAAAGGCACGTCTGTCATTGCATGCAAGGAAAGTAGCTTTTTCTCTTTGAAATTTACTTTCAATCAAATTAATAAGCTTTTTCTTAATCAAGTTATGGGTTAAAGTCGTGTATAGAGTGGAAAAACCATATGTAGACAAACTAGACACTTGGAAACCTCTTAACTTTAATTTATTTAGTACCTCACCAGAATGCTTTAGTGACCAAAACATTTTTTTTTTCTGATCTTTCATAGACAGTCACAATATATTTCAACATAGGGCATCTCATTTTTGGCCAAAAAAAACCCACAAATGTTCATTGCCTTAGTGAATATCAATTTTTTACATGATAGCTAAGCGCAGACATTGGATAATCAATGCTTCACTCTCAAAGTACATTGTGAATTCTCCTAGAACACCTATTCAGTTATACAATATAAAAAAAAAAACACAAAAAAAGAGCTGCAGCTTTATTCAAAAAGCAAAGATTTTGATGATTTTATGAAATTCTGTTAAGGCATATAAAAATGGTACTTTTTAGATACAATGATACAAAATCGCCAGCCTCAGATCCATTTGAAACAAGCAAAGTACTAGAATACCAAACATCCATGTGATGTGTGCAATAATGCCCATAAAGTACAATAAAAATTCTTAAAATTCGGACACCTTGAGTACTTGCTGTAATTCTCCTAAAATTTTAACAAATTTGTTTTACGATCCAGCAAGGAGTCCAAAAGGTGCTAATGGAATAGCAAACAGTGAAGACCCTGATCAGACTGCTCCTTCAGACTGCACTGTTTGCTTAGGCCTACTCTGTAACACAGTACTAATACATGTACTGTCTATCAGCATTATAGAAATGCAAATTCTTCCTGACATTCTCTTGGGTAATATTTTATGTTATTTTCAGATTTTTATGTCTATCACGCAGGAAACGGCTTCTGTATCTAGTAATACCCCCCGCAAACTAAGTTTTTGGGGGGGGGTATACTGTTTTCACGTTGTCCGTCCGAAAGTCCGTCCGTCCAAAAGTCTGTATGTTCGTAACACTTTGATTTTTCCTGCATAGCCTACATAATAATTTAAGGAATGTCACCATATTTTGCATAAACATTGACATTGATAAGCTGCTTATGCTACAGAAAAATAAGGTTCTAGGGGCTAGTGTTTTTAGAGTTATTCCCCTTTGTTATTTTTAACTAATTGTTCTGGCCTGTACCCAGATGTGCATGTACGGTGAACTCAACTCCTCCCACAGTTTCTGTCTAAGCAATCTGATTCTTAGCATACACTTTCTAGATATACATGTATTGAGTATGTGCATGAAGAAGTTTCATGTTGGAATTTTATTTTTTGACAAAAAAATTGCTTTTTGAACTCAGCCATTTTTGTGCAATTCTTGGTATTGTACCCAGAATATGCATGTATGGTGAACTCAACTCCTCCCAAAGTTTTAGTCTAAGGAATTTGATTCTTAGCATACACTTTCTAGATGTATTGGGTATGTGCATGAAGAAGTTTTATGTTGGATTTTTATTTTTTAACAAAATTATTGCTTTATGAACTTAGCCATTTTTATGCAATTCTTGGTATTGTACCCAGAATACCCAGAATATGCATGTACAGTGAACTCAACGCCTCCCACAGTTTTAGTCTAATGAATTTGATTCTTAGCATACACTTTCTATATGTATTGGGTATGTGCATGAAGAAGTTTTATGTTGGAATTTTATTTTTTGACAAAATTATTGCTTTATGAACTTAGCCATTTTTATGCAATTCTTGGTATTGTACCCAGAATATAAATTTAAGGAATGTCACCATATTTTGCATAAACATTGACATTGATGAGCTGCTTATGCTACAGAAAAATAAGGTTCTAGTTGAACTCTGGCTTAATATTGAAGATAGCTAAAATACATTCTGAAAAAAAATGAAAGTGTTCCGCATCTAAAATTCATGTAAACCAGTTAAAGTTAATTTGATTCTTTTGTGCATGTTCAACTGTATTTTTTATGCCCCGGGAGGAGGGCATATAGTTTTTGCACTGTCTGTTTGTGGGTTTGTGCGTTTGTAAGTCTGCACTTTTTCGGGGGCATTGCTCACTTATAGTGACAGCTCTTGTTTTCATTTGCATTTATATCCCATTGAGTTTTGATCATAGTAAGTTAGTAACGTTGTTTACAAAATTAAATGGAAATTATTTATTTGAATTACATATTAAACAGTATAAAGGTATATAGTACTAAAAAAGCAACAAATTCATTCCAAGCACAAGAAAAAATGTACTGGAGAAGAAAATGTTGGGGAAACTCTTGAATATAACAGGACAATTTCTGCAGCCTACACTCAGAGACAATCCACCCACCCCTTATCCCAGGGCCTTGATTAACTGAATGAAATTTTCCTCACTGTATATTGCAGGACTCCAAAGTGAAGGGTGATATCTGATTGGGTTATTTTTTGAAATCAATTAGAAAATGTTAAACCATTGTATACTAGTGGACTCTCCCACTGCTATTTGTTGGATGAGTCCATTTGTCATATAAGGGGTGCATACCTGTGATCATTTTTGGAACTGTATGAGGGAGATTTGCCATTGTGATGAGGGAGATGTAAAGAATATATAGGGAAATTCCCAGTTCAAATGAGGGAGACTCCAAAATTTCACTAAAATTTAGCATAATTTGGGCAAAAATTAGCATCAAAATGAGGGAGTCTACCTCCTGATGAGGGAGGTATCACAGGTATGGGGATGGTAGGCCTATTTTTATGCCCCTGCCATTCGAAGAATGGTGGAAGGACATATAGCTTTGCCCCCTGTCCGTCCGTCGTGCATCTGTTTGTCCATCCGTCAGAAACTTAAACGCAGTCAATAACTTTCTTATTTCTTGATGGATTTTGAAATTACTTTGTAGAAATGGTAAACATTATGAGACGATGTGTCACATGCAAAAACCAGGTCCGTACCTTCAAGGTCAAGGTCATACTTAGAGGTCAAAGATAAAAAAGGTCCGAAACTTAAACACAGTCAATAACTTTCTTATTTCTGGATGGATTTTGCAATTACTTTGTAGAAATGTTAACCATCATGAGACGATGTGTCACGTGCAAAACCGAGGTCCGTACCTCCAAGGTCAAGGTCATACTTAGAGGCCAAAGGTAAAAAAAGGGTCCAAAACTTAAGCGTAGTCAATAACTTTCTTATTTCTGGATGGATTTTGAAATTACTTTGTAGAAATGTTAACCATTATGAGACGATGTGTCACTTGCAAAACCCAGGTCCCTACCTCCAAGGTCAAGGGCATACTTAGAGGTCAAATGTAAAAAAAAAGGGTCTGAAACTTAAACTCAGTCAATAACTTTCTTATTTCTGGATGGATTTTGAAATTACTTGGCAGAAATGTTGGCCATCATGAGACAATCTGCCCTCTTGGATTTAAGGACCTTGGTTTTGTGTGAGGCAGATTGTCTCATGATGGCCAACATTTCTGCCAAGTAATTTCAAAATCCATCCAGAAATAAGAAAGTTATTGACTGAGTTTAAGTTTCAGACCCTTTTTTTACATTTGACCTCTAAGTATGCCCTTGACCTTGGAGGTAGGGACCTGGGTTTTGCAAGTGACACATCGTCTCATAATGGTTAACATTTCTACAAAGTAATTTCAAAATCAGTACAATAAAAATAAAAAAAGGCTAAGTTCATAAAGGAATTTGATTCTTAGCATACACTTTCTATATGTATTGGGTATGTGCATGAAGAAGTTTTATGTTGGAATTTTATTTTTTGACAAAATTATTGCTTTATGAACTTAGCCATTTTTATGCAATTCTTGGTATTGTACCCAGAATATAAATTTAAGGAATGTCACCATATTTTGCATAAACATTGACATTGATGAGCTGCTTATGCTACAGAAAAATAAGGTTCTAGTTGAACTCTGGCTTAATATTGAAGATAGCTAAAATACATTCTGAAAAAAATGAAAGTGTTCCGCATCTAAAATTCATGTAAACCAGTTAAAGTTAATTTGATTCTTTTGTGCATGTTCAACTGTATTTTTTATGCCCCGGGAGGAGGGCATATAGTTTTTGCACTGTCTGTTTGTGGGTTTGTGCGTTTGTAAGTCTGCACTTTTTCGGGGGCATTGCTCACTTATAGTGACAGCTCTTGTTTTCATTTGCATTTATATCTCATTGAGTTTTGATCATAGTAAGTTAGTAACGTTGTTTACAAAATTAAATGGAAATTATTTATTTGAATTACATATTAAACAGTATAAAGGTATATAGTACTAAAAAAGCAACAAATTCATTCCAAGCACAAGAAAAAATGTACTGGAGAAGAAAATGTTGGGGAAACTCTTGAATATAACAGGACAATTTCTGCAGCCTACACTCAGAGACAATCCACCCACCCCTTATCCCAGGGCCTTGATTAACTGAATGAAATTTTCCTCACTGTATATTGCAGGACTCCAAAGTGAAGGGTGATATCTGATTGGGTTATTTTTTGAAATCAATTAGAAAATGTTAAACCATTGTATACTAGTGGACTCTCCCACTGCTATTTGTTGGATGAGTCCATTTGTCATATAAGGGGTGCATACCTGTGATCATTTTTGGAACTGTATGAGGGAGATTTGCCATTGTGATGAGGGAGATGTAAAGAATATATAGGGAAATTCTCAGTTCAAATGAGGGAGACTCCAAAATTTCACTAAAATTTAGCATAATTTGGGCAAAAATTAGCATCAAAATGAGGGAGTCTACCTCCTGATGAGGGAGGTATCACAGGTATGGGGGTGGTAGGCCTATTTTTATGCCCCTGCCATTCGAAGAATGGTGGAAGGACATATAGCTTTGCCCCCTGTCCGTCCGTCGTGCATCTGTTTGTCCATCCGTCAGAAACTTAAACGCAGTCAATAACTTTCTTATTTCTTGATGGATTTTGAAATTACTTTGTAGAAATGGTAAACATTATGAGACGATGTGTCACATGCAAAAACCAGGTCCGTACCTTCAAGGTCAAGGTCATACTTAGAGGTCAAAGATAAAAAAGGTCCGAAACTTAAACACAGTCAATAACTTTCTTATTTCTGGATGTATTTTGCAATTACTTTGTAGAAATGTTAACCATCATGAGACGATGTGTCACGTGCAAAACCGAGGTCCGTACCTCCAAGGTCAAGGTCATACTTAGAGGCCAAAGGTAAAAAAAGGGTCCAAAACTTAAGCGTAGTCAATAACTTTCTTATTTCTGGATGGATTTTGAAATTACTTTGTAGAAATGTTAACCATTATGAGACGATGTGTCACTTGCAAAACCCAGGTCCCTACCTCCAAGGTCAAGCGCATACTTAGAGGTCAAATTTTAAAAAAAAAAAGGGTCTGAAACTTAAACTCAGTCAATAACTTTCTTATTTCTGGATGGATTTTGAAATTACTTGGCAGAAATGTTGGCCATCATGAGACAATCTGCCTCACACAAAACCAAGGTCCTTAAATCCAAGATCAACGTCATACTTAGAGGTCATATGTGAAAAAAGGGTACAAAGTTTAACACCATCAATAATTTAAATGGATTAATACGAACATAGACTGCCGGCCTCAGTGGCTCAGTCGGATGCGCGTCTGACTGGTGATCAGGAGGACGCGGGTTCGACTCCCGCCGGTGTCGGCAACATTCTTTCGTGGAGATTGATCATGAAATCTTTTCTACGGTCGTTCTCTCTCTTCCGCTGATTCAAGAAGGGCAGTTGTCAGTTTCTGGCGAAAGAATGTGCACTGTACTGGTTAACCGCTTACGTATAAGCCTGCCCAGGAAAGTGTTAATAGGTAAACTGACCGGCTCAAAAATGACCTAAATAGTGTTGACTGGGCCGTAAAACTCCAATACAAACAAACAAAAACGAACATAGACATATTTTCAGGCGGGGGCATTTATGGACCCATTTGTAGTTTTCGTTCTTATTCCATTTTTGATGGAAAATTCTGTTGGCAAATAGTGCAGGCCCTGATCAAACACTGTATTCTGTTGCTTCTGATCTGGGCTTGCACTGTTTGCCAAGGTACCCCTTTAGGGGCTTCCCCCATACAATGGGTTAAATTAGATTTTCTATGGACCTACAATGTTTGTCAGTGTCTTGACTCTACACTATTTACTTCATGGGTGGCTTGTGTGTGTGAGTAGGCTGGAGGACTTAGAACCTTTAAATTGGGGTTCTGTAAGCAAACATTGTAGACCTTGATTAGACACTGCATTCTGCCATGTCTGATCTGGGTCTCCACTGTCTTCCAAACCCAACACATCTTTCCTGTCCAGATTCTATAGATAACCCCCTTACACATTATTTTAGGGTTTCTCCGAAATGCATAGAGAACAAACTGTAGTACAGAGACTCTTTAGAAGATGGCAGGCTGTCAAATGTCACATAAAATATATATAAACGATACAGGTCATATTGTATGAAGAACATTTGTTCATGTTCAGTTGAGCACATATTAACGGCTTCATAAAACTAGTGTTGGGGTCTAAAGCAGAAACCATGTTACTTAAACAACCATATCATATCCAAGCAAAAATGTATTGATTATACAGTGGAAACTCGAATGCCAATTTTTCGAAACTACCAGATTTTTCTAAGAAGACTTTTTCTTTATTATTTATTGCAAAAATAGAACCGTGTTTGCCCTAATTACCGCACCATGCGCTTAGTTTTTTCAAAATCGTGTCATAAAATCATGGTGAAAAATCTACCTAATTAGCACACACTTGATACGAAAACAATAGCTTCCGAGATATTGCATACTGATATTTAATGGGACGGAAAAAGATATTGCCTTCACTGTTGGAAGAAATAATGGTAAGTTTTTATAGATTTTCTATGACAGCTTCAAGGGGAGATTACTGTAAAGTGTGCACTTATGTATTTCCTTTTCAAAAATAGCTTTGGTGTGCGCTTATAGGAGCATGTGCGGTAATTAGGGCGAATACGGTACCTATTTTTTCGAATTTCGATTTTTCAAAAAAAAAAAGTCAATTTTTCGAACAGATTCGTCGGTCCTGATCAAAGAAATTCCTGTTAAAATCCTGCTTGGCAAATCAAGGTGACGCACAGTCATGTTTTCTTTGTGCGGCGAGTTTGATTGTTACACACCCAAATGAATTCACAGGTTATTCACTACAGGTAATTGACACCTAATTAACGGTGATGATCCTTAAGTGAGTAATAGGTATCCTTAATTGAGTTTATCTGCACTGATCATTTTATTTAATGATTTTAAGTGTTCAATTATGGGGTTTAAGTGGTCAATTCTCTTCCTCTGATTCGGGTGTTAAGCGGTGGTTAGTGGTGTTTCAACGGACCGGTGGATACAGCTAAAATAACAATTCTGATAAAACTGAAAGTAGCTGAATTTCCTGACCATTTATGGAAGTTTTTGAAAGTGTATGTAGGGCCAATAAGTGAAACTTAAGTGGCTAGAAATGTGTAGTTAACCCTTTTGGATCTGTATCAGCCAGTGTATTGCAGACTGATAGAAATCCCTGCTAGCTGTCAGTGATTGCCAATTCTTTTATCCTTTTTGCAGAGTTAAATATTTTGTCAGTAAAATGGTTCTGTAGATGAATTTCCTGAACATTTATGGAAGTTTTTGAAAGTGTATGTTGGGCCAATAAGTGAAACTTAAGTGGCTAGAAATGTGTAGTTAACCCTTTTGGAACTGTATCAGCCAGTTTATTGCAGACTGATAGAAATCCCTGCTAGCTGTCAATGATTGCCAATTCTTTTATCCTTTTTGCAGGGTTAAATATTTTGTCAGTAAAATGGTTCTGTACTTTACATTTAACCTCCATTTTCGTAAAAAATGTCAGTTCATGTTTTCTGTTTTCTGATGCATGTAGAGCGTTAAATAGAAGTGAAGGCAGTGATCAGGAATCAATAAAATTAACCCACAGCTCCCATTAGAGACACCAAAGGGAAAGAAACACAAAAATGAAACAACAGACCCTAATGGAAACATCAATAGTGGAAAGCCAAAATGACAGTTACTTTCCCACCAAATGGCCGGTTGGCTATCCAAAACAAAATAATATAAGTTATACAAACACTCAAAGACAAACCGTAACAAAAATAAACCGTGGCAGAAGAACCACCTTGGAACGAATTATTTGTTCAGTCCACAAGATGGCCTCCTAACTCATCAGTGCAACAACTCCATGAACACCAAAAAAACAAACAACCACAGAGATAAAACAATGGTGAGGACTTGACAGCAAGAAAGCGCAATGAAATGCTGGAGCAAAAAGAAAACCAACAAGTAGACTCCAATTGGCCCGACCAGAGACAGAGCATCAGGCACCAACCAACATTACATAGAATTAGATCTCTCTAATTCTCAGTAAACACATATGCTGGAACCGTCATAGAATCTGCGGCCTTACTCACCGGCGTGCAATTAAAGAGGGAAGCAAAGTTGTCAACCGTGATTGGGTTAACTACCATGCATGCAGTCTGTTGTATAACATTTATGTTGTACCCAATATTTTTATATGGAAGAATGATTTTACGAAATTGGGTGCTGAAGTCATTGCGGTTATATATTTTTCTGAATATATATACTAAGTCACCATAAAGTTCATGTTCCGATAGACCTTTTTGCAGAAGAGTCCAATATTGTTTTTATGTTTGATTTGATGTTTAACATCCCCGTCAACACTATAAAGGTCATTTTGGTCACGTTGCTTCCAATTTTATGGGACTTTTACCTGACATGGAAATGAAATGACATCTCAAGCCCTGTCGCCCAATGAAACCAATAGGGTTTATAAGCATGGACGGTCCGACTGGGCAGGCTTAGATCCTGTAAGGGTTTACCAGAAATCGTATGTTGGTCGGATTCCATCTGTGTGGAAGCATCAGGCAGCCCATTTATTTCTTCAAGCCCCAATGGGCATGGGCAAGTCCAATATTGAATTTTGAAATTAAATCAGAATGACGTTTATAAAATTTTGAAATGGAAACGTTCATCATTAACATTTATGTTGTTCACCCTCTAGTGGTCACAGTTTTGTTTCAATCTTCATTAACTTTACCAGAATGCTTTACTTGATGATACGTTGGTCAAGTTCTTATATGGGTCGTGTCGGATCAAAAGCTAGGTCACTAGGTCAAATTCCTTTAAAACCTTGATCAGCCTATAGAGGCCATTGTTTTGCTTCAATCCTCATGAAACTATATCAGACTGTTTGTCTTGATGGTAGCTTGGTCAAGTTTGAATACTGGTCATATTGGATCAAAAACTAGATCACTAGGTAAAATTACTTTAAAGTAGAAGTAAAACAAACATCAGGAATTGATACAATTAACTTACTCCATCCATAAAAGACACCAAAGGGAAAGAAATACAAACATTAAGCGACCAGACCATAATGGAAACCTAAACAAAGGAAGGCCATATGGACAGTTACTTTCCCACAAAATGGCCATATGGCCATCCAAAATTAAAAGACACAAGTGATACACACAGTAAGTAACAAACAACAACATAAATAAATCGCCACAGAAGAGCCGCCTTGGAACGGTCAGTGGAAGATTTCCACTGGGGGGCTTAAATCGATTTTACGTGGCCACAATCCTCGCCCTTACTTCCGTCGCGATTTAGACAAATAATTTGTTCAGTCCGCATGAAGGCCTCCTAACTCATCAGTGCAACATCTCCGTGAACACAGAAATCAAAGAACCACAGAGGTGAGACAACGGTGAGGACTCGACAGCAAGAAACCACTGAAATGCTGGAGCAAAAGAAAACCAACAGTTAGACTCCGATGAGCCCGACCAGAGACAGAGCATCAGGCACCAACCAACATTATCTCTTTAATTTTCAATAAGCCTTTACGTTGGAGCCGTCATAGAATCTGAGGCCTGACCCACCGGCGTGCAATTAAAGAGGGAAGCAAAGTTGCCAACCGTGATTGGGTTAACTACCATGCATGCAGTCTGTCGTATAACATCCATGTTGTACCCAATCTTTTTATATCGAAGAATGATTTTACGAAATTGGGTGCTGAAGTCATTGCGGTTATATATTTTTCTGAATTTATATACTAAGTCACCATAAAATTCGGGTTCCGATAGACCTTGTTGCAGAAGAGATTTAAGTCCAATATTGAATTTTGAAATTAAATCAGAATGGCGTCTATAAAATTTTGAAAAGGCTTTGCTTAGTTTATGGTACCGATAACCCTGATTAAGAAGTTTAGCCGTTAATAATTTATTACGAGTGTTGAAGTCAGTTACATGACTACACACTCTAGCAAATCGAATTAATTGCGAAATATAAACGCCATAGGATGGCGCACGAGGAACATCACCATCCAAAAAAGGAAAATTTACAATCTCAAAATCAAAGTCATCGCTTTTATCATAAATTTTGCACGAAACAAATCCATCTACAATAGATAGATATAAATCCAAAAACGGGGCCTCGGTATCAGAAGAATTTGCTTTATTTAACTGAAGTTCTAGGGGGTAAATCTGACTGATCAAACCATCAAAATAGGTATTATCAATATTTAATAAATCATCTAAATATCTAGAAGTAGAGCTAAAAGCTTCAATAATTTCAGATTGGTTATCAATGGAAAGCGACAAAATGAAGTCTCTTTCATAACAATACAAGAACAGATCAGCCACAAGAGGTGCGCAATTAGTACCCATCGGAATACCCACAATTTGTCTAAATAACTTAGTACCGAATCTAATATAAATATTGTCAAGTAGAAAGGTGAGGGCATCACACACTTTCTGACATGACCAAAGTGTATAATTCTTATGCTCTTTAGAAGTGAAAAATGCATTTCTGACATTACATGCAAGATAGAGAGAATCTTCTCTGTGAAAAGCCCATTCAATTAAATCATTAAGCTTTTCTTTTATAAGATTATGAGGAAGTGTAGTGTAAAGAGTGGAAAAATCGTAGGTAGACAGACTAGAAGCACGAAACTGTCTAGATTTCAATTTATTTAAAACCTCATTCGAATTTTTTATAGACCAAAACAGATTTCTTCCTGATCTTTCAAAGACTTTATCACAATATTTAATTACATGCGTTTTAATAGCAGTAAGACAGGAAGTTAATAATTTAGAAAGTTCAGTGGTAGTGCAAGAACTAGAATTTGCAATAAACCGTGCTTTGTAAGGTTTTTTATGAAGTTTTGGTAACCAGCATAGCGTAGGAAGCTGGTCTTGGCCTTCGTTAACACACACAGCAAACTTGGTGGCTGAAAGACAAACATGTTTATCTACTATAGCTCTCTCTTCAGCCAAAGGCTGAAGTTCATAGGCCTTAGTACCACCAAGCTCCTGCTTAAGCGTGTTAACATAGTGGAGCCGTCACACAACGACGACGTTGTTAGCGGCCTTGTCTGCAGGGGCCAAAACAAACTTCTTATGAAATTCTTGAATACCTAGTTTAAGATGACGTAAAGACGTCTTGGGCTTAGGAGGTAATAAGTTAGTATTTTGAGAATAGAAAGAAATGCGTTTATTCACTAGTCTTAAAATGCTAAGTTTCCAGTCCTTTAGGGCTTTATACTCAACGTACTCTCGCTTACACCATCGATTACCGAATTCATTCAAGGAAGCAGCGATTTCATCTCTACATTTACTGAAATCAATTTTAGAAGGAAACCGATATTTCGGTCCTTTAGAAATTATATTCCTTATCCTAGAATCAGGAATAATTTTCAAATTGCCAGTAATTACATGACCAGCAGCAGGATAGCAATACTTTGAGTTTTTACAATCACATGAATCAGGAGTATTAGTATCAATATCAAGATCTGAAACAAGTTTATTGAAATTAAAAATGATAGATCTAACAGGTTTGTTATATTTATAGCAAATTATAGGTGTTTCAGTATTTTGAAAATAAGCAGGAATGGAAGAAAGCACCGATCTTTCACGGAAGATACTGGGCAAATCTATAAAATCCATACCCTTATTAATGAAGGATATTTTGAAGAAATGACGTTTATGATTAATTTCAGAAACAATGTAAGGACGGAGAGTATGCTGAGTATAGCCTCTAGTTAAGAGAGCCGCATCATATAACTGATGAGAACTATCGTAGAATTTATTCGCCTCGGTGTCCAGAAGACGTAAAACAGAAACGGGTAATGAACTTAAAAATGAAAGCATAGAGTGGCGTCCATGATTTAATAATATAATTGACAGTCACTTCAGTCTAGTATTGTTTCGTTTAAACGCACGTGATTTACGTTTAAAGTTACCATTTTTCCTGGTGCCGTGAGATCTAGTTCTGCGTTTTCGACATTCCAGGAGTGAGAAAATATCAAAGTCCGGCATTCTGGAAATATTACCCTCATGATAAATGTTGTCATTAAATCCCAGTGGAAAAGGGGTCTGTAAAAATTTAATCCATTTCAGTTCAGCTTCATGTCTTTTGATTATTTTGAATCTAGATGTAGAATTTGCATCGTAATAAAGTTTTTCCACTGGTTGTATAATAATGTTATTTACAGAATGACCTGTACGTCGAAAGTGACGGTACAAGAAAGTGTCAGTTTTTAAAACCTTGTTCAGCCTCCAGAGGCAATAGTTTTGCTCTAATCCTCATGATACTATACCAGAATGTTTGTCTTGATGATATCTTGGTCAAGTTGGAATATGAGTCATGTTGGGCCAAAAACTAGACCACTAGGTCAAATTGCTTTAAATAATAATCTAATTTGAGTTCCTCTAAGAGCAATGAAAACATTCATAAGACAGAAGATGGGTCATACTACGTAGTTTCAGCTAATAAAGCCTCATCAGTGACCCTGTAATGATCAGGCAACGAAACCTTGTTTCACCCTCTTGAGGCCACAATTTTGTCTCAATCTTCATGAATCTATACCGGATTGTTTGACATGATGATACATTAGTCGGGTTTGAATAATTGTCATGTAGGATCAAAAACTAGGTCACTAGTTCTGATTCCTTTACAACTGTGTTCAACCTCTTGCTTCAAGCTACATGAAACTTTATCAGAATGTTTGTATTGATGATATGTAGTTCAAGTTCGAAGGTGGTTCTGGCGAAAGAATGTGCACTGTACTGGTTAACCGCTTGCGTATAAGCCTGCCCAGGAAAGTGTTGATAGATAAACTGACCGGCTCAAAAATGACCTAAATAGTGTTGACTGGGCCGTAAAACTCCAAAACAAACAAATCATGCCGACCAAGTCAAAAACTAGGTGACTATGTCAAACTGCATCAGTCTTCAGGAATCTATACCGAAATGCTTGTCTAGATGATACCCAAGTCAAGTTTGAATATGGGTCATGTTGGAGTAAAACTAGGTCAGATTGCTTTGAAACCGTTTGTATTCCCCAGAGACCACAGGTTTGCTTCAATCTTCATGAGACTAAACCAGAATGTTTGTCTTTATGATACCTCGGTCAAACTAAAATATGGGTCATGTCGGGTCAGAAACTAGGTCATTAGGTCAGATTGCTTTAAAACTTTGTTCACCTTCTAGAGACCCACAGTTTTGTCTACGGATGCTTGAAACTATACCTGACTACCGAATATTTGTCTTGATGACATCTTGGTCAAGTTTAAAATTGGGTCTTATTGGATCAAAAACTATATCACCAGGTAAGGGTGCATGGAAACCTAATGTTCACCCTCTAGAGGGTATAGTTTTGCTATAGTCTTCGTGAAACTATACCAGAATGTTTGTCTTAATAATATCTTGTTCAAGCTCCAGTATATGTCATAATGGATCAAAAAGTAGATCACTAGGTCAAATTGCTTTTGAACCTTATTCAGCCTCTAGAGGCTGCAGTTTTGCTTCAATCTTCACGAAACTTTAACAGAAAATTTGTCTTTGTGACATCTTGGTCAAATTTGATCATGCCTCCGGTCAGCAATTCAGGTCCATCATGGATCTTTTGTTTCTATTTAATCTATGTCTTTTTTGGATCATCTTTAAACCCTCTTATAGCAAAAACTGTGTTATAATTAACAGCACTTAGCTCTTGGTATATTTTTAGCTCACCTGTCACGTAGTGACGAAGTGAGATTTTGGGATCACTTTTTGTCCGTCATGCATCTGTCCGTCTGCGTGCGTAAACTTTTTCTTCTCCTAAACCACAGATTGGATTTTGACCAAACTTCACAAGAATGATCCTTAGGTGGTCCCCTTTCATAGTTGTTCAAATGGCTGTGGTCCGTTGCACATCTAAGTCACAGGAGCCAAAATAGATTTTTTTTCACTGAAAACTTAAAAAATCTTCTTCTCTGAAACCACAAGGCCCAGGTCTTTGATATTTGGTATGAAGCTTCATCCAAGATTGTTCAAATTATAGTGCTGGGGCCAAAAATGCCCCCATCCCGGGGCCCTTTGGTTTTACATGGGCTTATTTAGGGAAAATCTTTAAAAATCTTCTACTCTGAAACGCAAGGCCCAGGTCTTTGATATTTGGTATGAAGCTTCATCTAGTGGACCCCTACCAAGATTATTCAAATAATAGTGCTGGGGCCAAAAATGCCCCCACCCCGGGGCCCTTTGGTTTTATATGGGCTTATTTAGGGAAAATCTTTAAAAATCTTCTTCTCTGAAACCACAAGGCCCAGGTCTTTGTTATTTGGTATGAAGCTTCATCTAGTGGACCCCTACCAAGATTATTCAAATTATAGTGCTGGGGCCAAAAATGCCCCTGCCCCGGGGCCCTTTGGTTTTACATGGGCTTATATAGGGCAAATCTTTAAAAGTCTT
The DNA here is from genome assembly GCA_963580285.1 of Lucinisca nassula. Taxonomy (NCBI): domain Eukaryota; kingdom Metazoa; phylum Mollusca; class Bivalvia; order Lucinida; family Lucinidae; genus Lucinisca; species Lucinisca nassula. Next base: position 48,299,522 of record OY757017.1, read on the forward strand.
CTTCCCTTAAACCTCAAGGCCCAGGTCTTTGCTATTTGGTATGAAGCTTTATCTAGTGGACCCCTACCAAGACTGTTCAAATTATAATGCTTGGGCCAAAAATGCCCCCACCCGGGGTCCCTTTGCTTTTACATACAGTAGGCTTATATAGGGAAAATCTTTAAAAAATCTTCTTCTCAGAAACCACAAGGCCAAGGTTTTTGAATTTTGGTATGAAGCTTCATCTTTTGAACCTCTACCAAGTTTGTTCAAATTATAGCCCCGAGACCAAAAATGCCCCTGCCTCTGGGCCCTTTGGTTTTACATAGACTTATAGGGAAAATCATTAAAAATCTTCTTCTGTGAAACCACAAGGCCTAGGTCTTTGATATTTGGTTGGAAATTTCATCTAGTGGACCTCTACCAAGATTGTTCAAATTATAGCCATAGGGCCAAAAATGCCCCGCCCCGAGACTGTTTGGTTTTACATAGACTTATATAGGGAAATCTTTAAAAATCTACTGCTCTGAAACTTCAAGGCCCATGTCTTTTATATTTGATGTAAAGTTCAATCTAGTAGACCTCTATCAAGATTGTGTAAATTATATCCCTGAGGCCAAAAATGCCCTCGCCCCGGGGCCATTTGGTTTTACATAGGCTTATGTAGGGAATATCTTTAAACAAATCTTCTTCTCTGAAACAGCAAGGCCCAGATCTTTGATATTTGGTGTATAGCTTCATCTAGTGGACCTTTGCCAAGATTGTTTAAATTAAAGCCTTTGTTGATACTTGGTATGAAGCTTCACCCTTTTAGACCTCCCTCAACATTATGGTGGTTAACCTAATCACAGTTGGCAACTTTGCTTCCCTCTTTGATTGCACACTGGTGGGACGGGCTTAAGATTATATGACGGTTCCAGTGTAAAAACATAAATGGAATTCTATTTTATTTTAGTATTCTTTATGTTGGTTGGCGTCTGATGCTCCGTCTTTGGTTGGGCCCCTCGGAGTCTAACTGTTGGTTTTCTTTTGCTCCAGCAATTCTGTTGTTGTATGCTGTTAAGTCCTCAACTTTGTTTCATCTCTGTATTTTTTGATTTATATGTTCTTGGAGATGTTACACTGATGAGTTAGGAAGCCTTCATGCGGACTAAATAAAATTAGTGTATACGGCGACAGAGGTAAGGGCGAGGATTATGGCCAAGTAAAATCGGTTTAAGCCCCCCAGTGGCATTCTTTCCACTGACTGTTTCAAGGCGGTTCTTCTGTTGCGGTTTGTTTATATTGTTGTTTGTTACTTACTGTGTGTATCACTTGTGTCTTTTTATTTTGGATGGCCATTTGGCCATTTTGTTGGAAAGTAACTGTCCTTATGGCCTTCCTTTGTTTAGGTTTCCATTATGGTCTGGTCGCTTCATGTTTGTGTTTCTTTCCCTTTGGTGTCTTTGATGGGTGGAGTAAGTTAATTGTATCGATTCCTGATCTTTGTTTTACTTCTATTATGCACATTAGTAGCCCTGTGGTCAATAATGGTCCTCCCTGGGGCCCACTTGTTACTCTATGGATTAGGTGAGTGATCCAGGGCCATCATGGCCCTCTTGTTGGTCTTTAAAGTGGATATAAAAAGTAGAAGTAAAACAAAGATCAGGAATTGATACAATTAACTTACTCCACCCATAAAAGACACCAAAGGGAAAGAAATACAAACATTAAGCGACCAGACCATAATGGAAACCTAAACAAAGGAAGGCCATAAGGACAGTTACTTTCCCACAAAATGGCCATATGGTCATCCGAAACTAAAAGACACAAGTGATACACACAGTAAGTAACAAACAACAACATAAAATAAATCGCCACAGAAGAGCCGCCTTGGAACGGTCAGTGGAAGATTTCCACTGGGGGGCTTAAATCGATTTTACGTGGCCACAATCCTCGCCCTTACTTCCGTCTCTCTCACAACAACACAAGAACAGACCAGCCACAAGAGGCGCGGAACCAGCACCCACCGGAACACCCACAACCCGCCCAAACAACCCAGTACCGAATCCAAAATAAATATTGTCAAGCAGAAAGGTGAGGGCATCACACACTTTCTGACATGACCAAAGTGTATAATTCTTATGCTTTTTAGAAGTGAAAAATGCATTTCTAACATTACATGCAAGAGAGAGAGAGAATCTTCTCTGTGAAAAGCCCATTCAACCAAACCACCAAGCTTTTCTTTTATAAGACTATGAGGAAGTGTAGTGAAACTGGTGAGTGAGTGAGTGTTTGAGTTTTACGTCCCACCAACAGCTAAGGTCATATGGAGACGGGTCCTTAGTTTAAAGGCTCATCCAAAAGTCTGGAGAAACCCGGGATCAATCCTCAGATAAAACTGGTGTTCCCTCGAATATAGATAATCCATTTTTTGTTCTTGCAGATTCTGTTTGTTTCAGGTTCCTAGCAGATAGATTTATAGAAGGTACATGTCCCCTGTGTAAGTTTGAAGATGCCCGCGGAGACCAGTGTGATGCCTGTGGAAAACTTATCAATGCTATTGAGTTGTTACAACCCAAATGTAAACTGTGTAAAGGTCCTCCAGAGGTCAGGTCAACAAAACATCTCTTCCTCGACCTGCCAAAAGTAAGCCTTCTGGAATTACCATTTCTATACAGCAGTCAATACTACTTGCCATGCAGTTTATGATTAGAATTGGACATATTAATTGTTGTCAACTGATAACAGTGTGGGTTCAGATATGACAACTCTGTTTGCCTATACATCTATTAAAATAGGCCTGACATCCCTTACGCTTGTCCAAGATATTGCAATGGAAGAGTCCACCAGCATACAATGGGTTAAAGGAAACAGGAGCAGCTGTGAAAGGAAATGGCTTGGAGATCATGAAATATTTTCTATGGTCATTCCCTTGCTTAGGCTGATTCAAAAAGACAATTGTCAGTTACTGAATGTGCACTGTATTGGCTAACCACTACGGCAAAAGCCTACCCAGGAAAAGTGTGGTGAGATGACCTGCTCCTGATGACCTCAAAAGTGTTGACTGGACTGTTAAACTCCAGTGCAAACATTTGGCACAGAAACTGAAGTGTATACAAGGGATACAACTTTTAGGACTTCCTGTTTTGATTTCCTATCAGCTGAACCCTGCCAAAAAGGGTTTTTTATTAAGGCTCATATGTGAGCTTATAGTATAGCATGGGTTTGTTGTCTGTCTGTCTGTCATCGTTTTCAAACATCTTCTCCTTGGAAACCACTAGGTGGATTGAAGTCAAATTTCATGTACATCCATTAGATGGGGGAATGAAAGTTTGTTGGGTGGAGGGGGGTCCATGTCACATCACCAAGATAGCCACAATGCCCATACAAGGTAATCTTCTTATCCGGAACAAGTGGACTGATTGCCATGAAACTTGAAATGTAGCATTGGGGACTTGGGCCCACCATAATTTGTTCAAATGATGACCCTCAGATGACCTTGACCTATTTTCTGCCAATGTTAAATTGGGTCACATAGACTTTTGTATGAGAAAAAGGCAAAACTGAGCATTTTTATGTCCCCAGTAGCGATAGCGGGGACATTGTTTTTGTCCTGTCTGTTTGTTTGTTGTCAGTATATGTCAGATTTGCTGAGTCCAGTAGAAGATTCGGTATTGTGGATCTTTTGCAAGCAGCCATATACACCTTAGCTTTGTTTGTGTTGCAGTTGTGTTCACATGATTGGTTGACTTGGTTTACATTTTTGATAACAGAATATGCCAAAGGCAGCTGCAAATGATAGCTCTGCCCTGCCAGACTATACTTCCCCACTCTGCATCAACATCATCTCTTCCTGAATCCTAAATCAGACTAAGCTGTTCAGAAACAATCAGAAGCATCAAGGCAACATGCAGATTCAGAATTGCTAAAGGCAATGTGATCTGATAGGCAAGATGTCCACAAAGGCACAAATACACACACTGTATATTTGATCAGCCTCTTCCAGGTGAGCGAATCTGGCCCACTTGGGCCTCTAGTTTATTTGTTGGTTTTGTGTTCACGTAGATAATGAACTGATGAGTCAGGAAGCCTTCATGCAGACTGAACAAATTATTTGTCTAAATCGCGACGGTAGTAAGGGCGAGGATTGTGGCTACGTAAAATCGATTTAAGCCCCCCCCCCCAGTGGAAACCCCATTGGAAATCTTTCCACTGACCTTTCCAAGGCGGTTCTTCTGTGGCGGTTTATTTATGTTGTTGTTTGTTACTTACTGTGTGTATCACTTGTGTCTTTTTATTTTGGATAGCCATATGGCCATTTTGTGGGAAAGTAACTGTCCTTATGGCCTTCCTTTGTTTAGGTTTCCATTTTGGTCTGGTCACTTAATGTTTGTATTTCTTTCCCTTTGGTGTCTTTGATGGGTGGAGTAAGTTAATTGTATCGATTCCTTATCTTTGTTTTACTTCTACTTTGTATGTGGAAAACTTTAACATTGGTCTTAACTTTTGAACTGTTTGAGATGGAGCCTTCATATTTGGCATGTAGGTGCCTTCTGACAAGGGCTTTCCACCCATACAAAGAAGGAGATGTGGCTTGACCTTGACCTGTGACCGACTCTAAAGAAAAAAAAATTGTCATAACTTTTGAACTATTTGAGATACAGCCTTCATATTTGGCATATACGTTTCTTGTGACACAGCCTTACCACTTGTACAAAAAAAAATCGAACTTTAACCTTGACCTTGATCTATGTCCTGCCTGGAAGAAAAAAATTAACATTGGTCATAATTTCTGAGTTGTTTGAGATAGGGCCTGCATATTTGGCATGTAGGTTGCTAGTGACAATGACTTCCTACTTATATAAAAAATTGGATCTTTGACCTCTGTGACCTACTTTAAAATAATATCATTAGTCATACCTTTTGAATCGTTTGAGATAGAACCTTCTTATTTTGCCTATAGATTCATTGTCATCAACGTATTTTTGATTAACGTGCAGGTACAGGGGCAACGTCCACATAAGTGGGCCCCCTTCCAGGTAGTTGGCTTGCTGCACGCATGGCAGATCTTACACCAGATCTGCAGGCTTGTCTATCATGAGGATCGATCGCAGAGAGCTTCCATTCTCTGCAATCTCTTTCTGTTAGCTGCTTCCAGGTCATCTTGGGCCTTCCTGGGTCCCGCTTTCCACCTACCTGTATGTCACAGGCAGTCTTGACTGCACCGTTGGAGCCTTCCACAAGTCCATACCAGCGAAGACTTCTCTCTTTCAGGATGAGGCCCAGGTCCTCAATGCCAAGACACTCAAGTAACTCACTGGACCTGATGGTGACAGTGTCCTGTGGCTTGACATTGCAGGTCTGTCTGATCATTGCCCTGTCATTTTGCTGTAGACGTTGGAGGTTTGGCTTTGTCAATGGCCATGTCTCACTGGCATGGAGCATTGCGCTCATCACACAAGAGCTATACACATGGCCGTGTGTCTTGAACGAGAGGTGGCGGGAAGAGAGAACTGGTAGCAACACCTTGAATTTCTTCCAGGCTGTTTTCACACTTGATGTAGTTGAAAGGTCACAACCACCCGCTGCAGAGAGCATATCACCTAGGTAGCAAAAGAGAGCTACAACCTCCAGCTTGTCGGATCCGACTTGGACTTCTCTCTGTGGTCTGCCATCTAAGGGACGTGAAGTTCCTTGGCACCGTGTACACCTGTAATCAGGATCCTCTATCAAGCGTTTGAGCCCACTGCATTTCTTGTGCACCCAGAACTTGCAGCCATTACAAAAGATACTGTTGCTGCCCACTCCAGTGCGACATACAGCGCATGGGAACTGGCCTGTACTCTGCAAGAGGTCCAGACCTGTACCACAGATCATGATCTTTGTCTTTCCTGCATTCACTCTCAGCCCTTTCGCCTCCATTGCGTCTTTCCAAGTTAAGACCCTCCTGACACATTCCTCAAGGGATTCAGCTATGATGACAAGGTCATCAGCGTACAGGTCCTCCCAGGGGACTCCAGAGCGGAACTCGCATGACATGGCTTTAAGCACAATGATGAAAAGCAGTGGGCTGAGAACAGAGCCTTGATGAACACCCACCTTCACCTCGAATTCTTCACTGTAACCATCACCAATGTGGACACGGCTCCAAGCATTAGCATACATCATGTGACAAGGGCTTCCCATTCTTATAAAAAATTGACCTATGTTCTTGACCTTGGCCCGGGGACATAATCATGTTTCACAAACACATCTTGTTTGGAAACTGTTGCAGCCTGTGATCTGAAAATTGGTAGATGCAGAAAGCTAAATGAGGGGATGAAGGTACAGTGAATTAAACTACATGTATGTGAATATTCAAGGTTAAGATCATTCCATGACCTTGGCTTAAGGTCATGCAGATATGAAAATTAAAACTTATGAAGCTTCAGGAGTATTCAAGGTCATACCTTGAACTTGGCCCAAGGTCATACAGATATAAAAATAAATTTTTTTACAGAAACCACTCAAGCCATTTATAACCAAATTTCATATAGAAACAAGGAAATGAAAACTGATAAACTTTAGTTTGGTCACATAATCAAGTTGGCCGCCATGCCCATATAAGGCAAAATTCCTTAAAAAAAAATCATCTTCTCCAGATACAGTGGGCCGCTTGTCATGAAACTTGGTATGTAGCATACCCCCCCCCCCCCCCCCATCCTCCCCCCACTCAAAAAAAAAAATCTTTAAGAATCTTCTCCAAAACTGATTATTGGATTTCATTCTTATTTGGTAAGAATGTTCTCTCTGGTGGACCTCTTGTCAGATTCCTTGGTGAACTTTTGATCAGACAAAAACATTGCCACAATGGCAACGCTCATTGGCTCATTAGCTTCCATAGACTTATAAAGAGAAAAATTTCAACAATCTTTCTCTGAAACCATAATGCCCAAAGCACAGATATTTAGTATGTAGCAACTTGTGTTCACCTACATAAATCCTGCCAACCATGCCCCTGGGGTCCAAAATTGACCACTGTCTAGAGGCTCATTAGCTGCCATAGACTTATAAGCGGAAAAGCTTAAAAAACCTCTTCTCTAAGAGCTTAGATATTTAGTATGCAGCAATGTCAAGTGGTCGTTTATAAATCCTGCCAACCAAGCCTCAGGGGTCCAAATTGTCCAAATTTCTGAGGAGATGATTTTTTTAAGTATTTTTTTTTTTCTATTTTTTTTTTTCATTTTGGTTTCCATGGCAACCAATACAAGTGAGCAGCAGCCCTAAATTCATATTGCAGAGAGTAGATTGTCTAAGGAACATTTCTATAAAAGTTTTGTCAAAATATCTGCAGAGGCTTGGCAGTAAATGCCAGTTTTCAATTTTCCCCATTATAAGTCTATGGGAACTCTAAGTTGCCATAGCACCCAAACTAATGAGCTGATTTTCATAAAAAAAAACACACAAATTTTCAATCTCCCCCACCAAAGGATGCAACAGATAAAATTTGGGCCCAATCGGCCCAGTGGCTTCAGAGGAGAAGTTGTTTGAAAGTGTTGCCGACGGACATAAGACGACGGAGGACAGCTGCCTATCCTAAAAGCTCCCCCGGAGCCTTCGGCTCTGGTGAGCTAAAAAGTTTGGTTTTCTGTTTCCCTGTTATGAAAATCAAGGAACAGAAAAGACTCAAAGGCATTATCTATACTGTAAGGACAAAAAAAAAAGAACCTAGTTCAAATTATTTGAACAAAAAATGAAATTTCTCATCTTTTGTCTTAAAGTTTTCAAATATATTTCCAAAAAAGAATTGACATACAGCCTGCAGACCTTGAAACAAGGACCCTATTCTGTGGGAGATATACGTTGCCATAGAAACCAGAATTTCTATCTGATCACTTAAAATTGCTACATACTAAATATCTAAGCTCTGGCCCCTGTGGTCTCAGAGAAGAAGATTTATGATTTTTCTTTTCATTATAAGCCTATGTGATATAAAGATCCCAGTGGCATGGCCCATTTTGACCCTAGGGGCATGGTTGGCAGGCTTATGTGTGGGAATGTGTGGCGGCGGTAAAACGTCTCCCTGCCCTACATCATAGTGTAGATTATATTTTCTTGTCCTTTGGGATCAGAAATCAGAATTCTGAGAAATCAGAAATAAATTATTGGTTTAGACTCATATTCTAGACAGGTTTTTAATTATTTGGACCCCATTTTGATTTAGATCAGTCTTTGAATCGACTGCCTATTCGAAATTAGCAAAATTGCAGTATGTTTCCTCTGGCTCTCTTTGCCGGATCATTACAGGGTCACTGATGAGGCTTTATTAGCCGAAACTACGTAGTATGACCCATCTTCTTTCTTATGAATGTTTTCATTGCTCTTAAAGGAACTCATTTTTGATTTTTATTTATGAGGCCTAATTGGCCGAAACAAGCTAGTCTGGCCCAGAAAACATGTACACTCCATATTTTTTCAGTTCTGTGGTGTATTCTTTGCTTCCAAAGGATAACCCTTTTACAGAACACTACAGCTGGTGTGTGGGAATGTGTGGCGGCGGTAAAACGTCTCCCTGCCCTACATCATAGTGTAGATTATATTTTCTTGTCCTTTGGGATCATTGATTCAATTGTGGAATTTTGAAAATATCTGAGGGTCACTGATGAGGCCTAATTGGCCGAAACTAGCTAGTCTGGCCCAGAAAACATGTACACTCCATATCTTTTCAGTTCTGTGGTGTATTCCTTGCTTCCGAAGGATAACCCTTTTACAGAACATATTTATGTAGCTAACTTTGATACATAATAAATATCTAAACTCTGGGCCTTATGGTTTGTAAAGAAGAAGATTTTTTTTTAGTTTTTCCCAATATAAATCTTTGGGAACTAATGAGCCCTGTGGGACATGAATGATTTGAACCCAATGGGTATGGTTGGCAGGATTAATGTAGAGGACCACTAGACATTGCTACATACTATAATTTACATTATAAGTCTTTGTGAGCTAAAGAGCCCTGGGGCGAGGCCAATTTGGACCCTAGGGGTATGTTTGACAGGATTTATGTAGATGACCACTTAACATTGCTACATACAAAATCTCTAAGCTCTGGCCTTTATGGTTTCAGAGAAGAAGAGATTTGAAGTTTGTTCCATTATAAGTCTGTAGGAAGTAATGAGCCCTGAGCGTGACCAATTTGGACTTAAGGGGCATTATTGGCAGGATTTATGTAGGTGACTACTCAACATTGCTACATCCCAGATATTTAAGTTCTGGGTCACGGTTTCAGAGAAATGTTTTAAGTTTTTCCCATTATAAGTCTATGGGAGATAATGAACCAGAGGCGTGGTAAATTTGGACCCCTGAGGCATGGTTGGCAGGATTTATGAGTGACCACTTAAAGTTGCTGCATACTAAATATCTAAGCTCTGGGCCTTATGGTTTGAGAGAAGAACATTTTTTAAGCTTTTCCAATTTTGAGTCAATGGAAGCTAATGAGGCTGAGAGTTTATGGAAGTATTCACCATATTTGCCTTTACAGGTTTTGTGTTTTTTTTTATGAAATTCGGCTCTTTAGTTTGGTTGCTATGGCAACTTATGAGGCCTAATTGGCCGAAACTAGCTAGTCTGGCCCAGAAAACATGTACACTCCATATTTTCCAGTTTTGTGGTGTATTCCTTGCTTCAAAGGATAACCCTTTTATAGAACATATTTAACGTCACTACAGCTGATGTGTGGGAATGTGTGGCGGCCTTAAAAAGTCTCCCTGCCCATCATAGTGTAGTTTTTATTTTCTTGTCCTTTGGGATCATTGATTCCTTTGTGGAATTTTGAAAATAATTTGAGGGTCACTGATGAGGCCTAATTGGCTGAAACTAGCTAGTCTGGCCCAGAAAACATGTACACTCCATATTTTCCAGTTTTGTGGTGTATTCCTTGCTTCCAAAGGATAACCCTTTTATAGAACATATTTTCCATAGACTTATATTGGGGAAAATTGAAAAATGGCATTAACTACCAAGCCTTTGCAGATATTTTGACAAAGTTTTCATAGAAATGTTTCTTGAGTAAAATCTTCTCTCAGCCATATGCTTTTATGTCAACCGGGGGTCCCGTAGGTTGTGCCGGGGCCATGCCCCGCCCCCTCCACTTCATAAAATGCCTTATATCTCAGAAACCTTACAGATCCCCATCCCCAAACCATATATATTCTTGTTCCTTATGATAAGATGCATTAAGTGACACCAACCTGGGGGTTCCCCTGGATGTGCCGGGAACATGACCCACCCCCTCCACTTCATTAAATGCCATTTATCTCAGAAACCACTCAGATCCCCACCCCTAAACCATATATATTCTTGTTTCTTATGATAAGACGCACTAAGTGACTGCAACCTGGGGGTCCCTCGGGATGTGCCTGGGCCATGCCCCATCCCCTCCATTTCATAAACGGCCCAATATCCCAGAAACCCTACAGATCCCCACCCCTAAACCATAAAAATTCTCCTTCCTTATGATAATTGGTATTCAGTGACACCAAGCTGGGGGACACCCAGGTTGTGCCGGGGCCATGGCCAACCCTCTCCACTTCATTAAAGGCCAAATATTCCAGAATAAAAAAACTTATCCATAACCCTTCCCTAAACCATATATATTCTTGTTCCTTATGTTAAGATGCATTAAGTGACACCAACTTAGGGGTTCCTCCAGATGTGCCGGGGACGTGCGCCACCCCTTCCACTTCATAAAATGCCATTTATCTCAGAAACCATTCATATCTCCACCCCTTAACCATATATATTCTTGTTCCTTATAATAAAACGCACTCAGTGACACCAACCTGGGGGTCCCCCGGGTTGTGCTGGGGCCATGCCCCATCCCCTTCACTTCATAAAAGGCCAAATATTCCAGAAACCTTTCAGATCCCCACCGCTAAACCATATTTATTCTTGTTCCTTATGATAAGACACATTCAGTGACACCAACCTAGGAGTCATCCAGGGCATGCCCGGGCCATGCTCCACCCCTCAACTTCACAAAAGACCATATATCTGAGAAACAGTACTGTTCAGATCCCTACCCCTAAACCATAATATATTCTTGTTCCTTATTATAAGATGCAATCAGTGACACCAGCATGGGGGACCCTTGGGTGCCAGGGGCCATGTCCCACCCCTTTACTTCATTAAAAGCCATATATCTCAGAAACTGTTCAGATCCCTACCCCTTAACCATATATATTCTTTTTCCTTATGAAGAGTCCCCACTTCATAATAGGCCATATATCTCAGAAACCATTCAAATCCCCACCGAATAATCACATATATTCTTGTTCATTGTTATTAGACACATTCAATCACCCCCATATGGGTCCACAGGGGCCATTTCTCTCCCATCCACTTCATAAAAGGGCCTTATATCTCAGAAACCGTTCAGCATTCAGTGACAACAATCTTGGGCTTTTCTGGGATCCGCCATGCTCGAATCCCTCCACTGCTTATAAGGCCTTTCGTCTCAGGAGCCATACATATCCCCACCGCTAAACCATATATGTCTCTGTTCGTTTTGATAAGGGCTCCATTGGGTTCATGCCCCACCCTCTCTACTTTATAAAACACCTAATATTTCAGATACAGTCCACATGAGCGCGCTCATTTGGGTATAGGGTTTGTTTGGGAGACTTTATAATTGGTAGATTGAAATCATATCATGTTAAAATACATGGGCACTGACCACCTGAGCTCTGGTTTATGAAGTTTGGCTCTTTGGTTTGTTTGCTATGGCAAGTTAAGAATTTCCATTGACTTATAATGGGGAAAAATTGAAAAATGACATTAATGCCTTTCAAGATATTTTGTCTAACTTAAATAGAAATGTTCCTTTAATAATGTTCTTTATAGGCCTATTAGTTGCCACAGATGAGAAATTGTCAATTGTCATCTGTTGTCCTGCAACAACACATTCAAGCGACATCATACCTCTGAAGACACTAGGCTGACTGGGTCCAAATTCTATCTGTAGTATCCTTTGGCGCAGGGCTTCCATGGTTAATAAAAATACATTGCTGCCAGTGGGCAGTGCCCCCTGAGCTCTGGTGAGCATAGTGGCCCATGGGCCTCTTGTTTTCAGATTAGTTTCTATTATGCCACGAAGAAAAAACTGAAAAATTGCAAAGGCCAGGAAGATATCCCATGTCCAGTGCTGAAGACTGATGGCTGCAATTCTAGCCAACCCTTAACCTTTATCTGTTTCAGATGTAAGGACATCTGGGGCTTTAATGAGTGATTCAGTTATCAGTCCTACCAAACATGCCCCTGGGGTCCAAATTGGCCACACCCTGGGGGTCATTTGCTGCAAAAGACTTATAAAAGGGATAAAAACTTAAAAAAAAAAAAAATTCTGAAACCATGAGGCCCCCAGCTTATTATACCCCCGGCATACGGAGTATGCCATGGGGGTATATAGTTTTCGTATTTTCTGTGACTGTTAACATTTTTGTGTCCGCTCCATAACTTTTAAACCGCTTGACATATTTTCATGAAACTTCACATAAATGTTAAACACCATGAGACGACGTGCAGAACACATAAAACGTAACTCTTGCTTTTCTACTTTTAGAGTTATTGCCCTTTGAATGTTATAACTTGAATTTTCGTGTCCGCTCCATAACTTTTAAACTGCTTGATATATTTTCATGAAACGTCACATAAATATTAAACACCATGAGACGACGTGCAGAACACATGAACCATAACTCTTGATCTTCTACTTTCAGAGTTATCGCCCTTTGAATGTTATAACTTGCGTTTTCGTGTCCGCTCCATAACTTTTAAACCGCTTGACATATTTTCATGAAACTTCACATAAATGTTAAACACCATGAGACGACCTGCAGAACACATGAACCGTAGCTCTTGCTTATCTACTTTCAGAGTTATTGCCCTTTGAATGTTATAACTTGCAATTTTTACCATACACTTGTGTCCGCTCCGTAACTTTCAAACCGTTTGAGATAATTTCATGAAATTTAAAACAAATGTAAAGCACAATAATAGGATGGGCTAGTTCGACTTTCAAGGTCATGACCTCAAGATCAAGGTCACTGTGGCTATTTTTAGAAAAACTTTGTCAGCTCTGTAACTTTCAAACCGTTTGAGATAATTTCATGAAACTTCAAACAAATGTAAAGCACAATAATAGGATGGGCGAGTTCGACTTTCAAGGCAATGACCTCAAGGTCAAGGTCACTGTGGCTATTTTTAGAAAAACTTTGTCATTGGTCTAGCGCCTACATTTCTTCACCAATTTCAATATTACTTCACACAAATGTTCCTTATGACAATATTTCAAGCGATTTCGACTTTCACGGTGGTGACCTCAAGCTCAAGGTCACTGTGGCTATTTTTAGAAAAACTTTGTCATCGCTCTAGCGCCTACATTTCTTCACCAATTTCAATATAACTTCACACAAATGTTCCTTATGACACTATCTCGAGCGAGTTGCACTTTCAAGGTCAAGGTCACTGTGGCTATTTTTAGAAAAACTTTGTCATCACTCTACCGTTTACATTTCTTCAGCAATTTCAATATAACTTCACACAAATGTTCCTTATGACAATATATCAAGGGATTTCGACTTTCAAGGTCAAGGTCACTGTGGCTATTTTTAGAAAAAAAAAAAGTCATCGCTATAGTGCCTTTATTTCTTCACTAATTTCAATATAACTTCACACAAATGTTACTTATGACAATATCTCGAGCAAGTTCGAATTTCAAGGTAAATGTTACTTATGACAATATCTCTAGCAAGTTCGACTTTCAAGGTCTTGACATCGCTGTCAAGGTCACTGTGGCTATTTTTAAAAAAAACTTTGTCTAGCTCAGGACATCCATTACTCTAGCTCTTACATTTCTTCACCGATTTCAATGTAACGTCACACAAATGTTCCTTATGACAATATCTCGAGCGATTTCGACTTTCAAGGTCAAGGTCACTGTGGCTATTTTTAGAAAAAACATTGTCATCACTCTAGCGACAACATTTCTTCACTGATTTCAATATAACCTCACAAAAATGTTCCTTATGACAATACCTCGAGCGAGTTTGACTTTCAAGGTCAAGGTCACTGAGGCTATTTTTAGAAAAACTTGTCATAACTCAAGCGCTTACATTTCTTCACCGATTTCAATATAACTTCACACAAATGTTCCTTATGACAATATCTCCAGCAATTTCTACTTTCAACCTCAAGATCACTGTGGCTATTTTTAGAAAAACTTTGTCATCGCTCTAGCGCCTACATTTATTGATGGATTTTAATAGAACTTCACACAAATGTTTCTTATGATAATATCTCGAGTTGCTTTGATTTTCAAGGTTATGGCCTCAAGGTCAAGGTCACTGTGGCTATTTTTAGAAAAACGTTGTCATCACTCTACCGCCTACATTTATTAACAGATTTTAATATAACTTCACACAAAAGATGCTTAAGATATTATCTCCAGCAAGATTTACTTTCAAGGTCATGGCCTCAAGTTAAGGTCACTATGGCTACTTTTAGAGAAACATTGTCATCACTTTTGACATTGCTATTTTCAGCTGAGGCGATGGCACTGGCCAGGGGTATACGTGCCCTACTGGGCACTTTGTCTAGTATTTATTGTCCCACTTCTGAAAAGTGTGTGTGGGGGGGGATACTGGTTTACATCTGTCCTTCTGTCTGTCCATCTTTATGCCCATCCATCCATCCTTTTTATCCTGATCCTTCGAATGCTGGCCAATCTTGATCAAAATTCATGTGCTACATAAATGGGGTGGGAGATTGCCAGCATTAGGTTTTGAACCCTGGATAATCATGATGAAAATTTTAAAAAATAATCTTCAAAATGGTCAATTTGATGGTTTCTGTTGTAACCAGTGCTTCAGCTGAAGTGCACGACCCGACGGATGCTTTTAGCTTTATGAGTGTTACCATATATGGGTATGGCGGCCATTTTGGTCATGTGACCTGGACCTAAAACGGTTCCCCCAATAAATACGCCTTATCGTAAGGAGCAAAAATATATCTTATACTCTAGTACTGTATTCTGAATCGTTTGCAGGATAAAATGCATTCTTACTTTTCCAATACAAAAGCATATGTGTCAAAGTTTGACCTAGGCACAAAGAATGTCAAGGTCAACCCAGGGTCACCATTTTAGCACTTTATGATGGGCCTACGTCCAAGATTCTATTTATCAAGTTTCATGGAAATCTGCCCAGTGGTTCTGGAGAAGACTATTTTTGAAGGGTTTTTACCATATATGGCTTGGCGGCCATTTTGGTCATGTGACCTGGCAAATTTTGGTTTTACCCATCCCATAGGGGCTCCATATGAAATTTGACTTCAATCGGCCCAATGGTTTCCAAGGAGAAGCAGTTCGAAAATTTTCACATTTTTCGCCTCAGCGAGGCTATACTAGACGGAATGTAATATTTGGCAAGTTGATTGGTTAGATCTCATTGATATCTATCAGTATGCCAAAAATTGTTTATATATTCCAAGCGGTTAAGTCACTATCACCAATTTTCACAAACGGGTTACGGACAGACAGACAGACTGACAGAATGACACAGTGATTTTAGGGCACTCTTAGAAAATCAACCAACTTCAGTCGGTCGCTTTTTCTGCGGGTCGTGCAATTTAGAATTAATATTCCTTGGGTGGATCACTTGTCTTTTTAATGTAATAAATATGACTATTGACTGAATTTAGCCAGTAGAGGGACAGGCCCTCTTGTTTGGAAACTGTTGTAGCCTGTGATCTGAAAATTGGTAGATGCAGTAAGCTAATTGTGTGGATGAAGCTACAGGATTATTCAAGGTCAAGGTCATTCCTTGACCTTTGCCAAAGGTCATTCAGATATGAAAATAAAAACTTGTTTTTCACAGGAACCACTGGGCAATTTGTAACCAAATTTCATATGAAAGCCTTTAGGAACAAGGAAATGAAAATTGATTAATTTTCATTTGGTCACATGACCAAGATGGCGGCCATGCCATATAAGGTAAAAACCATTAAAAAATAATCTTCTTCGGAACCAGTGGGCCGATTATCATGAAACTTGGTATGTAGCATTGGAGACTTGTGGGCCCATTATAATTTACCCTTGAATGACCCTGGCCTATTTTAGGCCAGGGTCAAATTTGGTCACATAGACTTTTGTATCGGAAAAAGTCATAACTGAGCATTTTTTGAAATTAATGCAGCCTGTAATCTGGAAATTGGTAAATGCAGTAAGCTAAATGAGTGGATGGAGCTACAGGAGTATTCAAGGTCAGAGTCATTCTTTGACCTTGGCCCAAGTTCTTTAAATATAAAAATCAAAACTTGTTTTTCACAGAAATCACTGGGCCATTTGTAACCAAATTTCATATGAAAGACTTTAGGAACAAGGAAATGAAAAGTGATTAGTTTGAGTTTGGTCACATGACCAAGATGGCCACCTGCCCATATAAGGTGAAAACCCTTCAAAAATCTTCTCAGGAACCAGTGGGCCGATTATCATGAAACTTGGTATGTAGCATTGGGGACTCAGGTCCATCATAATTTGTTCAATTGATTACCCTAGGGTGACCTTGACCTATTTTACACCAAGGTTTAATTAGTTCACATAGACTTAAATGTTTGAAAAATTCAAAACTATGTATTTTTCGGAAACTACTGAAGCCGTGATCTGAAAATTGGTAGATGAGGTTAGCTAAATGAGTGGATGAAACTACATGGGTATTAAAGGTCAAGGTCATTCTTTGGTCAAGGCCATTCTTCGACCTTGTCCAAGGGTGTTTCAGATATGAATATTAAAACTTATTTTCCTCAGAAATGACTGGGCCATTTGTAGCCAAATTTCATTTGAAAGCATTTAGGAATAAGGAAATGAAAACCCATGAATATGGGTTTTGTCACTTGACCAATACGGCCGCAATGCCCATACAAGGTAAAAACCCTTCTGAAATCTTCTTCTCTCAAACCAATTAGCCGATTGTCATGAAACTTGCTATGTTACACCAGACCCAAGCCAGCCATAGTTTGTGCAAAGGTTGTCCCCTGGATGACCTTGATCAATTTTACACCAAGGTCAAATTTGTTCATATATGCTTTTGTAGAGGAAAAAGTCAATATTTTGTATTTTATCAGAAATTACTGAAGCCTGCGATCAGAAAATTGGTAGATGCAGTTAGCCAAATGAGTGAATAAAACTATGTTAATATTCAAGGTCAAGGTCATTCCTTGACCTTGGCCTAAGATCATGCAGATATGAAAATTAAAACTTATTTTCAGTTGGAACCACAGGGCTATTTATAACCAAAATTCATATGAAAGCTTTCAGAAACAAGGAAATGAAAATTAAATTAATGTTAGTTAGGTCACGTGTGACCAGTATGACCTTGGCCAAAGGTCATTCAGTTATGAAAATGAAAACTTGTTTTTCACAGAAACCACTGGGCCATTTGTAACCAAATTTCATGAAAGCCTTTAGGAACAAGGAAATGAAATTGATTAATTTGAGTTTGGTCACATGGCCAAGATGGCCGCCATGCCCAAATGAAGTGAAAACCCTGCAAAAACTTCTCCAGAACCAGTGGACCGATTGTCCTGAAACTTGGAATGTAGTATTGGGGACTCGAGCCAATCATAGTTTGTTCAAATGATGATCCCTGGGTGACCTTGACCTATTTTAGATCAGGTCAAATCTGGTCATGTAGGCTTTTGTATGGGAAAAAGTCAATACTGGATTTTCTGCCAAGGTAGAACCCTTCAAAACATTCAGCACTTAGGTGAGCGGTACAGGACCATTGGTCCTCTGGGTAGTAAAGGAAAATTGCTTCTTAAATGCAAAGTCTTATTGTTATAGACAGACCACTGTTGAGCAGGGAGACTTAAATATGTTTGAAAGAGTTGCTTCCCCTGAAGATATACCCAGTCCTTAATGATTTTGGTCATTACGAAAACACGATTATACCAAAAAATTGTTATTGTTATCGCTGAAAAACAAAAATTGTTATATAAAATTGTGATATTTTTCTAATTGGTGCACAAAATATGGATTGTGGGTACTCTTTAGGACAGCCTCATTTGAGAAATTAGATAAATAAGGTTTACCCCTGTTAACCCCAGTTTTACTGTATAACAGTTGGGTTCAAGGGGTTCAGAATTATACAGGCATGTTTTTGTGATGTTGTCATAGAGAACACTTTGTTTCCATTTTTACACAGGTAGAGCCTGAATTACAGAAACATTTAGATGTTGCATTTAAAACTGGTACCTGGACAAACAATGCCCAGGTGATTACTAAGTCCTGGATAAGAGATGGTTTGAAGCCACGTTGCATCAGTCGAGATCTCAAATGGGGTATTCCTGTACCCTTAGAAGGATATACAGACAAGGTAAGTCTACAAAGTCATTAGTTATCATTATGATCAAAACAGCCTCCGTGGCCTTGTGGATAAGAGCGCTGACTATTAATCATTAGGTCTCTCACCACTGTGGTTCGAGCCTGGCTCGGGTCACATGTGAGATGCCAAGTTATACAACAGAAGGTCAGGTGGTTTTTCTCTGGGTACTCCGGTTTTTGCCCACCTCTTATTAACGATCGGCTCGATATGAGGGAAATAATCTTGGAAGGGCCAAAAACCCTAACCCCCCCCCCCCAAAAAAAATTCATTATGATCATCCAACTCCAACTGCTCAGGGTCCAATTGTTCAAAGCTAACAAGGTCATTAGTTATTATACCCCCCTTTTGAAAACCCCCGCTTTTGAAAAAAAGGGGCGAGTGTGCTGTCCGTTCTTCTGTTCGTACATGCTTCCGTATCTCAAAAAGTTTATAACCATGACTCTTTTTGGTATACAAGTAAAGCGCCTTAAGAGTAATTGTTTGACAGAAAATTCAGTTTCTGTCTGTTATTA
Source organism: Lucinisca nassula (assembly GCA_963580285.1). Taxonomy (NCBI): domain Eukaryota; kingdom Metazoa; phylum Mollusca; class Bivalvia; order Lucinida; family Lucinidae; genus Lucinisca; species Lucinisca nassula. Next base: position 48,318,408 of record OY757017.1, read on the forward strand.
GCTCAATTGGAGCTCTGCTGCAGGTCAGCTTATGTCGCGGCCTGTTGTCTGTCGTCTGTCTGTTGGTTGTCCGCCTTTAACTTTTGTTGTTGGGCAATTTATTTTTGATTTGATGCTCATCAAACTTGTAGGTAATGAGGACAACCATAAAATCTAGGACAAGTTCAAATTTGGGGCAGAACGATTGTTCAGCTCTGAGTTACTTGCCCTTTCATCGCCCATAGACTCATAATGGGGAAAATGTTTTTTTTTTTTAGCTCACCTGAGCCGAAGGCTCCGGGGGAGCTATTGTGATAGGTCACCATCTGTGGTCGTCGTAGTCGTCGTCCGTATGTCCGGCCGTTCACAATTTCTTTAAACAACATCTTCTCCTAAACCACTGAACAGATTCTAACCAAACTTTGCAGAAATGATCCTTAGGTGATCCTCTCTCAAAGGTGTTCAAAGAATTACATTCCATGCAGAACTCTGGTTGCCATGGCAACAAAAAGGTGCAAATAAGAAAAAAAATAAAAATCTTCTTCTCTGAAACCAGAAGGCCTAGGTCTTTGATATTTGGTATGAAGCTTCATCTAGTAGATCTCTACCAAGGTTGTTCAAATTATAGCCCTGGGGCCCAAAACGGCCCTGCCCCGGGGCCCTTTGTTTTTATATAGGCTACTATTGGGAAAACATATAAAAATCTTCTACTCTGTAACCAGAAAGCGTATGCCATTGATATTTGGTATGAAGCTTCATCTAGTGGACCTCTACCAAGATTGTTCAAATTATAGCCCTGGGGCCAAAAACAACCCCGCCCCGGGGCCCACTGGTTTTACATAGGCTTTATATAGGAAAAACCTTTAAAAATCTTCTTTTCTGAAACCAGAAGGCCGAGGTCTTTGATATTTGGTATGAAGCTTCATCTAGTGGACCTCTACCAAGATTGTTCAAATTATAGCCCTGGGGCCAAAAACGGCCCTGCCCCGGCGCCCACTGGTTTTATTAGCTCACCTGAGCCGAAGGCTCATGTGAGGTATTAGTATACCACGAGCCGGCGTCCGTCGTCCGTCGTCCGCACTTTCAACGAAGTATATCTCTGGAACCAGTGGGCCGGCCTAGATCAAATTTCATATGAACCATCATCAGGTAGGGGGTAAGGCTGTATTAGGTTTTCGTGCAGATCGGATGAGAACTCTGGTTGCCACAGCAACAAAGAGCTCCCATAGGCTTAACATAGGAAAAAGCTTGTCATCACTCTAGCTCCGTCAATTGTTTTCTCATCGACTTCATTCTTGCAGATAACGAGGACAGGCATGAAATCTCGATCAAGTTCGATTTTGGGCTGAATCGGATTATTCACTCAGGAGTTACGTGCCCTTGAGCGTTGAAAAAATTGCCTATTGACTTAACATGGGGAGAATGTTGTCATCACCGTAGCTGCTTCAATTATTTTCAAATTGGCTTTATTCTTGCAGATAACCAGCACAGCCATGAAATCTCGGTCAAGTTCGATAACTTGCAGAATCGCATCATTCACTTAGGAGTTACCTGCCCTTGTGTGTTTTTGCATTAGGGTTAATGGGAATTTCAAAAATGTATATCTTAGAGACTACTTGGCCAACTTTGATCAAATTTCATGTGTCGCATTATTGGGCAAGTGGAAAGGCTTCATTAGGTTTTCAGGCAGAGGCAGATCTGAGTGGAACTCTGGTTGCCATGGCAACATCTAGCTCCCATAGACTTCACATAGGAAAAAGCTTGTCATCACTCTAGCTCCGTCAATTTTTTTCTGATCGACTTCATTCTTGCAGATAACCAGTACAGGCATAAAATCTCGGTCAAGTTCGATTTTGGGCCGAATCAGATAATTCACTCAAGAGTTACGTCCCCTTGAGCGTCCGAAAAATTGCCTATCGACTTAACATGAGGAAAATGTTGTCATCACTGTAGCTGCTTCAATTTTGTTCGGATTGGCTTCATTCTTACAGATAACCAGCACAGCCATGAAATCTCGGTCAAGTTCGATAATTGGCAGAATCGGATCATACACTTAGGAGTTACCTGCCCTTGTGCATTTTTGCATAAGGGTTAATGTGAATTTCAAAAATGTATATCTTGAAGACTACTTGGCCGACTTTGATCAAATTTCATGTGTAACATGATTGGGCAAGTGGAAAGACTGCATAAGGTTTTCATGCAGATCTGAGTGGAACTCTGGTTACCATGGCAACATATAGCTCCCATAGACTTAACATAGGAAAAAGCTTGTCATCACTCTAGCTCCCTCATTTTTTTTCTGATCGACTTCATTCTTGCAGATAATAAGGACAGGCATAAAATCTCGGTTAAGTTCGATTTTGGGCAGAATCGGAATATTGACCTCGGAGTTACGTGACCTTGAGCGACAAAAAATTTGCCCATAGACTTAACATAGGGAAAATGTTGTGACTACGATAGCGACTTGAATTTTTTTCAGATCAACTTCAAACTTGCAGGTAACGAGGACAGACATAAAATCACGGTTAAGTTCGATTTTGGGCCGAATCGGATTATTTGCCTTGGAGTTACCTGCCCTTGAGCATGAAAAAATATCTTGTGACCACGATAGCAACTTTATTTTTATTCAGATCAGCTTCAAACTTGCAGGTAACGAGGACAGGCATAAAATCCGGGTTAAGTTTGATTTTGGGCCGAATCGGAATATTGACCTCGGAGTTACGTGACCTTGAGCGACAAAAAATTTGCCCATAGACTTAACATAGGGAAAATGTTGTGACTACGATAGCGACTTGAATTTTTTTCAGATCAGCTTCAAACTTGCAGATAACGAGGACAGACATAAAATCTCGGTTAAGTTAGATTTTGGGCCGAATCGGATTATTTGCCTTGGAGTTACCTGCCCTTCAGCATAAAAAATACGTTGTGACCACGATAGCAACTTTATTTTTATTTAGATCAGCTTCAAACTTGCAGGTAACGTGGACAGGCATAAAATTTCAGTTAAGTTCGAATCGGAATATTGACCTCGGAGTTAGATGACCTTGAGCGAAAAAAAATTTGCCCATAGACTTTACATAGGGAAAATGTTGTGACTACGATAGCGACTTGAATTTTTTTCAGATCAGCTTCAAACTTGCAGGTAACGAGGACAGACATAAAATCTCGGTTAAGTTCGATTTTGGGCCGAATCGGGTAATTTGCCTTGGAGTTACCTGCCCATGAGCATAAAAAAATACGTTGTGACCACGATAGCAACTTTATTTTTATTCATATCAGCTTCAAACTTGCAGGTAACGAGGACAGGCATAAAATCTCGGTTAAGTTCAATTTTGGGCCGAATCGGAATATTGACCTCGGAGTTACGTGACCTTGAGCGACAAAATATTTGCCCATAGACTTAACATAGGGAAAATGTTGTGACTACGATAGCGACTTGAATTTTTTTCAGATCAGCTTCAAACTTGCAGGTAAAGAGGACAGACATAAAATCTCGGTTAAGTTAGATTTTGGGCCGAATCGGATTATTTGCCTTGGAGTTACCTGCCCTTGAGCATAAAAAAATATGTTGTGACCACGATAGCAACTTTATTTTTATTCAGATCAGCTTCAAACTTGCAGGTAACGTGGACAGGCATAAAATCTCAGTTAAGTTCGAATCGGAATATTGACCTCGGAGTTAGATGACCTTGAGCGACAAAAAATTGGCCCATAGACTTTACATTGGGAAAATGTTGTGACTACGATAGCGACTTGAATTTTTTTCAGATCAGCTTCAAACTTGCAGGTAACAAGGACAGACATAAAATCTCGGTTAAGTTCGATTTTGGGCCGAATCGGATTATTTGCCTTGGAGTTACCTGCCCTTGAGCATAAAAAAAATATGTTGTGACCACGATAGCAACTTTATTTTTATTCATATCAGCTTCAAACTTGCAGGTAACGAGGACAGGCATAAAATCTCTGTTAAGTTCAATTTTGGGCCGAATCGGAATATTGACCTCGGAGTTACGTGACCTTGAGCGACAAAAAATTTGCCCATAGACTTAATTAGGGAAAATGTTGCGACTACGATAGCGACTTGAATTTTTTTCAGATCAGCTTCAAACTTGCAGGTAACGAGGACAGACATAAAATCTCGGTAAAGTTCGATTTTGGGCCGAATCGGAATATTTGCCTTGGAGTTACCTGCCCTTGAGCATAAAAAAAATACGTTGTGACCACGATAGCTACTTTATTTTTATTCATATCAGCTTCAAACTTGCAGGTAACGAGGACAGGCATAAAATCTCGATTAAGTTCGATTTTGGGCCGAATCAGAATATTGACCTCGGAGTTACGTGACCTTGAGAGACAAAAAAATTTGCCCATAGACTTAACGTAGGGAAAATGTTGTGACAGAAATAGCGACTTGAATTTTTAGCTCACCTGAGCCAAAGGCTCCAGTGAGCTGATAGTATACCAAGGCTCCGGAGTCCGTCGTCTGTTGTCCGTCCATCCGTCGTCCACACTTTCAATGAAGCATATCTCAGAAGGCAGTCGACCAATCTTGTTTAAATTTTATGTGTAGCACCATTGGGCAAGGGGAAAGGCTGCATTAGGTTTTGGAGCTAGTCTGGTTCATTTGTTCCTTCATTCTTCTTTCTCTCCATATAGAGATAATAGACCAATGTTAAATTTTTAATCAAAGATTTCTCAAGAACTATAAAAGCTAGAAGCATCAAATTTGGTATTCAATAGAATAATGATGACTTATTTTGTGTAAGAGACATTGGGCTTTCTCAGCTTATTTGTTCATCTGTTCTTTCATTCTTCTTTCTCTCCATTTTGACCAATGTTAAATTTTCGTCAAAGATTTCTCAGGAACTATAGAAGCTAGAAGTCTCAAACTTGGAATGCAATGCAATAATGATGACTTATATCCTGTAAGGGTCAATGGGCTGGATTCTATTAGCAGATTTAGTAGTCAAGTCTGTGAATTGTTAAAACTTAAGTTCCTCAGGTGAGCGGTTTAGGCTCATTGAGCCTCTTGTATAGGCTTATATAGGGAATGCATATAAAAATCTTCTTCTCTGAAAGCAGAAGCCTAAAGTCATTGATATTTGGTATGAAGCTTCACCTAGTGGACCTCTACCAAGATTTTTCAAATTATAGCCCTGGGGCCAAAAACGACCCCGCCCCTGGGTCCAATGGTTTTACAAAGGCTTATATAGGGAAAACCTTTAAAAATCTTCTTTTCTGAAACCAGAAGGCCGAGATCTTTGATATTTGGTATGAAGCTTCATCTAGTGGACCTCTACCAGGATTGTTCAAATTATAGCCCGGGGCCAAAAACGGCCCGGCCCCAGGGCTCACTTGTTTTATAATAGGCTTATATAGGGGAAACATAAAAATCTACTTCTCTGAAACCAGAAGGTTTAAGTCATTGATATTTGGTATGAGGCTTCATCTAGTGGACCTCTACCAAGACTGTTCAAATTAAAGCCCTGTTGGCAAAAATGCCCCCGCGCCAGGGCCCACTGGTTTACCAAAGGTTGATATTGGGAAAATCTTTAAAAATCTTCTTGTCTGAAACCAGACAGCCCAGGTCTTTGAAATTTGGTATGAAGCTTCATCTAGTGAATGTCTACGAAGATTGTTCAAATTATAGCCCTGGGGTCAAAAACAGGCCTGCCCGGGGGCCGACTGGTTTTATATAGGCGTATATAGGCAAAACATATAAGAAACAGAAAGCCCAGGTCTTTGATATTTGGTATGAAGCTTCATCTAGTGGATGTCTACCAAGATTGTTCAAATTATAGCCCTGGGGCCAAAAACGGGCCTGCCCGGGGGCCGACTGGTTTTATATAGGCTTATATAGGCAAAACATATAAGAAACAGAAAGCCCAGGTCTTTGATATTTGGTATGAAGCTTCATCTAGTGAACCTCTACCAAGATTGTTCAAATTTAAGCCCAGATGCCAAAAATGCCCCCGCACCGGGGCCCCACTGGTTTAACATAGACTTATATAGGGAAAACGTTTCAAAAGATTCTCGTCAGAAACCAGAAGGCCCAGGTCTTTTTAGCTCGACGTCACGTAGTGACGAGGTGAGCTTTTGGGATCACTTTTCGTCCGTCGTGCGTGCGTCCGTCCGTGCGTCCGTCCATCCGTAAACAATTTCTTTAAACGACATCTCCTCCAAAACCACTGATCGGATTTTGACCAAACTTCACAGAAATGATCCTTAGGTGGTCCCCTTTCAAAGTTGTTCAAATGGTTCTGGTCCGTTGCACATCTAGGTCATAGGAGCCAAAAATAGATTTTTTTCACCAAAAACTTAAAAAATCTTCTTCTCTGAAACCACAAGGCCCAGGTCTTTGATATTTGGTATGAAGCTTCATCTAGTGGACCCCTACCAAGATTGTTCAAATTATAGTGCTGGGACCAAAAATGCCCCCGCTCCGGGGCCCTTTGGTTTTACATGGGCTTATATAGGGAAGAGCTTTAAAAATCTTCTTCTCTGAAACCATAAGGCCCAGGTCTTTGTTTTTAGCTCACCTGTCCCGTAGTGACAAGGTGAGCTTTTGGGATCACTTTTTGTCCGTCGTCCGTCGTGCGTGCGTGCGTGCGTGCGTGCGTCCGTGCGTCCGTGCGTCCGTAAACTTTTCTTCAAACGACATCTCCTCCTAAACCACTGATCGGATTTTGACCAAACTTCACAGGAATGATCCTTAGGTGGTCCCCTTTCAAAGTTGTTCAAATGGTTCCGGTCCATTGCTTATATAGGTCACAGGAGCCAAAAATAGATTTTTTTCACCGAAAACTTAAAAAATCTTCTTCTCTGAAACTGCAAGGCCCAGGTCTTTGATATTTGGTATGAAGCTTCATCTAGTGGACCCCTACCAAGATTGTTTGAATTATAGTGCTGGGGCCAAAAATGCCCCCGCACGGGGGCCCTTTGGTTTTGCATGGGCTTATATGGGGAAAATCTTAAAAAATCTTCTTCTCTAAAACCGCAAGGCCCAGATCTTTGATATTTGGTATGAAGCTTCATCTAGTGGACCCCTACCAAGATTGTTCAAATTATAGTGCTGGAGCTAAAAATGCCCCCGCATGGGGGCCCTTTGGTTTTACATGGGCTTATATAGGGAAAATCTTGAAAAATCTTCTTCTCTGAAACTGCAAGGCCCAGGTCTTTGATATTTGGTATGAAGCTTCATCTAGTGGACCCCTACCAAGATTGTTCAAATTATAGTGCTGGGGCCAAAAATGCCCCCGCACGGGGGCCCTTTGGTTTTACATGGGCTTATATAGGGAAAATCTTTAAAAATCTTCTTCTCTGAAACTGCAAGGCCCAGATCTTTGATATTTGGTATGAAGCTTCATCTAGTGGACTCCTACCAAGATTGTTCAAATTATAGTGCTGGAGCTAAAAATGCCCCCGCATGGGGGCCCTTTGGTTTTACATGGGCTTATATAGGGAAAATCTTGAAAAATCTTCTTCTCTGAAACCGCAAGGCCCAGGTCTTTGATATTTGGTATGAAGCTTCATCTGGTGGACCCCTACCATGATTGTTCAAATTATAGTGCTGGGGCCAAAAATGCCCCCGCACAGGGGGCCCTTTGGTTTTACAAGGACTTATATAGGGAAAATCTTTAAAACTCTTCTTCTCTGAAACAGTAAGCCCCAGGTCTTTGATATTAGGTATGAAGCTTTATCTAGTGAACCCCTACCAAGATTGTTCAAATTATAGTGCTGAAGCTAAAAATGCCCCCGCACGGGGGCCCTTTGGTTTTACATGGGCTTATATAGGGAAAATCTTGAAAAATCTTCTTCTCTGAAACAGCAAGGCCCAGGTCTTTGATATTTGGTATGAAGCTTCATCTAGTGGACCCCTACCAAGATTGTTCAAATTATAGTGCTGGGGCCAAAAATGCCCCCGCATGGGGGCCCTTTGGTTTTGCATGGACTTATATGGGAAAATCTTTAAAAATCTTCTTCTCTGAAACCACAAGGCCCAGATCTTTGATATTTGGTATGAAGCTTCATCTAGTGGACCCCTACCAAGATTGTTCAAATTATAGTGCTGGAGCAAAAAATGCCCCCGCACGGGGGCCCTTTGGTTTTACATGGGCTTATATAGGGAAAATCTTGAAAAATCTTCTTCTCTGAAACCACAAGGCCCAGGTCTTTGATATTTGGTATGAAGCTTTATCTAGTGGACCCCTACCAAGATTGTTCGAATTATAGTGCTGGAGCTAAAAATGCCCCCGCATGGGGGCCCTTTGGTTTTACATGGGCTTATATAGGGAAAATCTTGAAAAATCTTCTTCTCTGAAACCGCAAGGCCCATGTCTTTGATATTAGGTATGAAGCTTCATCTAGTGAACCCCTACCAAGATTGTTCAAATTATAGTGCTGAAGCTAAAAATGCCCCCGCACGGGGGCCCTTTGGTTTTACATGGGCTTATATAGGGAAAATCTTGAAAAATCTTCTTCTCTGAAACAGCAAGGCCCAGGTCTTTGATATTTGGTATGAAGCTTCATCTAGTGGACCCCTACCAAGATTGTTCAAATTATAGTGCTGGGGCCAAAAATGCCCCCGCATGGGGGCCCTTTGGTTTTGCATGGACTTATATGGGAAAATCTTTAAAAATCTTCTTCTCTGAAACCACAAGGCCCAGATCTTTGATATTTGGTATGAAGCTTCATCTAGTGGACCCCTACCAAGATTGTTCAAATTATAGTGCTGGAGCAAAAAATGCCCCCGCACGGGGGCCCTTTGGTTTTACATGGGCTTATATAGGGAAAATCTTGAAAAATCTTCTTCTCTGAAACCACAAGGCCCAGGTCTTTGATATTTGGTATGAAGCTTTATCTAGTGGACCCCTACCAAGATTGTTCGAATTATAGTGCTGGAGCTAAAAATGCCCCCGCATGGGGGCCCTTTGGTTTTACATGGGCTTATATAGGGAAAATCTTGAAAAATCTTCTTCTCTGAAACCGCAAGGCCCATGTCTTTGATATTTGGTATGAAGCTTCATCTAGTGGACCCCTACCAAGATTGTTCAAATTAAAGTACAGGAGCTAAAAATGCCCCCTGCACGGGGGCCCTTTGGTTTTACATGGGCTTATATAGGGAAAATCTTGAAAAATCTTTTTTTTCTGAAACCGCAAGGCCCAGGTCTTTGATATTTGGTATGAAGCTTCATCTAGTAGACCCCTACCAAGATTGTTCAAATTATAGTGCTGGGGCCAAAAATGCCCCCGCACCAGGGCCCTTTTGTTTTACATAGGCTTATATAGGGAAAATCTTGAAAAATCTTCTTCTCTGAAACTGCAAGGCCCAGGTCTTTGATATTTGGTATGAAGCTTCATCTTGTGGACCTCTACCAAGATTGTTCAAATTATAGCCCTGGGGCCAAAAATGCCCCCGCATGGGGGCCCTTTGGTTTTACATAGACTTATATAGGGAAAATCTTGAAAAATCTTCTTCTCTGAAACCACAAGGCTTAGGTCTTCGATATTTGTTATGACGCTTCAGCTAGTGGACCTCTATAAAGATTGTTCAAGTTATAGGCCTGAGACCAAAAATGCCCCCGCCATGTGGCCCTTTGGTTTTACATAGACTTATATAGGGAAAATCGTTAAAAATCATCTCTGAAACACAAGGCTTAGGTCTTTGATATTTGTTATGAAGCTTCAGCTAGTGGACCTCTACCAAGATTGTTCAAATTATAGCCCTGGGGCCAAAAATGCCCCCGCTCCGGGGCCCTTTGGTTTTACATAGACTTATATAGGGAAAATCTTGTTTTACATAGACTTCTATATGCAGGGTACACCTTTAAAATCTTCTTTTCTGAAACCAGAAAGCCCAGGTCTTTCATATTAGATATGAAGCTTCATCTTGTGGACCTCTACCAAGATTGTTCAAATTTTAGCCCTGGGGCCAAAATTGACCCTGCCCGGGGCCCACTTGTTATGCTTTGGATCAGGTGAGCGAACCAGGGCCCTCTGGGCCCTCTTGTGTTTTATATTAGGATCACTTTTTGTCTGTCATCCGTGCGTAAACAATTTCTTAAAACGACATCTCCTCCTTAACCACTGATCGGATTTTGACCAAACTTCACAGGAAAGATCCTTAGGTGGTCCCCTTTCAAAGTTGTTCAAATGGTTCCGGTCCATTGCACATATAGGTCACAGGAGACAAAAAATAGATTTTTTCACTGAAAACTTAAAAAATCTTCTTCTCTGAAACTGCAAGGCCCAGGTCTTTGATATTTGGTATGTAGCTTCATCTAGTGGACCCCTACCAAGATTGTTCAAATTATAGTGCTGAGGCCAAAAATGCCCCCGGCCTGGGGCCCTTTGGTTTTACATGGGCATATATAGGAAAATCTTCAAAAATCTTCTTCTCTGAAACCACAAGGCCCAGGTCTTTGATTTTTGGTATGAAGCTTCATCTAGTGGACCCTTACCAATATTGCTCAAATTATAGTGCTGGGCTAAAAATGCCCCCGCCCGGGGCCCTTTGGTTATCATGGGCATATATAGGGAAAATCTGTAAAAAATCTTCTTCTCTGAAACCGCAAGGCCCAGGTCTTTGATATTTGATATGACCCCTACCAAGATTGTTCAAATAACAGTGCTGTGGCCAAAAATGCCCTTGCCCCGGGGCCCTTTGGTTTTACATGGGCTTATATAGGGAAAATCTTTAATAATCTTCTTCTCTGAAACTGCAAGGCCCAGGTCTTTGCCATTTGGTATGAAGCTTCATCTAGTGGACTCTTGCCAAGATTGTTCAAATTATAGTGCTGGGGCCAAAAATGCCCACTGCCCTGGGGCCCTTTGGTTTTACATGTGCTTATATAGGGAAAATCTGTAAAAATCTTCTTCTCTGAAACTGCAAGGCCCAGGTCTTTGCTATTTGGTATGAAGCTTCATCTAGTGGTCCCCTACCAAGATTGTTCAAATTATAGTGCTGGGGCCAAAAATGCCCCCGCCCCGGGGCCCTTTGGTTTTACATGGGCTTATATAGGGAAAATCTTGAAAAATCTTTTTCTCTGAAACCACAAGGCCTAGGTCTTTGATATTTGGTATGAAGCTTCAGCTAGTGGACCTCTACCGAGATTGTTCAAATTATAGCCCTGAGGCCACAAATCCCCCTGCCTCGGGCCCTTTGGTTTTACATAGACTTATATAGGGAAAATCTTTGAAAATCTTCTTCTGTGAAACCACAAGGCCTAGGTCTTTGATATTTTGTGTGAAATTTCATCTAGTGGACCACTATCAAGATTGTTCAAATTATTGCCCTGGGGCCATAAATGCCCCCGCCCCGAGACCCTTTGGTTTTACATAGACTTATATAGGGAAATCTTTAAAAATCTTCTTCTCTGAAACTGCAAGGCCCATGTCTTTGATATTTGGTATGGAGCTTCATCTAGTGGACAATTATAGCCTTTGTTGATATTTGGTATGAAGCTTCACCTTTTTAGACTTCCCTCAACAATATGCACATTATAACCTTGGGGTCAATAATGGCCCTCCCCGGGGCCCACTTGTTACTCTATGGATCAGGTGAGCGATCCAGGGCCATCTTGGCCCTCTTGTTTGGTATTAAGCTTCATCTAGGGGACCCCTACCAAGATTGTTCAAATTATAGTGCTGGGGCCAAAAATGCCCCCGCTCCGGGGCCCTTTGGTTTTACATGGGCTTATATAGGGAAAATCTTTAAAAATCTTCTTCTCTGAAACCGCAAGGCCCAGGTCTTTGATATTTGGTATGAAGCTTCATCTAGTGGACCCCTACCAAGATTGTTCAAATTATAGTGCTGGAGCCAAAAATGCCCCCGCTCCGGGGCCCTTTGGTTTTACATGGGCTTATATAGGGAAAATCTTTAAAAATCTTCTTCTCTGAAACCGCAAGGCCCAGGTCTTTGATATTTGGTATGAAGCTTCATCTGGTGGACCCCTACCAAGATTGCTCAAATTATAGTGCTGGGGCCAAAAATGCCCCCGCTCCAGGGCCCTTTGGTTTCACATGGGCTTATATAGGGAAAACCTTTAAAAATTTTCTTCTCTGAAACCGTAAGGCCCATGTCTTTGATATTTGGTATGAAGCTTCATCCCACACATCCATGGTTCTTCTTCCCCCCCCCCCCACACACACACACTCCGGGGCCCTTTGGTTTTAAATGGGCTTATATAGGGAAAATCTTTAAAAATCTTCTTCTCTGAAACCACAAGCCCCAGGTCTTTGCTATTTGGTATGAAGCTTCATCTAGTGGACCCCTACCAAGATTGTTCAAATTATAGTGCTGGAGCCAAAAATGCCCCCGCTCCGGGGCCCTTTGGTTTTACATTGGCTTATATAAGGAAAATCTTTAAAAATCTTCTTCTCTGAAACCGCAAGGCCGAGGTCTTTGATATTTGGTGTGAAGCTTCATCTAGTGGACCCCTACCAAGATTGTTCAAATTATAGTGCTTGGGCCAAAAATGCCCCCGCTCCAGGGCCCTTTGGTTTTACATGGGCTTATATAGGGAAAACCTTTAAAAATTTTCTCCTCTGAAACCGTAAGGCCCAGGTCTTTGCTATTTGGTATGAAGCTTCATCTAATGGACTCCTACCAAGATTGTTCAAATTATAGTGCTTGGGCTAAAAATGCCGCCGCCACGGGGCCCTATGGTTTTACATGGGCTTATATGGGGAAAATCTTTAAAAATCTTCTTCTCGGAAACCCCAAGGGCCAGGTCTTTGCTATTTGGTATGAAGCTTCATCTAGTGGACCCCTACCAAGATTGTTCAAATTATAGTGCTAGGGCCAAAACTGCCCCCGACCTTGGGCCCTTTGGTTTTACATAGACTTATATAGAGATATTCCTTCAAAATCTTCTTCTGAAACAGCAAGGCCATGGTCTTTGATATTTGGTGTGAAGCTTCCTCTAGTGGACCTCTATCAAGATGGTTTAAATTATAGCCCTGAGGCCAAAATGCCCCTGCCCTGGAGCCATTTGGTTTTATATAGACTTATGTAGGGAATATCTTTAATAAAAATCTTCTTCTCTGAAACCACAAGGCCCAGGTCTTTGATATTTGGTATGTAGCATATCTAGTGGACTAGCATATCTTCATACCAAGATTGTTCAAATTATAGCCTTTGTTGATATTTGGTATGAAGCTTCACCTTTTTAGACGTCTCTGAACATTATGCACATTATAGCCCTGGGGTTAATAATGGACCTCCCCAGGTCCCACTTGTTACTCTATGGATCAGGTGAGCGATCCAGGGCCATCATGGCCCTCTTGTGTTTTATATTAGGATCACTTTTTGTCTGTCATCCGTGCGTAAACAATTTCTTCAAATGACATCTCCTAAACCACTGATCGGATTTTGACCAAACTTCACAGGAATGATCCTTAGGTGGTCCCCTGGCAAAGTTGTTCAAATGGTTCTGGTCCATTGCACATCTAGGTCACAGAAGCCAAAAATAGATTTTTTTTCACCAAAAACTTAAAAATCTTCATCTCTGAAACCACAAGGCCCAGGTCTTTGATATTTGGTATGAAGCTTCATCTAGTGGACCCCTACCAAGATTGTTCAAATTATAGTGCTGGGACCAAAAATGCCCCTGTCAAGAGATGCTTTGGTTTTACCTAGGATTATATAGGGAAAATCTTTAAAAATCTTCTTCTCTGAAACACAAGCCCCAGGTCTCTGATATTTGGTATGAAGCTTCATCTAGTGGACCCCTACCAAGATTGTTCAAATTATTGTGGTGGGGCCAAAACTGCCCCGGCCCCGAGGCCCTTTGGTTTTACATGGGCTTATATAGGAAAAATCTTTAAAAATCTTCTTCTCTGAAACCAGAAGGCCTAGGTCTTTGATATATGGTATGAAGCTTCATCTAGTGGACCCCTACCAAGGTTGTTCAAATTATAGTGATAGGGCCAAAAATGCCCTCGCCCCAGGGCCCATTGGTTTTACATGGGCTTATAAAGGGAAAATCTTTGAAAATCTTCTTCACTGAAACCGCATGGCCCAGGTCTTTGCTATTTGGTATGAAGCTTCATCTAGTGGACCCCTACCAAGATTGTTTAAATTATAGTGCTGGGACCAAAAATGCCCCCACCCCCGGGCCCTTTGGTTTTACATTGGCTTATATAGGGAAAATCTCTAAAAATCTTCTTCTCTGAAACCGCAAGGCCAAGGTCTTTGCTATTTGGCATGAAGCTTCACCTAGTGGGCCCCTACCAAGGTTGTTCAAATTATAGTGATAGGGCCAAAAATGCCCTCGCCCCAGGGCCCATTGGTTTTACATGGGCTTATAAAGGGAAAATCTTTGAAAATCTTCTTCACTGAAACCGCATGGCCCAGGTCTTTGCTATTTGGTATGAAGCTTCATCTAGTGGACCCCTAACAAGATTGTTTAAATTATAGTGCTGGGGCCAAAAATGCCCCCAACCCCGGGCCCTTTGGTTTTACATTGGCTTATATAGGGAAAATCTCTAAAAATCTTCTTCTCTGAAACCGCAAGGCCAAGGTCTTTGCTATTTGGCATGAAGCTTCACCTAGTGGGCCCCTACCAAGATTGTTCAAATTACAGTGCTGGGGGAAAAAATGCCCCGCCCCGGGGCCTTTTGGTTTTACATAGACTTATATAGGGAAAATCTTGAAAAATCTTCTTCTTTGAAACTGCAAGGCCCATGTCTTTGATATTTGGTATGGCGCTTCATCTAGTGGACCTCTACAAAGATTCTTCAAACCATAGCCCTCGGGCCACATATGCCCCCACCCCGGGGCCCTTTGGTTTTACATAGACTTATATAGAGATAATCTTTGAAAATCTTTTTCTCTGAAACAGCAAGGCCCAGGTCTTTGATATTTGGTGTGAAGCTTCATCTAGTGGACCTCTATCAAGATTGTTTAAATTATAGCCCTGAGGCTAACCCCCCCCCCCCTCCCCCCAGGCCATTTGGTTTTAGATAGGCTTCTGTAGGGAATGTCTTTTAAAAAATTCTTTTTCTCTGAAACCCCAAGGCCCGGGTCTTTGATATTTGGTATGAAGCTACATCTTGTGGACCTCTACCAAGATTTCTCAAATTATAGCCCTGGGGACAAAAATCCCCCCTGGGGCCTTTTTGGTTTTACATAGACTTATATAGGGAAAATCTTGAAAAATCTTCTTCTCTGAAACTGCAAGGCCCATGTCTTTGATATTTGGTATGGAGCTTCATCTGGTGGACCTCTACAAAGATTGTTCAAACTAAAGCCATCGGGCCACAAATGCCCCCGCCCCGGGGCCCTTTTGGTTTTACATAGACTTATATAGAGTAAATCTTTGAAAATCTTTTTCTCTGATACAGCAAGGCCCAGGTCTTTGATATTTGGTGTGAAGCTTCATCTAGTGGACCTCTATCAAGATTGTTTAAATTATAGCCCTGAGGCCAAAAACACCCCCGCCCCGGGGCCATTTGATATTTGGTGTATAGCTTCATCTTGTGGACCTTTGCCAAGATTGTTCAAATTATAGCCTTTGTTGAAATTTGGTTTGAAGCTTCACCTTTTGTAGACCTCCCTCAACATTATGCACATTATAGGCTTGGGTCAATAATGGCCCTCCCCGGGCCCCCTTGTTACTCTATGGATCAGGTGAGCGATCCAGGGTCATCATGGCCCTCTTGTGTTTTATATTAGGATCACTTTTTGTCTGTCATCCGTGCGTAAACAATTTCTTCAAACGACATCTTCTCCTAAACCACTGATCGGATTTTGACCAAACTTAGGTTGTCTCCTTTGAAAGTTGTTCAAATGGTTCCAATCCGTTGCACATCTAGGTCACAGGAGCCAAAAATAGATTTTTTTCACCGAAAACTTAAAAATCTTCTTCTCTGAAATCACAAGGCCCAGGTCTTTGATATTTGGTATGAAGCTTCATCTAGTGGACTTCTACCAAGATTGTTCACATTATAGCCCTGAGACCAAAAACGCCCCCATCTCGGGGCCCTTTGTTTTACATAGACTTATATCGTCTTCTGTGAAACCACAATGCGTGGGTCTTTGATATTTGGTGTGAAATTTCATCTAGTGGACCTCTATCAAGATTGTTCAAATTATAGCCCTGGGGCCAAAAATGCCCCCGCCCGAGACCCTTTGGTTTTACAAAGTCTTATATAGGGAAATCTTTAAAAATCTTCTTCTCCGAAACTGCAAGGCCCATGTCTTTGATATTTGGTATGGAGGTTCATCTAGTGGACCTCTACCAAGATTGTTCACATTATAGCACCCGGGCCATGAATGCCCCGCCCCGGGGCCCTTTGGTTTTACATAGACTTATATACAGATAATCTTTGAAAATTTTCTTCTCTGAAACAGCAAGGCTCAGGTCTTTGATATTTGGTTTGAAGCTTCATGTAGTGGACCTAGAAGCCTCCGTGGTGCAGTGGTTACGCTACTCGCCTTGTAAACCAGGGATCGCAGGATCGATCCCGGGCTTCTCCAGACTTTCGGATGAGTCTTTAAACCGAGGTCCCGTCTCCGTATGACCTTAGCTGTTGGTGGGACGTAAAACTAATACTCACTCACTCACTCATGTAGTGGACCTCTATCAAGATTGTTTAAATTATAGCCCTGAGGCCAAAAATGCCCCCGCCCCAGGGCCATTTGGTTTTACATAGGCTTATGTAGGAAATATCTTTAAAAAATCTTCTTCTCTGAAACCGCAAGGCCCAGGTCTTCGATATTTGGTGTCTAGCTCCATCTAGTTAACCTTTGCCAAGATTGTTCAAATTATAGCCTTTAATGATATTTGGTATGAAGCTTCACCTTTTTAGACCTTCCACATTATATGCACATTATAGCCCTCACATATGCACATTATAGCCCTGGGGTCAATAATGGCCCTCCCTGGGGCCCACTTGTTACTCTATGGATCAGGTGAGCGATCCAGGGCCATCATGGCCCTCTTGTTGATGTTTGGTATGAAGCATCATCTAGTGGACCTCTACCCAGATTGATCAAATTATAGCCCTGGGGCCAAAAACGACCCCGCCCAGGGGCCAAATGGTTTTCCATAGGCTTATATAGGGAAAACCTTTAAAAATCTTCTTCCCTGTAACTAGAAGGCCCAGGTCTTTGATATTTGATATGAAGCTTAAACTGATGGACCTATACCAAGATTGTTCAAATTATAGCACTGGGGCAAAAATGCCCCCACGCTGGGGCCCACTGGTTTTACATAGGCTTATATTGGGAAAACCTTTAAAAATCTTGTCTGAAACCAGAAAACCCAGGTCTTTGATATTTGGTATGAAGCTTCATCAAGTGGACCTGTACCAAGGTTTTTCAAATTATAGCCCTAGGGCCAAAAGTGGCCCTGCCCCCAAGCCCACTGGTTTTATATAGGCTTATACTAGGAAAATCATATAAAAATCTTCTTGTCTGAAACCAGAAGGCCAAGGTCTTTAATATTTGGTATGAAGCTTCATCTAGTGAACCTCTACCAAGATTGTTTCCAAAAACATCCACTCGCTGGGGTCTACTGGTTTTCCATAGGCTTATATAGGGAAAACCAGTGGACCTCTGCTTAGATTGTTCAAATTATAGACCTGGGTCCAAAAATTGCACCGCCCTGGGACCTACATGTTAATCTCTTAGCTCAGGTGAGTGATATAGGACCATCATCATCCTCTTGTTTTTAGCTCACCTGTCACGTAGTGACGAGGTGAGCTTTTGGGATCACATTTTTGTCCGTCGTCTGTCGTGCGTGCGTGCGTCAGTGCGTGCGTCCGTAAACAATTTCAAATAAGTATATCCCTAATATCCCACGGCCAATCTTGATCAAATTTCATGTGAAGCATCATCAGGTAGGGGGAAAGGCTGCATAAAGTTTTTGGGCTGATCAGATTGGAATTCTGGTTGCCATGGCAACATATAGCTCCCATAGACTTACAATGGGAAAAAATTAAAATATCTTCTTCTCTGAAACCACAGGACCCAGAGCTTAGATATTTAGCATGTATTAACAGCCACGGCAACGGCAAGTGGTCACCTACATAATTCCTGCCAATCTTGCCCCTGGGGTCCAAACCGGCCACACCCCAGGGCCCTTTAGCTCCTATAGACTCTTAATGGAAAAAAGCTTCAAAAATCTTCTTCTCTGAAACCACAGGGCCAAGAGCTGAGATATTTGGCATGTAGCAAGGGCAAGTGGTCACCTACATAATTCCTGCCAATCATGCCCCTGGGGTCCAAATTGGCCACACCCCGGGGCCCCTTAGCTCCAATAGACTCATAATGGAAAAAAAAAGCTTCAAAAATCTTCATCTCTGAAACCAAAGGGCCCAGAGCTTAGATATTTAGTATGTAGCAACGGCCAGTGGTCACCTTCATAATTCCTGCCAATCATGCCCCTTGGTTCCAAATGGGCGACGCACCGGGGCCCCTTCTCTACCATAGACTCATAATGGAACAAAAAGCTTCAAAAATCTTCTTCTCGGAAACAACAGTGCCCAGAGCTAAGATATTTAGCATGTAGCAACGGCAAGTGGTCACCTACATAATTCCTGCCAATCATGCCCCTGGGGTCCAAACAGGACACGCCCTGGGGCCCTTTAGCTCCTATAGACTCATAATGGAAAAAAGCTTCAAAAATCTTCTTCTCTGAAACCACAGGGCCCAGAGCTAAGGTATTTGGCATGTAGCAACGGCAAGTGGTCACCTACATAAATCCTGCCAGTCATGCCCCTAGGGTCCAAATGGGCCACGCCCCGGGGCCCCTTAGCTCCCATAGACTCATAATGGAAAAAAAAGCTTAAAAAATCTTCTTCTCTGAAACCACAGGGCCCAGAGTTTAGATATTTAGCATGTAGCAACGGCAATTGTTCCCCTACATAATTCCTGCCAATCATGCCCCTGGGTTCAAAATGGGCCACGCGCCAGGGCCCCTTTGCTCACATAGACTAATAATGGAAAAAAGCTTAAAATATAGTCTTCTCTGAAACCACAGCACCCAGAGCTTAGATATTTAGCATGTAGCAACGGCAAGTGGTCACCTACATATTTCCTGCCAAACATGCCCCTGGGGTCCAAAAGGGCCACGCCCTGGGGCCCCTTAGCTCCCATAGACTCAAAATGGAAAAAAAGCTTCAAAAATCTTCTTCTCTGAAACCACAGGGCCCAGAGCTTAGATATTTAGCATGTAGCAACGGCCAGTGGTCACCTTCATAATTCCTGCCAATCATACCCCTGGATTCCAAATGGGGGACGCTCCGGGGCCCCTTCGCTCCCATAGACTCATAATGGAACAAACAGCTTCAAAAATCTTCTTCTCGGAAACCACATGACCCAGAGCTTAGATATTTAGCATGTTGCAACGGCAAGTGGTCACCTACATAATTCCTGCCAATCTTGCCCCTGGGTCCAAACGGGCCACCCCCTGAGGCCTTTTAGCTTCTATAGACTCATACTGGAGAAAAGCTTCACAAATCTTCTTCTCTGAAACCACAGGGCCCAGAGCTGAGATATTTGGCATGTAGCAATGGCAAGTGGTCACCTACATAATTCCTGCCAATCATGCCCGTGGGATCCAAATTGCCCACACCCTGGGGCCCCTTAGCTCCCATAGACTCATAATGGAAAAAGAGCTTCAAATATCTTCTTCTCTGAAACCACAGTGCCCAGAGCTTAGATATTTAGCATGTAGCAACGGCCAGTGGTCACCTTCATAATTCCTGCCAATCATGCCCATGGGTTCCAAATGGGCGACGCCCCGGGGCCCCTTCTCTCCCATAGACTCATAATGGAACAAAAAGCTTTAAAAATCTTCTTATCGGAAACCACAGGGCCCAGAGCTTAGATATTTAGCATGTAGCAACGTCAAGTGGTCACCTACAAAATTCCTGCCAATCATGCCCCACGGGTCCAAACTGGCCACGCCCCGGGGCCCTTTAGCTCCTGTAGACTCATAATGGAAAAAAGCTTCGAAAAATCTTCTTCTCTGAAACCACAGGGCCCAGAGCTGAGGCATTTGGCATGTAACAATGGCAAGTGGTCACCTACATAAATCCTGCCAATAATGCCCTTGTGTCCAAATGGGCCACACCCCAGGGCCCCTTAGCTCCCATAGACTCATAATGGAAAAAAAAAAGCTTCAAAAATCTTCTTCTCTGAAACCACAGGGCCCAGAGTTTAGATATTTAGCATGTAGCAACGAAAATTGGTCACCTACATAATTCCTGCCAATCATGCCCCTGGGTTCCAAATGCGCCATGCGCCGGATACCCTTTGCTCCCATAGACTCATTATGGAAAAAATCTTAAAAAATCTTCTTCTCTGAAACAACAGCGCCCAGAGCTTAGATATTGAGCATGTAGCAATTCCAAGTGGTCACATACATAAATCCTGCCAATCATGCCCCTGGGGTCCAAATGGGCCACACCCTGGGACCCCCTTAGCTCCCATAGACTCATAATGGAAAAAAACTTAAAAAATCTTCTTCTCTGAAACCACAGCACCAAGAGCTTAGATATTCAGCATGTAGCAACGGCAAGTGGTCACCTTCATATTTCCTGCAAATCATGCCCCTGGGGTCCAAATTGGCCACGCTTCGGGGCCCCTTAGCTACCATAGACTCATAATGGAAAAAAGCTTCAAAAATCTTCTTCTCAGAAACTGTGAAGCACAGAACTTAGATATTTAGTATCTAGCAACATAAAATAGCCAGCTACATAAATCCTGCTAACCCTGACCCTGGGGTCAAAATTGACCTCACACGAGCTCATCACCTCCAATAGACTTATAATGGAAAAAAATCTTCAAAAATCTTCTTCTCTGAAACCATAAGTCCCAGAGCTTAGGTATTTAACATGTAGCAATGTCAAGTGGTCGCCTACATGAATCCTGCCAATCATGCCCCAGGGGTCCAAATCCTGTGGCCCCTAAACTCCAACAAACTTATAATGGAAAAAGCTTCAAACATTTCTTTGAAACCATGAAGTACAGACCTTTGATATTTAGTATATAGCAACACAAAATGGTTGCCTACATAAATCCTGCCAACCGTGCCCTTTGGGTCAAAATTGGCCAAGCCCCAGGGCTCATTAGCTCCTATAGACTTATACTGGAAAAAACTTTAAAAAATCTTTTTCTCAAAAACCATAAGGCACAGATTTTGATTGATTTGAGGTTTTACATCCCCGTCAACACTGTATAGGTCATTTTGGAGATGTCTCTTCCAATTTTGTGGGACTTTTACCAGACATTGAGATGAAATTACATCTCAAGCCCTGTCGCCTAATGAAACCAGTAGGGTTTATAAGCATGGACAACGCTTTGCCTGAGCTCGTATATTTAGTATGTAGCAATGTCAAGTGGTCTCTTACACCAATGATTTTCTGGTACACAGGTGAGCGATACCATTGGGCCCTCTTGTTATTGGATGCTCATCAAACTTGCAGGTAATGCTAGAACCAAGAGACCACTGAGACCAAGAGACCACTGAGCTACATGTACGACAGAGAGAGAGAGAGAGAGAGAGAGAGAGAGAGAGAGAGAGAGAGAGGGGAGGGTTGGGCAATGGACAACATTTTAGCCACGATGAGAGAGAGGCCAATAAGCAACATGTAGACCATGCTGAGAGTGAGAGACCAACCTAGTAAATCGTGACAGGCCTACGTCTAGCGGACACTGATATGACATGCAATGTTGTAGCGCTGTAAGCCCAACGTTGGCCCACTGTGGCAAGATTTCACTTTTGCTTCCCCATTATTTTACACTAGAGTTTGCAAAAAAGTTTAAAAGAATTTCACTTTTTAGCTCACCGTCACGTAGTGACGAGGTGAGCTTTTGGGATCACTTTTTGTCCGTCGTGGGTGCGTGCGTCCGTGCGTGCGTCCGTGCGTAAACAATTTCTTTAAACGACATCTCCTCCTAAACCACTGATCGGATTTTGACCAAACTTCACAGGTATGATCCTTAGGTGGTCCTCTTTCAAAGTTGTTCAAATGGTTCCGGTCCGTTTCACATCTCGGTCATAGGAGCCAAAAATAGGTTTTTTTTTACCAAAAACTTAAAAAATCTTCTTCTCTGAAACCACAAGGCACAGGTCTTTGATATTTGGTATGAAGCTTCATCTAGTGGACCCCTACCAAGATTGTTCAAATTATAGTGCTGGGGCCAAAAATGCCCCCTTTGGTTTTACATAGGCTTATATAGGGAAAATCTTTAAAAATCTTCTTCTCTGAAACCACAAGGCCCAGGACTTTGATATTTGGTATGAAGCTTCATCTAGTGGACCCCTACCAAGATTGTTCAAATTATAGTGCTGGGACAAAAAATGCCCCCGCCACGGGGCCCTTTGGTTTTACATTGGCTTATATTGGGAAAATCTTTAAAAATCTTCTTCTCTGAAACCACAAGGCCCAGGTCTTTGATATTTGGTATGAAGCTTCATCTAGTTGACCCCTACCAAGATTGTTCAAATTAAAGTGCTGGGGTCAAAAATGCCCCCCCCCCCCGGGGCCCTTTGGTTTTACATAGGCTTATATAGGGAAAATCTTTAAAAATCTTCTTCTCTGAAACCACAAGGCCCAGGTCTTTGATATTTGGTATGAAGCTTCATCTAGTGGACCCCTACCAAGATTGTTCAAATTATAGTGCTGGGACAAAAAATGCCCCCGCCACGGGGCCCTTTGGTTTTACATTGGCTTATATAGGGAAAATCTTTAAGAATCTTCTTTTCTGAAACCACAAGGCCCAGGTCTTTGATATTTGGTATGAAGCTTCATCTAGTGGACCCCTACCAAGATTGTTCAAATTGTAGTGCTGGGGCAAAAAATGCCCCCGCCCCAGGGCCCTTTGGTTTTACATAGGCTTATATAGGGAAAATCTTTAAAAATCTTTTTCTCTGAAACCGCAAGGCCCAGGACTTTGATATTTGGTATGAAGCTTCATCTAGTGGACCCCTACCAAGATGGTTCAAATTATCAAATTATAGCCCTTGTGCCAAAAATGCCCCTGCTCCGGGGCCTTTTGGTTTTACATAGACTTATATAGGGAAAATCTTTAAAAATCTTCTTCTTTGAATCCACAAGTCCTAGGTCTTTTATATTTGGTATGAAGCTTCTTCTAAAGGACCCCTACCAAGATGATTCAAATTATAGTGCTGGGGCTAAAAGTGGCCCTGCCCGGGGCCCTTTGGTTTTACATACTCTTATATAGGGATAATTTTTAAAACCTTCTCCTCTGAAACCACAAGGCCCAGGACTTTGAAATTTGGTATGAAGCTTCATCTAATGGACCTCTACCAAGATTGTTCAAATTATAACCCTGGGGCCAAAAATGCCCCCACCCCGGGGCCCTTTGGTTTTTACAAAGATTTATATAGCCCCAGGGCCATTTGGTTTTGCATAGGCTTATATAGGGAATATCTTTAAAAAAAATCTTCTTCTCTGAAACCGCAAGGCCCAGGTCTTTGATATTTGATGTGTAGCTTCATCTAGTGGACCTTTGCAAAGATTGTTCAAATTATAGCCTTTGTTGATGTTTGGTATGAAGCTTCACCTTTAAGACCTCCCTCAACATTATTCACATTAAAGCCCTGGGGCCAATAATGGCCCTCTCTGGGGCCCACTTGTTACACTATGGATCAGGTGAGCGATCCAGGGCCATCATGGCCCTCTTGTTAGCTCACCGTCACGTAGTGACGAGGTGAGCTTTTGGGATCACTTTTTGTCCGTCGTCCGTCGTGCGTCCGTCCGTGCGTCCGTGCGTGCGTGCGTAAACAATTTCTTTAAACAACATCTCCTCCGAAACTACTTATCGGATTTTGACCAAACTTCACAGGAATGATCCTTAGGTGGACCCCTTTCAAAGTTGTTCAAATGGTTCCGGTCCGTTGCACATATAGGTCACAGGAGCCAAAAATAGATTTTTTTCACCAAAAACTTAAAAAATCTTCTTCTCTGAAACCACAAGGCCTAGGGCTTTGATATTTGGTATGAAGCTTCATCTAGTGGACCCCTACCAAGATTGTTCAAATTATTGTGCTGGGGCCAAAAATGCCCCCGCCCCGGGGCCCTTTGGTTTTACATAGGCTTATATAGGGAAAATCTTTAAAAATCTTCTTCTCTGAAACCACAAGGCCCAGGACTTTGATATTTGGTATGAAGCTTCATCCAGTGAACCCCTACCAAGATTGTTCAAATAATAGTGCTGGGACAAAAAATGCCCCCGCCACAGGGCCCTTTGGTTTTACATTGGCTTATATAGGGAAAATCTTTAAAAATCTTCTTCTCTGAAACCATAAGGCCCAGGTCTTTGATATTTGGTATGAAGCTTCATCTAGTGGACCCCTACCAAGATTGTTCAAATTATAGTGCTGGGGCCAAAAATGCCCTCGCCCTGGGGCCCTTTGGTTTTACATAGGCTTATATAGTGAAAATCTTTAAAAATCTTCTTCTTTGAAACCATAAGGCACAGGTCTTTGATATTTGGTATGAAGCTTCATCTAATGGACCCCTACCAAGATTGTTCAAAGTATAGTGCTGGGGCCAAAAATGCCCCCGCCCTGGGGCCCTTTGGTTTTACATAGGCTTATATAGGGAAAATCTTTAAAAATCTTCTTCTCTGAAACCACAATGCCCAGGACTTTGATATTTGGTATGAAGCTTCATCTAGTGGACCCCTACCAAGATTGTTCAAATTATAGTGCTGGGACAAAAAATGCCCCCGCCACGGGGCCCTTTGGTTTTACATTTGCTTATATAGGGAAAATCTTGAAAAAATCTTCTTCTCTGAAACCACAAGGCCCAGGTCTATGATATTTGGTATGAAGCTTCATCTAGTGGACCCCTACCAAGATTGTTCAAATTACAGTGCTGGGGCCAAAACTGCCCCCGCCCCGGGGCCCTTTGGTTTAATATAGACTTATATAGGGAAAATCTTGAAAAAATCTTCTTCTCTGAAACCACAATGCCCAGGACTTTGATATTTGGTATTAAGCTTCATCTAGTGGACCCCTACCAAGATTGTTCAAATTATAATGCTGGGGCAAAAAATGCCCCCGTCCCGGGGCCCATTGGTTTTACATAGGCTTATATAGGGAAAATCTTTAAAAATCTTCTTCTCTGAAACCGCAAGGCCCAGGACTTCGATATTTAGAATGAAGCTTCATCTAAAGGCCTCTACCAAGATTGTTCAAATTATAGCCCTTGGGCCAAAAATGGCCCTGCCCCGGGGCCCTTTGGTTTTACATAGACTTATATAGGGAAAATCTTTAAAAATCTTCTTCTCTGAAACCACAAGGCCTAGGTCTTTTATATTTGGTATGAAGCTTCACCTAAAGGACCCCTAACAAGATTATTCAAATTATAGTGCTGAGGCCAAAAATGTCCCCGCCCCGGGGCCCTTTGGTTTTACATAGGCTTATATAGCCCCGGGGCCATTTGGTTTTGCATAGGCTTATGTAGGGAATATCTTTAAAAAAAATCTTCTTCTCTGAAACCGCAAGGACCAGGTATTTGATATTTGATGTGTAGCTTCATCTAGTGAACCTTTGCCAAGATTGTTCAAATTATAGCCTTTGTTGATGTTTGGTATGAAGCTTCATCTTTAAGACCTCCCTCAACATTATGGACATTAAAGCCCTGGGGCCAATAATGGCACTCTCTGGGGCCCACTTGTTACTCTATGGATCAGGTGAGCGATCCAGGGCCATCATGGCCCTCTTGTGTTTTATATTAGGATCACTTTTTGTCCGTCATCCGTGCGTAAACAATTTCTTCAAACGACATCTCCTCTTAAACCACTGATCGGATTTTGACCAAACTTCACAGGAAGGATCCTTAGGTGGACCTCCTTCAAAGTTGTTCAAATGGTTCCGGTCGGTTACACATTATAGGTCACAGGAGCCAAAAATAGATTTTTCACCAAAAACTTTAAAAATCTTCTCTGAAACGGAAAGGCCCAGGTCTTTGATATTTGGTATGAAGCTTCATCTAGTGGACCCCTACCAAGATTGTTCAAATTATAGTGCTGGGGCTAAAAATGCCAACGCCCCAGGGCCTTTTGGTTTTACATGGGCTTATATAGGGAAAATCTTTAAAAATCTTCTTCTCTGAAACTGCAAGGCCCAGGTCTTTGATATTTGGTATGAAGCTTCATCTAGTGGACCCCTACCAAGATTGTTCAAATTATAGTGCTGGGGCCAAAAATGCCCCCGCCCAAGGGCCCTTTTGTATTACATGGGCTTATATAGTGGAAATCTTTAAAAATCTTCTTCTCTGAAACTACAAGGCCCAGGTCTTTGCTATTTGGTATGAAGTTTCATCTAGTGGACCCCTACCAAGAATGTTCAAATTATAATGCTGGAGCCAAAAATTCCCCCGCCCCGGGGCCCTTTGGTTTTACATAGACTTATATAGGGAAAATCTTTAAAAATCTTCTTCTCTGAAACCACAAGGCCCAGGTCTTTGATATTTGGTGTGAAGTTTCATCTAGTGGACCTCTATCAAGATTGTTCAAATTATAGTGCTGGGGCCAAAAATGCCCCCGCCCCGAGACCCTTTGGTTTTACATAGACTTATAAAGGGAAATCTTTAAAAATCTTCTTCTCTGAAACTACAAGGCCATGTCTTTGATATTTGGTATGAAGCTTCATCTAGTGGATCCCTACCAAGAATGTTCAAATTATAATGCTGGGGCCAACAATTCCCCCCCCCCCCCGGGGCCCTTTGGTTTTACATAGACTTATATAGGGAAAATCTTTAAAAATCTTCCTCTATGAAACCACAAGGCCCAGGTCTTTGATATTTGGTGTGAAATTTCATCTAGTGGACCTCTATCAAGATTGTTCAAATTATAGCCCTGGGGCCAAAAATGCCCCCGCCCCGAGACCCTTTGGTTTTACGTAGACTTATAAAGGGAAATCTTTAAAAATATTCTTCTCTGAAACTACACGGCCATGTCTTTGATATTTGGTATGGAGCTTCATCTAGTGGACCTCTACCAAGATTGAACAAATTATAGCCCTCTGGCCACAAATGCTCCTGCCTGGGGCCCTTTGGTTTTACATAGACTTATATAGAGATAATCTTTGAAAATCTTCTTCTCTGAAACAGCAAGGCCCAGGTCTTGGATATTTGGTGTGAAGCTTCATCTAGTGAACCCCTATTAAGATTGTTTAAATTATAGCCCTGAGGCCAAAAATTTCCCCGTCCCGGGGCCATTTGGTTTTACATAGGCTTATGTAGGGAATATCTGTAAAAAAATCTTCTTCTCTGAAACTGCAAGGCTCAGGTCTTTGATATTTGGTGTGTAGCTTCATCTAGTGGACCTTTGCCAAGATTGTTCAAATTATTGCCTTTGTTGATATTTGGTATGAAGCTTCACCTTTTTAGATCTCCCTCAACATTATGCACATTGTAACCCTAGGGTCATAATGGCCCTCCCCGGGGCCCACGTGTTACTCTATGGATCAGGTGAGCGATCCAGGGCCATCATGGCCCTCTTGTTTATGCTAGGTGAGGTAAAATCAAATTCAACACAGCTACTTTTACTGTAACATGTTTTGAATTATTCCTTCTTCAGACAAGGAACATTTAAATAACAACAGGAAATGGAAATGAGGTAAAAGAGCCAAGTTAGGTTCACAGAGGCAGGAAGTTATGTTAAAAGTGCCAAAATGACGTCGACGATATTGGATGTTTTATGCATTTAAATGCTAGTTGAAACACTAGTAACCAGATTAAAATTACCTGTATGATAAATGATGCAAATGTTTCTATATATAATTGGTCCTATAGTAGCATTTTAACATGGAAACAACAGTAGTGTCTCAAATTAATTTTAAACTGATTGATCCTGTGTGCATCAGTTTCCAGAAAATGATAAGAAGAAAAAAAATGCCCATCTACGCAGCCTGATAAGCTTCTTCTTCGCCTAGACCTAATATAGTCTAGTTATTGCAATCAGCAAAGGCCCATATCAGGATGTGCAGGCTGATCTGAGTCCTTGCTAGGTGCACATCCATCAGAAGCCATATCTGCACTCAGCTCAATTAAAATTTGTAAAGCACTTTTGCATTAAGTCCTTTAGGATACAAAGTTTGTTTGTTTGGTTTGGTTTTTAACGTCCCAGTCAACACTGTATAGGTCATTTTGGAGAAGTTGCTTCCAATTTTGTGGGACTTTTATCCTACATTGAGATGAAATGACATCTCAAACCCTGTCTCCCAATGAAACCAATAGCATGGATGGTCAGCCTCGCACCGCGGTTCCTGGACAGGCTTAGATCCTCTAAGCTGTTTACCAGTACTAGTGTGCGGGCCAGATTCAGCTCTGCGTGGAAGCATCGTGCAGCCCATATATTTATTCAAGCCCCTATGGTTGTTAGGATACAAAGTATCCAAACTTATGGATCCAGTATGTCTCTTTGAGCAGTCTTTTCATATTATCAGAAACTTGGTCAGTCGGCATAAAGGTGAAATCATCCATTGAATTTGAATTGCAACATTTGTTAAAAAAGCTGGGATTGTCCATATTTCTTATGTTGAACTTATGACTGTTCATACACATAGACAGTAACTGTCAGATGTGTTTGACCAACATACTGCATTTTACATTTTCTACAAGTAATAAGGTAAATCACATCATTTGATGCACACGTCTACTAAAGGGGACGCTGCGTGCCACTGGTAAAGTTGGTACTTTCTATGATAGACCTACAATGTGTACACTGACGTCTATTGCATTTTGTAGATTCAGTTCTTTCTTTTTTGCACATCTGTCACATGGTGACAAGGTGAGCTTTTGTGATTACATTTTGTTCGTCAAATAAGTATATCTCTAATACGAGGACTGTTCAAATATGAATGCAAGTAGAACGTTTTCTCATGCACTAATGCGAAAATCACCTGGAAATAAATTTTTGACAGCGTAAAAAAACATTTTACCTTGATACCAAACCGGCCCCGATAGCTCAGTTGGTAGAGTGTCCGCTCCGGGGAACGGGAGGTAACGGGTTCGATCCCGGGCCGCGACATACCAAAGTCGTTAAAAATTGGTACTAGCTGCTCCTCGTTTGGCACTCAGATTTACGGGGTAGAGCTAGGACTGGTCGATCCAGTGTCAGGATAATGTGACTGGGTGTGGTATCATGTAATGTGTCTGGGACATGATACTTCAGTGAGGCAGCACTATAAAAGTGAGCATTGAGCTCCCTGTCGCAACCAGACACCGTCGTGATATGACTGAAAAATTGTTGAAAGCGACGTTAAACCCGAATTCACACACACACCTTGATACCAAATCTGTTAAAATCCGTCCACTCTATCCATGTATATTGTTCGATAAACACTCTACTCTTGTATACTAATACAAAACATGGTTGGAAGAAGGTCAGAGTACGCCGTTGAAATACGATCCTATATTAAGAATCGTTGTATTCTTGGTATACGGTGCAAAGACATTTTTGATGAAATATGTTCGGTTTATGGGCAAAATGAAATCTCTTTTCCAACAGTTTTTCGTCAGTGTAAGAAATTCAGCTGTGGGCTAGGATCAACAGAAGATGCACCACATCATCGTCGGCTGAAAAGAGCAACATCTGCCAAGATGGTTGCTATAGTGAAAGGAATAGTTGCTACCGATGCACAATACACCACTAGGCAAATAGCTAGTATGGTTGGCATCTCATTAGGAGCAGCTCATACAATTCTGAAACGGGATTTGAAAATGAGAAAGATCTGTGCTAGATGGATTCCCCATCTGTTAACAGATGAGCAGAAAAAGACACGTGTTCAGTGCGCCAAGAAGTTGCTTAAAAAGTTTCCAAATTACAATACAAGGTCTTTCGCTAATGTCTTCACATGTGACGAGACATGGGTTCACTTTTTTGAGCCAAAACGAAAGATTCAGAACAAAATATGGGCAACAAAGTATTGCAAAAGACCATGCGTTGCAAAGCGGACCATGAGCGTCAAGAAGGTAATATATGCCATATTCTTTCTATAACAGGGCCCTGCTATTCAGGTTCCTATGCCTAAAGGCAAATCTGTAAATGCGAAGTTTTACAAGAATAAAGTTCTTCGAAAATTGAAGAAATATTTCAAAGAACGAAGACCCGCAACTGGTTTGGCGAATGTCAGATTGCTACAGGACAATGCGTCATCGCACAAATCGTTCACTGTGCAAGACTATCTGAAGCAGGAAAAGGTTGTTGAACTCCCTCACCCCCTGTATTCCCCTGACCTTGCCCCGTGTGACTTTTTTTTTGTTCCCGCGGCTGAAAAAATATCATTCTGGTCGAAAATTTGTACAGCGCAAACACCTCGGTTCTGCAATTTTCCAGTGCCTTCATGGTATACCTCGAAAAGACTACCAAAATGCATTCAATGATTGGATCAGAAGACTGAAAGTTTGTATATCTGTTAAAGGGGAATACTTTGAGGGGACAAAATAAATTTTTCATCGAAATCTATCACGGAATCATTTTTATGTGCTTAGTTGCATTCATATTTGAACAGTCCTCGTAACCCTTGGCCAAACTTGATCAAATTTTATGAGAAGCATCATCAGGTAGGGGGAAAGGCTGCATAAGGTTTTGGGGCTGATCGGATTGGAATTCTGGTTGCCATGGCAATATATAGCAACCATAGACTTAAAGTGGGAAAAATTTTAAAAATCTTCTTCTCTGAAACCATAGGGCCCAGAGCTTAGATATTTATTTGTTTGTTTGTTTGATTTGGGGTTTAACGTCCCCGTCAACACTGTAAAGGTAATTTTGGAGACGTTGCTTCAAATTTTGTGGGACTTTTACCCGATATTGAGATGAAATGACATCTCAAGCCCTGCCGCCCAATGAAACCAATAGGGTTTATAAGCATGGACGGGCCGACTCACACCACTTTGCCAGGCCAGGATTAGATCCTCTATGCGGTTTACCAGTACTCGTGTGCGTGGAAGCATCATGCAGCCCATATAAAACCAACATAAAATGGTCACCTACATTAATCCTGCTGACCATAGCCCTGGGGCCAAAATTGGCCACACCCAGGGGCTCATCAGCTCCCATAGACTTATATGGGGAAAAACTTCAAAAATCTTCTCTGAAACCACAGGGCCGAGAGCTTAGATATTTAGCATGTAGTAAAGGCAAGTGGTCACCTACATAAATCCTGCGAATCAAGTCTCTGGGGTTCAAATGGGCCACACCTCGGGGGTAGGGGGGGGGGGGCCCTTAGCTCCCACATAGACTCATAATGGCAAAAAGCTTCAAAATCTTCTTCTCTGAAACTATAAAGGGTTTTAGTATCTAGCAACATAAAATAGTCACCTACATAAATCCTGCTGACCCTGCCACTGAGGTCAAAATTGGCCAGCCCTAGCTCATCAGCTCCCATAATAATGGAAAAAGATTGAAAAATCATCTCAACCATAACGTCCAGAGCTTAGAGATTTAGTATGTAGCAGCGTCAAGTAGCCACCTACATAAATCCTGCCAATTATGCCCAATTATGCCCCAAGAATCCAAATTGGCCACACCCCATAGACTAACAATGGGAAAAATTAAAAAAAAATCTTCTTCTCTGAAACCATAGTGCTCAGATCTTAGAATTGTAGCAATGTCAAGTGGTCACCTACATAAATCCTGCCAATCATGCCTCTCTTAAGCTCCCATAAACTTACAATTGGAAAAACTTCAAAAATCTTCTCTGAGCTTAAATATATAGCATGTAGCAACGTCAAGTGGTCACCTACATACATCCTGCCAACCATGCCCCTGGGGTCAAAATTGGCCACGCCCATGGGCCCATTAGCTCCCACAGACTTATAATGAAAAAAAAAAAACTTCAAAAATCTTCTCCTCTGAAACCATAAGTCCCAGAGCTTAGATGTTCAGTATGTAGCAACATGAAATGGCCACTTTAATAAATCCTCCCAACCATGCTCCTTGGATCAAAATTGGCCACGCCCATTGGCCCATTACCTACCATAGACTTAAAATGTAAGTCCGTAAACAATTTCAAATAAGTATATCTCTAATACCCCATAGCCAATCTTGATTAATTTTCATGAGAAGCATCGTCAGGAAGAGGGAACCGCTTAATAAGGTTTTTGGGCTGTTCGGATTAGAATTCTTGTTGACATGGCAACATATAGCTCCCATAGACTTACGATGGGAAAAATTTAAAAAATCTTCTTCTCTGAGGTCAGGTCAGGTTTTGGAGGTCTGGTCAGGTTTAGGTTCTTTCCTGCTATCAGTAACTTGTAATCTAGTACAACCTGTTGCAAACGGCAGATGGGACTCTTTACCTGGGGAGAGTAACCCATCTAGATGTTGCTAGATCCCTAAACAAAGCTAGCTTGGGTAGGTGGAACCCATAGCTTTGGTGGCAATCCACCAAGGGGTTAGGACCTTAAACAAAACCTAGCCACGGTAGATGGAACCCATAGCCTTGGTTGGCAATCCATCTAGGAGTTGCTAGATCTCTAAACAAGTCTAGCTTGAGTAGGTGGAACCCGTAGCCTTAGTTGGCAACCCACCTAGGGGTTATAGGTCCTTAAACAAAGCCTAGCCTGGGCAGATGGAGCCCATAGCCATTGCTGGCAATCCTTCTAGGAGTTGGTAGGTCTCTGAATGAAATATAGCTTGTCACATTCATTTATCTGGAGAGCCGATGAGTTGTCAGAGACTTGAATGTGCTGAGCTATATATCCTGGCAATCCTTCTAGGAGTTGATAGGTCTCTGAACAAAACCTGGCTTGTCACATTCATTTATCTGAAGATATAAGATACTTGAATGTGCTGAGCCATATATAACAACCTCCAGGGTCCTGGGTATGACGTAAAAATGCATCCAGCTGTGACACTAAATGAGTGGGAATGTGAGGTTGCCCATTATCACAGTTGCCTCCCGACCTTCAGGGTTTTGAGGCTGCCACAACCTGGGTGGTAGAGCTAGGAATCAACCATCTACAGACCAATGGCTTGGTGTACTAGCTACTGTGGTTTGGCAGATGATCCTCGCTGTACAAGAACAACGGTAAAGCACACCTGCCCTAGTGAGTTGAGATCTGCGGCTTGCTGAGGTGCCGTAAAAGAACTGAGTTGGGACGTCAGCTAGGACAGGTGGTCCTGTAAAATATAACCGTCAAAAATTGTCATGACAGCTACAAATTCATGCTGGTGGACATGTGGAACGCTCCCACAGTGCAGTCAAGACTGCCTGTGACATACAGGTAGGTTGAAGGCCCAAGGTGACCTGGAAGAAGCTGACAGAAAGAGATCGCAGAGAATGGAAGCCCTCATGATAGACAAGCCTGGAGATCTGGTGTAGGATCTGCCATGCGTGCAGCAAGCCAGCTACCTGGAAGGGGCCCACTTGTGTAGACGTTACCCCTGTACCTGCACGTTAATAAAAAACCTGTTGATGATGATGAAATTGCAGGGTCCAGAGCCTAGATATTTAGCTTGTAGCAATGTGAAGTGGTCACCTACATAATTCCTGCCAGTCAAGCCCCTGGGGTCCAAATTGGCCACACCCTTAAGCTCCCTTAGACTTATAATGGAAAAAAGCTTCAAAAATCTTCTTCTCTGAAATCAAGAAACACAGTGCTTTGATATTTAGTATGTAGCAACATAAAATAGTCACCTACATAAATCCTGCTAACCATAGCCCTGGGGCCAAAATTGGCCACACCCCGGGGCTCATCAGCTCCCATAGACTTATAAGGGGAAAAACTTCAAATATCTTCTTCTCTGAAACCACAAGACCCAGAGCTTAGATATTTAGCATGTAGCAACGGCAACATTTAAACAAATCCTGCCAAACATGCCCCTGGGCCCCTTTGTTCCCATAGGCTCATGACAGAAAAAAGCTAAAAAAATCTTCTTCTCTGAAATTGTGAAGCACAGAGCTTAGATATTTAGTATCTAGCAACATAAAATATTCACCTACATAAATACTGCTAACGCTGCCCCTGGGATAAAATTGGCCATGCCCGAGCTCATCAGCTCCCATAGACCTATAATGGATAAAAACTTCAAAAATCTTCTTCTCTGAAACCATAAGGCCCAGAGCTTATATATTTAGTATGTAGCAATGTCAAGTGGCCAATTATCCTGCCAATTATGCCCATGGGATCCAAAATGGCCACACCTCAGGGCTCTTTAGCTCTCATAGACTTACAATTGGAAAAAAACTTCAAAAATCTTCTCTGAAACACAGGGCCCAGAGCTTTAATATTCAGCATGTAGCCATGTCAAGTGGTCACCTACATAAATCCTGTCAAAATTGGTCACCCCCATGGGCCCATTAGCTTCCATAGACTTATAATGGAAAAAAAAAATTCAAAAATTTTCTCCTCTGAAACCGTAAGTCCCAGAGCTTAGATGTTTAGTATGTAGGAACATGAAATGGTCACCTGAATAGATCCTGCCAACCATGCCCCTTTGGTCAAAATTGGTCACGCCCA
The DNA here is from genome assembly GCA_963580285.1 of Lucinisca nassula. Lineage (NCBI taxonomy): Eukaryota > Metazoa > Mollusca > Bivalvia > Lucinida > Lucinidae > Lucinisca > Lucinisca nassula. The sequence continues at coordinate 48,352,839 of OY757017.1, forward strand.
TGGGTCCATTAGCTACTATAGACTTAAAATGAAAAAAAAAAACTTGAAAAGAAAAAACTTCTAATATCTTCTTCTCTGAAACCATAAGGCCCAGAGCTTAGGTATTAAGCATGTAGCAACGCCAAGTGGTTGCCTACATGAATCCTGCCATTCATGCCACTGGGGTCCAAATTGGCTAAATCCTGTGGCACCTTAACTCCAATAAACTTATGGTGGAAAAAAAGAAGATTAAAAAATCAAACCTCTTTAGCCTTGCCACCCAATGAAACCAAAAGGGTTTATATCCATGGTTGGTCCAACTGGCACCACTCATGTGCGGTCGGTCCCAGCTCTGCACCAGGAAGCCCAATCTATTTCTTCAAGCCACGATGGGCATTCTAAACATCACTTGTTATTTAGCCCTCTTGTTGAATGTTCAATGTTGAATGTGTTAAACAGTCTTGAAGATTCCTAGCTCTTTTATATGTCACAACTAGTTTATGTTTACGTATAAAGTTTAAACTTTCCTTATTTGATGGATTAAAGAAATCCCAGTATTTGTTTATCGTCAAACCTAAGTTTGGTAACGAATTATTATATTCTATAACAAAAGGAATAATGTTTTGTTTTCCACTTTTGAAGTAACCAGAGCTGCTTCCTGTGTCAGTGCTGATATTTTTTTTTATCAGCCTCATTAGCGCAGTGGTTAATGCGTTTGACTTATGATGGAGAGGTTGTGCGTTTCAACCCAGGTGTAAATGGGTAGCAGTGGTGTAAAAGCCACTGCCTCTCTCTTGCGCGTGCACGAAAACACCCAGAATGAGTATTCGAGAGCGATTCAATAAGCTTGAATCTTTCATCGCAATTAAACTAAAATAAATTGGTATAAACTAATGCTGATACTTTTTGTACGTTTTTTTTTTTCAAGGAAAAATTCCACCCTTTAGAATAGCGATGTCTGTGCGGGCGTCCGCGTCCCGGTTTACCTTTAGGTTAACCCTGAAAAACCTCTCCATAATGCCATTTGGCGTTTTTCTTGTTGGAAGGCTGATGTTGATAACATGTTTCGGGTATTGTCTGTTTTCGAAGTAGTTCACTGGTTCCATAAGTGATTTTTGGAAGCTGTCATTGTCAGATATGATTCTTCTGTACCGTTTTGCTTGGCTGTATGGTATACCTTCTGTGCATTTTCTCTGGTGACACAAAGAAAAATGCAAATACTGATGTAGAAAGAGAACTGTCTTCATTTTTTTATCACATTCACATCTAGAAATAACACACTTGTGTCTGATACAGTGTTAGTGAATTTGATTGTTTGATGAAAACTGTTCGAGCGGGGCACAAAATCGTGGAGTTCAGCTAATGAATGGTCCAAGATCATGAATATATCATCTAAAAAAAACAGAGCCTTACACTTGGTTTCAGAGAACACTGTTCTAGAAAATCTCTTTCATGTTTACTCATGAAGAGTGACACATAGGTTTGAGCCGTAGGGCTTCCCATAGCTGTTCCAAGTTTCTGAATATATTTTATCCCATTGAATTGAAAATCATTATTGTGACTGTGAGGTGTCCTACGTCGTCGTCGTCGAGCGTTGTGCATAAACTTTTCTTGTGAACACTCTGAGGCCACAGTTTTGGGCTAATCATCATCAAACTTAATCAGAATGATCATCATGAAAATATTTCGGTCAGGTGTGAATATGGGTAATGTCTGGTGAAAAAGTAGGTCAGTAGGTCAAACTATAGAAAAAATCTTGTGAACACACTAGAGGCCACAGTTTTAGTCCGGTCATCATCAATCTAGCTCAGAATGATCATCTTGACAATATCTGAGTCTCAGTCAGGTTTGAATATGTGTAATGATGGATCAAAAAGTAGGTCAATAGGTCAAAACATAGAAAAACCTTGTGAACACTAGTTCTGGAGGCCACAGTTTTAGTCTGATCATCATCAAACTTGCTCAGAATGATCATTTTGACTATATCTCGGTCAAGTTCGAATATGGGTCATGTCTGGTCAAGAAGTAGGTTGAAACATTCGAGATAGGCATTTAGGTTCCATGTGACAGGACCTACCTATTAATACAAAACATGACCTGTGACCTTGACCTTGACATGTGACCTACTTTATCATAACTTTTGAAGTATTTGAGATAGAGTGTTCATATTTGGCATGTATGTTCCTTGTGACAAGGTCTTTCCACCCATACAAAAATTAAGATATGTGACCTTTGACCTACTTTGTCATAACTTTTGAACCATTTAAGATAGAGCCTTCATATTTGGGATGTAGGTTCCTTGTGACAATGGCTTCCCACTTATACAAAGAAATTTGACTTGCAACCTTGATCTTGACCTGTGACCTGCTTAATACTAACTTTTGAAACATTTGAGATAGATCTTTCCTATTCTTTGTGACAAGGGCTTCCCACCCATACAAAAATTTTGTCCTGTGTCCTTGACCTTTGGCCTTCTTTGTCATAACTTTTTAATCATTTGAGATAGAACCTTCATATTTGGGATGTAGGAACCTTGTGACAGGGGCTTCTCACAAAATATTGTGATCTTGACCTGTGACCTACTTTATCATAACTTTTTAACCATTTGAGATAGAGCCTTCATAGTAGTACACTCTTTGCTTTCAAAAAGTCACTTAAGACACATTTATGCAAATGTATGGACTGTAATAACATCAATGTCATGAATCCGTGTTAGTTCCAGAGTATAGCTGAACTTTAAAAATAGTGTTGTTTTATGCCTTAATGTTCTATGGTATTTAGTTGTAATTGAAAAACTGCTTTATTTGTACACATAACACAAACATCAAGTTTTTATTATCAAACCAAACAGCAGTATACTATTTTGATGATTTATTGTTCCATTTGTAGATAATTCTTAGGTGTTTGTGTACTCTTAACATGAAACACATGATAAAGGTGCTACATAAATTTGGTATAATAATAATAATAACTTTTAGCTCTGCTGTTTTTGAAGAAAACGACGAGGTATTGTCATAGCTCTGTCATCGTCTGCGTCGTCGTCGTGCAAAAACTTGGACATTTTGTAATATCTCTGTCATTACTGAACATATTTACTTGAAACTTCGACTAGTTGTTCAGTATGAAATGGGGAACTCATACCAATAGGTGCGGTAACTCTCAAAATATTTTTGGCACAGTTATGCCCCTTTTTCGACTTAGAATTTTTGTTTTCTAAAAGAAACTGCAGCCAACTGCGGTGCTCTTGTTTAGTTTATACTAATTTATTTTAGTTTCATTGCGATGAAAGCTCTAAGCTTATTGAATTGCTGTCTAACACTCATTCCGGATATTATCACGCGAGAGAAGAGAGGCAGTGACTTTTACACCACTGCTACCCATTTTCACCTATGTCTAGTAGGGCATTGTCATAATGTGTCTTGCCCAAGGACACACCTCGCCTCTGGTGGCCAGATTCGAACCCACAACTTTTTTATACCCCACCACAGGATAGTGGTGTGGTATTATGATATACCATCAAGTGTCTGTCCATCTGTGCTCATCATTTCTGATCGATAACTTGAGTAATTTTTCATGGATTTTTTTCAAATTTTGCATATATGTTTATACTGGGAATGGGATTGTTAATGGGCGAAATCTGTTAATATTTGACAGAGTTACGGCCCTTTTTTGTTCAAAATAAGGGGTTTTGGGGCGTTTCCGATCAATAACTTGAACATTTTTTCACGGATTTTCTTCAAATTTCGTATATACACTGGTATTGGGTATGAGTGGTTGGGGACTGTTAATAGATGAAATACGTTAACTTTCAACGGCCTTTAACAACTCCCATTTAATAGTTTTGGGGCACTTATTCCTTTACTAAATGGAATATATTTATGAAACTTCACTGATATACAGACCACCATAAGAAGCAGGTCTTGGATTGTTAATAGCAAAATGCGTTAACATTTGACAGAGTAATTGCCATTTACAATTTCCATTTAGTGTTTTTTCGACTCTTATTCGTTTGTTTCATGGAATAATTGGATGAAATTTTGTATATATATATTTGTATTGGGAATGTGTGGTTTAGGAATTGCTCATGGCCTATGTACGTTAACATTTGACAGAGTTATTGCCATTAACAATTTCCATTAAATGGTTTTTGAACACTTATTCCATTACTAAATGGAATATATGGATGAAACAGACCATTATATGAATAATGTTTAGTGTTGTTAAATGACAAAATACAATAACATATTCGACAGTTATGGCCATGTACAAGTCCCATTAAATGTTTTTTTTTTGGCTCTTATTCCTTAACTTAATAGAATACGAGGGTAGGCTGAAAAGTTCTGAGCCTGACCAAGAAGCAGGCATCGAACAGCCATGAAATTTTGTATTCATTAAGTCCAAACCTTTATTACTTGATTTGACTCAAATGAGTTCAAGTTTTACCTGCAATGACGTAGAAATTTTAGACTTGAAAATTGATACTAGCACGTTTTTGAGAAAATGGACAAAATCTGGCATGGTGGTGTCATCAAGTACCTCCATATAAAGGGGTTAGCTCCTAAGGACATTCATGCCGATATGGTTGCTACATTAGGGGATGATGCTCCTTTGTATGCAACCGTGAAAAGCTGGGCAGCAAATTTTAAGCTGGGCAAGGACAGCCTTGACGTTTATGACCAGTGTGGACGAACCACAACGGCAACAACTGAGGAAAGCATCAGCCAAGTGCACTTGGTCGTGATGGATGACAGGCGTTTAACTGTGAATCAGTTAGCTAACACTGTTGGCATCTCCCGTGAACGAGTAGAGAACATTCTACACAGTGAATTAGGAATGTCGAAGGTTTCCGCCAGATGGGTGCCACGGCTTTTGACACCTGACCAAAAGTTGACCAGACTGAACCTGTCACAAGCCAACTTGGCTATTTTTGAAGCAGACCAAGATGGTTTTCTTGACCGTTTTGTCACTCAGGATGAGTGTTGGTTCATCACTTTGAACCAGAGAACAAAAGACAATCCATGCAATGGAAGCACCCTGGCTCACCCCCTCCAAAGAAGGCTAAGGTCGTCTCCTCTGCATGGAAGGTGATGGCATCAGTGTTCTGGGATGCCAAGGGTATAATATTCATAGCTTATATAGAAAATTGACAAAAGGGGTCTTGTTTCATCAGGACAATACGCCTGCTCATAAATCGATTGTCGCAATGGCTGCTGTGTATGACTGTGGCTTCACACTTGTCGATCACCCTCCGTATTCACCTGATCTAGCTCCATCAGATTATTTCCTGTTTCCAAACATGAAAAAGCACTTGGCTGGGCAGCATTATCGGTCAGACGAGGAGGTGATAGCTGCTGTGGAGGAGTTTTTCAGGGACCAAGATGAGACCTTCTATACCACTGGGATCCAAGGACTCCAGCGATGCTGGAGGAAGTGTGTGGACAGGAAGGGAGACTATGTTGAAAAATTAGGCACTTTCAGCATGAACAAACCATTGGATCTTGGTCAGGCTCAGAATTTTTCAGCCTACCTTGTATATGAATGAAAGTTCTCATATATGTACTATTAAAGGAAGCATGTTTGGGATTGTTAATCGGCAAGATACGTGCACATCTTTGTGAGAGTTACGGCTGTTAACAATTCTTATTAAATGGGTTTTGTTTTTTATTCCTTTACTTAATGGAATATTTGGATAAAAAAATCATAGATATATAGACCATTTATAGAAGCATGGTTGGGATGGTTAGTGGGCAAAATGAGTTAACATTTGGCAGAGTTACGGTTTTTAACTATTTCCATTAAATAGTTTTTGGACTTTTATTCATGTATTCATTTTCTATGTTATGATGTAAGAAATGTTTTTGGGCCCATAGCTGCTTCACTATATGGAATACCTTGATTAATTTTTTTAGATATATAGGTCACTTAAGGAAGCCTGTTGTGGTCATGGATCAAACCATATTGGGGGTATCATACAGTGTTAGCAACGCTTTTATTATCATTATTATTATTAAGTTGAATGTGCTAACCACTGAGCTATAGAGGCTAATAATATTTTGCATGTATGTTCCTTGTGTCCGCCCCCGACCATCGGAGCTTGAAGAAATAGATGGGCTGCATGATGCTTCCACGCAGAGCTGAAACTGACCGCACACCAGTACTGGTAAACTGCTTAGAGGATCTAAGCCTGCCCAGGCAAAGTGGTGCGATACGGACTGTCCATGCTTATAAATCCTATCGGTTTCATCGGGCGACAGGGTTTGAGATTTCATTTCTTTTCATTGTCGGATAAAAGTCCTACAAAATTGGAAGCAACGTCTTCAAAATCATCATCATCAACGGATTTTTGATTAACATGCAGGTATAGGACACTGTATAACCGGACAGTGTCACCACATCGGAAGCGGCATTAGACTGTACACCTAAAAATCACTAGCGGCGTGTAAACAACCGTTGCTGTTGGTTACTTTCTGTCAGATAAGAAAGCAATGGAATGTGCAATTAGAACGCGGTTTTTGGCATCGAAGGAAGAAATGGATGTACTGTATTCGTTTGATTCTCATTACTTCTCATAGCGCTGCATTTTTTGTGCAGACCTAATCTTGTACAGCTCAATCAGTGATTTTCCTGCCTCTGTCGCCCGTTAACACGATGAATCCAGGTCAATATATTCGATACTACGGTCAGCCGGCTACTTACACCACAATGGAATCTTTTAAACACATATATTCTTTGACATCTGATAGCTGCTAGCATCTTAATATTTAGATTTTGTAAATGATGACCACTTGAAATGCACCAGTCACATTCGAATGACTGTACGACTAGCGGCAAGCTCATAAAAATTTGCTGTACGACTAGCGGCGATTGTTTCATTGTTTTACGAAAAAGCAGAATCCCTGTAAAAACGTTACATAACGAGCTCAAAGGAATATGAGACATTAGAAAATGATGACTAAGTAGCAAAAGAGAGCATTTGTTCTTTATTTCACTTGATTTTATTTAATTATTTTTACTACTTTTGTAATAATAGTACTTTTATGCAGATTACTGATACACGTACATAGTGGAAACATGGTCTGACGGGAAGAACATTATAGACAGTGATGTGTTAGTTTGTTTGTAGACTAACGGCCTAGGTCTTATTGAACTGCCGTCCACACTTTGTCTCGGTTGGCTAATTCACAAGTTTAAACCAGAAACTAAACTTGAATCAGTGGAAGGGAGAAAATGTCCATAGAAAATATGACATGTGAATTCCATTAGACAATGTGTCCGACATCGCTGAGCATGTCATATGATGTCTCGACTGTGATCCGGAGGGTCTTTTTTTATGTCAACCCCCCACCCCCACCCCCACATATCCATTCCATGTAAGACGACATGAAAGCATCAAAGGAATGAAGCATAGCTAGAAAAGAAAAAAAAAATCCCCACCTGTGGTTGGAATCTAACCTAGGCCTCGGGTGAAAGTCTAATGCTCCTACACATTGCAAAAGAATCATCAATTGTTGACAACGAAAAGCAAATTTCGGCACGTTGCCATTTTCTGCGAAAAGTGTCCGATTCCAGATGAGCCAGAAGGGTCTCAAACCTACAAGGTACACCGGCCCCGATAGCTCAGTCGGTAGAGTGTCCGCTCCGGGGAATGGGAGGTAACGGGTTTGATCCCGGGCCGTGACATACCAAAGTCGTTAAAAATGGTACTAGCTGCTCCTCGTTTGGCACTCAGATTTACAGGGTAGAGCTAGGACCGGTCGACACAGTGTCAGGATTATGTGACTGGTTGTGGTATCATGTAATGTGGCTGGGACATGATACTTCAGTGAGGCAGCACTATAAAAGTGAGCATTGAACTCCCTGTCGCAACCAGACACCGTCATGATATGACTGAAAAATTGTTGAAAGCGACATTAAACTCGAATTCACACACACACACACTCTGCGTGAAACCATCATGCAACCCAATATATTTCTCCAAGCCCCGATGGGCTATTATTTTAAGCAAAATAATGAATATAATGTATAGAACCCTCGTAAAATCAAATTGTCTGAATAAATAAAGTGGGGTTTACAGGGAAGTCTTTCGATATCCAAAATGTTTTCTACAACAAGTAGGTTGTGTCAAGCCAGGTCGGGTTCCTTCCCGTCCCACCCACCGTGTGCGCGGATTATGTGCATTATAACACATGAATTTTTTACCAAGACAGCAGTCGCATATGTATATACTGTATGTACATAAATGTACAGATGTAGCCAAGTTGTGGTGCTCTTTAGTGCTATAAACTTTCAAATCTGTTCAAACCTGACATCACAAAAACGCGCCTATATAATACTGTTCCCTCTAAACCCCACTTTCATATACTAAAACTGGGGTTTGCAGGAATATACATCATTTTTCTTATTTCTGCTCAAAAGCATAGATTGATGGTACTCGTTAGGTTCTAACGAGTACCCATAATCTATGTTTTGAGCAGAAATGTGGAAACTTGCATAATTCTTATCTGAAAATTTTCATTTTTTGGTGATAAATTTTTTCTGTTAATTTGAATAGGCGTGTTTTCGTAATGTATACAAATATTCTCCCGTTGTTTGTAATGTGAACAGCGATGACAACATGACACAATCCTACAGAGCACATAACCTTTGGGTGTAGATTCAATGTCATGACGTTGTATCGATGTTGATGCGACATTGTGTGCGCGTTATTTGGGAAAATCTTGTATACATGAATGCCGATTGAAAACACATTATTGTTGTTGTTGTTACAAAAATGTAAGGTATAATTTTATCACGTCAAATAAGTTATTTACGAATTTTTCATTATTAATATAATGACATTCTCTTCTCTCTTGAACTTTCGTTTCCTTTATCTTAATGGCGTGTATATTTGCATCTCTTTCTTTCCTTCTTTCTGTCTGTCTGTCTGTCTGTCTGTTTCTCTCTCTCTGGATAAATAGAAAAAAATCATTACCTGGAATAGTCGCCTAGTTGTAAAATATCCCGATTGGATTTGATAAAGGTGTACAGCTTCTTGGGTTTGTCGTCCGTAACTAGGGTCTCGACGTAGTTGTTATAGGCCTTCTTGCACTCCATTTTGGTATCAGTTTGTAGTTGCCTGTATTTGTCCCAGTCTTGAGGCTCCTTAGATCTCCTAGCCTTCTTATAAGCATGTTGCTTTCTACGAGCTAGGCGTCGTATGGTTCTGTTACACCATGGTTGGCTGTGTCTTGCCGAGGACATCTTGGTTGGGACGATCTTGTTGATAGCTGCCGTGCACTCCTTCCTGAATCTATCCCACAGGTAACTGAGCTAGCCGTACTGTGGTTGGCAGTGAACTGAGCTGAGAATTCGGTAAGGTCAGTGGTCATACTATCAAGGTCAGCAGACTTCCACAGATGTATAAGGTGGGGGACAGGTTTCTGACGTAGTGGAACTAAGCTTGTGTCAGTGAGGACAATATCATGGTCGCTCAGGCCTGGGATACTACTGCATTTGTTGATGAGGGACGGTCTGTTAGTGGCGAAGATGTCCAGGGTGTTTTCAAGTCTGGTAGGGAAGAGGACCATTTGCTCACAACCTGTGTCTTGAAGCGTTTCCATGAACAAGTAGTTGGCAGCGAGTGGATATCCGTTTCCTTGTACCGACATAGTGTTCCAATCTATGTCAGGTAGATTGAGGTCTCCACTGATATACAACGTGGAGCGTTTAACATGGTTGTTGTGGAGGTTAAGTATGCACCTACGTAACTCCTCCATGGTTGCAAGATTGTTATCAGGTGGGCGGTAGATGGCACAAACAGTAAGGGGCCTCTTGAGGTCCTGGCGTGGGATTGATGCTGCAACTATCTCAGCGTAAGTATCAATGTCAATCTCAGAGGCTGCGATGTTTGTTTTTGTGATGATAGCTACACCGCCATGAGGGCTCGATTTCCTGTCCTTCCTTGCAGCGAACCTATAGTTGGCAGGCAGTATTTCTCTCTCAAATACAGTTGGTTGTAACCACGTTACTGTTGCAACGATGATGTCTGGTTCAAGGTATTCCAGTACGGTCCAGAATTCTTTTTTCTTAGCTCTTATACTTTGAAAGTTAACTGTGAGTATCCGAAGAGTTTTCTTTTGAGAGCGAGAAGAGGTGATCCTCTTTGGAGATGATTCCGATAGCGGTAGGCCTATAGCCGCGGGATCCTGAATGACGCTGTTATCATGTCCTTGTTCAGAATGATCGAGTGAGGTCGAAGGTCTGCTTGATGAGTTGTGACTTGATGAACTGCTTATTGGGAGGGAGGAATCATCGAAGAGACTGGTGTTTAAGTTTGGCAGACCGCAGTTACAACAATACCAACTTGAATCACTGTTGTCAAGGGCTTTGTAAATCAGAGGGCTCATATCTAAACAATCAGTGTGAAACCAGAGCTCACAGTTGTTGCAAGCGATGGAGTGAATTGACTTCGACCATTTGCACGCTTTGCCACAGATCTGGCATGGGTACATTGGCTTATAGGGCCCTGGGTTTGGATGGCAGTCGTGGGCATTCCTAAGGAGGATGGATGACAGGTACAGTCTATGGTTTCTGACACTCTTCTTTATCAAGTGGCTTGGGTACTGGCCAGAAATCTTGTCAAAAGATGAAACACAAAACATCTGGGCGACCTGATGCGGTGAGAGATTAGAATGGAGATCTGCATGTCCTTGCAAGGGTAGTGCTTGGGGGACTATCTGTATGGGTGTCAGCAGGCATAGTAACTGCAGGGATGATAGCAACATGAACCAAACGTGACCTTAAACCACCATCAGGCCACCCATTAAACCAGGTTGGGCTTGACCTTTGCTGGCGAGTCACTCCTAGGTACGCTCTAGTCTCTTGCTATAGAGAATGTGTAAGTCAACATGGGGAACTTGAAGGTGTAGTGTTGGTAACAAACATGGTATACATAGTTGACAGCGGTGAGGGTGCTGAATTGTTGTGTTGCTGTTTTTACCCCTCCCACTTTTGACAGCTGCACTTCCGGTCTAAACACGTCTGGATGGATGCTTATTTTCTATGTATGCCTCGGTTGGACCAGGTATTGGTTATTTCCTCCAAGTTCTGGGATGGTTCATAGACCTTACCAAACTGCAGTGGATCGTTGGTGAGCCCGAGAAACTATGTTTGCAAATATTTTTACTCTCCTGACATTTCGCGGGGACCTTCCGTCACATGCCGGTGTAACAGGCCGGTTCTTCCCCCCAGTCAGTTTCTTCCCCGGGGAAGAACTGGGCCGGCCCGTTTCTTCCCCGGGGAAGAAACTGACTAGTCAGTTTCTTCCCCACCCAGTCAGTTTCTTCCCCACCTGAAATTTTTTTAGAACCATAGAGAACGAGTAATTTATGCCTCACAAATTGTTAAAAATTAAAAAAGAAACCATTCTGAATTAGTTTTGAGTCTATACAGCTTGAATGGCAAAATTTTCTCTATGCCATACAATATATGGAGATCCAAGGAACTTTTCATCCCAATTCCAGTATCTATGATTAATTTTCTTAGCTTTTTATGTCATTAATTGGTATTAACTAAACAGATATAATAAGCAACAACCCTTTAGTGCTCCAATCTAAATAGTATTTGGAAAGTGGGGGTGGGGAAGAACTGGGCCGGCCCATTTCTTCCCCACCCCAGATTTTTCTGTTTACTAAAAATTCTTGTGATGAATGTTCTTCACTTTTAAAGACATAAATTGGTTTTAACTACAAAGCTATAATAAGCAACAAATGTTTGGCCCTTAAATTTCAATAAAATTTGGAGACTGGGGGTGGGGAAGAACTGGGCCGGCCCCGTTCTTCCCCACCCCAGATGTTTCTGTTTACTAATAATTCTTGTGATAAATTTTCTTTGCTTTTTAGGACAAAAATTGGTATAAACTAAAAAGATACAATAAGCAACAAATGTTTGGAGCTTTATTATGAAGAGAATTTGGCGGCTGGGGTGGGGAAGAACTGGGCCGGCCCAGTTCTTCCCCATCCCAGATGTTTCTGCATACTAATAATTCTGGTGATAAATTTCCTTTGCTTTTTAAGACATAAATTAGTCTAACTAAACACATATAATAAACAACAAATGTTCGGAGCTCAATTCTTAATGGAATTTGGAGACGGGGGGTGGGGAAGAACTGGGCCGGCCCGTTTCTTCCCCACCCCAGATGTTTCTGTTTACTAAAAATTCTTGTGATAAATTTTCTTCACTTTTAAAGACATAAATTGGTATTAACTAAACAGATATAATAAGCAACAAGTGTTTGGCACTTAAATTTCAATAGAATTCAGAGACTCGGGGGTGGGGAAGAACTGGGCCCGCCTGTTTCTTCCCCACCCTTGGGTAGTGTTGTACAGTTATGTCAGTTATATTGCTGAAGATTTCTTAGGTGGGGAAGAACTGGGCCAGTCTGTTTCTTTCCAACTCTTGGTAAGTATTGTACTGTTAAGTCAATTATGACATTGAAGGTGTCAGGGCCGACCCATTTCTCCTCACCCCTGGGTAGTGTTTTACAGTTATGTCAGTTATATCGCTGAAGATGTCTGGGGTGGGGAAATACTGGGGTGGCCCATTTCTTCCCCCACCCTTGGGTAGTGTTGTACAGTTATTTTAGTTATATTGCTGAAGATGTCTTGGGTGGGGAAGGACTGGGCCGCCCGTTTCTTCCCCACCCTTGGTAAGTGTTGTACTGTTAAATCAATTATGGCGTTGAAGGTGTCTGGGGTGGGGAAGAACTAGGCCTGCCTGTTTCTACCCCACCATTGGCTAGTGTTGTACAAGTTATTTCAGTTATATCAGAGGATGTCTGAGGCAGGGAAGAACTGTGGCGACCCGTTTCTTCCCCACCCTTGTGTAGTGATGTACAATTAAATCAGTTATGATGTTTAAGTTGCCTGTGGTGGGAAAGAACTAGGCCGGCCCAGTCCTGCCCCACCCCCAATCTCCAAATTCTATTTAGATTTGAGCTCCATTTTTTGCTCATTATATCTTTTTAGTTATTCCAATTTTTGTCTGAAAAAGCTAAGAAAATTTATCACAAGAATTTTTTGAAAACAGAAAAATCTGGGGTGGGGAAGAAATGGGCCGGCCCAGTTCTTCCCCACCCCCAGTCTCCAAATTCTAATTAGATTTGAGCTCCAAACATTTGTTGCTTATTATATCTTTTTAGTTTATACCAACTTTTATCTTGAAAAGCAAAGGAAATTTATCACAAGAATTTTTTGTAAATAGAAAAATCTGGGGTGGGGAAGAAATGGGCCGGCCTAGCTCTTCCCCACCCCCAGTCTCCCAATTCTATTTAGATTTGCGCTCCAAACATTTGTTGCTTATTATATCTTTTTAGTTTATACCAATGTATGTCTTAAAAAGCGAAGAAAATTTATCACAAGAATTTTTTGAAAACAGAAAAATCTGGGGTGGGGAAGAAATGGGCCGGCCCAGTTCTTCCCCACCCTGAGTCTCCAAATTCTAATTAGATTTGAGCTCCAAACATTTGTTGCTTATTATATCTATTTAGTTTATACCAACTTTTATCTTAAAAAGCAAAGAAAATTTATCACAAGAATTTTTTGTTAACAGAAAAATCTGGGGTGGGGAAGAAATGGGCCGGCCCAGTTCTTCCCCACCCCCAGTCTCCAAGTTCTAATTAGATTTGAGCTCCAAACATTTGTTGCTTATTATAGCGTTTTAGTTTAGACCAATTTTTGTCTTAAAAAGCGAAGAAAATTTATCACAAGAATTTTTTGTAAACAGAAAAATCTGGGGTGGGGAAGAAACGGGCCGGCCCAGTTCTTCCCCACCCCAAGTCTCCAAACTGTATTTAGATTTGAGCTCCAAACATTTGTTGCTTATAATATCTTTTTAGTTTATACCATTTTTTGTCTTAAAAAGCAAAGGAAATGTATCACAAGAATTATTAGTAGACAGAAAATCCTGGGGTGGGGAAGAACTGGGCCGGACCAGTTCTTCGATCCCCACCCCCAGTCTCCAAATTCTATTTAGATTTGAGCGTCAAACATTTGTGGCTCATTATATCTGTTTAGTTAATACTAATTTATGTCTTAAAAAGCAAAGAAAATTCATCAAAGATCCTTGAATTGGGATGCATATGTTATTGCATCTCCATGAATGGTGTAGCATAGAGCAAATTTTGTCATTCAAGCTAAAAGGACTCAGAAATTATTCAGAATGGTCTCTTTTCTCATTTATAACAAATTGTGAGCTGAATATTATTCGTTGACTATGGTTCTGAAAAAAATTCAGGTGGGGAAGAAACTGACCGGGTGGGGAAGAAACTGACTAGTCAGTTTCTTCCCCCGGGGAAGAAACGGGCCGGCCCAGTTCTTCCCCCGGGGAAGAAATGGGCCGGCCCAATTCTTCCCCGGGGAAGAACCGGGCCGGGGGAAGAAACTGACCGTTACACCGGAAACCATCTCTGCAAGAGGACCTCAACAGACTCCAGAAATGGGAGGAAGACTGGCTTATGGCTTTCAACCCAGACAAATGTGAGGTAATACGTATCCACAACAAGAGAAAGCCCATTGAAGCTGAATACACAATACATGGCCAGAAGCTGGAGGTCGTGCCACAGGGGAAGTACCTCGGGACACTACTATCAAATAACCTATCCTGGAACCCACATGTCAACATGGTTACAAAGAAGGCGAACAACGCCCTTGCCTTCCCCAACAGGAACCTCGCCTCATGCCCAAGAGCCACTAAAAAGGCATGTTACAAGACCTTCCTCCGCCCACAGGTGGAATATGGCTCCACAGTTTGGGACCCCTACACAAAAACCAACATCAACAAGGTGGAATCGGTGCAACGGCGTGCTGCCAGATTTATTACTGGAGATTATTCAAGAACAAGCATCGTTACATCGATGATCACCTCACTTGGTTGGGAGAGTCTTGAACAACGCAGGAAGCAGGCGAAGGATATCATGTTCTACAAGATCGTGAACAACCAGGTTGCAGTCCCTGCTGAGAGCTACCTTCGCCCACAGGGAGCCGCTATCACGCGAGGCCACTCAAGGAGGTTCCTGAAGCAGTGGTACGGCAGAGAGGTCATGAAAAACTCCTTCTTCCCATCGGCAACAGTCCTATGGAACCGGCTGGCAGAGACCCTCGTGACAGCATCCACCTTGAACATTTTCAAGGCTGGGATAGCTGCAGCCCTCGCCTAACTGGAGCAGATGTTTTTACCCTTTTAAATTGCACATGTAAATAAAGTCACGAGTGTGTTGATGCTACTCTTGGGCCCTACACCGAAACTGAAAGAAGAATCAAAGTACTGAAAGTACTGAGAGGCGGGCGAGTAATGTCATTTCTGTAAAACGCTCTTGAAAAGAAGCGAACGTTTGAAACTTTATATCGGATTTATCTAATAAAACTTGAAAGAAAAATACAGTCTTTTTCGCTCTAATCACATATAACAGCTCTTGAATGTATCATTGAGTGTTTTTATCTTCAAACGGGCAATTTTAATAAAAGACCACATACAGGATGCATTTCTCCAACACGTTGAGTGTTTTTCTAGCTGGAAGAAACTGTTATTTATTTATTTACATTTACCTTCTTTTATCTGAATTAATTTCCTCCGACTTTGCTGGCGATCACATATCTATAGACATTTCGAAAACACGCCTATACAATTACATGAACAATTGTAGTATTTTCCTTATTTTGTTTGTTTGATTTGAGGTTTAACGTCCCCGTGAACACTGTATAGGTCATTTTGGAGACGTCGCTTCCAATTTTGTGGGACTTTTAACCCACATTGAGATGAAATGACATCTC
Organism: Lucinisca nassula; assembly: GCA_963580285.1. NCBI lineage: Eukaryota > Metazoa > Mollusca > Bivalvia > Lucinida > Lucinidae > Lucinisca > Lucinisca nassula. Next base: position 48,368,624 of record OY757017.1, read on the forward strand.
AAGCCCCGATACACAATGAAACCAATAGGGATTATAAGCATGGCTTTGCCTGGGCAGGCTTAGATCCTCTAAGCGGTTTACCAGTACCTGTGTGCGGTCGGTTTCAGCTCTGTCTGGAAGCATCATACAGCCCATTCATTTCTTCAAGCCCCTATGGAGGCGGTTCTAACAAGTACCCACAACATATGTCTTGGAACAGAAATAAGGAAAATAATGTATACCCCTGTAAACCCCAGTTTTACTACATGAAATGGAGTTCAAGGGGAACCAGAAGTATATAGGCGTTTTCATGATGAGGACCACCTGCAAATTATCATTCTGAGTATTGAAAACATCAGAAATTTCACTCGTGCATCGCACTCGTGGGTTAATTTATCTTAGTCGAAAATGGAGACATACCAAATCCGACGGAGGAAAGGCAAACATAAATAAATAAATAAATAAAATAAATAAATAAATAAATAGACGAGCCTGTTCATTTTTCTTTTTCATGTTATAACCGTAAATTTGAGATAATAGCTCAACTTACGCCACAAATAAAGTTCTGTTCTGTCCCCCTCCCCACCCCCCACCCCCCTCCCTCTCTGTAAAATGGACACGCCCCAACATTTGCTTCGGAAGTGGGAAAAAAAGTTTTGCTAAATGTTCAATGTCAGTCGTTTGACCCTTTAATTTCTGTATTTGAAATTAATAGTGTAGGCCCTGATCAGATGCTGCATTTTATTAACTTCAACTTTAACTGATTCGTCTTACTAGGGGCGTATAAACGCGTTCACAGATTCTGCAGCTTATTTGCCCATAAATGCCGAGTGTCCCTTTACTGGGACATTCGAAAACACTAGACCCTGATGAAAGGCCACATAATGCGGCGACTGATAAGTGTCATCATAAATGGCTTGAGGTAAGGATTTGTTTGTTTGATTTTAGGTTTAACGTTCCCGTCAACACTGTAAAGGTCATTTTGGGGACGTTGCTTCCAATTTTGTGGGACTTTTACCCGACATTGAGATGAAATGACTTCTCAAGCCCTGCCACCCAATGAAACCAATAGGGTTTATTAGCATGGAAGGAAACAACACTTGCCGCTTGTGGGGTTCGAACCCGGTACCTCTCGATCCCGAGTCCGATACTTTACCACTGCACCACAGCGCTCCACTCATCATCATGCAGCCCATATATTTCTTAAAGCCCCTATGGGCGTGGGGGGGGGGCACTTGAGGTAAGGAACTTTACAGACTGTTTATGTTTACAAATTCACATCAATTTCTTGGTTACCTGTAAAACCTGGGCTGGGCTCGTGGGCTGGGCTTGTGCTCGAATTTTTGAGCTCGAATGGAAATAGGTTTATCTGAGGTGAAAGACATTATAAGGTCAATTTTAACTCTCTAGTGTGGGTAATATCAGGTTAGTCTGCACTCAGAATGTTTACCTTTGAGGTGAAGGCTATTACATCCTGGCCAGTTGTCCCTCGAGATGAAGTGTCAGAATCATTTGGCTATTTAATTGCACTGAAGTGCAGTAAAATTCTACAAAATGTGGGGCTGGGTTAGTTAAAAAGATAAAGCAGACATCAGTTTCTGTTTCTTCACCTTCTGACCAGCCGCTCTTTGGATGGTATATGGTCCGTGCATCTGTCACGAAGATTGTTTGTTTGATTTAAGGTTTACCCTCCCCGTCAACACTGTATAGGTCATTTTGGAGACTTGGCTTCCATTTTGTGGGACTTTTACCCCACATTGAGATGAAATGGCATCTCAAGCCCTCCCGCCCAATGAAACCAATATGCTTTATATGTATGGACGGTCAAACGTGCAACACGTTTCCTGGGCTTAGAACCCCTAAGCGGTCTACCAGTACTAATGTGCGGTAGGTTTCAGCTCTGTGTGGACGCATCATGCAGCCCAAACTGTTTCAAGCCCCGATGGGTGGGGAGGCAGCAGTGTACAGACTATGTGAATGCTTTATGCTGCAACTAGTGGCACCATTACATGACTTTTGGTAACCTGCCTTACTAAATCTTTGAGATACTATTATAAAGACACCCAAGATCTATGTGACCAGCAAATTTATAACTCAAGTTTAGCTGCAGGGTCGGTTATAGACTGGTAACAATAAATTCTGAAATCTGTTCTGTATGAAAATACGGAACAGTCTGTAGATTTACCCAATCATGAAGTGTCGAACTCTTACTGTCTTTTATGCCATGTATCCAACGTGGAATCCAACCTGCTATTGAAAGTGTTTTTTCTCCAGGCCCTGCTGTTTTCACAAGTTTGATTAATGTTTGTTTTTATGATACAAAAGAACTGTTAAAAGTCTCATATAGTTCCACTTAATATTAATATTAAGACCAGCTAAAATAAAGACTAAATATGTTCTAGAAAGGGTTATCCTTTGGAAGCAAAGAATACACCACAGAACTGGAAAATATGAAGTCATGTTTTCTGGGCCAGACTAGTTAGTTTCAGCCAATTAAGCCTCATCAGTGACCCTCAAATATTTTCAAAACTCAACAATGGAATCAGTGATCCCAAAGGACAAGAAAATATTAACTACTTACCTATACAAACTAGTCTGATTTTAAAAACAAATTGCAGAGATTTCAGTTATCTTTCTTAGTATTTTCTAAACCAAGTCACCACATTTGGAACTGTTCAAAGGTGGTCTTTAAGTGGCCACTTTTGAAAAGTATTCAAGATGGTCTCATTAAAGGAATTTTACAATAGCACTAAAAGAACGGGAGGATAATTCCTGTATTTTATAAGCAGATAGTGTATCTGGTACGGGTCTATACTGTACCACTAGAGGGTCGCTTGTCTCTAAAGAGGTTCAGAGTTTGGACGTAGACTGTTTTCTTTTGTCCTTTAATTCCTGTACTTCAAGCAAACAGTGAAGATCCTGTTCAAATGCCGTATTCTGTGTCGTCTGATCAGGGTCGACATTTTGAAACCCTGGAAGTGGATCGGGGTCTACAGTGTCTATATCCCATTTCGGAGCCCCAGACATGTGGCCTCTTATCTGGATCTACACTGTCAGTTTCGCATTTTGGAACTCGAGACATGTGGTCCCTGATCGGGCTCTCCACTGTTTGTCTGACAGTATCTTATCCTGGAGCCAAAGGCATGTGGCACCTAATCTGGACCTACACTGTTTGTCAGGGTTCGATTTTGGAACCCTAGCCATGCGGTCTCTGATCTGGGTCTACACTGTCAGTATTGAATTTTGGAACCTTAGACATGTGGCTTTTGATCTAGGGCTTTCACTCTTTTTCAGTATCCCATTTTGGAACCCTAGACACGTGGTCTCTGATCTGTGTCTACACTATCAGTATCCCATTTTGGAACCCTAGACAAATTGCCTCTGATTTAGGTCGTTACTGTTTGTCAGTATCCCATTTGTAACTCTAGACGTGGCCTCTGATCTGGGTCTTAACTGTTTGCCAGTACCCCATTTCGGAACCCTAGATACGTGGCCTCTGATATGGATCTTAACTGTTGTAAGTATCCCATTTTAGAACACCAGACATGTGGCCTCTGATCTGGGTCTAACAAGTTTGTCAGTATCCCATTTTGGAACCCAAGACACGTGGTCTCTGATCTGTATCTTTACTGTTTTTCAGGATCCCATTTTAGAATCCTAGATATGTTGCCTCTGATCTGGATCTTCACTGTTTTCAGTATCCCACTTTTGAACCCTTAGCATGATTCGTCTGATCTGTGTTTTCACTGTTTGTCATTATCTCACCTCTTGGAACCCTAGACATGTAGCATCTGATCTGGGCCTACACTGTTTGTGAAGCCAAAATGCACGACCACTGAAATCTCGGATCAGCATGCACATCTGCATAGTCTGTTCTGAGCTTTTGGTGATTGGAACTTTGGCATCTTCTGGCTCAAATTAAAAAGAATGAATTCTGTGTTTTGATGTTGTAATCCAGATTTTGTAATCCAGGTTTTTGCTTGTTGCAACTCAAATTAAGCAGGAAAACAAACTTGGTAATTATAATCTTGACAGGGGCCCATGGGAGCAATTCTCTTTAACAGTTCCTCCAACCAGACAACAAACAAAGTTGAAAGGTCAACAACTGACCCTATTTCACCTATGTCCTGAGTCAAACCCATTTTCATTCAAGCCCAAAAATTCGAGCACAGACCCAGCCCATGAGCCCAGCCCAGGTTTTACAGGTAGCCAAATTCGCAGCGTATTAGACCACTCAAAAAGCGATGTCAATCCTTTCAACCCTGTACATCGCTGCAGATGCCGATTCAGGTACAGACACCGATACAAATCTTATAGATATCAGACGGCATGTAACGAGCAGTCTCAATCAGAATCTACACTGTTTACAAGCTGTCAATGACTTGAACAAAACTTCTTTCTATAAGAATTGGTACACTGAATATCAAACCTAGAAGGGTTCTGTTCAGAAACAGAGGGATGAAAGGGAATGATTTCAAGCATAAACAGCAACGGCGTAGGAAATAGTGCCAGATTTTTTTAATCAATCTTCAGCGCAAATGTATTTGTAAAATCCAACAAGCAGGTCTATTTTTACAAACTTTTGTCATTTTTTCAAACAGTCCGACCGAACTTAATCGAATTTATTAAGTGTATTGCTTTTTTCATATTTAGATATGTTAGTTTTTAGCTCACCTGTCACGTAGTGACAAGGTGAGCTTTTGTGATCACATTTTGTCCGTCGTCCGTCGTCCGTGCGTCCGTGCGTGCGTGCGTCCGTGCGTGCGTCCGTAAACAATTTGTTGTCCGCACGATAGCATCTTCATTTATGATTTGATTTTAACCAGACTTGCACACAACTTGTACCACCATGAGATCTCAGTTCCTTTCTTGAACCAGCCATATCCCATCATGTGATACGGAGTTACGGCCCCTGAAAGGGCAAAATTTGCCTATTTTGATCTTGTCTGCATGATAGCTGTTTCATTTATGATTTGATTTTTACTAAACTTACACACAATTTGTACCACCATGAGATCTGGGTTCCTTTCTTGAACCAGCCATATCCCATCATGTGCTACAGAGTTATGGCCCCTGAAAGGGCATAAATTGCCTATTTTGGTCTTGTCCGCACGATAGCATCTTCATTTATGATTTGATTTTAACCAGGCTTGCACACAACTTGTACCCCCATGAGATCTAGGTTCCTTTCTTGAACCAGCCATATCCCATCATATGTTACTGAGTTACGGCCCTTGAAAGGGCAAAAATTGCCTATTTTGGTCTTTTCCGCACGATAGCATCTTCATTTATGATTTGATTTTAACCAGACTTGCACACAACTTGTACCCCCATGAGATCTGGGTTCCTTTCTTGAATCAGCCATATCCCATCATGTGCTTCGGAGTTACGGCCCCTGAAAGGGCAAAAATTGCCTATTTTGGTCTTGTCCGCACGATAGCATCTTCATTAATGATTGGATTTTAACCAGACTTGCACACAACTTGTACCACCATGGGATCTGGGTTCCTTTCTTAAATCAGCCATATCCCATCATGTGCTTTGGAGTTACAGCCCCTGAAAAGGCAAAAATTGCCTATTTTGGTCTTGTCCGCACAATAGCATCTTCATTTATGATTTGATTTTAACCAGACTTGCACACAACTTGTACCACCATGGGATCTGGGTTCCTTTCTTGAACCAGCCATACCCCATTATGTGTTATGGAGTTACGGCCCCTGAAAGGGCAAAAATTGTCTATTTTGGTCTTGTCTGCATGATAGCTGTTTCATTTATGATTTGATTTTAACTTAACTTGCACACATTTTGTACCACCACAAAATATCTCAGTCAAGATCGAATATTGGTCATGTTGGGTCAAAAAGTAGGTCAGTAGGTCAAATCAGGAAAAAACCTTGTGAAGACACTAGAGGCCACAGTTTTGGTCCGATCATCATCAAACTAGCCCAGAATAATCATCTTGACAATATCTCAGTCAAGTTCGAATATAGGTGTTGTCGGGTTTAAAAGTAGGTCATTAGGTCAAATCATAGAAAAACCTTCTGAACACACTAGAAGCAACAATTTATGTCCAATCATCATCAAACTTGCTCAGAATGATCATCTTGATAATATCATAGTCACGTTTGAATATGAGTCATGTTGGTTCAAAAAGTAGGTCAGTAGGTCAAATCATAGAAAAACCTTGTGAACACACTAGAGGCCACAGTTTTGGTCCAATCATCATCAAACTTGCTCAGAATGATCATCTTGATAATATTTTGGTCACCTTCGAATATGGGTCATGGCAGGTCAAAAAGTAGGTCAGTAGGTCAAATAAGAGAAAAACCTTGTGAATACACTAGAGGCCACATTTTTGGTCCAATCATCATCAAACTTGCTCGGAATGATAGTCTTGACAATATCTCGGTCATGTTCGAATATGGGTCATTTCAGGTCAAGAAGTAGGTCAGTAGGTCAAATCATAGAAAAACCTTGTGAACACACTAGAGGCCACAGATTAGATCCGATTATCATCAAACATGCCCAGAATGATCATCTTGACAATATCTGAGTCATGTTCAAATATTGGTCATGTCGGTCCAAAAAGTAGGTCAGTAGATAAAATCATAGAAAAACCCTCTGAACACACTAGAGGCCACAGTTTTGGTCTGATCATCATCAAACTTGCTAAAAATGATCATTTGACAATATCTCAGTTAATTTTGAATGTGGGTCATATCTTGCCAGTAAGTAGGTCAGATTGCTGAAAAACCTTGTGTACACACTAGAGACCCCAGTTTTGGTCCGATCATCATCAAACTTGCTCAGAATGATCATCTTGACAATATCTGGGTCAAGTTTGAATATGGGTCATGTCAGGTCAAAAAGTAGGTCAGCAGGTCAAATCATAGAAAAAGTTTTGAACACTCTTAGAGGCCACAGTTTTAATCAAATCATCATAAAACTTGCTCAGAATGATCATCTGGACAATATCTCAGTTCAGTTCGAATATGGGTCATGTCAAATCAAAAAGTAGATCAGTAGGTTATTTTGTCATAACTTTTGAACTGTTTTAGATAGAGCCTTCATATTTGGCATGTAGGTTCCTTGTGACAAGGGCTTCCCACTCATATAAAGATTTGACCTGTGACTTTGACCCGTGACCTACTTTATCATAACTTTTGAACCATATGAGATAGAGCTTTCATATTTGGCATGTATGTTCCCTGTGACAAAGTTTTCCCAATCATTCAAATTTTTTTAGCCATGACCTTGACCTTTGACCTACTTTGTCATAACTTTTGGAGCATTTAAGATACAGCCTTCATATTTGGCATAAAGGTTTCTTCATAGGAGTGAGTGTTTGAGTTGAAGTCTCACCAAAAGCTAAGGTCATACAGTGATGGGACCTCTGTTTAAAAACCAATCTGAAAGTCTGGAGAAGCTTGGGATCGATACTGCTACCCCTGGTTTACAAGGCAAGTAACATGACCACAGTACCATGAAGGCTTCTAAACTTCATTGGAATGTTGTGTAGATGACCCTCTAGGAAAATAGCATAACGATTAACAAATGATCACAAGAGCTAAAAATAGAAAAAACATTGTGAATTTGCTTCAAATGCGAACTCCTTCTAAACCTTTGGGCAAATTGGATTTTAAACTTCACAGGAATGTTGCCTAGGTGACTCCCTACCAAAATAGTTAAACCATATTCCACTCCAATGAACAAGATGGCTGCCAGAGTTAAAAATAAAAAAAAAATCTTCAAATGACAATTCCTACTGTACTCTTGGGCCAATTTCATTCAAACTTTGAAGTAATGTTGCTTAGATGACCCTCTACCAAAAAGGCTAAAACAATCCCGCTCTGATGAAAAAAATGGCCACCGGAGCTAAAAATAGAAAAATATTGTAAATCTGATTCAAACGTGAACCCCTCCTAAACCCTATGGCCAATTTGATTCAAACTTCACAGGAATGTTACCTAGGTTACTCCCTACCAAATAAGCTAAAATCACTGCTGATGGCCACCATAGCTAAAAATAGAATGTACTCTAGACAGTGACAGACAGGTGAGCGAATCAGGGCCCTGTGGGCCCTCTTGTTTCTTAATATGGTCAATCCCTGAAGCGTCGGAAATGGTAGAGGAATTGATTGTATTATTGAAGAATTGGTGGTCATATCCAGTGACAGCAATGAAACCAAAACCTGCATTGGAAAACATCTGATTATGTCGACCTGCTGTATCTTAATTATGTCTCCCCCGGAAATTTTTTTTTCGGAGAGACATATTGTTTTTCCCCCGGGTGTCTGTCCGTCCGTCCGTCCGTCCGTCCGTCCGTCCGTCCGTCCGTCCGTCTGTCTGTCTGTCTGTCTGTCTGTATGTCTGTCTGTCTGTCCGTCCGTCTGTCACATTCGTGTCCGCTCTATAACTTGAAAACCGTTAGAGCTATCTTCATGAAACTTCGTATAAATATTAATCAGCATTAGATGATATGCAGTGCGCAAGAACTATAACTCTCGCATTTATACTTTTTGAACTATCTCCCTTGGAAGTTTGTTGGTATGTATATATGTATGGAAAAATCATGTCCGGTCAATAACTTTCTTATTTTCAGATGGATTTTAGAATTACGTGGCAGATATATTAACAACCATAAGACGATGTGTGGTGCGCATGAGGCAGGTTGGTACCTCAAAGGTCAAGGTCATACTTAGAGGTCAAATGTCAAAAAAGGGGCCCTTTTTTCGTATTTGGTCTATAATTTTCTTATTTTGAGATGGATTTTGAAATCACTTGGCAGAAATATTAACCAATATAAGACGATGTGTTGCGTGCATGACCCAGGTTGGTACCTCAAAGGTCAAGGTCATACTTAGAGGTCAAAGGTAAAAAAAGGGGCCTTTTTTTCAGGTTTTGTCAATAACTTGCTTATTTTTAGATAGAATTTGAAGTTACATGGCAAACATGTAAACTAGCATGAGACGATGTGTTGCATGCATGATTCAATTCCGTACCTAAAATGTCAAGGTCATACATAGAGGTCAAAGGTAAAAAAGGGGCCTTTTTCTCGTCTTGGTCAATAACTTTCTTATTTTTAGATGGATTTTGAAATTGCTTGGCAGAAATGTTAACCACCATGAGATGATGTGTTGCATACATGACCCAGTTTGGTACCTGAAAGGTCAAGGTCATACATAGACTAGAGGTTAAAGGTAAAATAAGGGGCCTTTTTTGTGTTCTGTCAAAAACTTTCTTATTTTTAGATGGATTTTGAAATTACTTGGCAGAAATGTTAACCACCATGAGACGATGTGTTGTGTGCATGACCCAAGTTGGTACCTCAAATGTCAAGGTTGTACTAAGACGTCAAAGAACAATAAGGGGCCTGTTTGTAGTGTTCAGTCAATAACTTTCTTCTTCCTAAATAGATTGTGAAATTACTTGGCAGAAATGTTAACCATCATGAGACAATGTGCACGCTAGACCCAGGTCGGTACCTCCAAGATCAAGGTCATACTAAGAGGTCAGAGGTAAAAAAAGTTTTGTTTTTTTTGTGTCCAGTCATTAACTTTTTTATTTCTGGATGGACGTTATAAAGTAACCATGCAGAAATGTTCACTGTCATTAGACCATGAGTCATGTGCAAGACCAAGGTCCATACCTCCAATGTCAAGGTCATACCTAGAGGTCAAAGGTAAAAAAAGGGACAGTCAATAACTTCCTAATTCTTTTGATGGATTATGAAATTACTTGGCAGAAATGTTAACCATCATGAGACGATGTGTTGTAGCTCAAAGGTCAAGGCCATACTTAGAGGTCAAAGGTAAAAAAGTGCTTTTTGTGTACGGCCAATAACTTTTTTATTTTTCTATGAACATTTTTAAAGTTACTATGCAGAAATGTTCATCTTCATTAGATGATGTGTTGCACACAAGACCCAGCTCAATACCTCCAATGTCAAGGTTATACTTAGCAGTCAAAAATGGGGGAGACATCTGTGTTTTTGTAGAAAAACAAATTCTAGTTTTTTTTTGTCATACAAGCAAACAGTGTAGACCAGGCTCAGTCTGCTCTGATCTGCGGCCACACGTTTTGCTTCAATGACTTTTAAACCCATTGTATGCGAGAAACCACAAAAGGGGTACCTTGGCAAACAGTGCAGGCCCAGATCAGACGCCGCAGAATGCGGCGTCTGATCAGTGCCTACATTATTTGCTAACAGAATTTTCCGTCAAGTATAGAATAGAAACGAAAAAATAGATTTTACACCCCTTATATGACAAATGGACTTGTCTAACATATAGCAATGGAAGAGTCTACTAGCATACAATGGGTTAAAGGTGCATTATTGAGCTACGAGGTCTCAAAAAAATTTTTCTGGTTTTTATCTTCAATGCATACTCCTTTGTCATGTGTACACTTTTGGAGCCAAATTCAGCTTCAGAACTTTGTGAAAATGGTCGTTTTCATTCGTGTTTACCCTTCGCTCTGAACATGTGTTCGGAATTTCTGTTCTAAAAATAACTCTGTCACTTTACACATACATGGCGGCAGTATCGTCTGTGAGTGTCGTTACTTATGGCATGGTATTCAGCGTCATTTTTTTTTTTGATTCAGGCATGACCTAAGCAAACAAGGCCAAAAATGAACGTCGCATAACGTCATATATGGGGATTCTATTTTTGTCACGAACTAAAAATAGATCTAACTAGTGTTCGAAACCTAGTTAGGGAATCCCTCTCAAACTCGTTTACCTGTCATCATAATTGTTCGCATTTTTGCATAAAATACATTCATTTGTATTGTTTTAAAGAAAAATACCGGCTATATGTATTTTATTTTTGGAAGCATTTTTTCCAGATAGCTCAATAATGCACCTTTAAAGTAACCAGCAGACGGCAAAGCAGATAACAATTGCTGTGATTCGCATGTTAACCCTTATCCTGCTCTTCATGATTAAAACAGTGTAGATCCAGATCAGATGGCTTCAGGATCTAAATTTTTGACATTCAGTCTGTGAATTTGCAGGAATAAATTGCATCAAGTAATCTGATTGGTTCAAAGCCAGAAATGGGTGTGGCTAAATAAAATATTTGGCAGGATAAGGGTTAAAGGTCAAAATCAATGCACTAAAAGCACTTGATTTAGGCTGGCATCTGAGTTTACCCTGGAAAGGGACTTTATTGTTTAACCCTTATTAAAAAGTCTTGTGTTTTAAGCAAACAATGTTGACCCTGATCAAATTCTGCATTCTGTGCCATCTGACCTGGGCCTACACTGCTTGCCAGTTTCAGAGATCCAAAGCATTATGTGTGTTTACCAATTCAACTTAGATATGAATACAGTGAGACCACCTAAAATTAAAACTAATTCTGCTTTGAAAACCTTATTTAGTTGGCTTTAGTTATTCTTTCTTTTTGTTTTCGATATACAGTGTCCTCTGGTCAGAGAACACCTTTGGGATTGTTCAAAAGTGGTCTTCACTTTTGTCTTTAAGACCACTTTTGAACAGTCCCAAAGGTGGTCATTAAATTAATAGAGGAATTTTACTGTTTTTCTATATGAGCCCAAACCCAGCACATGAGTCCAGTCCAGGTTCAACAAATAACCCTCTTCGCAGTCAAAAGGACATGAATAACATGGCGATGCTGTAAAAATCCCTAAAAATTTGGACACCATGAGTACTTGCTGCAATTCTCCTAAAATTTTAACAAATTTGTTTAACAATCCAGCAATGAGTCCAAAAAGTGCATACGGAATGGCAAACAGTATAGACCCTGATCAGACTGCTCCTGCTCCTTCAGGAGCAGTCTGATCTGATCTGGCTCTGCACTTTTTGCTTAGGCCTAACTGTCCTAGTACTTAAATAATTATGGAAATAACAGTTACCCTGGTGTTGTTCAAATGCTATTTGCGTGGTCTATGTTTATTGGTCCATCATCCCATGATAGTGACATTAGCAAATATTAGCAAAATAAGTCTGATTCATTTGGTAACTCTGTTAATTTACAAACAATCAATCAATATCTTGACAACCATCAGTGGTTCAATGGATGCACAGCTGACTGCAGATCAGATGATCATGTATTCTGCTCCTGGGATTTGCAAGGCTACCTGTAAAACCTGGGCTGGGCTCATGGGCTGGGCCTGTGCTCGAACTTTTGGGCTCGAATGGCAATAGGTTTATCTGAGGTGAAAGACATTATAAGGTCAGTTTTAACTCTCTAGTGTGGGTAATATTATGTTAGTCTGCACCCAGAACATTTACCTGTGAGGTGAAGGTTATTACATCCTGGCCAGATGTCCCTTGAGATGTAGTGTCAGAATCAGTTGGCTATTTATTTGCACTGCAATGCAGCAAAGTTCTACAAAATGTGTGTTTAGGATGAGTTAAAAAGGTAAAGCAGAATATCAGTGTGTGTTTCATATGTTCTGACCAGAGGCTTTACTAACTGCTCTTTGGATGGTTTATGGTCTGTACATGTGTTACGAAGAGAGATGCAGAGGTGTTTGTTTGTTTGATTTAGGGTTTAAAGTCCCTGTCAACACTGTATAGGTCATTTTGGAGACGTTGCATCCAATTTAGTGGGACTTTTACCCGACATTGAGATGAAATGACAGCTCAAGCCCTCACGCCCAGTCAAACCAGTATGCTTTATATGCATGGACGGTCAAACTTGCGACACTTTTCCTGGGTAGGCTTACAACCCCTAAGTGGTCTACCAGTACTAATGTGTGGTAGGTTTCATCTCTGCGAGGAAGCACCATGCAACCCAATATATTTCTTCAAACCCCAATGGGCGGAAGTGGGAGGCAGCGGTGTACAGACTATGTGAAACTAGTGACACCCTTACATGATTTTACCTGTATTGATAAATCTTTGAGATACTATTATAAAGACATCCAAGATCTATGTGACCAGCAAATTATAACTGCAGGGCAGGCTATAGACTGGTGTCAGTCCATTAAATTTTTATTAGGGCCCCGCACTGAAAGTGTGGGTGCCCTATAGTAATCACTCTGTCCGTCCGTCTGTCTGTCTGTCCGTCTGTCCATCTGTCCGTCCACAAATTTTTTAACATCAACATTTTCCTACTCCTCTGATAGTGCTGCCGGGGCCCTAGTCAGTTTCACTGACAGCTCTAGTTAATGTTTGTTTGTCTTATATACAATGGAATTCTGCTTAAAGACAGGACTGGACTATGTAAGGGAGCACAGGAAAACCAGAGTCATTCTTAGTCTGACCTCAGAAGGGTTAACATCAAATTCTATTTATCTGATTGGCTGTAAATGGAGACCTATTGTGACATCACAATGATTGACATTTTAATAATAAGTGATTGACAGCTCTGCTCTGTTTGAAGCTAACCTTGTTATCTCAATTATGTAACAGCAGGCACACTCCATAATTGGTTTCAATAGACAAACAAAACAATTTTGTCATGATTAATGTATTTATTTTTTATTAGCTCACCTGAGCACGAAGTGCTCAAGGTGAGCTATTGTGATCGCCTTTTGTCCGGCGTCCGTCGTGCGGTGTGCGTCGTGCGTCGTCAACAATTCACTTAAATGACATCTCCTCCTAAACCAGTGAATGGATTTCAAAATACTTTGATAGAAATGTTCCTTGGGTGACCCTCTACCAAAATTGCTAAAATGGTTCCGCTCCGCAGAACAAAATGGCCACCAGAGCTAAAAATAGAAAAACCTTTAAACGACATCTCCTCCTATCCCTTTGGCCTGATTTCAAAATAATTTCACAGAAATGTTCCCTGGATGACCCTCTACCAAAATTGCTAAAATGGTTCTGCTCCGCTGAACAAAATGGCCGCCAGAGCTAAAAATAGAAAAACCTTTAAACGACATCTCCTCCTAGCCCTTTGGCCTGATTTCAAAATAATTTCACAGAAATGTTCCTTGGATGACCCTCTACCAAAATTGCTAAAATGGTTCCGCTCAGCTGAACAAAATGGCCGCCAGAGCTAAAAATAGAAAAACCTTTAAACGACATCTCCTCCTAGCCCTTTGGCCCGATTTCAAAATAATTTCACTGAAATGTTTCTTGGATGACCCTCTACCGAAATTGCTAAAATGGTTCCGCTCCGCTGAACAAAATGGCCGCAAGAGCTAAAAATAGAAAAACCTTTAAACTACATCTCCTTCTAGCCCTTTGGCCCGATTTCAAAATAATTTCACAAAAATGTTCCTTGGATGACCCTCTACCAAAATTGCTAAAATGGTTCTGCTCAGCTGAACAAAATGGCCGCCAGAGCTAAAAATAGAAAAACCTTTAAACGACATCTCCTCCTAGCCCTTTGGTCCGATTTCAAAATAATTTCACAGAAATGTTCCTTGGATGACCCTCTACCAAAATTGCTAAAATGGTTCCGCTCCGCTGAACAAAATGGCCACCAGAGCTAAAAATAGATAAACCTTTAAACAACATCTCCTCCTAGCCCTTTGGCCCGATTTCAAAATAATTTCACAGAAATGTTCCTTGGATGACCCTCTACCGAAATTGCTTAACCTTTACCCTGCTGAATTAATTTTTTTATCGATACTCCGTCCCACTGAATTGTTTTTATCAAATACTACCATTTTCAGCAACTTTTAACACGCAAAAACCCGTATTTTTCTTGATTTCTCCACCATTCAAAGCATATGGAAAACGAAAGTAGCCTACTGTCACTCAGCTGACTGAGTCGAAAAATCGTTTAAAACACCCTTTCAGAGCGTATTTTGGGCTCGATTAGATAAAGTTCGTCAAAAAGTAGCGATTTCCTCAAAAAAATTGCATCCTTACCCAGAAAACCCGAAGAAAATCCATCCAAAAACATCGAAACGGCCAGTTTTTTTTTTCATCGATGCCCGGATGTTATTTGATACTGAAATGCCAAACCGCACCGAAAAACGAGAGTTCCTCCTTTTCTATGAGTCGCACCAAGCACACCAGTCAATTTCGGCGCACGATTGCGCCTACAGCGTGGCGCCATTACATTTTCAAGGGCGCACGAATGCGCATACAGCATGCTAAAGGTTAAATGGTTCTGCTCCGCTGAACAAAATGGCCGCCAGAGCTAAAAATAGAAAAACCTTTAAACGACATCTCCTCCTAGCCATTTGGCCCGATTTCAAAATAATTTCACAGAAATGTTCCTCGGATGACCCTCTACTGAAATTGCTAAAATGGTTCCTCTCCGCTGAACAAAATGGCCGCCAGAGCAAAAAATAGAAAAACCTTTAAACGACATCTCCTCCTAGCCCTTTGGCCCGATTTCAAAATAATTTCACAGAAATGTTCCTTGGATGACCCTCTACCAAAATTGCTAAAATGGTTCCGCTCCGCTGAACAAAATGGCCGCCAGAGCTAAAAATAGAAAAACCTTTAAACGACATCTCCTCCTAGCCCTTTGGCCCGATTTCAAAATAATTTCACAGAAATGTTACTTGGTTGACCCACTACCAAAATTGCTAAAATGGTTCCGCTCTGCTGAACAAAATGGCTGCCAGAGCTAAAAATAGAAAAACCTTTAAACGACATCTCCTCCTAGCCCTTTGGCCCGATTTCAAAATAATTTCACTGAAATGTTTCTTGGATGACCCTCTACCGAAATTGCTAAAATGGTTTCGCTCCGCTGAACAAAATGGCCGCAAGAGCTAAAAATAGAAAAACCTTTAAACGACATCTCCTCCTAGCCCTTTGGTCCGATTTCAAAATAATTTCACAGAAATGTTCCTTGGATGACCCTCAACCAAAATTGCTAAAATGGTACCGCTCCGCTGAACAAAATGGCCGCCAGAGCTAAAAATAGAAAAACCTTTAAACGACATCTCCTCCTAGCCCTTTGGCCCGATTTCAAAATAATTTCACAGAAATGTTCCTTGGATGACCCTCTACCAAAATTGCTAAAATGGTTCCGCTCCGCTGAACAAAATGGCCACCAGAGCTAAAAATAGAAAAACCTTTAAACGACTTCCCTCCTAGCCCTTTAGCCCAATTTCAAAATAATTTCACAGAAATGTTCCTTGGATGACCCTCTACCGAAATTGCTAAAATGGTTCCGCTCCGCAGAACAAAATGGCCGACAGAGCTAAAAATAGAAAAAAACCTTTAAACGACATCTCCTCCTAGCCCTTTGGCCCGATTTCAAAATAATTTCACAGAAATGTTCCTTGGATGACCCTCTACTGAAATTGCTAAAATGGTTCCTCTCCGCTGAACAAAATGGCCGCCAGAGCGAAAAATAGAAAATCTTTTAAACGACATCTCCTCCTAGCCCTTTGGCCCAATTTCAACATACAGTCCAACCTGTATTAAGCAAGCACCTAAGGGATAATCAAAATGTGCTTGCTTAAGACAGGTGCTTGCTTAAGACAGGTGGATTTTAATGCATTTTCTATTTTTGGGATCCAAATACGTGCTTGCTTAAGACAGGTTGCTTGCTTAATAGAGGTGGCCACTAAGACAGGTTTTACTGTAATTTCACTGAAATGTTTCTTGGATGACCCTCTACAGAAATTGCTAAAATGGTTCCGCTCCGCTGAACAAAATGGCCGCAAGAGCTAAAAATAGAAAAACCTTTAAACGACATCTCCTCCTAGCCCTTTGGTCTGATTTCAAAATAATTTCACAGAAATGTTCCTTGGATGACCCTCTACCAAAATTGCTAAAAAGGTTCCACTCCGCTGAAAAAAATGGCTGCCAGAGCTAAAAATAGAAAAACCTTTAAACAACATCTCCTCCTAGCCCTTTGGCCTGATTTCAAAATTATTTCACTGAAATGTTCCTTGGGTGACCCTTTACAGAAATTGATAAAATGGTTCTGCTCCGCTGAACAAAATGGCCACCAGAGCTAAAAATAGAAATACCTTTAAGCAACATCTCCTCCTAGCCCTTTGGCCCCATTTCATATTATAGCCTGGGCCAATAATGGCTCTCCCAGGGGCCCACTTGATACCCCATGGATCAGGTGAGCGATCCAGGGCCATCATGGCCCTCTTGTTTCTTTTTTGAGCGGAGGACTACAAGAAGGAATGTCTAAAGAGGTGCACAAAAATCTGATATATGAGGTGTACGATGACTATAGTCGGGCTAACGCCCGCCTAAAAAGACTGACACGAAAACACACTATCAACTGCATAGGCTGCACGTGATTTATGTACACTGTAACGCACGGAGAAATTGTGTACATATTAAAGGTCATATAATATGGATGTGTATCTTCCGGATTAACTCATGCTCTCTCTCTCTCTCTTTCTCTCTCTCTCTCTCTCTTTCTCTCTCTCTCTCTCTGTTCGTTGGTATTCAGACGAAGGCTGGTCAGCATTACGTTTGCCGCAAACACTCTAATCAGATTAAAAAATGCAACTGCCGGTAAATTAAGTCTTAGCAGTCGAGGGTGTTCCTGGAAGTCTGATATAAGCATTTAGTCAGCATTATACATGCTGCAAATAATCCTATTCGAACGTGCAGACGCAGGCAAATCCCATTCTTGGCAATCTAGACTATTCCTGGAAGTCTGATCAGTCTTAAAGCTATCATTAAAAGTCCTGTAAACATTCTTATCCGATTGAGCAAATGCTGGCGAATCCAGTTCCTAGCAATCTAAACACTTCCTGGAAGTCTGCTCAGATTCTTTAAGCCAGCATATGGCATGCAAACACTTCTATCCGACTGTGCGAATGTCAGCAAATCCAATTCTTAACATGGCCCCCGCCCATCGGGGATTGAAGAAATAGTAGAAGTAGATGTTGCTTCCAATTTTGTAGGACTTTTACCCAACATTGAGATGAAATGACATCTCAAGTTTGAATATGTGTTATGTCATAGAAAAACCTTGTTAACACTCTAGAGGCCACAGTTTTGGTCCAGTCATCCTCAGTCTTGCTTAGAATGATCATTCTGACAATCTCTCGGCCAAGTTTGAATATGTGTTATGTCGGGCCAAAAAGAAGGTCAGTAGGTCAAACCATAGAAAACCGTGTTAACACTCTAGAGTACACAGTTTTGGTCCAATCTTCCTCAAACTTAGTCCGAATGTTCATCCTGACAATATCTCGGTCAAGGTCGACTATGGGTCATGTAGGGTCAAAAAGTAGGTCAGTAGGGCAAAGTATAGAAAAACCTTAACACTTTAGAGGCCACTGTTTTGGTTCAATCATCCTCAAACTTGCTCATGATGATCATCCTGACAATATCTCGGTCAAGTTCGAATATGGGTCTTTTGGGTCAAAAAGTAGGTCAGTAGGTCAAACCATAGAAAAACATTGTTAACACTCTAGAGGCCACAGTTGTGGTCCAAACATCTTCAAACTTGCTCAGAATTATCATCCTCACAATATCTCCGTTAAGTTCGAATATGGGTCAAGTCGGGTCAAAAAGTAGGTCAGTAGGTAAAATCATAGAAAAACCTTGCTAACACTCTAGAGGCTCCAGTTTTTGTCCAATTATCCTCAGACTTGCTCAGAATGATCATCCTGACAATCTCTCGGTCAAGTTTGAATATGTGTTATGTCGGGTCAAAAAGTAGGTCAGTAGGTCAAATCAAACAAAAACCGTGTTAACACTCTAGAGGCCACAGTTTTGGTCCAATCTTCCTCAAACTTAGTCCGAATGTTCATCCTGAGAATATCTGGGTCAAGTTTGAATATGGGTGTTCATCCTGAGAATATCTGGGTCAAGTTTGAATATGGGTCATTTCAGGTCAAAAAGTAGGTCAGTAGGTCAGATCATAGAAAAACCTTGTTAGCACTCTAAAGGCCACAGTTTTGGTCCTGTCATCCTCAACCTTGCTCAGAATGATCATCCTGACAATATCTCTGTCAAGTTCGATTATGGGTCATGTGAGGTCAAAAAGGAGGTCAGTAGGGCAAACTATAGAAAAACCTTGTTAACACTCTAGAGGCCACTGTTTTGGTTCAATCATCCTCAAACTTGCTCATGATGATCATCCTGACAATATCTCGGTCAAGATCGAATATGGGTCATGTGGGGTCAAAAAGTAGGTCAGTAGGTCAAACCATAGAAAAACCTTGTTAACACTCGAGAGGCCACAGTTTTTGGTCCAATCATCTTCAAACTTGCTCAGAATGATCATCCTGACAATATCTCCGTCAAGTTCGAATATGGGTGAAGTCGGGTCAAAAAGTAGGTCAGTAGGTCAAATCATAGAAAAACCTTGCTAACACTCTAGAGGCCCCAGTTTTGGTCGAATCATCATCAAACTTGCTCAGAATGATCATCCTGACAATCTCTCGGCCAAGTTTGAATATGTGTAATGTCGGGTCAAAAAGTAGGTCAGCAGGTCAAATCATAGAAAAACCATGTTAACACTCTAGAGGCCACAGTTTTGGTCGAATCATCATCAACCTGCTCAGAATGATCATCTCTACAGTATCTAGGTCAAGTTCTAATATGGGTCATTTGGGGTTAAAAAGTAGATCAAATCATAGAAAACCCTTGTTTACACTCTAGAGACTGCAATTTTAGTCTAATTTTCACCAAACTTGCTCAGAATGATCATCTTGACAATATCTCGGTCAAGTTCGAATAAGGGTCATGTGGGGTCAAAAGGTAGGTCAGTAGGTTAAATCATAGAAAAACCTGTGAACACACTAGACGCCACAGGTTTGGTCCAGTCATTATCAAACTTGCCCAGAAAGATCATCTTGACAATATCTCTGTCAAGTTTGAATATGGGTCATATCGGTCAAAATTAGGTCAGTAGGTCAAATCATAAAATAAAACCTTGTGAACACACTGGAGGCCACAGTTTTGGTCCGATCATCATCAGACTTGCCCAGTACAATCATCTTGACAATATCTCTGTCAAGTTCGAAAATGGGTCATGTTGGGTCAAAAAGTAGGTCAGAAGGTCATATCATAGAAGAACCTTATGAGCATTCTAGAAAAAGTAGAAGTAAAACAAAGATCAGGAATTGATACAATTAACTTACTCCATCCATAAAAGACACCAAAGGGAAAGAAATACAAACATTAAGCGACCAGACCATAATGGAAACCTAAACAAAGGAAGGCCATATGGACAGTTACTTTCCTACAAAATGGCCATATGGCCATCCAAAATTAAAAGACACAAGTGATACACACAGTAAGTAACAAACAACAACATAAATAAATCGCCACAGAAGAGCCGCCTTGGAGGCCACAGTTTTTGTCCGATCACGATCAAACTTGATCAGAATAATAATAATAATAATAACAATAGACCTTATTTATAGAGGGTAACACATTTAGTACTAGTACTAATCTTCCATGTGGCCCTCTTTTCCTGGGTAGGAACCAGTACTAAGCAATGTGGATAAAGTTTCTTGCTCAAGGAAACAACATGTGGCGCTTGCGAGGATCGAACCGGCTACCTCTCGATCTCAAATCCGATGCTTTACCACTGCACCACAGCGCTCCACAATCATTTGACAATATCCCGGTTAATTTCGAATATGGGTCAATAAGTAGGTCAGTAGGTCAGATCATAGAAAAACCTTGTGAACACACTGGAGGCCCACGTTTTGGTCCGATCATCATCAAACTTGCTCAGAATGATCATCTTGACAATGTCTGGGTCAAGTTTGAATATGGATCATGACGGGTCAAAAAGTAGGTCAGCAGGTCAAATCATAGATAAACATTGTGAACACTCTAAGAGGCCACAGTTTTAGTGCAATCATCATAAAACTTGCTCAGCATGATCATCTGGACAATATCTCAGTTAAGTTCGAATATGGGTCATGTCAAATCAAAAAGTAGATCTGTATGTTATTTTGTCATAAGTTTTGAACCGTTTCTAAACCATTTTGCCTTAACTTTTGAGCCATTTGAGGTAGAGACTTCATATTTGACATGTATGTTCCTTGTGATAAGGTCTTCCCCATCATGCAAAAACATTTGATCTGTGACCTTGATCTTGATCTGTGACCTACTTAATCGTAACTTTGGAACCATTTGAGATAGAGCCTTCATATTTTGCATGTATATTCCTTGTAACAATGGCTTCACATCCATACAAAAAGTTTGACCTGTGACCTTTACCTTTGACCTACTTTATTATAACTTTTGAACCATTTGAGATAGAGCCTTCATATTTGGCATGCATTTTCCTTCTGACAAGGCACCTTACTGTATTACCTACCATTTCATTGCTACAGTGTCCGGTGAGCAACCCAGGGCCATCATGGCCCTCTTGTTTGTATAGGCAGTGTAAATGTATATTTCTTATTAGCCTGTACAAAAATGACAGCAAAAATGGGCTTGTACAAATGTGGTAGCAATTCTGAACGAGAGTTTTGCTCGTTGGCCCCTTTTTAGCTTACACTTGTTGTTTCATCTAATGTTTACGCCAATGGACCGCCATGACTTAGTTGATAAGAGCGCTGACTCTTAATCATTAGGTCTCTCACCGCTGTCTCGAGTCACACGTGAGACGCCAAGTTCTGCAACGGAAGGTCAGGTGGTTTTTATCCGGGGACTCCAGTTTTCGCCCACCTTATTAACGATTGGCTCGATATGAGTTTATTTAATAATGAAAGGGCCGTAACCCCCACCCTCAACCCCCACCACAAAAAAACAACATCTAAATAGTGTTGAGGCTGATTGGCTGACTTGGAAATGTCACAACCACCATTATTTCAAATATACACTCAATTAAACCACATGTGGCGTTGCTGCATTAGAGTCAGGTACAGAAGTTTTCACTCACACTCGTGTGCTGAAATGGCATCTGTCATATCTCCAAAAGTAACATTTTTATTTAAGTCTACACATGTATTACAGATTGTGGGTGCTCGTTAGAACAACCTTTTTGAGGCGGTTCTAACGAGTACCCACAATCTGTGTTTTTGAGCAAAGACAATGACACTGATGTATTCACCATAGGAAACCCCTCTTTCCTCGGGCCTTCGCCCATCGAGGCTTGGAGAAATAGATTGCGTTGCATGATGCTTCCACGCAGAGCTAAAATCGATCACACATAAGTACTGGCAAACCGCTTAGAGGGTCGAAGCCTACCCAGGCATAGTGGTGCAAGTCGGACTGTCCCTACATTTAAACCCTTTTAGTTTGTTTGGGTGACAGGGTTTGAGATATCATTTTATCTCAATGGCGGGTAAAAGTTCCATGAAATTGCAAGTAACGTCTCTAAAATGACCTAAATAGTGTTGATGCCGACTTGAAACCTCATTTCAAACAAACAAACAAGGCCTTGATACACTGATGCGTTTTATTTTTGCTGACAAATACCCTTCGCTTTACTGATCTATCAGTAGAGTTGCAGATGGACTTTGGGAACAAACACAACAACACACGCAAAATATAAAGCCCCCTTTGTGTAGTGTTAAACCTCCTATTCTTGTAAAGAAGGTACCCGGAGTGTCTTTACAAGCTTCTCCACACTATCGGATGAGTCTTTAAGCCGAGGTCCCATGTCTATATGACCTTAGGTGTGTGTTGATTGGATGTAAATACACACACACACACACGCACGCACGCGCGCATTTTAGTTTTGTTTTACGAACGTTTCAAGTTAATCTCAATATTTCAAGCAAATCGTTCATCAGAGGAGGGCGGAAAAAGAGTCTTCATCATCATCATCATCATCATCATCATCATCGGAGTTTTGATTGACGTGCAGGTACTGGTTCCAAATTTACATAAATGCGCCCCCTTCCATGTAACTGGTTTGCTGCACGCATAGCAGATCTCACACCAGATCTCAAGGTATATCTATAATGAGGGTCGATAGCAGAGAGCTTCTACTCTCTGCGATCTCTCTCTGTCAGCTGCTTCCAGGTCATCTTGGGCCACCCAGGCTCACGCCTTCCATCTGCCTGTGTGTCACAGGCAGTCTTGACTGCACCGTTGGAGCGTCCCACATGGTAATGCCAGTGGAGCCTTCTCGCTTTTAGGATGAGGTCCAGGTCCTCAATGCCAAGCAGTGCAAGTAGCCGAAGAAAAAGCTACCTGACTTTCGTTGCCGAACTTGGCGTCTGACCTGTGCGAGGATCGAACCACAGCAGTGAGAAACCTTATACTTTTACCCACTAGGCCATGGAGTGGCGTTGCAAAATTTACACATATGGCATGCAAAACTAAATTACCAAAGCATGCTCGTACCATTGCTCTGCTTTATATATAGTACATTCTCTCTCTCTCTGTCTCTGTCTCTCTCTCTCTCTCTCTGGTTTACACCGCCAATCTCACGCAAAAGAATTCCCAAAGCATTGACAAACTGTATTTTTCAGTGCCGATAAATGATTGTTTTGTGTTAACGACAAGTAAACCCTTGTGGGTTATTTTCTGTCTTCTTGCAGAAAGGGAGAAAAGAGATAGAGGAGATAGTAGATGAGATGAAATTTAAGGACAGAGGATAAGAGGGAAAATTAATGGGCGTGTAGAAACAGAAGAAACGACAACAATTCCCCTCTACCCTAACCTGCTGCAAGGACAAAGGGCCTTGTCAACTGTAAACCAATATCAGTTGGACACCCCAGTGATGCAAGGCACACGTCACCTTTGCCTCAACCAACCAACCCTTCATTAAAAAATGTTCAAGCACACACACAAACACACACATACAGGAAAAGAAAATCCAACATTTGTATGTGATATAAAAAAAAAAATCTGGCAACTACTGTGAGTGCTAAATCACGTCACCAGATGACCAATTAACAGAGAAACAGTGTCTTTTGCTTTAAACATAAGTTGGTGCATTCATACGAACTCCATTGACTTTTATTTGTGACACAAATAAATTATCGTCGCTATTCGGACAGTTTTCTTTTGCACTTGTGGCGCTAGTGATGCAGTACAGTTGCCACTAGTTGTACAGTCATTTGAATGTGACTGGTGCATTTCAAGTGGTCATGGTTTAGAAAATCCAAATATTTAGACGCTAGCAGCTATCAGATGTCAAAGACTACATGTGTTTAAACCATTTCATTGTGATGTAAGTAGCCGGTTGACCTTAATTTCGAATATATTGACCTGGATTCATCGTGTTGACGGGTGACAGAGGCAGCAAAATCACTCAATGAGCCGTACAAGATGAGGTCTACACAAAAAATGCACCACTATCAGAAGTAATGAGAATCATTTGAATAAAGTACACTCATTTCTTCCTCCGATTCCGAAAACTGCAGTCTAATCGCACATTCCGTTGCTTTTATACGAGGACTGTTCAAATATGAATGCAAGTAGAAGGTTTTCTCATGCACTAATGCGAAAATCACCTGGAAATACATATCACAGTGTAGAAAAACATTTTACCTATACATTGATACCAAACCTGTTAAAATCCGTGCACTTTAGCCATGTATATCGTTCGATAAACACTGTCTACTCTTGTATACTAATACAAAACATGGTTGGAAGAAGGTCAGAGTACGCCGTTGAAATACGGTCCTATATTAAGAATCGTTGTATTCTTGGTATACGGTCTTTTCCGACAGTTTTTAGTTGGTGTAAGAAATTCAGCAGTAGGCTTGGCTCAACAGAAGATGCAACACATGATCGTCGGCCGAAAAGAGCAACATCTGCCAAGATGGTTGCTAGAGTGAAAGAAATAGTTGCTACCGATGCACGATACACCACTAGGCAAATAGCTAGTATGGTTGGCATCTCATTTGGAGCAGCTCATTCAATTCTGAAACTGGATTTGAAAATGAGAAAGATCTGTGCTAGATGGATTCCCCATCTGTTGACGGATGAGCAGAAAAAGACACGCGTTCAGTGCCCCAAGAAGTTGCTTAAAAATTTTCAAATTACAATGCACGGTCTTTCGCTAATGTCGTCACAGGTGACGAGACATGGGTTCACTTTTTTGAGCCAAAACGAAAAATTCAGAACAAAATATGGGCAACAAAGTATTGCAAAAGACCATGCATTGCAAAGCGGACCATGAGCGTCAAGAAGGTAATGTATGCAATATTCTTTTCAAATCAGGACCCTGCTATTCAGGCTGCTGTGCCTAAAGGCAAATCTGTAAATGCGAAGTTTTACAAGAATAAAGTTCTTCGAAAATTGAAGAAATATTTCAAAGAACGAAGACCCGCAACTGGTTTGGCCAATGTCAGATTGCTACATGACAATGCGTCATCGCACAAGGCGTTCATTGTGCAAGAGTATCTGAAGCAGGAAAAGGTTGTTGAACTCCCTCACCCCTGTATTCCCCTGACCTTGCCCCGCGGCTGAAAAAATACCTTTCTGGTCAAAAATTTGTACAGCGCAAACACTTCCGTTCTGCAATATTCCAGTGCCTTCAAAGTATACCTCGAAAACACTACCAAAATGCATTCAATGATTGGATCAGAAGACTGAAAGTTTGTATATCTGTTAAAAGGGAATACTTTGAGGGGACAAAATAATTTTTTCATCGAAATCTATCACGGAATCAATTTTATGTGCTTAGTTGCATTCATATTTGAACAGTCCTCGTACCCGACAGAAAGTAACCAACAGCAACGGTTGTTTATAGGCCGCTAGTGATTTTTAGATGTACAGTCTAATGCCGCTTCCGCTGTGGCGACTGTCTGGTTATACAGTGTGAATATGGGCAACGTCCACATAAGTTGGCCCCCTTCCAGGTAGCTGGCTTGCTGCACACATGGCAGATCTTACACCAGATCTCCAGGTTTGTCTATCATGAGGATCGATAGCAGAGAGCTTCCATTCTCTGCAATCTATTTCTGTCAGCTGCTTCCAGGTCATATTGGGCCTTCCAGGCCCCCGCTTTTCACCTACCAGTATGTCACTGGCAGTCTTGACTGCACCGTTGGAGTGTTCCACATGTCCATACCAGCGAAGCCTTCTCTCTTTCAGGATGAGGTCCAGGTCCTCAATGCCAAGACGTTCAAGTAACTCACTAGACCTGATGGTGACAGTGTCCTGTGGCTTCACATGGCAGATCTGTCTGATCATTGCCCTGTCATTCTGCTGAAGACGTTGGAGTTTTGTCTTTGTCAATGGCCATGTCTCACTGGCATGGAGCATTGCCCTCCGCACACAAGAGCTGTACACACGGCCATGTGTCTTGAACGAGAGGTGGCGGGAAGAGAGAACCGGTGGCAACTCCTTGAATTTCTTCCAGACTGTTTTCACACGTAATGTGGTTGAAAGGTCGCAACCACCTACTGCTGAGAGCATATCACCTAGGTAGCAAAAGCAAGGTACAACCTCCAGCTTGTCGGATCCGACTTGGACTTCCGTCTATGTTCTGCCATCTAATAGTCGTGCAGTTCCTTGGCACAGTGTACACCTGTAATCAGGGTCCTCTATTAAGTGCTTGAGCCCACCGCATTTCTTGTGCACCCAGAACTTGCAGCCATTACAAAAGATTATGTTGGTGCCCACTCCAGTGCGACATAATGTCGCTGGACACCAACTGCCTAATGAGGCCATCCACATTCCTCCTCAGGACTTTCATGACCTGTTCTGTCAGCTTGAGACCACGGTAGTTGCCCCGTTCCAATGCATCGCCCTTGCCCTTGTAGAGACAGACAATGAAACTCTGTTCCCAGTCAGAGGGTACCTTTCTATCACGGATGATTGCAGCTGCAAGGTCACGGATCATTGAGGCAACCGCATCACAAAATGACCTATACAGTGTTGACGGGGACGTTAAACCACAAATCAAAAAAATGTTCCTTGTGACAAGGGCGTCCATACCATACAAGCTTTTTGTCCTGTGACCTTACCTGTGACCTACTTTATCATAACTTTTGAACCATATGAGATAGAGCCTTTTTTGGCATGTGTGTTCCTTCTGACAAGGGCCTCCCACCCATACAAAAATTTTGACCTGTACTCTTGACCTACTTTGCCATAAATTTTGAACAATTTGAGATAGAGCGTTCATATTTGGCATGAAGGTTCCTTGTGACAAGGGCTTCCCACCCGTACAAAAAGTTTGACCTGTGACCTTGATCTTTGACCTACATTATCATAAATTTGAACCATTTGAGATAGAGCCTTCATATTTGGCATGTTTCTTGTGACAAGGGCTTTCAACCTACAGACCAGCTGTTGGTAAAAACCCATATTTTTAGCGGTTATTGGCTTTTTTTTCTCAGAGAACAAGCGAGAAATTTCTCCGAGAAGAAATTTCGCGTTTCAAAGCGGTTAATTTCTCCGCGAAATGCTGCGAAATTTCTCCGCGAAAATCGCGTTTTCTCAGAGAAAGATAATTAGTACAGGTGAAGACGTTCACGGTATTTCTCAGCGAAATCTGCCTATACCTACATGTTCATGTGCATGTATTTATACCCCGGCATACGAAGTATGTCAGGGGGTATATAGTTTTTGTCTTTCCGTCCGTTCGTTAGTTCGTTCCTACGTACGTTCGTGACTTCGTTCTTTCATTCGTTTCTTCGTTCGTCTGTCAACCTTTATGTCAAAGTTTTGTGTTAAACCTTTTTGATTGCTCATATCTCTGTAACCACATGTTGGATTCTCTTCATATTTGGTACAGGATATCTCTATAGCATTACCTTCCATGTGAAATATCTAAGCTCGGGGGTCAGGCCCCTGGGTGGGCTGTCTGTCTGTCCATTCATCAACATTTATGTCAAAGTTTTGTGTTAAACCTTTTTGATTGCTCAAAGCTCTGTAACCACATGTTATATTCTCTTATTATTTGGTAAACCATATCTCTATAACATTACCTTTCATATGGAATATCTAAGCCCCTGGGTCAAGCCCCTGGGTGGGCTGTCCGTCTGTTTGTCGACTTTAATCTTTTACGTCAAAGTTTTGTGTTTAACCTTTTGGATTGCTCATATCTCTGTCACAACATGTTGGCTTCTATTCGTATTTGGTACAGGACATCTCTATAGAATTACGCTTCATTTGGAATATCTAAACTCGCGGGTCAAGCCCCTGGCCGGGCGGTCCATCCGTCCGTCCGTTAATCAACATTTACGTCAAAATATTTTGTGAAACCTTTTTGATTGCTCATATCTCTGTAACCACATGTTAGATTCTCTTAATATTTGGTAAAGGATATCTCTATAGCATTACCTTTCATATGGAATATCTAAGCCCCTGGGTCAAGCCCCTGGATGGGCTGTCCGTCCGTTTGTCAACTTTCACGTCAAAGTTTTGTGTTTACCTTTTTTAGCTCACCTGTCACGTAGTGACAAGGTGAGCTTTTGTGATCACTTTTCGTCCGTCATCCGTCGTCAGTGCATGTGTGCGTGCGTAAACTTTTTCTTCAAATGACATCTCCTCCTAAACCACTGATCGGATTTTGACCAAACTTCACAGGAATGATCCTTAGGTGGTCCCCTTTCAAAGTTGTTCAAATGGTTCCGGTCCATTGCACATCTAGGTCACAGGAGCTAAAAATAGATTTTTTAAAAGAAAACTTAAAAAATCTTCTTCTCTGAAACCGCAAGGCCCAGGTCTTCGATATTTGGTATGAAGCTTAATCTAGTGGACCTCTACCAAGATTGTTCAAATTATAGCCCTGGGGGCCAAAATGCCCCCGCCCCGGGGGCCTTTGGTTTTACATGGGCTTAAATAGGGAAAATCATTAAAAAAATCTTCTTCTCTGAAACCACAAGGCCCACATCTTTAATATTTTGTGTGAAGCTTTACCTGGTGGACCTCTACTAAGATTGTTGAAATTATAGCCTTGGGGCCAAAAATGCCCTCGCCCCGGGGGCCTTTGGTTTTGCATAGGCTTATACAGGGAAAATCTTTAAAAATCTTCTTCTCTGGAACCGCAAGGCCCAGATCTTTGATACCTCTACCAAGATTGTTCAAATTATAGCCCAGGGGGCCAAAATGCCCCCGCCCGAGGGCCTTTTGTTTTACATGGGCTTATATAGGGAAAATCATTAAAAAATCTTCTTCTCTGAAACCACAAGGCCCAGGTCTTTAATATTTGGTGTGAATTAATCTGGTGGACCTCTACTAAGATTGTTCAAATTATAGCCTTGGGGCCAAAAATGCCCCTGCCCCGGGGGGCCTTTGGTTTAA
Organism: Lucinisca nassula; assembly: GCA_963580285.1. Classification (NCBI taxonomy): domain Eukaryota; kingdom Metazoa; phylum Mollusca; class Bivalvia; order Lucinida; family Lucinidae; genus Lucinisca; species Lucinisca nassula. Next base: position 48,397,580 of record OY757017.1, read on the forward strand.
CATAGGTTTATACGGGGAAAATCTTTAAAAATCTTCTCTGAAACCGCAAGGCCCAGATCTTTGATATTTGGTGTGAAGCTTCATCTAGTGGACCTCTTTCAAGATTGTTCAAATTATAGCCCTGGGGGCCAAAATGCCCCCGCCCTGGGGGCCTATGGTTTTACATAGGCTTATATAGGGAAAATCATTAAAAAATCTTCTTCTCTGAAACCACAAGGCCCAGGTCTTTAATATTTGGTGTGAAGCTTTACCTGGTGGACCTCTACTAAGATTGTTCAAATTATAGCCTTTGGGCCAAAAATGCCCCCGCCCCGGGGGTCTTTGGTTTTACATAGGTTTAAACAGGGAAAATAGCTAAAAATCTTCTCTGAAACCGCAAGGCCCAGATCTTTGATATTTGGTGTGAAGCTTCATCTAGTGGATCTCTACCAAGATTGTTCAAATTATAGCACTCGGGGCCAAAATGCCCCCGCCCCGGGGGCCTATGGTTTTACATAGGCTTATATAGGGAAAATCATTAAAAAATCTTCTTCTCTGAAACCACAAGGCCCATGTCTTTAATATTTTGTGTGAAGCTTTACCTGGTGGACCTCTACTAAGATTATTCAAATTATAGCCCTGGGGCAAAAAATGCCCCCACCCCGGGACCCTTTGGTTTTTCATAGGCTTATATAGGGAAAACCTTTAAAAACCTTCTTGTTTGAAACCAGAAGGCTTAGGTCTTTGATATTTGGTATGAAGCTTCATCTAGTGGACCATTACCAAGTTTGTTCAAATTATAGCCCTTGGGCCTAGAATGTACTGGAGACACTAATTCTCAGGTGAGCGATTCAGGGCCCTCTGGGCCCTCTTGTTAGCTCACCGTCACGTAGTGACGAGGTGAGCTTTTGGGATCACTTTTTGTCCGTCGTGCGTGCGTGCGTGCGTACGTGCGTAAACAATTTCTTTAAATGACATCTCCTCCTAAACCACTGACCGAATTTGGCCAAACTTCACAGGAATGATCCTTAGGTGGTCCCCTTTCAAAGTTGTTCAAATGGTTCCGGTCCGTTGCACATCTAGGTCACAGGAGCCAAAAATAGATTTTTTTCACCAAAAACTTAAAAAATCTTCTTCTCTGACACCACAAGGCCCAGGTCTTTAATATTTGGAATGAAGCTTCATCTAGTGGACCCCTACTAAGATTGTTCAAATTATAGTGCTGGGGCCAAAAATGCCCCCGCCCCGGGGCCCTTTTGTTTTACATAGGATTATATAGGGAAAATCTTTAAAAATCTTCTTCTCTGAAACCACAAGGCCCAGGACTTTGATATTTGGTATGGTCTTTGATATTTGGTATGGAGCTTCATCTAGTGGACCTCAGGCCACAAATGCCCCCGCCCCGGGGCCCCTTGGTTTTACATATTGTTTGTTTGTTTGATTTGAGGCTTAACGTCCCCGTCAACACTGTAAAGGTCATTTTGGAGACGTTGCTTCCAATTTTGTGGGACTTTTACCCGACATTGAGATGAAATGACATCTCAAGCCCTGTCGCACAATGAAACCAATAGGGTTTATTAGCATGGACGATCCGCCTCGCACCGCGGTTCCTGGACAGGCTTAGATCCTCTAAGCGGTTTACCAGTACTAGTGTGCGGGCCGGATTAAGCTCTGCGTGGAAGCAGCATGCAGCCCATATATTTCTTCAAGCCCCTATGGGCGGGGGCTTTTGGTTTTACATAGACTTATATAGAGATAATCTTTGAAAATCTTATTCTCTGAAACAGCAAGGCCCTGGTCTTTGATATTTGTTGTGTAGCTTCATCTAGTAGACCTTTGCCGAGATTGTTCAAATTATAGCCTTTGTTGATATTTGGTATGGAGCTTCACCTTTTTAGACCTCCCTGAACATTATGCACATTATAACCCTGGGGTCAATAATGGCCCTCCCCGGGGCCAACTTGTTACTCTATGGATCAGGTGAGCGATCCAGGACCATCATGGCCCTCTTGTGTTTTATATTAGGATCACTTTTTGTCTGTCATCCGTGCGTAAACAATTTCTTCAAACGACATCTCCTAAACCACTGATCGGATTTTGACCAAACTTCACAGGAATGATCCTTAGATGAACCTCTTTCAAAGTTGTTCAAATGGTTCCGGTCCGTTTAATATATAGGTCACAGGAGCCAAAAATAGATTTTTTTCACCGAAAACTTAAAAAATCTTCTTCTCTGAAACCACAAGGCCCATGTCTTTGATATTTGGTATGAAGCTTCATCTAGTGGACCCCTACCAAGATTGTTCAAATTATAGTGCGGGGGCAAAAAAATGCCCCCGCCCCGGGGCCCTTTGGTTTTACATAGGCTTGTATAGGGAAAATCTTTAAAAATTTTCTCTAAAACCACAAGGCCCAGGTCTTTGATATTTGGTATGAAGCTTCATTTAGTGGACTGGGCCCACTTGTTACTCTATGGATCAGGTGAGCGATCCAGGGCCATCATGGCCCTCTTGTGTTTATATTAGGATCACTTTTTGTCTGTCATCCGTGCGTAAACAATTTCTTCAAACGATATCTCCTCCTAAACCACTGATCGGATTTTGACCAAACTTCACAGGAATGATCCTGAGGTAGACCCCTTTCAAAGTTGTTCAAATGGTTCCGGTCCGTTGCACATATAGGTCAAAGGAGCCAAAAATAGATTTTTTTCACCGAAAACTTAAAAAATCTTCTTCCCTGAAACCACAAGGCCCAGGACTTTGATATTTGGTATGAAGCTTCATCTAGTGGACCCTTACCAAGATTGTTCAAATTATAGTGCTGGGGCCAAAAATGCCCCCGCCCAAGGGCCCTTTGGTGAATATTCTTCAGCGTGAATATTCTGAGAAATCAGAAATAACTTATTGGTTTAGACTCATATTCTAGACAGGTTTTTAATTATTTGGACCCCATTTTGATTTATATCAGTCTTTGTATCGACTGCCTATTCGAAATTGGCAAGATTGCAGTATGTTTCCTCTGGATTTCTTTGTCGGATCATTACAGGGTCACTGATGAGGCTTTATTAGCCGAAACTACGTAGTATGACCCATCTTCTTTCTTATGAATGTTTCATTGCTCTTAAAGGATCTCTTTTTTGATTTTTATTATATAGGGAACATCTTTAAAAATCTTCTTCTCTGAAACCGCAAGGCCCAGGTCTTTGATATTTGGTATGAAGCTTTATCTAGTGGACCCCTTCCAAGATTGTTCAAATTATAGTGCTGGGGCCAAAAATGCCGCCGCCCCAGGGCCCTTTGGTTTTACATGGGCTTATATAGGGAACATCTTTAAAAATCTTCTTCTCTCAAACCGCAAGGCCCAGGTCTTTGATATTTGGTATGAAGCTTCATCTAGTGGACCCCTACCAAGATTGTTCAAATAATAGTGCTGGGGCGAAAAATGCCCCCGCCCGGGGCCCTTTTGATTCACATGGGTTTATACTCGGAAAATCTTTAAAAATCTTCTCTGAAACTGCAAGACCCAGGTCTTTGCTATTTGGTATGAAGCTTCATCTAGTGGACCCCTACCAAGATTGTTCAAATTATAGTGCTGGGGCCAAGAATGCCCCCGCCCCGGTCCCTTTGGTTTTACATGGGCTTATATAGGGAATATTCTTTAAAAATCTTCTTCCCTGAAACTGCAAGGCCCAGGTCTTTGATATTTGGTATGAAGCTTCATCTAGTGGACCCCTACCAAGATTGTTCAAATTATAATGCTGGGGCCAAAAATGCCCCCGTCCCAGGGCCATTTGGTTTTACATGGGCTTATATTGGGAAAATCTTTAAAAATCTTCTTCTCTGAAACAGCAAGGCCCAGGTCTTTGATATTTGGTACGAAGCTTCATCTAGTGTACCCCTACAAAGAGTGTTCAAATAATAGTGCTGGGGCCAAAAGTGCCTCTGCCCGGGGCCCTTTTGTTTCACATGGGCTTATATAGGGAAAATCTTTAAAAATCTTCTCTGAGACTGCAAGTCCCAGGTCTTTGCTATATGGTGTGAAGCTTCATCTAGTGTACCCCTACAAAGAGTGTTCAAATAATAGTGCTGGTACCAAAAGTGCCTCTGCCCGGGGCCCTTTTGTTTCACATGGGCTTATATAGGGAAAATCTTTAAAAATCTTCTCTGAGACTGCAAGTCCCAGGTCTTTGCTATTTGGTGTGAAGCTTCATCTAGTGGACCCCTACCAAGATTGTTCAAATTATAGTGCTGGAGCCAAAAATGCCCCCGCCCCGGGGCCCTTTGGTTTTACATAGGCTTATTATAGGGAAAATGTTTAAAAATCTTCTTCTCTGAAACTACAAAGCCCAGGACTTTGATATTTGGTATGAAGCTTCGTCTTGTAGACCTCAACCAAGAATGTTCAAATTATAGCCCTGGGGCCAAAAACGCCCCCGCTCCGGGGCTCTTTGGTTTTACATAGACTTATATAGGGAAAATCTTGAAAAATCTTCTTCTCAGAAACCAGAAGGCTTAGGTCTTTGATATTTGTTATGAATCTTCAGCTAGTGGACCTCTTCCAAGATTGTTCAAATTATAGCCCTCGGGCCAAAAATGCCCCCACCTGTGACCCTTTGGTTTTACATAGACTTATATAGGGAAATCTTTAAAAATCTTCTTCTCTGAAACTGCAAGGCCATGGTCTTTGATAATTGGTATGAAGCTTCATCTAGTGGACCTATACCAAGATTGTTCAAATTATAGCCCTCGGGCCACAAATGCCCCCGCCCTGGGGCCCTTTGGTTTTACATAGACTTATATAGAGATAATCTTTGAAAATCTTATTCTCTGAAACAGCAAGGCCCAGGTCTTTGATATTTGGTGTGTAGCTTCATCTAGTGGACCTTTGCCAAGATTGTTCAAATTATAGCATTTGTTGATATTTGGTATGAAGCTTCACCTTTTTAGACCTCCCTCAACATTATGCGGATTATAACCCTGGGGTCAATAATGGCCCTCCCCGGGGCCCACTTGTTACTCTATGGATCAGGTGAGCGATTCAGGGCCATCATGGCCCTCTTGTTTACTGCTCATATCTCTGTAACCACACGTTAGATTCTCTTCATATTTGTGAAGGATATCTCTATAACATTAACTTTCATTAGCTCACCTGTCACGTAGTGACAAGGTGAGCTTTTGGGATCACTTTTTGTCCGTCGTCCGTCGTGCGTGCGTGCGTGCGTGTGTGCGTGCGTAAACTTTTTCTTCAAATGACATCTCCTCCTAAACCACTGATTGGATTTTAACCAAACTTCACAGGAATGATCCTTAGGTGGTCCCGTTTCAAAGTTGTTCAAATGGTTCTGGTCCATTGCACATCTAGGTCACAGGAGCTAAAAATAGATTTTTAAACTGAAAACTTTAAAAATCTTCTTCTCTGAAACCGCAAGGCCCAGCTCTTTGATATTTGGTATGAAGCTTCATCTAGTGGACCTCTACCAAGATTGTTCAAATTATGGCCCTTGGGCCAGAAATGCCCCCGCCCCGGGGGCCTTTGGGTTTACATAGGCTTATATAGGGAAAATCTTTAAAAATATTCTTCTCTGAAACCACAAGGCCCAGGTCTTTGATATTTGGTGTGAAGCTTCACCTAGTGGACCTCTACCAAGATTGGTAAAATTATAGCCCTATGGCCAAAATTACCCCCGCCCCGGGGGCCTTTGGTTTTACATAGGCTTATACAGGGAAAATCTTTAAAAATCTTCTTCTCTGAAACCGCAAGGCCCAGGTCTTCTATATTTGGTGTGAAGCTTCATCTAGTGGACCTCTACCAAGATTGTTCAAATTTTTACCCTTGGGCCAGAAATGCCCCTGCCCCGGGGGCCTTTGGATTTACATAGGCTTATATAGGGAAAATTTTTAAAAATCTTCTTCTCTGAAACCACAAGGCCCAGGTCTTTGATATTTGGTGTGTAGCTTCACCTAGTGGACCTCTACCAAGATTGTTAAAATTATAGCCCTAGGGCCAAAAATACCCCCGCCCCTTGTGCCTTTGGTTTTACATAGGTTTATACAGGGAAAATCTTTAAAAATCTTCTTCTCTGAAACCCAAAGGCCCAGGTCTTCTTTATTTGGTGTGAAGCTTCATCTAGTGGACCTCTACCAAGATTGTTCAAATTATGGCCCTTGGGCCAGAAATGCCCCTGCCCCCGGGGCCTTTGGATTTACATAGGCTTATATAGGGAAAATCTTTAAAAATCTTCTTCTCTGAAACCACAAGGCCCAGGTCTTTGATATTTGGTGTGAAGCTTCACCTAGTGGACCTCTACCAAGATTGTTCAAATTATAGCCCTATGGGGCAAAAATGGGCCAGAAATGCCCCTGCCCGGAGGCCTTTGGATTTACATAGGCTTATATAGGGAAAATCTTTAAAAATTTTCTTCTCTAAAACCACAAGGCCCAGGTCTTTGATATTTGGTGTGAAGCTTCACCTATTGGACCTCTACCAAGATTGTTCAAATTATAGCCCTAGGGGGCAAAAATGCCCCCTCCCGTGGAGCCTTTGGTTTTACATAGGCTTATACAGGGAAAATCTTTAAAAATCTTCTTCTCTGAAACCGAAAGGCCCAGGTCTTCGATATTTGGTATGAAGCTACATCTATTGGACCTCTACCAAGATTGTTCAAATTATTGCCCTTGGGCCAGAAATGCCCCCGCCCCGGGGGCCTTTCGGTTTACATATGCTTATATAGGGAAAATCTTCAAAAATCTTCTCCTCTAAAACCACTAGGCCCAGGTCTTTGATATTTGGTGTGAAAGTTCACCTAGTGGACATCTACCAAGATTGTTCAAATTATAGCCCTAGGGCCAAAAATGCCCCGCCCCGGGGGCCTTTGGTTTTACATAGGCTTATACAGGGAAAATCTTAAAAAATCTTTATCTCTGAAACCACAAGGCTCAGATCTTTGATATTTGGTGTGAAGCTTCATCTAGTGGATGTCTACCAAGATTGTTCAAATTATAGCCCTGAGGCCAAAAATGCCCCCTCCTCGGCTTACGTAGGCTTATGTAGGGAATATCTTTAAAAAAATCTTCTTCTCTGAAACCGCAAGGCCCAGGTCTTTGATATTTGGTGTGTTGCTTCATCTAGTGGACCTTTGCCAAGATTGTTCAAATTATAGCCTTTGTTGATATTTGGTATGAAGCTTCACCTTTTTAGACCTCCCTCAACATTATGCACATTATAACACTGGAGTCAATAATGACCCTCTCCAGGGCCCACTTGTTACTTTATGGATCATGTGAGCGATCCATGGCCATCATGGCCCTCTTGTGTTTTATATTAGGATCACTTTTTGTCTGACATCCGTGCGTAAACAATTTCTTCAAACGACATCTTCTCCTAAACCACTGATCGGATTTTGACCAAACTTCACAGGAATGATCCTTAGGTGATCCCCTTTAAATGTTGTTCAAATGGTTCCGGTCCGTTGCACATCTAGGTCACAGGAACCAAAAATATTTTTTTTTTTTCACCGAAAACTTAAAAAATCTTCTTCTCTGAAACCACAAGGCCCAGGTCTTTGATATTTGGTATGAAGCTTCATCTAGTGGACCCCTACCAAGATTGTTCAAATTATAGTGCTGGGGCCAAAAATGCCCCCGCCCTGGGGCCCTATGGTTTTACACGGGCTTATATAGGAAAAATCTTTAAAAATCTTCTTCTCTGAAACCGCAAGGCCCAGGTCTTTGATATTTGGTATGAAGCTTCATTTAGTGGACCCCTACCAAGATTGTTCAAATTATAGTGCTAGGGCCAAAAATGCCCCCGACCCGGGGCCCTTTGGTTTTACATGGGCTTATATAGGGAAAATCGTTAAAAATCTTCTTCTCTGAAACCGCAAGGCCCAGGTCTTTGATATTTGGTATGAAGCTTCATCTTGTGGACCTCTAACAAGATTGTTCAGATTATAGTCCTGGGGCCAAAAATGTCCCCGCTCTGGGGCCTTTTGGTTTTACAAAGACTTATATAGGGAAAATCTTGAAAAATCTTCTTCTCTGAAACCATAAGGCCTAGGTCTTTAATATTTGGTATGAAGCTCCATCTAGTGGACCTCTACCAAGATTGTTCAAATTACAGCCCTCGGGCCAAAAATGCCCCTGCCTATGGGTCCTTTGGTTTTACATAGGCTTATATAGTGAAAATCTTTAAAAATCTTCTTCTGTGAAACCACAAGGCCTAGGTCTTTGATATTTGGTGTGAAATGTCATCTAGTGGACTTCTATCAAGATTGTTCACATTAAAGCCCTGGGGCCAAAAATGCCCCTGCCCGAGACCCATTGGTTTTACATAAGACTTATATAGAGATAATCTTTGAAAATCTGCTTCTCTGAAAATGCAAGGCCCATGCTTTTGATATTTGGTATGTAGCTTCATCTAGTGGACCTCTACCAAGATTGTTCAAATTATAGCCCTCGGAAGACAAATGCCCCCGCCCCGGGGCCCCTTGGTTTTACTTAGGCTTATATAGAGGTAATCTTTGAAAATCTTCTTCTCTGATACAGCAAGGCCCAGCTCAATTTGGTGTGAAGCTTCATCTAGTGGACCTAGCCCCGGGGCAATTTGGTTTTACATAGGCTTATGCAGGGAATATCTTTAAAAAATCTTCTTCTCTGAAACCGCAAGGACCAGGTCATAGATATTACTGGACCTTTGCCAAGATTGTTCATTTTATAGCCTTTGTTGATATTTGGTTTGAAGCTTCACCTTTTTAGACCTCCCTCAACATTTTGCACATTATAACCTTGGGGTCTATAATGGCCCTCCCCTGGGCCCACTTGTTACTCTATGGATCAGGTGAGCGATCCAGTGCCATCATGGCCCTCTTGTTTGGAATATCTCAGCTTGTGGATCAAGCCCCGTGGATGGGCTGTCCATCCGTCCGTCCGTTCATCAACATTTACGCCAAAGTTTTGTGTTAAACCTTTTTTGATTGCTCATATCTCTGTATCCACTTGTTAGATTCTCCTTATATTTGGTAAAGGATATCTATATAGCATTACCTTTCATATGGAATATCTAAGCCCCTGGGTGGGATGGCCGTCCGTTTGTCAACTTTTACGTCAAAGTTTTATGTTTAACCTGTTTTACTGCTCATATCTCTGTAACTACATGTTACATTCTCTTCATATTTGGCAAAGGATATCTCTATAACATTACCTGTGATATGGAATATCGCTCCTGGATCAAGCCCCTGGGTTGGCTGTCTATCCGTTTGTCAACTTTTACGTCAAACCTTTTTGATTGCTCATTTCTCTGTAACCTCATGTTAGATTCTCTTCATATTTGGTACAGAATATCTCTATTGTATAAACTTCCATATTGAATTTCTAAGCTCCTGGGTCAAGCCCCAGGGTGGGGCTAGGGGTCAATATTTAAGACATAAGCATTTTGATTACGCCAAAGTTTTGTGTTGACTGTTTCCTTTATACTCCCGGCATATCAAAGGCTATATAGTTTTGTCTTTCCATCTGTTCATTATTAGTTATTTTGTTCCTTTGTTATGTTGTGACCCTTGTCAGATTTGTCAGCTTATATATTGATCCGTCTGATCTCAGAAACTACAGTGACTAGAACTGTTAAATTTTGCATAATATTTCCTCTTGAAATGCACACAATAATAAATGCAAGTAATAATACAAAAATGTATTGCTTTATTTTGGCATAATACAGCTACTTTAATTCAGCAAATGTTCTATGACAACCTATTCTATGTTTGTTGTTTCCTGGTAAAATTGTTACAACTTGCCACAAACTTTGATTTTTTGTTATTCAGCAAAGACAAGCAATTTCATCTTTGGATTTGATAAATTATACTATTTTTGTTGAAATGCAATAGTTATTCTCAGTGGACTAGATGGAAAGTTTATATGGAAAGGTTGAATGCCACAGACAAATTGTCATTTGCACTAAAAGGGGATGGCACTGGCCGGACTAATACATGCCCCACTGGGCACTTTGTCTAGTTTTTCATGCATTCAAATTTCGTACACAAAGTTTGAAGCATATTTTTTTCATATTTCTGCTCAAGATTATGGGTACTCTTTAAAATGACTCGTCGAGGCGGTTCTAATGAGTACTTGCAATCAATGTGAGCAGAAATTAGAAAAATAATGTATAACCCTGTTGACCCCAGTTAAAAGTGGGGTTTAAGGGGATAACAAATAGATAGGCGTGTTTTCGTGATGTGAATAAAAGTTGTCTTGAGACTTTTAAAAAGGATTTATACAATGGAGAAATAAATTCCTATACTGTAATTGTGTTACATGAAAGAATATTTGATTATGATTTAACAATGACCACCATTTACCTTCGTTTACAAAAACAGCGCCAAACAAACGAAGAAATAACAATGAGCCGAAAATTGGACTTTTACTTTCATGTAAGCCCAGTTGTTGTTGTTTTTTCTCCATGTAATGTGGGTAATTCATTTTCAATGAAAGCAATCGGTCAAATTTTTCTCGCTCATTTTATTTTTTCTCGCGGTTTTGCGGAGAAAAAAGCCGATTTCTCGTTAGTCAGTTTCTCCACAACAAAAAAATGGGTTTTTACCGGTAGCTGGTCTGTAAACAAAAAGTTTGACCTGTGACTTTGACCTTTGACCTTCATTATCATAACGTTTGAACCATTTGAGATAGAGCCTTCATAATTGGCATGGATGTTCCTTCTGACAAGGCACTTTACAATATTACCTACCATTTCAGTTCTATAGAGTGGATCAGGTGAGCGATCGAGGCCATCATGGCCCTCATGTTTCCAAGGGTCAGTCTGATGAGGCTACAAATTTCATCTGGCAATAAATTGTTGACACTCTTTTCATGGTTCAAGTAGTATTTACAGGCTTCTAGTGAAACAAACTGTTTGATTTTCATCCAGTCTTGTGTAGTATTTTTCATAGGCTAACTGACGTTCAATCTCCTTTATATAGTCTGTTTTGTTCATGATTACAATCATATTTGATTTGTCGGCTTTATTGATTACAATTAAATCATCCCGACTAAGAGAATGTAGTGATTTCATTTCCTCTTTTGAAATATAACTGTACTGTTAAAGTTTGGACTGGCTTGGTGTATTTCTTGTGTAATAGCTTCAATGAAGAAGTATAAATAAGTATCACGGCCACTTGGAGGAACAAAAGTTGATCGTTTTTATACGCCGGTTTTGTAAAAACGGTCGAATTATGGTATGGGGCTGGCGTCCATCCATCTCTCTATAAACTTTTCGTTACCGGATAACTCCTCTACAGTTTTTATCTGATCAAGCTGAAACTTAGTAGGTAGTAAGACCATGACCTGATGTAGCGCATATTGTTTCGAGGTTATGGTCCTCCAAATATTTACAGAGTTATGCCCCTTTGAAAAGTTTAAGCTCACCTGTCACGTAGTGACAAGGTGACCCTTTGAGATCACTTTTTGTCCGTCGTGCGTGCATGTGTGTGTAAACAATTTCTTTAAACGACATCTCCTAAACCACTGATTGGATTTTGACCAACTTCACAGGAATGATCCTTAGGTGGTCCCCTTTCAAATTTGTTCAAGTGGTTCTGGTCCGTTGCACATCTAGGTCACATGAGCCAAAAATAGATTTTTTTCACTGAAAACTTAAAAAATCTTTTTCTCTGAAACCACAAGGCCCAGGTCTTTGTTATTTGGTATGAAGCTTCATCTAATGGACCCCTACCAAGATTGTTCAAATAATAATGCTTGTAATAAAAATGCCTCTATCCCGGGGCCCTTTGGTTTTACATAGGCTTACCGCCCCCGCCCATAGGGGCTTGAAGCAATATATGGGCTGCATGATGCTTCCACACGGAGCTGAATCCACACACAAGTACTCGTAAACCGCTTAGAGGATCTAAGCCTGCCCAGGAACCGCGGCGCGAGGCGGACCGTCCATGCTAATAAACCCTATTGATTTCATTGGGCGACAGGGCTTGAGAAGTCATTTCATCTCAATGTCGGGTAAAAGTCCCACAAAATTGGAAGCAACGTCTCCAAAATGACCTTTACAGTGTTGACGGGGATGTTAAACCTCAAATCAAAGGAACAAAACAAATTTACATAGGCTTATATAATGAAAATCTTCAAAAGTCTTCTTCTCTGAAACCGCAAGGCCCAGGTCTTTGTTATTCGGTATGAAGCTTCATCTAGTGGACCTCTACCAAGATTGTTCAAATTATAGTGCTGCCCCGGGGCCCTTTGGTTTTACATAGGATTATATAATGCAAATCTTTAAAAACCTTCTTCTCTGAGACCACAAGTCCCAGTTCTTTGATATTTGGAATGAAGCTTCATCTAGTGGACCTCCCCTATGGGGCCCTTTGGTTTTACATAGACTTATATAGAGATAATCTTTGAAAACTTCTTCTCTGAAACAGCATGGTCGATATCCTTGATATTTGGTGTGAAGCTTCATCTAGTGGGCTTCTATCAAGATTGTTTAAATTTTAGCCCTGGGGCGAAAAATGCACCCGCCCTGGGGCCATTTGGTTTTACATAGGCTTATGTTGGGAACCGCAAGTCACAGGTCTTTGATATTTGGTGTGTAGCTTCATCTAGTGGACCTTTGCCAAGATTGTTCAAATTATAGCCCTCGGGCCAAAATTGTCCCTGCTCTAGGGCCCTTTGGTTTTGCATTGACTTATACAGGGAAAATTAAAAAAAAAAAATCTTCTCTTTGTTACCGAAAGGCCCGGGTCTTTGATATTTTATGTGAAGCTTCATCTAGTGGACCTCTATCAAGACGGTTCCGTTTGTCGACGTACGGCGTATATTATGTCCTGAAATCGCTTCTGGATGCCCAAATTAAACATCAAAGGCGACCCGCAGACTTCCAAAAATTTTGCTGTACTGCCAAAAATCATTACGGAGACGTCCCAACCTGCACATATAAACTCGCCCACTTATAGCGGTTTGTCAAAAGTTTGCTCCACCTTCTTATCTGAAACCGCCTTCTGTGTTTATTGACTACTAAGAAAGTCACGTTTTCCGCTTGCGTGGTATCATATTGACAGTCAGGATCACGTGCGGCGGCACATGGCCTTTGATAGTAACCATTGTGTGAAAAACGTGTCAAGGTGATTTCTTGGTGTTTGCTTATAATTAAACGGATGAGCAGTTGAGGATAAACTAATTACCAGTATCTCATTGACGATAGGTGTATTTTCAATCTTGTAAACTTGTTAATGTTGTAATTTAGGTGTTTGATAGTGAAACAGTTACAGACAATTATCATTAGCGATGCAAAGTGTGAAAAAAAGATTCAAAGATAAATACGCATTTTTTTTTCTTTCAACTGTTTAATGAGTAAATAGCAGGTGTTCATCAGTGGAGTGTTTATAAGATGAAATAGCGAAAATAATTTATAAAATCCCAAAATGTCTCCGCGATCGCTGTTTGATTTAGACATCTCAAAAATGAGTAAACATGATGAATGTGACTGGGCTGGTTCGTCAGAGTCTGAGCTGCAGTCTGATCCATCTGTTAGCGATGAACAGCAGCCCAAAAAGCAAAAAAATACCGCTGACTCATCTAAGTCTGCTCCAAATGACCAAAGTTGAGGGTGTTTTAGCATGTTTGTCTGAACCAGTTTGAGTGGCTCGCAAAGTCTGTCAGGCTTTCTTTTACAAAAGAAACAGCAAGTGTATTTCTTTTTAATCCATATATGCCAATGGATCATTCCACCTAATGAGTTTGTAGTGGTCCTTTTTGTTTTAGTTGTGTTAAGTTCAACAAATTTAGCAAACGGTGTAGACAGATCAGACGCTGTGTTTTGTGGCATCTGATCTAGGTCTACATTGGTTGCCAATGACCAAAAATGGGACACTAGGCATATATCGGGATGGGTAATGTGATTTTTAGCTCGGCTGTTTTCGAAGAAAACGACAAGGTATTGTCACAGCTCTGGCGTCGTTGTTGTCTGCGTCGTTGTGCAAAAACTTGGACATTTTGCAATATCTCTGTCATTCGTGAACATATTTACATGAAACTTGAACACTTGGACTAGTTGTTCATTATGAAAAGGGGAACTTATACCAATAGGTGAGGTAACCCTAAAAATATTTTTGGCACAGTTATGCCCCTTTTTCGACTTAGAATTTTTGCAGCCGAGCATTGGCACCCGCATGTGGTGCTCTTGTTTTCTTTTCTTGTTATTTCTTATTTGTTTTTTTTGGTGGGGGTGGGTGGGGGATTGTTTTATGCCAAGCAATTTTTTTTTGTATGCACTCTTCTGCAGTGTACTGACTGCATGTATGTCACATAGTAGGGTGTAGTTTTAACTTGCTCATACTGGCTGAAAACAGAATTTTTTTTTGTTTGTTTTGGAGTTTAACGGCCCAGTCAAGACTGTTCAAGAGATTTTGAGCCGGTCAATTTACCTATCCACACTTCATGCATAACAACGCTATTGGTTTCATTGGTTTGAGATGTCATTTTCATCACAATGTCGGGTAAAAGTCCCGCAAAATTGGAAGCAACATCTCCAAAAAAGACCTATACAGGGTTGAGGGGGACGTTAAACCTCAAAGCAATCAAATAAAAATGATGTCAGCGTCGATAGCTCAGTGGTTAGGGCGTTCTACTTATAATCGAGAGATTGTGGGCTCGAATCTGGCCACCGGAGGCGAGGTGTGACCCTGGGCAAGACACGTGATGACACTGCCCCACTCCACTTAGGTGTTAATTGGAGCAGTAGCGTAAAAGCCACAGCCTCTCTCCCTAGCACACATGATAACATCTGGAATGAGTGCTGTAGAGCGATTCAATAAGCTTGTAGCTTTCATCACAATCGAACTAAACTAAATTGGTATAAACTAAACAAAAATAAACTTGACTTGTTTAGAGAAAACAGATGTGCCCCAACCACATACCCTTTTCAAAATAAGCTTAATTTAACAGCACCACTGTGACCATGAAAATAAGATCAAGGTCACGAAAACCTAATCAGTTCATCCCGACCAAATGTTATATCCATGCAAATTTGATTGAAATCCACCCATTAGTTCACACAACCTAATTTTGTACTACATTTGACCTATTTAGCATGACTTTGACCTGGAAAATAAGGTCAAGGTCACTAAAACCTAATCAGTTCTTTATCCTGTCCCAATGTTATATCCATACATTTGATTAAAATCTACCCAATACTTCATGAGGTACACTGCACACAACCTAAATTTTGCCTAAACAAGAGCACCGCATGCAGGTGCCAACGCTCGGCAGCAAAAATTCTAAGTCAAAAAAGGGGCATAACTGTAATAATAATAATAATAATAATAATAATAATAATAATAATCGACCTTATTTATATAGGGTAACACATTTAGTACTACTACTAATCTTCCATGTGGCCCTCTTTTCCTGGGTAGGAACCAGTACTAAGCAATGTGGATAAAGTTTCTTGCTCAAGGAAACAACATGTGGCGCTTGCGAGGATCGAACCGGGTACCTCTCGATCTCAAATCCGATGCTTTACCACTGCACCACAGCGCTCCACTAACATGACAGGTACATGAAAACTGTGCCAAAAATATTTTGAGGGTTACCTCACTTATTGGTTCCCCTTTTCATAATGAACAACTAGTCCAAGTTTCATGTAAGTATGTTCAGTAATGACAGAGATGTTGCAAAATGTCCATGTTTTTGCACGACGACACAGATAACGCCAGAGCTATGACAATACCTCGTTGTTTTCTTCGAAAACAGCCGAGCTAAAAAAACTATTTATCACAGCTGTGACCTTGAAAATAAGGTCAATGTCACCAAAACCTAACCAGTTCTTCATCCTGACCCAATGTTATATCCATGCAAATTTGAATAAAATCCACCCAGTACTTCATGAGGTATACTGCACTCAACCTAAATTTGGCCTAGGTTTGACTTATTTAGCACAGCTGTGACCTTGAAAATAAGTTCAAGGTTACCAAAACCCAATCAGTTCTTCATCCTTTCCCAATGTTATATCCATGCAAATTTGTTTAAAATCCACCAAGCAGTTCATGAGATATACTGCACACAACTTTAATTTGACCTAAATTTGACATATTTAGCACAGCTGTGACCTTGAAAATAAGGTCAAGGTCACTAAAATGTAATCAGTTTTTCATCATGTCCTAATGTTATTTCCATGCAAATTTGATTAAAATCCACCCAGTAGTTCATAAGATATCTTGCACACAAGTGTCACACTGACGAATACGCCTACGTCGACAGGATCCACACCAAAAACAATATGTTTCCCTCCCCTCCATGGGTGGACATATCTACCGACCAGATGCAAAATCCAAAGATCACAAACAATTGCACCATCAGCATCCTCCTTATTTACATTGTCTATGACCTGGATTTCTTTGTAGGTGTTCTATGTCTGGTATGATGCTCCTATTGGCTATATCTCAATTACTGCCAACTACACCAGACAGTGGGAGAAATGGTGGAAAAACCCAAACAATGTTGACATGTATAATTTCCTTGGCAAGGACAATGTACCATTCCACAGTGTCATTTTTCCGAGTTCATTGCTGGGGGCTGATGATAATTACACTATAGTCAACCATATGTGTGCAACAGGTAAGTAGTCTAGATATTTGATATTCATGAGACAGATAAACATGAACGGCTCTAGAGAAACTGCTCTTATGGTTACATGTAAGCTCATAGAGAAGGCTGCATTTAACCTTTTTAGCTCACCGTCACGTAGTGACGAGGTGAGCTTTTGGGATCACTTTTTGTCCGTCGTGCGTCCGTGCGTGCGTCCGTCCGTCCGTGCGTCCGTGCATAAACAATTTCTTTAAACGACATCTCCTCCTAAACCACTGATCGGATTTTGACCAAACTTCACAGGAATGATCCTTAGGTGGTCCCCTTTCAAAGTTGTTCAAATGGTTCCGGTCCAGTGCACATCTAGGTCACAGGAGCCAAAAATAGATTTTTTTCACTAAAAACTTCAAAAATCTTCTTCTCTGAAACCACAAGGCCCAGGTCTTTGATATTTGGTATGAAGCTTCATCTAGTGGAACCCTACCAAGATTGTTCAAATTATAGTGCTTGGGCCAAAAATGCCCCCGCCCCGGGGCCCTTTGGTTTTACATAGGCTTATATAAGGAAAATCTTTAAAAATCTTCTTCTCTGAAACCACAAGGCCCAGGACTTTGATATTTGGTAAGAAGCTTCATCTAGTGGACCCCTACCAAGATTGTTCAAATTATAGTGCTGGGACAAAAAATGCGCCCCGACATGGGGCCCTTTGGTTTTACATTGGCTTATATAGGGAAAATCTTTAAAAATCTTCTTCTCTGAAACCACAAGGCCCAGGTCTTTGATATTTGGTATGAAGCTTCATCTAGTGGACCCCTACCAAGATTGTTCAAATTATAGTGCTGGGGCCAAAAATGCCCCCGCCCCGGGGCCCTTTGGTTTTACATAGGCTTATATAGGGAAAATCTTTAAAAATCTTCTTCTCTGAAACCACAAGGCCCAGGACTTTGATATTTGGTATGAAGCTTCATCTAGTGGACCTCTACCAAGATCGTTCAAATTATAGTGCTGGGGCAAAAAATGCCCCCGTCCCGGGGCCCTTTGGTTTTACATAGGCTTATATAGGCAAAATCTTTAAAAATCTTCTTCTCTGAAACCGCAAGGCCCAGGACTTTGAAATTTGGTATGAAGCTTCATCTAATGGACCTCTACCAAGATTGTTCAAATAATAGCCCTTGGGCCAAAAATGCCCCCGCCCCGGGGCCCTTTGGTTTTACGTAGACTTATGTAGGGAAATGTTTAAAAATCTTCTTCTCTGAAACCACAAGGCCTAGGTCTTTTATATTTGGTATGAAGCTTCATCTAAAGGACCCCTAACATGATTATTCAAATTATAGTGCTGAGGCCAAAAATGTCCCCGCCCCGGGGCCCTATGGTTTTACATAGGCTTATGTATGGAAAATCTTTAAAAATCTTCTTCTCTGAAACCTAAAGGCCCAACACTTTGATATTTGATATGAAGCTTCATCTAGTTGACCCCTACCAAGATTGTTCAAATTATAGTGCTGGGGCAAAAACTGCCCCCGCTCCGGGGCCCTTTGGTTTTACATAGGCTTATATAGGGAAAATCTTTAAAAATCTTCTTCTCTGAAACCGCAAGGCCCAGGACTTTGAAATTTGGTATGAAGCTTCATCTAGTGGACCCCTACCAAGATTGTTCAAATTATAGTGCTGGGGCCAAAAATGCCCCCGCCCCGGGGCCCTTTGGTTTTACATAGGCTTATATAGGGAAAATCTTTAAAAAATTTCTTCTCTGAAACCACAAGGCCCAGGACTTTGATATTAGGTATGAAGTTTCATATTGTGGACCCCTACCAAGATTGTTCAAATTTTATTGCTGGGACAAAAAATGCCCCCGCCACAGGGCCCTTTGGTTTTACATTGGCTTATATAGGGAAAATCTTTAAAAATCTTCTTCTCTGAAACCACAAGGCCCAGGTCTTTGATATTTGGTATGAAGCTTCATCTAGTGGACCCCTACCAAGATTGTTCAAATTATAGTGCTGGGACAAAAAATGCCCCCGCCACCGGGCCCTTTGGTTTTACATAGGCTTATATAGGGAAAATCTTTAAATATCTTCTTCTCTGAAACCACAAGGCCCAGGTCTTTGATATTTGGTATGAAGCTTCATCTAGTGGACCCCTACAAAGACTGTTCAAATTTTATTGCTGGGACAAAAAAGCCCCCGCCACAGGGCCCTTTGGTTTTACATTGGCTTATATAGGGAAAATCTTTAAAAATCTTCTTCTCTGAAACCACAAGGCCCAGGTCTTTGATATTTGGTATGAAGCTTCATCTAGTGGACCCCTACCAAGATTGTTCAAATTATAGTGCTGGGGCCAAAAATGCCCCCGCCCCAGGGCCCTTTGGTTTTACATCTATAGGCTTATATAGGAAAAATCTTTAAAAATCTTCTTCTCTGAAACCACAAGGCCCAGGTCTTTGATATTTGGTATGAAGCTTCATCTAGTGGACCCCTACCAAGATTGTTCAAATTATAGTGCTGGAGCCAAAAATGCCCCCGCCCCGGGGCCCTTGGGTTTTACATAGGCTTATATAGGGAAAATCTTTAAAAATCTTCTTCTCTGAAACCACAAGGCCCAGGACTTTGATATTTGGTATGAAGCTTCATCTAGTGGACCCCTACCAAGATTGTTCAAATTATAGTGCTGGGGCAAAAAATGCCCCCGCCACCGGGCCCTTTGGTTTTACATAGGCTTATATAGGGAAAATCTTTAAAAATCTTCTTCTCTGAAACCACAAGGCCCAGGTCTTTGATATTTTGTATGAAGCTTCATCTAGTGGACCCCTACCAAGATTGTTCAAATTATAGTGCTGGGGCCAAAAATGCTCCCGCCCCGGGGCCCTTTGGTTTTACATAGGCTTATATAGGGAAACTCTTTAAAAATTTTCTTCTCTGAAACCACAAGGCCCAGGACTTTGATATTTGGTATGAAGTTTCATCTTGTGGACCCCTACCAAGATTGTTCAAATTTTATTGCTGGGACAAAAAATGCCCCCGCCACAGGGCCCTTTGGTTTTACATTGGCTTATATAGGGAAAATCTTTAAAAATCTTCTTCTCTGAAACCACAAGGCCCAGGTCTTTGATATTTGGTATGAAGCTTCATCTAGTGGACCCCTACCAAGATTGTTCAAATTATAGTGCTGGGGCCAAAAATGCCCCCGCCCCAAGTCCCTTTGGTTTTACATCTATAGGCTTATATAGGGAAAATCTTTAAAAATCTTCTTCTCTGAAACCACAAGGCCCAGGTCTTTGATATTTGGTATGAAGCTTCATCTAGTGGACCCCTACCAAGATTGTTCAAATTATAGTGCTGGGACAAAAAATGCCCCCGCCACTGGGCCCTTTGGTTTCACATTGGCTTATATAGGGAAAATCTTTAAAACTCTTCTACTCTGAAACCACAAAGCCCAGGTCTTTGATATTTGGTATGAAGCTTCATCTAGTGGACCCCTACCAAGATTGTTCAAATTACAGTGCTGGGGCAAAAAATGCCCCCGTCCCGGGGCCCTTTGGTTTTACATAGGCTTATAGAGGCAAAATCTTTAAAAATCTTCTTCTATGAAACCGCTAGGCCCAGGTCTTTGATATTTGATGTGTAGCTTCATCTAGTGGACCTTTGCCAAGATTGTTCAAATTATAGCCTTTGTTGATGTTTGGTATGAAGCTTCACCTTTAAGACCTCCCTCAATATTATGCACATTAAAGCCCTTGGGCCAATAATGGCCCTCTCTGGGGCCCACTTGTTACAATATGGATCAGGTGAGCGATCCTGGGCCATCATGGCCCTCTTGTTTTATTTTCGTTCTGCTGATCATGACCGCAAGCGCATTTCAGCCATTTTGATGACCACTAACAGCTATCGAAAAATTGGGGCCGTCTATAATGAAAGCATGGCCTTCGAACTGTCAGAAAGGTAGGAATAGGTGGACAGTTTTATCACATTGTTAGACATCAAAATTTTGTCCCCACAAGTTGTGTACCCCTGCTCTGAGGCTATATACATATATAAAAACATTAAAATGTACACCAGGACCAGGTGTCAGGTGAGCGTTTACAGGACCACTGGTCCTCTGGTTTAGCTCACCTGGGCCGAAGGCTCCATGGGAGCTTATAGTATAGTGGGTCCTCTGTCCTCCATCCTCCGTCCTCCGTCCGTCCACACTTTTGAGCAGCTATATCTCTGCAGCTCAATCATTTCTTATCTGTAGCATGCCTCTGGTGGGACATTGATGACTTAAACTTTTTTTCGAAATCGCTCTAAAACTTTGGTTGTTATGGCAACTACAAGGTCCCATAGACTTATTATGGGAAAATGCTTGTCATCATCGTAACGCCTTGAGTTTTGATCGGATCTTTCTGAAACTTATATGTAAGGTGGCTTGGGATGAAATCTCGGATGAGTTCCAAAACCAGCCAAGTCGGCCCATTTGTCATACAGTTACGTCCCTTTGATAGCTGAAAATGCCGATTTTTTACCTTGTCGTCACTGTAGCCCCTTCAGTTTTGATCGGATCTTTCTGAAACTTACATGTAAGGTTGTTCGTGATAAAACATCGGATGAGTTCGAAAACCGGCCGTCGTCCGATTTATCCTCCCTTTGATGGCTGAAAATGCCGATTTTTAGCTCACCTGTCACGTAGTGACAAGGTGAGCTTTTGGGATCACTTTTCGTACGTCGTCCGTCGTCAGTGCGTGCGTGCGTGTGTGCGTGCGTGTGTGTGTGCGTAAACTTTTTCTTCAAATGACATCTCCTCCTAAACCGCTGATCGGATTTTGACCAAACTTCACAGCAATGATCCTTAGGTGGTCCCCTTTCAAAATTGTTCAAATGGTTCCGGTCCATTGCACATCTGGGCCACAGGAGCTAAAAATAGATTTTTTAAAATAAAACTTTAAAAAAATCTTCTTCTATGAAACCGCAAGGCCCAGGTCTTCGATATTTGGTATAAAGCTTCATCTAGTGGACCTCTACCAAGATTGTTCCAATTATAGGCCTGGGGGCCAAAATGCCCCCGCCCCGGGGGCCTTTGGTTTTACATAGGCCTATATAGGGAAAATCATTAAAAAATCTTCTTCTCTGAAACCACAAGGCCCAGGTCTTTAAAATTTGGTGTGAAGCTTTACCTGGTGGACCTCTACTAAGATTGTTCAAATTATAGCCTTGGGGCCAAAAATGCCCCCGCCCCGGGGGCCTTTGGTTTTACATATACTTATACAGGGAAAATCTTTAAAAATCTTCTTCTCTGAAACTGCAAGGCCCAGATCTTTGATATTTGGTGTGAAGCTTCATCTAGTGGACCTCTACCAAGATTGTTCAAATTATAGCCCTGGGGGCCAAAATGCCCCCGCCTCGGGGGCCTTTGGTTTTACATAGGCTTATACAGGGAAAATCTTTAAAAATCTTCTTCTCTGAAACCACAAGGCCCAGATCATTGATGTGAAGCTTCATCTAGTGGACCTCTACCAAGATTGTTCAAATTATAGCCCTGGGGGCCAAAATCCCCCTGCCCCTATGGTTTTACATAGGCTTATGGAAAATCATTAAAAAATCTTCTTCTCTGAAACCACAAGGCCCACATCTTTAATATTTTGTGTGAAGCTTTAACTAATGGACCTTTACTAAGATTGTTCAAATTATAGCCTTGGGGCCCAAAATGCCCCCGCCTCGGGGGCCTTTGGTTTTACATAGGCTTATACAGGGAAAATCTTTAAAAATCTTCTTCTCTGAAACCACAAGGCCCAGATCATTGATGTGAAGCTTCATCTAGTGGACCTCTACCAAGATTGTTCAAATTATAGCCCTGGGGGCCAAAATGCCCCTGCCCCTATGGTTTTACATAGGCTTATGGAAAATCATTAAAAAATCTTCTTCTCTGAAACCACAAGGCCCACATCTTTAATATTTTGTGTGAAGCTTTAACTAGCTTCATCTAGTGGACCTCTACCAAGATTGTTCAAATTATAGCCCTGGGGGCCAAAATGCCCCCGCCTCGGGGGCCTTTGGTTTTACATAGGCTTATACAGGGAAAATCTTTAAAAATCTTCTTCTCTGAAACAGCAAGGCCCAGATCATTGATGTGAAGCTTCATTTAGTGGACCTCTACCAAGATTGTTCAAATTATAGCCCTGGGGGCCAAAATGCCCCCGCCCGGGGGCCTATGGTTTTACATAGGCTTATATAGGGAAAATCATTAAAAAATCTTCTTCTCTGAAACCACAAGGCCCACATCTTTAATATTTTGTGTGAAGCTTTACCTAGTGGACCTTTACTAAGATTGTTCAAATTATAGCCTTGGGGCCAAAAATACCCCCGCCCCGGGGGCCTTTGGTTTTACATAGGCTTATACAGGGAAAATCTTTAAAAATCTTCTTCTCTGAATCCGCAGGCCCAGATCTTTGGTATTTGGTGTGAAGCTTCATCTAGTGGACCTCTTTCA
Source organism: Lucinisca nassula (assembly GCA_963580285.1). NCBI lineage: Eukaryota > Metazoa > Mollusca > Bivalvia > Lucinida > Lucinidae > Lucinisca > Lucinisca nassula. The sequence goes on from OY757017.1 coordinate 48,420,598, forward strand.
AGATTGTTCAAATTATAGCCCTGGGGCCAAAAATGCCCCCACTCTGGGACCCTTTGGTTTTTCATCGGATTATATAGGGAAAACCTTTAAAAATCTTCATGTCTGAAACCAGAAGGCCCAGGTCTTTGGTATTTGGTATAAAGCTTCATCTAGTGGACCATTACAAAGTTTGTTCAAATTATAGCCCTTGGGCCTAGAATGTACTGGAGACACTAATTCTCAGGTGAGCGATTCAGGGCCCTCTGGGCCCTCTTGTTTAAACTAATATGTTAGGTGGCTGGGGATAAAATATCGGATGAGTTCGAATACCGGCCAAGTCGGCCATTGTATCGTAGAGTAACGTCCCTTTGATTGCTGAAAATGCCCATTTTTGACCTTGTTATCAACGTAGCCCTTTCAGTTTTAATCGGATCTTTCTGAAACTTTTTTGTAAGGTGGCTGGGGATAAAACCTCGGATGAGTTCAAATACCGGCCAAGTCGGCCCATTTATTATAGATTTACGTCCCTTTGATTGCTGAAAATGCCTATTTTTGACCTTGTCATCACCGTAGCTCCTTCAATTTTAATCAGATCTTTCCCAAACTTATATGTAAGGTGGCCTTGGATAAAATCTCGGATGAGTTCGAATACCGGCCAAGTCAGCTCATTTATCATAGAGTTATGTCCCTTTGATTGCTAAAACTTTGATGAAATCTCAGATGAGTTCTAAAACCAGCCAAGTCGGCCCATTTGTCATACAGTTACATCCCTATGATAGCTGAAAATGCCGATTTTTGATCTTGTCATCACTGTAGCCCCTTCAGTTTTGATCGGATCTTTCTGAAACTTACATGTAAGGTTGTTCGTGATGAAACCTCGGATGAGTTTGAAAACCGGCCAAGTCGTCCCATTTATCATAGAGTAACCTCCCTTTGATGGCTGAAAATGCCGATTTTTTAAACTAATATGTTAGGTGGCTGGGGATAAAACCTTGGATGAGTTCGAATACCGGCCAAGTCGGCCCATGTATCGTAGAGTAACGTCCCTTTGATTGCTGTAAATGCCCATTTTTGACCTTGTCATCAACGTAGCCCTTTCAGTTTTAATCGGATCCTTCTGAAACTTATATGTAAGGTCGCTGGGGATAAAACCTCGGATGACTTCGAATACCGGCCAAGTCGGCCCATTTATTAAAGATTTACGTCCCTTTGATTGCTGAAAATGCCTATTTTTGACCTTGTCATCACAGTAGCTCCTTCAATTTTAATCAGATCTTTCCCAAACTTATATGTAAGGTGGCCTTGGATAAAATCTCGGATGAGTTCGAATACCGGCCAAGTCAGCTCATTTATTGTAGAGTCATGTCCCTTTGATGGCTAAAAAAGGTTGATTTTTGACCTTGTTATCACCGCAGCCCCATCTGTTTTGATGGGCTTTTTTTAAAACTTATATGTAAGGTGGCTGGGGATAAAATCTCGGATGAGTTCGAAAACTGGCCATGTCCACCCATTTATCATAACGTAACATCCCTTTGATTGCTGAAAATAACGATTTTTGACCTTGTCATCACCGTAGCCCCTTCAGTTTTGATCGGATCTTTCTGAAACTTATATGTGAGGTTGCTGGTGATAAAACCTCGGATGAGTTCGAATACCGGCCAAGTTGGCCCATTTATCATAGATTTACGTCCCTTTGATTGCTGAAAATGTCGATTTTTGACCTTGTCATCACCATAGCCCCTTCAGTTTTGATCGGATCTTTCTGAAACTTATATGTAAGGTGGCCTGGGATAAAATCTCGGATGAGTTTGAAGACTGGCCAAGTCTACCCATTTATCATAGAGTAACATCCCTTTGATTGCTGAAGATGCCGATTTTTAGCTCCACTGGCCGAAGGCCAGCGGGGCTATTGTCATGGCCCTGTGTCCGTCGTGCGTCCGTGCATTAACTTTTTCTTTAAACATCTTCTCCTCCTAAACTACTGGGCCACTTGTAACCAAACTTCACAGGAATATTCCTTACATAGTCCTCTTCTAAATTCCTTCAAAGAATTTTGTTACACCCAGAACTCTGGTTGCCATGGCAACAAAACCACAAAAAATTAAAAATCTTTAAAAATCTTCTCCTCCAAAACCACCTGTTGGATTTCATTTTTATTTTGCATGAATGTTCCTTGGGTGGACCTCTTTCAGATTCCTTGAAGAAATTTTGATCCGACAAAAAACATGGCCGCCATGGGCGGGGCTTATTTTCCCTATTTAACATATAGTGTAATGCTAAAACATCTTCTCCTCCTAAACTATTGGGCCCATTGTAACCAAACTTCACAGGAATGTTCCTTACTTAGTCCTCTTCTAAATTCCTTCAAAGAATTTTGTTACACCCAGAACTCTGGTTGCCATGGCAACAAAACAACACAAAAAAATAAAAATCTTTAAAAATCTTCTCCTCCAAAACCACCTGTTGGATTTCATTTTTATTTTGCATGAATGTTCCTTGGGTGGACCTCTTTCAGATTTCTTGAAGAAATTTTGGTCCGACAAAAAACATGGCCGCCATGGGTGGGGCTTATTTTCCCTATTTAACATATAGTGTAATGCTAAAACATCTTCTCCTCCTAAACTACTGGGCCAATTGTAACCAAACTTCACAGGAATGTTCCTTACTTAGTCCTCTTCTAAATTCCTTCAAAGAATTTTGTTACACCCAGAACTCTGGTTGCCATGGCAACAAAACCACAAAAAAATAAAAATCTTTAAAAATCTTCTCCTCCAAACCCACCTGTTGGATTTCATTATCCCCTCGCAAAACATAGTTGGGAGGGGGGATATAGCATTTGTCCCGTACATACGTACGTATGTACTTTTGTCATCGCTCTAGCGCCACGTACGTACGTACTTTTGTCATCGCTCTAGCGCCACGTACATACGTACGTACTTTTGTCATCGATCTAGCGCCTACATTTCTTGACCGATTTTAATATAACTTCACACGAACATTCCTTACGACAATATCTGGAGCAAGATCGACTTTCAAGGTCATGACCTCAAGGTCAAGGTCACTCTGGCTATTTTTTGAAAAACTTTGTCATGGCTCTAGCGCCTACATTTCTCCCCCAATTTCAATATAACTTCAAACAAATGATCCTTATGAAAATATCTCGAGCGAGTTTGACTTTCAAGGTCATGACCTCAAGGTCAAGGTCACTGTGGCTATTTTTAGAAAAACATTGTCATGGCTCTAGCGCTTACATTTCTTCACCAATTTCAAAATAACTTCACACAAATGATCCTTATAAAAATATCTCGAGTGAGTTCCACTTTCAAGGTCATAGCTTCAAGGTCAAGGTCACAGTGGCTATTTTTAGAAAAACGTTGTCATCGCTCTAGCTCCTACATTTCTTCACTGATTTCAATATAACTTCACACAAATGTTCCTTATGACAATATCTTGAGCGAGTTGGACTTTCAAGGTCATGACCTCAAGGTCAAGGTCACTGTGGCTATTTTTAGAAAAACTTTTTCATCGCTCTAGCGCCTACATTTCTTCACCAATTTCAATATAACTTCACACAAATGTTCCTTATAAAAATATCTCCAGCGAGTTCGACTTTCCTACTCATGGCCTCAAGTTCAAGGTCACTGTGGCTTTTTTTAGAAAAAAACTTTGTCATCGCTCTATCGCCTATATTTCTTCACTGATTTTAATATAACTTCACACAAATGTTCCTTATGACAATATCTCAAGCGAGTTCCACTTTCAAGGTCAAGGCCTCAAGGTCAAGGTCACTGTGGCTATTTTTTAGAAAAACTTTGTCATCGCTCTAGCGCTTACATTTCTTCACCAATTTCAATATAACTTCATACAAATGTTCCTTATGACAATATCTCTAGCGAGTTCCACTTTCAAGGTCAAGGTCACTGTGTCTATTTTTAGAATAACTTCATCATCCCTCTAGCGCTTACATTTCTTCATCGATTTCAATATAATTTCACACAAATGTTCCTTATGACAATATTTCGCCATTTCGACTTTCAAGGTCAAGGTCACTATGGCTATTTTTAGAAAACTTTGTCATCGCTCTAGCGCCTACATTTCTTCACTGATTTCAATATAACTTCACACAAATGTTGCTTATGACAATACCTCGAACGAGTTCGACTTTCAAGGTCAAGGTCACTGTGGCTATTTTTAGAAAAACTTTGTCATTGCTCTAGCGGTTACATTTTTTCACCAATTTCAATATTACTTCACACAAATGTTCCTTATAACAATATCTCAAGTGAGTTCCACTTTCAAGGTCAAGGTCACTGTGGCTATTTTTAGAAAAACTTTGTCATGGCTCTAGCGCTTACATTTCTTCACCCATTTCAATATAACTTCACACAAATGTTCCTTATGACAAAACCTCGAGCAAGTTTGACTTTCAAGGTCAAGGTCACTATGGCTATTTTTAGAAAAACTTTGTCATTGCTCTAGTGCTTACATTTTTTCACCAACTTCAATATAACTTCACACAAATGTTCCTTATGACAATATCTCGAGCTATTTAGACTTTCAAGGTCAAGGTCACTGTGGCTATTTTTATAAAAACTTTGTCATCGCTCTAGGGCCTACATTTAATGATGGATTGTAATAGAACTTCACACAAATGTTTCTTATGATAATATCTCGACTTACTTCGACATTCAAGGTCATGACCTCAAAGTCAAGGTCACTGTGGCTATCTTTAGAAAAACTTTGTAATCGCTCTACCGTCTACATTTATTAACAGATTTTAATATAACTTCACACAAAAGATGCTTATGATAATATCTTGAGCAAGATCTACTTTCATGGTCATGGCCTCAAGTCAAGGTCACTATGGCTATTTTAGAGAAACGTCATCACTCTAGAATGTACATTTATTGGAGGATTTTTAAACAAACTTTACACAGATGTTGCATATGATAATATCTCAAGCAAGTTGGACTTTTGCCATTTCAGTGTTTTCCACACACGAAGTTGTCTAGTGCGAGGGGATTTGTATCACATGCGATGCCTTGTTTTTATTTTGCATGAATGTTCCTTGGGTGGACCTCTTTTAGATTCCTTGAAGAAATTTTGATCCGACAAAAAACATGGCCGCCATGGGCGGGCCTTATTTTCACTATTTAACATATAATGTAATGCTAAAAAATCTTCTTCTGCAAAAGTACTTGTGGGATTTCATTGTAATTTGCATGAATTGTCCTTGGGTGGACTGTTGTCAGATTCCTTGAAAAAAGTTTGATCTTACAAAAAAACATGGCCGCCATGGGCGAGGCTTATTTTCACTATATAACATATAGTGTAATGCTGAAATATTTTCTGCAAAAGTTCTTGTTTTATTTCATAGTTATTTGGCATGCATGTTCCTTTGGTGGACCTCTGTCAGATTCCTTGAAGAAATTTTGATCCGACTAAAAACATGGCTGCAGTGGGCGGGGTTTATTTTCAATATATAACATGTAGTGTAATGTTAAAAAAGTCTTCTCTTCTTCAAAATTTCTTGTTTATTTATTTATTTATTTATTTAAAAGTACCTTCCTGTATCTGAATTAATCTCCTCCAATTTTGCTGACTATCACATATCTATAGAGGTCCACCTAAAAATTGTCATTCTAAAATTCAAAACATCAGAAATTTCACTTGCCCATCACACTGGTGATAGAACTGATGTTTTCAACACAAACTCTATTTATACGACTTGATGTTTCAAAATAAATTCAAAATACTGAGGGAGATTGATTTATTAGACCTAATTATACTACAGTGTCAACAGTTCTCCAGATCCCTGAGGGTTAAAATGGCTTAGTTGAAAAAGGAGACATACCGAATCCGACGGAGGAAAGGAAAAAAAAAATAAAGAAAGAAATAAAAACATAAATCTGTTCATTTTTTAGCTCCACTGGCCAAAGACCGGCGGGTCTTATGTTATATGTTATGGCCCTGTGTCTGTTGTGCGTCTGTGCGGTTGTGCATCCGTGCATTAACTTTTTTCTTTAAACATTCCTCCTTAACTACTTGGTCGATTGTAACCAAACTTCACAGGAATGTTTCTCACATAGTCCTCTTCTGAATTCCTTCAAAGAATTTTGTTACATGCAGAACAAAATGGCATCGAAACCAAAAAAAAATATTTAAAAATCTTCTCCTCCAAAACCACTCAATGGATTTTATTCTTATTTTGCATGAATGTTCCTTGGGTGGACCTCTGTCAGATTCCTTGAAGAAATTAGGATCAGACCAAAAACATTGCCACCATGGCCATGCCCCACATGACTGCCATGGCCATGCCCCTTGGCTCATTAGCTTTCAAAGACTTATATGGGGAAAAGTTTTAAAAACCTTCTCCTCCAAAACCGCTCAACTTAATGGATTTCATTCTTACTTTGCATGAATGTTCCTTGGGTGGACCTCTGTCAGATTCCTTGAAGCAATTTTGATCAGACAAAAAACATGGCCGCCATGGACACGCCCATTGGCTAATTAGCTTCCATAGACTCATAAAGGGATCTTTTTTTTTTAATCTTCTCCAAAACTGCTAAATGGATTTCGTTCTTAATATTCATGAATGTTCCTTGTGTCTACCATTGTCAGATTCATTGAAGATATTTGGATCAGACAAAAAATATGGCCGCCATGGCCACCACCTTTGGCTCATTAGCTTCCATAGACCAATAAACGGAAAAACTTCTTCTCTGAAACCATAAAGCCTAAAGCTAAGACATTTACAGTAAAACCTGTCTTAGTGGCCACCTCTATTAAGCAAGCAACCTGTCTTAAGCAAGCAGGCATTCAGTTCCCAAGAAAGGCAGATGCGTTAAATTTCACCTGTATTAAGCAAGAACCTGTCTTAAGCAAGCATATTTTGACTATCCCTTAGGCACTTGCTTAATACAGGTTGAACTGTAGTATGTAGCAAAGTTATGTGGTCACCTACTAAGTCCTGCGAACTATGACTCTTGAGTCCAAATTGGCAATGCCCCGGTGCTTAGTAGCTACCATAGACTAATAATGACAAAATCTTGAAACTTTTCTCCTCTGAAACCATAAGGCCAAGAGCTTAGTATGTAGCAACTTGAAGTATTCAACTGCATAAATCCTGCCAACTATGCCCCTGGGGTCCAAATTGGCCACACCCTGAGGCCCATAAGCTCCCATAGACTTATACTGGGAAAAAAACTGACAAAAATCTTCTCTGAAACCATCAGTGCCCAGAGCTTAGATATTAAGTATGCAGCAACGTCAAGTGGGGTAAAAAATTGGCCACGCCCAGAAGAATATTAGTTCCCATAGACTTATAATAGGAAAAACTTAAAAAAAGTCTTCTTCTCTGAAACCATAAGGCCCAGAGCTTTAGATATTTAGAACGGAGCAATGCCAAATGGTCACTCACATAAATCCTGCCAACCATGGCTCTGGGGTCCAAAAAATATAGAATGGGCATTCCTTGGGTGGATCACTTGTTTCTTTTTTACTCATTGCATGCGGGGAAAACCCTAAATGGGTACCTTGGCAAACAGTGCTGGCCCAGATCAGACCCCACAGAACACCATGTCTGATCAGGGCCTGCACTATTTGCTAACAGAATTTTCCATCAAAAATAGAAAAAATATACCTGACACCCCTTATATGACAAATGGACTGGTCCAACATATAGCAATAGAAGAGTGCACTAGTATACAATTGGTTAATGCAATAAATATGACAATTGTCTGAAGTTAGCCGGTGGAGCGACAGGCCCTCTTGGGCCTCTTGTTTGACGTTGTGATCACCGTAGCCCCTTCAGTTTTGATCAGATTTTTCTGAAACTTATATGTAAGGTGGCGGGGGATAAAACCTCAGATGAGTTTGAATACCATCCAATTCGGGACATTTATCATAGAGTTACGTGCCTTTGATTGCTGAAAATGCCTATTTTCGACCTTGTCATCACTGCTGCCCCTTCAGTTTTAATTGGATCTTCATGAAACTTACAAACAATTAAGTCAGGCAGAAAAGCTGAGAGCAGTTTGAAAACTCATGAGGTTTGCCTATTTATCACAGAGTAACATCCCTTTGATTGCAGCAGTTAATTGCTTATTTTTTAACTTGTCATCGCCATAGCCCCTTCAGTTTATATGGGATCTTCTTAGCAAGTCAGGAATAAAAGCTTGAATGAGTTTGAAAACCGGTGAGGTCAGCCTATATATCATAGAGTTGCATTCTACTTGATTTGCAGAAAATGCTTACCCTGTCATCACCATGTCCTCCCATAAATCCTTCAGTAATTGTTGGCACTTCCTGAAACTTTGAATCTGTTAATTCAGGTGAGCGATACAGGACCAGCTTGGTCCTCTTGTTTAAAAGCGTGGGGATAAAAATAGAAAACTTTTTAAGACCTCCTTTTCTAAAAGGAAGCAATTTTATATGAGTTTTCCATGAGTACCCTTTAACCAAATTTCTCAAAATATTTTGCTCAACTGAACAACTCATCATGGCCACCAGAGCTAAAAGTATACAACCTCTTAAATGACTTGTACTCCTTAACAGCCAGACTGATTTTGAAATAGTTCCACAGAAATGTTCCTGGGGTCACTGTCAATCAAAGTTGTTCGAACCTTCCACTCCACCATATATTACCTACCATTTAATTTTATGCGATATGGATCAGGATCCAGGGCCATCATGGCTGTCTTGTTATGAAATTGGGCTTTTTAGTTGGATTGCTATGGCAACTTAGTGATTCCATTGACTTATAATTGGGAAAAATGATATTTACTGTCAAGTATTTGCAGATATTTTGACAAAACTTTCGTTATTAACGTTTATTAAGCATCTTCTATTTGCCATAGGATTTTGGGCCTACTACGTTTTAGCTCACCTGTCATGTAGTCTGTAATATAAATCCATGTATTTCAATAATGATCTTATAATTTGCATAGTGGGATATAAAAAAAAAGAAAAACATCTTGATTTATCCTCCCTGCCTAAAGAGAACACCTGGCTTGAGAGACCACTTTTTGTTCTTCCCAAAGGTGGTCCTTCAAGACAGGTCTGATGCTCTGTCTCTGGTCGGGCTCATCGGAGTCTAACTGTTGGTTTTCTTTTGCTCCAGCATTTCAGTGGTTTCTTGTTGTCGAGTCCTCACCGTTGTCTCACCTCTGTGGTTCTTTGATTTCTGTGTTCACAGAGATGTTGCACTGATGAGTTAGGAGGCCTTCATGCGGACTGAACAAATTATTTGTCTAAATCGCGACGGAAGTAAGGGCGAGGATTGTGGCCACGTAAAATCGATTTAAGCCCCCCAGTGGAAATCTTCCACTGACCGTTCCAAGGCGGCTCTTCTGTGGCGATTTATTTATGTTGTTGTTTGTTACTTACTGTGTGCATCACTTGTGTCTTTTAATTTTGGATGGCCATATGGCCATTTTGTGGGAAAGTAACTGTCCATATGGCCTTCCTTTGTTTAGGTTTCCATTATGGTCTGGTCGCTTAATGTTTGTATTTCTTTCCCTTTGGTGTCTTTTATGGATGGAGTAAGTTAATTGTATCAATTCCTGATCTTTGTTTTACTTCTACTTTGACTGTATAGGAAAAAATCTTCTGATTTTTGGTATGAAGCTTCATCTAGTGGACCTCTACTATGATTGTTCAGATATAGCCCCTTGGCCAAAAATGGCCCAGCCCTTCAGCCCAATGGTTTCTCATGGACTCATATAGGGAAACCCTTTAAAAATCTTCTTGTTTGAAACCAGAAGGGCCATGTCTTTGACGTTTGTTATGAAGCTTCATCTAGAGGACCTCTACGATGATTGTTCAAATTGTAGCCCTGGGGGCCAAAAATGCCCCCCACGCTGGGGCTCCTGGGTTTTACATAGACTTTTATAGGGAAAATCTTTAGAAACTTTTTTGTCTGAAACCAGAAGGCCCAGGTCTTAGATATTTGGTATGAAGCTTCATCTAGTAGACCTCTACCAGATTGTTCAAATTTTAGCCTTGGGGCCAAAAATGGTCCCACCCCTGGGCCCACTTGTTTTACATGGACTTATATTGGGTAAACCTTTAAAAATCTTCTTGTCTGAAACCAGAAGGCCCAGGTCTTTGATATTTGGTATGAAGCTGCTCTGTCTCTGGTCGGGCCCATCGGAGTCTAACTGTTGGTTTTCTTTTGCTCCAGCATTTCAGTGGTTTCTTGCTGTCGAGTCCTCACCGTTGTCCCACCTCTGTGGTTCTTTGATTTTTGTGTTCACGGAGATGTTGCACTGATGAGTTAGGAGGCCTTCATGCGGACTGAACAAATTATTTGTCTAAATCGCGACGGAAGTAAGGGCGAGGATTGTGGCCACGTAAAATCGATTTAAGCCCCCCCAGTGGAAATCTTCCACTGACCGTTCCAAGGCGGCTCTTCTGTGGCGATTTATTTATGTTGTTGTTTGTTACTTACTGTGTGGTGATTTATTTATGTTGTTGTTTGTTACTTACTGTGTGTATCACTTGTGTCTTTTAATTTTGGATGGCCATATGGCCATTTTGTGGGAAAGTAACTGTCCTTATGGCCTTCCTTTGTTTAGGTTTCCATTATGGTCTGGTCGCTTAATGTTTGTATTTCTTTCCCTTTGGTGTCTTTTATGGGTGGAGTAAGTTAATTGTATCAATTCCTGATCTTTGTTTTACTTCTACTTTTCATCTAATGGACCTCCACTATGATTGTTCATATTACAGCCTCACCCCAGGGCCCACTGGTTTTACATAGACTATTATAGGAAAAAACCCTTTAAAAATCTTCTCATTTGAATCCCCAAGGCCTATGTTTTTGATGTTTGGTATGAAGCTTCATCTAGCGGACCTCTAAAAAGATTGTTCAAATTATAGCCCTGTGGTCAGAAATGGCCCCATCCGGGCCCCACTAGTTTTACTTTGACTTATACAAGGAATACCTTTTAAAATCTACTTGTCTGAAACCAGAAGGCTCAGGTCTTTGATATTTTATATGAATCTTCATCTGGTGAGCCTCTCCTATGAAGGTTAAAATTGTAGCCGTGGGGCCAGAGTTGGCTCCGCCCCATGGCCCACTGGTTTTACATAGACTTATATATGGAAAACCTTTAAAAATCTAATCTGAAACCACAAGGCCCAGATCTTTCATTTTCAAGCAAAATAAACTTTTAGGCTGTTGGGCTAAAGTCAAGGTTTGTGTGGCTATTTTTAGAAAAGCTTTGTCTTCACTTTAGCCCCTACATTTATTGATGGATTTTGATGTAATTTCATACAAATTTTGGATTTGATAATATCTCCAGCAAGTTAAACTTTCAGGGTCCCAGGTGCAGTGGCTATATATAGAAAAAACTTTGTCATCCCTCTAGCCCCTACATTTATCAAAGGATGATCCTTTACACAAATGTTGGGTATGATAATATCTCAAGCAAGTTTGACTTTAAGGATTCTGGGTTCAATGTCAAGGTCACTGGCAATTTTATAGGAAAAACTTTGACATATCACTCTAGCACCTACATTTATTGATGGATTTTATTGTAGCTTCACGCAAATGTTGGATATGCTATCCCCTGCATTTCAGCTAGGAGGTCCAGGCCCTGGCCAGAGGGCAGTCCATAAACTTAAATAGCGCCCTCAGTTTATTTATTAATTTATGCTTAATTAGAAGTGTATCTAAAATTGATTTTTTAACTTTTTTTGCCAGGGTTTTTTGGTGATAACTTCTTTATTTTTTATTTTAGATCAACACATCCAGCAGGAATGTTGTAGAGGATGTTTAAGCTCCGCCATCTTCTCAAAAAGGTTCATCTAAGAAAAGTTGTAATCAGATGGAGATTTCAGCAATTTCAACTTTGTACCAAATTTTCTGTTTCCACAAGTCCCGCCTTGATGGTGTGGTTTGTCCATTTGTTGTCTGTTCAGTGCTTGACTGATGGAACATTATGAGGGTCAATCAAATATCCTGCAGGTTTGCACATTCGAGAGTGAAACAAAAAGTGTAGTATTTGTAATATTTGGACAACATAGATTAAATGCGTAGATCTATTTTGTCTCTACTACGGGTTTGCTGACTAAAACCATGTATTTCATGTTTTTGACTGTCTACACCCAAATGCTTTGTACAAGGCCCCTTCAGTTGGCGGCTTCAGATATGATTTCATCTAGCCTGGTCATTTGTTTGCATTTCGATAGTGTGTGACAGAATTGGACGTACCGGTAGTCTTTATCGAAAACATTGTAAAAAGTCTAATTAGAGCAAAATGTATACCATTCAGGAGACTTGAGTCCTTAACAAAAAGATGGTGGAGCTTCTCCTCCAAAACTTTCTTGCTGGATGTATTGATCAAAAATAAAAAACTAGAGTGTGCAGTCGATGGCACGCCTTTGCAAATCCCCACGCTTCTGTTCTCGCATGGGGACCTCCAGGTTGGTGTCATTGAATGCATTTTATCATAAGGAACAAGAATATATATGGTTTAGGGGAGGGGATCTGAATGGTTTCTGAAACATATGTCCTTTTATAAAGTGGAGGGGTGGGGCATGGCCCCAGCACAACCAAGGGGTCACCCTAGTTGGCGTCTCCAAATGGGTCTTACCATAAGGAACAAGAGTACATATGGTTTAGGGCTGGGGATCCGAACAGTTTCTGAGATATAAGGCCTTTAATGAAATGGAAGGGGTGGAGCATGGCCCCGGTGCACCCCAGGGGACCTCCAGGTTGGTGTAACTGAAAGCATCTTATCATAAGGAACGAGAGTATATATGATTAAGGGGTGGGGATCTGAATGTTTCTGTAATATATGTCCTTTTATGAAGTGGAGGTGTTGGGCATGGCCTCAGTGCACCCCACGGGTCACCCTAGTTGGCATCTCTAAATGTCTTATCATAAGGAACAAAAATAAATATGGTTTAGGGGTGAGGATCTAAACGGTTTCTGAGCTATAAGGCCTTTAATGAAATGGGGGGTGGGTGGGTGGGGCATGGCCCCAGCACAACCCTGGGGACCTCCAGGTTAGTGTCACTGAAAGCGTCTTATCATAAGGAACAATAATATATATGGTTTTGGGGTGGGGATCTCAACAGTTTCTCAGATATTACTTTTTCCAAAGTGGAGGGGCCGGCCCCCGCCCATCGGGACTTTAAGGAATATAGGGGCTGCATGATGCTTCCACACAGAGCTGAAACCATCCCGCACATGAGTACTGGTAAACTGCTTAGAGGATCTAAGCCTGCCCATCCAAAGCTGTGCGAGTCGGCCTGCCCATGCTTATAAACCTATTGGTTTCATATGGCTACAGGGCTTGAGATGTCATTTCATCTCAATGTTAGGTAAAAGTCTCCCAAAATTGCTTTTACGGTGTTGATGGGGACATTAAACCTCAAATCAAACAAAGAAACAAAGTGGAGGGGGTAGGGCAAGGCCTGGGCGCACCCAATACTAACGTCGCTCTTGATATAATAATAAACTGTTTGACAAACAATGTTGATCGTGATCAGATTCAGAAACCATCTGATCTGCATCAACACTGTTTGCAAAGAAAGGGGTTGTACTGTTAAATTTTTAAGGGTCAACCAAAAATACCTCTATAAATATATGAGTCATTGATAATTTTTACAGAGTATCTTAACTATGAAGATGGTAAATTTTCTAAGAGTCGTGAGACAGGAGTGTTTGGTGATCAGGCTAAAGACACAGGTATACCCGCCGACATCTACAGGTTCTACTTGCTGTATGTGAGGCCTGAGTCGCAGGATAGCAGTTTTAGCTGGGATGATCTCTTGTTGAAGAACAACAGTGAACTGCTAAATAATCTTGGCAACTTCATCAATAGGTATGGCTTCATACTGTAGTATAACTCAGTTTATCATATGACGTCCTGTCTGAGAATTTAATAATGCCATGTAATAAACTCGATAATCCACTACTGGTTTAAATATGCAAATTAGATACGCCCCGTAACGTTACATGTACGATGTCGTTTCACAATGTTGCGTTTACTAATGCCAAAATATTGACATTTTTGTAAAACAGTGGTGAATAAAATGCGTTTTAAATGCCATTCGAAAAAAAGAAAAAGCCTCGCATTTTATCCATTTCCTCAACTTGTTTAATAAATTCATTAATTCATTAATTCACTAATGTAAGATCCTCTATGACTCAAACATTGGCGACATATTATTAACAATGTTTCAATCTCTTTTTTGAGTCCCTTTTGAATTCTTCCCATCGTTCCAGAGAGCAAATATTTAGGAATAATTCAGGTTTTATTATTTGTCTTCAACTCATTCTGCAGAGAATGAATTTCCATAGTCCTAAAGATGTTTGAGGTACCCTACATGATAACACGTTTATGTCCTAAAATGGCACCTTTCATATCTCTGGAATGAGCTTTTTTAGCTCACCTGGGCCGAAGGCTCCAGGGGAGCTTATAGTAAATTGGGGCCTCCGTCGTCCGTCGTCCGTCCGTCCACACTTTTGAGCAGCTATATCTCTGTATCCTGCAGGCTGATCTCAATCATTTCTCACCTGTAGTATGCCTCTGGTGGGGCATTGATGACATAAACTTTTTTTTGAAATCGCTCTAAAACTTTGGTTCCTATGGCAACCACAAGGTCCCATAGACTTACTATGGGAAAATGCTTGTCATCACCGTAGCGCCTTCAGTTTTGATCGGATCTTTCTGAAACTTATATGTAAGGTGACTGGGGATAAAAACTCGGATGAGTTCGAAAACCGGCCAAGTCGGCCCATTTATCATAGAGTTACGTCCCTTTGATTGCTGAAAATGCCGATTTTTGACCTTGTCATCACTGTAGCCCCTTCAGTTTTGATCGGATCTTTCTGAAACTTATATGTAAGGTGGCTTGGGATAAAACCTCGGATGAGTTCGAAAACCGGCCTAGTCCGCTGGTTTATCATAGAGTTACGTCCCTTTGATTGCTGAAAATGCCGATTTTTGACCTGTCATCACCGTAGCCCCTTCAGTTTTGATCGGATCTTTCTGAAACTTATTTATAAGGTGGCTGTGGATAAAATCTCGGATGAGTTCCAAAACCGACCAAGTCGGCCCTTTTATCGTAGAGTAACGTCCCTTTGATTGCTGAAAATGCTGATTTTTGACCTTGTCATCACTGTAGCCCTTTCAGTTTTGATCGAATCTTTCTGAAACTTATATGTAAAGTGGCTGGGGATAAAATCTCGGATGAGTTCGAAAACCAGCCAAGTTGGTCCATTTATCACAGAGTAACGTCCCTTTGATTGCTGAAAATGCGGATTTTTTATCTTGTCATCACCGTAGCCCTTTGAGTTTTGATCAGATTTTTCTGAAACTTATATGCAAGGTGGCTGGGGATAAAGCCTCGGATGAGTTCGCATACCGGCAAAGGTGGCCTATTTATCATAGAGTTACGTCCCTTTGATTGCTGAAAATGTTGATTTTTGACCTTGTCAACACTGTAGCCCCTTCAGTTTTTATCGGATCTTTCTGAAACTTATATGTAAGGTGGCTGTGGATAAAATCTCAGATGAGTTCGAAAACCGGCCAAGTTGCCCCATTAACTATATAGTTAAGTCCCTTTGATGGCTGAAAATGTTGATTTTTAGCTCACCTGGGCCGAAGGCTCCAGGGGAGCTTATAGTATAGTGGGTCGTCCGTCGTCCGTCCGTCCGTCCGTCCGTCGTCCGTCCACACTTTTGAGCAGCTATATCTCTGTATCCTGCAGGCTGATCTCAATCATTTCTCACCTGTAGCATGCCTCTGGTGGGGCATTGATGACATAAACTTTTTTTTGAAATCGCTCTAAAACTTTGGTTCCTATGGCAACCACAAGGTCCCATAGACTTACTATGGGAAAATGCTTGTCATCACCGTAGCGCCTTCAGTTTTGATCGGATCTTTCTGAAACTTATATGTAAGGTGACTAGGGATAAAAACTCGGATGAGTTCGATAACCGGCCAAGTCGGCCCATTTATCATAGAGTTACGTCCCTTTGATTGCTGAAAATGCCCATTTTCGACCTTGTCATCACCGTAGCCCCTTCAGTTTTGATCGGATCTTTCTGAAACTTATATATAATGTGGCTGGGGATAAAACCTCGGATGAGTTCGAAAACCGGCCAAGTCCGCCAATTTATCATAGAGTTACGTCCCTTTGATTGCTGAAAATGCCGATTTTTTACCTTGTCATCACCGTAGCCCCTTCAGTTTTGATCGGATCTTTCTGAAACTTATATGTAAGGTGGCTGTGGATAAAATCTCGGATGAGTTCGAAAACCGACCAAGTCGACCCTTTTATCGTAGAGTAACGTCCCTGTGATTGCTTAAAATGCTGATTTTTGACCTTGTCATCACTGTAGCCCTTTCAGTTTTGATTGAATCTTTCTGAAACTTATATGTAAAGTGGCTGGGGATAAAATCTTGGATGAGTTCGAAAACCAGCCAAGTTGGTCCATTTATCACAGAGTAACATCCCTTTGATTGCTGAAAATGCCGATTTTTGACATTGTCATCACCGTAGCCCTTTCAGTTTTGATCGGATCTTTCTGAAACTTATATGCAAGGTGGCTGGGGATAAAGCCTCGGATGAGTTCGCATACCGGCAAAGGTGGCCTATTTATCATAGAGTTAGGTCCCTTTGATTGCTGAAAATGTTGATTTTTGACCTTGTCCACACTGTAGCCCCTTCAGTTTTGATCGGATCTTTCTGAAACTTATATGTAAGGTGGCTGGGGATAAAACCTCGGATCAGTTCGAAAACCGGCCAAGTTGCCCCATTAACTATATAGTTATGTCCCTTTGATGGCTGAAAATGTCGATTTTTTACCTTGTCAGCACCGTAGCCCCTTCAGTTTTGATCGAATCTTTCTGAAACCTATATGTAAGGTGACTGGAGATAAAACCTAGGATGAGTTTGAATACCGGCCAAGTTGGCCCATTTATCATTGATTTACGTCCCTTTGATTGCTGAAAATGCCGATTTTTGACCTTGTCATCACCATAGCCCCTTCAGTTTTGATCGGATCTTTCTGAAACTTATATGTAAGGTGGCTGGGGATAAAATCTTGGATGAGTTCGAAAACAGGCCAAGTCAGCCCATTTATCATAGAGTTCTGTCCCTTTGATGGCTGAAAATGTTGATTTTTGACCTTGTCATTACTGTAGCCCCTTCAGTTTTGATCGGATTGTTCTGAAACTTATATGTAAGGTGGCTGGGGATGAAACCTCGGATGAGTTCGAAAACTGGCCAAGTCGGCTCATTTATTTTAGAGTAACATCCCTTTGATTGCTAAAAATGCCAAATTTTGACCTTGTCATCACCATAGCCCCTTCAGTTTTGATCGGATCTTTCTGAAACTTATATGCAAGGTGGCTGGGGATAAAGCCTCGGATGAGTTCGCATACCGGCAAAGGTGGCCTATTTATCATAGAGTTAGGTCCCTTTGATTGCTGAAAATGTTGATTTTTGACCTTGTCCACACTGTAGCCCCTTCAGTTTTGATCGGATCTTTCTGAAACTTATATGTGAGGTGGCTGGGAATAAAATCTTGGATGAGTTTGAATACTGGCCAAGTCTGATCGGATCTTTCTGAAACTTACATGTAAGGTGGCTGGGAATAAAACCTGAGGTGAGTTCGAATACCGGCCAAGTCGGCACATTTATCATATAGTGATGTGCCTTTGATTGCTGAAAATGCCTATTTTCGACATTGTTATAACTGCTGCCCCTTTAGTTTTGAACGGATCTTCATGAAACTTACAAACAAGGAAGTCAGGCAGAAAGCTTGGAGGAATTTGAAAACTCTTGTTTTTGAACTTGTCATCACCATAGCCACTTCAGTTTAGATAGGATCTTCTTAGCAAGTCAGGAATAAAAGCTTGAATGAGTTTGAAAACCGGTGAGGTCAGCCTGTTTATCATAGAGTTAAATTCTACTTGATTTGCAGAAAATGCATACCCTGTCATCACCATGTCCTCCCATAAAGCCTTCAGTAAAGGTTGGCACTTCCTTAAACTTTGAATCTGTTAGCTCAGGTGAGCGATACAGGACCAAGCTAGCTTGGTCCTCTTGTTTACCTTGTCATCACCGTAGCCCCTTCAGTTTTGATCGAATCTTTCTGAAACCTATATGTAAGGTGACTGGAGATAAAACCTAGGATGAGTTTGAATACCGGCCAAGTTGGCCCATTTATCATTGATTTACGTCCCTTTGATTGCTGAAAATGCCGATTTTTGACCTTGTCATCACCATAGCCCCTTCAGTTTTGATCGGATCTTTCTGAAACTTATATGTAAGGTGGCTGGGGATAAAATCTTGGATGATTTCGAAAACAGCCAAGTCAGCCCATTTATCGTAGAGTTCTGTCCCTTTGATGGCTGAAAATGTTGATTTTTGACCTTGTCATTACCGTACCCCCTTCAGTTTTGATCGGATTTTTCTGATACTTATATGTAAGGTGGCTGGGGATGAAACCTCCGATGAGTTTAAAAACTGGCCAAGTCTGCTCATTTATTTTAGAGTAACATCCCGTTGATTGCTAAAAATGCCAAATTTTGACCTTGTCATCACCATAGCCCCTTCAGTTTTGATCGGATCTTTCTGAAACTTATACGTGAGGTGGCTGGGAATAAAATCTTGGATGAGTTTGAATACTGGCCAAGTCTGATAGGATCTTTCTGAAACTTACATGTAAGGTGGCTGGGAATAGAACCTCAGGTGAGTTCGAATACCTGCCAAGTCGGCACATTTATCATAGAGTGAAGTGCCTTTGATTGCTGAAAATGCCTATTTTCGACATTGTTATCACTGCTGCCCCTTTAATTTTGAACGGATCTTCATGAAACTTTCAAACAAGGAAGTCAGGCAGAAAGCTTGGAGGAGTTTGAAAGCTCTTGTTTTTGAACTTGTCATCACCATAGCCACTTCAGTTTAGACTGGATCTTCTTAGCAAGTCAGGAATAAAAGCTTGAATGAGTTTGAAAACCGGTGAGGTCAGCCTGTTTATCATAGAGTTAAATTCTACTTGATTTTCAGAAAATGCTTACCCTGTCATCACCATGTCCTCCCATAAAGCCTTCAGTAAAGGTTGGCACTTCCTTAAACTTTGAATTTGTTAGCTCAGGTGAGCGATACAGGACCAAGCTAGCTTGGTCCTCTTGTTTAGCTCTCCTGTACAAAGCTATTGTACTACCCCCAGCACCGACGTTAGCATTGGAGTCGGCATCAGCGTCCACATTTACTTTAAAGTTTATTTGAGAGCTTATATTTTCTAGACCATATAATGGATTTGGTTTGTTTGTTATGATGATAGATATAGGTCAAAAGTTTAATTCAGCAATACCCATGCTCATCTCCCTCAAGGTCAAGGTTATGGACCTAGAATATTTATTTTAAAGTTTTTCAATATTTTTCTCTTTATGTTTTTTAACTGCTCATATTTCCCAAACCATACAAAGAATTTGGTTCATATTTGGCATGATGATAGATATTGGTAGGAAGCTTCATTCAGCAATATCCCGGCTTATGCCAATTACATCAAAGTCACAAACACAGGAATTTTTAATGTTACAGTTTTTAAACAGCTCATATTATCCAAACCATATGATGGATTATGTTCATATTTGATATGATAATATAGGTCCAAAGTTTTATCATACCAGGCCCATTACTGAAAGCTAAAGGTCACAGACATATAAAAAACAAGTGTCGGGAGACATCAGAAGTACCTTGGCACCAGGTAACTTTAGAGCAATTGGATATTATATGACTCCTGAAAAAATATGTTCAGTTTTTTTAGACCTCATGTTTTCAAAACCATATGATGCATACATGTGATATCTCCCGATTTCGTCGGGATATCCCGATTTCGAACCCCATCTCCCGTCCGACGGCCCTAATCTCCCGACACGACAATTTTCCTATAGTAGTTTTCCGCCGACCGATCAAAATAGTGTTTACCGCAGTAAAATACCTATGCGGTTAACCGTCAGTGTATTGACGCTAGGCGATAGACAGATAAATTGAAATACACACCTGCACAGGTATAATATCGCAATATGAAAAGAACGTGCGGTGAATACAAGTATTAAAATGCAACCCGCAAACATTGTGATACAAAGCGAGAAATTCAATAAGGAAGAAAAGTGATGTTTGCATACATTTATTACTGATCACCGATTTGCTCAAGTTGACAACACTATTAAACCGTTTACACCCGAGGCGGGCCTTATTGATAAGCCGACAATTAACAATGTGACAAGGTGTGAAAACTAGTCAATCAAGATATAACAGTTATATCTTATTTAATCCCTTTGGAATTGACACGTGTAGACGCTAAATATTATTCCCGCCAAAACAGAGCAAAGCAGACGCTGTTTTTTTTCTACGCGTCTGTAAACCGTTATTCTTTTTTTAATCATAGAACTGGGGTATTACTTTGTGACATTTTCTATTTAAACCCGAGAAAAATATTTTTTGCCGTTTTTAACGGTTGAAAGAAATATGCCCCACTTGACACCAATGAAAATTCGTGCATGCTTTTTGGCCTCCGACAGGTGAACGCGCTAAATATTTTTCCCGCCAAAACAGAGCAGAGCAGACGCTGGTATTTTCTAAGCATCTGTATGCAGTTTTTCATTTATTAATAAACATAGAACCTGAGTTTTGCAGGGTGAAATTTTCTATTCAAACCTGTTTCATTTTTAGCTTGCGAGAAAAATATTTTTGCCGTGTTTTTAATGGATCTTTTATGAAAAAAATATGCCCCCCAAGTTCCGAGGCACGTTTTGGGGGAACGTAGCTGTGGAAAAAGCATGGGCATTTAAAAATTTAGGCATTACAAAAGCTTCTGTACTTCACGATCTTTAGCTTTGTTTACCGATCTATAGATGAAGTTATCCAAACTGCAAGACGATTGCAGTAAGTTCCCTATATTTGGGGTGCTTGATTGGTCATAAAACAACAACAAACATTTTTGAAGTTTTCTAATTTATCATTCACTGGATAAAAACTAAGAAATGGAAATCAAGTAGGGTACATGTGTAAATTTTCAACGATAAACAAACATAAACAACATGCAATATAACTTATAAACATACTTTCAGTATGTAATATTTCATTAACGGCAATCATGCATGCACCCCCTCCCCCAAATAAAAAAAAAATGATAAGAGAAGGGGTGTAAAAGTACGAGTAATTTTTTTGCTATGCAGGTATTCTGAACGCTGTTTTTTCTGCCAGGTGCTAGGTGGTATTTAACACCGATCTATTGGTCAGTGCTTGTTCTTTGATTGTTCTTCCGAGAAATTGTCTCTCTATTAAAATACAAAATGGAAGTTTGTCGTCTGCTGCATTTTCTTCTTCCAAGCTTTTATAACATATTTTTTGCATAAAGGCAAACAGTGTGGACCCTCATCAGAATGCTCTGCAGTCTGATCTGGGCCCACACTGTTTTCAAAAATGATTTTTAATGCAGATGACAGACGACAAAGCAGACAACAATTGTCGTGTTGGCATGTTATGGGTGAAAAAGTGCTTCAAAGGTAAATTTAAACCAAAAATAACATCACTTTTTACCGCGGAAAAATCTCCCTATTTGGGACCCCAATCTCCCTATCTGAAAATCAAAATCTCCCTATTTGGGTCCAAGAAAATATCACATGTATGTATGATGGATTTGCTTAATATTTGTTATGATGATAAGATAAAGGTCCAAAATTTTATTCAGCAGTTGGTGTATGCCTATAGACATGTCTTAGCTAGTAATTATTGGTTTCTGGAAGATTTCAGGATGTTTTTGATGATAAGATTACCTGTTAAACTCATGCAGGTAACAGGGCTGGACGGTCTTATTTATTTGTAATAAAAATGCGCAAAACTAATGACTAAACTCGGAAGATACATGAATGAACTAAAAAATCTATTTATCTACTCATTTCAAGTGTAATTCTATCGATTTTCTGTGACAGTCAACTAAAATTTGCCCGTCATATTAAACCTCTTTACAATGTATTTATATGGAACCAGGGGCTTTTTGCCAACCACAAAAGATCGTTATCAAAAGGAAAAGTAATTTTGCGCATTTGCAATGACATGTAAACAAGATCATGTGTCAAAACATTGGATCCATCTATAAAAACTCATATTTTCCTAAATGTGCAATGAATTTGATTCATATTTGGTATAATTATAGCTGTAGGTCTAAAGGTTTATAAGACAATACCATCTATGCCCATGGCCTCAAAGACATTTTTCCAGGCAAGCTTTGCTGCCTGATGACAGTTCTTGTTTTGCTGAAAATGATGTATATTTTTAGCATGCCTTAGAAAGTATGGGGAAGCTTTTGCTATATCCCCGGCAGCATTCGCATATACTTAACGTTTACCTGCAAGCTCTTATTTGTGATGTTTTACCAATTTATTTTCAAATAAAATTGACAATAGGTAAAAATCAACATTTTACATATTCTTAGTTTTTTTGGCTTAAATTGGACCTTTTCAGAAGTTAATATTTTGCTCTGTATTAGGTCCCTAATTTCTATCTGCAAGCTCGTCAGTTTCTGGCAAAAGAATGTGCACTGTACTGTTTAACACGTATAAGCCTGCTGTGGAAAAGTGTGGATAGTTAAACTGACCAGCTAAAAATGACCTAAATAGTGTTGAATGGCCATTAAACTCGAAAAAAAAAAAAACTAAAACTTTGTCACTTTTTCCTCTTTGTTTAGTGATCATGCAATTGTGTATTGTGTATAGTGTTGGTTTGCTGATTGGTTAAAGCAAACAAATACATAATGATCTTTGATTTCTATAACCAGCTAAAGATTATACTTTTGTATCAATATACATATGTTTTTTTAGCTCACCTGTCACGTAGTGACAAGGTGAGCTTTTGGGATCACTTTTTGTCCGTCTTCCTTCCGTCCGTGCGTCCGTGCGTGCGTGCGTCCGTGCGTCCGTAAACTTTTCTTCAAACGACATCTCCTCCTAAACCACTGATCAGATTTTGACCAAACTTCACAGGAATGATCCTTAGGTGGTCCCCTTTCAAAGTTGTTCAAATGGTTCCGGTCCGTTGCACATATAGGTCACAGTAGCCAAAAATAGATTTTTTTCATCGAAAACTTAAAAAATCTTCTTCTCTGAAACCGCAAGGCCCAGGTCTTTGATATTTGGTATGAAGCTTCATCTAGTGGACCCCTACCAAGATTGTTCAAATTATAGTGCTGGGGCCAAAAATGCCCCCGCACGGGGGCCCTTTGGTTTTACATGGGCTTATATAGGGAAAATCTTTAAAAATCTTCTTCTCTGAAACTGCAAGGCCCAGATCTTTGATATTTGGTATGAAGCTTCATCTAGTGGATCCCTACCAAGATTGTTCAAATTATAGTGCTGGGGCCAAAAATGCCCCCGCACGGGGGCCCTTTGGTTTTACATGGGCTTATATAGGGAAAATCTTTAAAAATCTTCTTCTCTGAAACTGCAAGGCCCAGATCTTTGATATTTGGTATGAAGCTTCATCTAGTGGACCCCTACCAAGATTGTTCAAATTATAGTGCTGGAGCTAAAAATGCCCCCTCACGGGGGCCCTTTGGTTTTACATGGGCTTATATAGGGAAAATCTTGAAAAATCTTCTTCTCTGAAACCGCAAGGCCCAGGTCTTTGATATTTGGTATGAAGCTTCATCTAGTGGACCCCTACCAAGATTGTTCAAATTATAGTGCTGGGGCCAAAAATGCCCCCGCACGGGGGCCCTTTGGTTTTACATGGGCTTATATAGGGAAAATCTTTAAAATCTTCTTCTCTGAAACCGCAAGGCCCAGGTCTTTGATATTAGGTATGAAGCTTTATCTAGTGGACCCCTACCAAGATTGTTCAAATTATAGTGCTGAAGCTAAAAATGCCCCCGCACGGGGGCCCTTTGGTTTTACATGGGCTTATATAGGGAAAATCTTGAAAAATCTTCTTCTCTGAAACAGCTAGGCCCAGGTCTTTGATATTTGGTATGAAGCTTCATCAAGTGGACCCCTACCAAGATTGTTCAAATTATAGTGCTGGGGCCAAAAATGCCCCCGCACGGGGGCCCTTTTGTTTTACATTGGTCATATACAGGGAAAATCTTTAAAAATCTTCTCTGAAACTGCAAGGCCCAGGAGGTCTTTGATATTTGGTATGAAGCTTCATCCAGTGAACCCCTACCAAGATTGTTCAAATTATAGTGCTGGAGCTTCTCTGAAACTGCAAGGCCCAGATCTTTGATATTTGGTATGAAGCTTCATCTAGTGGACCCCTACCAAGATTGTTCAAATTATAGTCCTGGGGCCAAAAATGCCCCGCTCCGGGGCCCTTTGGTTTTACATAGACTGATATAGGGAAAATCTTGAAAAATCTTCTTCCCTGAAACCACAAGGCTTAGGTCTTCGATATTTGTTATGACGCTTCAGCTAGTGGACCTCTATAAAGATTGTTCAAATTATAGCCCTGAGACAAAAAATGCCCCCGCCATGTGGCCCTTTGGTTTTACATAGACTTATATAGGGAAAATCTTTAAAAATCATCTTCTCTGAAACACAAGGCTTAGGTCTTTGATATTTGTTATGAAGCCTAAGCTAGTGGACCTCTACCAAGATTGTTCAAATTATAGCACTGGGTCCAAAATGCCCCCGCTCCGGGGCCCTTTGGTTTAACATAGACTTATATAGGGAAAATCTTGTTTTACATAGACTTCTTTATGCAGGGTAAACCTTTAAAATCTTTTTCTCTGAAACCAGAAAGCCCAGGTCTTTCATATTCGATATGAAGCTTCATCTTGTGGACCTCTACCAAGATTGTTCAAATTTTAGCCCTGGGGCCAAAATTGACCCTGCCCGGGGCCCACTTGTTATGCTTTGGATCAGGTGAGCGAACCAGGGCCCTCTGGGCCCTCTTGTTTAGCTCACCTGAGCCGAAGGCTCATGTGAGGTATTACTTTGCCAATGATCCGGCGTTCGTCGTCCTTTCACATTTTCAACTGAGTATATCTTTAAAGCCAGTTGGCCAACCATGATTAAATTTCATGAGAAGCATTACCAGGTTGGGGGAAAAGATGCATTATGTTTTGGGGCAGATCAGATGGAAACTCTTGTTGCCATGTTAACATATAGCTCCCGTAGACTTACAATGGGAAAAACTTAAAAAATCTTCTTCTCTGAAACCAATAGGCCCAGAGCTTACATATGAAGCATGTAGCAATGTCAAGTGGTCCCCAACATAAATTGTGCCAATCATGCCCCTGGGGTCTAAACTGACCACGCCCCGGGGTCCCTTAACCCCCATAGACTTATAATGGAAATAATAGCTTAAAAAATCTTCTTCTCTGAAACCGCTAGGCACAGAGCTTACATATTTAGCATGTAGCAATGTCAAGTGGTCTTCTACATAAATTGTGCCAATCATGCCCCTGGGGTCTAAACTGGCCAAGCCCTGGGGCCCCTTAGCCCCCATAGACTTATAATGGAAAAAAGCTTAAAAAATCTTCTTCTCTGAAACAGCTAGGCACAGAGCTTACATTTTAAGCATGTAGCAATGTCAAGTGGTCCTGTACATAAATTGTGCCAATCATGCCCCTGGGTCAAAACTGGCCATGCTCGGGGCCCCTTAGCCCCCATAGACATTTATAATGGAAAAAAGCTAAAAAAATCTTCTTCTCTGAAACCAATAGGCCCTGAGCTTACATATGAAGCATGCAGCAATGTCAAGTGGTCCCCTACATAAATTAAGGGCCAATCCGCCATTCGTCGTCAGTTCACATTTTCAACTAAGTATATCTTTAAAGCCAGTTGGCCAATTATGATTAAATTTCATGAGAAGCATTATCAGGTTGGGGGAAATATGCATTATGTTTTGGGGCAGATCAGATGGAAACTCTTGTTGCCATGGCAACATATAGCTCCCATAGACTTACAATGGGAAAAACTTAAAAAATCTTCTTCTCTGAAACCAATAGGCACAGAGCTTACATATGAAGCATGTAGCAATGTCAAGTGGTCCCCTACATAAATTGTGCCAATCATGCCCCTGGGGTCTAAACTGGCCACGCCCCGGCCCCTTAGCCCCCATAGACTTATAATGGAAAAAAAGCTAAAAAAATCTTCTTCTCTGAAATCACTAGGCCATCAGCTTACATATGAAGCATGTAGCAATGTCAAGTGGTCCCCTACATAAATTGTGCCAATCATGCCCCAGGGGTCTAAACTGGCCACGCCCCGGGTCCCTTAACCCCCATAGACTTATAATGGAAATAAAAGCTTAAAAAATCTTCGTCTCTGAAACCTCTAGGCAAAGAGCCTACTTATTAAGCATGTAGCAATGTCAAGTGGTCCTCTACATAAATTGTGCCAATCATGCCCCTGGGGTCTAAACTGGCCACGCCCCGGGGCCCCTTAGCTCCCATAGACTTATAATGGAAAAAAGCTTAAAAAAAACTTCTGTGAAACCACTAGGCCCAGTGCTTACATATTAAGCATGTAGCAATGTCAAGTGGTCCCCTACATAAATTGTGCCAATCATGCCCCTGGGGTCTAAACTGGCCAAGCTGGGGGTCCCTTAACCCCCATAGACTTATAATGGAAATTAAAGCTTAAAAATCTTCTTCTCTGAAACACCTAGGCAAAGAGCTTACATATTAAGCATATAGCAATGTCAAGTGGTCTTCTACATAAATTGTGCCAATAATGCCCCTGGGGTCTAAACTGGCCAAGCCCCAGGGCCCCTTAGCCCCCATAGACTTATAATTGAAAAAAAGCTTAAATAATCTTCTTCTCTGAAACCGCTAGGCACAGAGCTTACATTTTAAGCATGAAGCAATGTCAAGTGGTCCTCTACATAAATTGTGCCAATCATGCCCTGAGGGTCAAAACTGGCCTCGCCCTGGGGCCCCTTAGCTCCCATAGACTTATAATGGAAAAAAGCTAAAAAAAATTCTTCTTCTCTGAAACTAATAGGCCCTGAGCTTACATATGAAGCATGTAGCAATGTCAATTGTTCCCCTTCATAAATTAGGGGCCAATCATGCCCCTGGGATCTAAACTGGCCACGCCCTTGGGCCCCTTAGCCCCCCTAGACTTATAATGGAAAAAAAGCTTACAAAGTCTTCTTCTCTGAAACTGCTAGTATTATTAGCTCACTAGCCGAAGGCTCATGTGAGGTATTGGTATGCCAATGGTCCGGCGTCCGTTCACATTTTCAAATAAGTAATCTTTTAAGCCACTTGGCCAATCATGATTAAATTTCATGAGAAGCATTATCCTATTGGGGGAGAAGATTCAGTATGTTTTGGGGTAATTCAGATTGAAACTGGTGGTGCCATGGCAACATATAGCTAGCTTGTAGCAATGTCAAGTGGTCCCCAACATAAATTGTGCCAATCATGCCTCTGGGGTCTAAACTTGCCATGCCCAGGGGCCCCTTAGCCCCCATAGACTTATAATGGAAAAAAACCAAACTTCAAAAATCTTCTTCTCTGAAACCACTAGGCCCAGAGCTTTTTTTATAAGCATGTAGCAATATCAAGTGGTCTCCTACATTAATCTTACCAAACCTGCCCCTAGGGTCCAAATATTGACAATGCCGTGTTCCATTAGGAAGAACTTAAAAAAAAATTACCGGTATGCTCAAAGTTCATGAGTCAAACAGCTAACTAAAATGTTCCTCAGGTGAGCGGTTAGGCTCATTGAGCCTCTTGTTTGTATAATGTTAAACCCTTATCTTGTTGTCTGTGACAACCCCTACTTTTGCAAACAGTGAAGATCCAGATCAGATGGCATATGATCAGGATCTACACTGTTTGTCATACAGTTTCTGATTTGAATGAATATAATCTATCAAGTAGTCTGATTGACTGATAGCTGGTAATGGGTGTGGCTTAATATATTCAGCAGGATAAGGTTAAGATGCAGAGAAAATGTGTTTCCTGCACAACCTGCAACCATAACAAATTCGAAATATACAGAGTAAACAGAAAATAACCATTTATGGCAATTTTTATGTCCCTGGTAGCAATAGCAGGGACACATTGTTTTTAGCTCACCTAGGCCGAAGGCTCCAGGGGAGCTTATAGTATGGCAGCTTATCTGCTGTCAGTCGTCTGTCGGTCAGCACCTTTGATCAGTTATATCTCTACAGCATGCAGGCTGATCTCAATCATTTCTTATCAGTAACTTGCCTCTGATGGGGCATTGATGACATTAGCTTTTAATCAAAATTGAATGAAAACTTTGGTTGCTATGGCAACCACAAATAGACTTACAAAGGGAAAATGCTTGTCATCAACGTAGCACCTTCAGTTTTGATCTGATCATTGTGTCGATAACTGCTTTGATTCTATAGCTATTGCTCCTGATGCTATTTTATATATAGTATCTAATAATGTTAACGGCCTCCAATTTTATAGAAACTGTTTAGGTTTGTTTTCTTTTGGAATGCATGTTATAATACCCTGGCATTGGCATATTGACAGTTCTCCATTTTCATATCCTAGATTTAGTGACCTGAGCACAAATTGCCCAATTTGTCTCCAAAATACTTTGAAAAATTCTGCTGAAAAGCCACTTATCCCTGGGCTTTTTGTCGCACCTGCTTTAGCAGGAAGACATAGGCGTGCAAGTTTCCGTCCGTCCGTCCGTCCGTCCGTTCGTTCGTCCGTCCGTCCGTCCGTCCGTCCGTCCGTCCGTCCGTCCGTCAACATTTTACACTGGATGTCTTGTCATCGCAACTCCTCCTACACTTTTAGACCGATCATTTGGAAACTTTGCATGTGCTTTCGCCATGGTCTGAGGATGCGCATGTGGTTTGGACTTAATCTTCGAATCAATTTTTGTCACTTTTTCCATATTGTGAACTTAGTCATTTTTAGGTATGCGATACGTACCTCTTGTCATCGCAACTCCTCTTGCAGTTTTATACCGATCATTTTGAAACTTTGCATGTGCTTTCACCATGGTATGAGGATGTGCATGTGGTTTCGACATAATTTTCAGAATATTTTTTTCCGCTTTTTGCACATTATGAACTTAGCCATTTTTAAGCTTCATTTGATATATGATAGGTACCTCTTGTCATCGCAACTCCTCCTACAGTTTCATACCGATTATTTTGAAACTTTGCGTGTGCTTTCGCTATGGTATGAGGATGCGCATGTGGTTTGGACTTTATCTTCGGATAAATTTTTGTCACTTTTTCCACATTGTGAACTTAGTCATTTTTAACCTTCGATTGATATATGATAGGTACCTCTTGTCATCGCAACTCCTCTTGCAGTTTTATACCGATCATTTTGAAAATTTGCGTGTGCTTTCGCTATGGTATGAGGATGCGCATGTGGTTTGGACTTTATCGTCGGATCATTTTTTTTTCACTTTTTCCACATTGTGAACTTAGTCATTTTTAACCTTCAATTGATATATGATAGGTACCTCTTGTCATCGCAACTCCTCTTGCAGTTTTATACCGATCATTTTGAAACTTTGCGTGTGCTTTTGCTATGGTATGAGGATGCGCATGTGGTTTGGACTTTATCGTCGGATCATTTTTTTTCACTTTTGTCACATTGTGAACATAGTCATTTTTAACCTTCAATTGATATATGATAGGTACCTCTTGTCATCGCAACTCCTCTTGCAGTTTTATACCGATCATTTTGAAAATTTGCGTGTGCTTTCGCCATGGTATGAGGTTGTGCATGTGATTTCGACGTAATTCTCAGAATATTTTTTTTTCACTTTTGCACATTGTGAACTTAGCCAATTTTAAGCTTTAGTTGATATACAATAGGTACCTCTTGTCATTGCAACTTCTCTTACAGTTTTATATTGATCATTTTAAAACTTTGTGTGTGTTTTTACCTATGGTATGAGGATGTGCATGTGGTTTTGACTTTATCTACGGATCAATTTTTATCACTTTTTCCACATTGTGAACTTAGTCTGTTTTTTACCTCACATATATAGGCTATGGATTCTTCTCAAAGCCCTATATTCATTTCTTCTGCCTTAAATAAACTTTTATTTTTTTGTGTGGGGCAGGTGGGGAGCAGGTGCGACATCAACTTCACCGAAGTTGAATTTCTGGTATTTTGCTTCATATTATTCAGTGATTCTGATATCTCCTTAAATGTTAAGGGGCCATCTAATCTTACAGATTCTTGGTCTGAAAGTTTAACCATATTTATATCTTTCATATATTGTTCTATACTTATATGTTCTAATAAATCATCCTTGTTTTCATATAAGCTTTTATAAAAATATTCTGTTTCCTTAAGTATTTCTGCTTGCTCTGTTATTACTGATCCATCCTCTTTTTCAATTTTTCCTATTATCTTAGACACATAATTATGTTTTTCTAATCCGCAGAAATATTTTGACGGTTTTTCACCCTGATCAATATACTGGGCTTTTGATCTAATCATATATCCCTTAAGCTTATCATTTCGTATGTCATAAAGTTCAGTTTTAAGATTTTCAAGAAGTTCCATGTCCTGTGAACTATATTTGAGCAATTTGATATTTTCTATTAATTCGTTTTCTCGTTTATTTTTCTGTTTTGTTTTATAGCTAGAGTAGGATATGGATTCTCCCCTTATTTCTAATAATAATGTGTCTAAAAATAGCTGGTCATTTATAGTAAACTGTAACTCATCATTAGGAACTCTATGTAATTCATCTAAGTTATAAACAGGAAGGGCATATTGTTGCTTTATTTAAAATATTTTCTTGTTTATGCATTCTAAGTAGGCTGGGTCACTTAGTAAGGAATTATTGTGCTTCCAGTATGATCTGCCGTGACTAAAGTTTGTCAGATTAAGCTCTAGGATTATAATGGAATGATTAGATCTGTAACTGGACTCTATGATGGACTTTTTAACATACTGCATCAGGGTTTCTGTAATTAAAAAAGTCTAGCCGTGCTTGTTTACAGGGGCTTTTTTTCCTCCATGAAATTTTTTTTGCAAAGGATGAGTTTCCATAAAGGGATCAAGAAGATACTTTGCATCTATCATTTCCAGCACCTTATCCCGAGCCTTGGAATTATTAACCGTTTTGTAGTTATAATAGTCTAGCTCCGGGTCAAGGACACAGTTACAATCTCCACATAGAATTACCTCCTTATTACCTATGTCATCAATTAGGTTTGAAATGTTATCAAAAATGTCTGGGCTGTCTACATTTGGTCCATATAAGTTAAATAGAGTTAACCTTTGATTAAAAACATTCATATCTACTACTATATAGTTTCCATTTTCATCCAATATATTTTGTGTATTTTACAGTCTACGTCTTTTCCAAAGAATATTGCTACCCCTCTTGCATTTGATCTGTAGTTACTAAATATACAGTTACTATTACCCCATTGTTCTATGATATTATTTTCATTTTCTGCAACAAAATGTGTATCTTGTAAGCAATAAATATGGCTACTTGTGTCCTTCAAATAATCAAATACATCCATTTGTTTCTGTTAACCTTGTAGGCCTTGAGTGTTATATGATAGTACTCGCAGTTCAACCATTGTTAATATGCCGGTATGTCTGTTGTGTTTTGCAATAAACATAAGATGTAAGGGCTGCCAGGCTGGTTTTTATAACAAATAACAAAGGAAAAGAAGAATAAAGAAACATAAAAACTAACAGAGGTGATACAATCTTGCATTTGTGGTAAATCTTAATTATACCCCCGGCATACAAAGTATGCAATGGGGGTATATAGTTGTTGTCTTTTCCGTCTGTCTGTCCGTAAACAATTATTTTGTGTCAAAGATATCTCAGGAACTGCTTCACATAGAAACTTGAAATTTTGCACACATGATCAGTATGACTAGTTGTATTGTGGGAAAGAAAATAAGGGCCAAGGGGTCAGGCCTTATAGAGTTATTCCCCTTTGTAGTTCTTGTTTCAGCTGAGGTGATGGCACTGGGCGAGGGTATATGTGCCCCACTGGGCACTTTTGTCTAGTTTCAATATTTTTCTATGGTCAAAAAGAAAAGAAAAAGACACAGCTGAGGCTTCTAGAGGGTGGATTAAGTAAATTTTAAACAAATTTGACCTAGTGTCCTAGTTTTTGCTCTAATATGGTTCATATTCCAACTTGATTGAAGTATCATCAAGTCAAGAGAACTATTTCATGAGGATTGGAGGAAAAATGAGCCTCTAGAGTGTGAACAAGGATATAAAAATCTTTGCTCTGGCAACCTGGGCCCAGTTGTTCCAAGCTAACTACATCATTAGTTAACGTATCATTAAAACTTTCATAATTTATTATGGAAAACATGCTTATGCTGAAAAAAATGCTTTTGATATTTGTTATTAAGCTTCAGCTAGTGGACCTCTACCAAGATTGTTCAAATTATAGCCCTGAGAGCAAAAATGCCCCCACCACATGGCCCTTTGGTTTTACATAGACTTATATAGGGACAATCTTTAAAAATCTTCTTCTCTGAAACCACAAGGCCCAGGTCTTTGCTATTTGGTATGAAGCTTCATCTAGTGGACCCCTACCAAGATTGTTCAAATTATAGTGCCGGGGTCAAAAAAGCCCCCGTCCCAGGGGCCCTTGGGTTTTATTTAGGCATATATAGGGAAATCTTTAAAATCTTCTTCTCTGAAACAACAAGGCCTAGGTCTTTGATATTTGGTGTGAAATTTCATCTAGTGGACCTCTATCAAGATTGTTCAAATTATA
The DNA here is from genome assembly GCA_963580285.1 of Lucinisca nassula. Lineage (NCBI taxonomy): Eukaryota > Metazoa > Mollusca > Bivalvia > Lucinida > Lucinidae > Lucinisca > Lucinisca nassula. The sequence continues at coordinate 48,453,282 of OY757017.1, forward strand.
GTGCTGGGGCCAAAAATGTCCCATCCCGAGACCCTTTAGTTTTTCATAGACTAATATAGGGAAATCTTTAAAAATCTTCTTCTCTGAAACTGCAAGGCCATGGTCTTTGATATTTGGTATGGAGCTTCATCAGGTGGATCTACCAAGATTGTTCAAATTATAGCCCTCAGGCCACAAATGCCCCCGCCCTGGGGCCCTTTGGTTTTACATAGACTTATATAGAGATATACTTTGAAAATCTTATTCTCTGAAACAGCAAGGCCAAGGTCTTTGATATTTGGTGTGTAGCTTCATCTAGTAGACCTTTGCCAAGATTGTTCAAATTATAGCCTTTGTTGATATTTGGTATGAAGCTTCACCTTTATAGACCTCCCTCAACATTATGCACATTATAACCCTGGGGTCAATAATGGCCCTTCCCGGGGCCCACTTGTTAATCTATGGATCAGGTGAGCGATCCAGGGCCATCATGGCCCTCTTGTTTTAGTCAAACTTGGTACAATATATCATTACAACATACTGCAGATTAGATTAGATTTTAGTGACCTTGACTCTTAGTGACCTTGACCTTTGTTCAAGGTCACAGGCCCCCTAAAACAATCAATTTTGGGCCAAAAATGGCTTGTTTGCACTCCATCTCATAAACAAATCAATTAATTTTAGTCAGGCTTGTCCCCATCTTCTTTCTTATGAATGTTTTCATTGCTCTTAAAGGAACTCATTTTTTTATTTTTATTGGTACAATATACCATTACAACATGCCACAGATTGGATTAGATTTTGGTGACCTTGATCTTTTTAGCTCACCTGTCACATAGTGACGAGGTGAACTTTTGGGATCACTTTTTGTCGTTGATTGGCGTGTGTGCGTGCTTCCTTGTGTAAACTTTTTCTTCAAATGACATCTCCTCCTAAACTACTGATCAGATTTTGACCAAACTTCACAGGAATGATCCTTAGGTGGCCCCCTTTCAAAGTTGTTCAAATGGTTCCAGACCATTGCACATCTAGGTCATGGGAGCTAAAAATAGATTTTTTTACTGAAAATTTTAAAAATCTTCTTCTCTAAAACCGCATGGCCCAGGTCTTTGATGTTAGGTATGAAGAAGCTTCAACTATTGGACCTCCACCAAGATTGTTCAAATTATAGCCCTGGGGCAAAAAATGCCCCCACCCCGTGGGCCTTTGGTTTTACATAGGCTTATATAGGGAAAATCTTTAAAAATCTTCTTCTCTGAAACCGCAAGGCCCAGGTCATTTGGTGTGAAGCTTCATCTAGTGGACCCCTATCAAGATTGTAGAAATTTTAGACTTAGGGCCAAAAATGACCTCGCCCCCGGGCCCTTTGATCTTCATAGGCTTATTTAGGGAAAATTCTAAAAAATCTTCTTCTTTGAAACCACAAGGCCCAGGTCTTTGATATTTGGTTTGAAGCTTGATCTAGTTGACCTCTACCAAGATTGTTCAAATAATAGTCCTGGGGCCAAAAATGCTCCCGTCCCAGGGCTCTTCGGTTTTACATAGACTTATATATGGAAAATCTTTAAAAATCTTCTTCTCTGCAAGGTTCTTTGATATTTGGTGTGAAGCTTCATCTAGTGGACCTCTATCAAGACTGTTCAAATTATAGGCCTTGGGTGAAAAATGCCCCCATGTGCGGCCCCTTTGGTTTTACATTGGCTTATACAGGGAAAATCTTCTCCGAAACCGCACGGCCTAGGTCTTTGATATTTGGTGTGTAGCATCATCTGGTGGACCTCTACCAAGACTGTTCAAATCATAGCCCTTGGGCCAAAAATGCCCCCGCCCAGGGGCCCTTCGGTTTTACATTGACTTATACAGGGAAATTTAAAAAAATCTTCTTCTGTGAAACCGCAAGGCCCCTTTTCTTTGATATTTGGTGTGAAGCTTCATCTAGTGAACTTCTATCCAAATTGTTCAAATTATAGCCCTAGGAAAAAGAAGTCAAGGCAATGAAAACCTTTGAAAATCTTCTTGAATGTCCGAAAGTAAAAGGCCAAGTCTTTGATTTTTGGTATGAAGCTTCGTCTTGTGGATTTCTACCAAGATTGTTCAAATTATAGCCCTGGGGCCAAAAATGGCCCTCCCTGGGGACCCCAAGGTTTATATAGACTTATATTAGGAAAACCTTTAAAAATCTTCTTGTCTGAAACCAGAAGGCTCCAGTCTTTGATATTTGGTATGAAGCTTCACCTTTTAGAACACTACCAAGATTATTCCAATTATAGCCTTGGACCAATAATGGCTCTCCCAGGGGTCCACTTGTTACCCTATGGATCAGGTGAGTGATCCAGGGCCGTCATGGTCCTCTTGTTTCAAGGTCACAGGCCCCCCAAAACAGACAATTGTGGGACAAAAATGGCTTGTCTGCACTATTTCTCATACACGAATTGATTAATTTTATTCAAACTTGGTACAATATACACTGTAGCATCGTTATAACGTTGTCATCGGGTTTCATCAAAGTCAACAGCTTTATACGAGGTCAGATTTATACACATATCAAGAACCACACCCACTTTTTCTGCATGCATGGTTACTGTTTCTGCCTAGTTTATTATGAATATTCAATATTGCATGTATTTTTAGATCACCTGTCATGTAGTGACGAGGTGAGCTTTTGGGATCACCTTTTGTCCGTCGTCTGTGCGTGCAACCGTCCATTCGTTAACAATTTCTTCAAACGACGTCTTCTCTTAAACCACTGATCAGATTTTGACCGAATTTCACAGGAATGATCCTTAGGTGGTCCCCTTTCAAAGCTGTTGAAATGGTTCCAGTCCGCTGCACATCAAGATCACAGGAGCCAAAAATAGATTTTTTAATGAAAAATTAAAAAATCTTCTCCTCTGAAACCGCAAGGCCCAGGTCTTCGATATTTGGTGTGTAGCTTCATCTAGTGGACTTCTACCAAGGTTGTTCTAATTATAGCCCTGGTGCCAAAAATGTCCCCGCTCCGGGGCCCTTTGGTTTTAGATAGACTTGAATAGGGAAAAACCTTAAAAAATCTTCTTGTCTGAAAACAGAAGGCTCAGGTGTTTGATATTTGGTATGAAGCTTTGTCTTGCGGACCTCTATTAAGATTGTTCAAATTATAGCCCTGTGACCAAAAATGCCCCCGCCTGGCGGCCCTTTGGTTTTTAGCTCACCGTTACGTAGTGACGAGGTGAGCTTTTTGGATCACTTTTCGTCCGTCGTGCGTCCGTGCGTCCGTCTGTCCGTAAACAATTTCTTTAAACGACATCTCCTCCTAAACCACTGATCGGATTTTGACCAAACTTTACAGGAATGATCCTTAGGTGGTCCCCTTTCAAAATTGTTCAAATGGTTCCGGTCGGTTGCACATTTAGGTCATAGGAGCCAAAAATAGATTTTTTCACCAGAAACTTCTCTGAAACCACAAGGCCCATCTTCTCTAATATTTGGTATGAAGCTTCATCTAGTGGACCCCTACCAAGATTGTTCAAATTATAGTGCTGGGGCCTAAAATGCCCCCGCCCCGGGGCCCTTTGGTTTTAAATGGGCTTATATAGGGAAAATCTTTAAAAATCTTCTTCTCTGAAACCGCAAGGCCAAGGTCTTTGATATTTGGTATGAAGCTTCATCTAGTGGACCCCTACCAAGATTGTTCAAATTATAGCCCTGGGGCCAAACATGCCCCTGCCCCGGGGCCCAATGGTTTAACATGGGCTTATATAGGGAAATCTTTAAAAAATCTTCTTCTCTTGCGGTTTCAGAGAAGAAGATTTTTTTAAAGATTTTCCCTATATAAGCCCATGTAAAACCAAAGGGCCCCGGGGCAGGGGCATGTTTGGCCCCAGCACTATAATTTGAAGCTTCATCTAGTGGACCCCTACCAAGATTGTTCAAATTATAGTGCTAGGGCCAAAAATGCCCCCGCCCTGGGGCCTTTTTGTTTTACGTAGACTTACATAGGGAAATCTTTAAAAATCTTCTCTGAAACTGCAAAGCCTAGGTCCTTGATATTTGGTATGAAGCTTCAGCTAGTGGACCTCTACCAAGATTGTTCAAATTATAGCCCTGAGGCCCAAAATGTCCCCGCCTTGGGGGCCCTTTGGTTTTACATAGACTTATATAGGGAAAATCTTTAAAAATCTTCTTCTGTGAAACCACAAGGCCTAGGTCTTTGATATTTGGTGTGAAATTTCATCTAGTGGACCATCTATCAAGATTGTTCAAATTATAGCCCTAAGGCCAAAAATGCCCCCGCCCTGAGACCCTTTGGTTTTACATAGACTTACATTGGGAAATCTTTAAAAATCTTCTTCTCTGAAACTGCAAGGCCGATGTCTTTGATATTTGGTATGGAGCTTCATCTAGTGGTCAAGTATAGCCTTTGTTGATAATCGGTATAAAGCTTCACCTTTTTAGACCTCCGTCAACATTATGCACATTATAACCTTGGGGTCAAGAATGGCCCTCCCGGGGCCCACTTGTTACTCTATGGATCAGGTGAGCAATCCAAGGCCATCATGGCCCTCTTGTTCTTAGACTTATATAGGGAAAACCTTAAAAAATCTTCTCGTCTGAAACTGGAAGGCTCAAGTGTTTGATATTTGGTATGAAGCTTCTTCTTATGGATCTCTAGCAAGACTATTCAAATTATAGCCCTGGGGCCAAAAATGCCCCCACCCCGGGGACTTTGATTTTACATAGACTTATATAGGGTTTGGTTTGGTTTGTTTTGAGGTTTAACTTCCCCATCAACACTGTAAAGGTCATTTTGGAGATGTTGCTTCCAATTTTGTGGAATTTTTACCCTACATTGAGATGCAATGACATCTCAAACCCTGCCACCCAATGGAACCAATAGGGTTTATAAGCATGGCTGGTCCCACCTCTTTGCTTCGGCAGGCTTGTTATGCCAAAAATGCCCCCGCCCTGGGACCCTTTGGTTTTACATTAATTAATATGGGAAAAATTTTAAAAAATCTTCTCCTGAAACTTCAAGGTCCAGGTCTTTGATATTTGGTTTGTAGTTTCTTCTAGAGGACCTCTGCCAAGATTGTTCAAATTATAGCTCTTGGGTCAAAAATGCCCCAGCTCCAGTGCCCTTTGGTTTTAAATAGACTTACATAGGAAAAACAATTGAAAATCTTCTTGTCTAAACCAGAAGGCTCAGGTGTTTGATATTTTGTATGAAGCTTCATCTTGTGGACCTCTAACAAACTTGTTCAAATTATAGCCCTGGGGCCAAAAATGCCTCCGCCCTGGGGCCCTTTGGTTTAACATATAAATCCTTTGGAAATCTTCTTGTCTGAAACCGGATGGCCCAGGTCTTTGATATTTGGTATGAAGCTTCATCTCGTGGACATCTGCCAAGAATGTTCAAGTTATAGCCCTGGGGCCAAAAATGCCACCGCGCCGGGGCCCACTGGTTTTAAATAGGCTAATATAGGGAAAACCTTTAAAAACCTTCTTGACTGAAACCAGAAAACCCAGATCTTTGATATTTAGTATGAAGCTTCATCTAGTGGACTTTTCACCATGATTGTTCAAATTATAGCCCTTGGGTAAAAATGGCCCAACCCCAGGGCCCACTGGTTTTACATAGGCTAATGTAGGGAAAACCTTTGAGAATCTTCTGGTCTGTAACCAGAAGACCTAGGACTTGGTATGAAGCTTCATCTCAAATGGACATCTACCAAGATTGTTCAAATTGTAGCCCTGGGGCCAAACATGGCTCCGTTCCGCCCCGAGGCCCACATGTTTTACATAGGCTTATATAGGGAAAATCCTTAAAAATATTCTTGTCTGAAACCAGAAAGCCCTGGTATGAAACTTCTTGTTGTGGACCTCTACCAAGATTGTTCAACTTATAGCCCTGGGGCCGAAAATGGCGTATAGGGAATACCTTTAAAAATGTTCTTGTCTTAAACCAGAAGGCCTAGATCTTCCTATAGTGGACCTCTTCCAAGATTGTTCAAATTATAGCGTAGGGGCCAAAAATGGACCCGCCACGGGGCCCACGGGTTTTACATAGGCTTATATATGGAAAAACCTTTACAAATCTTTTTATCTGAAACCAGAAGGCCCAGGTCTTCGATATTTGAGAATTAGCTCTACCAAATTGTTCAGATTATAGACCTGAGGCCAAAAATTGCCCCTTTGTTTTGACATTGACTTACATTGACCCCAGGCCCCAACAGTTTTACTAAGACATATATGGAAAACCTTTTAAAATCTTCTCTGATAACACAAGGCCCAGGTCTTTGATATTTTGCTTGAAGCTTCATGTGGATAACCTTTACCAAGATCATTCAAATCATAGCCCTTCGGTCAAAAATGGCCCAGCCCCAGGAACCACCGTTTTTTACATAGACTTACATAGGGAAAATCTTTGATATTTGGAATGAAGCTTCCTCTAGTTGTCCTCTACGAAGATTGTTCAAATTATAACCCCATGGGGTCAAAAATAGACCTGCCTCAGAGCCAACTGGTTTTATATAGAGTTAAGGCTGAGCCGGTTCATCTCTGTCTGGTGCACTAGGACCTGACCCTCAATGTCCACAAGGTGCCTAGACAGTTACATACAAGTCAGCTCTGTATTGCTAAAAGGAACCACTGACCCATAACTACCCTCCCCCCTCCTTTTGTCACCATGTGAGATTATTAGTAAGACTGAGCTGCTTCATCTCCTTCTGTTGCACTTAGGACCTGACTCTCGATGTCCACAGTGTGTCCAGATAGCGACTCTCTCTCAGCTCTGTATTGTCAAAGGAAACCAAAGACTCATATGTTTAGCATCTTATGCCAATTCAATTCTTGCCATCTCCCCCCCCACCCCCCCCCCCCTTGTCACAATGAGGCATTGTAAGTTAGATTGAGCAAATTTATCTCTGTGCACTAGGATCCTACCCTCTGGACATTGAAGGTGCCCAGATAGTAACATGCAAGTCAGCTCTGTAGAAGGGAACTTTTGAAAGACTTCATCATCAGAAAGAAAACAATTTGGAAGCAATGTTTCATGGGTGCCACCCTGACAAAATTGCTCAAAATAATTTTGCGCCACTGAACATATAAGACACCAAAACTAAACAATAAACAAGCTTTAAAATGACTTCTACTACTAAATAGGTAGACTGATTTTGAAATGATTTTACAGAAATGTTCCTTGAGTCTCTGAGTCTCTCCCAACCAAAATGGCTCAAACCATCCACTCCACCTCATATAACCTACCACTCTGTACAATAAGGATCATACAATAAGGATCAGGTGAGCAATCCAGGGTCATTATGACCCTCTTGTTTAAGTTATATAGTTACTAGATTAAATTTTAATCTGGTTCTATACTTCTAGCGGTCATTTGACTTTTCATTTAGACTTTTTTTGACTTTATATATTGTTGTACTTTGGTTTCTGTATCTCTGGCCACAATATTTATTTACCTCTTCCGGTAGTCGCTAAGGTATCACCTAATATTGAAGTAAAATGCACCTTACATTGGTGTACCTTGCTTGATTTCTGTTTCTGTGCTTTTATCCAGTGAATAATAAATGAATTACCGATTGCAGATGCACGAAAAAACAAAAACAAAACAAAAACAAAAAGAAATGTCTACTATGCCTTGTTTTTGCGGGAAAAATATTTAGCGTACGCACGTGACAATTACAAAGGGATTAATTGAGACATAACTGGTACAAATATCTTGAATGACCTAAGTTTCACACCTTATTGCCGGCTTATTGATAAGCCTTTGGCGAGTATTCACAGTTTAATAGGGGACCATTTAATAGTGTTGAGTAAAAAAGCGAGTATAGATGTATTGTCTTTGCTGAAGCCACAGACCAACAGCGTTACAACCATTCCCCCCACCACACACACAGAATTACTGCATGCAGATGCACAGACAAAAACAGCGTCTGCATGGCTCTGTTTTGGTGCGAAAAATATTTAGTGATGTAACTGGAAAGCAACACATTGATGTGTTTAATGAAATAATTCGGCATTTGAAAGCACCCTTTTCTATATTTATTTATTTTTCGAATTATTAAAAATATAGAGTACCAATCACTGCACCCTGCAGTAGACCGCATTCTATTCAAAATTACGGACCAATCTTACCCACTCATGCAGGGTAATGTTTAATGAGATAGTTCCAATCAGATAATTAAAACTTAGTCTAGATTAATAATTGATCTTCACAATTAATTAAGACATAACTGGTATATCTTGATTGACCTTGTTTTCATACCTTGTCCGGCTTATCTATATTGCCTTAGAGGAGTATTTACAGTTTCATAGTGTTGGCAGCTTGAGTAAATCAGCGAGTATACATGTGTCATCATGGCTGAGATGTTTTTACTGCCCTGTTCCGCGGAAAAAGGGCACAATTTTTGCAAAACTGGGGAAAAAATAAAAAAAGAGGGAGCCACAGACCAACAGCATTTTAATGATTTCCGCATTTTAAGTTATAACGCCTCTACTATGTATTATTGCAACATACCGCACATTTGATTAGATTTTTGTGACCTTGACCTTTTTAGCTCACCTGTCAAGTAGTCACAAGGTGAGCTTTTGCAATCACTTTTCGTCCGTTGTCAGTGCATGGGTGTGTGTGTGTGTGTGTGTGTGTGTGCATGCGTTTGTGCATGTGTGGGTTCGTAGACAATTTCTTCAAACGACATCTCCTCCTTACCCACTGATCAGATTTTGACCAAACTTCACAGGAATGATCCTTAGGTGGTCCCCTTTCAAAGTGTTCAGATGGTTGTGATCCACTGCACATCTAGGTCACAAAATGGATTTTTTTTTTCAACTTAAAACTTAAAAAATCTTCTTCTCTGAAACCAAAAGGCCCAGGCCTTTGTTATTTGGTCTGAAGCTTAATCCAGTGTACCATTACTAGATTGTTCAAATAATAGCCCTGAGGCCAAAAATTTCCACGCGCCGGGGCCCACCAGTTTTACATAGACTTATATAGGGAAAACCTTTAAAAATCTTCCTGTCTGAAACCAGATGGCCCAGATGTTTGGTATGTGGTATTTATTTATCATGGAGTTACGTTCCTTTGATTGCAGAAAATGCTTCTTTGACCATAACTCCTTCAGTTTTCATTGGATCTTCTTGAAAGTTATATGCAAGTAAGTCAGGGATAAAAGCTCAGACGAGTTCAAACACTAGCGATATCAGTCAATTAATCACGGAGTCATGTCCCTACTTGGCTGAAATGCTTATTTTTAGCTCGGCTGTTTATGAAGAAAACGACGAGGTATTGTCACAGCTCTGGCGTCGTCGTGTGCGTAGTCATTCTGCAAAAACTTGGACATTTTGTAATATCTCTGTAATTACTGAACTTTTTACTTGAAACTCGGACTAGTTGTTCATTATGAAAATGGGAACTCATACCAATAGGTGAGTGTTACGAGCCAGGCGTAGCAGAAAGAAAAAGCAAACAAGCCTTTTGGAAAAATTTAACACAATTTATTTACAAGTTAACTTTAACCTGTAGAAGTAAGAAAATTAAATGTACTTAGCTCTGTTATGAAATATCCCGAATGAATCTATTTTCCTTGATCCCACAGAATTCACAGTCCAAAATGAAAAGTAATATCCTTTAACAATCCAACACAGAATTTAGAAATAACTTTTCTTCTAAGCCCAAACTTGAAACTCCAAAGTCTGATTCAATGAGAAAAATCAAGCTCTTTTATAGACCCTAAGATTTCTCTAGAATGTTCCACAGGGCTGTGGAATAAGATGATGTAATTTTCTAAAAATAATGCAAACCTGAACTTTCTGGAAGATTCTGAAGTACTTTTCCTGTTGTTTACAGAAATTGAAATTAATCTGTGACTCAGTTTTCTCGAATCTTCTATAAGAAGATTAACAAGATATTTATAGCACTATTAGGTCAACAGTGGGGTGAACGTGGGAATCAGAAAAATAAATTCTTATGCATAACACTCCCCCTCTTTGAGGAAAAGAAAGATTTATGTAATAAAGCTTTCTTTTGCTTTAAGAATAATAAAACATTGAGCATAGCATATAAAATTACATGAATCTACAATCCACTTTAGTAGGAAAGAAAAACACAACTCCTGACACTGCTCAAGCTCTTGAAAGGGCATCAGGGATAATGTTATCTCTCCCTCTGACATGTCTTATGTCTAAATTATACTCTTGTAGCATAAGACTCCACCTGAGCAACCGCTGATTTTTGTTTTTCATTTTATGTATGAAAGTCAGTGGATTGTGATCACTGAAAACAACAATCGGTGCAGTAGTAGGGGTAAGATAAACTTAGAAATGTTGCAGAGCAAGAATCAGAGACAAGCACTCTTTCTCTATGGTAGAGTAATTTCTCTGATGCTTATTAAACTTTTTGGAAAAATAGCAAACTGGATGATCCACACCATTTTCATCTTCCTGCAACAAAACACTACCTGCACCTACATCACTAGCATCTACAGCTAGCTTAAACTCCATTTCAAAGTTTGGTGCTAAGAGAACTGGTTCACTCTTGAGTATGGCTTTAAGTTTATCAAAAGCATTTTGGCATATGGCATTCCAGTGGAATTTTTTTTTTTTTTTTGCTGAGCAAATTTGTCAAAGGCTCAGCAATGACAGAGAAATTATTACAGAACTTTCTGTAATAACCAGCCATACCAAGAAATCGTATCAGCTGTCTTTTGCACGTGGGTACGGAAAAATTTGAGATAGCCTCAACTTTAGCATCAATGGGTTTCACATGACCTTGACCTACAACATGACGTAGAAATGTCAAACTTGCATGGCAGAATTCACTTTTAGCAAGATTGATTGTCAATTTAGCATTACTCAGTCTATCAAAGAATGCTCGAATAGTCCCAAGATGTTGATTCCACTGGTCGTTGTATATGATAACATCATCAATATAAGCACTGCAGCCTTCCAGCTCCGCAATTACCATGTTTATTAAGCGCTGAAATGTTGCCGGAGAGTTTTTCGTTCCAAATGGCATGACTTTATAGTTAAATAATCCGTCTGGTGTTGTGAATGCCAAAACCTCCTTTGCTCTATCTGTAAGTGGAATTTGCCAAAATCCTTTCAGAAGATCGAATTTCGTTATGTATTTGGCATTCCCGATGTTATCAATGCAGTCATCCATTCTTGGAATAGGAAAGCTATCTGTTTTACTTAAAGAATTAACTTTCCTAAAATCTGTACACATACGATATGTCCCATCAGGTTTTGGTACAAGAATACAAGGAGAACTCCACTCACTTTGGCTTGGTTCAATAAAGTCATTGTCTAATAGATACTGAACTTCTTCTTCAAGATATTTTTGTTTCACAGGATTCATCCTGTATGGGTGTTGTTTTACAGGTTTAGACCCATTTATGTCCACATTGTGACATATTTTGTCTGTCCGTGTTGGAATGTCAGGAAATAAGTGTTCATATTCAAAACTCAGCTGTTTCAGTTCATTCCGCTGATTTGGCTCTAGATGTGACAGTTTCTGGTCAAGATTCCGTAGAATGTCAGAATTCTGAAGTTTTGGTGATGTGGGATCCGACTTCACTGAATTAATATCCTCACAGTCATTGTCACATGAATTAAGTGGAACAGAGCTAACTAGATTGACTGATGTTAAAGATGTATTGTCCCTATCTATGTATTCCTTAAGCATGTTAATATGACATAGCTGCTTTAGCTTGGGCCTCCCAAGAGTGTTTATTATGTAATTTACGTCACTGATCTTTTTGTCTACAGTGTATGGACCATAATACCTGGCCTGCAACGATTTTCCTGGAATAGGCAAAAGAGCTAGTTATTATAGTAGTACCTTATCACCTGGTTTAAAATTCCTTTCTTTTGTCCCTATGTCATATAACTGTTTCATTTTCCTTTGGGCTGACTGAAGATTGGTCCGAGCAGCCTCACAAGCTTTTGCAAGTCTAGTTTTGAAATCAGACACATACTGAATTAAATTCAGGGAGGTGTCATCATTGGAGAGAAATTTCTCTTTGAGAAGTTTCAAAGGACCACGAACAGTATGGCCAAATACTAATTCAAATGGACTGAAGCCAAGAGATTCTTGCACAGATTCTCTAACATCAAATAAAAGGAGATGGATGCCTTCATCCCAATCCTTCTCTGTGTCAAAGCAATATGATCTTATCATTTTTTTTCAATGTTTGATGGAATCTTTCAAGGGCGCCTTGACTTTCAGGATGATAGGCTGATGACTTATACTGTACAATGCCTAGTTCATGCATTACTTTTTGAAAAATTCCAGACATGAAATTTGAACCTTGGTCTGACTGAATAGATTTGGGAAGACCAACAAAGGTGAAAAACTTCACTAAAGCCTTGACGATTGTCTTAGTTTCTCAGTGGAATGGCTTCAGGAAAACGTGTGGAAGCACACATAATAGTCAAAAGATATTCACAGCCAGACTTAGGCCTATTTGGCCGTAACTAGCTAGTCTGGCCCAGAAAACATGTACACTCCATATTTTTCACTTCTGTGGTGTATTCCTTGCTTTCAAAGGATAACCCTTTTATAGAACATATTTAGTTCTGGGCAAGGGACCCACACAGTCTATAATTATTCGACTGAAAGGTTCATCAAAAGCAGGTATAGGCTGCAAGTGAGCCTTAGGTATAGTCTGATTGGGGTTTCCTACCATTTGGCATGTATGGCAGGACCTACAATGCTGAGAAACATCTGATTTTAACCCAGGCCAGTAAAAATGATTAAGAATCTTGTGATAGGTTTTATTTACACCTAAATGTCCTGACATGTTAGTTTCATGTGCCAAGTTTAATATTTCGGGAAGGTAAACCCGTGAAACCACTATCTGGTGGTTGACAGTCCACTCGTCTTCTGCTGAGACGTCTGGTGGACGCCATTTTCTCATAAGAATGTCATTTTTGACATAATAACAGACTGGGACCTGGAAAAATTTAACACAATTTATTTACAAGTTAACTTTAACCTGTAGAAGTAAGAAAATTAAATGTACTTAGCTCTGTTATGAAATATCCCGAATGAATCTATTTTCCTTGATCCCACAGAATTCACAGTCCAAAATGAAAAGTAATATCCTTTAACAATCCAACACAGAATTTAGAAATAACTTTTCTTCTAAGCCCAAACTTGAAACTCCAAAGTCTGATTCAATGAGAATAATCAAGCTCTTTTATAGACCCTAAGATTTCTCTAGAATGTTCCACAGGGCTGTGGAATAAGATGATGTAATTTTCTAAAAATAATGCAAACCTGAACTTTCTGGAAGGTTCTGAAGTACTTTTCCTTGTAAACATGTTGTTTACAGAAATGAAATTAATCTGTGACTCAGTTTTCTCGAATCTTCTATAAGAATATTAACAAGATATTTATAGCACTATTAGGTCAACAGTGGGGTGAAAGTGGGAATCAGAAAAATAAATTCTTATGCATAACAGTGAGGAAACCCTAAAAATATTTTTGGCACAGTTATGCCACTTTTTCAACTTAGAATTTTTGTTTAACTAAAAGAAACTGCAGCTGAGCGTTGGCACCCGCATGCAGTGCTCTTGGAAAATCAGTGAGGTCGGCCTATTTATCATAGAGGTACGTCCCCCTTGATTGCAGAGAATGCTTACTTTTGACCTTGTCATCACGGTAGCCCCTTCAGTTTTTAGCTCACCTGAGCCTTTAGGCTCATAGGTGAGCTTATAGTATAGCCATGGTCCGTCGTCCGTCCGTCCGTCCATCTGTCCACCATTTTCAAAGATCTTCTTCTCCTATACTGCAGGGCCAATCAAAGCCAAATTTCATATGGAGCCTCAGTGGGATGGGGGAACGAAAGTTTGTTCGCGGGGTCTGGATCACGTGACCAAGATGGCCGCCATGCCCATATATGGTAAAAAGCCTTCAAAAATCTTCTTCTCCAGAACCATAAGGCCAGTGGCCTTGAAATTTGGCATGTAGCATATGGTACTCGGGCCCATCATGGTTTGTACAAATGGTGACCCCGGGTTGACCTTGACCTATTTCACAGCAATGTCAAATTTGCCGAAGTAGGCTTTTGCATGGGGCAAAGTGAAAATAATGGATTTATAGGAAAACCATTGAAGACAGTGTCACCAAAATTTGTAGATCAGGTAAAGTAACTGAATACATGAAGATCTATGGGTCAGAAAGGTCAAGGTCATTCATTGGCCTTAGACCAAGGTCATTCAGGATCCATATTTCAAACATTTTTTTCTCCAAAACTGCTGAGCCAATTTAAGTGAAATTTAATATGGAGCCTTTGTGAGATAAACAAATGAAAAAAAGCCAATACGGTCTAGATCACATGACCAAGATGGTCGACACGCCTATATATATGGTAAAAAGCCTTAAAAATTCTTCTTCTCCAGAACCGTAAGGCCAATGGCCTTGAAACTTGGCATGTAGCATATGGTACTCAGGCCCATCATAGTTTGTACAAATGGTGACCCCGAGTTGACCTTGACCTATTTTACAGCAATGTCAAATTTGCCGACTTAGGCTTTTGCATGGGAAAAAGTGAAAATAATGGATTTTTAGGAAACCATTGAAGACAGTGTCACCAAAATTAGTAGATAAGGTAAAGTAGCTGAATACATGAAGATCTATGTGTAAGAAAGGTCAAGGTCATTAATTGACCTTAGACCAAGGTCACGCAGGTTCCATATTTCAAACATTTTTCTCAGAAACTACTGAGCCAATTGAAGTGAAATTCAATATGGAGCCTTTGGGAGTTGAACAAATGAAAAGCTGCCAACATGGTCTAGATCACATGACCAAGATGGCCACCACGCCCATATATGGTAAAGAAACTTCGAAATTCTTTTTCTCAAGGACCGTAAGGCCAATGGCCTTGAAACTTGGCATGTAGCATATGGTACTCGGGTCTATCATAATTTGTTCAAATGGTGACCCTGGGTTGATCTTGACCTAATTTACAGTAATGTCAAATTTGCTGACTTAGGCTTTTGCATAGGAAAAAGTGAAAATAATGGATATTTAGGGAAACCATTGAAGACAGTGTCACCAAAATTTGTAGATTAGGTAAAGTAACTGAATACATGAAGATCTATGGGTAAGAAAGGTCAAGGTCACTCATTGACCTTAGACCAAGGTCACTCCGATTTCATATTTCAAAAAAAACATTTTTTCTCAGAAACTCCTGAGCCAATTTAAGTGAAATTCAATATGGAGCTTTTGTGAGTTGAACAAATGAAAAGTTGCCAGTACGGTCTAGATCACATGACTAAGATGGCCGCCACGCCCGTATATGGTAAAAAGCCTTCAAAAATTTTCTTCTCCAGAACCGAAAGGCCAATGGCTTTGAAACTTGGCATATATCATATGGTACTCGGGTTCGTCATAGTTTTTACAAATGCTGACCCTGGATTGACCTTGACCTATTTTATGGCAGTGTCAAATTTGTCAACTTAGGCTTTTGCATGGGAAAAAGTGAAAATAATGGATTTTTAGGAAACCATTGAAGACAATGTCACCAAATTGGTAGATCAGGTAAAGTAAATGAATACATGAAGATTCATGGGTAAGAAAAGTCATCATTCAGTGACCTGGGACCAAGATTAACCAGGTTCCATATTTCAAACAGTTTTTTCTCAGAAACCGCTGGCCCAATTCAAGTGAAATTTGATATGGATCCTTTATATGATGAACAAATGAAAATTTGCTCATATGGTCCAGGTCACATGACCAAGATGTAGGCCATGCCCATATATGGTAAAAACACTTCGAAATTCTTCTTCTCCAGAACCGTAAGGCAAATGACATTGAAACTTGGCAGGAAGCATCTGGTACATGGGCCTATCATAATTTGTTCAAATGGTGACCCTGGGTTGACCATTACCTATTTTACGGCAATGTCAAATTTGCGGACTTAGGCTTTTGCTTGGGAAAAAGTGAAAATAATTGATTTTTAGCTCACCTGAGCCTTTAGGCTCATAGGTGAGCTTATAGTATAGCCATGGTCTGTCGTCTGTCCATCCGTTGTCCGTCCGTCCACCATTTTCAAAGATCTTCTCCTCCAAAACAGGGAGGCCAATCAAAGCCAAATTTCATGTGGAGCCAGGACCAGGTGTCAGGTGAGCGTTTACAGGACCACTGGTCCTCTGAGTATCGAATCTTCTTGAAACTTACATGTTAGTAAGTTGGGGATAAAACCTTGGATGTGTTCGAAAACTGACACGGTCAGCCTATTTATCATAGAGTTACGTTTATTTGTTTGCAAAAAATACCTGTTTTAAGAAGTGCTCATGGTGAGCTGTTGTAATCAGTCAATGTCCGTCATCAGTTGTGCATCGTCCTTAGTCAACAATTGCTTAAAAAGACTACTTCTCCTAAACTCTTAGGCCAATTTCATTTAAACTTCACTGGAATGTTGCATAGGTGGCTCTGTATCAACATAGCTAAAATTGTTCCGCTCCAGTGATCAAGATGGCCACCAGAACTAAAAATAGAAAAAAACTACAAATGACTGCTCCTCTTAAACCCCTCAGCTAATTAGGGCCCCGCACTGAAAGTGTGGGTGCCCTATAGTAATCACTCTGTCCGTCCGTCTGTCTGTCTGTCTGTCTGTCCGTCTGTCCGTCTGTCCGTCCACAAATTTTTTTATCCTCCATAACTTTCTTATTCCTGGATGGATTTAAATATTACTTGGCAGAAATGATCACTCTGTCCGTCCGTCTGTCTGTCTGTCTGTCTGTCTGTCTGTCTGTCTGTCCGTCTGTCCGTCTGTCCGTCCACAAATTTTTTTATCCTCCATAACTTTCTTATTCCTGGATGGATTTAAATATTACTTGGCAGAAATGTTAACCATAATGTGATGGAGTGTTGCGCGCAAGACTTCTGTCCGTCTGTCCGTCTGTCCGTCCACAAATTTTTTTATCCTCCATAACTTTCTTATTCCTGGATGGATTTAAATATTACTTGGCAGAAATGATCACTCTGTCCGTCCGTCTGTCTGTCTGTCTGTCTGTCTGTCCGTCTGTCCGTCTGTCCGTCCACAAATTTTTTTATCCTCCATAACTTTCTTATTCCTGGATGGATTTAAATATTACTTGGCAGAAATGTTAACCATAATGTGATGGAGTGTTGCGCGCAAGACTCAGGTCCGTACCTCAAAGGTCAAGGTCATACTTAGAGGTTAAAGGTAAAAAAAGGGTCTTTCCTGTGTCCAATTAATAACTTTGTTATTATTATTCCTGGATGGCAGAAATGTAAACCATAATGTGATGGAGTGTTGCGCGCAAGACTCAGGTCCGTACCTCAAAGGTCAAGGTCATACTTAGAGGTTAAAGGTCAAAAAAGGGTCTTTCCTGTGTCCAATTAATAACTTTGTTATTATTCCTGGATGGATTTAAATATTACTTGGCAGAAATGTTAACCATAATGTGGCCCTGCACTGAAAGTGTGGGTGCCCTATAGTAATCACTCTGTCCATCCGTCTGTCTGTCTGTCTTTCTGTCCGTCTGTCCGTCTGTCCCTCCACAAATTTTTTTATCCTCCATAACTTTCTTATTAGGGCCCCACACTGAAAGTGTGGGTGCCCTATAGTAATCACTCTGTCCGTCTGTCTGTCTGTCTGTCCGTCTGTCTGTCCACAAATTTTTTCCTACTCCTCTGATAGCGCTGCCGGGGCCCTTGTCAGTTTCACTGACAGCTCTAGTTTCATTCAAACTTCAAAGAAATGTTGCTTAGGCGACCCTCTACCAAAATAGCTAAAATCGTTCCACTCCGATGAACAAGATGGTCACAAGAGCTAAAAATAGAAAAATCTTTAAATGACTACTACTCTCAAACCCCTGGGCCAATTTCATTCAAACGTCATGTAATTGTTGCTTAGGTGACCCTCTACCAAAATGGCTAAAAGGGTGCTGCTCTAATGAGTAAAATTGCTTCCAGAGCTAAAAATAGAAAAAAAAATCATAAATTTGCTTCAAATGCAAACTTCTCCTAAGCCCTATGGGCCAGTTTGATTCAAACTTCACAGGAATGTTGCCTACTAGGTGAATCGTTACCCTCTGATGAACAAGATGGCCACCAGAGCTAAAAAAAGAAAAATCTTTAAACGCAAACTCCTCCTGTACCCTTTGGCCAATTTCAGTCCCAATTTCACGGAAATGTTTCTTAGGTGACCCTCTACCAAAATAGCTAAAACTGTTCCCTCCAATGAGCAAAATGGCCGCCAGAGCTAATCAAAGCACTGAGAGTACTGGTGGGTCCATCGTCTCTGAGTGTAGGTTGGGAAAATAGTCATGAGCTGAGAATCGAACTGTTCGTTTAACTTTAAGCAAGCACAGTAGAGCTGATCAGACATCGCGTTATGTGGCTCCTGATTATGTAGATTCTGTTTGCCAATGTCCAAGTGTACAAGCATAGTCCACACTCCCCCACCCATTGGGGCATGAATAAATAGATGGGCTGCATGATGCTTCCACGCAGAGCTGAAAGTTACGTAACATTGGAAGTAACGTCTCCAAATGACCTATACAGTGTCCAGAATTTTCATCTTACGCTGCGCTCTGACATCTTAGGGTAGTACTTGGATTTTGTTCAACAGAGTTGGGAGGGTGCAAACGCAGCCCCCTCCCATCTTTTGGAAATTATTTCAGATTCATACAGTTTTTCACCCTCTGCAAAATACCCGAAATTCGCATCCTCAACCCGCCCCTTTTCAGAGTCTGCGTACGGCCCTGAATCATGTTCAAAACTGTTGTTGCATACATATGGTGAACAGTGCTGACCTGATCAGAAGCAATATACTCTATATCCAAACTTGGATGTCTAATAACGGTTCCACCTATAAAGTCTGGGCTACTCATTTTTGCACTTAAACATTTCAGGGTTTTAAAATTAAGTTCTTAGCAGGAGTGTGAAAAGTCTATTTTTACTCGACTTGACCAGTTTTATAAATAGAATGTTCCGAAAGACATCACATGACATCGTGGCCTGGATTAAGATATTGTTTTCCTTTCATTACGCAAGCAACCTTGCATTCTTATACTATTTCGTTTAACCCTCAAATGCCACTATTTAAGCAAACAGTGAAGTTCCTGTGCAACCTGCTGATCAGATGCCACATTCTGCTGCGTCTGATCTGGGTATTATCCAGCACAAGATTCCTGTCAAGACTCTATAGATAGCTCTTGTTGCATCGATAAAAGGAGCGCAACATTTCAAGTTCTATTAATAAAACATAATATTGGTTTTCCCAAAGCAGTGATGGTCACGTGGACAACTGCAATAATTCCTTTGGCCATTTAGTAAATTAGGGTCGATCGTAAACCGATCAACCCAAAAATAGAAAAACATCACAAATTTGCTTCAAACGCAAACTCCTTCCTCCTAAACCCTTGGGCCAATTTGATTCAAACTTCACACGAATGTTGCCTAGGTGACTCCCTACTAAAATAACTAATCTCATTCCACTTTGATGAACAAGTTGGCCGCCAGAGCTAAAAATAGAAAAAATCTTTAAAAAACAACTCTTGGCCCTTATGCCAATTTCATTCAAACCTCATAGGAGGTTAGGTGACTCCCTGCCAACTTCACAGGAATGTTGCCTAGGTGACTTTCTTCCAAAATAGCTAAAATCGTTCCGCTCTGATGAACAAAATGGTCACCAGAGCTAAAAATAGAAAAAAAATCTTCAAATGACAACTCCTCCTGTACCCTTGGGCCAATTTCATTCAACTTCATAGGAATGTTGCTTGGATGACACTTCTAAAATGAATCTGCTCCGATAAATAAAATGGCCACCAGAGCTAAAAATAGAAAAACATTGTAAAGGGGGAGTCTCAGCCTATAGTAAATTTCCATAGGGTTCTGCCCACGCACAGATTTCCATGATATTGTGCATAATTAATACCTGGTAAATGACTGTTCATTATTTAGCTACATATCTGTGTTCAGTATAAATCTACAATGTTTTGTTTATTTCTGCATCTGAAATTAGGGGTACCCCAAACAAGTATACATATACACAACAGCTTCTTATGTTTTGGAGTTATTTTGTTCTCAGGCATCACTGTAGTCATTTGAGAATATTTTTGTATCACATTTACAATTGTTCAGGTAAAGTTCTATAGACCATGCTCAATTTTATATGGAGGAGACCCAAGACTTCACAACCATAAATTCTTTTAGAGTATGTTTGACTTTTGATTTCATACTGTTGCAGTTCTTGTCACCTCATCATTTTAATATGAAAATTGCCCGTATATGTGTAGAACATTTTATCAAATTTTCTTGAAAATCTGAGACCGGTGTAACGGTCAGTTTCTTCCCCCGGCCCGGTTCTTCCCCGGGGGAAGAAACTGACTAGTCAGTTTCTTCCCCACCCAGTCAGTTTCTTCCCCCCCCCCCTAAAAATTTTTTTAGAACCATAGTCAACGAGTAATTTTCAGCTCACAATTTGTTATAAATGAGAAATGACACCATTCTGAATAAGTTCTGAGTCCTTTTTAGCTTGAATGACAAAATTTGCTCTATGCTACACCATTCATGGAGATGCAATAAAATATGCATCCATATTCAAGCATCTTTGGTGCATTTTCTTTGCTTTTTAAGACATAAATTAGTATTAACTAAATAGATATAAAAAGGCACAAATGTTTGGCGCTCAAGTCTACATAGAATTTGGAGACTGGGGGTGGGGAAGAACTGGGCCGGCCCAGTTCTTCCCCACCGCAGATGTTTCTGTCAACTAATAATTCTTGTGACAAATTTCCTTTGCTTTTTAAGACAAAAAATGGTATTATAAATAAAGATATAATTAGCAACAAATGTTTGGAGCTCAAATCTAAATAGAATTTGGAGAATGGGGGTGGGGAAGAACTGGGCCAGCCCGTTTCTTCCCCACCCCAGATTTTTCTGTTTACAAAAAATTCTTGTGATAAAATTTCTTCGCTTTTTAAGACATAAATTGGTATAAACTAAAAAGATATAATAAGCAACAAATGTTTGGAGCTCAAATCTAAATAGACTTCAGAGACTGGGGCAGGGAAGAACTGGGCCGGCCCGTTTCTTCCCCACCGGAGATTTTTCTGTTTACAAAAAATTCTTGTGATAAATTTTCTTCGCTTTTTGCGAGATAAATTGGAATAAACTAAAAAGATATAATAAGCATTAAATGTTTGGAGCTCAAATCTAAATAGAATTTGGAGACTTGGGGGTGGGGAAGAACCGGGCCGGCCAGTTTCTTCCTCACCTTAAATTTTTCTGTTTCCATAAAATTCTTGTGAAAAATTTTCTTCCCTTTTTAAGACATAAATTGGTATAAACTAAAATGATATAATAAGCAACAAATGTTTGGAGCTCAAATCTAAATAGACTTCAGAGACTGGGGGTGGGGAAGAAACGGGCCGGCCCGTTTCTTCCCCACCCCAGATTTTTCTGTTTACAAAAAATTCTTGTGATAAATTTTCTTCCTGTTTTAAGACATAAATTGGTATAAACTGAAACGATATAATAAGCAACAAATATTTTGAGCTCAGATCTAAATAAAATTTGAAGATTGGGGGTGGGGAAGAACTGGGCCGGCCCGTTTCTTCCACACCCCAGATTTTTCTGTTTACAAAAAATTCTTGTGATAAATTTTCTTCGCTTTTTAAGACATAAATTAGTATAAAATAAAAACATATAATAAGCAACAAATGTTTGGAGCTCAAATCTAAATAGAATTTGGAGACTGGGGGTTGGGAAGAACTGGGCTGGCCCGTTTCTTCCCCACCCCAGATTTTTCTGTTTACAAAAAATTCTTGTGAATAATTTTCTTCACTTTTTAAGACATAAATTGTAATAAACTAAAAAGATATAATAAGCAACAACTGTTTGGAGCTCAAATCTAAATAGAATTTGGAGACTGGGGGTGGGAAAGAAACGGGCCGGCCCTTTCTTCCCCACCCCAGACTTTTCTGTTTACAAAAAATCCTTGTGATAAATTTTCTTCGCTTTTTAAGACATAAATTGGTTTTAACTAAAAAGATATAATAAGCAACAAGTGTTTGGAGCTCAAATCTAAATAGACTTCGGAGACTGGGGGTGGAGAAGAACTGGGCCGGCCCGTTTCTTCCCCACCCCAGATTTTTCTGTTTACAAAAAATTCTTGTGATAAATTTTCTTCCTGTTTTAAGACAAATTGGTATAAACTGAAAAGATATAATAAGCAACAAATGTTTGGAGCTCAGATCTAAATAAAAATTTGGAGACTGGGGGTGGGGAAGAACTGGGCCGGCCTGTTTCTTCCCCACCCCAGATTTTTCTGTTTACAAAAAATTCTTGTGATAAATTTTCTTCACTTTTTAAGACATAAATTAGTATAAAATAAAAACATATAATAAGCAACAAATGTTTGGAGCTCAAATCTAAATAGAATTTGGAGACTGGGGGTGGGGAAGAACTGGGCTGGCCCGTTTCTTCCCCACCCCAGATTTTTCTGTTTACAAAAAATTCTTGTGAATAATTTTCTTCACTTTTTAAGACATAAATTGTAATAAACTAAAAAGATATAATAAGCAACGACTGGGGGGGGGGGGGGGGGGGGGAAGAAACGGGCCGGCCCGTTTCTTCCCCACTCCAGACTTATCTGTTTACAAAAAAATTCTTGTGATAAATTTTCTTCGCTTTTTAAGACATAAATTGTAATAAACTAAAAAGATATAATAAGCAACAAATGTTTGGAGCTCAAATCTAAATAGACTTCGGAGACTGGGGGTGGAGAAGAACTGGGCCGGCCCGTTTCTTCCCCACCCCAGATTTTTCTGTTTACAAAAAATTCTTGTGATAAATTTTCATCACTTTTCATGACATAAATTGGAATAAACTGAAAAGATATAATAAGCAACAAATGTTTGGAGCTAAAATCTAAATAGACTTCGGAGACTGGGGGTGGGGAAGAATTGGGCTGGCCCGTTTCTTCCCCACCCCAAGGCTGCTATACATTAGCTTTTCTGAACAAAGCTACAATGTCTTACGATATGAATTTAATATTTGAATTCAAATAATAAACACACAGCGGTATAAGCTACAAAAAGGAAAAAACTGGGGGTGGGTGAACGGGGATGGGGAAGAACTGGGCCGGCCCAGTTCTTCCCCACCCCAAGGCTGCTATGTATTTGTTTTTTGAACAAATCTACAATATTTTATGCTAGGAATTTAACATTTGATTTCAAATAATAAACACATACAGCAGTATGAAATAAAAAAAAAAAGGAAAATGCTGGGGGGGGGGGGGGTGTTGAAGAACTGGGCCCAGTTCTTCCCCACCCCAAGGCTGCTACACATTAGCTTTTCTGAACAAAGCTACAATGTCTTACGCTATGAATTTAATATTTGAATTCAAATAATTAACACATACAGCGGTACTAGCTACAACAAGGAAAAAGCTGGGGGTGGGTGAACGGGGGTGGGGAAGAACTGGGCCGGCCCAGTTCTTCCCCACCCTAAGGCTGCTATGTATTTGCTTTTCTGAACAAATCTACAATGTTTTATGCTATGAATTTAACATTTGGGTTCAAATAACAAATACATACAGCGGTATGAACTACAAAAAGGAAATAGCTGGGGGTGGGTGAAGATGGTGGGGGGAAGAACTTGGCCGGCCCATTCTTCCCCACCCTAAGGTTACTGTAGATTTATCTTTCCTAACAAATCAACATTGCCATTTCATGCTTTGAATTAATACTTTAATTGAAATAATAAAAATTGACAGCTCTATGCACTAGAAAATTAAATATCTGGGGGTGGGGAAGAACCGGGCCGGCCCAGTTCTTCCCCGGGGAAGAACTGGGCCGAACCGGTTCTTCCCCACCCCCATTTTCCAGATTCTATTTAGAATTGAGCACCAAAGATTTGTTGCTTAGTATATCTATTAATTTAATACCAATTTATGTATTAGAAAGCTGAGAAAATTAATCACAGATACTGGAATAGGGATGCATATTTCATTAGATCACCATGTATTGTAGGGCATCTAGCAAATTTTGCAATTTGTGCTATAAAGGCTCAAACCATATTCAGAATGGTTTCTTTTCTCATTTTGAACAATTTGTGAGGCATTAATAGCTTGTTTACAATGGTTCTAAAAATATTTTAGGTGGGGGGGGGAAGAAACTGACTGGGTGGGGAAGAAACTGACTAGAAGAAACTGACTAGTCAGTTTCTTCCCCGGGGAAGAAACGGACCGGCCCATTTCTTCCCCGGGGAAGAAACTGACTGGGGGGGAAGAACCAGCCTGTTACACCGGTAACATACTGCATTTGAACATTGAAAAGTAATGGTCAGATTTTTAATTTTTTCAAACCATTTGTAGATATGGTATAACAATTTCAATTGAGAAATTGCTCGCAAATAATATATATAAACATGAATATATATATGTTAAAACCATGATGTTTATAGTATGAGCTCATATAATCAGCAGCTGTATCAGTTATGGTACCCTGGGGGACACCAATAACACAATTTATTTTGAGCGTTCATTAACAATTCAATAAAACTATATTTCATTATATAACAAGAGTTTTTGTATTTAATGAAATCTTCAAGCTTGCTGAAGCTTATTATGACAAAGACTGTTGAATTGGCAAGTAAAATGGATGGTTCTGTAAACCAGACAATTTTCTTGATTCTGTAATAAGTATGTATTATGCAGTATTGTAAGTATGATGCAGTCAACTTAAAATGTTTGAAAAGTCTGACATACCGGTATGGCACAGCTTGCTTGAATAGCCAAGATTTATCTCCCCTTTCATTAAAATAGAATGACTACTTTGTGATGGCCCTAACTCCAATACCCTTTGAGATATATTAATGGTACCTAGAACAGTTGTTGTCAAGACTGAGACAGAGTGTCATGCACAAGAAACCACAATTCTGGTTGCCATGGTTTTTGAGTTATCTCCCCTTCCAATAAAATTGAGTGACTACCTTGTGATGGCCATAACTCCAATACTCTTTAAGATATATTGATGATACCTGGCACAGTTGTTCACATGGCCGAGATGGTGTGTCATGCACAAGAACCACAACTCTGGTTATCTCCCCTTCCAATAATATAGAATCACTACCTTGTGATGGCCACATCTCCAATACTCTTTGAGATATATTGATGGTACTTGGTACAGTTGTACATGAGGTTAAGCCGGTGTCACGTGCAAGAACCATGACTCTGGGTGCCCTGGTTTTTAGCTCACCAGAGCCGAAGGCTCCGGGGGAGCTTATAGGATAGGCAGTTGTCCGTCGTCGTCTGCGTCTGCGTCTTCGTCAACACTTTCAAACGACATCTCCTCTGAAGCTACTGGGCTGATTGGGCCCAAATTTTATCTGTAGCATCCTTGGGCTGGGGGATTTAAAGTTTGTGTTTTTAGCTCACCTGTCACGAAGTGACGAGGTGAGCTTTTGGGATCACTTTCTGTCCGTCGTCCGTGCGTCCGTCCGTCCGTAAACAATTTCAAATAAGTATATCTCCAATACCCCATGGCCAATCTTGATCAAATTTCATGTGAAGCATCATCAGGTAGGGGGAAAGGCTGCATAAGGTTTTTGGGCTGATAAGATTGGAATTCTGGTTGCCATGGCAACATATAGCTCCCATAGACTTATAAAGGGAAAATTTTTAAAAATCTTCTTCTCTGAAACCACAGGGCCCAGATCTTAGATATTTAGCATGTAGCAAGTGCAAGTGGTCAACTACATAATTCCTGCCAATATGGGCCACGCCCTGGTGCCCCTTCGCTCCCATAGACTCATAATGGAAAAAAAACTTAAAATATCTTCTTCTCTGAAACCACAGGGCCCAGAGCTTAGATATTTAGCATGTAGCAATGGCAAGTGGTCACCTACATAATTCCTGCAAATCATGCCCCTGGGTTCAAAATGGGCCACGCCCCGGGGCCCCTTCGCTCCCATAGAATCATAATGGAAAAAAAGCTTCAAATATCTTCTTCTCTGAAACCAAAGGGGCCCAGAGCTTATATATTTAGCATGTAGCAATGGCAGTTGGTCACCTACATAATTCCTGCCAATCATGCCCCTGGGTTCCAAATGGGCCACGCTCCGGGGCCCCTTCGCTCCCATAGATTCATAATGGAAAAAAGCTTCAAAACTCTTCTTCTCCGAAACCACAGGGCCCAGAGCTTATATATTTAGCATGTAGTAACGGCAAGTGGTCACCTACATAACTCCTGCCAATCATGCCCCTGGGGTCCAAACGGACCATGCCCCGGGGCCCATTAGCTCCTAGAGACTCATAATGGAAAAAAACTTAAAAAATCTTCTTCTCTGAAACCACAGGGCCCAGAGCTTAGATATTAAGCTTGTAGGAAGGGCAAGTGGTCAACTACATTATTCCTGCCAATCATGCCCCTGGGTTCCAAATGGGCCACGCCCCAGAGCCCCTTCGCTCCCATAGACTCATAATGGAAAATAGCTTCATAAATCTTCTTCTCTGAAACCACAGAGCCCAGAGCTTAGATATTTAGTATGTAGCAATGGCAAGTGGTAACCTATATAATTCCTGCCAATCATGCCCCTAGGGTCCAAATGGGTCACGCCCCGGGGCCCCTTAGCTCCCATAGACTCATAATGGAAAAAAAAGCTTCAAGAATCTCCTTCTCTGAAACCACAGAACCCATAGCTTAGAAATTTAGCATATAGCAAGGGCAAGTGGTCAACTACATAATTCCTGCCAATCATGCCCCTGGGTGCCATATGGGCCACGCCCTGGTGCCCCTTCGCTCCCATAGACTCATAATGGAAAAAAAGCTTAAAAAATCTTCTTCTCTGAAACCACAGGGCCCAGAGCTTAGATATTTAGCATGTAGCAATGGCAAGTGGTCACCTACATAACTCCTGCCAATCATGCCCCTGGGTTCAAAAAGGGCCACGCCCCGGGGCCCCTTCGCTCCCATAGACTCATAATGGAAAAAAAGCTTCAAAAATCTTCTTCTCTGAAACCACAGGGTCCAGAGCTGAGATATTTAGCATGTAGCAATGGCAAGTGGTAACCTATATAATTCCTGCCAATCATGCCCCTGGGGTCCAAATTGGCCACACCCCGGGGCCCCTTAGCTCCCATAGACTCATAATGGAAAAAAAGGTTCAAAAATCTTCTTCTCAGAAACCACAGGGCCCAGAGCTTAGATATTTAGCATGTAGCAACGGCAAGTGGTCGCCTACATAATTCCTGCCAATCATGCCCCTGGCTTCCAAATGGGTCACGCCCCGGGGCCCCTTAGCTCCCATAGTCTCATAATGGAAAAAAAAGCTTCAAAAATCTCCTTCTCTGAAACCACAGAGCCCAGAGCTTAGAAATTTAGCATGTAGCAATGGCAAGTGGTCACCTACATAATTCCTGCCAATCATGCTCCTGGGGTCCAAACAGGCCACACCCTGGGACCCCTTAGCTCCTATAGACTCATAATGGAAAAAAGCTTCAAAAATCTTCTTCAATGAAACCACAAGGCCCAGAGCTTAGATATTTAGCATGTAGCAATGGCAAGTGGTCGCCTACATAATTCCTGCCAGTCATGCCCCTGGGTTCCAAATGGGCCACGCCCCGGGGCCCCTTCGCTCCCATAGACTCAAAATGGAAAAAGCTTCAAAAATCTTCTCCTCTGAAACCGCAGGGCCCAGAGCTTAGGTAATTAGCATGTAGCAACGGCAAGTGGTCACCTACATAATTCCTGCCAATGATGCCCCTGGGGTCCAAATTAGCCACGCCCTGGGGCCCCTTAGCTCCCATGGACTTACAATAGAAAAAAGCTTCAAAAATCTTCTTCTCTGAAACCTCAGGGCCCAGAGCTTAGATATTTAGCATGTAGCAAAAGCAAGTGGTCACCTACATAATATCTGCCAATCATGCCCCTGTGGTCCAAACGAGCCACGCCCCGGGGCCCCTTAGCTCCTATAGACTCATAATGGAAAAAAGCTTCAAAAATCTTTCTCTCTGAAACCACAGGGCCCAGAGCTTAAATATTAAGCATGTAGGAAGGGCAAGTGGTCAACTACATTATTCCTGCCAATCATGCCACTGGGTTCCAAATGGGCCACACCCCGGAGCCCCTTCGCTCCCATAGACTCAAAATGGAAAAAAGCTTCAAAAATCTTCTTCTCTGAAACCACAGGGCCCAGAGCTTAGATATTTAGCATGTGGCAATGACAAGTGGTCACCTACTTAAATCCTGTCAATCATGCCCCTGAGGTCACACCCTAGGACCCCCTTAGCTCCCATAGACTCATAATGGAGAAAAGCCTAAAAAATCTTCTTTGCTGAGACCATAGGGCCCAGAGCTTAGATATTTAGCATGTAGCAACGGCAAGTGATCACCTACATATTTCCTGCTAATCATGCCCCTGGGGTCCAAATGGGCCAAGCCCCGGTGCCCCTTAGCTCCCATAGACTCTAAATGGAAGAAAGCTTAAAAATCTTCTTCTCAGAAACTGTGAAGCACAGAACTTAGATATTTAGTCCAAATTGGCCAAATCCTGTGGCCCCTTAACTCCAACAAACTTATAATGGAAAAAAGCTTCAAACATCTTCTTTGAAACCATGAAATACAGACCTTAGATATTTAGTATATAGCAACACAAAATGGTCGCCTACATAAATCCTGCCAACCATGCCCTTTGGGTCAAAATTGGCCAAGCCCAAGGGCTCATTAGCTTCTATAGACTTATACTGGAAAAAAAACTTTAAAAAAAAATCTTCTTTTCCAAAACCATAAGGCACAGATTTTGTTTGATTTGAGGTTTTACATCCCGGTCAACATTGTATAGATCATTTTGGCGATGTCTCTTCCAATTTTGTGGGACTTTCACCCGACATTGAGATGAAATTACATCTCAAGCCCTGTCGCCCAATGAAACCAATAGGGTTTATAAGTATGGACACCGCTTTGCCTGAGCTTAGATATGTAGCAATGTCAAGTGGTCTCCTACACTAATGATTTTCTGGTACACAGGTGAGCGATATAGGGCCATTGGGCCCTCTTGTTTATCAAAATCGGCTCATTAGTTTGGTTGCTATGGCAACTTGTAGTTTCCATAGACTTATAATGGGGAAAATTGAAAAATGGCATTTACTGCCAAGCCTCTGCAGATATTTTGACAAAACTTTCATAGAAATGTTCCATAGGCAATCTACTATCTGCTGTATGATTTTAAGCCTTCTGCTCATTTTTATTGGTTGCCATGGAAACCAAAATGCAAAAAATAGACAAAAAAATACTTAAAAAATCATCTCCTCAGAAACCATATGCTCTAGGAGGCTGAGACTTTATGAAAATATTCACCATTTTTGCCTTTACAGGTTTTGTGTTTTTTATGAAATTTGGCTTTTTAGTTTTGTTGCTATGGCAACTTAGAGTTTCCATTGACTTTTAATGGGGAAAACTGAAAAATGGCATTTACTGCCAAGTCATTGCAGATATTTTGACAAAACTTACATAAACATGTTTCTTGAGTAAACTTCTCTCAGCCATATGCTTTTATGTCAACCTGGGGTCCCCTAGGTTGTGCCGGGGCCATGCCCCACCCCCTCCACTTCATAAAATGCCTTATATCTCAGAAACCTTACAGATCCCAACCCCTAGACCATATATATTCTTGTTCCTCATGATAAGATGCATTAAGTGACACCAACCTGGGGGTCCCCCGGGATGTGCCAGGGACATGCCCTGCCCCCTCTGTTTCATAAAATGCCATTTATTTCAGAAACCATTCAGATCCCCACCCCTAAACTATATATATTCTTGTTCCTTATGCTAAGATGCATTAAGTGACACCAACCTTGGGGTCCCCCGGGATTTGCCAGGGACATGCCCCACGCCCTCCACTTCATAAAATGCCATTTATCTCAGAAACCATTGAGATCCCCACCCCTAAACCATATATATTCTTATTCCTTATGATAAGACACATTCAGTGATACCTACCTTGGGGTCTCTCTGGGGTGCGCTGGAGCCATGCCCCACCCTTCCACTTCATAAATGCCATATATCTCAGAAACCATTCAGATCCCCACCCCTAAACTATATAATTATTATATTCTTTTTTCTTATGATAAGACGCATTCAGTGACACCAATCTGAGGGTCCCCTAGGATGTGGCGGGGCTTATGCCCCACCCCCTCCACTTCGTAAAAGGCTGAATATCTCAGAAACCGTTCAGATCCCCACCCCTAAACCATTTAAATTCTTGTTCCTTATGATAAGACGCATTCAGTGATACCAACCTTAGGGTCTCCCTGGCCGCACGGGGGCTATTCCCGACCCCTCCACTTCATAAAAGGCCCAATATCTCAGAAACCGTTCAGATCCTCACCCCTAAACCATATAAATGCTTGTTCCTTATGTTAAGATGCATTCAGTAATATCAACCTAAGGATCTCCCAGGCCGCACCAGGGCTATGCCCCAACCTTCCACTTCATAAAAGGTGATATATCTCGGAAACCCTTCAGATCCCCACCCCAAAACCATGTATATTCTTGTTTCTTATGAAAAGACGCATTCAGTGACACCAATCTGGGGGTCCCCTAGAATGTGCCAGGGCTATGCCCCACCCCCTGCACTAAGTAAATGCCCAATATCTCAGAAACCGTTCAGATCCCCACCCCTAAAGCATATAAATTCTTGTTCCTTATGATAAGACGCATTCAATGATACCAATCTAAGGGTCTCCCGGGCCGCACGGGGGCTGTGCCCCACAACTCCACTTCATAAAAGGTGATATGTCTCGGAAACCATTCAGATCCCCATCCCAAAACCATATATATTCTTGTTTCTTATGATAAGACGCATTCATTGAAACCAACCTTGGGGTCCTCTGGGATGTGCCCGGGCCATGCCCAACCCCCTCTACTTCGTAAAAGGCTCAATATCTCAGAAACCATTCAGAACCCCACCCCTAAACCATATATATTCTTGTTCTTTATGATGAGACACATTCAGTGATACCAACCTAGGGGTCTCTGGGGGTGTGCTGGGGCTATGCCCCACCCTTCCACTTCATAAAATGCCATATATCTCAGAAACTGTTCAGATCCCCACCCCTAAAATATGTATATTTGTGTTCCCTAAAATAAGACTCATTCACTCACATCAATGCGGGGTCTCTATGTGCTAGGGCAACATGCTGATGCCATGGCCCACGCCTCTACTTCATAAAAGGCCATATATCTCAGACACCATTAAGATCCCCACCTCATAATCATATATATTCTTGTTTCTTATGATTAGACACATTCAGTCACACAAACTTGGTGGTCCACAGGGGCCATCCCTCTCATCATTTCATAAGAGGGCCTCATATCTTGGAAACTGTTCATATCCCCACCCCTAAACAATATATTTTCTTGGTCCTTATTATAAGACACATTCAGCGACAACAATCTTGGCTTTCCTGGGGTCTGCCAGGGCCATGCTCCAACCCCTTCGCAGCTTAAAAGGCCTTATATCTCAGGAACAGTACACATCCCAACCCCTAAACCATATATATTCATGTGCCTTATGATAAGATGGATTCAGTGATACCATTCAGGGCTCTGTTGGGTCCATGTCTCATCCTTCCTCCTCATAAAAGGCCTAATATTTCAGATACAGAGTCCACATGGGTGCTCATTTTGAAATGGGGGTTTGTTTGGGAGACTTTATAATCAATAAATTAAAACCTGAAACCATACATGGCTGCCAGTGGGCAGTGTCCGCCTGAGTTCTGGTGAGCAATGTGGCCCATGGGCCTCTTGTTGAATTATCTCCCCTGACAATATAACCTTGTGATGGCCATAACTCAAAACTCTTACAGATCCCCGTCCCTAAACCATATATATTATTGTTCCTTATGATACAACACATTCATTGACATCAACCTGGGGGCCCCCTGGATGCGCTGGGGCCTTGCCCCAACCCCCCCCACTTCATAAAAGGCCCAATATCTCGGAAACCTTACAGATCCCCACCCCTAAACCATAAATTTTCTTGTACCTTATGATAAGACACATTCAATTACACTAACCTGGGGGCACCGGGATGTGCCGGGGCCATGCCCCACCCTCTCCACTACATAAAAGGCCATATATCTCGGAAACCGTTTAGACCCCCACCCCTAAACCATATATATTCTTGTTCCTTATGATAAGATGCATTCATTGACACCAACCTATGGGCCCCCGGGATGCGCCGGGGCCTTGCCATACCCCCTCCACTTCATAAAAGGCCCAATATCTCGGAACCTTACAGATCCCCACCCCTAAACCATATGTATTATTGTTTCTTATGATAAGACACATTCAATGACACCAACCTGGGGGACCCTGGGATGGGCCAGGGCCCTGCCACACCCCCTCCACTTTATAAAAGGCCATATATCTCAGCAACCATTCAGATCCCCACCCCAAAACCATATATATTCTTGTTTCTTATGATAAGACACATTCAGTGACACCAACCTGAGGTCCCCTGGGAAGTACCCAGGCCAAGCCCCATGCCCTCCACTTCAAAAAAGGCCCAATTTCTCAGAAACCGTTCAGATCGCCACCCCTAAACCATATATATTCTTGTTTCTGATGATAAGACACATTCAGTGATACCAACCTAAGGGTCTCCCGGGATGTGCCATTGCCCCACCTTTCCACTTCATAAAAGGCGATATATGTCAGAAACCTTTCGGATCCCCACCCCAAAACCATATATATTCTTGTTTTTATGACTAGAGCTGTCAGTGAAACTGACTAGGGCCCCGGCAGCGCTACCAGAAATTTGTGGACGGACAGACAGACAGACGGACGGACAGAGTGATTACTATAGGGCACCCACACTTTCAGTGCGGGGCCCTAATAAGATGCATTCAGTGACACCAACCTGGGGGTCCTCTGGGATGTGCCGGGACCATGCCCCACCCCCTCCACTTCATAAAAGGCCCAAATTCTCAGAAACCGTTCAGATCCCCACCCCTTATCCATGTATATTCTTGTTCCCTTCTGATAAGACACATTCAGTGATTCCAACCTAGGGGCCTTCAGGGGTGTGACTGGGCCATGCCCCACCCTGCCATTTCATAAAAGGCGATAAATCTCAGAAACCTATCAGATCCCCAGCCCTAATCCATATATATTCTTGTTTCTTATGATAAAAAGCATTCCGAGACACCAACCTGGGGGTCTCCTGGGATGTGCCAGGGCCATTCCCCACCCCCCTCCACTTCATAAAAGGCCCAATATCTCAGAAACTGTTTAAACCCCCACCCCATAACCATATATTTTCTTGTTCCTTATGATTAGATGCATTCAATGATCAAATTGGGCTCTGTTGGGTCTATCTTCCACCCCTCCACTTCATAAAAGGCCTAATATTTCAGATACAGTCCACCTGGACTGGGGGTTTGTTTGGGAGACTTTATAATCAATAAATGAACACCATACATGGTTGCCAGTGGGCAGTGCCCGCCTGAGCTCTGGCGAGCATCGTGGCCCATGCGCCTCTTGTTTAGTTATCTCCCCTGACAGTATAATCTTGTGATGGCCATAACTGCAATACTTTTGTGATATATTGCTGGTTTAACTCTGGTGCACTTTCTATTGGTGAACAATCTTCTGAAGGCCATATTGGCTTTTGGTCGTGGGATTTGCCATCTCTTCCGATGGCTATTTTCTTTTCTGATAGCGCTGTAGTGGGGCTATAGTCAGATCCTCTGACAGTTCTAGTTGAATCTTCCTGAAACTAGCATATTAGTATGTTGGGAATGAAAGTTCGGCTGAGTTTGAAAACTGGTGATGTCAGCCTATCTCTCATAGAATTACATCCCCTTGAATGCTGGAAATGCCTGTTTTGGACCTTGTCCTCGCATACAGCATTTAATGAAGATTGGTACTTCCTGAAACTTTGAATCTGTTAGCTCAGGAGCGATATAGGACCATCTTGGTCCTCTTGTTACCCTGTCTGTTTGTGAATTTTCTGGAAAACTTTAAAATTACTTGATTCAGAGCCTTCATATTTAGCATGTGGGTTCCATGTAACAAGGGCTTCCCATTCATACAAATAAAATTGACCTGTTACCTTGATTTCTTTAAAGAAAAGTTGACCTTTGCCTGAGGACATGTTTGAATTTCACAAACACTTCTTGTTTGATTTGTACATTTTGCAAAAAGGCTTCCAATTCTATTATATCAAAAACCATATAATTATGAACAAGGCTGTTAACACTTTAGCATTTATCAATGTGTAATCAACCATCTGTCTCTTGCAAAAGTTGATGATATGATTGACTACTAAATGTTAGCTGTGTCCAACCACTGCTGTTCAGTAGAAAGTTTCATCATTTTCCCCATCATGTTTGTGTGTTGAGGACCTCTGTTAACCACTTTTTATTAGCTCACCTGAGCACCAAGTGAGCTATTGTGATCACCCTGTGCCTGTTGAAAGTGCGTCGTCCGCCGTCAACATTTACCTTGTTCACCCTCTAAAGGCCAGTTTTACTTCAGTTGTCATGAAACTTTGCCAGAATGTTTGTCTTGGTAATATCTAGGTAAAGTTCGAATTTGGGTCATGTCAGGTCAAAAACTAGGTCGCTAGGTCAAATTTCTTTAAACCCTTGTTCACCTTCTAGAAGCCATAATTTTGCTTCAGTCTTCATGAAACTTTACCAGAACATTTGCCTTGCTGATATCAAGGTCAAGTTCGAATATGGGTCATGTCAGGTTAAAAACTAGGTCACTAGGTCAAATTGCATTAAAACCTTGTTCTACCTCTAAAGGCCACAGTTTTGCTTCAATCTTCATGAAACTTACGGCCCCTGCTCATAGGGGCTTGAAGAGATAGATGGGCTGCAGGATGCTTCCACGCAGAGCTGAAACCAATCACACACGAGTACTGGTAAACTGCTTAGAGGATCTAAACCTGCCAAGGCAAATCTGTTTCCAGAAGGTCCATGCTTAGAAACCCTATTTGTTTCATTGGGCGACAGGGCTTGAGATGTATTTTCATCTCAGTGTCGGGTAAAAGTTCCACAAAATTGGAAGCAACGTCTCCAAAATGACCTGTACAGTGTTGACAGGGAAGTTAAACCTCAAATCAAACAAACAATTCATGAAACTTAACAGAATGTTTGCCTAGAGATATCTGGGTTGAGTTAGAACATGGGTCATGTCTGGTCAGAAAAAAGGTGACTAGGTCAAATTGTGTTAAAACCTTGTTCACCCTCTAGAGGCAACAATATTAATTCAATCTTCATGGAACTTTACAAGAATGTTTGTCTTGATGATACCAAGGTCAAGTTTAAATATGGGTTATGTCAGGTCAAAAACTAGCTCACTAGGTCAAATTTATTTAAAACCTTGTTCACCTGCCAGGAGCCATAACTTTCCTACAATCTTCATGAAACTTGACCAGACTGTTTGCCTTGATGATATCAAGGTCAAGCTCGAATATGGGTCATGTCAGGTAAAAAACTTGGTCACTAGGTCAAATTTCTTTATAACCTTGTTCACCCCCTAAAGACCAAAGTCAGCCCCCGCCCATAGGGGCTTGAAGAAATATATAGGCTGCATGATGCTTCCACACAGAGCTGAATCCGGCCCGCACATTAGTACTGGTAAACCGCTTAGAGGATCTAAGCCTGTCAAGGAACCGCGGTGCGAGGCGGACTGTCCATGCTAATAAACCCTATTGGTTTCATTGGGCAACAGGGCTTGAGATGTCATTTCATCTCAATGTCGGGTAAAAGTCCAACAAAATTGGAAGCAACGTCTCCAAAATGACCTTTTACAGTGTTGACGGCGACGTTAAACCTCAAATCAAACAAACAAAAGACCAAAGTTTGGCTTCAATCTTCATGAAACTTTACCAGAATGTTAGGCTTGATGATATCTGGGTTGAGTTTAAATATGGGTCATGTCGGTTCAAAACTAGGTCACAAGGTCAAATAGCATTAAAATCTTGTTCAACCTTTAGAGGCCACAATTTTGCTTCAGTCTTCATGAAACTTTACAAGAATGTTTGTCTTGATGATATCAAGGTCAAGTTCAAATATGGGTCATGTCTGTTCAAAATCTAATTCATTAGGTCAAATTTCTTTATAACCTTGTTCACCCTCTAGAGACCAAAGTTTTGCTTCAATCTTCATGAAACTTTACCAGAATATTCAACTTGATGATATCTGGGTTGAGTTTAACCCTTTACCACTTGGGGATTTTGTGAATTTCGCCGATTTTCACAGTGTTGCACCTGACAGCAACTTCAACTAGCCATTGTTTCATAATGGATGGTTTGTTTTACACCAAACTCGGTATGAATGTTCATTGGGCAGTAGCCTTTCAAATGCAACCTTTCATGACTTGGTCATTGTTGTCATGGTAAAGAGGGGGCATCTCAAAGTTGGCAAAAAGTGTACTTTCACATGAATTTTTGACCACATTTAAAACTTCACACAGCTGTCAAGGCAACAATTAAGGTGTTTGGCACTGGCCATTTTCACTGTTTGCAGCATGTTTTATCAGCATCAATTTTCAGGCATTTTTGACCCCAGACACCCTCAGATATAAATTTTAGAGGCCGGTTGGGCCATACACCCAAAATTTTTCGGGATGTGAGGGGGGCAACGCCCCCCTTCAATCCCCTGAAGAATATTTTTAGTGGGGAGGCGCGCGAAAAAACAGGTCACTTTTTTGCCTAACAAATCTTTAAGCAAAAATAACTATCCAGGGGTAGAAATGCAGATTTTAGGTGCTTCTGGGGCTTAAAATGAGGGGGGGGTGCAGACACGTAAAAACACGTATCTGAGTGGGAAAGGGTTAAATATGGGTCATGTTCGTTCAAAACTAGGTCACTAGGTCAGATTGTGTTAAAATCTTGTTCACCCTCTTGTTCATCCTCTAAAGGCCACAGTTTTGCTTCAGTCTTCATGAAACTTTACCAGAATGTTTGTTTTGATTATATCAGTGTCAAGTTCAAATATGGGTCATGTCAGGTCAAAAACTAGGCCACTAGGTCAAATTTCTTTAAAACCTTGTTCACCCTCTAGAAGCCATAATTTTGTTCAGTCTTCATATAACTTTACCAGAATGTTTGCCTTGATGATATTAGGGTCGTGTTTGAATATGGGTCATGTCGGGTCAAGAACAAGTTCACTAGGTCAAATTGCGTTATAACCGTGTTCACCCGCTAGATGCCACAATTTTGCTTCAATCTTCATGAAACTTTACCAGAATGTTTGCCTTGATGATATCAAGGTCAAGTTCGAATATGGGTTTAAATATGGGTCATATCGGATAAAAAACTAGGCTACTAGGTCAAATTGCGTTGAAACCTTGTTCACCCTCTTGAGGCCATAATTTTGCTTCAGTCTTCTTGAAACTTTACCAGAATGTTTGCCTTGAAAATATTTGGGAAGAATTTGAATATGGGTCATGTTAAGTCAAAAGCAAGGTCACTAGATCTCCGCCCATTGGAGCTTGAAGAAATATATGGGCTGCATGATGCTACCACGCAGAGCTGAATCCAACCCACACACGAGTACTGGTAAACCGCTTAGAGGATCTAAGCCTGCCCTGGCAAAGCGGTGTGAGTTTCGGACCATCCATGCTTTTAAACTCTATTGGTTTCATTGGACAACAGGGCTTGAGATGTCATTTCATCTCAATGTCGGGTAAAAGTCCCACAAAATTGGAAGCAACGTCTCCAAAATGACCTTTACAGTGTTGACGGGGACGTTAAACCTCAAATCAAACAAACAAATCATCCCATTCAGGCCATAATTTTGCTTCAGTCTTCATGATTTGTTTGTTTGATTTGAGGTTTAACGTCCCCGTCAACACTGTAAAGGTCATTTTGGAGACATTGCTTCCAATTTTGTAGGACTTTTACCCGACATTGAGATGAAATGACATCTCAAGCTCTGTTGTCCAATGAAACCAATAGGGTTTATTAGCATGAGCGGTCCGCCTCGCACCGCGGTTCCTGGACAGGCTTAGATCCTCTAAGTGGTTTACCAGTACTAGTGTGCTGGCCGAATTCAGCTCTGCGTGGAAGCATCATGCAGCCCAATGGGCGGGGGCATTATAATAACCAGAATGTCCACCTTGGCCTAGTAACTGTTGGAAGCACATCTGACTGAGAAGCTAGAAGTTGTGGATTTTAGTCCCAATCAGGCTACATACATGTACTTGCATGAAAATTAATCATGGAATACTTTCTACCATCATTCTCCCCCTTCTGCTGATTCAAGAAAGGCAATTGTCAGTTACTGGTGAAAGTATGTGTACTTATTACTGGTTAAGCTCTACCCAGGAATAGTGCAGTTAGGTTAACAACTGACATAATCCTAATTGGTTGAAAGGCCCAAAATCTGCCAAGCACCCTCACATTCATCCCAAGGCCTGTATAACACAGTTCTTAAACCTTCAATATGTCACCCCAAAACATTTATTTTCAACAGATTTTATACATATATAGTCATATGAAGAGAAACCATAGTCCTATAGAATGTACTAGAGACAGTGATACTCAGGTGAGCAAATTATGGCCCTCTGTTATATAGATAAAATTGAGGTTTAAAGAGTTATAAATTATTTTTCTTATTTCTGTTCCGACACATAGGCTGTGGGTACTCGTTAGAACTGCCTAAATGAGGCAGTTCTTACGGGCATCATCAACTTATGTTTTGAGGATAAATAAGAAAACAATCACAACATTTCAGATATGAAAGAATGCACTTTGTCATATGGATGTGTTATCATAATGTTTTCAGGGCTCTGATGTTTGTGAGTAACAACTTTTATGGAACAATACAAGAAATGGTT
The DNA here is from genome assembly GCA_963580285.1 of Lucinisca nassula. NCBI lineage: Eukaryota > Metazoa > Mollusca > Bivalvia > Lucinida > Lucinidae > Lucinisca > Lucinisca nassula. The sequence continues at coordinate 48,492,087 of OY757017.1, forward strand.
CTACTAGATGATGACATAAATCTCCTGGCTCTTGTGAACAGGGAACTGTACAGATATATTGATAACATGGAGGAGGCTAAGTATGTAATTCTAAACTTTCTGTCAACAGAATGTTTTTGTTAGAAGAATTTTAGTTCCCGAGAGCCAATGGCTCTGGGAGAGCTTATAGGAAAGGCAGTTGTATGTGTGTTGTCTGCATCCGTCAACACTTTCAAACGATATCTCCTCGGAAGCCATTTCTTCTATTGGGCCCAAATTTCATCTGTAGCATCCGTGGGGTGGGGGATTGAAAGTTTGTGTGTTTTTTTTTATTAAATTTTGCTAATTTATTTGGCAACATAGAGTTCCATAGACTTACAATAGGGAAAATTGAAAATAGCATTAACTGCCAAGCCTTTGCAGATATTTCGACAAAACTTTCATAGAAATGTTCCTTAAGCAATCTACTATCTGCCATATGATTTAAGGCCTACTGCTCATTTTTAGCTCACCTGTCAGTGACAAGGTGAGCTTTTGGGATCACTTTTTGTCTGTCGTGCATCCGTCCATCCATAAACAATTTCTTCAAATGACATCTCCTCTTAAAGCACTGATTGAATTTTGGCGTCACAGGAGCCAAAAATAGATTTTTTTTACTGAAAACCTTAAAAAAAAAAAAAATGCCTCCGCCCTGGGGCCCTTTGGTTTAACATAGACTTATACAGGGAAAACCTTTAAAAATCTTCTTGTCTGAAACCAGAAGGCTCAGGAGTTTTATATTTGTTATGAAACTTCATCTAGTGGACCTCTACAAAGATTGTTCAAATTATAGCACTGGGGCCAAAAATTCCCACGCTCCCTGGCCCACTGGTTGTACATAGGCTAATATAGAGAAATCCTTTGGAAATCTTCTTGTCTGAAACCGCAAGACCCAGGTCTTCGATATTTTGGTATGAAGCTTGGTCTAGTGAACCTCTACCAAGATTGTTCATATTATAGCCCTGGGGCCAAACTGCTCCTGCACCAGGGCCTACCAGTTTTACATACTAGACTTACATAGGCAAACTCTTCTTATCTGAAACCAGAAGGCCCAGAAGTTTGAGATTTCCCCCCGGGGGTAAATATTTCCAAGGATATCTTTACCCCCACCCTGGATATCTTGACCCTGGGGGGGGGGGGGGCAATATATCCCTGCCGGGATACCTTTACCCCAATTCCCACTTTTTTCATAATGCCCAATTTGTTCTTATGTTTAACTAAAGTAAGATAGTGGACTTGATGTTTCCCTAAAACATTTTAGTTTGAATCATGACCCTGACTAATAGTACTAACATAAGTAAGAAATATGACCATATTATAGAGGCAAAAGACTATTTAATAACTTCATTTTGTATATTTTCTTATTCAACATCTTGCTCATGACCATCTTGGATTTTCCCTGTCAGTTGTGAGTGGTGGTGGTGGGGGTGGTGTGTGTTAAGGTGTGTGTGTGGGTGGGGGAGAGGTGAAGATTCCCCGGCTGGGTTACCTTCACCCCTTGTAGGGGTGCAAAATATCCCAGCTTGGATAGCTTGCCCCCCATCCTTCCAGCATTTAGAAAACCCAAACAAGCACACCTAACCATATAGCTTGCATGAAACAGTATTTCACATCTTCTACCATTGCACATGGATGGGGGGTGAAGATATCCTGGCTGGGTTAGCTTGCCCACCCCACATCAGGACTTTGGAAAACCCAGACAAGCACACTTCTCAACAATGGAAAGGACTACTGATGTCCAATGGTCTATGGTTGACATAACTTTACCATCCGCCAAATAGCTTGCATGAATCAGTATTTCACATCTTCTACCATTGCTCATGGGTGGGGGTGAAGATATCGCGGCTACCAAGATTGTTCAGTTATAGCCCCGAAAAATACCCCCATGCCAGAGCCCACTGGCTTTACATAGACTTATATAGGGAAAACCTTTAAAGAACTTCTTGTCTGAAACCAGTAGGCCCAGGTCTTTGATATTTGGCATGAAGCTTCATCTTGTGGACCTATACTAAGATTGTTCAAATTATAGCTCTTGGGCCAAAAATGTACGCAGACCGGGGCCCATTGGTTTTACATTGACTTATATAGGCAAAACCTTCCTCGTCTGAAAACCAGAAAGCCCAGGTGTGTAATATTTGGTATGAAGTTGTATCTAGTGGACCTCTACCAAGATTGTTCAATTATAACCCTAGGGCCAAAAATGGCTCCACCTGCATTACATAGACTTATATAGAGAAAACTTTAAAAGTCTTCTTGTCTGAAACCAGAAGGCCCAGGTCTTTGATATTTGGTATGAAGTTTCATCTAGTGGACCTCTACTTCGAGTTTTCATATTATAGCCCTCGGACCAAAACTGGTCCTGCCCCGGGCCCACTGGTTTTATATAAACTTATATAGGGAAACATATAAAAATCTTCTTGTTTCAAACAAGAAGGCCCAGATCTTTGATGTTTGGTATGAAGCTTCATCTAGCGGACCACTACCAAGATTGTTCAAATTATAGTCCTGGGGTCAAAAATACCCCCATGCCAGAGCCCACTGGCTTTACATAGACTTATATAGGGAAAACCTTTAAAGAACTTCTTGTCTGAAACCAGTAGGCCCAGGTCTTTGATATTTGGCATGAAGCTTCATCTAGTGGACCTATACTAAGATTGTTCAAATTATAGCTCTTGGGCCAAAAATGTACACAGACCGGGGCCCATTGGTTTTACATTGACTTATATAGGCAAAACCTTCCTCGTCTGAAATCCAGAAAGCCCAGGTGTGTAATATTTGGTTTGAAGTTGTATCTAGTGGACCTCTACCAAGATTGTTCAATTATAACCCTAGGGCCAAAAATGGCTCCACCTGCATTACATAGACTTATATAGAGAAAACTTTAAAAGTCTTCTTGTCTGAAACCAGAAGGCCCAGGTCTTTGATATTTGGTATGAAGTTTCATCTAGTGGACCTCTACTTCGAGTTTTCATATTATAGCCCTCGGACCAAAACTGGTCCTGCCCCGGGCCCACTGGTTTTATATAAACTTATATAGGGAAACATATAAAAATCTTCTTGTTTCAAACAAGAAGGCGCAGATCTTTGATGTTTGGTATGAAGCTTCATCTAGTGGACCACTACCAAGATTGTTCAAATTATAGCCCTGGGGTCAAAAATAGCGCAGCCCCTATGCCCACTGGTTTTACATCGACATATAGGAAAATCCTTTAAAAATCAGAAGGCCCAGGTCTTTTATATTTGGTTTGAAGCTTCGTCTTGTGGAAATCTCTTATGATTGTTCAAACTATAGCCCTGGGGACAAAGGTAACCCCGCCCCGGGGCCCAAAGGTTTAACATAAACGTATATATGGAAAACCTTTAAAAATTGTCTTCTCTGAAACCACAAGGCCTAGGTCTTTGATATTTTGCATGAAGCTTCATGTTGTTGGAGGGTGCCCTACCAAGATTATTTAAATGATTATTCGCACTGGGCGAAAAATGGTTCCACCCCAGGACCCACCGGTTTTACATAGACTATGTTGGAAAAACCTTTACAAATCTTCTTGTCTGAAACCAGAAGGCCCAAATCTTTGATATTTGGAGTGAAGCTTCATCAAGTGGCCCTCTACCAAGATTGTTCAAATTATAGCCCCATGGAGCCAAAAATGTACCTGCCCCAGGGCCCTTGCTTCATATAGAGTTAAGGCATTGTTATTTAGAGTGAGCTCATCCATCCCTGTCTGTGCACTGAGACCCGACCCTCTATGTCCTCTGGGTGCCTAGACAGTGACATACTATAAGGATCAGTTGTGGGATTCAGGGCCATGATGGCCCTCTTGTTATTGGTTGCCATGGAAACCATAATACAGAAATTAGAAAAAAGATACTTAAAAATCATCTCTATGAGGCTGGGACTTTATGAAAATATTCACCTTATTTGCATCCACAGGTTTTGTGTTTTTCCTGAAATTTGCCTCTTTAGTTTGGTAACTATGCCAACCTAGAGTTTTCATTGACTTATAATGGGGGAAATTGAAAAATTGCATTTGCAGATATTTTGATAAAACTTTCATAGAAATGTTCCTTAAGTAATCTACTATCTGCCAAATGATTTTAGGCCTACTGCTTTTTTTAGCTCACCTGTCATGTAGTGACAAGGTGAGCTTTTGGGATCACTTTTCATCCGTTGTCCGTGCATCAGTCCTTGCATCCATCTGTAAACAATTTCTTCCAACGACATCTCCTAAACGACTGATCCGATTTTGACCAGACTTAATAGGAATGATCCTTAGGTGGTCCCCTTTCAAAGTTGTTCAAAGGTTTCCGGTCCATTGCACATTAAGGTCACATGAGCCAAAAATAGATTTTTGTTATGAAAACTTAAAAATCTTCTCCTCGGAAACCTCAAGGCCCAGGCCTTCGATATTTAGTGTGTAGCTTCACCTAGTGGACCTCTACCACGAATATTCAGATTATAGTCCTGGGGCCAAAAATGCCCCCACCCCAGGGCCCTTTAGTTTTACATTGCCTCATAATAAGGAAAACCTTTACAAAATCTTCTTGTCTGAAACCAGAAGGCTCAGGTCTTTGATATTTGGTGTGTAGCTTCATCAAGTGAACCTCTACCAAGATCGTTCAAATTATGGCCCTGGGCCCAAAAATTTCCCCGCCCTGGGACCCTTTGGTTTTACAGTGACTTATATAGGGAAAAGCTTTAAAAATCTTCTTGACTGAAACCAGAAGGCTAAGGTGTATAGCTCCCCTGAGCCTAAGGCTCCTGGGGAACTTATAGGATGGTAGGCCTCCGTCATCCATTGTCCATCCGTCCGTCCATCATAGGTCAATCATTTTCAAAGGTCTTCTTCTCTGAAACCACTTGGCCCATTTCAATTTAATTTCACATGCAGCCCCCTGGCAATGGGGGAACGAAAGTTTGCAAGTATGGTCCAGGTCACTTAACCAAGATGGCTGCCATGCCCAAATATGGTAAAAACCTTAAAAAATCTTCTTCTCCAGAACCACTGGGCCCATTGGCTTGCATCTTGGTATGTAGCATCGGGTGACTGAGTATTACCAAGTGTGCAAAAATGATCACCCTAGGTTGACCTTGACCTATTTTACGCCAAGGTCAAATTTGGCTCCTTAGGCTTTTCAATGGGAAATAGGTAAATCAATGCATTTTTCGAAAAATATTGTGGTCTGTGATATGAGAATGGGTAAAAATTGAATGCCTGTGAATGCTAAGGGTCAAGGTCATTCATTGACCTTGGCCCAAGGTCACTTGTATTGCAGGTCTGTTGACATATTAGAATACATTTTCTCTAATACCACTGGGCCAATTTCATTTAAATTTTAGATGCAGACTTAGGACACTTAGTGAACAAAAATTTATTTGGATGGTCCAGGTCACATGACCAAGATCACCACCATGACAAAATATGGTAAAAACCTTAAAATATCTTCTCCAGAACCACTGGGCCGATTGTTAGCTCACCGTCACGTAGTGACAAGGTGAGCTTTTGGGATCACTTTCTGTCTGTCGTGCTTGCGTCCGTGCGTCTGTGTGTAAACAATTTCTTCAAACGACATTGCCTCCCAAACCCACTGATTGGATTTTGATCAAACTTCACAGGAATGATCCTTAGGTGGTCCCCTTTCAAAGTAGTTCAAATGGTACTGGTCTGTTGTACATCGAGGTCAAGGGAGCCAAAAATAGATTTTTGTTTAATGAAAACTTAAAAAATCTTCTCCTCTGAAACCACGAGGCCCAGGTCTTGATATATGGTGTGTAGCTTCATCTAGTGGACCTCTACCATGATTGTTCAAATTATAACCCTAGGGCCAAAAATGCCCCCGCCCCTGGGCCCTTTGGTTTTACAAAGACTTACATATGGAAAACCTTTAAAAATCTTCTTTTCTGAAACCAGCAGGCTCAGGTGTTTGATATTTGGTATGGATCTTCGTCTTGATGACCTTTATCAAGATTGTTTAAATTGTAGCCCTGGTGCCCAAAATGCTCTGGGGCCCTTTGGTTTTACATAGACTTATATAGGGAAAATCTTTAAAAATCTTCTTCTCTGAAACCACAAGGCCCAGGTCTTTGATATTTGGTATGAAGCTTCATCTAAAGGACCCCTATGAAGAACAAATTTTCTCTAATAGCACTGGGCCAATTTCATTTAAATTTTATATGTAGCCATAGGACACTTAGGGAACAAAATGTATTTGGCTTGTCCAGGTCACATGACCAAGACGGCTGCCATGCCCAAATATGGTAAAAACCTTAAAAAATCTTCTGCTCCAGAATCACTGGGGCGATTGTCTTGAAACTTGGTACGTAGCATGGGGTGACTGAGTACTAGCACTTTGCAACAATGATGACCCTAGGTTGACCTTTGCCTATTTTATGCCAAAGCCAAATTTTGCTCCTTAGGCTTTTCAATGGGAAATAGGGAAACCAATGCATTTTTAGCTCACCTGAGCCGAAGGCTCCGGGGAGCTATTATGATCGCTCACCGTCCGTCGCCGTCCGTCTGTCTGCCCGTCCGTTCACAATACCCTTAAACGACATCTTATAAACCACTGAACAGATTTTGACCAGACTTGGCAGAAATGATCTTTGGGTAGTCCTCTCTCAAAGTTGTTCAAAGAATTTCATTCCATGCAGAACTCTGGTTGCCATGGCAATGAAAAGGAAATCTTTTCGAGGTCAGGTTAAAATTGATTTAAGCAAGATAGCGAACTTTTGGTACTTGCCTATGATTAGAAGTTAACCTAATTAACTTTTTAATATATTCTGAAAAAATTTGGATGGAATCTTGTTGTTCAATTAGGGCCCTTTGAAAAGTTTGGCATGTAGGGGCAAGCACATTTTGGGGGACATAGTGTTTTACAAACGCCATTTCTAGTTAGATCATTTTTTTTTCAAGGGGAAAACTGTAATTTACAATGTTCAAAGGAAGGGTAATACAAAAATTCTAAAGATATGGTTCTTGTACTCTGCATGCAATATAACTGTTAGCTTAATGTGCATTACAATATGCCTCTCTCTCGCATTTGAAAACATCCAGATTTAGTGTTCGAGAGCGATTAAATAAGCTTGAAGCTTCCATCGCAATTGAACTGAAATAAATTAGCATAAACTATATGGAGAAAAGACTCGTCAAAAAGTCTGGAGAAGCCCAGGATCAATCCTGCGATCACTACTGCTTTAGAGAAACATTTCTGTAAAAGCATTTGGATTAGGACCATTGGCCTACGAGATGTCATTTAAATATTTTGCTATTTTCAGCCCCGGCAGAACAATTTTTAGCTCACCTCTCACGAGGTGAGCTTTTGGGATCACTTTTTGTCCATCTTGCATGCGTCCGTCCGTGAGTGTGTAAACTTTTCTTCAAACGAAATCTTCTCCTAAACCACTGATCGGATTATGACCAAACTACATAGGAATGATCCTTAGGTGGTCCCCTTTCAGAATTGTTCAAATGGTTCCGGTCCATTACACATCTAGGTCACAGAAGCTAATAATAGATAATTTTTACTGAAAATTTTAAAAAATCTTCTCTGAAACCACATGGCCCAGGTCTTTGATATTTGGTATGAAGCTTCAGCTAGCGGACCTCTACCAAGATTGCTCAAATTATAGCCCTGGGGCCAAAAATGCCCCCACCGAGGGGGCTTTGGTTTTACATAGGCTTATGTAGGGAAAATCTTTAAAAATCTTCTTCTCTGAAACCACAAGGCCCAGGTCTTTGATATTTGGTGTGAAGCTTCATCCAGTGGACCTCTATGCAGATTGTTCAAAGTATACCCCTACGGCAAAAAATGACACCACCCAGGGCCCTTTGGTTTTTCATAGGCTTATATAGGGAAAATATTTAAAATCTTCTCTGAAACCACAAGGCCCAGGTCTTTGATATGACATTTGGTATGAAGCTTCATCTCTACCAAGATTGTTAAAATTATAGCCCTTGGGCAAAAAATGGTCCCCACCGTGTGGCCCTTTGGTTTTACATAGATTTATATAGGAAAAATCTTGAAAAAATCTTCTTCTTTGAAACGGCAAGGCCCAGTTCTTTGATATTTGGTGTGAAGCTTCATCTGTAGGACCTCTATAAAGATTGTTCAAATTATAGGCCTAGGGCGAAAAATTCCTCCACCTGCGGGCCCTTTGGTTTTACATTGGCTTAGACAGGGAAAATCTTTAAAACTCTTCTCTGAAACTTCATGGCCCAGGTCTTTGATATTTGGTGTGTAGCTTCATCTAGTGGACCTCAACCAAGATTGTTCAAATCATAGCCCTTGGGCCAAAAATTCCCCCGCCCTGGGGCCCTTCGCTTTTACATTGACTTATATAGGAAACTTTAAAAAAATCTTCTACTCTGAAACTGCAAGGCCCAGGTCTTTGATATTTGGTGTGATGGTTCATCTAATGGACCTCTATCAAAATTGTTCAAATTATAGCCCTAGGAAATAGAAGTCAAGGCAATGAAAACCTTTGAAAATTTTCTTGTCTGAAAGCAGAAGTCCAAGGTCTTACGATTATATATTTGGTATGAAGCTTCGTCTTGTGGATTTCTGCCAAGATTGTTCAAATTATAGCCCTTGGGCCAAAAATGGCCCACCCCGGGGACCCCAAGGTTTATATAGTCTTATATAAGGAAAACCTTAAAAAATCTTCTTGTCTGAAACCAGAAGGTTCCCGTCTTTGATATTTGGCATGAAGCTTCACCTTTAAGACCACTACCAAGATTATTCAAATTATAGTCAGGGGCCAATAATGGCTCTCCAGGGGCCCACTTGTTACCCTATGGATCAGGTGAGCGATCCAGGGCCATCTTGGCCCTCTTGTAATAATTTTGGTACTGGTCTGCCCAAAAGGGTTCTGCTCTAATGAAAAAATGGATTCCAAATTTAAAAATAGAAAAAAATCTTTGGTTTACATCTCCTTTAACCAGTGATTTCTTCACTTTCATAGGCTATGAAACACCTTGTACTCAGGTGAGTCATCCAGGGCAATAATGGCCCTCTTGTTTTTTGAAAGTAAGGAAATTGTCACTGTCACCTGAAAAGGACAGTGTTACTGGACAGTGTCAAAAAGAAAATTTTAAGGTTCTCTTCTGCTGTCATTGATTCTTATATAAGCCAATGCGCCCAAATGCCTGGTTGCATGGACTTGACAATTGCTTGAGAATGCCTCTACGCATAGATCAGACATGGTTATCGTATATTTGGAGCCTCACAACATTAAAATTACATTACGATAACACACCCGTGCAACAAAGTACATTTTCCATAACTCCAAAATGGCTTCTTTTCTGATCAAAATCCGTGATACTTTCCTTATTTATACTGCAAACATAGGTTGTTGGTGCTCGTTAGAACCGCCTCATTGTGGCGGTTCTTACGAGTACCCACACTCCATGTCTTGAAGCAGAAATAAGAAAAATAATGTATACCCCCATAAACCCCAGTTTTCTCTGTATAAAGTTGGGTTTAGGGGGGTCTTCATTTCACGGACTTGTTCACGTGATGTGCCACATTTTGCATGTAGCCCACACCTCTCATCTGTTGTTGTTCGGCTGAACTGTTACATCAAAGCATGTCTTTGAAGTTTTGAATATTAATCATTTGTCTCTACCAAGTTGACTTTGTCAAACTCATTAGTGATCATTACATGCTTGTTGCAGCTGTCTGTCTTCTGAAATATTCCTTTAACCCTTAATACGCTGAAAAAAACTATCTCTGAAAATGTTGTCTGCTTATGTCGTCTGCTGAATTTTTTGCAAACTTTTTGGAAAATATTTTTGCATATAGGCAAACAGTATGGGCCCAGATTAGACTGCTCCTACAGGAGCAGTCTGATCTGGGTCCATACTGTTTACAAAAATGGCTTTTAAAGTAACCAGCAGACGGCTAAACAGACAACAGTTGTCGTGATTGGAATTTTATGGGTCAAGAATAAGAAATAGCTTAACATTTTGCTGACAATGAATGCCTTGATTAGAAGCCACATTCTTCCATGACTCTGGCCCCCCGCCCATCAGGGCTTGAAAAAATAGATGGGTTGCAGGAGCTAAAACTGACCGCACACGAGCACTAGTAAACGGCTTAGAGGATCTAAGCCTGCCCAGGCAAAGCCGTGCGAGTCCGCCCGTCCATGCTTATAAACCCTATTGGTTTCTTTGGGTGACAGGGTTTGAGATGTCATTTTATCTCAGTGTCGGGTAAAAGTCCCTCAAAATTGGAAGCAACATCTCCAACATGACCTATACAGTGTTGACGGGGATGTTAAACCTCAATGCCTTGAATATAGAGGATTAAATGAACAATATTCTCAGACATGATTTAAGGCAGATTTCAATGCTAAAAAACTTTTTTTTTATTTTACAGAATCCGTGATTCGATACGTAACATTCTAAACATCTCCCGCCTGGGCAACCAGTTCATGCAGGAAAATAAACCTTGGGTTCTGGTAAAAGGCTCACAAACAGACAAGTAAGTATACTGCTGAGACTGATGAAAGGAACAGAACAGCATTTAGAAGCCTGCTTCACTCAGTTGTTTAGTTATCACTCAGCACACAGGTGAGCAGTTCAGGACCATTGGTCCTCTGGTTCCTATTTCTGCTCCAAGACATTATATTGTGGGTATTTGAATAAGGCAGTTTTAATACACACTCATTATGTTTGGTGTATAAATAAGGAAAATGTTTTCATCAAATAAGTAACTGTTTTGAATAAAAGTACCATGTTACACTGATGTATTACACATATAATAATGGAATCAACTACATTAAACTAAGCCTCGCTATTCAAGGCATTGAAGTTTATATGCATAATTTTAAGAATACAAATGTCAAAAAAAATCCATATGGGATAGTAAGGGAATTCTGATGCAGACAGTAAGATCTCCTATACCGACTGACTAATGATGGGATAATTTTAACCCATTTGCCAGCTAATGGTCCAAAACTGAACTAGGGTTCTATAAAAATAATCAAGCTTTTAGCTGACCTGGATGAAGACCAGAAAGAGCTATACACTACCCCCATGGCTTTGGCACAGGAGTTGGTGTTGGAATCAGTGTCAGCATCCTTAAGAGCTCATATTTTTCAAACCAAGTGATGTATTTGGTTCATATTTGGATAAAAGATATAGGTCCAAAGTGTTATTATAGCCCCGCTTTGAAAAAGTGGGGGCTATATTGGATTTGCCTCGTCCTTCTGTGATTCAGTAATTCTGTAATTCCGTTATTCCGTAATTCCCTTATTCATTGTAACTCAAAAAATGTTTGAGATATTTCATGAAACTTCACACAAATGTAAAGCACCAAGGGGCGATGCACAGAGTGCATGAACCATAACTCTGGATTGCCTACTTTTGGAGTTATTACCCTTTGAACATTGAAAAAATTACATTATTCATGATAACTCGAAAACCGTTTGAGGTATTTTCATGAAACTTCACACAAATGTAAAGCACTATGAGAGGATGTGCAGAGTGTATGAACCATAACTCCGGATTGCCTATTTTTTGGAGTTATTGCCCTTGAACATTGAAAAATGGCAATTTTAACCTTGTCCGCTCCATAACTCAAAAACTGTTTGAGGTATTTTCATGAAACTTCACACAAATGTAAAGCACCATGGAACAATGTGCAGAGCGCATGCTCCATAACTCTGGATTGCCTACTTTTTTAGTTATTGCCCTTTGAACATTGAAAAAATTCCATTATTCATGATAACTCAAAAACCATTTTGGTTTTTTCATGAAACTTCACACAAATGTAAAGGACTATGGGTCTATGTGCAGAGCGCATGAACCATAACTCTGGATTGCCAACTTTTGGAGTTATGATAACTCGAAAACCGTTTGAGGTATTTTCATGAAACATCAAACAAATGTAAAGCACTATAAGACAATGTGCAGAGCGCATGAACATAACTCTGGATTGCCTACTTTTGGAGTTATAATAATTGCCCTTTGAACATTGAAAATTTTATTTAGAGGCTGAAAGCTGACAATTTTTTTTTTTTAGGTATTTTTTCATTTCTGATAGCGCTATTTCTTGTATTTTTATGCCCCCGGAATCTAAGAGATTCGGGGGCATATAGTTTTTGGTCTGTCTGTCTGTTTGTCCGTTTGTCTGTTTGTCTGTCTACAAAAACCTTAACATTGGGCATAACTTTTGAATGGTAATAGATAGAGCTTTCATATTTCACATGTGTATACCTTATCACAAGACCTTTCCAGTGGTACCATAATTTTTGATCTCGTGACCTTGAACTTGACCTTTGACCTATTTTTTACAAAATTTTTAAAAACATTAACATTGGCCATAACTTTCGATTGGTAAGTGATAGGGCTTTCATATTTCACATGTGCATTCCTTGTCACAAGACCTTTCTAGTGGTACCATAATTTTTGACCTGTGACCTTGACCCTGATGTTTGACCTACTTTTTAAAAATTTTAACATTGCCCATAACTTTCGATTGGTAAGTGGTAGGGCTTTCATATTTCACATGTGCACTCCTTGTTCTTTTCTGATAGCGCTATAGCGGAGCTATAGACACATCCAAAGTCTACGTCACACAAGGTCAAAGGTCATTAGCCTCGTTTTATCTGGTGGGCAAAAAAACTTCCGGTTCCATACTCTACCGTTGATGTAGCACGAATTATTTTCTGTAATAACCTTTGTTAAATCGTCTTTCTATCAAAACTGTTTGCCACAAACCATTTTTGACATTAAACTGCTTCTTTTTTCGTATATAATTGGATAGAAAATATACATGCTTTAATCTTATTTCCATTGGTTAAATAAAGCACATCGACTACGTTTTGGCATGATGGTGGGTAGTTTTATAACGCTTTTTAGGCAACAAAATGTGCGATAAAATGTCAGAAGAGACTGGTTCTATATCATTTATTGCTTCAAAAACACAAACTGACAAGGATCAGTAATTTTTATGCCCCCGCATCGTATGATGCCGGGGGCATATAGTTTTTCGGTTTTCCGTACGTGCGTCCGTGGGTATGTGGGTATGTGCTTACGTGCGTACGGTTTCCGAATGTACGAAAGTGTGTACGTACGTACGTACGTAATCCTGTTAGACTCAGGTTAAGGTTTTTGTACAAGGTAGAACTTGAGCTCATATTTTCCAAACCATACAATAGATTTGGTTTATATTTAGTATGATGATAGATATAGGTCCAAAGTTTTATTCAGCAATACCCCCACCCATACCCTAGGCCTCAAGGTCAAGGTCGTGGACTTTGAAATTTTTAACGTTTAAGACCCAGGTTAAGGTATTTGTACCAGGTAGAACTTGAGCTCATATTTTCCAAACCGTGTAATGAATTTGGTTCATATTCGGTATGATGATAGATATAGGACTGAAGTTTTATGCAGCAATACACCCACCCATACCCATGACCTCAAGGTCAAGGTCATGGACTTGAAATTTTTAATGTTTAAGACCCAGGTTAAGGTATTTGTACCAGGTAGAACTTGAGCTCATATTTTCATAACCATACAATGGATTTGGTTTATATTTACTATGATGATACATATAGGTCCAATGGTTTATTCAGCAATACCCCCACCCATACCAATGACCTCAAGGTCAAGGTCATAGAATTAGAAAATTTTTAATGTTTAAGACTTTGGTTAAGGTATTTGTACCACCAATTTCAATAAACTTTACACAAATGTTCCTTATAAAAATATCTCGTGCAGGTTCGACTTTTAAGGTCATGGCCTCAAGGTCAAGGTCACAGAGGTTATTTTTAGAAAAGCTTTGTCATTGCTCTAGCGCCTACATTTCTTCACTGATTTCAATATAAGTTCACACAAATGTTCCTTATGACAATATCTTGAGCGAGTTCGACTTTCAAGGTCATCACCTCAAGGTCAAGGTCACAGTGGCTATTTTTAGAAAAACTTTATCATTGCTCTATCGCCTACATTTCTTCACCAATTTCAATATAACTTCATACAAATGTTCCTTATGACAATATCTCAAGCTATTTTGACTTTCAAGTGCAAGGTCACTGTGGCTATTTTTAGAAAAACTTTGTCTTCGCTCTAGCGCTTACGTTTCTTGACTAATTTCAATATAACTTCACCCAAATGTTCCTTATGACAATATCTCTAGCGAGTTCCACTTTCAAGGTCAAGGTCACTGTGGCTATTTTTAGAAAAACTTTGTCACCCCTCTAGCGCTTACATTTCTTCACCGATTTCAAAATAACTTCACACAAATGTTCCTTATGACAATATCTCGAGCGATTTCGACTTTTAACGTCAAGGTCACTATTGGTGGAACGCCGAAACTCGCACAGATTGGTATTTGCACCACTTGAAGATTAATGTGCTAAGCGGGGGCATCTGTGTACTTTGGACACATTTCTAGTTTGGAAAAGAAATGAGTTTAATCACACGATAAATATTCGAAATTCTCATTGACACTGTATGGCAACAGTCATGTTTTGCCAACCAGACAAAAGAGTACCTCGACAGGGGAGGTAATTGGCACATGTGCAGTGAAATGTAAACAAGGTCACGTGTCAAAACATTGGTTCCGTCTATAGTCAGATCCTCTGACAGTTCTAGTTCAACAATACCTTCGTCCATGCCCATGGCCTCAAAGTCAAGATCAAAAACTTAGAAATTTTTTAAACTTAAAGTTTTTCTGCAGCTCATATTTTCCGAACCATATGACAGATCAGGTTCATATTTGGCATGATGATAGATATGGGTCAAAAGCTTTATTCAGCAATAGCCTGCCCATGCCAATGAGCTCAGGTCAATGCCGTAGACTAAGAAATTTAATGCTTTAGTTTTTTTAGAGCTCATATTTTCTAAACTATATGATGGATTTGGTTCTTATTTGGTATGATGATAGGTATCGGTCTGAAGTTTTATAGGGACATACTGCTACCTGTGCCTATTGCCTCAGACACAATTTTCCAGGCTAGCTATGCTGCCAGGTGACTGCTCTTGTTAAGTGATGCTCTTAGTCTCTGACAAGCTGAAAATATCTTATGGTACAATAAACAGAATGAATTAACTTTTCTGTTACAAACTGGCAGGAAAGTATGATCTGAGTGCTGGTTCTACCATAGAAGGCAGAATAAGAAATCTGATTTATCATCCTGTGTTGCTTAAAATATTTTGCTGATGATGGTTGGTTTGCTTTTAACCAATTTTGTACCGGAAACCCCAAAATGGGTAGTTTGCAAACACTGCAGGCCAAGTTCAGACACCGCAGAATGCGGTGTCTGATCAGGGCCTAAACTGGTTGCAAAAAGTTCAGCCAATTTCCAAATAAATTTTGAAGAAAACACAACTGTCACCCCTAAATTTTTATTTGCTGATTCGAGTAGGAAGAAAAAACCCTTTGTATAATGCTCTCTACAGCTCTCGCCCATCGGGCTTGAAGAAATAGATGGCTGCATGATGCTTCCACGCAGAGCTGAAACCGACCCGCACACGAGTCCTGGTAAACTGCTTAGATGATCTAAGCCTGCCCAGGCAAAGCGGTGCAATTTGGTCCGTCCATGCTTGTAAACCCTGTTGGTTTCATTGGACGACAGGGCTTGAGAAGTCATTTGATCTCAATGTCGGGTAAAAGTCCCACAAAATTGGAAGCAACGTCTCCAAACTGACCTATATAGTGTTGACAGGGACATTAAACCTCAAATCAAACAAACCAACAATAATGCTCTCTAAGTATTTATGACTGTGATACATGTTCAGTATGATTGAGCATGAAAAAAGTTATATTACTTTGCACCTTCATGTCTAATCCTTATCCTGAACTTTCCTATACTGAGATCAAGGACTGGCTAGCCTATTGCCACTGAAGTTACTGCTTAACATGCAATGTGTTATTGTAGCACTCTAATTATCATCAACTGTTTATATCTGCTTCTTCAGATCCAGAGCAGGTAGTGTTGTAAGTCTAGCCGCCAACATTGCCTGTCTGTTGTCAGTGCTCTTACAGCCGTTCATGCCGGAGATCAGTTATACAATACAACAGCAGCTCAATGCCCCTGATGCATGTAATATTGTCTATGAAGATTTTTTCTGTCATTTACCTGCTGGACACAAGATAGGAAAAGTAAGTTTTCTCTCTAGATTTTGTTTTAGAAAGATGTGTTTTGTAGCTCAACAGAACCAAAGGCTGACAAGCTTAAGGTGAGCTTATAGTGTATCATTAGTCCGTTGTCCATCATCATTGTCATCCATAGGCTGTCCACACTATCAAGCATTGTCTCATAAACCACTAGGCTGATTGAAATCATATTTATATAGAACTTATATGCTGCATGGGAACTAAACTTAGTGTAAATGATCCTGGTCACATGTCCAAGATGGCTGCCATGTTCATTATGGTAAAACCCTTTAGAAATTTTCCTGTCCTGAACCCTAAGTCAGATACCCTTTTACTACTGAACATCCCAAGGTGGTCATTCTTTTGCAGTGTCTTAAGAGGGATGTTTGAATGAATTGCTTTTTGCCCTCTAGCTCGATAACCACGTGGGGCACGAAAAAAAAACAATACATACCTGTTAAGGGTTATTCAATACCTACACAACGGTGTATAAATGATACTGATTCTACAAAAGATTTCCATCTGCCTGACAGCTGTCCTGCATCAGTAGAAAAAATTTCATGAAGACTTTGTATGCAATGCCATGATGCTTTGTATATTGTCAAAGGCAATAGATGGACATTCTCTGCTTATTTATTCACCTGTGCTTTCTCTTCATATTTGCTCATTTGTTCTTTCTTTCTTCTTTCTCTCCACCTGCCTCAGTAGCTAAGTTGGATGCCCGTCTGACTGGTGATCTGGAGGATGCAGGCTCGATACCTGCAAGTGTCGGCAACATTCTTTTGTGGAGATTGATCATAAAACCTTTTCTACGGTCATTCTCTCCCTTCTGCTGATTCAAGAAGGGTAGTTGTCAGTTTCTGGCAAAAGAATGTGCACTGTACTGGTTAACCGCTTACGTATAAGCCTGCCCAGGAAAAGTGTGGATAGGTTAACTGACAGACTCAAAAATGTTGTTGATTGGGCTGTTAAACTCCAATACAAATAAATCTTCTTTCTCTCCATATAGTCCAATAATATATTTTTGTCAAAGTTTTATCAGGAACTGTCAAAGCTGGAAGCCCTAGTCCTCATATATAATGCGGTTAAGAAGATAAATTGTGAAAGAGGCAATGGCATATTTCAATGTTTTTGTTCATCTGTTCTTCCACTCAACTGGCCAGTCAAAGATGTCCCAGGAACTATAATAGCTGGAAGCCTTCGACTTGATGTACTTTGCCATGATGATTACTTAAATCATGCAAGAGACAGTTTTAAGCTCACCTGTCACTTAGTGACGAGGTGAGCTTTTGGGATCACTTTTTGTCCGTCGTCCGTCGTGCGTGCATCCGTGTGTGCGTCCGTAAACAATTTCAAATAAGGATATCTCCAATACCCCATGGCCAATATTGATAAAATTTCATGTGAATCATCATCAGGTAGGGGGAAAGGCTGCATAAGGTTTTTGGGCTGATCAGATTGGAATTCTGGTTGCCATGGTAACATATAGCTCCCATAGACTTATAATGGGAATACATTTTAAAATCTTCTTCCCTGAAACCACAGGGCCCAGAGCTTAGATATTAAGCATGTAGCAAGGGCAAGTGGTCAACTACATAATTCCTGCCAATCATGCCCCTCGGTGCCAAATGGGCTACGCCCTAGGGCCCCTTCGCTCCCATAGACTAATAATGGGAAAAAAAAGCTTCAAAAATCTTCTTCTCTGAAACCACAGGGCCCAGAGCTTAGATATTTAGCATGTAGCAATGGCAAGTGGTCACCTACATAATTCCTCCCAATCATGTCCCTGGGTTCAAAAAGGGCCACGCCCCGGGGCCCCCTTCGCTCCCATAGACTCATAATGGAAAAAAAAATTCAAAAATCTTCTTCTCTGAAACCACAGGGCCCAGAGCTTATATATTTAGCATGTAGCAATGGCAGGTGGTCACCTACATAATTCCTGCCAATCATGCCCCTGGGTTCCATATGGGCCACACCCCGGGGCCCCTTCGCTCCCATAGACTCATAATGGAAAAAAAGCTTCAAAAATCTTCTTCTCTGAAACCACAGGGCCCAGAGCTTATATATTTAGCATGTAGCAATGGCAGGTGGTCACCTACATAATTCCTGCCAGTCATGCCCCTGGGTTCTATATGGGCCACGCCCCGGGGCCCCTTCGCTCCCATAGACTCATAATGGAAAAAAAGCTTAAAAAATCTTCTTCTCTGAAACCACAGGGCCCAGAGCTTATATATTTAGCATGTAGCAATGGCAGGTGGTCACCTACATAATTCCTGCCAATCATGCCCCTGGGTTCCAAATGGGCCACGCCCCGGGGCCCCTTTGCTCCCATAGACTCATAATGGAAAAAAGCTTCAAAAATCTTCTCTGAAACCATAGGGCCCAGAGCTTAGATATTTAGCATGTAGGAAGGCATGTAGGAAGGGCAAGTGGTCAACTACATAATTCCTGCCAATCATGCCCCTTGGTTCCAAATGGTCCACGCCCCGGGGCCCTTCGCTCCAATAGACTCATAATGGAAAAAAGCTTCAAAAATCTTCTTCTCTGAAACCACAGGGCCCAGAGCTTAGATATTTAGCATGTAGCAATGGCAAGTGGTAACCTATATAATTCCTGCCAATCATGCCCATGGGGTCGAAATTGGCCACACCCCTGGGCCCCCTTAGCTCCTATATACTCATAATGGAAAAAAGGTTAAAAAATCTTCTTCTCTGAAACCACAGGGCCCAGAGCTTAGATATTTAGCATGTAGCAACGGCAAGTGGTCACCAACATAATTCCTGCCAATCATGCCCCTGGGTTCCAAATGGGCCACGCCCCGGGGCCCTTTAGCTCCTATAGACTTATAATGAAAAAAAAAACTTCAAAAATCTTCTTCTCTGAAACCACAGAGCCCAGAGCTTAGAAATTTAGCATGTAGCAACGGCAAGTGGTCACCTACATAATTCCTGCCAATCATGCTCCTGGGGTCCAAACAGGCCACGCCCCGGGGCCCCTTAGCTCCTATAGACTCATAATGGAAAAAAGCTTCAAAAATCTTCTTCTCTGAAATCACAGGGCCCAGAGCTTAGATAGTTAGCATGTAGCAACGGCAAGTGGTCACCTACATAATTCCTGCCAATCATGCCCCTGGGTTCCAAATTGGCCATGCCCCGGGCCCCTTCGCTCCCATAGACTCAAAATGGAAAAAAGCTTCAAAAATCTTCTCCTCTGAAACCGCAGGGCCCAGAGCTTAGGTAATTAGCATGTAGCAACGGCAAGTGGTCACCTACATAATTTCTGCCAATCATGCTCCTGGGGTCCAAATTGGCCACGCCCGCGGGCCCCTTAGCTCCCATTGACTCATAATAGAAAAAAGCTTCAAAAATCTTCTTCTCTGAAACCACAGGGCCCAGAGCTTAGATATTTAGCATGTAGCAACAGCAAGTGGTCACCTACATAATTCCTGCCAATCATGCCCCTGTGGTCAAAACGAGCCACGCCCCGGGGCCCCTTAGCTCCTATAGACTCTTAATGGAAAAAATGCTTCAAAAATGTTTTTCTCTGAAACCACAGGGCCCAGAGTGAGTGAGTTTTAGTTTTACGTCCCACCAACAGCTAAGGTCATACGGAGACGGGACCTCGGTTTAAAGACTCATCCGATAGTCTGGAGATACAGGGCCCAGAGCTTAGATAATTAGCATGTGGCAATGGCAAGTGGTCACCTACATAAATCCTCCCAATCATGCCCCTGGGGTCCAAATGGGCCATGCCCTGGGGCCCCTTAGCTCCCCTAGACTCATAATGGAAAAAAGCTTCAAAAATCTTCTTCTCTGAAACCACAGGGCACAGAGCTTAGATATTTAGCATGTGGCAATGACAAGTGGTCACCTGCATAAATCCTGCCAATCATGCCCCTCTGGTCCAAATGGGCCACACCCTTGGACCCCCTTAGCTCCCATAGACTCAAAATGGAGAAAAGCCTCAAAAATCTTCTTCTCTGAAACCATAGGGCCCAGAGCTTAGATATTTAGCATGTAGCAACGGCAAGTGATCACCTACATATTTCCTGCTAATCATGCCCCTGGGGTCCAAATGGGCCACGCCCCGGTGCCCCTTAGCTCCCATAGACTCTAAATGGAAGAAAGCTTAAAAATCTTCTTCTCAGAAACTGTGAAGCACAGAACTTAGATATTTAGTCCAAATTGGCCAAATCCTGTGGCCCCTTAACTCCAACAAACTTATAATGGAAAAAAGCTTCAAACATCTTCTTTGAAACCATGAAATACAGACCTTAGATATTTAGTATATAGCAACACAAAATGGTCACCTACATAAATCCTGCCAACCATGCCCTTTGGGTCAAAATTGGCCAAGCCCCAGGGCTCATTAGCTTCTATAGACTTATACTCGAAAAAAAAAAACTCAAAAAAAAAATCTTCTTTTCCAAAACCTTAAGGCACAGATTTTGTTTGATTTGAGGTTTTACATCCCTGTCAACACTGTATAGGTCATTTTGGAGATGTCTCTTCCAATTTTGTGGGACTTTTTACCCAACATTGAGATGAAATTACATCTCAAGCCCTGTCGCCCAATGAAACCAATAGGGTTTATACGCATGGACACCGCTTTGCCTGAGCTTAGATATTTAGTATGTAGCAATGTCAAGTGGTCTCCTACACTAATGATTTTCTTGTACACAGGTGAGCGATATAGGGCCATTGGGCCTTCTTGTTTTAATGTTGGTTGGTGCCTGATGCTCGGTCTCTGGTCGGGCCCATCAGAGTCTAACTTGGTTTTCTTTTGCTCCAGCATTTCAGTGGTTTCTTGCTGTCGAGTCCTCACCGTTGTCTCACCTCTGTAGTTCTTTGATTTTTTGTGTTCACGGAGATGTTGTACTGATGAGTTAGGAGGCCTTCATGCGGACTGAACAAATTATTTGTCTAAATCGCGACGGAAGTAAGGGCGAGGATTGTGGCCACGTAAAATCAATTTAAGCCCCCCAGTGGAAATCTTTCCACTGACCGTTCCAAGGCGGTTCTTCTGTGGCAGTTTATTTATGTTGTTGTTTGTTACTTACTGTGTGTATCACTTGTGTCTTTTTATTTTGGATGGCCATATGGCCATTTTGTGGGAAAGTAACTGTCCTTATGGCCTTCCTTTGTTTAGGTTTCCATTATGGTCTGGTCGCTTAATGTTTGTGTTTCTTTCCCTTTGGTGTCTTTGATGGGTGGAGTAAGTTAATTGTATTGATTCTTGTCTTTGTTTTACTTCTACTTTTCTGACTGGTGATCAAGAGGATGTATGTGTCTGTTTGTTTGATTTGTTTTGTTTGATTTGTGGTTTAACGTCCGCGTCAACACTGTATAGGTCATTTTGGAGACATTGCTTCCAATTTTGTGGGACTTTTACCCAACATTGAGATGAAATGACATCTCAAGCCCTGTTGCCCAATGAAACCAATAGGATTTATCAGCATGGACGGTCTGACTCACACCGCTTTGCCTGGGCAGGCTTAGATCCTCTAAACAGTTTACCAGTACTCAGGTGTGGTCAGTTTCAGCTCTGCGTGGAAGCATCGTGCAGCCCATCTATTTCTTCAAGCCCTGGGGTCATTGTTTGTGTCTGTAAAAATGCACTAAAGTGGGGGTATAGTCAGATCTTCTGAAAGTTCTAGTGTATCTGCAAAGAAAACAAAACAGTTGCAGTCAGAGAGAATGGTGAAAGGCCTCTAATTATGAGAGGATAAAGACTTCGAGGGTGTGTTTTGTATACATCATTTTATTTTGACATTGCTTCCAATTTTGAGGGACTTTTACCTGACACTGAGATGAAATGACATCTCAAGCCATTACAAAAACATGCCTATACAAATATTGCCGAAAAATATGAAAATTTTAAGATGGAAAATTGTGATATTTTTCTTATTTCTGTTCAAAATACAGATTGTGAGTACTCGTTAGAACCGCCTCATCGAGGCGGTTCTAATGAGTACCCACAATCTATATTTTAGAGCAGAAATATGTAAAATAAGATTTATCCCATTTAACTTCAGTTTTACTTTATGAAAGTGGGGTTTAAGGGGGTCAAAATCATATAGGCATGTTTTCGTGATGCCTGCCACTCAATGAAACAAAAGAGTTTATATGAAGATGTTCTCAAGAATATAAAATTTAAAAAATACATGTATTGTCAGAAACACAACAAAACTATTAACTCTTATCATGCTGTTCATGACAACCCATATCTTTGGAAACAGTGTAGATCCAGATCAGATGGCTTCTGATCTACACTGTTTGACATTCAGTTTATGAATTTGTAGGAATAAATTACATCAAGTAATCTGATTGGTTCAAAGTCAGAGATGGGTGGGGCTAAAATGAATATTCAGCAAGAAAAGGGTTAAGAATTGACTATGATAGTGCAATATCTAATACATGAGCAATTTGGCTGAAAATAGGTGTGAAGCTTTTGCATACATTAACAAGAGCTATTTAGATTGTTCAGCAAAAATATGTGTTATTACCATGTTTAACCCTATTCACAACAACTCCTATCTTTGCAGGTTGAATGAATGATTTTGTTTTTAGCTCACCTGTCACGTAGTGACGAGGTGAGCTTTTTGAATCACTTTTTGTCCGTTGTACCTCATGCGTGCGTGTGTGCTTGCGTTCGTCCGTAAACAATTTCAAATAAGTATATCTCTAATACCCCATGGTCAATCTTGATCAAATTTCATGTGAAGCATCATTAGGTAGGGGGAAAGGCTGCATAAGGTTTTTGGGCTGATCAGATTGGAATTCTGGTTGCCATTGCAACATATCGCTCCCATAGACTTATAATAGGAAAATTTTAAAAATCTTCTTCTCTGAAACCACAGGGCCCAGAGCTTAGATGTTTAGCTTGTGACAACGTTAAATGGTCACCTACATAAATCCTGCCAATCATGCCCCTTGGGTCCAAATTGGCCACACCCCGGCGCCCCTTAGCTCCTATGAACTCGTATTGAAAAAAAAAGCTTCAAATTCTTCTTCTCTGAAACCACAGGGCCCAGAGCTTAGATATTTAGCATGTAGCAAGGGCAAGTGGACACCTACATAATTCCTGCCAATCATGCCCCTGGGTTCCAAATTGGCCACGCCCCGGGGCCCCTTTGCCCCCATAGACTCATAATGGAAAAAAGCTTCAAAAATCTTCTTCTCTGAAACCACAGGGCCCAGAGCTTAGATATTTAGCATGTAGCAACGGCAAGTGGTCACCTACATAATTCCTGCCAATCACATGCCCCTGGGGTCCAAATTGGCCACGCCCAGGGGCCCCTTAGCTCCTATAGACTCATAATGGAAAAAGCTTCAAAAATCTTCTTCTCTGAAACCACAGGGTCCAGAGCTTAGATATTTAGCATGTAGCAAGGGCAAGTGGTCACCTACATAATTCCTGCCAATCATGCCCCTGGGTTCCAAATGGGCCAAGCCCCGGCCACCTTCGCTCCAATAGACTCATAATGGAAAAAAACTTCAAAAATCTTCTTCTCTGAAACCGCAGGGCCCAGAGCTTAGATATTTAGCATGTAGCAACAGCAAGTGGTCACCTACATAATTCCTGCCAATCACGCCCTTGGGGTGCATATGGGCCCCTTAGCTCCTATAGACTCATAATGGAAAAAAAGCTTCAAAAAGCTTCTTCTCTATAACCACAGGGCCTAGGGCTGAGATGTTTAGCATGTAGCTAGGGCAAGTGGTCACCTACATAAATCCTGCAAATCATGCCCCTGGGGTCGAAATGGCCAAGCACCGGGGCCCCTTCACTCCCATAGACTCATTTGAAAAAAAAATTCAAAAATCTTCTCTGAAACCACAGGGCTCAGAGCTTAGATATTTAGCATGTGGCAATGGCAAGTGGTGACCTACATAATTCCTGCCAATCATGCCCCTTGGGTCCAAATTGGCCACACCATGGGACCCCTTAGCATCTATAGACTCATAATGGAAAAAAAAGGTTCACAAATCTTCTTCTCTGAAACCACAGGGCCAAGAGCTTAGATATTTAGCATGAAGCAACAGCAAGTGGTCACCAACATAATTCTTGCCAATCATGCCCCTGGGTTCCAATTGGACCATGCCCTGGGTCCTTTAGCTCCTATAGACTCATAATGAAAAAAGCTTCAAAAAGATTCTTCTCTGAAACCACAGGGCCAAGAGCTGAGGTATTTTGCATGTTGCAATGGCAAGTGGTCACCTACATAATTCCTGCCAATCATGCCCCTGGGTTTCAAATGGGCCAGGCCCCGGAGTGCCTTTGCTCCCACAGACTCATAATGGAAAAAAGCTTCAAGAATCTTCTTCTCTGAAACCACAGGGCCAAGATCTTAGATATTTAGCATGTAGCAACGGCAAGTGGTCACCTACATAATTCTTGCCAATCATGCCCCTGGGGTCCAAACGGGCCACACCCCGGGGCCTCTTAGCTCCTATAGACTCATAATGAAAAAAAAGCTTCAAAAATCTTCTCCTCTGAAACCACAGGGCCCAGAGCTTAGATATTTAGAATGTAGCAATGGCAAGTGGTCACCCACATAATTTCTGCCAATCATGCCCCTGGGGACCAAATTGGCCACGCCCCGGGGCCCCTTAGCTCCTATAGACCCTAAATGGAAAAAAAGCTTCAAAAATCTTCTTCTCTGAAAACACAGGGCCCAGAGCTTAGATATTTAGCATGTAGCAAGGGCAAGTGGTCACCTACATAATTCCTGCCAATCATGCCCCTGGGTTACAAATTGGCCACGCCCCAGGGCCCCTTCACTCCGATAGACTCATAATGGAAAAAAAGCTTCAAAAATCTTCTTCTCTGAAACCACAGGACCCAGAGCTTAGATATTTAGCATGAAGCAAGGGCAAGTAGTCACCTACATAATTCCTGCCAATCATGCCCCTGGGTTTCAAATTGGCCACGCCCCAAAGCCCCTTCGCTCCCATAGACTCATAATGGGAAAAAGCTTCAAAAAGATTCTTCTCTGAAACCACAGGGCCCAGAGCTTAGATATTTAGCATGTAGCAACAGCAGGTGGTCACCTACATAATTCCTGCCAATCATGCACCCGGTGTCCAAATGGGCCACGCCCCGGGGCCCCTTAGCTACTATAGACTCATAATGGAAAAAAAGCTTCAAAAATCTTCTTCTCTGAAACCACAGGGCCCAGAGCTGAGATATTCAGCATGTAGCAAGGGCAATTGGTCACCTACATAAATCCTGCCAACCATGCCAATGGGATCTAAATGTTTATTAGATATTTAATAATATAATAGATATTTAGCAAGTAGCAATGGCAAGTCGTGACCTACATAATTCCTGCCAATCATGCCCCTTGGGTCCAAATTGGCCACAACCAGGGACCTTTAAACTCATAATGGAAAAAAAAGGTTCAAAAATCTTCTTCTCTGAAACCACAGGGCCCAGAGCTTAGATCTTTAGCATGTAGCAATGGCAAGTGGTTACATACATAATTCCTGCCAATCATGCCCCTGGGTTTCAAATGGGCCACGCTCCGGAGCCCCTTTGCTCTCATAGACTCATAATGGAAAAAGCTTCAAAAATCTTCTTCTCTGAAACTACAGGGCTCAGAGCTTATATATTTAGCATGTAGTAACGGCACGTGGTCACCTACATAATTCCTGCCAATCATGCCCCTGGGTTCTCAATGGGCCACGCCCCTTCGCTCTCATAGACTCATAATGGAAAAAAGCTTTCAAAATTGCTTAACCTGTTGTGCTTGGATGAACAAGATGGCTCAAATTATAAAAAACCTCCTTGTGTCAACCAAAATTGCTCAAACCCCCTACTTTACCATATATTATCTTCAATTCCATTTGTACAATATGGATCAGGTGAGCGATCCAGGGCCATCATGGCCCTCTTGTTAAGGTAAACGGGCTTCAAGAGCACATAGGGGCTACCCCCTTTGCAGGTTGCCACAAGTCACTAACCCTTATCCCACTGCATAAATTAATTAAGCCACTCCCATTGCTGATTATCAACCAATCAAATTACTTGCTATAATATATTTGTTCACTATCACAAACTTCATGACAAACAGTGTAGATCTTGATCAGATGCAGAAGCCATCTGATCTGGATCCACACTGTTTGCAAGGTTGAAGTTGTTGTGAACAGCAGGATAAGAGTTAAACATGAAATAATCATCTAATCATCAACCTACATTTGCCAACAGTGTAGATCCTGAAGAAGCCATCTGACCAGGATATACACTGCAATTTGTAAATTTGAATGAATAAATTACATCAAGTAATCTTATTGGTTGAAACATAAATCGGATGTACCTTAATGATCCTAAGTATTGGGACTGATAGGCCTGAGCAAACAGTGCAGACTCAGATCAGATGGCTTCTGAAGGAGCAGTCTGATCAGGGTCTACACTGTTTGTCATTTGTCATTCATGATAACCTTGACCTCATTTTCAAGGTCACAGCGACCCAAAACAGTCATTTTTGGGCCAAAAATGGCTTGTCTGCACTCTATCTCATTAAGGAATTGATTGCTTTTAGTCAAACTTGGTACAATATATCATTACATCAAACCGCAGATTTGGTTAGATTTTGGTGACCTTGACTTTTTTTTCAAGGTCACAGGCTCAAAAAAAACAGTCAATTTTGGGCCGAAAATGGCTTGTCAGCAATCTATCTCATTATTGAATTGATTGATTTTCGTCAAACTTGGTACAATATATCATTACAACAAACGGCAGATTTGATTAGATTTTGGTGACCTTGACCTTTTTTCAAGGTCACAGTGCCCCAAAAACAGTCAATTTTGGGCCAAGGCCAAAAATGGCTTGTTTGCAGCTTACATTTTGGTAACTTTAACCAAGATATTAAAGTCAAATGGGTGTTTAAGATATTTTTAGCTCACCTGTCACGTAGTGACAAGGTGAGCTTTTGTGATCACATTTTGTCTGTCGTCCGTAGTGTGTGCGTCTGTCCGTGCGTCTGTGCATCCGTAAACAATTTCAAATAAGTATATATCTAAAACCCCATGGCCAATCTTGATCAAATTTTATGTGAAGCATCACCAGGTAGGGGGAAAGGCTGTATAAGGTTTTTGGGCTGATCAGATTGGAATTCTGGTTACCATGGCAACATATAGCTCCCATAGACTTATAATGGGAAAAATTAAAAAAATCTTCTTCTCTGGAACCACAGGGCCCAGAGCTTAGATATTTAGCTTGTAACAATGTTTAGTGGTCACCTATGTAAATCCTGCCAATCATGCCCCTGGGGTCCAAATTGGCCACACCCGGGGACCCCTTAGCTCCTATAGACTCATAATGGAAAAAAAAAGCTTCAAAAATCTTCTTCTCAGGAACTATAATAGCTGGAAGCCTTCGACTTGATGTACTTTGCCATGATGATTACTTAAATCACTGCAAGAGACAGTTTTAAGCTCACCTGTCACGTAGTTACGAGGTGAGCTTTTGGGATCACTTTTTGTCCGTCGTCCGTCGTGCGTGCATCCGTGTGTGCGTCCGTAAACAATTTCAAATAAGGATATCTCCAATACCCCATGGCCAATATTGATCAAATTTCATGTGAATCATCATCAGGTAGGGGGAAAGGCTGCATAAGGTT
Source organism: Lucinisca nassula (assembly GCA_963580285.1). Lineage (NCBI taxonomy): Eukaryota > Metazoa > Mollusca > Bivalvia > Lucinida > Lucinidae > Lucinisca > Lucinisca nassula. Next base: position 48,519,826 of record OY757017.1, read on the forward strand.
TTTGGGCTGATCAGATTGGAATTCTGGTTGCCATGGTAACATATAGCTCCCATAGACTTATAATGGGAAAACATTTTAAAATCTTCTTCCCTGAAACCACAGGGCCCAGAGCTTAGATATTTAGCATGTAGCAAGGGCAAGTGGTCAACTACATAATTCCTGCCAATCATGCCCCTCGGTGCCAAATGGGCTACGCCCTAGGGCCCCTTCGCTCCCATAGCGAAGATGGGAAAAAAAAGCTTCAAAAATCTTCTTCTCTGAAACCACAGGGCCCAGAGCTTAGATATTTAGCATGTAGCAACGGCAAATGGTCACCAACATAATTCCTGCCAATCATGCCCCTGGGTTCCAAATGGGCCACGCCTCGGGGCCCCTTCGCTCCCATAGACTCTTAATGAAAAAAAGGTTTGAAAATCTTCTTCTCTGAATCCACAGGGCCCAGAGCTTAGGTATTTAGCATGTAGAAACGGCAAGTGGTCACCTACATAATTCCGGTCAATCATGCCCCTGGGGTCCAAATTGGCCACGCCCCGGGGCCCCTTAGCTCCTATAGACTCATTATGGAAAAAAAGTTTCAAAAATCTTCTCTGAAACCACAGGGCCCAGAGCTCAGATATTTAGCATGTAACAACGACAAGTGGTCACCTAAATAATTCCTGCCAATCATGCCCCTGGGGTCCAAATGGGCCACGCCCTGGGGCCCCTTCGCTCCCATAGACTCTAAATGGAAAAAAGCTTCAAAAATCTTCTTCTCTGAAACCACAGGGCCTAGAGCCTAGATATTTAGCTTGTAGCAACGGCAAGTGGTCACCTACATACATGTAATTCCTGCCAATCATGCCCCTGGGGTCCAAACGGGCCACGCCCCGGGGCCCCTTAGCTCCTATAGAGGCTCATAATGGAAAAAAGCTTCAAAAAGCGTCTTCTCTGAAACCACAAGGCAGAGAGCTGAGATATTTAGCATGTAGCAACGGCAAGTGGTCACCTACATAAATCCTGCCAATCATGCCCCTGGGGTCCAAATGGGCCATGCCCTGGGGCCCCTTAGCTCCCATAGACTCATAATGGAAAAAAAAATTCAAAAATCTTCTCTGAAACCACAGGGCCCAGACCTTAGATATTTAGCATGTAGCAACGGAAAGTGGTCCCCTACATAATTCCTGCCAGTCATGCCCCTGGGGTTCAAATGGGCCATGCCCCAGGGCCCCTTTGCTCCCATAGACTCATAATGGAAAAAAGCTTCAAAATCTTCTTCTCTGAAACCACAGGGCCAAGAGCTTAGATATTTGGCATGTAGCAATGGCATGTGGTCACCTATATAATTCCTGCCAATCATGCCCCTGGGGTCCAAATGGGCCACGCCCTGGGCCCCTTAGCTCCTATAGACCCTTAATGGAAAAAAGCTCCAAAAATCTTCTATGAAACCACAGGGCCCAGAGCTAAGATATTAAGCATGTAGCAATTGCATGTGGTCACCTACATAATTCCTGCCAATCATGCCCCTGGGGTCCAAACGGGTCACGCCCTGGGCCCCTTAGCTCCTATAGACTCTTAATGGAAAAAAGCTCCAAAAATCTTCTTCTCTGAAACCACAGGGCCCAGAGCTTAGATATTTAGCATGTAGCAATTGCAAGTGGTCACCTAAATAAATCCTGCCAATCATGCCCCTAGGGTCCAAATGGGCTCACACAGGTGAGCGATATAGGGCCATTGGGCCCTCTTGTTATGGTGAGGGGACATTGTTTTCCTCTGGAAACATTTCTAGTTATAATTAGACTGAGCCTGTTCACACACAACCTGTTGTCCCCCTCCCCCCACAAGCCCTTGTCACCATGAGTCATTGATAGTTAGACTCATCACACACAACCTCTTGTCAACCGCTCAAATCCCCCCCCCCCCCACACACACACACATCTAATTGTCACCATGAGTCATTGATAGTTAGACTCATCACACACAACCTCTTGTCAACCGCTCAAATCCCCCCCCCCCACACACACACACACATCTCATTGTCTCCATGAGTCATTGATAGTTAAACTGAGCCTGTTCATATTCTGGTATCCTACGACATGACCCACACACAATGTCAAAGGGATCAATCCCCACCCCCCTAACATTTCAGTTGTGCAATAAGGATCAAGGGAGTGATCCAGGGTCATCATGACCCTCTTGTATATTTTTTTTATTATTTCTTCTAAAAAACATAGATTGAGGGTACTCATTAGAATCGCTCCACCGAGGCGGTTCTAATGGTTATGCACAATTTATGTTTTGAGCAAAAATATGAAAAATGTCAGAATTTTTAATCTGAAAATGTTCATTTTTTGGTGGAAAAATTTTAAATATATATGAATAGGCCTGTTTTTTGTAATGCATTGTTCCAGAAGAGTGCAGACCAGATAAGGAAATCCGCGGTATTAGCCTGGGATAGAAATTGTTCTAATATGTTCTAGAAAGGGTTATCCTTTGGAAGCAAGGAATACATCACAGAACTGGAAAATATGGAGTGTACATGTTTTCTGGGCCAGACTAGCTAGTTTCGGCCATTTAGGCCTCATCAGTGACCCTCAAATATTTTCAATATTCCACAATCGAATCAATGATCCCAAAGGACAAGAAAATATAAACTACACTATGATGTTGGGCAGTGACACTTTTTGCAGTAGCCACACATTCCCAGACAACGGCTGTAGTGATGTCAAATATGTTCTAGAAAAGTTTATTCTTTGGAAGCAAGGAATACACAACAGAACTTCAAAATATGGAGTGTACATGTTTTCTGGGCCAGACTAGCTAGTTTTGGCCGTTTTGGCCTCACCAGTGACCCTCAAATATTTTCAAAATTCCTCAGTGGAATCAATGATCCCAAAGGACAAGAAAATATAAACCACACTATGATGTGTTCTTACCCAGGGCAGAGTGTTTGGTGTTCTTACCCAGGGCAGAGTGTTTGGTGTTCTTACCCAGGGCAGAGTGTTTGGTGTTCTTACCCAGGGCAGAGTGTTTGGGGTTCTTACCCAGGGCAGAGTGTTTGATATTCACTGGTTGAATACAACCTCATATGCGCCTTCATTAAGGTTGACATCACAGCACGTTACATGATGTCACTAAACATCATGATAGTGTCACCACAATATGGAAGACGTCGGCAACCCAAGTGACTGCAGTATTAAAATGCCACGCTCAGAAATGGAAGGTATGCAAGAAAAAGAATCCTACACAGGGGTGAGGGGTGGATAGATAAATTTTTTCCTTGGGATCACTGCCCTCGGGATGGATTTTTCCAGCCACCCCTCACTCATGTAAGATTCTTATATTACAATATGTATTTTTTATTTTCAGCCCTCCCCATTGTTCCAGAAGATTGAAGCTACAAAAATTACTGAACTGAAGAAGAGATTTGCTGGCTCTGCACAAACACCTGTATCTAAACCCAAGCCACAAAAAGTAAGTGTTAAGGGGAGCAGTTGATAATGTTTGGGTGATTGTCCCTTTCTTCTTCCACGATAATGTATGGCAGTTGCTGTCCGTTGTCTATTCTTCATCATCAGTTGTGCTGCCACAGTTTACTTAAACCTCTGCACCTGTGAAACCATTGGGCTGATTTTGCTGAAACTTTACAATCTCAAAGTCTACTTGAGTTTCTTCATTGGTTTCCCTACAGAACACTGCTTACAGTGGCAACTGAAAGAAAATACCTTAGAAATTTTGTCCTCAGAATCTTTTTAAGGCATTTGATTGAAGTTAGTCTTTGTGTGGCACTGTAAGAATCCGTGAACTCATATTAATTAATTGGTTGAATAAAACATCTCCTCAGTGGGTGGGAAGCTTTAGTGAACAATCTTTTCCATAGAATGTGCTTGATTTTAATGAGCAATGATCTATGTTTGCAGATTCTGGATCTTTTATGCACAAGTAGTGACGATCCTGATAAGACTGCTCAGTCAGGTCTGGATCTGCACTGTTTGCCTAGTTCCGTCAAGCCGTAAACTTCAGGTTATTACGGTTTTGTATAATATTATTAGGTGCAACATGCATTCATATATGGCTGCGTTGAAAACAATGATGTATGCTTGCAGATTCTGATTCTTTTATGTACAAGTGGTGACGACCCTGATAGGACTGCTGCTACTGAAGCAGTCAGATCTGGATCTGCACTGTTTGCCTAGATGTTTGTCCATTAACTTAGGGTCATTTTTTTACCAAATGGGGTCTTCTCTTTATATATAGCAGAGTTCATTTCAAAATTTGGGGGTGTCTGGGTTTTTTTCATCAGGATTTGTTTGGAAAGTGGCTGGGCTTTTGGCAAGCAGTGGAGTCCCAAATCAGGTGCCGCGTTCTGCGGCGTTTGATCTTGGCCTGCACTGTTTGCCAGGGTGTCCCTTTTGGGGTTTCTGGTACTAAATGGGTTAGTGATATCACTGGGTGCAACATGCAGTCCTGTATGGATGCGTTGAGAACAATGGCCTATATTTGCAGATTCTGGAGCTTTTAATGTACCCTCCACCTATAGATATTGATTGTCAACAAGCTGTATTTTGAATCACGCCCATTTTTTTGCAACCTGAGCCAAGCGGTTTACCGTATAAATATCCTAAATGTTTGGACAGAAGAGTAACGAGGGCAGACCCAGATTGATCAGCTTCTTTCCAATCAGGGTCTTCACTTTTTGCTGTTCTAACCAGTTTAAACATGTCCATATTTTAAAACTAAGACTGTGATTGCAGTATATGTACATGTACGTCCAGACTTTTGTTTCATTTTTGCATTGATAAACTGATACTAACTGTACTCGTGTCCGAGCAGTTATCGGCAGGTAGTAGTTATTGGCAGTTCCCGTAAACGCTTGCTTTTTGGGCTCTGTTTGATCCAAGGTAAATATCTTTCCAGACGCTTGTTTCTTGTTGTTGATATCCGCGGAAAATCCGTCACGAAAGGTAATGTCATCGGATTTTATACTCCGTTTTCCCAATACACCTGTTTATTTTGTACACATGACCTATGGGGCATTGCGCATGCGCAAAAATCGCGCGTATTTTGGCGCTGAAAATGTGACTTACAATTTGCATAAACATCAACCGGTCCGTCCTTCTAAAGCAGAGAACGCGATAAAAGCATGAACACCCTCAAAATCTGTGTCATCTATTACCCTCTATTATTATAAAACCCAATAATTTGGTTAACAGTCGTGACTTAACTCTGTGGAACTGTCTGCTGTGTATTCAGGTCAATGAGGTCAATAATCTGTGCTATGTTTAGCTGAGGCACCCCACAGGGACTAATGTAGGTGCTTTTTATTGTCTTGTTTTATTAATTCTTTTATTTTTCTTTCACAATAATTTCAATTTTGTAGTGTGTTATCTCCTGTTAAGAGGTGATCAAATCATCATTCATTGAGAAAAAAAATATCAGAACCGAACAAAAAAAATTAAAAATAAAAAAAATAACAAAGAAAAAAAAAAGAGAAAGAAAACCGCCTCGCCTCTAACTCTCTCTCTCTCTCTCTGTTACGAGATAAATCTGTCTGAGAAAAAGGCATAAACTATCGTGTGCGACATCATCACTATCTTACTAGTATCTGCATGCACAATTTTGCATGTGTGAACTTATCCTTAGTTTGAATGTGTGTATACACACATCCATGCGCTACACAAGCGCATATTCCGGGTTTGGGACAGTGGAATTGGTGACGAGGGTAACCTCCTTATAACAAGATGAGCGGGGATGATGTGCCACATGTTCTGGGTATGTGCTCGGCTCCTTTGGAATTTCTTCGGGGATGAATTCAGACTTTTAGCTGCTGTTTTTGGTCAGAACTTTTTTGCAGGCTTCCTGAAAAAGGGTGGGAATTTCAGGTATTTTTCCTGAGAAAGGTGCGAATCTTCAGGACATCTTGATTTCGGGGCCAAAGTTAGTTGTGTAAAATTATGCAAACTAGTTTCTGATGAAAAATAGTCTTTGTTAAAATCCGCCTGCTCCAGAAATACAGTGAGCAAAACAGTATCTGGACATGATATTCATCTTATTCACAATATCTTCAACCCGGACCAGTCCATATGAGCAGAATGTTTCAGATATCGAACACAGAAAGTGTAGAGGAGGCAATCTACTGGTCCTGGTAAGTTTTTGTCTACCCACATGAAGAATGTACATTTCGCTAGTACTTATCAATAACAGGCAGATGCAATATGACTGCTTCATTTGTTTGATCTGAAGTTTAACGTCCCCGTCAACACTATATGGGTCAGCACTGTAAAACATTTGAACTTAAAAGGGTGGGGTATACCATGAGTTTCTAAACGTGACGGGCAGTCATCTCTTTTAACTAGAAACTATCTGGATCGGGTGAGGATGGAAGCGGTAACTTTGAGACTGGGCTAACTCCCCGGGAATCACAAGCTGTGACCAGATTAAGAATACATAAATTTTAAATCAAATTGTGTCTGGTTTCAGCAATTTATCTAATTCAAGTTTAAAAGACTGAATGTACACCACAATACATAGAATTTCCTTTTATACAGCACATAAATGCGCATGCTCAAAATCTCACTGGGCTGAGATCAATTAGGTTTTTTGTATGTTTTTTTTTTTTTTGTATAGACTCATTCATTTTTCATAAGTACGCAAAGGCTCGCCTCAACCCCTCACACATACGCTAGATAACGTATGTATGACGCCATGTTAACAATACAATAGGTAATTACTTTGATATTATTCATACATTTGCATGTATTTCTATCATTTTCGACTGCAATATGGCATGTTTTGCCATAACATTGTGAGTAGTATGAACGGGGACATATAGGCCGTGGCCACAGGCAGACTGACCTGTTTGTCAAGGACTCTACCAGGGCCTTCGGCCAGGGTACCTAACGAGGGACTATTGTATAAATCGGAAAACTATGGGATAAGGGGATCCGCACTCGGACGGATTAGCTCATGGCTGTCTGGGCGCTGACAACAAATTGCATTTGATGACCCGGCGTCCCACCCGGCCATTGTTTTTTCTGGTGTCCCCCAGGGTTCGGTACTTGAACCGATCCTTTTTAGTATTTATTAATGATCTTCCTGATAATATCAGGTTATCTGTCTGTTTTTAGCTCACCTGTCACGTAGTGACAAGGTGAGCTTTTGTGATCACTTTTTGTCCGTCGTCCGTCGTGCGTGCGTCCGTGCGTGCGTCCGTGCATCCGTAAACAATTTCAAATAAGTATATCTCTAATACCCCATGGTCAATCTTGATCAAATTTCATGAGAAGCATCATCAGGTAGGGGGAAAGGCTGCATAAGGTTTTTGGGCTGATCAGATTGGAATTCTGGTTGCCATGGCAACATATAGCTCCCATAGACTTGCAATGGAAAAAAATTAAAATATCTTCTTCTCTGAAACCACAGGGCCCAGAGCTTAGATATTTAGCATGTATTAACGGCCAGTGGTCACCTACATAATTCCTGCCATTCATGCCCCTGGGGTCCAAATTGGCCACGCCCCGGGGCCCTTTAGCTCCTATAGACTCATAATGGAAAAAAGCTTCAAAAATCTTCTTCTCTGAAACCACAGGGCCCAGAGCTGAGATATTTGGCATGTAGCAATGGCAAGTGGTAACCTCCATAATTCCTGCAAATCATGCCCCTGGGGTCCAAATGGGCCACGCCCCGGGGCCCTTTAGCTCCTATAGACTCATAATGGAAAAAAGCTTCAAAAATCTTCTTCTCTGAAACCACAGGGCCCAGAGCTGAGATATTTGGCATGTAGCAACGGAAAGTGGTCACCTACATAATTCCTGCCAATCATGCCCCTGGAGTCCAAATTGGCCACACCCCGGGGCCCCTTAGCTCCCAAAGACTCATAATAAAAAAAAAGGTTCAAAAATCTTCTTCTCTGAAACCACAGGGTCCAGAGCTAAGATATTTAACATGTAGCCATGGCCAATGGTCACCTACATAATTCCTGCCAATCATGCCTCTGGGTTCCAAATGGGCGACGCCCCGGGGCCCCTTTGCTCCCATAGACTCACAATGGAACAAAAAGCTTCAAAAATCTTCTTCTCGGAAACCACAGGGCCCAGAGCTAAGATATTTAGCATGTAGCAACGGCAAGTGGTCACCTATATAATTCCTGCCAATCTTGCCCCTGGGGTCCAAACGGGCCACGCCCCGGGGCCCTTTAGCTCCTATAGACTCATAATGGAAAAAAGCTTAAAAAATCTTCTTCTCTGAAACCAGGGGGCCCAGAGCTGAGATATTTGGCATGTAGCAAGGGTAAGTGGTCACCTACATAAATCCTGGCAATCATGCCCCTCGGGTCCAAATTGGCCACGCCCCGGGGCCCCTTAGCTCCCAAAGACGCATAATGGAAAAAAAAGCTTCAAAACTCTTCTTCGCTGAAACCACAGGGCCAAGAGCTTAGATATTTAGCATGTTGCAACGGCCATAGGTCACCTACATAATTCCTGCCAATCATGCCCCTGGGTTCCAAATGGGCGACGCCTCGGGGCCCCTTCGCTCCCATAGACTCATAATGGAACAAAAAGCTTCAAAAATCTTCTTCTCGGGAACCACAGGGCCCAGAGCTTAGATATTTAGCATGTAGCAATGGCAAGTGGTCACCTTCATAATTCCTTCCAATTATGCCCCTGGGGTCCAAACGGGCCACCCCGGGGCCCTTTAGCTCCTAAAGACTCATAATGGAAAAAAGCTTCAAAAATCTTCTTCTCTGAAACCACAGGGCCTAGAGCTGAGGTATTTGGCATGTAGCAACGGCAAGTGGTCACCTACATAAATCCTGCCAATCATGCCCCTGGGGACCAAATGGGCCACGCCCTGGGGCCCCTTGGCTCACATAGACTAATAATTGAAAAAAAAAAAGCTTCATAAATCTTCTTCTCTGAAACCACAGAGCCCAGAGTTTAGATATTTAGCATGTACCAACGGCAAGTGGTCACCTACATAATTCCTGCCAATCATGCCCCTGGGGTCCAAATGGGCCACGCGCCGGGGCCCCTTTGCTCCCATAGACTCATATTTAAAAAAAAAAGCTTAAAAAATCTTCTTCTCTGAAACCACAGCACCCAGAGCTTAGATATTAAGTAGGTAGCAACCGCAAGTGGTCACCTACTTAATTCCTGCAAATCATGCCCCTTGGGTCAAAAAGGGCCACGCCCCGGGGCCCTTTAGCTCCTATAGGCTCATAATGGAAAAAAAAACTTCAAAAATCTTCTTCTCTGAAACCACAGGGCCCAGAGCTTAGATATTTAGCATGTAGCAATGGCAAGTGGTCACCTACGTAAATCCTGCCAATCATGCCCGTGGGGTCCAAATGGGCCACGCCCTGGGGCCCCTTAGCTCCCATAGACTCATAATGGAAAAAAGCTTCAAAAATCTTCTCTTCTGAAAACACAGGGCCCAGAGCTTAGTTATTTACCATGTAGCAATGACAAGTGGTCACCTACATAAATCCTGCCAATCATGCCCCTTGGGTCCAAATGGGCCACACCCTGGGACCCCCTTAGCTCTCATAGACTCATAATGGAAAAAAACTTCAAAAATCTTCTTCTCTGAAACCACAGGGCCCACAGCTTAGATATTTAGCATGTAGCAACGGCAAGTGGTCACCTACATATTTCCTGCTAGTCATGTCCCTGGGGTCCAAATGGGCCACGCCCCGGGGCCCCTTAGCTCCCATAGACTCATAATGGAAAAAAGCTTCAAAAATCTTCTTCTCAGAAACTGTGAAGCACAGAACTTAGATATTTAGTATCTAGCAACATAAAATAGCCATCTACATAAATCCTGTTAACCCTGCCCCTGGGGTCAAAATTGGCCATGCCCGAGCTCATCACCTCCAATAGACTTATAATGGAAAAAAACTTAAAAAATCTTCTTCTATGAAACCATAAGGCCCAGAGCTTAGATTTTTAGTATGTAGCAATGTCAAGTGGCCACCTACATAAATCCTGCCAGTTATGCCCCTGGGATCCAAATTGGCCCCACCCCAGGGTTCTTTAGCTTCCATAGACTTTCAATTGGAGAAACTTCAAAAATCTTTTTCTCTGAAACCACAGGGCCCTTATAATGAAAAAAAAAAAAAAGAAAAAAAGAAAAAAAAAACAACTTAAAATGGGAAAAAATCTTCAAAAATCTTCTTCTATGAAACCATAAGTCTCAGAGCTTAGGTATTTAGCATGTAGCAATGTTGAATGGTCGCCTACATGAATCCTGCCAATCATGGCCCTGGGGTCCAAATCCTGTGGCCCCTTAACTCCAACAAACTTATAATGGAAAAAGCTTCAAACATCTTCTTTGAAACCATGAAGTACAGACCTTAGAAATTTAGTATATATAGCAACACAAAATGGTCGCCTACATAAATCCCTTTGGGTCAAAATTGGCCAAGCCCCAGGGCTCATTAGCTTCTATAGACTTATATTGGAAAAAACTTAAACAAATCTTTTTCTCCAAAACCATAAGGCACAGATTTTGTTTGATGTGAGGTTTTACAACCCTGACAACACTGTATAGGTCATTTTGGAGATGTTTCTTCCAATTTTGTGGGACTTTTACCAGACATTGAGATGAAATTACATCTCAAGCCCTGTCGCCCAATGAAACCATTAGGGTTTAGAAGCATGGACACCGCTTTGCCTGAGCTTAGATATTTAGTATGAAGCAATGTCAAGTGGTCTCCTACACTAATGATTTTCTTGTACACAGGTGAGCGATATAGGGCCATTGGGCCCTCTTGTTGTTTTTGCTGGTTAACTGGAATGACCATGTCTGGGGGCCCGTCGTGAGCAGTCCTCTTGAGTGTGTGTGTGTGTGTGTTTGTGTGTGTGTGTGTGTGTGAGAATTCCGGTTTAACGTCGCTTTCAACAATTTTTCAGTCATATCACGACGGTGTCTGGTTGCGACAGGGAGCTCAATGCTCACTTTTATAGTGCTGTCTCACTGAAGTATCATGTCCCAGACACATTACATGATACCACACCCAGTCACATTATCCTGACACTGGGTCGACCAGTCCTAGCTCTACCCCGTAAATCTGAGTGCCAAGCGAGGAGCAGCTAGTACCATTCTTAACGACTTTGGTATGTCGCGGCCCCGGATCGAACCCGAGACCTCCCGTTCCCCGGAGCCGACACTCTACCATATGAGCTATCGGGGCCATTAACAGTCCTCTTGAACGTTATTTTATAAGATGTACTCCGATACAGTGTCTCTAAATAAAGATACGAGATGCTTGATCCCGGTGACCAGTTCAGCACAAACCGGGGCATCGAAATTAAACAGCACACAATACCGTAGGTGCCAGGTTTCTAGTGGTGCCTCGGGGAGCGGGGGACCTTCTTCCCTGGGCTGTTCCTTGATGGAGTAGTTTTCCCTCCACTGTGGTGGGTGTCGGTGCTGCAGAGGAGTTCAGGCATCGTGTTTAATGGAGTGGGACCCGAAGGTATGCGTTTTAGCATATCTATCTCTATCGATCTTCCGGTCTCGCCTTAACCCCAGGAGGCGACACAGACGGTGTATATAACATACACTCCAGTTTTGCAGGATGAAAGCCTACACAGTAATCAACTAATCATGTACATGTAATTACGGTGGGGTTATTTAACCTGCACAGGGGATGGTTCTCCCAGCACGGGGCCTCCAGTTAACGTCCCGATCCGAAGGACGGTGCACTTTACGACGTTCATCCCTGCAAATGATGCCAATGGAGCGTGTTCGGGCACCGAAATTTTATCACTGCAGCCGGGGATTGATCCCGGGACCTCTAGCATCAGAGGCAAGTGCACTAACCAATGAGCTATTGCGCTTACCTCTGTAGACAGATTGTTAATAGTTTAAGAACTAACGCAGTTATTCTTTAAAGCCAAATTCTAAATTTAGCGAAACACCTAAATTTTGGCCCATAATCTCACCAAAGCCCTTTGTGAAGAGGTGCATTTCCTCCCTTTCTCTTTTCATTTATAGTTATTATTATTTATTTTATATTTTCACCATTATGTAGAAATTTTAGCTTGCGAGGAAGGCCGCACAGGCTGCATCAGTAATTTTGCTGCAGTTAGCAAACTCTTGAAATTAATTTCCTCGAGTCATTTTTTTAAACACATGTTGAAATGTCGCTATAAAATAAGGAGATTTTTTTTCTCTGTGAAAATCATTTACCGGTTTAACTGACAATCTTCTGCCGATACAAAAACTCAGAAACTACAATTAGATTGATAAAATGTGAAATGATAGCATAAAACATACATAGATTGCGTCCCTTTCTATATTTCTTAATTGCCAATTTGTTGACGTTACATTAGTCACTTATGACGTCATAGCTTAGCAATGTCGTGGACGATAATTTCGATTGTAAACTCTTGCTTTGTTTCCCATAAATCGCTGCGAATTGAATCAAAATATTATCTGGCAAGCCACATAATCGAAAACTGATGACTTTTGCTTTAAAAATATGTTTTTCTGTACCTGCCGAAAACTACTAAAAACCGCGACCCAAATGGAGCCTCTTTTGGCTATTTTTAGACAGTGGCGCGTGACTTACGTAGTACACATACAAGTACGAATTTTGGTACAAAATACGGAGGATTTGGCAAGTAATATATGAAATCAACATTTAATTGTATGGAGAGTTTCTTTGAACATACTTTAAAATTTGTTGATTTTTCTGCCGATAACTGCTCTGATACGAGTATATATATCCCACTGCCACTTTATAGCACGGTTAAGGGAGGAGAGGGGAAGAAAAAATATTTTTTCCCCCACCTTTTATGAGCCTTGTTATGGGGAGGTTGTGATACATGTTATTGTATGTTTTTCTTGTTTCATTGTTTCTTCGCATTAATCTAGTTTCATTCTTTCACCTTAGTATGTCCCTCAGGGCTTTCCTGTTTTTATGCCCCTGCCATTCGAAGAATGGTGGAAAGGGCATATAGCGTTGCCCCTGTCCGTTCATCTGGCGTCCAAAACTTAAACACTGTCAATAACTTCCTTATTTCTGGATGGATTTTAAAATTACTCGGCAGAAATGTTAACCATTATGAGACGACGTGTCACATGCAAAACCCAGGTCCGTACCTCCAAGGTCTAGGTCATACTTAGAGGTCAAAGGTAAAAAAATGGTCCAAAACTTAAACACAGTCAATAACTTTCTTAATTCTGGATGGATTTTGAAATTACTTTGCAGAAATGTTAACCATCATTAGGCAATGTGTCACGTGCAAAACCCAGGTCCGTACCTCCAAGGTCAAGGTCATACTTAGAGGTCAAAGGTCAAAAAAGGGTTCGAAACTTAAACACTGTCAATAACTTACTTATTTCTAGATGGATTTTAAAATTACTTTGAAGAAATGATAACCATCATGAGACAATGTGTCACGTGCAAACCCAGATCCGTACCTCCATGGTCAAGGTCATTCTTAGAGGTCAAATGTCAAAAAAATGGTCCGAAACTTAAACACAGTCAATAACTTTCTTATCTCTGGATGGATTTTGAAATTACTTAGCAGTAATGTTGGGCATCATGAGACAATCTGCCTCACACAAAACGAAGGTCCTTACCTCCAATGTCAATGTCATACTTAGAGATCAAATGTGAAAAAAGGGACTAAAACTTAAACACGGTCAATAACTTTCTATGGATGAATACGAACATAGGCATATTTTCAGGCGGGGGCATCCGTGTCCTATGGCGCAGTTCTAGTCTTAATAAACTTTGAAACTTTGAAATTTTACAGGGCTGTCCTTAAGTGACTGTCAGATTTCTAAATAGAACAAAATTACATTGCTGTAAATAAGATATGAACCATTACATCAAATCAAGCTAAGAGTTCATTAATAATTTTGATCCCCAGCTCCACCAATGTTCCACTTGACTTTTGAGAAAAGTTAACCTTTAGCACTCTCTAGGCTAATTCAGCAGACGGTAAATTCTTGATACTTTTCTTATTTTCCCCCAGAAAACTCATGCAAATTGTCTTCTCTCCATGAGATGTCAAATCCTGTTTTTTGGGAAGATTAGTAAAATATTGCAAAATGTCGTCTGCTGCTAAAAACTTACCCCCATGTGGAGCTTTAATATGAAATTGTCTGTTCGTGTTCCACTGTATGGAATGGATAAAACCAATATGTCAAAACAGCAAGTTGCTTAGATAGATTAACCCATTCAGTACCGGAAAGCCCAAAACGGGTACCAGGGAAAACAGTGCAGGCCCAGATCAGACGCCTCGGAATGCGGCGTCTGATCAGCGCCTACACTGTTTGCGAAAAGTTAACCCATTTTCCAAATAAATTTTGTAGAAAAAACAACCTGACACCCCTTAATTTTGGAATGGACTCCTGCCAGATATAAAGAGGAAGGTACCATTTGGTACTAAAAGGGTTAATGTTGCTAAGACATAGACAGGATACCATGCTTAGTTTAACTTGCTATGACTTGGCATTGCTCCAAATGAAATAAACTGGTGCAAAACTCTTCAGATGTGATTCAGGGCATTCACAGTGCATACATTCTTGAATATGCATTTTCTCTTGTCAGTGCCCACATGATTAATGATTCTCACAGTCTTGACTAAGTTGTTTAAGATTTCGCTTATATATGTGTTTATTGTCAAAACAACTGTCCTAGCAAGTACGTTGCAATATCTAAAATGGTGGTAGAGCAAATGCAACATCTAATGATTCCAATTTTCCATCATTATGTACATTTCAAGCAATTTGATTGGTTGAAATAAAAGTTTTATAATTTGATAAATTCTTTGAGCAAAAATCTCAGATCTTTTTCCTCAGGTAGCCCCCGCCCATCGGGGCTTGAAGAAATAGATGGGCTGCATGATGCATCACGCAGAGCTGAAACCGACCGGCACAAGAGTACTGGTAAATCGCTTAGAGGATCTTAGCCTGGCCAGGCAGTGCCGTGCGAGTCAGCCCGTCCATGCTTAAAAACTATATTGGTTTCATTGGGCGGCAGGGCTTGAGATGTCATTTCATCTCAATGTCGGGTAAAAGTCCCACAAAATTGGAAGCAACGTCTCCAGAATGACCTTTACAGTGTTGACGGGGACGTTAAACTTCAAATCAAACAAACAAACAAAGGTAGTAATATAATGTGATGTCAAAGAGCATTTTAAGAATCCACGCGCTATGTCATTGTTTATGAAGGGACATCAACAGCATTCGATTAAAAGATGGGTAACTGGTGAAAATTTTAATGTTAGAAGACAAATAAACTGAATTTAAAGACTTGACTTTTTAGCTCACCTGACCAAAGGTCATGGTGAGCTTTTGTGACCCTGAGATGTCCTTTTTCGTCGTCCGGAGTGCGTAAACTTTTCTTATTAAATACATGTATTATTTTATTTTGGATAGCCTATTGGCCATTTTGTGGGAAAGTAACTGTCCTTTTGGCTTTCCACTATTGATGTTTCCATTAGGTTCTGTTGTTTCATGTTTGTGTTTCTTTCCCTTTGGTGTCTCTGATGGGAGCTCTGGGTTGATTGTATCGATTCCTGATCATTGCCTCCACTTCTATTTTGCTCAGAATGATCAGCTTGACAATATCTCAGTCAAGTTCAAATATGGGTCATGTCAGGTCAAAACAAAAAGTATGTCAGTAGGTCAAATCATAGGAAAACCTTGTTAACATTCTAGAGGCCACAGTTTTGGGGCAGTCATCATCAAACATGCTCAGAATGATCATCTTTACAATATCTTGGACAAGTTCAAATATGGGTCATGTTGGATCGAAAAGTAGGTAGGTCAGTAGGTCAAATCATAGTAAAACCATGTTAACACACTAGAGGCCACAGTTTTGGTCCAATTTTCATCAAACTTGCTCAGAATGATTATCATGACAATATCTCGGTCAGGGCAGAATATTGGTCATTTGGGGTTAAAAAGTAGGTCAGGTGATCAAATCATAGAAAAACCTTGTTAACACTCTAGAGGCCACAGTTTTGGTCCAGTCATCATCAAAATTGCTCAGAATGATTATCATGGCAATATCTAGGTCAGGTTCGAATATGGAGCATGTCGGATCAAAAAGTAGGTTAGTAGGTCATATAATAGAAAAACCATATCAACACACTAGAGGGCACAGTTTTGGTCCAATCATCATCAAAGCTGTTCAGAATGATCATCTTGACATTATCTAGGTGAAGTTAGAATCGGGGTCAATTTGATGTATCAAAAAGTAGATCAGTAGGTCAGATCATAGATAAACCTTATAAACAGTCTAGAGGCCATAGCTTTGGTCCAAATATCATCAAACTTGCTCAGAATTGTCCTGTTGACAATATCTTGCTCAGGTGGAGTATTTTGAGTGTCTCACCAACAGCTAAGGTCATACGGAGACGGGACCTCGGTTTAAAGACTCATCCGAAAGTCTGGTGAAGCCTGGGATCGATCCTGCGACCCCTGGTATACAAGGTGAGTAGCATAACCACCACCACCGAGGCTTCTAGGTGAAGTATTTTATGAATAGAGTGAAACCTTTTTAGCTCACCTGTCATGAAGTGACGAGGGGGAGCTTTTGGGATCACTTTTCATGGGTGACCCTCTGACAAAGTTTCCCAAAATAGTTTCGCTCTGCTGAAAACGAAACAATAAACAAGCTTTAAAATGACTCCTACTACTAAATAGGTAGACTGATTTTGCAATAATTTCACAGATATTTTCCTTGGGTCAATCTCAACCAAAATAGCTCAAACCATCCACTCCACCTTGTATAACCTACCACTTTATCTGTACAATAAGGATCAGGTGAGCGATCCAGAGTCATTATGGCCCTCTTGTTTTACAAAGGGATGCCCCCTCCCCTTTCCTACCATGAGTCATTGTTAGTCACACTTAGCCTGGTCATCTCCGTCTGGTGCATGAGGACCTGACCTTCAATGCCCACAAGGTGCCCAGATAGTGACATACAAAGCAGCTCTGTATTGTTAATTGTTAACACTCTAGAGGCCATAGTTTTGGTCCAAATATCATCAAACTTGCTCAGAATTGTCCTCATCATCATCTGATTTTTTTAATGTGCAGGTACAGGGGCAACATCCACATAAGTGGGCCCCCTTCCAGGTAGCTGGCTTGCTTCACACATGGCAGCTCTTACACCAGATCTCTAGGATTGTCTATTATGAGGATCGATAGCAGAGAGCTTCATTCTCTGCAATCTCTCTGTCAGCTGCTTCCAGGTCATCTTAGGCCTTCCAGGCCCCCACTTTCCACCTACCTGTATGTCACAGGCAGTCTTGACTGCACCGTTGGAGCGTTCAACATGTCCATACTAGCAGAGCCTTCTCTCTTTCAGGATGAGGTCTAGGTCCTCAATGCCAATACACTCAGATAGTTCACTGGACCTGATGGTGACAGTGTCCTGTGGCTTGACATTGCAGATCTGTCTGATCATTGCCCTGTCAGGGTGACATTAAACACTACAAAACATCACAAAACACTACAAAACATCACAAAACACTACAAAACACTACAAAACATCACAAAACACTACAAAACATCACAAAACACTACAAAACATCACAAAACACCACAAAACACTACAAAACATCACAAAACACCACAAATCACTACAAAACACATCACAAACTTAATTTTGTTCAAATGATCCAGATCACAGGATCTCGTACATACGTACGTTGCCGGCCTCAGTAGCTCAGTCAGATGCACGTCTGACTGGTGATCAGGAGAACCTAGGTTCGATACCTGCTGGGTTCATCAACATTCTTTCTTGGAGATTGATCATAAAATCTTTTCTATTGTCAGTCTCTCCCTTCCACTCATTCAAGAAGGTCAGTTGTCAAAATTCTGGCAGAAGAATGTGCAATGTACTGATTCACTGCTTACGTATAAGCCTGCACTGGAAAAGTGAAGATAGTTAAACTGACCGGCTCAAAAATGACCTAAATAGTGTTGACAAGGTCATTAAACTTCAATACAAACAAACATACTTACCTACATAGAACATTCATATGCACACACATATGTATTATGTATGTACACACACACATACAAGCAGACATACATATCTACGCACATACGGAAAACTGAAAACTATATGCAGGGGCATCGCGGATCATCGAGGCACCCACATCACCTGCTTCTCTTATCATCTCCAACACTAAGCCAGAAGACCCGATGCTTTATCTTCTTGACAATATCTTGGTCGGGGGGAGTATTTTATGAATAGAGTGATACTTTTTAGCTCACCTGAGCCGAAGGCTCATAGGTGAGCTTATAGTATGGTAAGGCTCCGTTGTCTGTCTGTGGTCTGTTGTCTGTTGTCTGTCAACATTTTCAAACATCTTCTCTGAAACCACAAGGCCAATAGGAGTCATATTTCATGTGGAGCATTCATGGGATGGGGGAACGAAAGTTTGTTCGCAGGGTCCAGGTCACATGACCAAGATGGCCGCAATGCCCATATAAGGTCAAAACCCTTCAAAAATCTTCTTCTCCAGAACCAGTGGGCCGATTGGCCTGAAACAAGCTATTTAGCATTAGGGACTCGGGTCCATCATATTTTGTTCAAATGATGAGCCTTGGATGACCTTGACCAATTTTAGGCCAAGGTCAAATTTGGTTGCATAGACTTTTGTATGGGAAAAAGTCAAAACCGTGTATTTATTGCAGCCTGTGATCTGAAATTTTGTAGCTGCAGTAAGCTACATGGGTGGATGAAGCTACATGAGTATACAAGGTCAAGGTCATTCTTTGACCTTTGTTCAAGGTCATTCAGATATGAGAATTAAAACTTATTTTTCTCAGAAACCACAAAGCCATTTGTAACAAAATTTCATATGAAAGTTTTTAAGAACAAGGAATTGACAATTAATCAATATGAATTTGGTCACATGACCAATATGGCTGTCATGCCCATATAAGGTAAAAACCCTTCAGAAATCTTCTTCTCTGGAACCAGTGTGCCGATTATCATTAAACTTGGGGACTCAGGGCCCATCAAAATTTGTTCAGATGATGACACCTGAATGACCTTGACCTATTTTAGGCCAAGGTCAAATCTGGTCGCATAGACTTTTGTATGGGGAAAAAAACAAAACCGTGTATTTTTGGGAAAATATTGCACCTGGTGATCTGAAAATTGGTAGATACAGTAAGCTAAATGAGTGGATGAAATGACTTGAGTATTTAAGGTCAAGGTCATTCTTTGATCTTGATTCAAGGTCTTCCAGATATGAGAATTAAAACTTATTTTTCTCAGAAACCACTGAGCCATTTGTAACCAAAATTTCATATGAAAGCTTTTGGGAACTAGAAAATGAAAATTATGGTCGTCCACCCAGTTTTCGACTACACTCGGTTTTCGATGATATAAGCGGTCGCAAGATTTTCGTGTGAATTTCGATGTCACAATCTTTCTAATATTAACTTCCGGAAATTCCATCTGCCAATCCTTAACAATGACCAAAAATGTGCTTCAAACCTGTAAGTATTATATAAATATTATCACTTTTTATTTACTTAATTGCTTCATTAATTGGTTTCTGCCAAAAACACATACATGCCCATTCAAACATCAGTATCCAAACTATCAGACGATGCCTTTCCACAAAAGGCACTCATTTGGAACCCCTTGGAATTCATCAGTTGGCATATATGGGGAATCCTTCCCCAAACATAAATAGTATGGAAGCACAGAATTGCCCAAAAAATGTTAGAAAGTACTATTGATTCGTGTGTCATATTATTAGCTCACCTGGGCAGAAGGCTCCAGGGGAGCTTATAGTATAGTGGGTCCTCCGTCGTCTGTCCGTCAGTCCGTCGTCCGTCGGTCCACACTTTTGAGCAGCTATGTGTGTGTGTGTGAATTCGGGTTTAACGTCGCTTTCAACAATTTTTCAGTCATATCACGACGGTGTCTGGTTGCGACAGGGAACTCAATGCTCACTTTTATAGTGCTGCCTCACTGAAGTATCATGCCCCAGTCACATTATCTTGACACTGGGTTGACCAGTCCTAGCTCTACCCAGTAAATCTGAGTGCCAAGCGAGGAGCAGCTAGTACCATTTTTAACGACTTTGGTATGTCACAGCCCGGGATCGAACCCGTGACCTCCCGTTCCCCAGAGCGGACACTCTACCAACTGAGCTATCGGGGCCGGTTTGAGCAGCTATATCTCTGTATCCTGCAGGCTGATCTCAATCATTTCTCATCTGTAGCATGCCTCTGGTGGGGCATTGATGACATAAACTTTTTTTTTAAATCACTCTCAAACTTTGGTTCCTATGGCAACCACGAGGTCCCATAGACTTACTATGGGAAAATGCTTGTCATCACTGTAGCACCTTCATTTTTGATCAGATCTTTCTGAAACTTATATGTAAGGTAACTGGGGATAAAAACTCGGATGAGTTCGAAAACCGGCCTAGTCTGCCCATTTATCATAGAGTTACAGGGTACGTCCCTTTGATTGCTGAAAATGCCCATTTTCGTCATTGTCATCTCTATAGCCCCTTCAGTTTTGATCAGATCTTTCTGAAACTTATATGTAATGTGGCTGGGGATAAAACCTTGGATGAGTTCGAAAACCGGCTTAGTCCGCCGATTTATCATAGAGTTACGTCCCTTTGATTGCTGAAAATGCCGATTTTTGACCTTGTCATCACCGTAGCCCCTTCAGTTTTGATCGGATCTTTCTGAAACTTATATGTAAGGTGGCTGGGGATAAAATCTCGGATGAGTTCGAAAACCGACCAAGTCGGCCCATTTATCGTAGAGTAACGTCCCTTTGATTGCTGAATATGCTGATTTTTGACCTTGTCATCACTGTAGCCCTTTCAGTTTTGATCACATCTTTCTGAAACTTATATGTAAAGTGGCTGGGGATAAAATCTCGGTTGAGTTCGAAAACCAGCCAAGTTGGTCCATTTATCACAGAGTAACATCCCTTTGATTGCTGAAAATGCTGATTTTTGACCTTGTCATCACCGTAGCCCTTTCAGTTTTGATCGGATCTTTCTGAAACTTATATGTAAGGTGGCTGGGGATGAAACCTCTGATGAGTTCGAAAACCGGCCAAGTTGCCCCATTTTCTATATAGTTATGTCCCTTTGATGGCTGAAAATGTCGATTTTTTACCTTGTCATCACCGTAGCCCCTTCAGTTTTGATCGAATCTCTCTGAAACTTATATGTAAGGTGACTGGAGATAAAACCTAGGATTAGTTCGAATACCGGCCAAGTTGGCCCATTTATCATAGATTTACGTCCCTTTGATTGCTGAAAATGCCGATTTTTGACCTTGTCATCACCATAGCCCCTTCAGTTTTGATCGGATTTTTCTGAAACTTATATGTAAGGTGGCTGGGGATGAAACCTCGGATGAGTTCGAAAACTGGCCAAGTCGGCTCATTTATTTTAGAGTAACATCCCTTTGATTGCTAAAAATGTTGATTTTTGACCTTGTTATCACCGTAGCCCCTTCAGTTTTGATCGGATCTTTCTGAAACTTATATGTGAGGTGGCTGGGAATAAAATCTTGGATGAGTTTGAATACTGGCCAAGTCGGCACATTTGTCATAGAGTTACGTGCCTTTGATTGCTTAAAAATGCCTATTTTCGACCTTGTAAGCACAGCTGCCCCTTCAGTTTTGATCTGATCTTCATGAAACTTACAAACAAATAAGTCAGGCAGAAAAGCTCGGAGGAGTTTGAAAACATGTGAGGTTTGCCTATTTGTCACAGAGTAACATCCCTTTGATTGCAGCAGTTAATTGCTTATTTTTGAACTGGTCATCACCATAGCCCCATCAGTTTATATCGGATCTTCTTAGCAAGTACTTGATTTGCAGAAATTGCTTACCCTGTCATCACCATGTCCTTCCATTAATCCTTCAGTAAAGGTTGGCACTTCCTGAAACATTGAATCTGTTATTTTGAAATCGCAGGAAAACTTTGGTTGCTGTGGCAATCACAAGGTCCCATAGACTTACAATGGGAAAATGCTTGTCATCACCGTAGCGCCTTTAGTTTTGATCGAATCTTTTTGAAACTTATATGTAAGGTGGCTGGGGAAAAAATCTCGGATGAGTTAGAAAACCGACCAAGTTGGACCATTTGTCATAGAGCTACGTCCCTTTGATTGCTGAAAATACCGATTTTAGACCTTGTCATCACCGTAGCCCCTTCAGTTTTGATCGGATCTTTCTGAAACTTATAAGTATGGTGGCTGGGGATAAAATCTGGGATGAATTCAAACACCCGCCAAGTCGGCCCATTTTTAATAGAGTTATGTCCCTTTGATTGCTGAAAATGTCAATTTTTTACCTTGTCATCACCGTAGCCCCTTAAGTTTTGATCTGATCTTTCTGAAACATATGTGTAAGGTTGCTGGGGATTAAACCTCGGATGAGTTCGAAAACCAACCAAGTTGGCCCATTTTTCATAGAGTAACATCCCTTTGATTACTGAAAATGCCAAATTATGACCTTGTCATCACTGTAGCCCCTTCAGTTTTGATCCGATCTTTCTGAAACTTACATGTAAGGTGGCTGAGAATAAAACCTCAGGTGAGTTCGAATACCGGCCAAGTCGGCACATTTATTATAAAGTGACGTGCCTTTGATTGCTGAAAATGCCTATTTTCGACATTGTTATCACTGCTAACCCTTTAGTTTTGAACGGATCTTCGTGAAACTTACAAACAAGGAAGTCAGGCAGAAAGCTTGGAGGAGTTTGAAAACTCTTGTTTTTGAACTAGTCATCACCATAGCCACTTCAGTTTAGTTCGGATCTTCTTAGCAAGTCAGGAATAAAAGCTTGAATGAGTTTGAAAACCTGTGAGGTCAGCCTGTTTATCATAGAGTTACATTCTACTTGATTTTCAGAAAATGCTTACCCTGTCACCACCATGTCCTCCCATAAAGCCTTCAGTAAAGGTTGGCACTTCCTTAAACTTTGGCTTGGTCCTCTTGTTTGAAATGAGCCCAGTGTTCAGACTGGGGGGGGGGGGGGTGGTATTGGACACACCTAACATACTGCACAAGTGTAATTTTTTTAAGAATGTGATATTTTCCTTTGGCCCTGTTGTCAGTAACTACTGAAATGTAAGAAAAAAAAGTGAATTCTCAGAAGTACCATTTTTAAATTACTTTAGTTAATTTACACTGCTAATGGTTTTAATTGGGTGAAATGTATTACACTGTAGTTCAATATAAACTTGTACAAGACAATGCATTTTTAATGAATGAGAATAAAATAACCCAATGTATAAAGATAAGAAGTTGTTCTGTCATAATATCACTTAAGATTAGTTTTTCTGCTTTTCTTTCCACTTAAATAATGACACTAATTGGCCATCGTCGAAAACCGAGTGGTGACGTAATGCCATTTTGACATGTCAGGTGATCAAAATTGGAGTCCGATAGCAAAATAAAACAGCATTAACCGAAAATCGGCTGGTTGCGGCTGGTATAACGAGTGTACCTGCATATTTTAGCGCATCAGAGTTAAAGCAAATTCTTTTTTTTTAATCCGGTACATAAGCTGTAAAAAAATTGATCGTCGAAAACCGAGAGGGGCGGCATAATTAATATGAGTTTGATTACATGACCAATATGCCTGCCATGCCCATATAAGGTAAAACCCACTCAGAAATGTTCTTCTCCAGAATCTGTTGGTTGATTATTTCTCTTTTCTACTCAGAAACATACGTTGACGGTACTTGTTGGCAAGGTTGGTTGGTAAATACTGTTGGCGGGAATTCCCACTGTAATTTACCAGTAATTGCCATCCTGGGAAATACTCCAAAATTCAGCAAAAGTGGGAAATAGTGGGAAATATGATTTTTGTTTAGTTATTTCATAGAAAAACACAATTAATATTTGTGTAATTTAATTGAAATAATGAACAGTTAGCTATTTTGCAATAAGCCACCCCATACATACTGGCATATGTCATAAGTCTGCTTATACTCAACCAAACACAAGCATAAATACAAAGTGATCTGTTGTTATGTAGGGTGCAGAGAGTTATTTTAAATCACTCATATGCTTAAGAAGATAAAATACCATATATGATACCAATATTTGGGACAGACATGCCTGGGCAAATGGTGCAGACCCAGATCAGAATCACTTAGCTTCTTTAAGAGAGTTTGCCATTCGAACTACATGTTTTGTATGCTTTAGTGTAACACTAAACCACACGATTCAATTTTTAGCTCACCTTTCACGTAGTGACAAGGTGAGCTTTTGGGATCACTTTTCATAACGATAACACACCCATGCGACAGAGTGCATTTTTCACGTCTCCAAAATGGCTACTTTTCTGATGAAAATCCGTGATATTTTTCTTATTTATACTGTAAACATAGGTTGTGGGTACTCGTTAGAACCGCCTCAATGAAAAAAAAAATGGAAAAAAAGCTTCAAAAATCTTCTTCTCTGAAACCGCAAGGCCCAGCGCTTAGATATATAGCATGTAGCAACGGCAAGTGGTCACCTTCATAATTCCTGCCAATCATGCCCCTGGGGTCCAAATTGGCCACAATCTGGGGCCCCTTAGCTCCCATAGACTCATAATGGGAAAAAAAAAGCTTCAAAAATCTTCTCCTCTGAAACCACAGGGCCCAGAGCTTAGATATTTAGCATGTAGCAACGGCAAGTGATCACCTACATAATTCCTGCCAATCATGCCCCATGGTTCCAAATGCGCCACGCCCCGGGGCCCCTTAGCTCCCATAGACTCATAATAGAAAAAAAAGCTTCAAAAATCTTCTTCTCTGAAACCACAGGGCCCAGAGCTTAGATACATAATTCACCTACATAATTCCTGCCAATCATGCCCCTGGGGTCCAATTTGGCCACGCCCTGGGGTCCAATTTGGCCACGCCCTGGAGCCCCTTAGCTCCCATAGACTCATTATGAAAAAATAGCTTCAAAACTCTTCTTCTCTGAAACCACAGGGCCAAGATCTTAGATATTTAGCATGTAGCAATGACAAGTGGTCACCTACATAATTCCCGCCAATCATGCCCCTGGGGTCCAAATGGGCCACGCCCTGGGGCCCCTTCGCTCCCATAGACTCATAATTGAAAAAAGCTTCAAAAATCTTCTTCTCTGAAATAGCAGGGCCCAGAGCTTAGGTATTTAGTGTGTAGCAACAGCAAGTGGTCACCTACATAATTCCTGCCAATCATGCCTCTGGGGTCCAAATTAACCACACCCCGGGGCCCCTTAGCTCCCATAGGCTGATAATGGAAAAAAAAGCTTCAAAAATCTTCTTCTCTGAAACCACAGGGCCCAGGGCTTAGATATTTAGCATGTAGCAACGGCAAATGGTCACCTACATAATTCCTGCCAATCATGCCCCTGGGTTACAAATGGGCCACGCCCCGGGGCCCCTTAGCTCCCATAGACTCATAATAGAAAAAAAAGCTTCAAAAATCTTCTTCTCTGAAACCACAGGGCCCAGAGCTTAGATATCTAGCATGTAGCAACAGAAAGTGGTCACCTACATAATTCCTGCCCATCATTCCCCTGGATTCCAAATTGGCCATGCCCTGGGGCCCCTTCGCTCCCATAGACTCATAATGGAAAAAAGCTTCAAAAATCTTCTTCTCTGAAACCGCAGGGCTCAGAGCTTAGATATTTAGCACGTGGCAATGGCAAGTGGTCACCTACATAATTCCTGCCAATCATGCCCCTGGGGTCCAAACGGGCCATGCCTCGGGCCCCTTAGCTACTATAGACTCATAATGGAAAAAAAGCTTCAAAATCATCTTCTCTGAAACCACAGGGCCCACAGCTTAGATATTTAGCATGTAGCAATGGTAATTGGTCACCTACATAAATCCTGCCAATCATGCCCCTGGGGTCCAAATGGGCCACGCCCCGGGGCCCCTTAAGCTCCCATAGACTCATTATGGAAAAAAAGTTTCAAAAATCTTCTTCTCTAAAACCACAGGGCCCAGAGCTTAGATATTTAGTATGTAGCAATGGCAAGTGGTCACCTACATAAATCCTGCCAATCATGCCTCTGGGGTCCAAATTAACCACACCCCGGGGCCCCTTAGCTCCCATAGGCTGATAATGGAAAAAAAAGCTTCAAAAATCTTCTTCTCTGAAACCACAGGGCCCAGGGCTTAGATATTTAGCATGTAGCAACGGCAAATGGTCACCTACATAATTCCTGCCAATCATGCCCCTGGGTTACAAATGGGCCACGCCCCGGGGCCCCTTAGCTCCCATAGACTCATAATAGAAAAAAAAAGCTTCAAAAATCTTCTTCTCTGAAACCACAGGGCCCAGAGCTTAGATATCTAGCATGTAGCAACAGAAAGTGGTCACCTACATAATTCCTGCCCATCATTCCCCTGGATTCCAAATGGACCACGCCCCAGGGCCCCTTAGCTTCCATAGACTCATAATGGAAAAAGCTTCAAAAATCTTCTTCTCTGAAACCGCAGGGCCCAGAGCTTAGATATTTCGCATGTAGTAACGACAAGTGATCACCTACATATTTCCTGCTAATCATGCCACTGGGGTTCAAATGGGCCACGCCCCTGGGCCCCTTAGCTCCCATAGACTTATAATGGTAAAAAACTTCAAAAATCTTCTTCTCAGAAACTGTGAAGCACAGAACTTAGATATTTAGTATCTAGCAACATAAAATAGCCAGCTACATAAATCCTGCTAACCCTGCCCCTGGGGTCAAAATTGGTCACGCCCGACCTCATTAGCTCCAATAAACTTATTATGGAAGAAAAACTTAAAAAATCTTCTTCTATGAAACCATTAGGCCCAGAGCTTAGATTTTTAGTATGTAGCAATGTCAAGTGGCCACCTACATAAATCCTGCCAGTTATGCCCCTTGGATCCAAATTGGCCACACTCCAGGGCTCTTTAGCTTCCATAGACTTACAATTAGAAAAACTTCAAAAATCTTCTTTTCTGAACCCACAGGGCCTTTATAATGAAAAAACAAAACAAAAAAAAAGCACACACACACACACACACTCAAAAAAAAAAATAACAACTTGAAATGGGGAAAAAAAATCTACTTCTCTGAAACCATAAGTCCCAGAACTTAGGTATTTAGCATGTAGCAATGTCGAGTGGTTGCCTTCATTAATCCTGCCAATCATGCCCATGGGGTCCAAATTGGCCAAATCCTATGGCCCCTTAACTCGCACAAACTTATAATGGAAAAAAGCTTCAAACATCTTCTTTGAAACCATGAAATACAGACCTTAGATATTTAGTATATAGCAACACAAAATGGTCGCCTACATAAATCCTGCATACCATGCCCTTTGGATCAAAATTGGCCAAGCCCCAGGGCTCATTAGCTTCTATAGACTTATACTGGAAAAAAGTTAAAAAAGATCTTCTTTTCCAAAGCCATAAGGCACAGATTTTGTTTGATTTGAGGTTTTACATCCCTGTCAACACTGTATAGGTCATTTTGGAGATGTCTCTTCCAATTTTGTGGGACTTTTACCCGACATTGAGATGAAATTACATCTCAAGCCCTGTCGCCCAATGAAACCAATAGGGTTTATAAGCATGGACACCGCTTTGCCTGAGCTTAGATATTTACTATGTAGCAATGTCAAGTGTTCTCGTACACAAATGATTTTCTGGTACACAGGTGAGCGATATAGGGCCATTGGGCCCTCTTGTTTTAAAATATTGTGGTCTGTGATATGAGAATGGGTAAAAAAAGAATGCCTGTGAATGCTAAGGGTCAAGGTCATTCAGTGACATCGGCCCAAAGTCACATGTATTGCAGGCCTTTTGACATAATAGAAAACATTTTCTCTAACACCACTGGACGAATTTCATTTAAATTTTATATGCAGCCTTAGGACACTTTGAGAACAAAACAAAAATTTATTTGGATGGTCCAGGTCACATGACCAAGATGGCCACCATGCCCAATATGGTAAAAATCTTTAAAATCTTCTTCTCCAGAACCACTGGACCAATTGTCTTGAAACTTGGTATTTAGCATCGGGTGACTGAGTGCTACCAAGTTTGCAAAAATGATGACTCTAGGTTGACCCTGACCTATTTTATGCCAAGGCAAAATTTGGCTCCATAGGCTTTTCAATGGGAAATAGGTAAATCAATGCATTATTTTGGAAAATATTGTGGTCTGTAATATGAGAATGGGTAAAAAATGAATGCCTGTGAATGCTAAGGGTCAAGGTCATTCATTGACCTTGGCCCAAGGTCACTTGTATTGCATATCTATTGACATATTAGAATACATTTTCTCTAACACCACTGGACCAGTTTCATTTGAATTTTATATGCAGCCTTAGGACTTTTAGTGAACAAAAATTTATTTGGATGGTCCAGGTCACATGACCAAAATGGCAGCCATGCCCAAATATGGTAAAAAACTTAAAAAATCTTCTCTAGAACCACTGGGCTGATTGTCTTGAAACAGCTGACTGAGTACTACCAAGTTTGCAAAAATGATGACCCTAGGTGAACCTTTACCTATTTTACGCCAAGGTCAAAGAGCTTGGTTCACGAAAGGCCAAAAAATGGCCCTGTTTTTTTCAAAAATTGTTAAAATCTTTTGTGTTACAGTATATGGCGTGGTATCTTAAAAAACGGCAACACTAAGTTCCAAGCTTATGCAGTATGGTTGCTATGGCAACAAAAGAACATCAGTCGAAAACTTCATTTTTGATTAAATTTTATCCTGTGTGTGGTAAAAAAACATACAAAGATAACACAAATATTTGTAATTACTAGGAAGATGCATTCCAGGTTCTGCAACAATTTATATGGAACAACATATCATTAAAATTTATGTTGCCATGGTAACAAACGGGTTTACATATTCATTAAATACACATTATTGTAACATAACTTGATCTGCCGCACTGTATCAAGTTGTGTGGCTGTTTCTTGATGAAAGATCATGAGATGCGATAATGAACGGCAGATCAAGTTGACATAGTTATAATGTGTTTATTATATACCTTTTTCTTCCAGTAAAAGTATTTTAAGCTCACAAGAACCAAAGGCTCCTAGGACACATAAAGGAGGATAGGCAATTGTCCGTCGTGGTCTGTCTTCCGTCAACACTTTCTAACCACATTTCCTCTGAAGCCACTGGGCCGATAGGGCCCAAATTTCATCTGTAAAATCCTTGGACTGGGGGATTGAAAGATTGTTTTTTTATGACATTTGGCTCATTAGTTTGGTTGCTATGGCAACTTAGAGTTAGAAAAATGAAAAACGGTATTAACTACCAAGTCATTGCAGATACTGTGACCAAACTTTCATAGAAATGTTCCTTAAGCCATGTTCTATTTGCCATACGATTTTAGGCTGCTGCTCCTTTTTAGCTCACCTGTCACGTAGTGACAAGGTGAGCTTTTGTGATCTGTCGTCCGTGCGTAAACGATTTCTTGTCCGCACGATAGCATCTTCATTTATGATTTGATTTTAACCAGACTTGCAGACAAATTGTACCACCATGAGATCTAGGTTCCTTTCTTGAACCAGCCATATCCCATCATGTGTTACAGAGTTACGGCCCCTGAAAGGGCAAAAATTGCCTATTTTTGTCTTGTCCGCACGATAGCATCTTCATTTATGATTTGATTTTAACCAGACTTGCACACAACTTGTACCACCATGAGATCTGGGTTCCTTTCTTGAATCAGCCATATCCCATCATGTGTTACAGGGTTTACGGCCCCTGAAGGGGCAAAAATTGCCTATTTTGGTCTTGTCTGCATGATAGATGTTTCATTTATGATTTGATTTTAACTAAACTTGCACACAATTTGTACCACCACAAAATCTTGGTCAAGTTCGAATATGGGTCATGTCGGGTCAAAAAGTAGGTCAGTAGGTCAAATCAGAAAAAAACCTTGTGAAGACACGAGAGGCCACAGTTTTAATCTGATCATCATCAAACTTGCCCAGAATGATTATCTTGACAATATCTCAGTCAAGTTCGAATATGGTGTTGTCTGGTCAAAAAGTAGGTCAGTAGGTCAAATCATAGAAAAACATTCTGAACACACTAGAGACCACAATTTATGTCCAATCATCATCAAACTTGCTCAGAATGATCATCTTGATAATATCTTGGTCACATTCGAATATGAGTCATGCCGGGTCAAAAAGTAGGTCAGTACGTCAAATCATAGAAAAACCTTGTGAATACACTAGAGACTGCAGTTTTGGTCCAATCATTATCAAACTTGCCCAGAATGATTATCTTGACAATATCTTGGTAAAGTTTTAATACGGGTTATGCCAGGTCAAAAAGTAGGTCAGTAGGTCAAATCATAGAAAAACCTTGTGAACACACTAGAGGCCACAGTTTTGGTCCGATCATTATCAGACTTGCCCAGAATGATCATTTTGACAATATCTCAGTCAAGTTCGAATATGGGTTATGTCGGGTCACAAAGTAGGTCAAATCATAGAAAAACCTTGTGAAAACACTAGAGGCCACAGTTTTGGTCTGATCATCATGAAACTTGCTCATAATGATTATCTTGACAATTTCTCGGTGACGTTTTAATATGGGTCACCTAGGGTCAAAAAGTAGGTCAGAAGGTCAACTCAGAGAAAACCTTGTGAGCACACTAGAGGCCACAGTTTTGGTCCGATAATCATCAAACTTGCTCAGAATGATAGTCTTGACAATATCTCGATCAGGTTCGAATATGGGTTATGTCGGGTCAAAAAGAAGGTCAGTAGGTCAAATCATAGAAAAGGCTTCTGAACACACTAGAGGCCGGAGTTTAGGTCCGATCATCATCAAACTTGCCAAGAATGATCATCTTGACAATATCTGGGTCTAGTTCGAATACGGGTCATGTCGGGTCAAAAAGTAGGTCAGTAGGTCAAATCATAGAAAAACCTTGTGAACACACTAGAGGCCACAGTTTTGGTCCTATCATCATCAAAATTGCCAAGAATGATCAGCTTGACAATATCTCAGTCAAGTTCAAGTAGGGGTCATGTTAGGTCAAAAAGTAGGTCAGTAGGTCAAATCATAGAAAAACCCTCTGAACACACTGGCGGCTACAATTTTGGTCCGATCATCATCAAACTTGCTATAAATGATCATTTGACAATTTCTCGATTAATTTTGAATATGAGTCATGTCTGGTCAATATGTAGGTCAGTAGGTCAGATTGTTGAAAAATCTTGTGAACACACTAGAGGCCCAAGTTTTGGTCCGATCATCAAACATGCTCAGAAAGATCATCTTGACAATATCTGTGTCAAGTTTGAATATGGGTCATGTCGGGTCAAAAAGTAGGTCAGCAGGTCAAATCATAGAAAAACATTTTGAACACTCTATGAGGCCACAGTTTCAGTCAAATCATCATAAAACTTGCTCAGAATGATCATCTGGACAATATCTCAGTTAAGTTCGAATATGGGTCATGTCAAATCAAAAAGTAGATCAGTAGGTTATTTTGTCATAACTTTTGAACTGTTTGAGATAGAGCCTTCATATTTGGCATGTAGGTTCCTTCTGACAAGGGCTTCCCACTCATAAATATTTGACCTGCGACCTTGACCTGTGACCTATTTTATCATACCTTTTGAACCATATGAGATAGAGCCTTCATATTTGGCATGCATGTTCCTTGTGACAAGGTTTTCTCAGCCATTCAAAACTTTTGACCCATGACCTTGACCTTTGACCTACTTTGTCATAACTTTTAAAGCATTTGAGATACAGCCTTCATATTTAACATGTAGGTTCCTTGCGACAATGTTGCTCAGATGATCCTCTACCAAAAAGGCTAAAACAATCCCACTCAGATGAACAAAATGGCCACCGGAGGTAAAAATAGAAAAATATTGTAAATTTGATTAATACGGAAACTCCCCCTAAACCCTAAGGCCAATTCGATTAAAAGTTCCCAGGAATGTTGCCTAGGTTACTCCCTACCATATAAGCTAAAATCACTCTGCTGATGAACAAGATGGCCACAAGAGCTAAAAATAGAATGTACTCGAGACAGTGACACACAGGTGAGCGAACCAGGGCCCTCTTGTTATTGGCTGCCATGGAAACAGAAATAAATAAATAAATAAGTTTCTCCTCAGAAACCATAGAATGCTCTACGCTTTATAACATTGGGCTCCTCAGCAACCATATGCTACATGAATCTGAGACTATAGAAATATTAACCATATTAGTCATTACAGGTTTGGGTGTTGTTTTTTTTTTTTATCTGACCAGAGCCGAAGGTTGCTGGGGGAACTTATAGAATGGGAATTTATCCATTATCATATGTTATCTGGTGCCAGCACATTCAAATAAGATCTCTGAAGTCACTGGATCGAATGGGTTCAAATTTCATCTGAAGCGTCCTTGGCTGGGGTCTGCCTCTGCTTGATAAAACAGATGGCTTCCAGTGAGCAGTACTCATCTGAACTCTGCTGAGCATAGTGGCTCATTTTAGCTCTGGTGAGCATAGTGGCCCATGGCCCTCTTATTGTAGGAACTTTTGACTTTACGCTACCTTAAGTAAGAAAGAACGCAGGAAAGAAATTAATGAAAAATCATTAACTTCAAAAATGTTTCAATGCAATAATATATATCTTACTTCAATTACACAGAAAGCTAATAAACGTTGTATACACTGCAAGATTATCTGGCATTTCAGACTTATTTTACTGAAATACCACTGAGATTCTTATATTTTCTTCCTATACTGAACATACATTCGGTTGTTAAATGTCATTGTAAAATCAGGGCTGTGCGCTTCTTCTATAATGTTCTTTTTATGGCTGGAAAACCCTGTTGCAAAACCCAGGAGCATATATTAGTTAGCAACATCAACAAGCACTGACCTTTGAGAGCATTTTTTCTGACTGTCAACATGTTTTCTGAGGTCAGAGGTATTGCGAAACTCAATTAGCTCAATTTAACAATGATATAGTGAGCAATCTGGATGGGGCCATAAACAATGCCACAGACAGACTGACATGATCTCCATGGACTTCGTCAAGGCCCTTGACAACGTACCTCACGGAAGGCTATTGTATAAATTGTTCAACTATCGGATAAGAGGATCTACACATAGGTGGGTTTAGCTCATGGCTCTCCGGATGCTCACAATAAGTTGTACTTCTGATCCAGTCCCGGTTTTATCTTGTGTCCCCCAAGGTTCAGTCCTTTGGCTGGTCCTTTTCTTGGTATTCATTAATGTTCTCCCTGATAATATTAGGTCATCCGTCTGTTTGTTTACTGATGATTGTGACCTGTAAAGGAACATATATTCTCCTTCTGACTGTCTTATTTTACAAGATGGCCTGGATCAACTAGCACAGTGTGAGGCTGATTGGCAGATGAAGTTTAATGTGGCCCAGTACCATTCAATGAGGGTGTCACGACACCCTCCGGACAAGCAAATTAAATTTGATTTTACACTTTACAAGCAATGTTTTGAGCAATTCAATATCTGGGTATCACCATCATTGACAATCCTGATTGGGGTCAACACGTTTCAGAGATAACATCGAAAGCAACTAGGACTTTGGGATTTCTTAGACGTAACTTTGCCTTTGCACCTAGGCAGGCAAAGGATGTTGCATATAAAACACTGGTTCGCCATCAACTTGAATATGCAACACCCATTTGACATGCCTGTGTTAAAGCCCCGGTCCCACAGACCTTGCGACTGCGATGCGACCTCTCTGCAACTGATTTCGTTGCAACTAGCCCGCGACCTTTGCAACTGTTGCAACTAAATTTGCTCCGTAAATGTGATCGCCGACCCGTCGCCGACTAGTCGGGGACCGGTCGCCGAACAATCGGCGATTAATGTTGCCCAAAGTCGGCGATTGATCAGCGACTTGTCGCCGAAGAATCGCCGTATGATCGGCGACTGACTTGCAACAAGTGAAACATGATCGGGGACTAGTCGGCGATCAATCGGCGACTCTTCAGAGACTGGATAAAACTGATCGGCGACTTGTCGGAGACTTTTTTTACGCTTTTTTTTTTTTTTTTGGACACAGACAAAAATAAACTAAATTTTCGACTGCTGAGAGTCTTCCCTGGGCTGCTGCAAGTCCTCGTCAGTCGAAATTGGCGACCGAGCCTTGCCTACCGTTTTTTTCGGCTGCGCCGCCGTTTTCTTTTGCCCGCCTCTCCGAACCATGTTGCCTCTTTGAAAGCTGTCGTCGAAATGATGCTAGGATGTTAACAGTTTTATATTGTAGTTGGCGCTATAATCGTTCGGTGGTTTTAACACCTTTTTACAGCTTGTCGGCGACCAGTTGCAGACCAATCGCAGATCAATCGCCGACTTATCAGTGATCAATCTCCGATCGATCGGCGACCCATCGCAGAACATTTGCCGAGTGATCGCCAATAGGTCGTGAATCGATCGCGGATCAGTCGGCGATTGGTGTCGGCGATCGGTCTGTGACCAGTCTCCGATAAGTTGCAATAGGGTTGCTAGAATTTACAGCCAAATTTGCATAAATTCGGTCGGGGATCGATCGGTGACTGTTCGGCGATTGATCGGAGATTGGTCTGCGACGTCTAAAAAACCATTGCAACTAGTCAGCGATCAAAATCAGTCGCAGCCAGTCTTTTGTGCATGCACAAAAGACGATCGGCGACTAAATTTGATCGGCGACCTACCCGCGACCTTGCTGCAACCTTTATAAAACCTCTGTGCGTCTTCTGAAACCGCTCCGGGATTGCCATTTTTTTTAGTCGCAGAAAGGTCGCATCGCGGTCGCAAGCTCTGTGGGACCGGGGTTTAAAACTCAGATTCAGCAAGTTTGGGGAAGGTGCAGAGGACAGCTGCTTGATGAACCTGCTGATGATGGCGAAATAGAAGAAGAGTCCATGACATGCTTAATGATCTAGAATGGCCATCCCTAGAGGCCCTCTGTGAGCAGTCATCTTTAACATTCTTCTATAAAATACACTCTGGTACAGTGTCTATTAATAAAGACAGATATTTAACCCCTGAGACAGCTTCTACCCAAAGAAGAGCATCAAAAGTAAACAACTCACAATATCGTAGGCACCAGTCCTGTAGGGATGCCCTGAAACATTCCTTTTTTCCTTGAACTATTCCTCAGTGGCATATTCTTCCCTCTTCTGCGGTGAATGCCAAGACCACAGAGATGTTAAAAAACCGTACAGTATAAGACTGAGATACAGAGGTATTCGTTTTAGCATACCTCTGTAATTTCATATTGTAAATATTTTAATGGACTGACAGCCATATAGATAGGAACCAGAATTGGTCAAGTATTTCCATCTGTTTATTCGCGTATTTGAAGCCTCTACCAGTGATCGTATATGAAAAAAAGATCCAGTTTACTGAGTTACTTACATTTATCAAATACGACTTTTTATCATACATGAATTTATTTTATATATGACAAGTATTTCCATCTCTTTATTCACACATTTGAATTTCCTTCAACCCAGTATCGAGTTTATTGAGCTACTAACAGTATCATACATGGAATTTATCATGCAAGCATCTTTTTGCCCTTTGTCTTTTTAAAAACACGAGTTAAACAAGCAGGGCACAGTATACCAACTTGCAGTCATAACTTTAGATGTGGTCTGCTGATGACTTGTTTGTTTGAAATGAGGTTTAATGTCCACATCAACACTATTTAGGGCATTTTGGAGACGTTGCTCCTAACTTTGTGAGACTTTTACCCGGCAGTGAGATGCAATGACACCCCAAGCCCACCAATGGGTTTATATACATGGATGGTCCAACTAGCACCACCTTGCCTGGGCAGGCAGTTACCTGTACTTATGTGTGCTCTTTTAAGCCCTGCGTTGAAGCACCCGATAGACGGGGGCAATGATGACGACAATAGCAGAAGTTTTATTGCAGTAGAATATTTAATAAAACATCTCAAAAGCATTGTTCTCATGCTGATGAGGCCGATGTTTTTTGTTTTTTCCTTTGAGAAACATAATACATTCATAAAACTTGCCCATTTAGTAGCATGGTAATAATTAAAAAAAAATCAACTGTAGAAAATGAAAACAATGGTCCAAGCATAAAAAGTGTTTTTCAAAGCATAACAGTAGTTTAAAAAAATGAAAAAAAAAAAAAATGGAAGTGGGGATCGAACCGGGAGCCTCTTAGATGCTAAACAGTGGAGCACAGTGGTGCAGTGGTAAAGCATCAGATTTGAGATCGCGAGGTAGCCGGTTCGATCCTCACAAGGGCCATGTGTTGTTTCCTTGAGCAAGAGACTTTATCCACATTGCTTAGTACCGGTTCCTACCCAGGAAAAGAGGGCCACATGGAAGATTAGTACTACCGGTAGTACTAAATGTGTTACCCTCTACAAAGAAGGTTGATTATTATTATTTCATTATTTTTTATTATTAGCTCACCTTTCACGTAGTGACGAGGTGAGCTTTTGGGATCACTTTTTGTCCGTCGTGCATCCGTGCGTCCATCCGTCCGTAAACTTTTTCTTCAAACGACATCTCCTCCTAAACCACTGATCAGATTTTGACCAAACTTCACACAAATGATCCTTAGGTGGTCCCCTTTCAAATTGTTCAAATGGTTGTGGTCCATTGCACATATAGGTCACAGGAGCCAAAAATAGATTTTTTTCATCGAAAACTTAAAAAATCTTCTTCTCTGAAACCGCAAGGCCCAGGACATTGCTATTTGGTATGAAGCGTCATCTAATGGACCCCTACCAAGATTGTTCAAATTATTGTGCTGGGGCCGAAAATGCCCCTACACCGGGGCCCTTTGGTTTTACATGGGCTTATATAGGGAAAATCTTTAAAAATCTTCTTCTCTGAAACCGCAAGGCCCAGGACATTGATATTTGGTATGAAGCTTCATCTGGTGGACCCCTTCCAAGATTGTTCAAATTATTGTGCTTGGGCCGAAAATGCCCCCCGCACCGGGGCCCTTTGGTTTTACATGGGCTTATATAGGGAAAATCTTTGAAAATCTTCTTCTCTGAAACCGCAAGGCCCAGGTCTTTGATATTTGGTATGAAGCTTCATCTAGTGGACCCCTACCGAGATTGTCCAAATTATAGTGTTGAAGCTAAAAATGCCCCTGCACCGGGGCCCTTTGTTTTTACATTGGCTTATATAGGGAAAATCTTTAAAAATCTTCTTCTCTGAAACCACAAGGCCCAGGTCTATGATATTTGGTATGAAGCTTCATCTAGTTGACCCCTACCAAGATTGTTCAAATAATAGTGCTGGGGCCAAAAATTCCCCCGCCCAGGGGCCCTTTTGTTTTACATGGGCTTATATAGGGAAAATCTTTAAAAATCTTCTTCTCTGAAACTGCAAGGCCCAGGTCTTTGCTATTTGGTATGAAACTTCATCTTGTGGACCTCTACCAAGATTGTTCAAATTATAGCCCTGGAGCCAAAAATGCCCCTGCTCCGGGGCCCTTTGGTTTTACATAGACTTATATAGGGAAAATCTTGAAAAATCTTCTTCTCTGAAACCACAAGGTTCCAGTCTTTGATATTTGTTATGAAGCTTCAGCTATTGGACCTCTACCAAGATTGTTCAAATTATAGCCCTGAGACCAAAAATGCCCCCGCCATGTGGCCCTTTGGTTTTTCATAGACTTCACTATTCCTGAATCAAATATAGGGAAAATCTTTCAAAATCTTCTTCTCTGAAACCACAAGGCTTAGGTCTTTAATATTTGTTATGAAGCTTCAGCTAGTGGACCTCTACCAAGAATGTTCAAATTATAGCCCTGGGGCCAAAAATGCCCCCGCTCCGGGGCCCTTTGGTTTTACATAGACTTATTTAGGGAAAATCTTGTTTTACATAGACTTCTTTATGCAGGGTAAACCTTTCAAATCTTCTTCTCTGAAACCACAAAGCCCAGGTCTTTCATATTCGATATGAAGCTTCATTGTGTGGACCTCTACCAAGATTGTTCAAATTATAGCCCTGGGGCCAAAATTGACCCCGCCCGGGGCGCCTTTTTATACATTGGATCAGGTGAGCGAACCAGGGCCCTTTGGGCCCTCTTGTTCAACGAAGTATGTAACCATTAGGCCATTGTTACTGATGACGTCATCATCTTATACTAAGGCAGATATTGATTATAGACGTGACGTGGCTGTCATAGTAAAGAATTAAATCGTCTGTCACTGTACTCTGTATGACTGTCAAGGGTCTATAAACTCTAAAAGTATGCATGGTAAATGGCTCTGTTGTCCGGCAAACCTATTTTGAACTTGTAACATGAAATCAAGTCTCTTATCCGTAACCAATGACGCACAGCAACTTGCAGTAAGAGTGATGTCACTTGTTTGGTTAACGGCGTTCTTGATTTTTTAGTCAAGCAATAGCGTTAGAAATAAAACATGATAAGTAAAAACCTTCTAATGGGTCTCATTTTCTTTGCCTTGCTCTTGATTTATTTTTTCTTTTTCTGCTTGTTGGCAGTAAAGACAGCTCGAGCCCTGGTACAAATTAGGTAGGGGGACAGGGTACATTTCCTTTAATTTAACAATGAAGACCCATCTTCGGCACCTTGGAAATTTATTCAAATGTTTTTCTTGTACTTTCAGAGCTTTCAACCAAAAATCTTTATGTCACATGTAGGTCTTCATATTCTTTAGGATAAATATGGAGAAAATGTTCGATTTTGGTGTATACTGTGTCTATTTTGACATAATTTTCATTCAGATATTGGCAGTTTTGATGATTATTTCATACATTGTCCGAGACACAAGAGGTCATAGTATACAAAAATTAGAAGATCATTTTGTGTTGAACAGGTTGCTCACATAGGAATTTACAGGGCAGTTAACTGGCATTTGTGAACCAAGCCCTTTGACTCCTTAGGCTTTTCAAAGGGAAATAGGTAAATCAATGCATTTTTTTTTTGAAAAATATTGTGGTCTGTGATATGAGAATGGGTAAGAAAGGAATGCCTGTGAATGCTTAAGGTGAAGGTCATTCAGTGACATTGGCCAAAAGTATTGTGATCTATGATATGAGAATAGGTAAAACTTGAATGTCTAAGAATGCTTAAGGTGAAGGTCATTCAGTGACCTTGGCCAAAAGTCACTTGTATTCCAGGTCCATTGATATATTAGAATACATTTTCTCTTTAACCACTGGGCTATCTTTTAAATTTTACTTGCAGCCTAAGGACTGTAAGGGAAAAAAAGTTATTCAAATGTTCCAGGTCACATGACCAAGATGGCCCTCGTGCCTGAATATGTATGGTAAAAACCTTTAAAAGCTTCTTCTTCAGAACTAATGGGCCAATTGTCCAGAAACTTGGTATATAGCACTAGGTGCCTGAGTACTAGCAACTTTGCACCAATGATGACACAAGGTTGACCGTGACCTATTTTACCTCAAGGTCAAATTGGTTGATATGGCTCTTACTGTAAGTGTTGAAAAGGTGAAACAATGCATTTTCGAAAAATATTGGGGCCTGTGACTTGAGAATAGATACAAAATGAATCCTAAAAGGTCAACTTGACACAAAGTCACTTTGATTGCAGGTCCATTGACATTTCAAAATACATTTTTTTCTGAAAGCAGTGGGCCAATTTCATTTGAATTTTATATACCCGGTAATGGACATGGGGTTATGCCAATTTAGTTGAATGGTCCAGGTCATGTGACCAAGATGGCCACCATGTCCTATTATGGTAAAAACCTTAAAAAAGTCTCCATGTCCAGAATCATTTGGCTGATTGTCTTGAAACTTTGTATCAGGTGTTTGAGTACCACCAAATTTGCACAGCGCTCAGGGGAGCAACCAGGACTGAATGGTCCTCTTGTTTTATCCATTTGACATAAAGCCTATATATTTGGCATGTAAATTTCTTGTGTCAAGGGCTTGCCAGTCGTACAAAAATTCTTGACCTGTGACCTGTGTCATAACTTTTTATCCATTTGAGATAGAGCCTTCATATTTGGGATGTAGGTTCCTTGTGACAAGGGCTTCCCACTCATACAAAATATTTTGATCTGTGGCCTTGACCTATAACCTACTTTATTGTAACTGAGAGCGCCTTCATATTTTTTGCATGTATGTTCATTGTGACAAGGGCTTCCCACCCATACAAAAAGTTTTACCTGTGTCGTTGACCTACGTTATCATAACTTTTGAACCATTTGAGATAGAGCCTTCATATTTGACATGTATGTTCCTCCTGACAAGGGCCTCCCACCCATACAAAAATTCTGACCTGTGACCTTGACCTACTTTGCTGTAACTTTTGAACAATATCAGATAGAGCCTTCATATTTGGCATGTATGTTCCTTGTGATAAGGGCTTCCCACCCATACAAAACTTTTGACCTGTGAACTTGACCTTTGACCTTTTTGTCATAACTTTTGAACCATTTAAGGAAGAGCCTTCATATTTTGCATGTAGGTTTCCTGTGACAAGTTCTTCCCACTCATGCAAAAAAAATTGAACTGTGACTCCCTGTAGGGGTAAAGGAGCTATGGAACGGACACAAAACTCAAACGCTAAACCTTCAAATGTGACCTTGACCTTGAGTCGGCATGGTTCATTTATGGGTTCTGCACATCAGCCAACTGAAAGGAATATTTAACCAAAGTTTAATGAAAATCCTTCAATGGATATAGGAGATATAGAACGGCCACAAAATTCAAAGTTTCAAACTCGTGACCTTCAACTGTGACCTTGACCTTGAGTCTGTATGGTTCATTTATGGGTTTTGCACCTCAGCTCACTAAGATGAATAATGGACCAAAGTTTAATGAAAAGCTATCAAAGAGATATGGTGCGGACAAGAATGTGTTATGGACAGACAGACGGACAGATAGACAGATGGACAGAGAGGTACCTTGTGGGGTTACTAATGTTAAGGCTATGGATACTTTAACCCCATAACACACCACTGTACAGATTGTTAACCCCACAAACTGAATTTTTAACCCCACAAACAGAAAAGTTACTGTGCCTTACGGATAAACCCTAATATGTTGAATTGGGCAGAATCATAACCCCACTACGTACCTCTCGTCTGCCCAGATCTCTCGTCTGCCCAGATGGACAGACAGATGGGCAGAGGAAGGCCATTCCTATAATCCCCGCTCCGCTTCATGGCGGGGGATGAAAAAAGGTGATGTCAGTTCAGTTGCAGGGAAACGATATGCACAAGAATAATCAGGTGTTCCCCCTTATCCATAATTTGATATTTTAAATGGTGATATTGGTCATAAGGTGCTGGAAAGCTGCATTTTTATGCCCCCAACTTTGAAAAAGTTGGAGGGGCATATTGCTTCTGCCTCGTTCGTCCGTTCGTCCGTTCGTCTGTTCGTCCGTTCGTCCGTTCGTCCGTCCGTTACGCTTTTGATGCATAGCATAACTAAAGAACCGTGTATGCTAGGGTTTTGAAATTTCATATATGGATTCCTCATGGAAAATTAGCTGACGCGTATTTTTTTTCTAGTCCGGATTATGCCCCCTTCAAGAGTTATTGCCCTTTGAAATTTTTTTAATAAAATCTTGTCAGCAAGATATCTCAAAAACTATTGGAGCTAGAGCCTTGAAAGTTGGTGATTATATTGGTGGTGATGAGTAGATGAACTGATTAACTTTTGACAAAATTCTGAAAAATACTTTGTGAGTTATGGCCCTTTGTCATTTTGGTAATTTGTGCCCATTGTAATGTATGCTAAAAGTGATGCACAGCATAACTTTAAAACCGTGTATGCAGGGGTTTTGAAATTTCATATATGGATTCCTCATGGAAAATTAGCTGATGCGTATTTTTTTTCTTGTCCGGATTATGCCCCTTTTAAGAGTTATTGCCCTTTGAAATTTTTTTAATAAAATTTTGTCAGCAAGATATCTCAAAAATTGTTGGAGCTAGAGCCTTGAAAGTTGGTGAATATATTGGTGGTGATGAGTAGATGAACTGATTAACTTTTGACGAAATTCCAAAAAATACTTTGTGAGTTATGGCCCTTTGTCATTTTGGTAATTTGTGCCCATTGTAATGTATGCTAAAAGTGATGCAAAGCATATCTGTAGAACCGTGTATGCTAGGGTTTTGAAATTTCATATATGGATTCCTGATGGAAAATTAGCTGATGCGTATTTTTTTTCTCGTCCGGATTATGCCCCTTTTAAGAGTTATTGCCCTTTATAATTTTTTTTAATAAAATCTTGTCAGCAAGATATCTCAAAAACTATTGGAGCTAGAGCCTTGAAAGTTGGTGAATAGATTGGTGATGATGAGTAGATGAACTGATTAACTTTTGACAAAATTCTGAAAAATACTTTGTGAGTTATGGCCCTTTATCATTTTGGTAATTTGTGCCCATTGTAATGTATGCTAAAAGTGATGCATAGCATAACTTTAGAACCGTGTATTCTAGGGTTTTGAAATTTCATATATGGATTCCTCATGGAAAATTAGCTGACGCGTATTTTTTTTCTTGTCCGGATTATGCCCCTTTTAAGAGTTAATGCCCTTTGAAATTTTTTTAATAAAATTTTGTCAGCAAGATTTCTCAAAAACTATTGGAGCTAGAGCCTTGAAAGTTGGTGAATATATTGGTGGTGATGAGTAGATGAACTGATTAACATTTGACGAAATTCCGAAAAATACTTTGTGAGTTATGGCCCTTTGTCATTTTGGTAATTTGTGCCCATTGTAATGTATGCTAAAAGTGATGCATAGCATATCTTTAGAACCGTGTATGCTAGGGTTTTGAAATTTCATATATGGATTCCTCATGGAAAATTAGCTGACGCGTATTTTTTTTCTCGTCCGGATTATGCCCCTTTTAAGAGTTATTGCCCTTTGAATTTTTTTTTAATAAAATCTTGTCAGCAAGATATCTCAAAAATTATTGGAGCTAGAGCCTTGAAAGTTGGTGAATAGATTGGTGGGGATGAGTAGATGAACTGATTAACTTATGACAAAATTCCGAGAAATACTTTGTGAGTTATGGCCCTTTGTCATTTTGGTAATTTGTGAAAAACTTTGTCATCGTTTTAGCGCCTACATTTCTTCACCAATTTCAATATAACTTCACACAAATGTTCCTTATAAAAAAAACTCGAGCGAGTTCGACTTTCAAGGTCATGACCTCAAGGTCAAGTTCACTGTGGCTATTTTTAGAAATACT
The DNA here is from genome assembly GCA_963580285.1 of Lucinisca nassula. Lineage (NCBI taxonomy): Eukaryota > Metazoa > Mollusca > Bivalvia > Lucinida > Lucinidae > Lucinisca > Lucinisca nassula. Next base: position 48,562,945 of record OY757017.1, read on the forward strand.
TTGTCATCGCTCTAGCGCCTACATTTCTTCACAAATTTCAATATAACTTCACACAAATGTTCCTTATAAAAAAATCTCGAGCGAGTTTGACTTCAAAGTCATGACCTCAAGGTCAAGGTCACTGTGGCTATTTTTAGAAAAACTTTGTCATCGCTCTAGCGCCTTCATTTCTTCACCAATTTCAATGTAACTTCACACAAATGTTTCTTATGACAATATCTCAGCGAGTTCGACTTTCAAGGTCATGACCTCAAGGTCAAGGTCACTGTGGCTATTTTTAGAAAAACTTTGTCATGGCTCTAGTGCCTACATTTCTTCACCAATTTCAATATAACTTCACACAAATGTTCCTTATAAAAAAATCTCGAGTGAGTTCGACTTCAAAGTCATGACCTCAAGGTCAAGGTCACTGTGGCTATTTTTAGAAAAACTTTGTCATTGCTCTAGGGCCTACATTTCTTCACCAATTTCAATATAACTTCACACAAATGTTTCTTATGACAATATCTCAGCGAGTTCGACTTTCAAGGTCATGACCTCAAGGTCAAGGTCACTGTGGCTATTTTTAGAAAAACTTTGTCATTGCTCTAGCGCCTACATTTCTTCACTGATTTCAATAGAACTTCATACAAATGTTCCTTATGACAATATCTCAAGTGTGTTCGACTTTCAGGGTCATGACCTCAAGGTCAAGGTCACTGTAGCTATTTTTAGAAAAAAATTATCATCGCTCTAGCGCCTACATTTCTTCACCGATTTCAATATAACTTCACACAAATGTTCCTTATGACAATATCTCTAGCGAGTTCCACTTTCAAGGTCAAGGTCACTGTGGCTATTTTTAGAAAAACTTTGTCAATGCTCTAGCACTTACATTCTTCACCGATTTCAATATAACTTCACACAAATGTTCCTTATGACAATATCTCAAGCCATTTCAACTTTCAAGGTCAAGGTCACAATGGCTATTTTTAGAAAAACTTTGCTATCGCTCCAGCGCCTACACTTCTTCACCGATTTTAATATAACTTCACACAAATGATCCTGATGACAATACCTCGAAAGAGTTCGACTTTCAAGGTCAAGGTCACTGTGGCTATTTTTAGAAAACCTTTTTCATTGCTCTAGCGCTTACATTTTTTCACCAATTTCAAAATCGATTCACACAAATGTTTCTTATGACAATATCTGTAGCGAGTTCCATTTTCAAGGTCAAGGTCACTGTGACTATTTTTAGAAAAACTTTGTCAATACTCTAGCGCTTACATTTCTTCACCAATTTCAATATAATTTCACACAAATGTTCCTTAAGACAATATCTCGAGCTATTTCGACTTTCAAGGTCAAGGTCACTGTGGCTATTTTTTTAAAAAAACTGTCATCGCCCTAGCGACTACATTTCTTCACTGATTTCAATATAACTTCACAGAAATGTTCCTTATGATAATACCTCAAGTGACTTTCAAGGTCAAGGTCACTGTGGCTATTTTTAGAAAAACTTTGACATGGCTCTAGCGCTAACATTTCTTCACCGATTTCAGTATAACTTCACACAAATGTTCCTTATGACAATATCTCGAACTATTTCGACTTTCAAGGTCAAGGTCACTGAGGCTATTTTTAGAAAATCTTTGTCATCGCTCTAGTGCCTACATTTATTGATGGATGTTAATAGAACTTCACACAAATGTTTCTTATGGTAATATCTCGAGTTGCTTGGTCATGACCTCAAGGTCAAGGTCACTATGGCTATTTTTAGAAAAACTTTGTCATTGCTCTACCGCCTACATTTATGATTTTAATCTAACTTCACACAAAAGATGCTTATGATAATATCTTGAGCAAGACCTACTTAGCGGCCATGGCCTCAAGTCAAGGTCCCTATGACTATTTTTAGAGAAATATTGTCATCACTCTAGAACCTACATTTATGGATGGATTTTTAAACAAACTTTACACAAATGTTGCATATGATAATATCTCAAGCAAGTTGGACTTTTGCCATTTCAGTGTTTTCCACACACGAAGTTGTCTTGTGCGAGGGGATTTGTATCGCATGCGATGCCTTGTTTTTTTTAATAAAATCTTGTCAGCAAGTCCATATCTTGAGAACTATTAGAGCTTCATTAATCATTCTTGGTACAAACTTGCATCCAGGCATTGCAACTTCAACGCAAGCATCCATATCTGACATTGACCTATATTTCATGGTTCACTGACTTCGTGAATTATTGCGACCACCCTGACTTTCACCATTTCTCGAAAACTATTAAAGCTTTTTAAATTATAATTGGTACAAACTTGCATCTAGGAATTCCAACTGCAACGCAAGCATCCATATTTGACTTTTACCCATATTTCATGGTTCACTGACTTTGTGAATTATTGCGACCACCCTGACTTTCTATCTAATGTAAGAGTCCATTTCTCAAGATCTATTAGAGCTTCATTAATTGTATTTGGTACAAGCTTGCATTTAGGAATTGAAACTTCAATGCAAGTATCCATTTCTGATCTTGACCTACATTTTATGGTTCACTGACTTTGTAAAATAGTGTGACAACCCTAACTTTGACCCTGATGTAAGAGTCTGTTTTTAAGAGTTACTTGGTACATGCTTGCAACTAGGAGTGAAATTTTTATGCAGGCATCCATGTTTGACCTTGACCTAGATTTCATGGTTTGGTGACTTTGCGCCCCCACAGGCGCGACATAGCCTTCGGGGGAATTCTTGTTGTATGTTTTTGAGTCTTTAACAATATTTGTTGAATATTTTGCCAGCTAAGGTCAAGCAAAGGTTGGGGGCATTGTGTTTTACAAACACCATTTCTAGTTTCTGTTCATTATGTCCCCCTACCGAATGGGAGGGGGACATATTGTTTTTGGTGAGTTCTGTCGGAGTATGCCTATGTGTCGGCGTATGCTTTGGCTTTACACTTTCTTGTGTGCAAGATATCTACTGGGTGTAATTTCATCAAAGGACGGGTCTCCCTAAGGGGGTTTTTTGGCCTCCTAACGATTTTGTTTATTTCTGGCTTATTGTTAGCATACATATGCCTAATTATTTGGAACATATGTGGTTTTGGTATTTAAGCAGTTTTTTCTGAGTTACAGGCTCTTTAAAGTGGGTGGGGTAACTCCACACAGTTTTGACATGTATTTTGTGTCTCATTTAAAGGTAGAAAAATAGTACCATACATGACACGTTATTATATAAGATGACAGGGGAAGATCTTACTCTATGTTTTGTCACAAATTTATACACCAAAATTCACTTTTTGGGGGAAAAATATGGTTTAAGGAACCTTGGGTCATTTTTGAGATTTTTTAACAGTAAAGTTCTTTTTTTTTTCTTATATCTTCGGTATCCATTAACCTATAGTGGTGAAACTCCTACCATGCAAGCATACTGATTAGGTAATATAACTCAAATGATCATTTGACATGTTGACCTATATTTCACGGTTGAATGTGTGTGTGTGTGTGTGTGTGTGTATTCGGGTTTAACGTCGCTTTCAGCCATTTTTCAGTCATATCACGACGGTGTCTGGTTGCGACAGGGAGCTCAATGCTCACGTTTATAGTGCTGCCTCACTGAAGTATCATGTCCCAGACACATTACATGATACCACACCCGGTCACATTATCCTGCCACTGGATCGACCAGTCCTAGCTCTACCCCGTAAATCTGAGTGCCAAGCGAGGAGCAGCTAGTACCATTTTTAACGACTTTGGTATGTCGCGGCCCGGGATCGTACTCTAGACCTCCCGTTCCCCGGAGCGGACACTCTACCAACTGAGCTATCGGGGCCGGTCACGGTTGAATGAACATTCTTATTTCATGTTAATGGGTTAGATTTTTGTTTCCATCAGTTCAAGAGTTTAGATAATTCTGGCATTTGGATAAACAGGCGATGGGTTTAAACATATTTAAATAAAACGAAAAAACAATAGAAATGTGTAAAAAGTACCCAGATGCCCCCGCCTTTTTGGCTTAGCTAATATGCCTGCATGTCCCCTGGGGACACATTGTACATGTATGTGTCATTGAATATGTATTAGCATCAGATATATATGTTCGTGGGTGGGTGTCTGAATATTTTGGATGTTGATGATATGAACTTGGCAGGGCAGGGGGCTGGGGCATGATTGTGTGGGTCTCAAGATATATATCATTGAATGTGTCTAACCATAAACAGCAGCAAATAAAAAAGGTTGGAATCTAAAAAATCAACATATTTAATTATTGAATCAAGTCAATCTATTGAAGAATCGCTTTCATCGTCACCTGAACTTGAGCTGTCCCAGTCTTTTTGTGCAGCATCGGTAAGACTGTTCATATACTGTGACTTGAATGACTGTTCTCGCTCTGACTTCGGCTGATGGCGGTAAAAACCTAGATACCACAACACGGAAGCGATATGGGCACAGCAGCCAACTACCTTGATTTTATTTGGGCTTTCAAAATTCCATCCTCCTCCTTGTGAATCATTATCTCATACTGACCAGCTTCAGTAGTGTGTACATCTGTATACGAATCGGCCTGTTTTAAATGGTATATGCCCATGGTCATGTCTCTCAGCTCTGCTTCCGTTAATTGTGGGAAGTCTTCGAAGTTGACATCATCAATAGCTTTCCATGGAGCCTCTGCACGACTGTCCCAACCCTTTTTCTCTACCTTGTCTTTAAGTTTGTTTGGTAACTTGGCAAGTTGTAGCATACGTTTTACAAGAACCTCATCAGATTCAGAATTCTTAACAAGAACAGGCCTAAATGCATTTAACAAAGAACATACGATTCTGACGTAGTCACCAATGCAAGGTATGTGGGAGTTTGGCATTACATTTGAAAGTGCCTTCCATTTTTTGATTCGGCCATTGACAGACTCAACCACCCACCTTACCTTGCAGAACACCTGGAGTACACTATAACTGTGAACAAAATGTTCTTCTTCTACTTATTGTCTTTTATTAGGGCCCCGCACTGAAAGTGTGGGTGCCCTATAGTAATCACTCTGTCCGTCCGTCTGTCTGTCTGTCTGTCTGTCCGTCCGTCTGTCCGTCTGTCCGTCCACAAATTTTTTTATCCTCCATAACTTTTTATTATTCCTGGATGGATTTAAATATTACTTGGCATCATTCTGTCCGTCCGTCTGTCTGTCTGTCTGTCCGTCTGTCCGTCCACAAATTTTTTTATCCTCCATAACTTTCTTATTCCTGGATGGATTTAAATATTACTTGGCAGAAATGTTAACCATAATGTGATGGAGTGTTGCGCGCAAGACTCAGGTCCGTACCTCAAAGGTCAAGGTCATACTTAGAGGTTAAAGGTCAAAAAAGGGTCTTTCCTGTGTCCAATTAATAACTTTGTTATTATTCCTGGATGGATTTAAATATTACTTGGCAGAAATGTTAACCATAATGTGACGAAGTGTCACACGCAAGACCCACAGCCGTACCTCAAAGGTCAAGGTCATACTTAGAGATAAAAGGTCAAAAAAGCGTCTTTTTTATTGTGTCCAATCTATAACTTTCTTATACCTGGATGGATTTAAATATTACTTAGCAGAAATATTAACCATAATGTGACAGTGTGTCACGCGCAAGACCCAGGTCCGTACCTCAAAGGTCAAGGTCATACTTAGAGGTGAAAGGAAAAAAAAAACGTCTTTTTTAACATCAACATTTTCCTACTCCTCTGATAGCGCTGCCGGGGCCCTAGTCAGTTTCACTGACAGCTCTAGTTATTATTATTATTATTATTATTATTATTATTATTCTAAAGAGAAAAAGAGAATGAGAGAACTAAAAATTACTCTCAATATTACTGTTCCTGTAAATAATCATAGATCAGTCAGTTTGTTAGTCAAGCTAACAATTCAATTGCCCAGAATGTATTCCTATATTGCAGCATCATTCATTGTATCATGTTAAGTACAACAGCAGCATTATCATTAGATGTATCTTCAAAGTAAGGTAACATCTTTAATGAATAGTGGAAACATATAAGCAGATAAAGGGTCTCCTTTTCTAATACCTGAAATACAGAGATAGAGAGGGAGACAGGGAATACAATCTAAGGATTAAGGAAGGCCCTGGACTAGCGTCCATAACAGGGTGGCAGTGCAAATGAAAAAAATGGTGACGAGGTATTTGATTGTTGTGTCCATATCGCTTCTGTGTTAAAGAACCTCGGTTTTAAGGCCATCAGCCAAAGTCAGTAAAAATCGTTGAAGTCACAGTATATGAACAGTGTAACAGATGCTGTTCAAAAAGAGGCAACAGCTCAAGTTCAGGTGACGATGAAAGCTATTCTTCTGTAGATTAATTTGATTCGGTATGCGCAAAGCATGTCAGAATACAGTTGTGAAAAACCATTTTCAAATGTATATGCCTGTGTCTTCACGTAGGTGTACCACATTCTTTTAGATGTGCTCTTGAAGTGGGATTATTAAAGATATTCAAGCAGACCTTTCTTATATCTCTGCATGCCAAAGGAAGACGTGAGTGAGGCATATATATTTATTCGATGTGATGTTATGTTCGTATGTGCGTATGTTCGTATGTCACACATTATTACGTTCATAACCAGGTTCACGTTTAGGTGCACATTTATGTCTGCATTTCTCCTGCAGCTCATAACTGTTTAGCATGTTTATGGTCACTGATTCTGTCTTGGGTGGGGCTATTTGATAGGACCAAAGAAAAAGTAAAAACAATATGTATCTCAGAAACTGTTCAGATTACCACCTTTTTTATTTGATGTTGTTTATGGTCAGATGCATTCAATGACACACACAATAATGCCCCAGCCCCCTGCCCATTTCATATCATCAAAATCCAAATATCTTAGAAAATATTGAGATACCCATCCTGATTTGTTTGTTTGATTTGAGGTTTAACGTCCCCGTCAACACTGTAAAGGTCATTTTGGAGACGTTGCTTCCAATTTTGTGGGACTTTTACCCGACATTGAGATGAAATGACATCTCAAGCCCTGTCACCCAATGAAACCAATAGAGTTTATTAGCATAGACAGTCCACTTCGCACCGCGGTTCCTGGACAGGCTGATACCCATCCTGAACATATATATCTGATGCTAGTGTGTCTCCTAGGGGTCATGCAGCTATATTGGCAAAGTCAAACAGGCGGGGGCATCTGTGTACTTTGGACACATTCTATTGTTGTTTTTTTTCGTTTGATTTAAATATGTTTAAACTCATCGCCTGTTTATCCAAATGCCAGAAATATCTAAACTCTTGAACTGATGGAAACAATAATCTAACCCATTAACATGAAATAAGAATGTTCATTCAACCTTGAAATATAGGTCAACATCTCAAATTATCATTTGAGTTATATTGCCTCATCAGTATGCTTGCATGGTAGGAGTTTCACCACCATAGGTTAATGAATACCGAAGATATGAGAAAAAAAAAGAACTTTACTGTTAAAAAATCTCAAAAAATGACCCAAGGTTCCTTTAACCATATTTTCCCCCCAAAAAAGTGAATTTTTGGTGAATAAACTTGTGACAAAACATAGAGTTAGACCTTCCCCTCTCATTTTATATAATAACCTGTCATGTATGGTACTATTTTTTTTACCTTTAAATGAGACACAAAATACATGTCAAAACTGTGTGGAGTTACCCCAGCCCCTTTAAAGAGCCTGTAACTCAGAAAAAAACTGCTTAAATACCAAAACCACATATGTTCCAAATAATTAGGCATATGTATGCTAACAATAAGCCAGAAATAAACAAAATCGTTAGGAGGCCAAAAACCCCCCTTAGGGAGACCCGTCCTTTGTATGGACATTGGGACATGATGAAGAACTGATTAGGATTTGGTGACCTTGACCCCCTTTTCCAGGTTACAACCATGCTAAATATACCAAATTTTGGCAAAATTTAGATTGTGTGCAAGATATCTCAAATTTGCATGGATATAACATTGGGACAGGATGAAGAAGTGATTAAGTTTTGGTGACCATGACCTTATTTTCAAGGTCAGAGCTGTGCTAAGTAGGTCAAATTTAGATTGTGTGCAAGATATCTCATGAACTAGGGGGTGGAATTTAATCAAATATGGATGGATTTAAACATTGGAACATAATGAAGATTTGATTAGATTTTGGTGACTTTGACATTATTTTCAAGGTCATAGCCATTCTAAATATGTCAAATTTTAGCCCAGACTTACGGGGGAGTCTTTAAACCGAGTCTCTGTATGACCTTAGCTGTTGGTGAGACGTAAAACTCAAACTCACTTAAAGTCAAATTTAAGCCAAATTAATGTTGTGTGCAGTATATCTAATGAACAACTGGGTGAATTTTAATTAAATTTGCATGGATATAACATTGGGACAGGATGAAGAACTGATTAGTTTTTGGTGACCTTGACTTAATTTTCAAGGTCAGGGAAGTGCTGTTAAGTTAAGCCTGTTTTGAAAGGAATGTGGTGGGGGACATCTGTTTTCTCAGAAAACAAGTCTAGCTTTTGTTACATTTTAGTCCAGTGCTGATATTGGAAAAAATAGTAATAAAAATCCAGAAGTTACCTTTTTCTGTTCAATTTCGTTATTCCGCCACCGCGAAGCAGAGCAGGGATTATAAGAATGGCCTTTGTCATCTCTGTCTATCTGTCTGTCCGTAACACTTTCTTGTCTGCTCCATATCTTCTAAACCCTTTGATTTTCATTAAACTTTGGTCAAATATTCTTCTTAGTGAGCTGATGTGCATAACCCATAAATGAACTATGCTGACTCAAGGTCAAGGTCACAGTTGAAGCTCACCTGCTTGAAACTTTGAATTTTGTGTCCGTTCCATATCTCCTTTACCACTCAAATGATTTTCATTAATCTTTGGTCAGTTATTTCCCTCTGTGAGCTATGTGCAGAGCACTCTGCACATAAATGAATCATGCTGAATCCAGGTCAAGGTCACATTTGAAGGTCATGAGTTCTGAATTTTGTGTCCATTCCATATCTCAATTAACCTTCAAAGGATTTTCATTAAACTGTAGTCAAATATTCCCCTCAGTGAGCTGATGTGCACAACCCATAAATGAACCATGCCAACTCTAGGTCAAGGTTGCATTTGAAGGTCACAAATTTGAAACTTTGAATTTTATGCCTGTTCCATTTTATGCCTGTTCCTTTACCCATAGAAGGATTTTCATTAAACTTTTGTGAAATATCCCCCTCAGTGAGCTGATGTGCAGAGCCCATAAATAAACCATGCCAACTGAAGGTCAAGGTCACATGTCCATTTATCCCTTTCAGCTGATGTGCAGAACCCATAAATAAAACCCATAAATAGACCATGCCAACTCAAGGTCAAGGTCACAGGTGAAGGTCACAAGTTTGAAACTTTGAATTTTGTGTCCATTCCATATCTCCTTTACCCCTGGAAGGATTTTCATTAAACTTCGGTGAAATATCCCCTTCAGTGAGCTGATATGCAGAAACTATAAATAAACCATGCTTACTCGAGATCAAAGTCACAGGTGAAGGTCACAAGGTTGAGCCTTGATATAAAATGCGGCGGGGAATTTGGCTGTCCCTCAGACTGCTTTCTTGTTAATTTTTACCATGTTCTGATATTGTCAAAAATGTGAAACACGTCCGGAGGAGTGTTTGATATACAAGTAGCTGATTTTCTGTTTGCAGGATAAGATTAATGAGCCAAATGGGCCAGCTGCCAGTTCAGAAGAGATACAGAAACTGACTGATGAAGTGACAAAACAGGTAGATAAAATAATGTAAAAACCCTAGAAATTAAGGCACCTTGGGAACTTGCTGTAAATTTTCCTAAACTTTAAACAATTTTGTTTCACGGTCCAGCAAGGAGTCCAAAATGTGCAGATGGAATGGCAAACAGTGTAGACCCTGATCAGACTGCTCTTTAGGAGCAGTCTGATCTGGGTCTGCACTGTTTGCTTTGGCCTATTTGTCCCTATACTTAGGATCATTATGGCTAAATACTACTTTATACATACCGGCCCTGATAGCTCAGTTGGTAGAGTGTCCGCTCTGGGGAATGGGAGGTCACGGGTTCGAACCCGGGCCGTGACATACCAAAGTCGTTAAGAATGGTACTAGCTGCTCCTCGCTTGGCACTCAGATTTATGGGGTAGAGCTAGGACTGGTCGACCCAGTGTCAGGATATTGTGACTGGGTGTGGTATCATGTAATGTGTCTGGGACATGATACTTCAGTGAGGCAGCACTATAAAAATGAGCATTGAGCTCCCTGTCACAACCAGACACCGTCCTGATATGACTGAAAAATTGTTGAAAGCGATGTTAAACCCAAATTCACACACACACACACACCTACTTTATACAGAGAAAACTGCAGTTTAATGGGGTATACACAATTTTTAGCTCACCTGAGTACAAAGTGCTCATAGTGAGCTATTGTGATTGCTTTATGTCCGTCGTCCATCTGTCTGTCCATCTTCAATTTCTTCAAATGACATCTCCTCCGAAATCACAGTGCCAATTTTAAAATAATTTTACAATAATATTCTTTGGGTGACCCTCTACCAAAATTGCTAAAATGGTTCCACTCTGCTGACCAAAATGGCCGCTAGAGCTAAAAATAGAAAAACCTTTACACAACATCTCCTCTTAGGCTAATGGTCCAATTTTAAAATAATTTCATAGGAATGATCTTTGGGTGATTCTGTACCAAAATTGCTAAAACAGTTCTGCTCCGGTGAACAAAATGGCCACCAGAGCTAAAAATAGAAAAACCTTAGAACAACCTTTAAATGGCATCTCCTATGCTAATAGTTCGATTTCAAAATAATTTCACAGGAATGTTCCTTGGATGACCCTCTACCAAAATTGCTAAAATAGTTGCACACCGCTGAACAAAATGGCCACCAAAATTGCTAACTTAGTTCTGCTTTGCTTAACAAAATTGCCGCCAGAGCTAAAAATAGAAAAAACATAGAAAAACCTTTAAACGACATCTCCTCCTAGGCTAATTGTCTGATTTCAAAATAATTTCATGGGAATATTTATTAGGTGACCTTCTACCAAAATTGCTAAAATGGTTCCACTCCGATGAACAAAATTGCCGCCAGAGCTAAAAATAGCAAAAAACCTTAGAAAAACCTTTAAACGACATCTTCTCCTAGGCTAATTGTTCGGTTTCAAAATAATTTCACTGGAATATTTATTAGGTGACCCTCTACCAAAATTGTGGACCCTGCCCATCGGGGCTTGAAGAAATAGATAGGCTGCATGATGCTTCCATGCAGAGCTGAAATCTTACCACACAAGAGTACTGGTAAACAGCTTTGAGGATCTAAGCCTGCCCAGGTAAAGCAGTGCGATGTGGACTGTCCATGCTTTAAGATGTCATTTCATCTTAATTTCGGGTAAAAGTCCCACAAATTTGGAAGCAGCATCTCCAAAATGACCTATACAGTGTTGACTGGGACATTAAACTTCAAATCAAACAAATAAATCTACCAAAATTTCTAAAATTGTTCCACTCCACTGAACAAAATGGCCACCAGAGCTAAAAATAGAAAAAAACATTAAAAGACATCTTCTAGGCTAATGGTTCGATTTCAACATAATTTCACAGGAATGCTCCTTGGATGACCCTCTACCAAAATTGCTAAAATAGTTCCGCTCCGCTGAACAAAATGGCCACCAGAGATAAAAATAGAAAAAACCTTTAAAAGACATCTTCTAGGCTAATGGTTCGATTTCAACATAATTTCACAGGAATGCTCCTTGGATGACCCTCTACCTAAATTACTAAAATATTGCTAAAATAGAACAACATGGTCACCAGAGCTAAAAATAGAAAACCTTAGAAAAACCTTTAAATGACATCTCCCACTAGGCTAATGGTCCAATTTCAAAATAATTTCACGGGAATATTTATTATGTGACTCTCTACCAAAATTGCTAAAATGGTTCTGCTCTGCTCATTAAGATAACACACCCGTGTGTCATAGTGCATTGTTACTACATCTTCAAAACAGTAAATTTTCTGATGAAAATTTGTGATATTATTCTTATTCATACTCAAAACATAGGTTGTGGGTGCTTCTTAGATCTGCCTCATAACGAGTACCCACAGTCTATGTCTAGGAGCAGAAATAAGGTAAATAGTGTATGCCCCAGTAAACTCCAGTTTTATGTTTATAGTGGGGTGTAAGGGGGTGTTCATGTCACTGACTTGTTAGCGTGGTCTGAACAAAATGGTCACCAGAGCTAAAAATAGAAATCAAAGTACTGAAAGTACTGAGAGGCGGGCGAGTAATGTCATTTCTGTACAACGCTCTTGAAAAGAAGCGAACGTTTGAAACTTTATATCGGATTTATCTAATAAAACTTGGAAAAAAAATACAGTCTTTTACGCTCTAATCACATATAACAGCTCTTGAATGTATCATTGAGTGTTTTTATCTTCAAACGGGCAATTTTAATAAAAGACCACATACAGGATGCATTTCTCCAACACGTTGACTGTTTTTTCTAGCTGGAAGAAACTGTTATTTATTTATTTACATTTACCTTCTTTTATCTGGATTAATTTCCTCCGACTTTGCAGACGATCACATATCTATAGACATTACGAAAACACGCCTATACAATTACATGAACAATTGTAATATTTTCCTTATTTTGTTTGTTTGATTTGGGGTTTAACGTCCCCGTCATCACTGTATAGATCATTTTGGAGACCTCGCTTCCAATTTTGTGGGACTTTTACCCAACATTGAGATGAAATGACATCTCAAGCCCCGATACCCAATGAAACCAATAGGGTTTATAAGCATGGCTTTGCCTGGGCAGGCTTAGATCCTCTAAGCTGTTTACCAGTACTTGTGTGCGGTCGGTTTCAGCTCTGCCTGGAAGCGTCATGCAGCCCATTGACTTCTTCAAGCCTCTATGGAGGCGGTTATAACAAGTACCGACAACATATGTCTTGGAACAGAAATAAGGAAAATAATGTATACCCCTGTAAACCCCAGTTTTACTACATGAAATGGGGTTCAAGGGGAATCAGAAGTATATAGGCGTTTTCATGATGAGGACAACCTACAAATTATCATTCTGAGTATTGAAAACATCAGAAATTTCACTCGTGCATCGCACTCATGAGTTAAACTATCTTAGTGGAAAATGGAGACATACCAAATCCGGCGGAGGAAAGGCAAACATAAATAAATAAATAAATAGACGAGCCTGTTCATTTTTCTTTTTTATGTTATAACCGTAAATTTGAGATAATAGCTCAACTTACGCCACAAATAAAGTTCTGTTCTGTCCCCCTCCCCCTCTCTGTAAAATGGACACGCCCCACCATTTCCTTCGGAATTGGGGAAAAAAAAGTTTTGTTAAATTTTCAATGTCAGTCGTTTGACCCTTTAATTTTTGTATTTGAAATTAATAGTGTAGGCCCTGATCAGATGCTGCATTATATTAATTTCAACTTTAACTGATTCGTCTTACTAAGGGCATATAAACGCGTTCACAGATTCTGCAGCTTATTTGCCCATAAATGCTGAGTGTCCCTTTACTGGGACATTCGAAAACACTAGACCCTGATGAAAGGCCACATAATGCGGCGACTGATAAGTGTCATCATTAATGGCTTGAGGTATAGAACTTTACAGACTGTTTATGTAAATTCACAGGTTACCTGTAAAACCTGGGCTGGGCTCGTGGGCTGGGCTTGTGCTCGAATTTTTGGGCTCGAATGGAAATAGGTTTATCTGAGGTGAAAGACATTATAAGGCAAATTTTAACTCTCTAGTGTGGCTAATATCAGGTTAGTCTGCACTCAGAATGTTTACCTTTGAGGGGAAGGCTATTACATCCTGGCCAGTTGTCCCTCGAGATGCAGTGTCGGAATCATTTGGCTATTTAATTGCACTGCAGTGCAGGAAAATTCTACAAAATGTGGGGCTGGGTTAGTTAAAAAGATAAAGCAGACATCAGTTTCTGTTTCTTCACCTTCTGACCAGAGGCTGTTCCAGCCGCTCTTTGGATGGTATATGGTCCGTGCATCTGTCACGAAGATTGTTTGTTTGATTTAAGGTTTATCCTCCCCGTCAACACTGTATGGGTCATTTTGGAGACTTCTCTTCCATTTTGTGGAACTTTTACCCCACATTGATATGAAATGGCATCTCAAGCCCTCCCGCCCAATGTAACCAATATGCTTTATATGTATGGACGGTCAAACGTGCAACACGTTTCCTTGGCTTAGAACCCCTAAGCGGTCTACCAGAACTAATGTGCGGTAGGTTTCAGCTCTGTGTGGACGCATCATGCAGCCCAATCTGTTTCAAGGCCCGATGGGTGGGAGGTAGCAGAGTACAGACTATGTGAATGCTTTATGCTGCAACTAGTGGCACCATTACATGACTTTTGGTAACCTGCTTTGCTAAATCTTTGAGATACTATTATAAAGACACCCAAGATCTATGTGACCAGCAAATTTATAACTCAAGTTTAGCTGCAGGGCCGGTTATAGACTGGTAACAATAAATTCTGAAATCTGTTCTGTATGAAAATACGGAACAGTTTGTAGATTTACCCAATCATGAAGTGTCGAATTCTTACTGTCGTTTATGCCATGTATCCATGTGGAATCCAACCTGCTATGGAAAGTGTTTTTTCTCCAGGCCCTGTTGTTTTCACACATTTGATTAATGTTTGTTTGTCTGATACAAAAGAACTGTTGAAAGTCTCATATAGTTCCACTTAATATTAATATTAAGACCAGCTAAAATAAAGACTAAATATGTTCTAGAAAGGGTTATCCTTTGGAAGCAAAGAAAACACCACAGACCTGGAAAATATGGAGTCATGTTTTCTGGGCCAGACTAGTTAGTTTCAGCCAATTAAGCCTCATCAGTGACCCTCAAATATTTTCAAAACCGAACAATGGAATCAGTGATCCCAAAGGACAAGAAAATATAAACTACTTACCTATACAAACTAGTCTGATTTTAAAAACAAATTCCAGAGATTTCAGATATCTTTCTTAGTATTTTCTAAACCAAGTTAACACATTTGGGACTGTTGAAAAGTGGTCTTTAAAAGGCCACTTTTGAAAAGTATTAAAGATGGTCTCATTAAAGGAATTTTACAATAGCACTAAAAGAACAGGAGGATAATTCCTGTAGTTTTATAAGCAAATGGTGTAGACGCTGTTCAGACGCCCATTTTTGCGGTATCTGGTACGGGTCTATACTGTACCACTAGAGGGTCGCTTGTCTCTGAAGGGGTTCAGAGTTTGGACATGGACTGTTTTCTTTTGTCCTTTAATTCCTGTATGTCAAGCAAACAGAGAAGATCCTGCCTGTTCAAACGCCGTATTCTGTGTCGTCTGATCAGGGTCGACATTTTGAAACCCTGGAAGTGGATCGGGGTCTACACTGTCTGTATCCCATTTCGGAGCCCCAGACATGTGGCCTCTGATCTGGATCTACACTGTCAGTTTCACATTTTGGAACTCGAGACATGTGGTCTCTGATCGGGGTCTCCACTGTTTGTCTGACAGTATCTTATCCTGGAGCCAAAGGCATGTGGCACCTAATCTGGACCTACACTGTTTGTCAGGGTTCGATTTTGGAACCCTAGGCATGCGGCCTCTGATCTGGGTCTACACTGTCAGTATTGAATTTTGGAACCTTAGACATGTGGCTTTTGATCTAGGGCTTTCACTGTTTGTAAGTATCCCATTTTGGAACCCTAGACACGTGGTCTCTGATCTGTGTCTACACTGTCAGTATCCCATTTTGGAACCCTAGACATATTGCCTCTGATTTAGGTCGTCACTGTTTGTCAGTATCCCATTTGTAACTCTAGACGTGGCCTCTGATCTGGGTCTTAACTGTTTGCCAGTACCCCGTTTAAAAACCCTAGACAGGTGGCCTCTGATCTGGATCTTAACTGTTGCAAGTATCCCATTTTAGAACACCAGACATGTGGCCTCTGATCTGGGTCTAACGAGTTTGTCAGTATCCCATTTTGGAACCCAAGACAAGTGGTCTCTGATCTGTGTCTTCACTGTTTTTCAGGATCCCATTTTTGAACCCTAGATATGTTGCCTCTGATCTGGATCTTCACTGTTTTCAGTATCCTGCTTTTGAACCCTTGACATGATGCCTCTGATCTGTGTTTTCACTGTTTGTCATTATCTCACCTCTTGGAACCCTAGACATGTAGCATCTGATCTGGGCCTACACTGTTTGTGAAGCCAAAATGCACGACCACTGAAATCTCGGATCAGCATGCACACCTGCACAGTCTGTTCTAGGCTTTAGGTGATCACATAGGTCTTATTGGAACTTTGGCATCTTCTGGCTCAATTAAAAAGAATGAGTCCTGTGTTTTGATATTGTAATCCAGATTTTTGTAATCCAGGTTTTTGCTTGTTGCAACTCAAATCAAGCAGGAAAACAAACTTGGTAATTATAATATTGACAGGGGCCCATGGGAGCAATTCTCTTTAACAGTTCCTCCAACCAGACAACAAACAAAGTTGAAAGGTCAATAACTGACCCTATTTCTTTGTCTTGTGTCAAACCCATTTTCATTCAAGCCAAAAAATTAGAGCCCAGACCCAGCCCATGAGCCCAGCCCAGGTTTTACAGGTAGCCAAATTGCGTTGTAATTAGACCGTTCCAAAGCGGTCGGAATACTACGTGTCAACCCTGTAAATCGCTGCAGATGCTGATTCAGGTACAGATACCGATACAAACCTTACAGATCCAGATCAGACCGCATGTGACGAGCAGTCTCAATCAGAATCTACACTGTTTACAAGATCTCAATGACTTGAACAAAACATCTTTCTATAAGAATTGGTACACTGAATATCAAACCTAGAAGGGTTCTGTTCAGAAACTGAGGGATGAAAGGGAATGATTTCAAGCATAAACAGCAACGGCGTAGGAAAATAGTGCCAGATTTTTTTAATCAGTCTTCAGCGCAAATGTATTTGTAAAATCCAACAAGCAGGTCTATTTTTACAAACTTTTGTCATTTTTCAAACAGTCCGACCGAACTTCATCGAATTTATTAAGTGTATTGCTTTTTTCATATTTAGATATGTAAGTTTTTTCTTTTTTGAGCGGAGGACTACAAAAAGGAATGTCTAAAGAGGTGCACAAAAATCTGATGTATGAGGTGTACGGTGACTATAGTCGGGCTAATGCCCGCCTAAAAAAACACATCTCCTCTTAGGCTAATGGTCTGATTTCAAAATAATTTCACAGGAATATTCCTTGAATGACCCTCTACCAGAATTATGTCTCCCCCCCATTTTTTTTTGTCGGAGAAACATACACCACAACCCCTTCATTACACTATTAATGGGGTCCAAAACAGAAACCATGTTAGTTAAACAACCGTGTTATATCCAAACAAAAATGTATAGATTATATAGAAAAATGACCATGGTCATTTTATGGTCATTTTTCTATATAATCTATACATTTTTGGTCATTTTTCTATATAATCTATACATTTTTGGGATCCATCTTGAAACCGTGTTATATCCAAAACCGTGTAATAATGAACCGTGCTATAACGAGGTTCTGGTGTATCGTTTTTTTGTGTCTGCTCTATATCTTGAAAACCGTAAAAGTTATCTTCACGAAACTTAATATATGTATTAATCAATATTAGACAACATGCAGAGCCGTAGAACTATAACTCTCGCATTTAAACTTTTTGAGTTATCTCCCTTGGAAGTTTGTCGGTATGTATCTATATATGGGCAAATCAGTTCTGGTCAATAACTTTCTTATTTTTTGATGGATTTTGAAATTACTTGGCAGAAATATTAATCACCATAAGACGATGTGTGGAGTGCATGAAGCAGGTCGATACCTCAAAGGCAAAGGTCATACTTATAGGTCAAAGATAAAAAAAGGGGCCTTTTTTCATGTTTGGTCAATAACCTTCATATTTTTAGATGGATTTTGAAATTACATGGCAGAACTGTTAACCACCATGAGACGATGTGTTGCGTGCATGAACTAGGTTGGTACCTCAAAGGTCAAGGTCATCTTAAAGGTCATATGTCAAAAAGGGGCCTTTTTTGTGTTTTGTCAATAACTTTCTTATCTTTAGATAGAATTTGAAATTACTTGGCAGAAATGTTAACTACCATGAGAGGATGTGTCGCACTTATGATTCAGGTTGGTACCTCAAAGGTCAAGGTCATACATAGAGGTCAGAGGTAAAAAAGGGGCCTTTTTTCGTGTTTGGTCAATAACTTTCTTATTTTTAGATGGATTTTAAAATTGCGGGGCACAAATGTTAACCACCATGAGACAATATGTTGCGCGCATGACCCAGTTTAGTACCTCAAAGGTCAAGGTGATACATAGAGGTTAAAGGTAAAAAATGGGGCCTTTTTTGTGTTCAGTCAATAACTTTTTTACTTTTAGATGGATTTTAAAATTACTGGGCAGAAATGTTAACCACCATCAGAGGATGTGTCGCGTGCATAATCCAAGGTCATACTTAGAGGTCAGAGGTCAAAAAGGGGCCTTTTTTGTGTTTGGTCAATAACTTTCTTATTTGTGGATGGAGTTTGAAATTACATGGCAGAAATGTTAACCACAATGAACTGATGTGTCTCTTGCATGACCCATGTTGGTACCTCAAAGGTTAAGGTCATACTAAGAGGTCAAAGGTCAAAAAGAGCCTTTTTTAGTGTTCAGTCAATAACTTCCTTATTCCTGGATGGATTGTGAAATTACTTGGCAGAAATGTTAACCATTATGAGACGATGTGTTGCGTGCTAGACCGAGGTCGGTACCTCCAAGGTAAAGGTCAAACTAAGAGGTCAAAGTTAAAAAAAAGTCTCTTTTTGTGTGTCCAGTCAATAACTTTTTTATTTCTGGATGGACTTTTTAAAGTAACCTTGCAGAAATGTCCACCTTCATTAGACGATGAGTCGTGTGCAAGACCAAGGTCTATACCTCCAATGTCAAGGTCATACCTAGAGGTCAAAGGTAAAAAAGGGCCTTTTTGTGTACAGTCAATAACTTCCTTATTCTTTAATGGATTATGAAATTACTTAGCAGAAATCTTAACCACCATGAGATGATGTGTTGTAACTCAAAGGTCAAGGCCATACTTAGAGGTCAAAGGTAAAAAAAAGACTTTTTTGTGTATGGTCAATAGCTTTCTTATTTCTCTAGGAACTTTTTAAAGTTATTTTGCAGAAATGTGTTGCAAACAAGACCGAGGTCAATACCTCCAATGTCTAGGTCATACTTAGAGGTAAAAAAGGGGGAGACATCTGTTGTTTTTTTTCTAGTTGCTAAAAGGGTCTGCTCCACTGAACAAAAGGGCCACCAGAGCTAAAAATAATTTCACAGGAATATTTATTAGGTGACCTTCTACCAAAATTGCTAAAATCGTTCCGCTCTGATGAACAAAATTGCCGCCAGAGCTAAAAATAGAAAAAAAACCTTTAAACAACATCTCCTCTTAGGCTAATTGTCTGATTTCAAAATAATTTCACAGGAATGTTCCTCTACCAGAATTATGGCCCCCGCCCATCGGGCTTGAAGAAATATATGGGCTGCATGATGCTTCCATGCAGAGCTGAAACAGACCCGAACACAAGTACTGGTAAACAGTTTAGAGGATCTAAGCCTGCCCAGGCAAAGCGGTGCGAGTCGGCCCGTCCATGCTTATAAACCCTGTTGGTTGCATTGGGCAACAGGGCCTGAGATGTCATTTCATCTCAATGTAGGTTAAACCTCAAACAAACAAACAAAATTTACAAGATTTGCTAAAATGGTTCCACTAGGCTGAACAAACTGACTGCCAGAGCTAAAATTAGAAAATAAAAACACCTTTAAATGACATCTCCTAGGCTAATGGTCCGATTTCAGGGAAAGTATAAAACCCGGGAGTAGCGGCCGGGAGCCGGGGGTAAAATCCGGGAGCAAATTTTGACTATCGAATAAAGGTACTAAACATTCACGTATCTGGATGAAATTTGAATCAAAAGTAGAATATAGACGTTTCTTTAAAATGCACATAAGTGTTAACATTATTAACATGTACTTTTCAAGATATGAACCGAAATATACGACCACGTCGCAAAATTTTCGCCCAGGAGTAACTTTTGCGGTATTGACGATGTCAAGCATTTTGCAAAATATGTTCTGTCTGGGGGTTCTACAAGAATTACTTTATTTGTTATTAATTAAAAACATGTCCAAGATTAGAAAAATGCAAAATTAAAGTTATTTCATCGCTCCGCCTGGTAAATAATTGACCTTGGAGTGGGCCGGAAGTAATTTCTGGGTTGAAATCTGCGTTTATTTGCCTTATTCTTGGCCTTATTGCTTCTATCACATACATTGTATTTCTTAAACGTTTGTCAGAAGAAAAGCTAAGATTCAGCATGGAGTACCGGTACATGAATTTATTTACTTGTCATATCGGGACTCGACACACATCCAAACCCCCAACCCAACTCCCGCCCTGCTCCTACGCCTATGATTTTATGTGACCGGGACATTTATATTTGGCGCTATTTGTTTTATGGCCGTATAATGTAGAAACGATGACACAATTACCTCCGCAGTCTGATCAGTGCCTTTGCTATTAGCTGTCAGGGTAGTAAGATTACGTTTAATAAATACAATGTATGTGACATAGGCAATTACGCCAATTAACGCCGATTTTAACCCAGAAATTACTCCCGGCCTGCTCCCGGGTCAATTACTTACTTCACGGAGCGATGAAATAACTTTATTTTTGTATTTTTTCTAATCTTTGATATGTTTTAATTGATAATACACAAACTTATTCTTGTAGCAATCCCAGACTGAACATATTTTGCAAAATGCTTGACATCGTCAATACCGCAAAAAGCTACTCCCGGGCGAATTTTTTGCGACATGGTCATATATTTCGGTTCATATCTTGAAAAGTACTCAATTATTAATATAAAACTTATATGCATTTTAAAGAGGAGTCTATATTCTACTTTTGATCCAAATTTCATCTAGATATGTTAATGTTTAATACCTTTATTCGATTGCCAAAATTTACTCCCTGATTTTACTCCCGGCTCCCGGCTGTTACTCCCGGGTTTTATACTTTCCCCGATTTCAAAATAATTTCACAGGAATGCTCTTTGGGTAACCCTCTACCAAAACTGCTAAAATGGTTCTGTTCCACTGAACAAAATGGCCAAAATAGCGTCAAAACCAATTCACAGAAATGCTTCTCTTTTATTTTTGTTCCAAAAAAATGATTAAACAGTATGGCTCATCTTAGGTCTGTTCCATTGAAATATCCCATCTCAAAGTAGGTATTATTGTACTGATGATTGAGGAGTGGTTGGGTGAGGCAAAGGTGTATTTTGCATCACGGGGGTGTCCAACTGATAAATATTGGCTTACAGTAGGGCAAGGCCTGCTGTCCTTGCAGCAGGTAAGGGTAGGGGGGAGTGTTGTTGTTTCTTCTGTTTTAACACTTTCATTAATTTTTGTCTTTCTCCACTATCACGCACTTTCTCCCTTTCTCTGGGAGATGACACAAATGACCCACAAGGGTTGACATGTCATTGTACTCAAAACAGTCAATCATGTAATGATGATTGCTTAAATTGCTGAAATGGGTTTGCTCTGCTGAACAAAATGTCCATATGACTGCAGAGGTAAAGACTGAAAAATGATTAAAGACCATCTTCTCCAATGTCTCAGTTTTAAAATAACATCGACAGAAAAGTTCCTTGAGTGACCCCTCTACCAATCAAAGCACTGAGAGTACTGGTGGGTCGATCGTCTCAGTGTAAGTTGGGAAAATAGTCCCGAGCTGAGAATCGAACTGTTCGTTTAACTTTTAGCAAGCAGAGTAGAGCTCATCAGACATTGCGTTATGTGTTGTCTGATTATGTAGATTCTGTTTGCCAATGCCCAAGTATACGAGCACAGTCCACCCGCCTCCAGCCCATCGGGGCTTGAATAAATAGATGGGCTGCATGATGCTTTCACACAGAGCTGAAAGTCCCGTAACATTGGAAGTAACGTCTCCAAATGACCTATACAGTGTTGACGGGGACGTTAAACCTTAAACAACCAAACAAAGTACAGTCCAGAATTTTCTTCTTACGCTGCGCTCTGACGTCTTAGGGTAGTGCTTGGTTTTTGTTCAACAGAGTTGGGAGGGTCCACACGCAGCCCCCTCCCATCTTTTGGAAATTATTTCAGATTCATACAGTTTTTCACTCTCTGCAAAATACCTGAAATTCAAATCCTCATCCCGTCCCTTTTCAGAGTCTGCGTACGGACCTGAATCATGTTCAAAACTATTGTTGCATAAATATGGCGAACAGTGCCGACCTGATCAGAAGCAATGTACTCTATATCCGATATTGGTCTATGCTGTATGTCTAATAATGGTACCACCTATAAAGTCTGGCACTTAAACATTTCAGGATTCTAAAATTAAGTTCTTAGCAGGAGTGTGAAAAGTCTTATTTTTACTCGACTTGGCATTTGTATAACAGTTTTGTAAATAGAATGTTCTGAAAGATGTCACGTGACATCATGGCTTGGTTTAAGATATTGTTTGAGCAACCTGGCAGTCTTATACTACATGTATTTGGTTTAACCCTCAAATGCCACTGTTTAAGCAAACTGTGAAGTTCCTGTGCAACCTGCTGATCAGACGCCACATTCAGCGGCGTCTGATCTGGGCACAATTCCTGTCAAGACTCTATAGATAGCTCTTGTTGCATCGATAAAAATAGCACAACGTTTCAAGTTCTATTAATAAAACATAACATTGGTTTTCCCAAATCAGTGATGGTCTCTATAGATAGCACCTGTTGCATTGATAAAAATAGCGCAACGTTTCAAGTTCTGTTAATAAAACATAATATTGCTTTCAAGTTCTATTAATAAAACATAATAAAGTGGAAACTGGGTTATGTTTGGTCAAAAACTAGGTTACTAGGTCAAATCTTAGAAAAATCTTGTGTACACTCTAGATGGCACATTTTTGATCCTATCTTCATGAAACTTTGTCAGAATGTATAACTTTATGAACTTTAGACCGAAGTGGAAACTGGGTCATGTTGGGTCAAAAGCTAGGTCACTAGTTCAAATCTTGGAAAAACCTTGTGTATGCTATGGAAGACGCATTTTTGATCCAGTCTTCAAATTTTCAAAGGACCATAAGTCAAGTAAAAAAATAATATTAAGTTAATCAGTTCATCTTCTCATCATCCCCAACTAGTCTGTAAAGTTTAAGGGCAATAGCTGTAATGGTTCTTACAAGCTTAAACTGCCAAAAGTTTCAAAGGGCCAGAACTCAAGTAAAAAAATCTGATTTTAGCTCACCAAAATCAAAGGCTCCGGGGGAGCTTATAGGATAGGCAGTTGTCCGTCGTCGTCATCGTATGTCGCCGTAAGTCGTATGTCGTATATCGTCTGGTGTCAACACTTTTAAAAATCTTCGTCTCTGAAGCCACTGGGCTGATTGGGCCCAAATTTCATCTGTAGCATCCTTGGGATGGGGGATTGAAAGTTTGTGTTTTTTTTATGAAAATCCGCTCTTTAGTTTGGTTGCTATGGCAACTTAGAGTCTCCAATGGGGAAAATTGAAAAATGACATTTACTGCCAAGTCATTGCAGATATTTTGACAAAACTTTTATAGAAATGTTTCTTTGTGTAAACTTTTCTCAGCCATATGCTTTTATGCCAACCTGAGGGTTCCCCTGGTTGTGCCGGGGCCATGTCATGGGGATGCTAAACCTCAAATCATTCAAACAAAACAAACAAACACCCCCTCCACTTTTTTTAAAAGGCCCACTGTCCCGGAAACCTTACAGATGCTAACCCCTAAAACATATATTTTCTTGTTCCTTATGATAAGACACATTCAGGGACACCAATCTAGGAGTCCCCCGGGGTGCACCAGGACCATGCATCACCCCCTTAACTTCATAAAAGGCCATTTATCCAGAAACCATTTAGATCTCCACCCCTAAACCATGTATATTCTTGTTCCTTATGATAAAATGCATTCAGTGACACCAACCTGGGGGTCTCCCCAAGATACAAGAAACTTTATTAAATGTCGACATTCAGATTTATAACAGCAAAACATTAGCCATAGGCTATTTTGTCGACAAACATGAAAATATGATCTATACAAGTATACAGTAAGTAACAAAAAATAACAATATATATATATATATAGATTAAATATAAATAATATCCACAATGCGGGTAAATATAACTATGAAAAAATTAAAGAAACACTGGAATAAAAGTTATTTTTTCTGTATTTTTAACAACCGGTTTCATCCATGATGGAATTTTCAAGTTAACAATGATGTTTATTATTGTACGTTAAAGTGACGTAAACGTCAATAGTTATTTATTTTTCCCGTAACGCTCAATAAAAGCTGACGCTTTTGTGTTTTTGAGACGTTACGTATTTACATATGAGCCGTCGTAAGATAACGGCGTAAAAAGCAAATGAAGTACAGGACACAGCGATCAGCGGAGACTCAGATTGGCCCGCGTATCGCGCAATCCGATCAGAATCTTCACTGATCGCATATACATGCACACACCACAGGACACAGGATAAATATCATGCTCAGCCGAGCCGAGCACGAAAAAAAGGTTGCAGAACCTCGGGCCTGATTGAGCCAGCGCATGAAAAATCCCACAAGAAGGTTTGAGCGATCAGTGGAGACTCAGATCAGCCTGCGCAATCGCGCAGTCCAATCAGAATCTTCACTGATCGCATATTACATGCACACACCACAGGACACAGGATAAATTCTATGCTCAGCCGAGCCGAGCATGAAAAAAGTTTTACAACCTCGGGGCCTAATTTGAGCCAGGGCATGAAAAATCCCACAAGAAAGTCTGAGTGATCAGCGGAGACTCAGATCGGCCTGCGCAATCGCGCAGTCTGATCGGAATCCTCACCGATCGCATATACATGCACACACCACAGGACACAGGATAAATTTCACGCTCAGCCGAGCCGAGCACGAAAAAAGTTCTACAACCACGGGGCCTGGTTTGAGCCAGCGCATGAAAAATCCCACAAGAAGGTTTTGAGCAATCAGCGGAGACCCAGATCGGCCTGCGCAATCGCGCAATCCGATCAGAATCCCCACCGATCGCATATACATGCACACACCACAGGACACAGGATAAATTCCATGCCCAGCCGAGCCGAGCACGAAAAAAGTTCTAAAAACCTCGGGGCCTGATTTGAGCCAGCGCATGAAAAATCCCACAAGAAGGCTTGAGCGATCAGCGGAGATTCAGATCAGCCTGCACAATCGCGCAGTCCGATCAGAATCCCAACTGATCGCATATTACATGCACACAGTACAGGACACAGGATAAATTCTATGCTCAGCCGAGCCGAGCACGAAACAAGTTCTACAACCCCGTGGCCTGACCCGAGTCAGCGCATGAAAAATCCCACAAGAAGGTTTGAGCGATCAGCGGAGACCCAGATTGGCTGTGCAATCACGCAGTCTGATCAGAATCTTCACCGATCGCATATACATGCACACACCACAGGATACAGGACAAATTTCATGCTCAGCCTAGCCGAGCAGGAAAAAAGTTCTACAAGCACAGGGCCCGATTTGAGCCAGCACATGAAAAATCCCACAAGAAGGTTTGAGCGATCAGCGGAGACTCAGATCAGCCTGCGCAATCGCACAGTCTGATCAGAATCTTCACTGATCGCATATACATGCACACACCACAGGACACAGGATAAATTTCACGCTCAGCCGAGCCGAGCACGAAAAAAGTTCTACAACCTCGAGGCCTGATTTGAGCCAGCGCATCAAAAATCCCACAAGAAGGTCCGAGTTATCAGTGATGACTCAGATCAGTCTGCGCAATCGCGCAGTCCGATCAGAATCCTCACTGATCGCATATACATGCACACACCACAGGACACAGGATAAATTCCATGCTAAGCCGAGCCGAGCACGAACCTCGGGGCCTGATTTGAGCCAGCGCATGAACAATCCCACAAGAAGGTTTGAGTGATCAGCGGAGACTCAGATCAGCCTGCGCAATCGCGCAGTCTGATCAGAATCTTCACTGATCACATATACATGCACACACCACAGGGCACGATCCATGTAAAGAGACAAGCAAAATGTACTGCCACGGTTAATTTGAGCATCTTCTGATCGCATAGAGATTATCGTAGGTTCCATCATGCGTCGGCTCAAACTATTCACACACTTTCATCCCTTCAAAACAATTGATATACAGCAAAATTTCACCATTAAGACCACCTTAAATTAAGACCAAATCACTCACAAAAGTCTGCTTTTGCTTCATTTGCTTTTGCTTTCATTTGCTTTTTACGCCGTTATCTTACGACGGCTCATATGTAAATACGTAACGTCTCAAAAACACAAAAACGTCAGCTTTTATTGAGCGTTACGGGAAAAATAAATAACTATTGATGTTTACGTCACTTTAACGTACAATAATAAACATCATTGTTAACTTGAAAATTCCATCATGGATGAAACCGGTTGTTAAAAATACAGGAAAAATAACTTTTATTCCAGTGTTTCTTTAATTTTTTCATAGTTATATATCACAGAAATTATTACACCCTGAAAAATAGCATTGGTATTAAGATACAAATTAAGTAAGTAAGCAATAAAGTACAGGAGATTTCATAAAATCAAAATTGGGGCAGCGCATAGGCTCACCAGTCGAGGCGCACACTTTGGATCATCTAGGTAAGAAAGGCCCCACCCTAGGGAAAACATGCGCTGCTTAAGACATATATATCTATCCACATGGATTAATTTCAGACTAGGGGTAGCCAGGGAAAACCAAAAATCAAGACAAACCGCCTTCTTAAAGAAGAAGAAGATCGAATCGAGTCCTTGGTTTGACAATTTGACAATTTATAAGCATATGTGGATTTGTTTTGTTTGTTTGATTTGAGGTTTAACGTCCCCGTCAACACTGTAAAGGTCATTTTGGAGACGTTGCTTCCAATTTTGTGGGACTTTTACCCGACATTGAGATGAAATGACATCTCAAGCCCTGTCGCCCAATGAAACCAATAGGGTTAAGCATATGTGGAACCACTGACTTCTGATCGAGGTGGGGGGTGCTCCCATCCTGCAAATGCCAAACCCTTACCCTGAAAAAACAAGGTACAGGGATACAACCAGACCATAAAGGTGTGGCTGGTTCCCGACCTATCGAAAATAGACAGGAAGAGGAGGACCAAGTTAATGACAGCAAATAAGAGACTTGGTACTAAGACTTTGCTTGTAAACAGCTGAAACTGAAAATAAATAGAATGTTAGCACTAAACTAAATTTGAAAATTAAACTGAACTAAAACAAAACAGAAAATGTAACAAACGAAAATAAAATAAAACAAAACATAAAATAAGCAGTTAGCTAAACTTGCACATTGGAACATTTGCACGAGGAGCCACTCCAAGGGCGGACCAGCCTTCGGAACTCACCAAAGTCTTCTACTTTCCTCAGTTCGTTAGGAAGGCTGTTCCACACCACGGCTGCCTCGTAGCGAAATGTAGATTTACCAAATTTAGTAGTGCGCACCCTGGGTACTTCTACCAAGTTTTCGTATCTGAAACAGTATGAAGAGTTCTTGTAAGATACAAGGTCTTGCAGATACACATGGGTCATTTTATATAAAATTTTAAAAGTTTCAGTAGCAATTGTTCTAGTTCTATTAACATGTAGTGTGGGCATATTGACTTTTTTTTGACAGAGCCTCATAGGGGCTAATAAAATCATTAAAAACCAGACGGAGTGCTCTATATGGCAGTTTTTCCATTTTATCTGTGTAAGTTTTTGAGCAGAAATGCCATACAAGAGGGCAAAAGTTAAAATTTCATCTGATAAAAGATTTGTAAATTATAATTTTTGTTTCAAGAGACAGGTACCGACTAAGGCGTAGCAGAACATTGATCTGTCTAGCATTCTTTTTACATATGTCTAAAATATGTTGGTCAAAATTCAACAGGTAGTCAAAAGTGACGCCTAAAAGTTTCACTGAATCCTCACATTTAATATCAATATCCCCCTAGATGCGCCGCGGCCATGCCTCATCCCCTCCACTTCATAAAAGGCCCAATATCGCCGAAACCAGACAGACCCCCACCCCTAAGCAACATATGTTCTTGTTCCTTATGATAAGACACATTAAGTAAAAGCAACATAGGGGTCTGCCGGGGTGCGCCGGGGCCATGCTCCACCCCTCCACTTCATAAAAGGTCATATATCTCAGAAACCATTCCGATCCCCAACCCTAAACCATATATATTCTCATTCCTTATGATAAGACGCATTCATTGACAACAACTTGAGGTCCCCTGTGATGCGCAGGGGCTATGCCCCACCCCCTTCCACTTCATAAAAGGCCACATATCTCAAAAACCATTCAGATTCCCACCCCTAAAACATATATATTCTTGTTCCTTATGATAAGACACATTCAGTGACATAAACCTGGGGGTCGCACCGGCTGCGATGGGGACATGCTCCATTCCCTCCACTTCATAAAAGGCCCAGTATGGCTGAAACCTTACAGATCCCCACCCCTAAACCATATATGTTCTTTTTCCCTATGGTAAGACACATTCAATGACAGCAATCTAGGGGTGTGCCGGTGTGTGCCAGGGCCATGCTCCACCCCCTGCACTTCATAAAAGGTCATATATCAAAGACCCTAAACCATATATATTCTTGTTCCTTATGATAAGACGCATTCAGTGACACCAACTTTGGTGTCCCTGGGGATGCGCCTGGGCCATGCCCCACCCTTTCCACTTCATAAAGGCCCAATACATGTATCTCTGACACCTTACAGATCCCCACCTCCAAACCATGTATAGTCTTGTTCCTTATGATTAGACACATTCAGTAACAGCAACCTTGGGGTCTGCCAGGGTGATACGATAAGATGAATTCAGTGACACCAACATTGGGTTCCCCAAGGTTGTGCCGGGGCCATAACCCACCCCCTCCATTTCATAAAAGGCCCAATATCTCAGAAACCATTTAGATCCCCACCTCTGGGCCGATTGTAGTCAAATTTCATGTGGAGGCTCCATGGGGTGGGGGAACGAAAGTTTGCATTTTTGGTCTAGGTCACATGACCAAGATGGCCATCATGCCCATATATGGTAGAAACCCTTCGAAAATCTTCTCCTCCGGAACCACTGGGCCGATTTGAATGAAGCTTGGCAGGTAGCACCTGGGACATGGGCCCATCATAAATTGCATAAATGGTGTCCCTGGGATGACCTTGACCTATTTTACGCCAAAGTCTAATTTGGTAACATGGGCATTTCTATGGGAAAAAATCAAAATGTCGAATATTTTTCAAACCGTTCAAAATAACACCACTAAACCTTATATATTATTGTTCCTTATGATGAGGCGCATTTAGTGACGTGGATTTTGGAACCCTGGCAGCCGGGGTGTGCAGGTGTGTGACAGGGCCATGCTCCACCCCCTGCACTTCATAAAAGGTCATATATCAAAGACCCTAAACCATATATATTCTTGTTCCTTATGATAAGACACATTCAGTGACACCAACTTTGGTGTCACCAACTTTGGTGTCCCTGGGGATGCGCCTGGGCCATGCCCCACCCTTTCCACTTCATAAAGGCCCAATACATGTATCTCTGACACCTTACAGATCCCCACCTCCAAACCATGTATAGTCTTGTTCCTTATGATTAGACACATTCAGTAACAGCAACCTTGGGGTCTGCCAGGGTGATATGATAAGATGAATTCAGTGACACCAACATTGGGTTCCCCAAGGTTGTGCCGGGGCCATAACCCACCCCCTCCATTTCATAAAAGGCCCAATATCTCAGAAACCATTTAGATCCCCACCTCTTAATCATATGTATTCTTGTTCCTTATGATAAGAAACATTCAATGATAGCAATCTGGGGGTCTCACAGGGTGCACCTGGGTCATGCCCCACCCCTCCACTTCACAAAAGGCCAAATAACTGAGCAACTGTTCAGAGCCCCACCCTTCAATCATATATATTCATTTTTCTTAGAGAAGACTCATTCATTGACACCAAGGGGGGCCTCAGGTAATGCTCCACCAACCTAGGGTCATGATGCTTCCACGCAGAGCTGATACCAACCGCACATGAGTACTGGTAATCCGTTTAGAATGTCTATGCCTGCCCAGGAAAATTGCTGAGAGTCGGCCCATCCATGCTTATAAACCCAATTGGTTTCATTGGGCAGCAGGGGTTGAGAAGTCATTTCATCTCAATGTGGGGTAAAAGTCCCACACAATTGGAAGCAATGTCTTTAAAATGACCTAAATAGTGTTGACGGGGAGGTTAAGTAGAAGTAAAACAAAGATCAGGAATTGATACAATTAACTAACTCCACCCATAAAAGACACCAAAGGGAAAGAAATACAAACATTAAGCGACCAGACAATAATGGAAACCTAAACAAAGGAAGGCCA
Organism: Lucinisca nassula; assembly: GCA_963580285.1. NCBI lineage: Eukaryota > Metazoa > Mollusca > Bivalvia > Lucinida > Lucinidae > Lucinisca > Lucinisca nassula. Next base: position 48,593,487 of record OY757017.1, read on the forward strand.
TAAGGACAGTTACTTTCCCACAAAATGGCCATATGGCCATCCAAAATTAAAAGACACAAGTGATACACACAGTAAGTAACAAACAACAACATAAATAAATCGCCACAGAAGAGCCGCCTTGGAACGGTCAGTGGAAGATTTCCACTGGGGGGCTTAAATCGATTTTACGTGGCCACAATCCTCGCCCTTACTTCCGTCGCGATTTAGACAAATAATTTGTTCAGTCCGCATGAAGGCCTCCTAGCTCATCAGTGCAACATCTCCGTGAACACAAAAATCAAAGAACCACACAGGTGAGACAACGGTGAGGACTCGACAGCAAGAAACCACTGAAATGCTGGAGCAAAAGAAAACCAACAGTTAGACTCCGATGAGCCCGAACAAACAAAACCAACCTAGGGTCTCATTCAGTTAGACCAACCTGGGGTCTCTTTGTGCTGGGACAATGTTCTGGGCTCCATGCCCTGTTCCTCCACTTCATAAAATATTTTCTATAAAAGGGTTATCCTTTTGAAGCAAGGAATACATCACATAACTAGAAAATATGGAGTGTACATGTTTTCTGGGCCAGTCTAGCTAGTTTTGGTCAATAAGGCCTCATCAGTTACCCTCAAATATTTTCAAATTCTACAATGGAATCAATCAACCCAAAGGACAAGAAAGTATAAACTACACTATTATGTAGGGCAGGGAGACTTTTTATGGCAGCCACACATTCCCAAACACCAGCTGTAGTGACGTTAAATCCCCACCTCTAAACCATATATGTTCTTTTTTCCTTATGATAAGACAAACGGGCCTCCGTGGCCTAGTGGTTAAGAGCGCTGACTCTTAATCATTAGGTCTCTCACCGCTGTGGTTCTAGCCTGGCTCGGTTCACATGTGAGATGCCAAGTTCTGCAACAGAAGGTCATGTCGTTTTTCTCCGGGTACTCCTGTTTTCGCCCACCTCTGATTAACGATCAGCTGGATATGAGTAAAATAATCTTGAAAGGGCCGTAAAACCAAAACCAAAAAAAAAAAAAAATATGATAAGACACATTCAGTGACAGCAACCGGGTCTGCCGGAATACGCTGGGGCCATGCCCTGTCCCTCCACTTCATAAAAGGCCATATATCTCTGAAACCACTCAGATCCCTACCCAGAAATCATATATATTGTTGTTCCTTTTGCTTATTATTAGACACAACACATTCAGTCTCACCAACTTAAGGGGGGGGGGGGGGGGGGGGGGGGTCCACAGGAGCCATTTCTTTCCCCTCCACTTCATCAAGGGGCCTCACATAGGACTTTCTGAGGCTTGATGAGGATTTATTAGCCGAAACTACGTAGTATGACCCATCTTCTTTCTTATGAATGTTTTCATTGGTCTTAAAGGAACTCATTTTTTATTTTTATTTGCCTTCACTGCAGCTGGTGTTGTGCCGTGTGGCGGCCGTAAAACGTCTCCCCGTACATCAACCATAGTGCAGTTTATATTTTACTTTTGGTCCTTTGAGATCAGCGTGAATATTCTGAGAAATCAGAAATAAATTATTGGTTTAGACTCATATTCTAGACAGGTTTTTAATTATTTGGACCCCATTTTGATTTATATCAGTCTTTGAATCGACTGCCTATTCGAATTTCGCAAAATTGCAGTATGTTTCCTCTGGCTTTCTTTGCCGGATCATTACAGGGTCACTGATGAGGCTTTTTTAGCCGAAACTACGTAGTATGACCCATCTTCTTTCTTATGAATGTTTTCATTGCTCTTAAAGGAACTCATTTTTTATTTTTATTTGCCTTCACTGCAGCTGGTGTTGTGCCGTGTGGCGGCCGTAAAACGTCTCTCCGTACATCAACCATGGTGCAGTTTATATTTTACTTTTGGTCCTTTGAGATCAGCATGAATATTCTGAGAAATCAGAAATAAATTATTGGTTTAGACTCATATTCTAGACAGGTTTTTAATTATTTGGACCCCATTTTGATTTATATCAGTCTTTGAATCGACTGCCTATTCGAATTTCGCAAAATTGCAGTATGTTTCCTCTGGCTTTCTTTGCTGGATCATTACAGGGTCACTGATAAGGCTTTATTAGCAGAAACTACGTAGTATGACCCATCTTCTTTCTTATGAATTTTTTCATTGCTCTTAAAGGAACTCATTTTTGATTTTTATTTGCCTTCACTGCAGCTGGTGTTGTGCCGTGTGGCGGCCGTAAAGCGTCTCCCTGTACATCAACCATGGTGCAGTTTATATTTTACTTTTGGTCCTTTGAGATCAGCATGAATATTCTGAGAAATCAGAAATAAATTATTGGTTTAGACTCATATTCTAGACAGGTTTTTAATTATTTGGACCCCATCTTGATTTATATCAGTCTTTGAATCGACTGCCTATTCGAATTTCGCAAAATTGCAGTATGTTTCCTCTGGCTTTCTTTGCCGGATCATTACAGGGTCACTGATGAGGCTTTATTAGCCGAAACTACGTAGTATGACCCATCTTCTTTCTTATGAATGTTTTCATTGCTCTTAAAGGAACTCATTTTTGTTTTTTTATTTATGATCGGTAGATTAAAATCATATCATGTTAAAATACATTGCTGCTACTGGGTAGTGTCCACTGGAGCTCTGGTGAGCATAGTGGCCCATGGGTCTCTTGTTTTTATTAGCTCACCTGTCATGTAGTGAAGAGGTGAGCTTTTGGGATCACTTTTTGTCCATCCTGCGTCCGTGCTTGCATGCGTGGGTTCGTAAACTTTTTCTTCAAACGGCATCTCCTCCTAAATCACTTATCGGATTTTTGGAATGATCCTTAGGTGGTCCTTTCAAAGTTGTTCAAATGGTTCCGGTCCATTGCACATCTAGATCACAGGAGCCAAAAACAGATTGTTTTACCGAAAACTTAAAAAATCTTCTTCTCTGAAATCGCATGGCCCAGGTCTTTGATATTTGGTTTGAAGCTTCATCTAGTGGACCTCTACCAAGATTGTTCAAATTGTAGCCCTTGGGCCAAAAATGCCCTCGCCCCGGCGCCCTTTGGTTTTACATTGACTTATATAGGGAAAAGCTTACTGAAACCGCAAGGCCCAGGTATTTGATGTGTTGCTTCATCTAGTGGACCAATATCAAGATTGTTCAAATTATAGCCCTGGGGCCAAAAATGCCTTCTCCCCGGGGTCCTTTGCTTTTACATAGACTTCCAAGGCGTTTCTTTTGTTGCTTTTGTTATGGTTGACCAAGATTTTTCAAATAATTGCTCTGGGGACAAAAATAGCTCCACTCCGGGGCCCACTGGTTCTACATAGACTTAACAGGGAAAACCTTAAACAATCTTCTTGCCTGAAACCAAAAGGCTCTGGTCTTTGATATTTGGTATAAAGCTTCATATTGTGGACCTCTAACAAGATTGTTCAAATTATAGCCCTGGGGCTAAAATTGCCCCTCCCCAGGGCCCACTGCTTTTGCATAGACTTATATAAGGAAAACCTTTAAAAATCTTCTTGTCTGAAATCACAAGGCCTAGATCTTTGATATTTGGTATGAAGCTTTGTCTAGTTGACCTTTACCAAGATTGTTCAAATTACAGCCCTGGGGCCAAAAATGGGCCCACCCTGGGGCCCACTTGTTTTACAAAGACTTACATTGGGAAAACCTTTGAAAATCTTCTTGTCTGAAACCAGAAGGCCAAGGTCTTTGATATTGGTATGAAGTTTCACCTTGTGGATTTCTACACAGATTGTTTAAATTACACCCGGGGCCCACAGGTTTTTTTATAGACTTATATAAGGAAAACCTTTAACAATCTTCTTGTCTGAAACCAGAAGGCTCCGCTGTTTGATATTTGGTATGAAGCTTCACCTTTTAGACCTCCCTCAAGATTATGCAAATTATATCCCTGGGGCCAATAATTAATGGCCCTCCCCTGGCCCACTTGTTACACTATGGCTCAGGTGAGCGATCCAGGGCCATCATGGCCCTCTTGTTTGCTTATATTTTGTAGCTTGAATTCTCTGCTTTCCTTTGCCGGTATAAAAATATAAGCATACCATGCTTTCTATCCGGCTTTTTAGCTTTAAAGAGGGGTACTGTTTTCGAAATTATTGAATGTTTCAATAATCATCCCATTCATTGACAAAATATCGATAAAGAGTGTGCAAAACAATATTTCCCAATTTGTTTAAAGAAAACACAATGCAGGATCATGTCATGTTTGCCTACTTAGCTATAAACGACTTCTTTCACAGATTGTGGTCAAAACACTAATTTTAATAGGGCCTTTTCTGCATTTTTTTGCTATTTTGCTATGCAAATTTTGCTACATTTGATAAAAGAAGGCATTCTCCCTCTTGAGATTTTTTCTTATTTTCACATATATTATATAATAATCACAGATCTACGAAATAGGCATGAAATTTCTGTCTGTTTCCATGCATCTGGTTGAAGTATTGCAGAATAAGTTACCACGACCCCCAATTAAAATGACTTAAAAACCACTAAAATATTGTTTAAATGACAATAAAAAGGTTCATATCTTTATTTTACCCCTCCACACGATAGTGGTGGGGTAATATGATATACCGTCGAGTGTCTGTCCATGCGTTCATCCGTCTGCACCATTTCCGATTGATAACTTGAGTAATTTTTTCACGGATTTTTTTTTTTCAAATTTTGCAAACATGTTTATACCGGAAATGAGTGGTATGCGATTGTTAACGGGAAAAAAACCGTTGACATTTGACAGAGTTACGGCCCTTTTTAGTTCAAAATAAGGATTTTTTTTGGCGTTCTGATTAATAACTTGAACATTTTTTCACGGTTTTTAGCTCACATGAGCCGAAGGCTCATTCACATGAGCCGAAGGCTCATTGGTGAGCTGATAGTATGGCCAGGCAAAAATTCTGTGTGTGTGTGTGTGTGTGTGTTCACATTTTCAAACGTCTTCTCCTCCGGAACCGCTGGGCCGATTGTAGTCAAATTTCATGTGGAGGCTCCATGGGGTGGGGGAACGAAAGTTTGCATTTTTGGTCTAGGTCACATGACCAAGGTGGCCACCATGCCCATATATGGTAAAAACCCTTCGAAAATCTTCTCCTCCGGAACCACTGGGCCGATTTGAATGAAACTTGGCAGGTAGCAACTGGGACATGGGCCCATCATAAATTGCATAAATGGTGTCCCTGGGATGACCTTGACCTATTTTACGCCAAAGTCTAATTTGGTAACATGGGCATTTCTATGGGAAAAAATCAAAATGTCGAATATTTTTCAAACCGTTCAAAATAACACCACTAAACCTTATATATTATTGTTCCTTATGATGAGGCGCATTTAGTGACGTGGATTTTGGAACCCTGGGCCCCCCCCCCCGGGGGGCATGCCCCACCCCCTTTTTGGCACAAAATGCTTAATATCTCCAAAACAGCTAAGATCCCGACCCATAAACCATATATATTCTTGTTCCTTATGATAAGGCGCATTCAGTGACATGGACCTTTGGACCTTTGGGTACCGGGGTTCCCCCGGGGGGGGGGGCATGCCCCGCCCCTATTTTGCACAAAATGCTAAATATCTCGGAAACGGTTAAGATCCCGACCCATAAACCATATATACTCTTGTTCCTTATGATGAGGCCCATTCAGTGACATGGACTTTTGGACCATGGGGTACCAGGGGTCCGGGGGGGGCATGCCCCACCCCTTTTTTTGCACAAAATGCTTAATATCTCGGAAACGGTTAAGATCTCTATCCATGAACCATATATATTCTTGTTCCTGATCATAAGGCGCATTAAGTGACATGAACCTTTGGACCCGGGGGTCCCAGGGGGCCATGCCCCACCCCCTTTTTTGCATTAAATGCTTAATATCTCGGAAACGGTTAAGATCCCCACCCATAAACCATATATACTCTTGTTCTTTATGATGAGGCGCATTCAGTGACATGGACCTTTGGACCCTGGGGTACCAGGGGTCCGGGGGGTGGGGGTGGGGAAACGGTTAAGATCCCCACCCATAAACCATATATACTCTTGTTCTTTATGATGAGGCGCATTCAGTGACATGGACCTTTGGACCCTGGGGTACCAGGAGTCCGTGGGGGGGGGGCATGCCCCTCCCCCTTTTTTGCTCAAAATGCTTAATATCTCGGAAAAGGTTAAGATCCCCACCCACAAACCATATATATTCTTGTTCCTTATGATAAGGCGCATTCAGTGACATGGACCTTTGGACCCGGGGGTCCCTGGGTGAGGGAGGGGGGCATGCCTAACCCCCTTTTTTCCACAAAATGCTTAATATCTCGGAAACGGTTAAGATCCCCACCCATAAACCATATATATTCTTGTCGCATTCAGTGTAATGGACCGTTGGACCTACGGTTCCAGTGGGGGGGGGGGGGCTGGGGGCCAACTCCCTTTATTGCATTGAATGCTTAATATCTCGGAAACAGTTGAGATCCCCACCCAGTTACACAGACCTTCGGTCCCTCTTGGCCAAAGATCACATATTAAAGTCTTTGAGGACTTCCTCAGAAAAGTTAGGTGAGCGATTCAGGACCAATGGTCCTCTGGTTCTTCAAATTTTGTATATACATTGGTATTGGGTATGAGTGGTTTGGGATTGTTAATAGGCAAAATAATTAAACATTAAATGGAGTTATGGCCATTAACAATTCCCATTATATAGTTTTTGAGCACTTATTTCTTTACTAAATGGAATATATGTATGAAACTTCACTGATATATAGACCACCATAAGAAGCAGGTTTTGGATTTTTAATATGCAAAATGCGTTCACATTTGACAGAGTTATTGCCGTTAACAATTTCCATTTAATGGTTTTTGGACTGTTATTATTTGTTTATTTTATGGAATAATTGCATGAAATTTTGTATATATTTTGGTATTTGGAATGTGTGGTTTGGGAATTGCCCATGGCATAAATACGTTAACATTCGATAGAGTTATTGTCATTAACAATTTCCATTAAATGGTTTTTGAACACTTATTCAATTACTTACTTCACAGATATATAGACCACTGTAGGAAGAATGTTTAGTATTGTTAACATACTCGACAGTTATGGCTGTGTACAAGTCCCATTAAATGCGTTTTGGCTTTTTCCCTTAACTTAATGGAATATATGGATAAAACTTCACATATATAAACTATTTAAGGAACATGTTTTGGATTCTTAATTGGCAAAATACGTTAACATCTTTGTCAGAGTTATGGCCGTTATCAATTCATATTAAATGTTTTTTTTTTATTCCTTTACTTAATGGAATATTTGGATAAAAATTCATAGATATATAGACCATTTATAGAAGTATGGTTGGGATTGTCAGTGGGCAAAATGACTTTTGAGTTAACATTTGGCAGAGTTACGGTTTTTAACAATTTCCATTAAATACTTTTTCGACATCTATTCATGTATTTATTTTCTATGTTTCTGGCCCATAGCTGCTTCACTATATGGAATACCTTGATAAATTTTTACAGATATATAAAACACTTAAGGAAGCCTAGTATGATCATGGATCGAACCATATTGGCCTGCAGTAATGGGGTATCATGCAGTGTTAGTGACACTGTTATTATTGCTCATACTTTTGCTTCCTTAATGTGATATGAATCGAACTCTTTAATTTGAAGTGAAACACACTTTCATTTATAAGTTTTATGGTGTAAAAAGTTGATTTTTCTGGCCGAAAATCCATTGTCTGATATTGTCATATTTGCTTTTTGTTCAAGTTTAAAGTATATAAAGCTATTAACATTGTTGCAGATGGTCAAACAATGTTAGATATATATTATTAACTGACTTTGGAAAGATTATCGGACATTTTTTCTTACTTTGTTGCCAATTTATTACCCCTACCTCTAATGAAATGGGTTGAAATTAATAAAAAATATATAAATTTCTTTTTTTTCCCATTTTAGTGCCTGCCAAAGTAGGGTAAAAGTCCCACAAAATTGGAAGCAACATCTCCAATATGACCTTTCCAGTGTTGACAGGGACGATAAACTTCAAATCAAACAAACAAATCATGCCATATTGACGTGAAATGTTATTTAATTATTTATTGCCTTGTAAATGTCATAGGGTATAGGTATATAGCACACTTGTACTGCCTTGCGGTACAAGCCGGCTTTTATAGCGACGCGGTAGAGTGTTGGCCTGTCGATCTGGCGGACCGGGTTCGATCCCCGGCCGGGTAAAGGTGATTAGCATTTTTTCACCTGTTACATTTGGCGCCCAACTTTAAAAACCATTCAAAGTAACACAAGCCTGTCAATGTTCACGAATGAAGACATTTCACTGAAATCCCCTCACACGCAAACATGACAACCATTGAAATAAGGCAAAGATAGACATGATAGGCCTTTTTATATTCTTTTGTTTTTAATAGAAGTATCTATGAAAAACAAAAGCAAAATTATCCGGATTGAACACAATTAAAACCACACAACACAAAATAAACACATAATGAAACACAAAAATATCACAGATAGAGTGTGTGCACCCGGTCACAGATTAAATTGATGAAGACACATGGTGGAAGGACTCCTCCTAATAATCAGCTGTGATATGACAACACAGTAATATAATTAACACCTTAAATTGAAGGTAAACACGCGTGTTGATGAATAATGGCCATTTTTACTTATATTTATTAACACAACACAAATCAACGACTCCTAGACCCATGGCTATCGAACGGTTGCTGGAAGCAGACTCATGTTGAGGTTGTTGTTGTACTCAAATCTATCTATCTATGTTGATGGAAAACTGCCAGACACCCTTAAATCCTCGTTAGGGGCTCCATTGACGCAGGGGTCAAAAATACAAAACTCTGGTTATATTTGATGAGTTTATGTAGTGGTTCGATGATAACAATTATGATGATAATAGAGGGTGTCTGCAACTTACAAAAGACAACAATGTGACACCCATCACACAAACAATACAAATACAATACAATACAGATAACAGACACATTAGCAGACGGACGGACGAACGAACAATACAGACAGATCCTTCTACAAGGGAAATGCAGAAATATAACATATCTGTTATACCGGGATGCATAGGTGATAAATATCAACTATGGGTAAAACCACGAAAATACATGACAATAGCAATAACCTGTTAAATATTAAATTCCACATAGTATGAGGGACAGTAACGAAGCGGCTGCACATTTATCGGGCCTTCGCTGTTACGTTCTGGTATATATCTACATATAAATATGTTACTGGGCTGTAGACAAAGGGCACAGAAGACGATCATACTGGCGACACTTGTTGTTGTTTGACATCGGTTTTGTTGAGAACTGGCATCGTCAGTTTCCAATAAAACCGACGTAATCAAGGTGACACAAATAACAAGGACATACCTGGCTATATATAAAAATAAGCAGTGATTATAAAAACCACTGGTAAAGATGAAAAGACGACATTTTCAGTGTGAAGCTGATGGTGTCTTTCTTGTTCTTTCTCGTGTCGAACCGCGGAAAAATGCAAAACAGGTGAAAGGTTAAGCTATTGGAAAACCAATCATTCGTCCTCTTACATACAGAATTTTAAAACAACCGTACCGATTGGTTGAAGGGTAATTATGGGTATTTTCCAATGCCAGTACGAAATACCGAAATACCGTAACTACAAACAAGCACCGGAAAACCAACCTCTGTGACATAAGGGAGGAGAGATGAGGTCTCCAGTTACTTTCAGATAATAAACAGAAGTGAAGGTAATGATCAGAAATTGATACCATTACCCAACACCTCCCATCAGATGCGCCAAAGGGAAAGAAACACAAACAAGAAATAACAAATATTTCACTGGGATGTTGGGGAGGGGGGGGGGGTTAAATCAATCCTACGTTGCCACATTCCTCGCCCTTACTTCTGTCATGGTTTAAACCTGCAAGTGCATGCTGGTGTTATAGATGACAAACCAGTAAAGAATGATGCAGGGGAGATGTCAATGAGTGAATACTCAAACCAGAGGCAGAGGGCCTGGTTATAACACTACCCAAGGATACTCAAAGTTTTGACTGGGACCCGGACCACCTGTTTGATGAACCACCAGTGGAAGGCCACCCATCCCAATCACTATTGGTATGGATAAGAAGGCTATCTCTCAGATGAAGGCTGGCAAAGCTTCGGGCCCGTCGGCCATGGTGGTGGAGACGATAAGTACAGAATGGTTATGTGAGTGCCTGGATGATCCATGACCATGCAGCTGTAATCATCTGAGCCCTCTGACCTGGAGCAGAGTTTCCTTGTCTGTAGGCCAATGCAGGGGCAACTACAGTGGTCTCAAGCTGACACAACAGATCATAAAAGTCCTGGAGGGGATTGTGGATGGCCTCACTAGACAGTTTGTGTCAATCGACGATAACCATTTTGGCTTCGTCCTATGAAGATGCACAACAGATGCAATCTTTGTTGTAAGGCATCTGCAAGAAAAGTATCTGGGTGCCAACAAGAGACTATACATGGCTTTCGTTGACCTGATGAAGGCATTTGGTCGAGTGTCTCGGGAAGTCATCTGGCAGACACAGAGAAAACTTGGAGTGGAGGAGTGGATTGTTTGATTGGTCCAGTGGAGCCGTGTCTGTGTTGGTGATGGTTACAGGGAAGAGTTTGAAGTGAAGGTCAGTGTTCATCAAGGTTCTTCTCTCAGCATTTAGTGCTTGAAGCCTTTTCATGCAAGTTCTGCCCTGGAGGCCCTTCCTTGTCATCGCTCAAAGAATGTATCGGGAGGCTCTTAACTTTGAAAAAAAAAGCATTGGAGGAGAAAGGAATTTAATGTAGGAAAGACGAAGATCGTGATCTATGGTACGGACCTGGACCTTCTGCAGACTTCAGGCGAGTGCCTTCAGGGGTGGCCAGCAACAGTATCGTTTGCAATGTCTGCAAGTTCTGTGTGCACAAGAAATGCAGTTGCCTCAAGCGCTTGACAGAGGACCCTGACTTCCTCCTTTTAAACATTTAAGACACACTATCATTCAGGGTACATTGATGAACGTCGATGCTTCGTCTCCACACAGCACCAACGCCGATGTCACGCTGCAATCAACACCACCCCCACCCCCCACCCCCAAAAAAAAATAATGGCCTACATGATGCTTCCAAGCAGAGCTGAATCCGGCCCGCACACTAGTACTGGTAAACCGCTCAGAGGATCTAAGCCTGTCCTGGAACTGCGGTGCGAGGTGGACCGTCCATGCTAATAAACCCTATTGGTTTCATTGGGCGACAGGGCTTGAGATGTCATTTCATCTCAGTGTCGGGTAAAAGTCCCACAAAATTGGAAGCAACGTCTCCAAAATGACCTTTACAGTGTTGATGGGGACGTTAAACCTCAAATCAACCTACCAATGTCTCTATGCAGCGCAGACGCAGAAGTCTTTTTAGTTTTATAGTCTCAAAACAAAACGAAAAACAATACAATTACCTCAAACCTCCCATCCAAGACACAAAATGTGCTAATTGCATATGATACAGCACGCGACAAAAACTACAATGATAATTGTGTGACCAGCGAACATCACTCACATCAGCCTGCGCATTTGTGCAGGCTGATCAGTTCTGCCTGCACATCTGTCGAGTCTGATCCGACTCTTCTGATCGTATGAACCTCTGCAGTCGTAAGTAAATCAAAAGAGAGAATCATGTGAATATAGATCTGATTTTTTGCAGGTCATTGTGTGACACCTCAGGCTCGTATCAGTCGGTGCATCACTAAAAACTTACGTAGCTATCCATACAGATATAAAATAAACCCTTTGCCTTACATAGTGACTTCAACGCTTATAGTCTTCATTCATTGTGATGCTTTTCAAATCAGTTCATAGAAACATAAGCAAAAAACCACCATCGTCAGGGAATGCAAGATAAATAATAAAATTCTTTTTAGGGATGATCAATTAGGTTGTGCCATGCAGAGCCTTTGTATGCCCACACAGCCACCAACCTAACAGAACTTTGTCAATGTACCGGCCTCCCCCCCCCCCCCCCCCTGATCGGGGCTTGAAGAAAAAGATGGCTCTGCATGATGCTTTCACGCTAAGCTGAAACCCACAGCACATGAGTACTGGTAAACCGCTTATAGGGTCTAAACCTACCCAGAAAAAGTTGTGCGAGTCGGACTGTCCTCCCAGTTAAAACCCTATTGGTTTCCTTGGGCCGCAGGGCTTGAGATGTCATTTTTAACGTCAACACAATACAGGTCATTTTGGAGATATTGCTTCCCAATTTGTAGGACTTAGCCTTACCTGACATTAAGATGAAACCTGACAGCCAATGAAACCAATCTACAGATTTATAAGGACCGTCCGACTTGTACCACTTCACCTGGTCAACACCTTCAAATGACATCTCCTCTGAAGCCACTGGGCCGATGCAGCCAAAATTTCATCTGTTGCATCCTTGGGCTAGGGGATTAAAAGTTTGTGTTTTTAATGAAAATCAACTCATTAGTTTGGTTGCTATGGCAACTTAGAGTTTCCATAGACTTATAATGGGGAAAATAGAAACATGGCATTTACTGCCAAAGCTTTGCAGATATTTTGACAAAACTTTCATAGAAATATTCCTTGCATGAACCTCTTATAGCAACATGCTTTTATGCCAACCTGGGGGCCCCTCAGGGTGTGCCGGGGCCATGCCCCACCCCTCCATTGCATTATAGGCCATATATCCCAGAAACCATTCAGATCCCCATCCCAAAAGTATATATTTTCTTTTTTCTTATGATAAGACACATTCAGTGACACAAACCTGGGGGTCCTCTGGGGTGTGCGGGGGCCATGCCCCACCCCCTCCACTTCGTAAAAGGCCCAATATCTCAGAAACCGTTCAATTCCCCACCCCTAAACCATATTTATCATATGACGTCGCCTCTGAGAGTGTAATAACGCCATGTAATAAATTCAGTAATCCACTAGTGGATTAAATATGCAAATAAGTTAGATACGCCCCATAACGTTACATGTAGACGTCCTTAACGACGTCGCGTTCACTAACGGCGGAATATTGACATTTTGTAAACAAATCGTGAATAAAATGCGTTTTATATGTCATATGATAAATAGAATCTTGCATTTGTGCTCATGAAGTATTGAATTTATTAAACTATTTGAGGAAAAGGGATAAAATGCTCGGCACAGCCTCGCATTTTATCCCTTTTCCTCAACTTGTTTAATAAATTCAATAATACATGAACACTCATGTAAGATCCTCTATATATTCTTGTTCCTTATGATAAGATGAATTCAGTGATACCAACATAGGGGTCTCCCAGGGTGCCCCAGGGCCATGCCCCACCCCTCCACTTCAGACAGGCTATATATCTCAGATACCATTCAGATCCTCACCCCAAAACCATATAATTCTGGTGTCTGGGAATGTGTCGCGGGTGTAAAACATCTCCCTGCCCTACATCATAGTGTAGTTTATGTTTTGTTGTCCTTTGGATCATCCGTATTTCTTCACCACCACCACTCTAAACTAACAGGAAGAATCCAAGATGGTCATGAGCAAGATGTTGAATAAGAAAATATACAAATTGAAGTTATTAAAATAGTCATTATGGTCATATTTCTTACTTAGGCTAGTACTATTAGTTAGAGTCATGATTCAAACTAAACATGTTAAAGTGAAACATCGAGTCCATTATCTCACATCAGTTACATTTAAGAACAAATTGGGCTTTAAGAAAATAGTTTATCCCAAATGTAGGGATGGGGCTCAAGCCCGGGGGGGGGGGGATTGGCAAGATTTCCCTGCCGGGATATTTTGGCCCCCACCCCAACCCCAGTTCAAGATATCCAGGGTGGGGTAAGGATATCCCAAGACACCTTTACCACGTTTGGGGCAAGCTACTCAGGGGTAGTATAAATAAGAAAATGTTACAAATTTTCATCAGAAAAATAACTGTTTTAGAGTTATGAAGGAGCGTAATATGTCACTGGGATGTGTTTCTTAGTGGCATATATCATTATACAGAAAAGGTTGATTAGGTCTGTTGCCAAAGGAAAATAAAGAGAACAACGTTATTATGTAGACAAAGACTGTTCTGTGTTGAACACCCACGGAGACAGCTATAGTCATGATAGGGTTGCTATACAACCCAGCCACTTTTCCTGGGCAGGATTGGTCTTGATAAGTCTCGTACTAGAGCTTATTGTTTGTACCTTTGCCGCCGTTCTTGAATCAAGGAGAGTGACCATTCCATCTTCCATTTTATGCCCCCAACTTCAACAAAGTAAAAGGAGCATATTACTTTTGGGTTGTTTGTCCACTGATTCATCCATTCATCAGCCCGTTCATCATGCTTTTCGGAGCACAGCATCATTTGGGAACTCCGCATGCTAGTATTTTGAATTTTATATATGGATTCTTCATGAGAGAATATTTTTCATCAGGATTATGCCTCTTTTCTTGAGTAAGTACCCTTGGAAAGAAAGGATGAAATCTTGTCTGTGTCAGCAAAATATCTCAAAAAGTATGCAAGCATGAGCCTTGAAACTTGGTGACTGGGATAATAGTGAGGAGTAGATGACCTGATTGGGTACAACATAAATGTTATACGACAGACTGCATGCATGGTAGTTAACCCAATCACGGTTGACAACTTTGCTTCCCTCTTTAATTGCACGCCGGTGGGTCAGGCCTCTGATTCTTTGACGGTTCCAGCCTAAAGGCTTACTGAGAATAGAGCGATCTAATTCAATGTAACATTGGTTGGTTCCTGATACTCTGTCTCTGGTTGGGCCCATCTGAGTCTAAATGTCGTTTTTCTTTTGCTCCAGCATTTCAGTGGTTTCTTGCTGTCGAGTCCTCACTGTTGTTTCATCTATGTGGTTGTTTGATTTTTAGTGTTCACGGAGATGTTGCACTGATGTGTACAGTGTTAGGAGGCCTTCATGCGGACTGAACAAATTATTTGTCTAAATCGAAACGGAAATAAGGGCGAGGATTCTGGCCACGTAAAATCGATTTAAGCCCCCCAGTGGAATTCGTTTCCGCTGACCCTTCCAAGGCGGTTCTTCTGTCGCTGTTCATTTTTGTTATGGTTTGTTTTTGGGTGTTTGTGTCGCATATGCTATTTTATTTTGGATAGCCTATCGGCCATTTTGTGGGAAAGTAACTGTCCTTTTGGCTTTCCACTATTGATGTTTCCTTTAGGGTCTGTTGTTTCATGTTTTTGGTTCTTACCCTTTGGTGTCTAAGCAGTTTACCAGTACTCGTGTGCGGTCAGATTTCAGCTCTGCATGGATCATGCAACATGCATGCATCATGCAGCACATATAGTTAGACTATGATGCGGAGCAGCACATATTATTTCAAGGTTACAGCCCACCACTTATTAGCAGAGTTATGCCCATATTATTTTGAGGTTATGGTCCACCAAATATTACCGACCATGAAAATTTGTTGGAGACAGGTAGTTTGAGCCATTGAGTGAAATTAATAGTGCCAGGTAAGAATATATGAAGAAATAGATGGGCTGCATGATGCTTCCACGCAGAGCTGAAACCAATTGCACACGAGTACTGATAAACCGCTTAGGGGATCTAAGCCTGCCCACTTAGAGGATCTAAGCCTGACAGGCAAAGCGGTGCGAGTCGGACCGTCCATGTTTATAAACCCTATTGGTTCCATTGGGTGACAGGGCTTGAGATGTCATTTCATCTTAGTGTCGGGTAAAAGTCCCACAAAATTGGAAGCAATGTCTCCAAAATGACCTGTACAGTGTTGACAGGGACTTTAAACCTCGAATCAACCAACCATTACCTTGTCAGCAAATATCCCAAATATTAAAGGTAAAGGCTTGACACTTGATAGATAGCTAGGCGTAATGAGTAGATAAACTGCTTATTAACTTCTGAATTAATTCTGAAAGAAAAATCATGAGTTACCCTTTGTAAATTTGGGCATTTAACCTTGTATATTAGATTGCTCAACAACTATATAGACTGATGCCTTGAAATTTAGCTAAGTAGTTGACTAAATGATTCTGAATGTCCCTCCAAACCAGTATAGATGATTTCAGTGAAGTCTCCAATCATGCATGCCCTCCTGGTGTTCTCTGTCTGCATGAGAAAGCTCTTTAAGTCCATCGTCATCCATGCATGACAAAGTCTGTGATGAGACTGTCAGGATGTCCAGTCTGATCTGAATCTTTGCTGCACTCATTTCTGAGTACACATTTTGTTTGACAGTTTACACATTTACTATCATTCTGAGATTTTGAGCCAAACACTGGACTGCTGTTTGGGGTGTATTATTTAAAATAATTCTGTGCACTGGGAAAATTTAAAAACTAAATGAGCAAGATGTATTGTTTCCATTTTCCTTTGGCAGACTACTGACAGCGCTTCATATATATACAAGAGGTGGACTGTAAACTGAGCGAATGAAACCAATTTTTAGCTCACCAGAGCAGGAAGTGAATGTCTGTCGTGCCTCTTAGAAGCCTCCGTGGTGCAGTGGTTACGCTACTCGCCTGGTAAACCAGGGATCGTAGGATCGATCCCGGGCTTCTCCAGACTTTCGGATGAGTCTTTAAACCGAGGTCCCGTCTCCGTATGACCTTAGCTGTTTGTGAGACGTAAAACTAAAACTCACTCACTGTCGTGCCTCGTCCATCGTGCCTCTTTAACAATTTGATTTAAATGCAAACTCCTGCCCCCGCCCATCGGGCCTTGAAGAATTAGATGGGCTGCATGATGCTTCCACGCAGAGCTGAAATCGACCGCACACGAGTTCTGGTAAACCGCTTAGAAGATCTAAGCCTGCCGAGGCAAATGGTGCGAGTCGGACGGTCCATGCTTATAAACTATGTTAGTTTCATTATGACTTGAGGTGTCATTTCATCTCAATTTCGGGTAAAAGTCCCACAAAATTGGAAGCAACATCTCCAAAATGACCTATATAGTGTTGGCGGGAACGTTAAACATAAAACAAACAAAACAAATGCAAACTCATCCTAAACCCTTGGGCCAATTTGATTCAAGCTTTGCAGGAGCGTTGCCTGTGTGTATTCCTACCAAAATAGCTTTAATTGTTCTGCTCCAATGAACAAGATGGCCACCAAAGATAAAACTAGAAAAATCTTTAAACACTTACTCCTCCTATACCCTTGGGCCAATTACATTCAAACTTAATAGGAATGTTGCTTAGGTGACTCTCTAATGAAATAGCTAAAACAGTTCCGCTCCATTGAGCAAAATGGCCACCAGAGTTATAAATAGGAAAACATTTTAAATTTGCTTCAGACGCGAACTCATCCTTAATCTTTGGGCCAATTTGATTCAGGCTTCACAGGAGTGTTGCCTAGATGACTCCCTACCAAAATAGCTAAAATCCTTCTGCTCCGATGAACAAGATGGCCACCAGAGCTGAAAATAGAAAAAGTCTTTAAACGACAATTCATCCTGTACCTAAAATAAAAAAAAATCTTCAAATGCCAACAACTCCTGTACCCTTGGGCCAATTGCATTTAAAAACGTGAATTTGCTACAAATGCGATTTCCTCCTTAAACCCTTGAGCCAATTTGATTCAAACTTCACAGGAGTGTTGCTCAGGCGGCTCCCTACCAGAATAGCTAAACTCGTTCTGCTATGATGAGCAAGATGGCTTACAGAGCTAGAAATAGAAGAATGTTGTTAATTTGTTTGAAACACAAACTTCTCCCGAACTCTTGGGCCAGATTCATTCAAACTTCATGGGAATGCTGCTTAGGTGACCCTTTACCAAAATAGCCAAAATAGTTCTGCTCAGATGATCCAAATGGCTACCAAAGCTTGAAATAGAAAAAGGTAAATCAGTTTAGAATGCAAACTCCTAAACCCCTGAGCCAGTTCGATTCAGGCTTCACAGGAATATTACCTAGGTGGCTCCCTACCAAAATAGCTAAAATCCTATGGCTGTGATGAACAAGATGGCTGCCAGAGCTAAAAATATAAAACAAATTTGCTTCAAATGCGAACTTCTCCTAAACCCTTGGGCAAATTTGATTCAAACTTTACAGACACTAACGCTCCTAATACCTGTGATTGTAAAAATTCAGTGTATTGCTATCCTGCTGCTGGTCATATTATTACTGGCAATTCAAAAGTTATTCCTGATTTTAGGATACAAAATATAATTTCTAAAGGACTGAAATATAGATTGATTTCAATAAGTGTAGAGATGAAATCACTGCTGCTTTGAACGAATTTGGTAGTCAGAATCAGAATTGTTACTGGTGACACGTCAAATGACATTCATACACCAGGACCTAATAGGTAACTGGGCAGATTTCAACGAAACTTTATAAATAGCATCTGGGACGTAGGCCCATCATAAAGTGCTAAAATGTTGACCCTGGGTTGACCTTGACATTCTTTGTGCCTAGGTCAAACTTTGACACATATGCATTTGTATTGGAAAAGTAAGAATGCATTTTATCCTGCAAACGATTCAGAATACAGTACTAAAGTATAAGATATATTTTTACTCCTAACGATAGGCGCATTTATTGGGGGAACCGTTTTAGGTCCAGGTTACATGACCAAAATGGCCGCCATACCCATATATGGTAACACTCATAAAGCTAAAAGCATCTGGCGGGTCGTGCACTTCAGCTGAAGCACTGGTTCTTTATAAATATCAGTTCTTGCAGTAAGGGTCTGAAACGCCAATGAATGTTGATTTATACAGTGCCTAGCCGGGGGGCAAGGTCATCTGTTGGTATGCTAGCAGCACCCTTTAGACCTTTGTATAAAAGGATGAGCCTACTGTCTTTTCCTCCTTTTCTTGAGAGACTCGCATTTTAATTTTCCAAGTATTCCAGTCATGCTCCCAGTTTCAAGCAGAAGTTGCCCGTTACAAATCTAGCAGCTATATTCTGAACTTTTTCAATTCCTTCGTTAAGGACCATTCCACTGGGGTCCCGGATACAACTGCAATATTCCAAGATTGGGCGAACACGACCTTTATATGCTGCCTCTTTTACATCCTGTGAGCACTGATGAAGATTACGCCTCAGGAAACCAAGTGTTCTATTTGCCTTAGTACACATGTTGCTAATATGAGTATTCCATCTCAAGTTGTGTGTGATTGTCACACCAAGGTATTTAATGGAGTCCACATTCTCGAGGACCGTTCCCTCTAAGGTGTAAGAAGCCTCAACTTTATTAGATCTCTTCCTAGTTATCTGCATACTGTTGCATTTAACTGGCTGAAATCTCATGCCCATTTTCGGGCCAAACATCCTTATCTATCTATGTCATTCTGAAGTTTCAGTGAGTCATCTGTATCTCTAATTTCCCAGTAGCAAACACAGCCGTCTGCGAACAGTCTTATTTCTGAGTCAATTTCGGTGGAAATATCATTGATGTACAGGGAGAACAACAATGGACCAAGAACAGTCCCTTGTGGGACTCAAGACAGAACTGGAGCCCACTCTAAAGATTCACCGTTAACAACAACACATTGTTTTCTGTAGCAAAGACAGGAATCTATCCATTTGAGAGTCTTCCCCCCCCCCAATTCCGTAACCAAATAACTTAGATTTCAGAAGTTCATGAGGTGAGGTGTCAAAAGCCTTCTCAAAGTCCAGAATAAATGTGTCCAACTGTCCGCCTTTGTTCAAGATTTTTGCCCAGTCATTAATAACTGTGCTCAGCTGTGTTCACAACTATGCCTTTTCCTAAATGCATGTTGTCTGTCTGATTAAAGTTTATGTTCATCCAAGTGGGCCATGATGTTCGAGCAGACTATATGTTCAAGCAATTTACACAAAACACAAGTTAGAGACACAGGGTGATAATTACGGGCAAGAGCCCTATCTCCTTTTTTGAAGAGTGGACAAATGTTTGATAAGAGTCATTCTTTGGGGATTTCACCCGTATCAAGAGACTGTTGAAACAGGTGTGCAAAATCTGGACCTAACTCATTTGCTAGTTCCTTCAGGACTCTAGGATGAAGTTCATCAGGTCCTAAGGCTTTACTGGGGTTTAAGCCTTGAAGTAACTTGGTTATTCCTGCAGCTGACACAACAATATTATCCATGAATGGGGCCGATCTTCCAGTCAGTGTAACCTCCGTGAACTCAGTTTTATTAAACGCATCATTGAATTGACCAACAAGTTCCTCTGCCCTTTCAGTGTCTGATTCAGCAACCCCGTTCCCTCCTCTTTTATTAAGGGGCGGGATACCTTGCCTGTCTTTCTTCTGGCTGTTAATATATCTGTAGAAGTCTCTGGGATTCACCTTAACATCACCTACCAAGTTATTCACATACAAATCATGATGAATTTTTATATTTGTCTTGATTTCACGTCTCAAGTTTTCAAATTTTGTCCTGAGTTTACCACTTCCTGTCCTTTTTGCCTTTGTATGAATCTTATTCCTTCTGCGAATTTTTCTTCTTATCTCTGGTGTGATCCAGGGAATCGAAGATACAGACCTACTAGTTTTTGAGCGGATATGATTTTCGGCCGAAGTATGAATGAAAGAAGTTATCAAATCGAAGTTCTCCTGGACAGACCGAGCATCTGAATGACCATTAAAGTATTTCTCCCTTGCAAATCTGAGCGCATCCTTCCTCATAGTTTCATAGTCACCCTTCTGATACGAGTACACCTTCCTTTGAGGTTTATTTTGTTGGTGGGATGTGAATTTTTAAATATCCGGAGACAATATCATGATCACTTAGTTTATCCGGAGATTGAATATCTTCAAACTGTCCTGGCAAAGTCGTAAGGATCAAATCTAATGTGTTCTTATCACGAGTGGGGAAGTAAACAATTTGTTCTAATCCATGACCATATGCTGCAACTTAATGCGATCCATCTGATCTTTAAACATCTGGAAGTTTTCGACCGTACCATTTCGGTGGTCGATACCAACTTGCTACGAAGTGAGAAGTATTCTGAAACTAGTGAACAAATGCATTTCTTTCTACTCTAAAAATATGAACTTATTACCTCCTAAACCAAAGACGTCCTTACGTCCCCTTAAACTAGGTATTCAAGAATTTAATAAGAAATTCATTTTTGGTCCAGCAGACAAGGCCTTTAACAATGTGGCCGTTGTTTGACGGCAAGAACTTGGTGGCACTTAGGCCTATGAACTGCAGCCTTTGGCTGTAAAGAGGGTTGTAGTTGATGGCCACATTTGTCATTCAGCCACCAAGTTTGGTGTATGTTTTACAGAAAGCCAAGACACGCTTCCTACTTTATATTTGTTACCTAACATTCATTAAAGACCTAAACACCACGGTTTATTGCAAATTCAAGCTCTTGTACCACCACTGAGTAACTTCATGTTTTACTCCATCAAATATTGCAACAAAGTCTTTGAAAGATCAGGAAGAAATCTATTTTGGTCTATAAATAATTCTCATGAAGTTTTAAATAAATTGAAATCCAGACGTTTTCATGCTTCAAAATAGAAGCTGAGGCAATGATCAGGAATCAATACAATCAACCCACAGCTCCCATCAGAGACACCAAAGGGAAAGACACACAAACATGAAACAACAGACCCTAATGGAAACACCAACAGTGGAAAGCCAAAAGGACAGTTACTTTCCCACAAAATGGCCAATAGGCTATCCAAAATAAAATTACATAAGCGACACAAACATCCAAAGACAAACCATATCAAAAACAAACCGCGACAGAAGAACCGCCTTGGAACGGTCAGCGGAAACGAATTCCACAAGGGGGCTGAAATCGATTTTACATGGCCACAATCCTCGCCCTTACTTCCGTTGCGATTTAGACAAATAATTGTTCAGTCCGCATAAAGGCCTCCTAACTCATCAGTGCAACATCTCCGTGAACACAAATAATTAAAGAACCACAGAGGTGAGACAACGGTGAGGACTCGACAGCAGTCTGTCTACTTATGATTTTTCCACTCTTTACACTACACTTCCTCATAACCCTATAAAACAAAAACATAATGATTTAATTGAATGGAAATTTCATAGGGAAGACTCCCTCTATCTTGCATGTAATGTAAGAAATGCTTTTTATACTTCAGAAGAGCATAAGAAATATACTTTATGGTCATGTGAGAAAGTGTGTGAAGCTCTCACCTTTCTACTTGACAATATTTACATAAGATTTGGTACTAAGTTATTTAAACAAGTTAAACTTAGTTGTTGGTATTCCGATGGGTACGTATTTTGCACCCCTTGTTGCTGATCTGTTCTTGTTTTGTTATGAAAGAGACTTCACTAGAGCTGGTGTGTGGGCATGTGTGGCGGCGGTAAAACGTCTCCCTGCCCTACATCATAGTGTAGATTATATTTTTTTGACCTTTGGGATCATTGATTCCATTGTGGAATTTTGAAAATATCTGAGGGTCACTGATGAGGGCTAATTGGCCGAACCTAGCTAGTCTGGCCCAGAAAACATATACACTCCATATTTTTAGATCTGTGGTGTATTCCTTGCTTCCAAAGGATAACCCTTTAATGGAACATATTTAACTTCACTACAGCTGGTGTGTCGGAATGTGTGGCGTCCAAAGGATAACCCTTTTATAAAACATATTTATGATGTCCCTTTCCGTTGAAAACCAATCTGACATCATTGAAGTCTTTAGCTCCACTTCTAGATATTTGGATGATTTCTTAATTACTGACAATACCTATTTCGATGGTTTGATCAGTCAAATTTGCCCCCCCCCCCCAGAACTTCAGTTAGATAAAGCAAATTCGTCTGATACCGAGCCCCCGTTTTTGGATTTACATCTATCTATTGTAGATGGGTTTGTTTCCTGCAAAATTTATGATAAATGAGATGATTTTGAGATTGTAAATTTTCCTTTCTTGGATGATGTTTCTCCTGCGCTATCCTATGGCGTTTATATTTCGCAATTAATTCAATTTGCCAGAGTGTCTAGTTATGTAATTGACTTCAACACTGGTGCCCCCGCCCATGGGGCTTGAAGAAATAGATGGGCTGCATGATGGTTTCATGCAGAGCTGAAACTGACCCGCACACGAGTACTGGTAAAGTAGAAGTAAAACAAAGATCAGGAATTGATACAATTAACTTACCCCATCCATAAAAGACACCAAGGGGAAAGAAATACAAACATTAAGCGACAAGACCATAATGGAAACCTAAACAAAGGAAGGCCATAAGGACAGTTACTTTCCCACAAAATGGCCATATGGCCATCCAAAATAAAAAGACAAAAGTGATACATACAGTAAGTAACAAACAACAACATAAATAAATCGCCACAGAAGAGCCGCCTTGGAACTGGGGGGCTTAAATCGATTTTACGTGGCCACAATCCTCGCCCTTACTTCCGTCGCGATTTAGACAAATAATTTGTTCAGTCCGCATGAAGGCCTTCCTAACTCATCAGTGCAAAATCTCCGTGAACACAAAAATCAAAGAACCACAGAGGTGAGACAACGGTGAGGACTCGACAGCAAGAAACCACTGAAATGCTGGAGCAAAAGAAAACCAACAGTTAGACTCCGATGGGCCCGACCAGAGACAGAGCATCAGGCACCAACCAACATTACCTTGAATTAGATCTCTCTAGTTCTCAATAAGCCTTTACGTTGGAGCCGTCATAGAATCTGAGGCCTGACCCACCGGCATGCAATTAAAGAGGGAAGCAAAGTAGTCAACCGTGATTGGGTTAACTACCATGCATGCAGTCTGTCGTATAATATCCATGTTGTACCCAATCTGTTTATATCGAAGAATGATTTTACGAAATTGGGTCACTATAAAATTCGGGTTCCGATAGACCTTGTTGCAGAAGAGATTTAAGTCCAATATTGAATTTTGAAATTAAATCGGAATGGCGTCTATAAAATTTTGAAAAGGCTTTGCCTAGTTTATGGTACCGATAACCCTGATTAAGGAGTTTAGCCGTTAATAATTTATTACGAGTGTTGAAGTCAGTTACATGACTACACACTCTTGCAAATCGAATTAATTGCGAAAATAAACGCCATAGGATGGCGCACGAGGAACATCACCATCCAAAAAAGGAAAATTTACAATCTCAAAATCAAAGTCATCGCGTTTATCATAAATTTTGCACGAAACAAATCCATCTACAATAGATAGATGTAAGTCTAAAAAAGGGGCCTCGTTATCAGAAGAATTTACTTTATTTAACTGAAGTTCTGGGGGGTAAATCTGACTGATCAAACCATCAAAATAGGTATTATCAATATTTAATAAATCATCTAAATATCTAGAAGTGGAGCTAAAAGCTTCAATAATTTCAGATTGGTTATCAATGGAAAGCGACAAAATGAAGTCTCTTTCATAACAATACAAGAACAGATCAGCCACAAGAGGTGCGCAATTAGTACCCATCGGAATACCCACAATTTGTCTAAATAACTTAGTACCGAATCTAATATAAATATTGTCAAGTAGAAAGGTGAGGGCATCACACACTTTCTGACATGACCAAAGTGTATAATTCTTATGCTCTTTAGAAGTGAAAAATGCATTTCTGACATTACATGCAAGATAGAGAGAATCTTCTCTGTGAAAAGCCCATTCAATTAAATCATTAAGCTTTTCTTTTATACGATTATGAGGAAGTGTAGTGTAAAGAGTGGAAAAATCGTAAGTAGACCGACTAGAAGCACGAAATTGTCTGGATTTCAATTTATTTAAAACCTCATTCGAATTTTTTATAGACCAAAACAGATTTCTTCCTGATCTTTCAAAGACTTTATCACAATATTTAATTACATACGTTTTAATAGCAGTAATTTAGGAAGTTCAGTGGTAGTGCAAGAGCTAGAATTTGCAATAAACCGTGCTTTGTAAGGTCTTTTATGAAGTTTTGGTAACCAGAATAGCGTAGGAAGCTTGTCTTGGCCTTCATTAACACACACAGAAAACTTGGTGGCTGAAAGACAAACAAAAGAAAGTTATTTGTCTATATCGGGACGGAAGTAAGGGCAAGGATTGCAGCTGCCTAAAATCAATTTTAGCCTCCCCCCCCCCCCCCCCGACCCCCACCCCCCAGTTGAATTCGTTTCACTGACCGTTCCAAGATGATTTTTCTGTCGCGGTTTCTTTTTGTTATGGCTTGTTATGGTGTATTTGGATTATTTTATTTTGTTTTGGATAGCCAATTGGCCATTTTGTGGGAAAGTAATTGTCCTTTTGGCTTTCCGCTATTGATTAGGGTCTAGTTATTTCATGTTTGTTTTTCTTTCCCTTTGGTGTCACTGATGGGAGCAGTGGGTTGTATCGATTCCTGATCATTGACTTCACTTCTATTTTGCCAAGGTGACTCCTTTCCAATAAAGCTAAAATTGTTCTGTTCTGATGAAAAGGTGGCCCCCAGAGCTAAAAGTAGAAAAATCTAAAGGTCAACTCCTTCTGTACCATTGGACCAATTTCATTCAAACTTCATAGAAATGTTGCTTAGGTGACCCTCTACCAAAATAATTAAAATGGTTCCACTCCAATGAGCAAAATGGCCACCAGACCTAAAAATAGAAAAACAGATTTGCTTCAGATGTGAGCGCCTCCTCAACCCTTTTGCCAATTTGATTCAAACTTCACAGGAGTGTTGCCTAGGTGGCTTTCTACCAAAATAGCTAAAATCATTCCACGCTGGTGAACAATACAGCTGCCAGAGCTAATTATAGAAAAATCTTCAAACATCAACTTCTCCTATACCCTTTGGCCAATTTCATTCAAACTTCATAGGAATGTTGCTTATGTCAACCCGCTATCAAAATAGCCAATAGGTTCTGCTCAGATGTCAGAGCAAACAATTGAAAAAATGTCAACAGTTTGCTTTCAATGTGAACTTCTCCTAAACAATTTGGTCAATATTTAATTCAAACATCACAGGAATGTTGCCTATTTGGCTCCCAATCCAAATGAGCTAAAACAGTTCTGCTGCAATGAACAAGAAGGCTTTCAGAGCTAAAAATATAAAAATCTGTTAACAAAAACTTCTCTTATACCCCTAGACTAATTTCAATCAAACTTCATTAGCTCCCACCCAAAAATAGCTAAAACAGTTCTGCTGCAATGTCAGAGCTAAAAATAGAAAAAATCTGTAAACAAAAACTCCTCTTAAACCCCTCGACCAATTTCAATCAAACTTCATAGGAATATTGCTTGGATTACCCTCTACCAAAATAGCTAAAAGGTTTCCGCTCTGATGATTAAAATGAATGCCAGATCTAAAAATAGACAAACCTTTAGGCGACAACTCTTACCGTAGCCATGGGCCAATTTCATTCAGACTTCATTGGAATGTGGCTTAGGCAAATTACGGGCCTCGGTAGCTCAGTCCGATGTGAGTCTGACTGGTGATCAGGAGGACGTGGGTTTGATACCTGCTGGGGCTGGCAACATTCTTTCGTTGAGGTTGATCATGAAATCTTTTCTACGGTCATTCTCTCCCTTCCGCTGATTCAAGAAGGGCAGTTGTCAGTTTCTGGTGAAAGAATGTGCGCTATACTGGTTAACCGCCTACGTATAAGCCTGCCCAGGAAAAGTGTGGATACACAAACTGACCTAAGTAGTGTTGACTGGGTCGTTAAATCCCAAATTCAAAGAAACAAAACCAAAATAGCATAACTGGTTCTGTTTCAATGAACTAAATGGCTGACATAGCTAAAAATAAAAACTCTTAAGCCAGTTTTATTCAAACTTTGCAAGAATGTTGCCACAGTGATCATATACCTAAGTCCAATTATTATGCTTCATAGAATGGTTGTCCCCCACATGACTTTCAGAAGCTATGTGACAACTTGATATCAGGTATTGATATTTGATATTGATATTGATACAACTTGATATTTCAGGACCAACTTGGCCCTCTTAATATTTTTGTCTTAATCCACACTACAAGCCCATTTTATTTTTTAGATACTTTAGTAAAGGACATTTATTCAAGCGACTTGACTATTGATCTTTCAGTAACACCTGACCAAACAATTATATTCTTGTCTAAAATATTAAGTCATGAGAGGATGCAATTTTTAAGGTGTGCAGAATTAGCAGGCAAAATTAATGACGGCTAAACACCAGGGAGTTTTTAGCTCACCTGTCACGTAGTGACGAGGTGAGCTTTTGGGATCACTTTTTGTCCGTCGTCCGTCGTGCGTGCGTCCGTGCGTGCTTCCGTGCGTCCGTCCGTAAACTTTTTCTTCAAACGACATCTCCTAAACCACTGATCGGATTTTGACCAAACTTCACAGGAATGATCCTTAAGTGGTCCCCTTTCAAAGTTGTTCAAATGGTTCCGGTCGATTGGACATCTATTTCACAGGAGCCAAAAATAGATTTTTTTCACTGAAAACTTAAAAAATCTTCTCTGAAACCACAAGGCCAAGGTCTTTGATATTTGGTATGAAGCTTTATCTAGTGGACCACTACCAAGATTGTTCAAATTATAGTGCTTGGGCAAAAAATGCCCCCGTCCCGGGTTCCTTTGGTTTAACATAGGATTATATAGGGAAAATATTTAAAAATCTTCTTCTCTGAAACCGCAAGGCCAAGGTCTTTGATATTTGGTATGAAGCTTCATCTAGTGGACCCCTACCAAGATTGTTCAAATTATATTGCTGGGGCCAAAAATTCCCCCACCCCGGGGCCCTTTGGTTTTACATAGGCTTATATAAGGAAAACCTTTAAAAACCTTCTGCTCTGAAACTGCAAGGCCCTGATCTTTGATATTTGGTATGAAGCTTCATCTAGTGGACCTCTACCAAAATTGTTCAAATTATAGTGATGGGGTGAAAAATGCCCCCGCTCCAGGGCCCTTTGGTTTTACATGGGCTTATATGGGGAAAATCTTTGAAAATCATCTTCTCTGAAACCGCAAAGCCCAGATCTTTGATATTTGGTATGAAGCTTCATTTAGTGGACTCCTATATAGATTGTTCAAATTATAGTGCTGGGGCCAAAAATGCCACCGCCCTGGGGCCCTTTGGTTTTACATGGGCTTATATATGGAAAATCTTTAAAAATCTTCTTCTCTGAAACCAAAAGGCCCTGATCTTTGATTTTTGTTATGAAGCTTCATCTAGTGGACCCCTACCAAGGTTGTTTAAATTATAGTGCTGGGGCCAAAAATGCCCCCCGCTCCGGGGCCCTATGGTTTTACATAGGCTTATATAGGGACAATCTTTAAAAATTTCTTCTCTGAAACCGCAAGGCCAAGGTCTTTACTATTTGGTATGATGCTTCATCTAGTGGACACCTACCAAGATTGTTCAAATTATAGTGCTGGGGCCAAAAATGCCTCCGCCCCGGGGCCCTTTGGTTTTACATGGGCTTATATGGAAAATCTTTAAAAATCTTTTTTTCTGAAACCGCAAGGCCCAGGTCTTTGCTATTTGGTATGAAGCTTCATCTAGTGGACCTCTATCAAGATTGTTCAAATTATAGCCCTGAGACAAAACTTGTCCCCGCTCTGGGGCCCTTTGGTTTTACAAAGACTTATATAGGGAAAATCTTAAAAAATCTTCTTCTCTGAAAGTGCATGGCCAAAGACTTTGATATTTGGTATGAAGCTTCATCTAATGGACCTCTACTAAGATTGTTCAAATTATAGCTCTTTGGCCAAAAATGCCCACACTCCGGGGCCCTTTGGTTTTACATAGACTAATATAGGGAAAATCTTTAAAAATCTTCTTCTCTGAAACCACAAGGCCTAGGTCTTTGATATTTGGTGTGAAATTTCATCTAGTGGACCTCTATTAAGATTGTTCAAATTATAGCCATGGGGCCAAAAAATGTCGCCGCCCCGAGACCCTTTGGTTTTACATAGACTTATAAAGGGAAATCTTTAAAAATCTTCTTCTCTGAAACTGCAAGGCCCAGGTCTTTGATATTTGGTATGGAACTTCATCTAGTGGACCTCTACCAAGATTGTTCAAATTATAGCCCTTGGGCCAAGAATGCACTAGAGACACTCATACTCAGGTGAGCGATTCAGGGCCCTCTGGGCCTTCTTGTTTTAAAGACAGGCCACAACATAAGTATACCCCCGCATACGAAGTATGGGAGGTATACTGCTTTCACATTGTCCATCTATCCATCTGTCTGTCCATCAGTCCATCCATCAATCATTTTGGCTCAATCTCTTGAAAACAAATTGATGGGTTTTGATCAAATTTTGCATATAAATTGATATTGACAACCTCTAGTATGGGATGTTTACACATCTTTTGTGTCAATTTTCAACCAGAGTTAATGGCCTTGAATGATGTCAAAAATTTGTTTCCACTCAATTTATTGAGAAAGAATTGTTGGATTTTGAACAACTTTTGTTTGTGAATTTATGTTGACAAGATCTAGCTTAGGATTATTACACAGTATTTTGTGTCAATATTCAGCAGAGTTATGGCCCTGGAATTATGTTGAAAATTTGTTTCTGCTCAATATTTTGAGAAAGGAAGGATTGATTTTGATCAAATTTTGTATTGATATTTTGACAACCTCCAGTTTGGGATTGTTACACAGTTTTTCATCAAGTCAACAAGTTCATGAAATGAAGACCTCTAAAGCCCTCTCCAATCATATAGAGAAAATGGTGTCCATGAGGGTATTCATTATTTTCCTTTTTTTTGCACAAAAACATAGATTGTGAGTACTCAGTATAAATGACTCAATTAAGTGGTTCTAACGAGCACCCACAACCTATGTTCACCATATAAATAAGAAAAAATATCACGGATTTTCATAGAAAAAGGGCAATTTTGGAGGTGTGAAAAAATACACTATGTCACACGAGTGTGTTAGAGTATCGTTGCATCAAATTTCAACAGAGTTATGACCCTTGCCTGACATAAGAAAGTCATTTCCACTCAATATCTTAAGAGGCATATGAATAATTTTGAGCATATTTAGTATGTGAATTTATTTTGACAAGAGCTAGCTTGGGATTGTTACGCAGCATTTGCACCTATTTTCAGCTAAGTTATGGCCCTTGAATGACTTTGAAAATTAGTTTCTGTCAATAACTTTTGAATCTTGATCAAATTTGATATGTGAATTTATTTTGACCAGATATAACTTGTAATTGTAACATGGTATTTTGTATCAATTTTTAGAAGAGTTATGGCCCTTAAATGATGTTGAAAATTCGTTTCCATTCAATGTCATGAGAGAGAAATGATGGATTTTGATCAAATTTGGTATATGAATTTATGTTGGTAAGATATAGCTTGGGACTGTTACAAGGTATTTTGCATCATTTTTCAGCAGAATTATTGCCTTCAGTGACTTTGTTGAAAAAGAAACCTTGGATTATGATCAAATTTGCAATATGAATTTTATTGGCAGGATATAGCTTGGGACTGTTACACAGCTTTTTGCATTAATTTTCAGTTATAGCCCTTGAATGATCATAGAAATTCAGTAAAGCTCAATATCTGAATAAAGAAGTCATAATCTGAATTGTACTGTTATGGGGGTATTTAGTAAGCCCTGCTTACTGAATTATTTAGACAAATCGTGGGTGTTCCAATGGGTATGAATTGCGCATCCCTTGTGACTGATCTGTTCCTGTTTTGTTGTGAAAGAACTTTCCGTTGAAAACCAATCTGATGAAAAACTGGAGGTTGTCAAAATATCAATCCAAAATTTGATCAAAATCAATCCTTTCTTTCTCAAGATATTGAGCAGAAACAAATTTTCAACATCATTCCAGGGCCATAACTCTGCTGAATATGGACACAAAATACTGTGTAACAATCTTAAGCCTTCAGCTCGACTGATGATTTATTAAATATTGACAGTACCTATTTCGATGGTTTGATCAGTCAAGTAAAATTTTACACCCCCCCCCCCCAAACTTCAGTAAAGCAAATTCTTCTGATATCGAGGCCCTGTTTTTTGGATTTATAGCTATCTATTGTAGATGGGTTTGTTTCCTGCAAACTTTATGATAATCCCGATAATTTGGATTTTGAGATTGTAAATTTTCCTTTCTTGGTGATATTCCCCGTGCTGCATCCTATGGCATTTATATTTTGCAATTAATTTAATTTGCCAGAGTGTCTTGTAATATAACTGACTTCAACATTCATAATAATCTTCTTAAACACGGTTATCGGTATCATAAACTACGCAAAGCCTTTTCTAAATTTAACCCATTTTGTAACGGAAACCCCAAAACAGGCAGTTGGCAAACAGTGCATGCTCAGAGCGCAGTGTCTGATCAGGGCCTACACTGTTTGCAAAACCTTCAGCCAGTTTCCAAATGGATTTTGAAGAAAACACAACCTGATACCCCTAAATTATGAAATAGACTCCTGCTATATATATTTAGGAAGATTCCGTTTGGTACCAAAAGGGTTTATAGATGTCATTCCGATTTAATTTCAAAATTCAATGTTGGACTTAAATTTCTTTTGCAACATAGTATAAAAATTCAGAAAAAATATAATATACTTGCAATGACTTCAGCACCCAATTTCATAAAATCATTCTTTGATATAAAAAGATTAGGTATAACATAAATGTTATACGATTGACTGCATGCATGGTAGTTAACCCAATCACAGTTGACAATTTTGCTTCCCTCTTTAATTGCACACCAGTGGGTCAGGCCTAAGATTCTATGACGGTTCCAATGTAAAGGCTTACTGAGAGTTAGAATTTAATTTTATGTAAATTTGGTTGGTGCCTGATGCTCTGTCTCTGGTCGGGCCCATCAGAGTCTAACAGTTGGTTTTCCTTTGCTCCAGCATTTCAGTGGTTTCTTGCTGTGGAGTCCTCACCGTTGTTTCATCTCTGTGGTTGTTTGCTTTTTTGTGTTCACGGAGCTGTTGCACTGATGAGTTAGCAGGCTTTCATGTGGACTGAACAAATTATTTGTCTAAATCGTGAAGGAAGTAAGGGTGTGGATTGCGGCCGCATAAAATCCATTTAACCCCCCAGTGAAATTCTTTTGACTGACCATTCGAAGGCAGTTCTTCTGTCATGGTTAATTTTTGTTATGGTTTGTCTTTAAGTGTGTGTATTGCTTATATCTTTTTGTTAAGGCTGGCTAGTTGGCCATTTTGTAGGAAAGTGACTGTCGTTTTGGCTTTCCACTTGATATTTCCATTAGGGTCTAGTTATTTCATGTTTGTATTTCTTTCCTGTGGTGCCTCTGATGGGTGTTGTGGGTTGATAGTATCGATTTCTGATCATTGCCTTCACTTCTATTATACTGACATCCTGCTGCAACAGAGATATTAATGGTTGCTATTGCCTTTTATCCAGCTAAAATATATAACATACTGCTGTAAAAACAAGTTTTGGTTCATTTCAGTAAAATTTAATGAAACGAAAAATCTAACCCTTAAGTGCAAAGAATACTGGTTAAGCCTACAGCACTGTAATCGTTTATACATTATTTATTATTCACTATCCCTACAAAATGGGCCTTCGTGGCCTAGTGGTTAAGAGTGCTGACACCTAATCATTAGGTCACTCACCGCTGTGGTTGGAACCTGGCATGGGTCACTTGTCGGACACCAAGTTCTGCAATGGAAGGTGGAAGGTCATGTGGTTTTTCTCTAGGTACTCTGGTTTTCGCCTGCCACTGATTAACGATTGGCTCATATAAGTGAAACAATCTTTAAAGGGCCGTAAAAAGGGACTATCCCATCTGCCTCTTCATGTTTTGTAAGGTTTTTGTCTATTTCAGGGTAACAAAGTAAGGGAATTAAAAACCAACAAGGCAGAGAAGTCTGTTGTTGATTCCGAGGTCGCTAAGTTACTTGAGCTAAAGAAACAGCTTGCTGTGGCTCATGGCCAGGATCCTGCCACTGGTTCTGGAGGAGGTAAACAGCTTGCTGTGGCTCATGGCCAGGATCCTGCCACTGGTTCTGGGAGTGGTAAAAAGAAGGGCAAGAAGAAGTAGTAGACAGTTATCACCAAAATAGCAGAAGACATGCAAAGGAATACGATGATAACATCTGAAAATGACACATGTATATATTTAAGTCTGGCACATGATAAACTGATTTAGAATTC
This sequence comes from Lucinisca nassula, assembly GCA_963580285.1. Lineage (NCBI taxonomy): Eukaryota > Metazoa > Mollusca > Bivalvia > Lucinida > Lucinidae > Lucinisca > Lucinisca nassula. The sequence goes on from OY757017.1 coordinate 48,626,485, forward strand.
AAATGTACATGCACAGTCACTTGATGGAGCTAGAAAACTGAACTTTTGTCTGGAGATTGCGTATCTGCGAACAGCAAGGACTGTAGGGAGAAACTGAGCTTATGTGCACTGAGATTCGCCTGATCTTGTGATAGTCGCCTGTGTGATAAAAACTTTTCTCATGTGAGCAATTTCATTTAAGAGTGGCTACACTGTGTAAAAAAATCCTATTTCTGTGAAGGGTCATTTCTATTATTATCTCCTGTTGAAAACACGATAACTCCAATTCTTGTTTCGAGTGTCATGGAACATTAATCAAAACACAATATATAAACCATTTGCATGTATAATTTTAAAATAAGCAACGTCATGCATGATATTAATTCACTCAAAAAGGGAGAGATACAAGTGCAAAAAAAAGGAAGAAAATTGTTTACATTCTAAGAGCATTCTGACAAAGTTTGTACATATTAAATGTGTCATCAATTCAGGAATGCCTCTGCCTTATATCTTTTAGCGCCCATTTTAACACATGTATTTAGCATGAAGCAATAAAGGGATCCAACTTCCATTTCTTAGAATGCTTTTTACCCACCAATCAGCATTCGTGCCAAACCTGGCCTGCATGAACTCTTCCTCCTACCGGTAATATTTCGAAAGCGTCCATTTTCAGTTTCTTAGCTGTCAGATACATGTGGTGTTATTCATAGCATTTTGTATCTGAATTGGCTGCGCTTTTTTTAGCTCACCTGGGCCGAAGGCTCCATGGGGAGTTATAGGATGGTAGTTCCTCCGTCGTCCGTCCACACTTTTGACCAGCTGTATCTCTGCATCCTGCTGATCTCAATCATTTCTTATCTATAGCATGCCTCTGGTGGGACATTGATTGCATTACCTTTTTATCGAAATCGAACCAAAACTTTGGTTGCAACTACAAGGTCCCATAGACTTTCAGTGGGAAAATGCTTGTTATCACTGTACCACCTTCAGTTTTGATCGGATCTTTCTGAAACGTATATATGAGTAGACTGGGGATGAAAGCTCAGATGAGTTCGAAAACTGGCAAGGTCAGCCCACTAATCATAGAGTTATGTCCCCTTGATTGCTAAAAATGCCTATTTTGACCTTGTCTTCACCATAGCCCCTTCAGTTTTGAAACTTATTAGCTCACTTGTCACGTAGTGACAATGTGCGCTTTTGGGATCACTTTTTGTCCGTCGTGGGTGTGTGTGTGCATGCGTGAATGTGTATGCGTAAACTTTCAAATGGCATCTCCTCCTAAACCACTGATTAAATTTTGACCAAACTTCACAGGAATGATCTTAAGTGAACCCCTTTCAAAGTTGTTAAAATTTTTCCGGTTCATTACACATCTAGGTCACAGGAGCTAAAAATGGATTTTTTTACTGAAAACTTAAAAAATCTTCTACTCTGAAACCACATGGTCCAGGTCTTTGATATTTTCCATGAAGCTTCATCTAGTGGACCGTGGACCTCTACCAAGATTGTTCAAATTATAGACCTGAGGAAAAAAATGCCCCCCCCCCCCCCCCCCAGGGCCTTTTGGTTTTGCATAGGCTTATATATGGCTTATACATGGTAAATCTTTAAAACTCTTCTTCTCTGAAATCACAAGGCCTAGATCTTTGATATTTGGTATGAAGCTTCAATTAGTAGACCTCTACTAATATTGTTCAAATTTTAGCCCTGGGGCAAAAAATGTCCCTGCCCCGGGGCCCTTTGCTTTTACATAGACTTATTTAGTGAAAATCTTTAAAAATCTTCTTCTCAGAAACCACAAGGCACAGGTCTTTGATATATGGTGTGAAGCTTCATGTAGTGTACCTCTATCAAGATTGTTCAAATTTTAGCCCTAGGGCCAAAAGCCCCCACCCAGGGGCCCTTTGGTTTTACATAGGCTTATATAGGGAAAATCTTTAAAAATCTTCTTCTCTGAAACTGCAAGACCCAGGTGTTTGATATTTGGTATGAGGCTTCATCAAGTGGACCTCTACGAAGATTGTTCAAATTATAGTGGTGTGGCCAAAAATGCCCCCACCCCGGGGCCCTTTGGTATTACATAGACTTATATAGAAAAAAATCTTTAAAAATCTTCTTCTCAGAAACCGCAAGGCCAAGGTCTTTGATATTTGGTGTGAAGCTTCATCTAGTGGATCTCTATCAAGATTGTTCAGATTATAGCCCAAGGGCAAAAAATGCTCACAGCCTGGGGCCCTTTGATTTTACACAGGCTATAGTATGTAGGGAAAATCTTTGCTGAGATTTTAGCCCTTTGGCCAAAAGGACCCTTTGGTTTTACATAGACTTACATAGTGAAAATCTTAAAAAATCTTCTTCTCTGAAACCACAAGCCCCAGGTCTTTGATATTTGGTGTGAAGCTTTATCTAAAGGACCTCTATCAAGAATGTTCAAATTATAGCCCTAGGGCCAAAAATGCACCCCGCCATGGGGCCCTTTTGTTTTACATAGACTTATATAGGGAAAATCTTTAAAAATCTTTTTGTCTGAAACCAGAAGGCTCAGGTCTTTGATATTTGGTATGAAGTTTCGTCTAGTGGACCTCTATCAAGATTGTTCAAAGTATAGCCCTGGGACCAAAAATGCCCCCTTCACCGGGGCCCACTGGTTTTACATTGACTTATTTAGGGAAAATCTTTATAAATCTTCTTGTCTGAAACCAGAAGGCTCAGGTCTTTGATATTTGGTGTGATGGTTGGCTATTGGGCCTAGACCAAGATTTATCAAATTATAGCCATCAGGCCAAAAATGGCTCAGCCTCGAGATCGACGGGTTTTACATAGACTTGTATAGGGAAAACTTTTAAAAATCTTCTTGTCTGAAACCAGAAGGCTCAGATCTTGATATTTGGTATGAAGCTTTGCCAAGTCAACTTCTACCGAGATTGTTCAAATTATAGCCCTGGGTCCAAAAATGGGCCAACCCCGATGCCACTGGTTTTGCATAATAGGGAAAACCTTTGAATATGTTCTTATCCAAAACCAGAAGGCCAAGGTCTTTGATATTTAGTATGAAGCTTCATGTAGTGAACCTCTACTACCAAAATTGTTCAAATTATAGCCCTGGGACCAAAATTGGGACCACCCCGGGCCCACTTGTTTTACATAGACTTATATTGGGAAAACCTTTGAAAATCTTCTTGTCTGAAATCAGAAGGCCTATGTCTATTCGTCTTGTCTGAAACCAGAAGGCTCCGGTCTTTGATATTTGGTATGAAGCATCATCTTTTAGACCACTACCAAGCTTATTCAAGATTACCAAGATTAATTATAGCCCTTCGGCCTATAATGGCTCTCCTCGGGGCCCACTTGTTACCCTATAGATCAGGTGAGTGATCCAGGGCTATCATGGCCCTCTTGTATACAAGTGAGTCAGGGTTAAAAGCTAGGATGATTTTGAAAACTAGCGATGTCGGTCAATTACCCACTGTGTTATGTCCCCTACTTTGCTAAAAATGCTTATTTTTGGGTCGATTGTCAACCCTAATTCATTTGAAATCAGGCTGTTGTCCATGTGACTGTCACTGATTTGGGAAAACCAATATTACGGTTATCAATAGAAAAAGTCTCACTATTTCTGTTGATGTTACATGCAGGTCAGAGCTATTTATAGAGTCTGGACAGGAATCGTGTGCTGGGTTTGGCAAACACCAATTACACAGATCAGACGCCGCGGAATGTGTAGTTTGCTCAGCCAGTTGTACAGGGACTATACTGTTTGCTTAAATAGTGGCATTTAAGGATAAAATTATTAGTATGAGAATGCCAGGTTACTTATGAAATGAAAGGAAAACAATGTAGGCCACACAATCACGTGACGACTTTCGGAACATTCCATTCATAAAACTGCCAGATAGTGACGATTGTACAATTTCTGCTAAGAACTTAAATTTGTTTAAGAGCAGAAATGAGCAGCCCATACTTTTAAAGGTGGTATCGTTATTAGACATAAGCGATGCTTGCACGCAGAGCTGAAACGGACCCACACACGAGTACTGGTCAACCGCTTAAAGGGATCTTAGCCTGCCCAGGCAAAGCGGTGCGAGTTGGCCCGTCCATGCTTATAAACCCTGTTGGTTTCATTCGGTGAGTGGGCTTGAGATGTCATTTCATCTCAATGTTGGGTAAAAGTCCCACAAAATTGGAAGCAACGTCTCCAAAATGACCTTTACAGTGTTGACGGGTACGTTAAACGGTAGACCCACATCCGATAGACAGTACATTCCTCCTGATCATGGTCGGCACTGTTTGGCATATATATACAACAAGTTTTGAACATGATTCAGGCTATACGCAGACTCTAAAGGGGGAGGGGTGCGAATTTCAGGTATTTTGCAGAGGGTGAAAAATTGTGAATTTTCCATAGAAGAGTGGGGGATGTGTTTGCACCCCTCCCCACCCTGTATGCGGGCCTGCATTAACAGGTAGAATTAATTTTTAGCTCACCTGGGCCGGAGGCTCCAGGGGAGCTTATAGTATAGTAGGTCGTCCGTCCGTCTGTCGTCCGATCACACTTTTGAGCAGCCTGCAGGCTGATCTTAATCATTTCTCATCTGTAGCATGCCTCTGGTGGGGCATTGATGACATAAGCTTTTTTAGCTCACCTGAGCCTTTAGGCTCATAGGTGAGCTTATAGTATAGCCATGGTCCGTCGTCCGTCCGTCCGTCCGCCCACCATTTTCAAAGATCTTCTTCTCCTATACTGCAGGGCCAATCAAAGCCAAATTTCATATGGAGCCTCAGTGGGATGGAGGAACGAGGTACTCGGGCCCATCATGGTTTGTACAAATGGTGACCCTGGGTTGACCTTGACCTATTTTACAGCAATGTCAAATTTGTCGACTTAGGCTTTTGCATGGGGCAAAGTGAAAATAATGGAATTATAGGAAACCATTGAAGACAGTGTCACCAAAATTTGTAGATCAGGTAAAGTAACTGATTACATGAATGAATATGGATCAGAAAGGTCAAGGTCATTCATTGGCCTTGTTCGCGGGTCTGGATCACATGACCAAGATGGCTGCCATGCCCATATATGGTAAAAAGCCTTCAAAAATCTTCTTCTCCAGAACCATAAGGCCAGAGGCCTTGAAACTTGGCATGTAGCATATGGTACTCGGGCCCATCATGGTTTGTACAAATGGTGACCCTGGGTTGACCTTGACCTATTTTACAGCAATGTCAATTTTGTCGACTTAGGCTTTTGCATGGGGCAAAGTGAAAATAATGGATTTATAGGAAACCATTGAAGACAGTGTCAACAAAATTTGTAGATCAGGTAAAGTAATTGAATACATGAAGATCTATGGGTCAGAAAGGTCAAGGTCATTCATTGGCCTTAGACCAAGGTCATTCAGGATCCATATTTCAAACATTTTTTTCTCCAAAACTGCTGAGCCAATTTAAGTAAAATTTAATATGGAGCCTTTGTGAGTTGAACAAATGAAAAAATGCCAATACGGTCTAGATCACATGACCAAAATGGCCGTCATGCCCATATATGGTAAAAAGCCTTAACCGTAAGGCCAATGGCCTTGAAACTTGGTATGTAGCATATGGTACTCAGGCCCATCATAGTTTATACAAATGGTGACCCTGAGTTGACCTTGACCTATTTTACAGCAATGTCAAATTTGCCGACTTAGGCTTTTGCATGGGAAAAAGTGAAAATAATGGATTTTTAGGAAACCATTGAAGACACTGTCACCATAATTAGTAGATAAGGTAAAGTAGCTGAATACATGAAGATCTATGTGTAAGAAAGGTTAAGGTCATTAATTGACCTTAGACCAAGGTCACGCAGGTTCCATATTTCAAACATTTTTTCTCAGAAACTACTGAGCCAATTGAAGTGAAATTCAATATGGCACCTTTGGGAGTTGAACAAATGGAAAGCTGCCAATATGATCTAGATCACATGACCAAGATGGCCACCACGCCCATATATGGTAAAAACATTTCGAAATTCTTCTTCTCAAGAACCGTAAGGCCAATGGCCTTGAAACTTGGCATGTAGCATATGGTACTCGGGCCTATCATAATTTGTTCAAATGGTGACCCTGGGTTGAACTTGACCTATTTAACAGTAATGTCAAATATGCTGACTTAGGCTTTTGCATAGGAAAAAGTGAAAATAATGGAATTTTAGCTCACCTGAGCCTTTAGGCTCATAGGTGAGCTTATAGTATAGCCATGGTCCGTCGTCCGTCCGTCCGTCGTCCGTCCGTCCGTCCACCATTTTCAAAGATCTTCTCCTATACTGCAGGGCCAATCAAAGCCAAATTTCATATGGAGCCTCAGTGGGATGGGGGAACGAAAGTTTGTTCGCGGGGTCTGGATCACATGACCAAGATGGCCGCCATGCCCATATATGGTATAAAGCCTTCAAAAATCTTCTTCTCCAGAACCATAAGGCCAGTGGCCTTGAAACTTGGCACGCAGCATATGGTACTCAGGCCCATCATGGTTTGTACAAATGGTGACCCTGGGTTGACCTTGACCTATTTTACAGCAATGTCAAATTTGCCGACTTAGGCTTTTGCATGGGGCAAAGTGAAAATTGGAACAAGTTTTCTTTTTGTTTCATTTGCTTCTGTATACAGTATACCATTTATGTCCAATGGACAGTTCCCCATATTTTCCCTTTCTGTGAGCCAGGCACCGAGGTTATAAAACTTTTTTCACGCCCAACTCACTTCAGCAGTGACCTTGACCTTCAGTTTTGATCGGATCTTCATGAAACTTACCAACAAATAAGTCAGGCGGAAAAGCTCGTCGGAGTTCGAAAACTCGTGAGGTTTGCCTATTTGTCACAGAGTAACATCCCTTTGATTGCAGCAGTTAATTGCTTATTTTTGAACTTGTCATCACCATAGCCCCTTCCGTTTATAACGGATCTTCTTAGCTAGTCAGGAATATAAGCTTGAATGAGTTTGAAAACTGGTGAGGTCAGCCTATTTATCATAATTACATTCTACTTGATTTTCAGAAATTGCTTACTATGTCATCACCATGTCCTTCCATTAATCCTTCAGTAAAGGTTGGCACTTCCTGAAACTTTGAATCTGTTAGCTCAGGTGAGCGATACAGGACCAGCTTGGTCCTCTTGTTTTAGCTCACCCATGCCGAAGTTTTAAATCCAATTGGCCCAAGGGTTTAGAAGGAGTTCGAATTTGAAGCAAATTTACAATGTTTTTCTATTTTTAGCTCTTGTGACCATTTGTTAATCGTTTATGCTATTTTCCTAGAGGGTCATCTACACAACATGGTTCAAAAGTTAAAATAAATAATAGGTCAAATGTCAAGGAAAAAGGTCAAAGATCATTCTATGTATGAATAGAAAGCCCTTGTCGCAAGGAACCTACATGCCAAATATGAAGGTTGTATCTCAAATGCTTCAAAAGTTATGACAAAGTAGGTCAAAGGTCAAGGTCATCGGTCAAAAGTTTTGAATGGTTGAGAAAACCTTGTCACAAAGAAGAGACCCATATTCGAACTTGACCGAGATATTGTCAAGATGATCATTCTGGGCAAGTTCGATGATGATCGGACCAAAACTGTGGCCTCTAGTGTGTTCACAAGGTTTTTTTATGATTTGACCTGCTGGCCTACTTTTTGACCCGACATGACCCATATTCAAACTTGACCCAGATATTATCAAGATGATAATTCTGAGCAAGTTTGATGATGATCGGACCAAAACTGGGACCTCTAGTGTGTTCAAAAGGTTTTTCAACAATCTGACCTACTGACCTTCTTATTGACTAGACATGACCCATATTCGAAATTAACCGAGACATGGTCAAATGATCATTTTGAGCAAGTTCGATGATGATCGGACCAAAACTGTGGCCTCTTGTGGGTTCACAAGGTTTTTCTATAATTTGACCTACTGACCTACTTTATGACCCGACATGACCCGTATTCGAAGTTGACCGAGATATAGTCAAGATGACCATTCTGGGCAAGTTTTATGATGATCGAACCTAAACTGTGGCCTCTAGTGTGTTCAGAAGGTTTTTCTCTGATTTGACTCAATTGGCTCAGTACTGACCTACTTTTTGACCCAACATGACCCATATTTGAACTTGACTGAGAGGTTGTCAAGATGATTATTCTGGTCAAGTTTGATGATGATTGGACCAAAACTGTGCCCTCTAGTGTATTCACAAGGTTTTTCTATGATTTGACCTACCAACCTACATTGTGACCCGACATGACCCATATTCGAACGTGACCAAGCTATTATCAAGATGCTCATTCTGAGCAAGTTTGATGATGATTGGACCAAACCTGTGGCCTCTAGTGTGTTCAGAAAGTTTTTCTATGATTTGACCTACTGACCTATTTTTTGACCTGACAACGCCCATATTCGAAGTTGGCTGAGATATTGTCAAGATGATCATTCTGGGCAAGTTTGATGATGATCGGACCAAAACCGTGGCCTCTAGTGTGTTCACAAGGTTTTTCTCTGATTTGACATAATGACCTACTTTTTGACCCGACATGACTCATATTCGAACTTGACCGAGATATTGTTAAGATAATCATTCTCAGCAAGTTTAATGACTATCGGACCAAAACTGTGGCCTCTAGTGTATTCACAAGGTTTTTCTATGATTTGACCTACTGACCTACTTTGTGGCCCGACATGTCCCATATTCGAACTTGTCTCAGATATTGTCAAGACGATCATTCTGAGCAAGATCGATGACGATCGGACCAAAACTGTGGCCCTTAGAGTGTTCACAAGGTTTTTCTATGATTTGACCTTCTGACCTACTTTTTGACCAGCATAATCCATATTCGAACTTGACCGAGTTATTGTCAAGATGATCATTCTGAGCAAGTTTGATGGCGATCGGTCCAAAACTTTGGCCTCAAGAGTGTTCACAAGGTTTTTCTTTGATTTGGCCTATTGACCTACTTTTTGACCTGCCATGACCCATATTCGAACTTGACCGAGATATTGTCATGATTATCATTCTGACCAAGTTTGATGATGATTGGCCCAAAACTGTGACCTCTAGTGTGTTCACAAGAAAAGTTTACGGACGCATGCACGCACGCACGCACGACGGACAAAAAGTGATCCCAAAAGCTCACCTTGTCACTACGTGACAGGTGAGCCAAAAAAACAAACTTTCAATCCCCCCCCCCCCGCCCCAGGATGCTACAGATAAAATTTAGGGCCAATCGGCCCAGTGGCTTCAGAGGAGATGTCCTTTGAAAGTGTTGACAACGGACATACGACGCAGACGGACAACTGCCTATCCTATAAGCTCCCCCGGAGCCTTCGGCTCTGGTGAGCTAAAAAAGTGGTGCAAAAATATTTCAGGCGGATTACCCGCACCCTGAACTTGGGCCTGTAATTTGAGGGAATAAAACTGCGGGTAATACACGCCCAAATACTGTTTGCTGTACTTTGATAGTTTTGGAAAATGCTTTCACTGAACGGAAGGATTAGACATTTTCATGGCAGAAAACTCACTCGTCCTGCAGGGCAAGCCAGTAACAATTTTCACTCGTCCTTTCTGACAAACTGCTCGTAAATATGAGCGAACGAGTGTTAATTTCGACCCCTGTGGAGGTATTTTAAAAACTATACATTTATCATATTTGAACGAGATTCACCTATGGTTTGAAAGATAGAAGTAACTTATTACCGTAAAAATTCTATTAAGTGCCCAGGCGTTTAGTAGAATCATTACTTTTCATTAGAAGTGGGGTGGGCGTTTATAAGAGGTTGCAGTTCCCAGAGAAATTAATTGACGTATTCGAATACTGCACTTTTCCCAAAATGCTGCCATCTTAATTTAAAATATACAACGGAACTATGTGCTAGTGAGGCTAAATCCGTGAAAGACTATTGTCATAACGATTCGTTCTTGCTACTCGGGCGATCCTACATGTACCGTGGAAGAATTCGACAGCACAGCATACAAATTTGATGCCTTTTCCTCCACACATTTAGGCTTGTTTCAATTCAAATTGTTATATAAGATAACACGTGTATCGAGTGATCTGGGATAGAACTTGAGTGCACCTTGGAACCTGAAAAGCTGATACCTATCCACTACAAAATTCATTTGAAATACTTTTTTCACACCTTTGGAAGCGGTTATTAGACACGTGTTGACTGTCTATGCTTTAGAGAATATTATCTAATGCCGGCGGCTTACCCTTTGATATAAATAAATACTGCTATGTTAAAACATGCAGCAATTATCGCTTTTCTTACCACTGGCTCACAAAGCGGTTGTGGATTAGCGTAATCAAATAAGAGTGTTCATCCATGTTGATAATTCAGAAATTGATTAATTTCAGTGTTTACCATGTAATGTACACCTGCGGTAATGGTCAAATGTGACCGACACAGTATCAGTAGAAAGAAAGAAAGAAACAGAATGTGATAATGTGTTTCTGAATTTACCAATTCATTGGCGTAATTTTCCATGTACTCTAATGAATTTTAGTAAAAAGTGGATAAATTATAAGCCGTTCCTTGATAAGCACCGTGTACCTGTTGGCTAGCGCCCAGTCACGAATCGGCTTTTATTTTAATGTCTTTCTCTTGAGACAGTTAGACCTCATATACATGTACATGTTCTTACTACCGAAGACGCGGAAGATTATTGGATTATAATAAGGACAATTAACGGTTTGACACTTGACCAGGTATGTGTGTGTGTCATCTACTTGCAGGCAAGGATCAATTTGAAATTGGGTTTACATGAAATGGCCATATTAAGAATTTTTCAGGCAGAAAAAGTTTACCTTATATTACATATATTTTATATGTATATGATAAAATTCTAAATATGAAATGATTCTGTAAGTGGTTGATAAGAGAATCTCTAATAAAACTTTGTTGTGAAACTTAAAGTGTGACATAATCCACCCACTCCCTGATGCCCAGATTGAGGGCCCGTCTTCCTGGATCAGAAGTAATTGGAATTTGCATAGACTCTGAATAAACATAATTACATCTCTAACTTTTTATTTATTTATTAGATTTTGTTTGTTTTATAATATACGTAATATAAGTTGAACTTTTATTCTGTAACAACAAACCCTTGGGGTGGGGCTTACTGGGTTATGGGGTCAAGAATTAGGTCACACAGAAATATTTTCAACAGCCACTGGCCTGAGCCTATGTGGAATATTATCATATACCATAAAAATTCTATTAAACGCCCATGTTCTAAAATGCCCATCCCAAGATCTGAACGCAAAAATTGCCGATATTTTTAGCAATTTTCCTGAAAACATAAGCCTCTAATAAACGCCCATTATACAATATTGAAAAACGAAAGTTCTGTCTGAAAAATTCTCAATAAGGCCATTTTATGTAAACTTAGAACCAATCAGATTACTTGATGTAATTTATTCCTACAAATTCATAAATTGAATGTCAGTGTAGATCCTGATCAGATGGCGTGATAAGAGTTAATTTTATATCCCTTATTAGACCATGATTGTACATTACATTCTTCAGAAGTATTTATTTATCATATTAACTTATTTTTTGTTTTTATTAATCTATTATAAGTTATTGTTTATTAATTCATTGTATTTATTTATTATACCACCACAAATGAAATTTGGGGGGGAGGGGGGGGGGGTATATAGGAGTGAGCTTGTCGGTCTGTCGGTCGGTCTGTTGACTTGGTTTCCAGACGATAACTCAAAAAGCGCTCCACCGATTTTTATAATTTTTGGTACACTGATGTAACATCATAAAATACAGGTCAAGTTCGATTTCCACTACAATTCGTCAATTTTCGACATAGTTATGGCCCCTTTCAAGTGAAAAAATTGCAAAATGCCGCTGTTGTACTATCAAGGCAGTTTTTGTGGGGGTATTCATCACCTTTAGTGATAGCTCTAGTTTTAACTACCCTTAAGACGCCGAGAAGTCTGTTCTCAACATCACCATTTACCTTCTGCAGAGGTTTTTTACCTCCAAAATTGGACCTGAACCCCCCAAAATTCACGAGGTCCCATATACATGTATATAACTATACATTGAGGGTACAAAAATAAATTAAAAGACCAAATGTACCCCATTTTCAAAATGCAATGGGAACTCTGGATCTGGGTCCACACTGTTTGCAAAAAAATTGCTTTAAAGTTAAAAAGACGGCAAAGCAGATGACAATTGTCGTGATTGGCATTTTGCCATTTTATGGGTTAACCTCTTTTACAGTTGTTTTTTCTGCAAACACCTATTGAAGCCAAATTTTACCACATATATACATTGTATATAATTGATAATTTTCATTAGTTAATTTACATACTTTATTGTTTCTATTAATAACTTACATACAGAAGATTTACGGCCCCGCCTGTCGGGGCTTGAAGAAATAGATGGGCTGCATGATGCTTCCACGCAGAGCTGAATCCGACCCGCACACGAGTACTGGTAAACTGCTTAGAGGATCTATGCCTGCCCAGGCAAAGGGGTGCGAGTGTCGGACCGTCCATGCTTATAAACTCTATTGGTTTCATTGGGTGACAGGGCTTGAGATGTCATTTCATCTCAATGTCGGGTAAAAATCCCACAAAATTCGAAGCAACGTGTCCAAAATGACCTTTACAGTGTTGACGGGGACGTTAAACCTAAAAACAAACAATACAGAAGATTTACATTTACATTTTGCTTGTTTTAAATAATTCATTTAAATATATAGTTCCAATAACTTAGCTTGCTGTCAATAGCAAAAGTTCGCTATTGACAGCTGGCTGTCAATAGTGAATGTTTGCTATTGACAGCCTAGCCACTTCCAATTTTAAATCAAACTGTCTGGTTTCAGCAATTGCTCTAATTGAAGTTTAGAAGAATGAATTAATGCCACAATCATGGCAATGCATAGAATTTCCTTTTATGTCAGAAAAGATATGCTCAATGGACATTCACGGTTATTTCTGCAGAGTGTGGTATAAAGATCTATAAAATTGACTGTAACTGAATTTTAGTGATATCTGACCTTTTGATCAAGGCCCCTTGTGGACGGGCTAAAAATAAATTTGCTGTTGCACACCCAACTCATCTTAACAACCCACACACCAAATTTGGGCGTGGTTATAAAGATTATTAACCCATTTTGTACCGGAACCCCAAAACGGGTACAAGGGCAAACAGCGCAGGCCAAGATCAGACTGATCAGGGCCTACACTGTTTGCAATAACTTAAGCCATTTTCCAAATAAATTTCGAAGAAAAAACAACCTGACACCCCTAGATTTTTAAATGGACTCCTGCTTTATATGAGGAAGATTCCATTTGGTATAAAAACACGCCGGTTACCGCAATACAACGAACGCGACAGAGTACAACGAACGCTACAGAAATCATGACGTCACAGCAGTATTTTCGGTAAGAAAAAGGTTTATTTTAGCCCAGATCCTAATCTTTTTGGGTGGTTATTTTGCATAGCTGCAGAGTAATGGTATTACCATTTACTGATACAGTTGCAGAGAATTCTGTTCATTATTAACGAAAACACAAACAATTTTCTTTCGTCTTGTGTGTTTTCACCAACCCCAGCATACTTCGGTAAATGTTTTTTGACAGTAACACATCTTTTGTGCACATGATTTTGTGATTTACATGTTATTGCGATTTCAGAGCATCCATTGATGCATTTGCTTGAGCCCCAGTTCATGTCAATACCCACTGAATCCGTTGATGGTTCAATGGTTGATTTTTTGTTAGGGTACACCTTACAACGGGTTTTATACACCATAACGCGGTTAGCACAATTTAGGTACAACAAACACGGATTATATTCTTCATAAATTGAAATATTTGTTTGAATTGGGATTTAACGTCCCCGTAAACACTATTTATGTCATTTTGGAGACGTTGCTTACAATTATATTGGACTTTTAACCGACATTGAGATGAAATGACATCTCAAGCCCTGCCGCGCAATGAAACCAGAAGGCTTGTATGCATTGTACGATCTGGCTCACACCGCTTTGCCTGGGCAGGCTTAGTCCTTCTAAGCGGTTTACAAGTACTCGTTTGTGGTCAGATTCAGCTCTGCGTGGAAGCACCATGCAGCCAAATTTATTTCTCAAGCCCCGATGGGCGGGGCGAAATAAATTGAAATAAAACTCTTTAATACGCCAGCGAAGGCATGATACATGATGCTGTTTTTAATTCAAAACGACCCATTTTGCTGTTACATACTCTTTAATGCCTGTTTGATTCTCATTATGATCTCCGAACTTATACACGTGCGAATTTAAAGGGTCGGGTAAAAATCTTGGACAAAGGGGACGGGTGAACACATTTATTTTGGCTTTTCAGAACGTTTTTAACCACATCCCCCACTTATGAACAACTGAAACCCAACTTATTTAGTTTTGGCATTGTTGGGGAGGGGAGACTCTTGAATTTATAGATTCCTTTCTTCTTTGCTACTGAAAAAAGTAAGTTTTTATGCCATCCCCCACCCCCGAGAATCTTTGATTCGGGGGGGGGGGGGGATAAAGTATTTGCCAATTCTGACCAAGGCAATAACTCTGTTTCATTTTGGCTGAATTATCTCCCCTTGAAATTTTTGCAAAAACTCAGAAATTGGCTCCCACGTGGGGCATTTGTCACCTATAGTTTCAGCTCTTGTTGTAAATGATATGGTCCCAGTATGAGTTAATGGCGAGTATATGGAGTGTGTTCCAGTTTTGTCTGGGTCCCGAATGGGACTGTTCTTAGTCCTCTGTTATACTTTCTGTATATTTATCATATTTCCACCGACATTGACTCAGAAATAAGACTGTTCGTAGACGACTGGGTATACTGCCAGGAAATTAGAGTTACAGAGGACTAACGTAAACTTCGGAACCAAATGGATAGACTAGGATGTTGGGCATGAAAATGTGGCATGACATCATGCGAACAAGTCCGTGAATTGTTTGTTTGTTTGATTTGAGGTTTAACGTCCCCGTCAACACTGTAAAGTTCATTTTGGAGACATTGCTTCCAATTTTGTGGGACTTTTACCCGACATTGAGATGAAATGACATCTCAAGCCCTGACGCCCAATGAAACCAATAGGGTTTATTAGCATGGACGGTCCGCCTCGCACCGCGGATCCTGGACAGGCTTAGATCCTCTAAGCGGTTTACCAGTACTAGTGTGTGGGCCGGATTCAGTTCTGCGTGGAAGCATCATGCAGCCCATATATTTCTTCAAGCCCCTATGGGCGGGGGCCAACAAGTCCGTGAAATGAACACCACTTACTTTATATTGAGAAAACTGTGATTTGAGAAAACTGTGATTTAAGGGGATATACATACTTTTTTATTATATCTACTATAAGACATCGGTTGTGGGTACACGTTAGAACCGCCTCCTTGAGACGATTCTAACGAGCACCCACAACCTATGTTTGCAGTATAAATAAGAAAGATATCACGGATTTTCATCAGAGAAGTAGCCATTTAGGAGATGTGAAAAAATACACTATGTCGCACGGGTGTGTTACCGGAGTGAGTCTTCAGGCCGTTTAATGCAATACATTAAGCAGATAACTAGGCAGAGAACCAATAAAATTGAGGTTTCGTGCATTTGAACTAATTGAGTATCATTTCACATGATTCTCGGACTCCCAGAAATTCGAGGGCGAATTTCAATGTGGAGGGGGAGAATGTCGTAGCGTATAGGTATATAGCACACTTGTACTGCCTTTCGGTACAAGCCGGCTTTTACAGCAACGTGGTAGATTTGCTTATCAATCCGGCGGCACGGGTTCGAACCCCGACCGGGCCAAAGGTGTGTAGCATTTTTGTCACCTGTTACACAATGTCAGTAAAAATGTCATTAATGTCCACGAAGAACAAAACTGGACCGAAAACGGCACCTTGTGAGACACCAGACAAAACTTGAGCCCAATCCTAAGTTTCACTGTTAGGTTCGGCAATAGTATACATGGCGTTGGGGTCATCTGGATGACCAGCATCGCTAAACTCAAACTCAGCCATAATGTATCTTTCTGAAAAAAAGAATATAAGACTCTTACTTGGGTATTCTTACGACATGAATGTCGTAACAATGGAGAGAAGCATAGTTGTAAAAAGGGGAAAAATCGCTTATGGTGAGATTCGAACCTGGGACAATCGGGAAAAATCAACTGCTCTAAGCACTAAGCCAAAGAGTCAACTGTCTTCCTCAGTTGTCTTCCGCAGAATCAACCAAGGCAGGTATAATGTAGGTTAGGTGCTGCGGGCCGTAACACCTCAGCCCTTTTCTTCAAGTCCGTATGTTGACGCGAGGTCATTTTTTGCGAAGAAAGTCAAATCCCGGGCGAGCTACCATCTTCCGACATGACAGCCATAATGAAGGAATGGAGCATAGCTGAAAAAAAAAATCGACTCTGTGCGAAAGAGTCGTATCCATGACGCAGTTGTCATTGGTTATAAACCTGTAGGCCAAGGAAGATGATTCAGGATTAGAAGTTGTGGGTCGTAATGTTCAGTATCAGGGGCGTAGCTGGAAGAAAATCATTTGTACGCAAACCAAAGAAAATACTAAAAATAATAACTCAAATACCAAATGGGGACCACTCTTACAGGAAAGAATTTGCTCCCATCAGGGAGCAAATTCTTTCCTGTAAGTGCGGCCCCGTGGCAGAGGAGGAAACTATGCTAGCTTATAAATAGTGTTGCGTATATCCTAGACATATACAGTTTTTCTTCTTCTAGTTCTTTTTCTTCTTCTTCTCATTCTTCTTCTTCTTCTTCTTCTTCATCATCATCATTTTCTTCTTCTTTTTCTTCTTACTTCTTCTCTCTGCTTCGTTTTTTTTTCTTCCTCTTCTTCTTTTTTTTCTACTTTTTCTTCTTCTTTTTCACCTTCTTCTCCTTGTTTGTTTTCTCCTTTTTTTTCTTTTTCTTCTTATTTTTCTTCTTCTCCTTCCTCTTCTTTTTCTTCTTCATTTTCTTCTACGTCTATTTTTTACGCTTGTATTGTGTATGCAAGTGCGTATCTGCGTACAGGTAGCTACGTCCCTGGGTATGATGGACGAACTTTCCTATCTATCCCTCACACTGATTTCTTTGGCTGGCTTGTTTCTTCGTTTGGTTGGGAGTTTAACAGCCCAGCAAGCACTATTTAGGTCACATCGAGCCAGTTAGTTTACCTTGAAGGCTTATAAAACCAGCACAGTGCATATTCTTACGCCAGAATTGACAACCACCCTTCTTGAGTGAGTGAAAGGGAGAGAATGACCGTGTGTGTATTTTGAGTTATACGTCTCGTTATACAGAGAGGGGACCTCAGTTTAACGACTCGTCAGAAAATTTGGAGAAGCCAAAAATCGAACCCAGGACCCCTGGTTTATTAGGTGAGTAAAACAATGATTACCAAATAGAACATTTCATGGCACACCCATTTCAGATTATTTTTCTTGCATTACTTAAATCTTAAAACATAGATTTTGAATATGCGGTCACTTCGACTGCTAACGTCCATTGTGACGTTTAGTGACGTCGCATTACGGGCAGCGTACACGACTTTCTATACAAATAGCGCACATCAGACACCCTTTGAGTAAAAGACCTCAGAATTCTCGACTTCAATGCCAGCCCTTCGTAGAAAACCCGGGTAGGATTAAAGTTTCTATCCCAGGGTAAAATCTAAGATTTCCTCGTCTGGTGTGCAAGAACTTGTAAAACGGGGCTAGCCTTTCGTTGCTCGCAGAATTTGATCGCTTTAAGCGATCAAACTATGTGCATGCGAAACTTCTAACAAATTAGTTTGCAGATTCTTGTGGTTGCACTGTAAGTGTTGTCTCATTGAAGTTGGTTTTGCTCATCATAGCTCATTGTTGGCTATTTGAACGGCCCCTCTGTAAGTTTATATTGTTTACATGTTTATGTACAAGTTATTCTTGGGCCCCATCAACCGCTGCTTGTGGAAATAAATGGACTGCATGATACATCCACACAGAGCTGAATCCCGTCGCGCAGTTAACCACTTAGAAGTCGTACTGGTTAACCACTTAGAAGGTCTTAGTCTTCCAAGGCAAAGTGGTGCGAGTCCGACCGTTCCTTCATATACATGTGAACCCTATTATTCTCCTTGGGCGGTAGATTTTAGATGTCGTTGAATCTCAATGACGGATAAAAAGACTTGCAAAATTGGAAACAATTCGAAAATGACCTTAATAGTGTCGACGGGGACGTTAAAGCTCAGTTCAAACAAAAAACAGGTTATTTTGTGACATTTTTGATGGATTATAGCGACTGTTTATTGTGCATCTGTTGTAAAATGTTGATTCCATGTCATAAACACCTTACAACCCAAAACACTTTTTTGTTTTAGGAATGGCCAAGCGCATACCGTGCATATTGTAATTTTGCAACTAAAGGGCAAATATGTATCGTTCCTCTTGGCTGTTTCTTGAAAAATGGCGCTTATAATGGGTAAAAACGTCCTGATTCGGTTTTTCATATCCGTGTTTGTTGTTCCATTTGTTCCGTGTTTAGTGTACTCAGACTCAACACATGATCCGTGGTAAGGTTCTAGGTAGTGAGCCAAGAAAAATCGGTACGATTCTTATTCTAAATGTTTTTTATGAATTATTAAAAATAGCATACTTACTTCGATGCCTAAAGGCATGAAAAACCCAAGAATGCTTGTGTATATGTCATTTATTTCTGATTGATAGACCCTTAAAACTTGAAGTTTTGTTTTTCTACCTATTTTGGCCTAATTTATGGCTTTGATTTCCCTTCTCTGACCGTGTCATAACTAAAAATTTGGACAAAACAACAAAAACACAATCTGTTGCCATCGCAAAACCAACAGAAAAACGTAAATCGTGATATGTTCGACAAAATAAAGCAAACATTGAACTGACACTTCTCCTGTCAAAAAAAAAAAAAAAAAAAAAAAGAAAAGACGGTAGGGTTTGTTGTACTCAGTCGCGTCACGTTGTACCGCGGTAACCGGTGTGAAAAAGGGTTTATAAAGAAAATGTTATATTGACGTCTTCTTTCATCAGTAACATGTAAGGTCATGAAAACTATGATCGCAAACAGACTTACGAGTCACCTTGAAAATAACAAACTTTTGGCACCTACGCAATCTGGATTTAGAAAAAAAAGGTCTACCCTGGATCAAATTATTCGATTACAGACTGCAATACTAAAAGCTAAAATGGAGAATAGGGACCTTCTCTGTATATTCCTGGATCTTAGAAAAAGCTTTTGATCTTATGTGGACCAATGGAGTGCTAATGCAGTTGAACAAATTCAATATTAAAGGCAGATTATTAGGTTGGATACAGGACTTCCTTAAAGATAGAAAAATACAGGTTAGGGTCGGATCTAACTTGTCTGAAGTTAAGGTACTTGACAACGGTTCTCCCCAGGGCAGTGTTCTTAGTCCAATTTTATTTAACATCCTTATCAACACTCAATATGATGTGCTAAAATATCTGTCGTGTGAGCTGTCTCAATATGCGGATGACTCGGCGGTCTGGAAATCAGGGCGCAGTAAGTCCCATTTGGTGCATCTCATGCAGCAGATCTTGAATAAAATTGAGGCATGGGCAGCGTCATTGGGTATCAAAATCTCCTCCAATAAAACCGAAGTTGTATTGTTCAATCATCCAGGAACTCCAAATGAAAATATACCTAAATTGAAAATAGGACACAAATCACTGGAATATAAAACTGAAGCTAAATTCTTAGGAATGACATTTGATAGCCAGTTGTACTTGCAGAAACATATAACAGACTTGGTAGCAAAATGTAAAAAAGATCTAAATCTCATGAGATATCTATCAGGAACTAAATATGGGGCGGATAAGATAACGCTAATGGCTATCTACAAGACACTTATCCGGAGTAAACTAGACTATGATTGTCAAGCATATGCTTCTGCATCACCAACTCAGCTTCTTCGGATAGATAGAATTCAATCAGCTGCTCTCAGAATAATAACAGGGGCATATAAATCAACTGCAAATATTGATGTGCAAGCTGAATGCAACATTCAACCACTGGCGCTAAGGAGGGAGGAACTTATCCTGAAATACTGGGCTAGGTCCTCTGCCAATGGGGAAAATCTCCCCTTGAACAGTCTCTATGACTATGCTGTATATGAAACCTGTAGAGATCGATTAAAAGGTAAAATTCCATTTGTAATGCAAGTAAGGGATCTTCAGATGAAATATAAGCTAAGTGATATTTTGGTACAGGAACCTGTATATCAGGAAAAATTTGCCTTGCAGTCAATTACACCTAGGGAAACTCTTAAGGAATTTGAAAACAAAAAAAACAGACAGCAAGAAGGTCATAGAGGAAAAAACCAAAACCATAGTCAATAAAGAATACAAATCATGTCTTCAAATATTTACTGATGACAGTAAGGATGATGGAAAGAATCAAGTTGGGTCTACATTTACCATTCCCTCGTACCAAATAACTAGAAAATTTAAACTGAATGCCAGTGTTACAATTTGTACTGCAGAATAATTGAAGCCCTGAAATGGGTTGAGCAGAACAAACCAGACCAGGTAGTAATCCTCACTGATTCCTTAAGTTCAATTCAGGCAATAAGTCTTGGTACAGTCACTCAAGACCTGATCTTTTAATCCAAATCAACAATTTAGTTGACACAATTTTAAGGAGTAACACAATACTGTATATTGACTGGTGTCCATCGCATTGCAATATACAAGGTAATGACATTGCAGATGAAGCTGCAAAATTAGGATGTTCCATAGGCAAAGAAATACAAAATGTAAAGGTTAGGCTAGGTAAAACTGAAGTATATGGGCTTATAAAAAGAGAAGTTAAAACGCACTGGGCATCAACTTGGAAAAAACATGGTCATGGTTTTCGTTGGGAGATCAGTAGTGATCTCCCAACGAAACTGATACAGTATAGCGACAATAGGCAATTTGATAGGGTATACACTAGGTTAAGGTTAGGTAGGAATGGACTTAGGTTTAACAATCAGACACACAGTGGGATGGACCCTCAGTGCCCTCACTGTGAGGGAACTGAGGACACAATCCACTATCTTCTTGAATGTGAAAAACATAGACATGAGCGAGAAATCATGTTACAAACCATAAAAGATAATATATCTGATATAAATGTTATAGATCTAAAGGTACTTCTTAACCCCCAACCTGCCCATGCATCAATTATAAGGGAAGCAGTATTCAAATATGTCACCAATACAGGATACTTGTCAAACATATAAGTAAACTAACCTACTTTAGGCATACTCAATGCATACATGTAACTAAGGATCAAGAAAATGTATATCAGCGGGAACAGTATACAGCACCGAAGAGGGCAATCATTCTGTACTTAATACCACTTTACTTTTTCATAACTACTATCCAATTATGAGCTTGCCAATTTAATGATCAAAAAACAATTAAGCACTTTTATATGATAACTTGCAAACAGCCTTTGAAGTTCTGTTATTTTATACATTTAAACTATTATTGTTACAAAACAGACAAGAACTAAATGCTTTTATTTCCTTTTTTTTTTTTTTTTTTTTTTTTTTTTTCTTTATTGGATATATTCCATTTTTTTTCTCTCTCTTCCTTTCTTACTTATTTCATATGTTTATGTTTACTTCTGTATTATTTATATATGTATTTTATATATATATTATACCGCAAACTTAGTGCCGCACATTTGACAACCCTGTATAACTTGGGGTTTTTCTTCATTTCTAACCAGTCAAAAGCATTACACATGGCCCTAAGAGAGAGCAACATGAACTAGTATGCTCTCGGGTGAGACAGAGAAATCTCAATTCGCAGCCGAAATTGGCATTGATTCCTCTGCAGTTTTATGCCCATTTTCGATCTGGCGTTCCAAATTCTAAATTACAGTGCTTCTACTTTACTTAGGGGAAGGCACTGGCAGTTCAGCATGACTCACATTTCACTGAATCTGCCGCGTTTTGCAGCCCAGAAGCACTCAAACTTTACGTCCTGTTGTGGGGCAATGCTAACGCGCCTGACCGTAGCGGACGTAAAATGCTTAAACTTTACAATACAATACAATACAATACGACGTCTTCTTTCAGGTGAAAAACCTCAACCAAACATCATTTGCCCAATGGGTAAATTATTTTGTTAGGTGGAGTACTCGTACTTCATGAAAAATAATGCCTACCCCCACCCCCCTTAATCACGGCAATTTTCAAAATGTGTTCATCATGTAGGCTTGATAACGACGGTTAGTTTGAGTATCTATACTTCATAAACTTTGACATCACTGATAAGATACAAAAAATAATGGTCCATCAATTTCCAGACAGCATTCATTATACAAACATGTTAATCCGTATCCTGCTGAAACTCGTTTAGCCACGCCCATTTCTGACTATCAACCAAACGAATTACTAAGTATACTGTATTTGTTAAATTCACAAACAGAATAAACTTTATTATTTTTTGTCTGAATGACTGATTTTAGATGATTCTTCATTATTCACCTTTTTAGCATTATCTGCTGGTTCCTAGTCTGAAGGTTATCAGTGTTGGGAAATCCGGTAACCAGACCCCCCCCCTGACCTTGAAACTTAAGGTCAGGGGGTGGGGGGAGGTCTGGTTATGTTTTGCCAATATTGATAATGTGTAAGCAGGGAGCCAGAAAATAATGCAATAATGTTGATCCTCATTGAGTACCCACAATCTCTATTTTAGTGCCGAAATAAGAAAAATAAGGTTTACCCCTGTAAACCCCAGTTTTACTGTATAAAGATGGGGTTCAAGGTGGTCAAAATTATTATTATCGGCGTTTGTCATGTTCAGCAGGGTAGGGGTTAAGTCAGTTAATTCTTACAAGTGATTAAACCCAGCACACTTATTTTATTGCCTCATTAATGTTGTAAAACACCAGTGGCTCAATCTACCCATCTCAAACAGATTTTTTTGATCCCTAAGGTGTTTGACCCATAATTCAAGTTTGACTAATTTACCATCTGAGTCGTGACATGGGAAAATGTTTTGCATATAAAAGGTTTAGGAATATAAATTTCATCAACAGTAGCTTTGTTTAAAAAAAAATACATCACGTTAAAGGTGCATTATTGAGCTATCTGGAAAAAATGCTTCAAAAATAAAATACATATAGCCGGCATTTTTCTTTAAAGCAATACAAATGAATGCATTTTATGCAAAAATGCGAACAAATATGATGACAGGTAAACGAGTTTGAGAGGGATTCCCTAACTAGGTTTCGAACACTAGTTATGCCCCCAACTTCGAAGAAGTTGTGGGGGCATATTGGTTTTGCCCTGTTCGTCCGTCCGTCCTTCCGTCCTTACGTCCGTCCCACTTTTTACTGCATAGCATAACTTTAGAACCATGGGTGCTAGGTTTTTGAAATTTCATATATGGATTCCTCATGAAAAAATAATTGACCCGTGTTTTTTTTCTCGTCAGGATTATGCCCCTTTTTTGAGTTATGTCCCTTTGCAAAAATACTATGAAATCTTGTAAGCAAGATATCTCAAAAACTGTTTGAGCTATTGCCCTGAAACTTTACATGCTGGTTGGGGATGATGAGTAGATGAACTGATTAACTTTTGAAAAAAATCCGAAATTTTTTTCTTGAGTTATGGCCCTTTGAAATTTTTCGCGTTTTAAGTTTGTAAGCAAGATATCTAAAAAAACTATTTGAGGTTTTTCCCCGAAACTTCACAGACTTGTCGGGGATGATGAGTAGATAAACTGATCAACTTTTGAAAAAAATCCGATTTTTTTTTCTTGAGTTATGGCCCTTAGATTTTTTTCGTGTTTTCAGCTTGTAAGCAAGATATCTCAATAATTGTTTGAGCGATTGCCCTGCAACTTTACAAGCTGGTTTGGGATGATGTGTAGATGAACTGATTAACTGTTGAAAAAAAAATCCTATATTTTTTTCTTGAGTTATGGCCCTTTGAAATTTTTCGCGTTTTAAGTTTGTAAGCAAGATATCTCAAAAACTATATGAGGTTTTTCCCCAAAACTTCACAGACTGGTTGGGTATGATGAGTAGATGAACTGATTAACTTTTGAAAAAAATCCAATTTTTTTTTCTTGAGTTATGGCCCTTTGATTTTTTTCGTGTTTTCAGCTTGTAAGCAAGATATCTCAAAAATTGTTTGAGCTATTGCCCTGAAACTTTACAGGCTGGTTGGGGATGATGAGTAGATGAACTGATTAACTTTTGAAAAAAATCCGAAATTTTTTTCTTGAGTTATGGCCCTTTGAAATTTTTCGCGTTTTGGCGTCCTTCCGTCCTTCCGTCCTTACGTCCGTCCCACTTTTTACTGCATAGCATAACTTTAGAACCATGGGTGCTAGGTTTTTGAAATTTCATATATGGATTCCTCATGAAAAAATAATTGACCCGTGTTTTTTTTCTCGTCAGGATTATGCCCCTTTTTTGAGTTATGCCACTTTGCAAAAAATACTATGAAATCTTGTAAGCAAGATATCTCAAAAACTGTTTGAGCTATTGCCCTGAAACTTTACATGCTGGTTGGGGATGATGAGTAGATGAACTGATTAACTTTTGAAAAAAATCCGAAATTTCTTTCTTGAGTTATGGCCCTTTGAAATTTTTCGCGTTTTAAGTTTGTAAGCAAGATATCTAAAAAAAACTATTTGAGGTTTTTCCCCGAAACTTCACAGACTTGTCGGGGATGATGAGTAGATGAACTGATCAACTTTTGAAAAAAATCCGATTTTTTTTTCTTGAGTTATGGCCCTTAGATTTTTTTCGTGTTTTCAGCTTGTAAGCAAGATATCTCAATAATTGTTTGAGCGATTGCCCTGCAACTTTACAAGCTGGTTTGGGATGATGTGTAGATGAACTGATTAACTGTTGAAAAAAATCCTATATTTTTTTCTTGAGTTATGGCCCTTTGAAATTTTTCGCGTTTTAAGTTTGTAAGCAAGATATCTCAAAAACTATATGAGGTTTTTCCCCAAAACTTCACAGACTGGTTGGGTATGATGAGTAGATGAACTGATTAACTTTTGAAAAAAATCCATTTTTTTTTTCTTGAGTTATGGCCCTTTGATTTTTTTCGTGTTTTCAGCTTGTAAGCAAGATATCTCAAAAATTGTTTGAGCTATTGCCCTGAAACTTTACAGGCTGGTTGGGGATGATGAGTAGATGAACTGATTAACTTTTGAAAAAAATCCGAAATTTTTTTCTTGAGTGATGGCCCTTTGAAATTTTTCGCGTTTTGGCATATTGGTTTTGCCCTGTTCGTCCGTCCGTCCTTCCGTCCTTCCGTCCTTACGTCCGTCCCACTTTTTACTGCATAGCATAACTTTAGAACCATGGGTGCTAGGTTTTTGAAATTTCATATATGGATTCCTCATGAAAAAATAATTGACCCGTGTTTTTTTTCTCGTCAGGATTATGCCCCTTTTTTGAGTTATGCCCCTTTGCAAAAAATACTATGAAATCTTGTAAGCAAGATATCTCAAAAACTGTTTGAGCTATTGCCCTGAAACTTTACATGCTGGTTGGGGATGATGAGTAGATGAACTGATTAACTTTTAAAAAAAAAATCCGAAATTTTTTTCTTGAGTTATGGCCCTTTGAAATTTTTCGCGTTTTAAGTTTGTAAGCAAGATATCTAAAAAACTATTTGAGGTTTTTCCCCGAAACTTCACAGACTTGTCGGGGATGATGAGTAGATGAACTGATCAACTTTTGAAAAAAATCCGATTTTTTTTCTTGAGTTATGGCCCTTAGATTTTTTTCGTGTTTTCAGCTTGTAAGCAAGATATCTCAATAATTGTTTGAGCGATTGCCCTGCAACTTTACAAGCTGGTTTGGGATGATGTGTAGATGAACTGATTAACTGTTGAAAAAAAATCCTATATTTTTTTCTTGAGTTATGGCCCTTTGAAATTTTTCGCGTTTTAAGTTTGTAAGCAAGATATCTCAAAAACTATATGAGGTTTTTCCCCAAAACTTCACAGACTGGTTGGGTATGATGAGTAGATGAACTGATTAACTTTTGAAAAAAATCCAATTTTTTTTTCTTGAGTTATGGCCCTTTGATTTTTTTCGTGTTTTCAGCTTGTAAGCAAGATATCTCAAAAATTGTTTGAGCTATTGCCCTGAAACTTTACAGGCTGGTTGGGGATGATGAGTAGATGAACTGATTAACTTTTGAAAAAAATCCGAAATTTTTTTCTTGAGTTATGGCCCTTTGAAATTTTTTGCGTTTTAAGTTTGTAAGCAAGATATCTAAAAAACTATTTTAGGTTTTTCCCCGAAACTTCACAGACTGGTCAGGGATGATGAGTAGATGATTAACTACAGCTTTTCTTGTGTAATTTCAGCATTACAGCCACATAAAAACAAGATATCTCAATTACTGTTAGGGACAAGCAGTGTTAGGGTCAAGCAGTTGGGGGCATTGTGTTTCATAAACACTGGCTCTAGTTAGATCTATTTTTAGTTCGTGACAAAAATAGAATCCCCATATATGACGTTATGCGACTTTCATTTTTGGCCTTGTTTGCTTAGGCCATGCCTGAATCGGAAAAAAAGTATGATGCTGAATACCATGCCATAAGTAACGACACTCACAGACGATACTGTCGCCATGTATGTGTAAAGTGACAGATTTATTTTTAGAACAGAAATTCCGAACACATGTTCAGAGCGAAGGGTAAACACGAATGAAAACGACCATTTTCACAAAATTCTGAAGCTGAATTTGGCTCCAAAAGTGTACACATGACAAAGGCGTTTGCATTGAAGATGAAAACCAGAAAAAAAAATTGAGACCCGGTAACTCAATAATGCACCTTTAAGTCCGTGCAATGAGCATACCTCTAAAGTAGAAGTAAAACAAAGATCAGGAATCGATACAATTAACTTACTCCACCCATCAAAGACACCAAAGGGAAAGAAATACAAACATTAAGCGACCAGACCATAATGGAAACCTAAACAAAGGAAGGCCATAAGGACAGTTACTTTCCCACAAAATGGCCATATGGTCATCCAAAATTAAAAGACACAAGTGATACACACAGTAAGTAACAAACAACAACATAAATAAATCGCCACAGAAGAACCGCCTTGGAACGGTCAGTGGAAAGATTTCCACTGGGGGGGGGGGCTTAAATCGATTTTACGTGGCCACAATCCTCGCCCTTACTTCCGTCGCGATTTAGACAAATAATTTGTTCAGTCCGCATGAAGGCCTCCTAACTCATCAGTGCAACATCTCCGTGAACACAAAAAATCAAAGAACCACAGAGGTGAGACAACGGTGAGGACTCGACCGCAAGAAACCACTGAAATGCTGGAGCAAAAGAAAACCAACAGTTAGACTCCACATTATACAGATAAAATTGGATGGATGTTTTGTGTAAAGGCGCTCAACCCCTAATAGGGCATATAGCGTCTAAAAATAATTCGGTATTAAATATAAAATTGTTATGGAAGTTTAAAAGCTAAAATATTAATGATTACAGTTTGTTAAAAAGTCCAATTTCTTTAAGAAAATTGATTAATTGATAAGATGGTATGTCGTTAAAAAGCTCTTTCATCGTTGAAACATTAAAATATGTCGTTAAAAAGCTCTTTCATCGTTGAAACATTAAAATATTTTGTGCGTATATGATAAAATTCTATACACGAAATGAGTGTTTAACTGTGAACGGTTCGTTACAAGATATACAGAAAGGTGCTTGATCGTTTTAATATGTAGGAATGAGTGAGACTTGTGTGTCCAATACGGCATCTTGTGATTTTAGTCTGATCTTTCCTATTATAATTCGAAAAAGTGCATTTGGTACAGTGTTATTGATAAGCTTTTGCCCGAGGAGTACTGTTACTCCTTCAGCCAAAGACTATAGGCGTATCCTGTGATTCTTTGGGAGTATCGGTACTCCTAAATTCAAAACTAGGGTCGTATCTTCATCTGTCATCACTGGATGGCTGCTCAGTGCACTTATATTAATTTCAGACGTGGCAATGGCCATAAGTAAAAGACGTTAAACACATCGTAACATACCGATATACATTTTCATGTTAATAAGCTGGCGGACAGCAAAATGAATCAAAGCGCCAAAGGCCCTGAAATGACAGATTCTATAGGAAAATGATAACACTGTGAAAACTTTAAAAACCTTTCTAAAAAGAGCTTAAAATTTAGAAAGGTAGTTCTGCACATTCCAATATATGATATGTTTGCTGATGTCTATAGACCGGTGGTATTATATACCGCCACTCGATGTTTCAAATTTTTTAAAGAAACTATTTACGTTTTCAAAACCAAACATTAAAATTCAAGTTTTAACAATGCTACTGTCCATAAGTAACAGTTTTTGTCTTGTCGGTTGTGGACACCTCTACCCAAAGATACTCTATGGGAAAGAGATCGGAGGAGAAAGGCTGGCTAGTCCAGTACATGAATTCCATTGGCTTGAAGACATTTTTGAGTAAGAACAGCACTATGAGCCTGCTCGTAATCCTGCTGGATAAGATACCCCGGATTCTGAGCGTAAACAAATAAATGGAACCATATGAGGCCGAAGCACTTGATTGATGTAATGTCTCGCTGTCCAGTCCACGTCTCAGCTATGATCTTGAATATTCTTAATGACACAAAGCTGCGTTCGCTAACTACACGCAATAGCTCGCCACACAATAACGCTTATTTCACCCGATATGTCATGCTCTGTTTCGCACGCGTCACCTCGGCATACCTTACACCTATACGTCGAAACACCCGGAAACGACAACCAGCGTGATACACGCTGAAGTGCGATTTGTCCCTGAAACGCATATGTCAGTCGCTTAGACGCCAATTTACGTATTTCATGCACTAGCGTAAGTGTTACGTACTGTATTGACGCGTTAACTTTGGTCACGATTAGTCGGTAGTCGAGACCCCTTGTTTATCTACAGGTATAGTGTAGCAGCTGCCGGCGGAAATCTGTTTCGCATATGCGTCTGACGGTCGAATCGATCTTGACGTACGGACGTCGGTCTTCCGCTACGTCGACGTCCACTAGCGGCTTCTGTAAATAGTAAGATGTCACTCCAATAGACGATAGATCACACACGTGGCACCCAAAATCAGAGTCAACGTCATCCGCTTTCCGACCAGCTTCTAACTGTCCAGGGACGCGCTTACGATCCTTTAATGAATCAAAGTACTGAAAGTACTGAGTAAAGTTAATGTATGAGGAATAATTATTATATAACTATGTTAGTCGTAGATAAAGCAGTTATCTAGATATTTTGTTGAAAAAATCTAGAGACTAACTTCCCATATCACAGGTCCTGGTGTATGAATGTCATTTGACGTGTCACCAGTAACAATTCTGATTCAGATTTGACAAGGTCCCAGAGCGTTAAAAAATCGTCAAAGAAAAAATTGATTCATCGATTGTTTTGAGTTTAACGACAGGTTAACCCTAGTGGATAATTTTTGTCTTCTCCAAGAGAAAGGGGGAAAAGAGATAGAAGAGACAGTAGAGGAGATGATTTGTTTGTCTGTTTGTTTGATTTGAGGTTTAACGTCCAAAGGTCATTTTGCAGACGTCGCTTCCAATTTTGTGGGTCTTTTACCCGATATTGAGATGAAATGACATCTCAAGCCCTGCCGCCCAATGAAACCAATAGGGTTTATAAACACGGACGAGCCGACTCGCACCGCTTTGCATGGGCTGGCTTAGATCCTCTAAGCAGTTTACCAGTACTCGTGTGCGGGTCGGTTTCAGCTCTGCGTGGAAGCATCATGCAGCCTATATATTTCTTCAAACCCCGATGGGCGGGGGCCGTTGTAGAGGAGATGAAAGTGAGGGACAGAGGAGAAAGAGGAAAATGAATTTAAATGTAGAAACAGAAGAAATAACCCCCCCCCCCCCCCCCACACACACACACACACACTCTACCGTTACCTGCTGCAAGGACAGCAGGTGCTGCCCAACTGTAAGTCAATATCAGCTGGACTCCCCAGTGACACAAGATACACATCGCCATTGCCTCTCTCAGCTACCCCCACGAAGAAAACAAGAGGGCCATGATGGCCCTGGATCGCTCACCTGATCCATATTGTACAAACAGAATTGTGGGTAGTATATGGTGGTGTGGCGGGTTTGAGCAATTTTGGTTGGACCCAAAGACCATTTCTGTGAAATTAATTCAAAATCAGTCTGCCTGTTTAGGAGCAGAAGTCATTTTGAAAAGTACATGTAGAAGTCATTTTTGATGAAATGACATCTCAATCCATGCCGCCCAATGAAACCAATGGGGTTTAAATGCACAGATGGTTCCACTCGCACCACTTTGCCTGGACAGCCTAAGACCTTCATAGTGGTTTACCAATACTCCTGTAGAAGCACCTTGCAGCCAAGGTGGGTGGGGGCCAAAACTTTCAAAAGCCATCTGTCTCTAAAAGGAAGCAATTTTATAGGAATGTTCCATGACTGACCCTCTAACAAAATTGCTCAAAATATTTTGCTTAACTGAGCATGATGGCCACCACAGCTAAAAACCTCAAACCTCATTCCTGTCAAATAATTTCATAATCCATCCACTGGTTAAGGACAAGAAGTCGTTTAAAGGTTTTTCTATTTTTTAGCTCTGGCAGCCTATCTTGTTCACCAGAGCGGAACAGTTTGAGCAATTTTGGTAGAGGGTCACCCAAGGAACATTCCTGTGAAGTAATTTCAAAATCCATCCACTGGTTATGGAGAAGAAGTCGTTTAAAAGGTTTTTCTATTTTTAGCTCTGGCAGCCATCTTGTTCACCAGAGCGGAACGGTTTGAGCAATTTTAGTAAAGGGTCACCCAAGGAACATTCCAGTGAAATAATTTCAAAATCAATCCACTGGTTAAGGAGAAAAAGTCGTTTAAAGGTTTTCTATTTTTAGCTCTGGTGGCCATCTTGTTCACCCGAGCGGAACAGTTTGAGCAATTTTGGTAGAGGGTCACCAAAGGAACATTCCTGTGAAGTAATTTCAAAATCCATCCACTAGTTAAGGAAAAGAAGTCGTTTAAAGGTTTTTCTGTTTTTTAGCTCTGGCAGCCATCTTGTTCACCAGAGCGGAACATTTTGAGCAATTTTGGTAAAGGGTCACCAAAGAAACATTCCAGTGAAATAATTTCAAAATCCATCCACTGGTTAAGGAGAAAAAGTTGTTTAAAAGGTTTTTCTATTTTTAGCTCTGGCAGCCATCTTGTTCACCAGAGCGGAACGGTTTGAGCAATTTTGGTAGAGGGTCACCCAAGGAACATTCCTGTGAAGTAATTTAAAAATCCATCCACTAGTTAAGGAGAAGAAGTCGTTTAAAGGTTTTTCTATTTTTAGCTCTGGCGTCCATCTTGTTCACCCGATCGGAACATTTTGAGCAATTTTGGTAGAGGGTCACCCAAGGAACTTTCCTGTGAAGTAATTTCGAAATCCATCCACTGGTTAAGGAGAAGAAGTTGTTTAAAGGTTTTTCTATTTTTAGCTCTGGTGGCCATTTTTTTCACCCGAGTGGAACGGTTTGAGCAATTTTAGTAGAGGGGCACCCAAGGAACATTCCTGTGCAATAATTTCAAAATCCATCCACTGGTTAAGGAGAAGAAGTCGTTTAAAGGTTTTTCTATTTTTAGCTCTGGCGGCCATCTTGTTCACCTGAGCGGAACGATTTGAGCAATTTTGGTAGAGGGTCACTCAAGGAACCTTCCTGTGAAATTATATCAAAATCCTTGCACTGGTTAAGGAGGAGAAGTCGTTTATAGGTTTTTCGATTTTTAGCTCTGGCGGCCATCTTGTTCACACGAGCGGAACGATTTGAGCAATTTTGGTAGAGGGTCACCCAAAAATTTTTTCTGTGAAATTATTTCAAAATCTGTCCAGCAGTTTTGGAGAAGAAGTTGTTTAAAGCAAAAGTTGACGACGGACGGACGCACGCACGGACGACGGACGACGGACAAAGACCGATCACAAAAGCTCACCTTGAGCACTTCGTGCTCAGGTGAGCTAAAAAACGGAAGAAAGAAAGATAAACGTTTCTGCCAATTTCTTCATGGTCAAACCATAAATTTTTAAATTAGCTCAGTACATATCTGCTAATAATCTTACAGAGAAGTTCTCATAGCGGCACATGATGTCTTAGCAACGTCGCATCAACGTCGCATTGATACGACGATGCTGTACGGGGTCCTAAAAACATTAACCCATAAATGCCAATTAATTGTTTCAATACTCAGTTAAGATCGATTAGAGGCCACAAAATGTTGCGTCTGATAGGTGTCTTCACTATTTGCTGAAGTACAGAACTTGCTAACAGCTTACAACACGTGTTTTGTAATTAACGCTCTCGAAAGCAGGCGAATTGTAGGTCAGTAAAGGGTTATTTAGTTGGTCACTGATAAGCTAACCCTTTTAACCCTGTAGACCGGTGCAGACGCCAAGGTAGAAATACACTGTATCTATGCAAACCTTGTAGATCCTTATAAGTAGCTAGAACGTATCGCCAGAATCTACATGTACACTGTTTGTCATCATGTCAGTGAACTAAACAGAAATCCCTTTCTATAAGAATATATTTAAAGCGAGAAGAGTCCTGTTTAGAAACTCGGGGATGAAAGAGTAAAACATAAATATCATCGGAAAGCGCGTAGGAAAATAGTCCCAGAGTACTGTTTTCTTTTCAGAATTCGTCTTTCTTTGCCAATTTATATTCAATCTGTATCAAGTTCCGAAAACTGAAATATTTTGAAAGACGTTCCATGCCTGCAAAATTAATTTTCAAGAGTTCATTTGGAGTATTTTATGCAGCGAACGAACAGCGGAAGTGAAGTAACGTAGTCCAGTACCGGAAGTAGAAATGTATTGACAAAGAAACTTGATTTTAAAAATCAACTTTCAAAAATGTTGCAATACGCCCTCACTAAATGCTTTTTTGAGAACAAATTTCAGTTTCTTCTTTTCTAGGCACGACCTTACATTACACATCAAAAGTTTGATCCTGAACATGTGGTTTCTATCCGTACTGGTGTGAGGGTGGTGCACAGGATCGACGTGGTCGGACTGGTAACACGACGTCACGGTCGATTGATTAACGTTTTAGCTTAAGGGCATGGTGCCTAAGCGTGCTGTAATCATTTGGTTTGTGGGGTGTAGGTTGGAGTAATAGGCCTGGGCTGAGATTTAAACTGTTTCATTTAACTCTGAAATTCCAAACAAATAGTGAAGATTTTAATAAGAAGACGCGTTTGGCAGCGTCTGATCTTGGTCAACACTGTTTGCCAAGCTCACCCTATGATTCTAGGATAACTCTCTTCCGTCTTATGGAATACCTCGATCTCACTGCGGCAAAAAGTTATTCTGACATGTCAGTGATAGTCACGTAGACATTAGCACTGAAGCGCTTTTCTTATTATCAACTTCGGGTAGAATGCCAAACTATCAACCCAAACATAGCCGCGTCGTTTGTCATTGTTAGGTACATGTAAGTGTTATTTGTAAAATCTGCACAGGAATCAAATGTTGGATCTGGCAAACAATGTAAACTCAGTTCAAAAGCCACACAACACGGTGCTGATCTTGTTCTACACTTTTTGCATTAGTTACTAACATCTTAAGTTTAAACGAATCAGTCCAAGTCCCCGTTCATGACCAGCCTGCATTTAGGGACCATCGGCATGAGTGTTATCAGTGGTTTGATGTATTCACTACCTTGGGTTTCTGGAGTGCACTCTTCTATCACTGAAGTTGGGCTCGTCCATTCTGCTAAATATATGGCACCTAGAACTATATCACAGGACCTACACTAAGTATCTGTACCATATTCCAGGGTTGAAAGGGTCAGCCTTTCTTTTCAATTTCTCCAAGTAAAGTCAATATACACCTAAGTTGTAACTGACCTAAACTTGACCTCGAAAGTCAGAAAGAAAACCCATTAATATTCTTGTCTACAGCTGACCTGGTCCAACAGCAGGCTGGTCTTTAAGGATTAAATATTGACAGCACTGATAGAAAACAGTGTAAAACCTGAGCAGACTGCTGAGCAGACGCCGCAGGGACCTGGGTATACCCGTCGCATGATGCAGCTAATTCATATGAAATGCTAAATTGTCAAGTCGTCTGCTTCAAAAATTTGTATTACGCTTAAAAGATAACTAATACGCTTGTACAATTTGGATTACTGCGCCAAACCGGACTACATTTTGTGCGGACTCATATTTCTATGGCGGTCAAAGCCGGAAGAAAAAGCCTGAATTACTTTAAACGTGCAGCACAGCAAGAATAGACAGATGGAATCTGTCATTAAAAATTACTTTTTCTTCTAAAGAATGTAAATCCAGCCAATGTGGTCGTATTCTTCGCAAGTGTTTTTGGAATTTCCCAGACGCCATTGAAGGCTCGTTTTGATCAGACTATGCAGGTTGGTCAGAGTCTTCAGTCGTCACACAGATCATACTGTCATCAAAACGTTTTCAAACCCATGTTTTGTGTTTGCAGCGACCTTATGTGCTACGCGTTCAAAGGCGGGGGGAAATATCCACTAATTATAGCAACTGCATGCGATTGGTAAAAGGCGAGAAATTCACTGCTCGGTAAAAATACAATAAAACCTGCGACCAGTGAAGACTCAGATCAGCAAGTGCATCTGTGAAAGCTAATCAGTCTGTCCCGGTTGCTGTGTTTGCGTTCTTTTATGATGCGCTGCCAGTCATTCTGCTTAATGTTCAAAGACGCCGGCGAGACATCTTAGGGTGTTAATTTAATCGGCTACTTGATAGATAGCGGTAATTAAGCATGCACTGCATGCTAACCTGACCACCTGTGATTCACAATTAGATATATGTTTACCCAAGTATTACAGGTTAATCCTGCGATTGTGACTCAATTAATATAATTTTGGTCAAATGTATAAGGAACAAGGCGGACAAAGAGATCAGTCTGTGCAGCGGCGGTGCAGCATGATGCAATATTCAAAGGCGCCGACATACACGTGTCGGAAAACGGCAATAAACAAGGGTTTTAAGCCTCCGGTTAAGAGTTTGCGCCAGTGGCAAAAGGACGCAAAAAAAAAATGAGTCATGGACGTAAATTTTCTTGCATATGCGGACGCTAATCAGAAAGAGCTAGCTCTAACGCTGCCTGGTTGGATAAATATTCGCTGTTACATCCTAGCCCAGTTGTTGTTGCTTCTGTTTTGTTTTTCCACAAAATACAGAGTAATCCATTTCAACGTGAATTTCTGCGATTTGGGAGAAATAGCCATGCATTTGTTTGTTGTTTTTTTTCTTGCGGTTTTCCGGAGAAACTTTGTCAGGTTCTCCACAAACTTAACTTTTTATCGTCTGCGCGTCTGTTCTGATATTTAATTCCTAACTGCATGAAAATGTGAATCTGTAGATCTGTCGAACCCATTTTTGTTTCTCGAAGATGACACTCCGTAGAAGTCACTGTGGTTGACTAACAATTTTCAGGATCGTATTTTTATGCACGCTTGTCATAAAGTTACTGTTCATGCTTCAGTCGTTGTTGATAAAGTTAATAATGCGGGCGGCTTTCCCTTAGATAATAAATACCCTTATGTACTCACGCATCAATAATCTGTTTCCCAATCATGTTGATAGTTGTCATAACTTCAGGCTGATTAAATATAAGCTAAATATATGATCGTCAAAAGGTAATGTTGAATTGTTTCAGCGTAACAAAAACAAATGCCATCATTCATGAATGGATGAATTTCGAATCATTCTTGAAGATTGGAACATTTTTGTTGAAGACTGATGCGGCGAAAATTACCGCGATTTCGATTGCTTTTTGTCAGGCGTCACGGTTTTTTTTTTCATTGCCGATATGACTGCAATGGAACGACCTTGGCTTATCGCCATTTTGACGGTCGTATTTGGTACGACTTTTTCTTCATTTCTAGGCGTATTTGCTCGATTTTAGAGTCGTATTTACGACGATACGACCCTTATCAATTACTCCGATTTGGTATGAAAATTCGGTTGTATTTTATTTCATTTATTATTAGCTTCTTTTTCCAAATTGATTGACATTTATTCTTTATATATTTTTTTATGTTCGATTTTAAATCTGAGTAAGGAATTTTTAAATTGGTAATAGTTAACGATAATGCTGATTTTGCTCCAAATAAGCTAGCTCATTTCCACGGATATTTACGTGACTTATTAGGAAGCCAGCAGAATACGATCTCCTTTGAGACAGAAAGATAGTGATATTTTCTTAAAATTTGTTGAATCAAGGAGTTTCTGTGCTGTTGATCTTTGAGAGCTTTCAATACCTGGAGTGTATGTAATATACACCTGCGGTAATGGTCAAATGTGACCGACGCAGTATCAGAA
This sequence comes from Lucinisca nassula, assembly GCA_963580285.1. Taxonomy (NCBI): domain Eukaryota; kingdom Metazoa; phylum Mollusca; class Bivalvia; order Lucinida; family Lucinidae; genus Lucinisca; species Lucinisca nassula. The sequence continues at coordinate 48,662,846 of OY757017.1, forward strand.
GATAAATAGATAGAATACAGAAAGAGAATCTGAATAAATGATAGTGTTTTTCAGATTGATTGTCAGATTGATCTCGAATGTGATAGAGTGCAATATCAATTGCTTTCGCTTCAGCGGTAAAAATAGAGCTATTATCAGGTAATCTAATGCTGTCAGTGAAATTTGGACTAATGACAGAACAAGCAACTTTCTCATCTTGTTTCGAACCGTCAGTGTAAAAGGAAATGTGATGTTTAAAATTTGATTTGATTTCTAAAAATTCATTTTTAAATATATGTGAATCAACTTCGGATTTCTTATTTTTATTGTTAGTCTAACACGATCTTTGGATTAGTTAATGTCCATGGTTCTTTAAATGGTAATGAAAATGATTGAATATTTTGGACATTAATATTGGCGTCTTATTCTTAGGCCAAGAGGTTTAATAGCGGATGGTTCATTGTTGTAAAATCTTTCATAATTAGGGTTAAAAACACAGTCATATGCTGATTTGCGCGGATTTGCAGCTAATTTAGTAGCATATTGAAGAGAATTTCTCTTCTAACATAACGCGATGGTTTATTAGATTCAGCATAAAGACTTTCAACGTGTGAAGTGCGAAAGGCACCTAGTGCTAAACGTAAACCTTGATGATGTATAGTACCCAAACATTTTAAAAAAGATTTCCTTGCAGATCCATAAACTATGGATCCATAGTCCAATTTGGAACGAATTAAAGATCTATAAAGATTTAACAGAATAGTGCGATCTCCTCCCCAGTCGGAACTGGACAGGACTTTAAGAATATCAAGAGCTTTTAAACATTTAGCTTTCAAAGCTTTGATATGAGGAATTAAAGACAATTTGTTATCCAATAAAAGACCAAAAAACTTCGCCTCAGTGACAACTGGAATTGGACTGCCGTATTTAGTTAGAACAGGATCTAAATGCAACTTCGTATTTGGCAGAAATGAACACACTGAGTTTTTGTTTTTGAAAATTTAAAACCATTTTCTGTGGCCCAAGTTTCTATATTATTTAAACAAATTTGCACTTTAAATTCAATGGTGTCCATATTTTTGGAATGATAAAAAATTCCAAAATCGTTGACAAAAAGCGAACGATCTGGGTCTTTTACACATTTAACTATATTATTAATTTTTATACTGAACACGGTTGGTGATAAAATGCTACATTGTGGTACACCTTGTTCTTGATCAAATGTGTCTGATATTGAATTTCCTATTGTGGACATTAAATGTTCGATTTGATAGGAAATTTTGAATAAAAAGTGTTAACCGGCCTTTAAGGCCTAAGGTGTGTAAATCTTTCATGATGCCATATTTCCAAGTCGTATCGTAGGCCTTTTCAAGGTCAAAAAATACAGCTATGACGTGTTCGTTTTTAATGAAGGCATCACCTTCTAAACAAATCAAATGATCATTAGTAGAGCTGTTTTTTCTAAATCCAGCTTGAAACTTATTGATAAGCTGGTTTGATTCTAGGAACAAAACCAACCCAGGGCTTCCATTAACTCCCAAATTTAGGAAGTGCTAGACTTCCTACCCTTGAAATCTGGAATTTCCACTGGGATATTCAGGAAGTCCCAATTTTGAAGCAACGTTTGCGGATCGTAAAATTGTTTTGATGAAGAAATATATATTATTTTTATCTATGAATCTCTTGTTTGCTTTTTCATTCACCTGTATATATATATATATATACTTTTAGATGGCTAGTAGGGTGTGGATAGGTAAACTGACCACTCAAAAACGACTTAAATAGTGTTGACGGGGCCTTAAAACTCGAAAACAAACAAGAAAAGTTATGTTTTCAGCCAGTATGAGCAAGTTAATACATGTACTACACATAAATTACATACATGCGGTCAGTACACTACAGAAGAGTGCGTACAAAAAAGAAAGATATTTTGCATGACCTGTATAAATTGTATAACTTTCCAAGTAAAACTTCCTTCCCCACCCCAAAAAAATGAATAAATAAAAAGTAAAGAAAAAAACGCATTTCCCATCCCCATATATACATAGTGGCCCATTTTTGGGTCATTGGCAAACAATGTAGATCCAGATCAGACGCCACAGAACACAGCTTCTGATTTGTCCACACTGCTAGTAGAACTTAACACAAATAAAACAAACCGGACACACATTGTTATATATGGATTAAAAACATACGTTTCGAGTTTTTACAACTTTTCATTATACTCTTACCATTCAAACTGCTTCAGACAAACAGGCTGAAACAATAGCAACTTTGGTCAATTGAAGCAGTCTCAGACAAGTCAGCAGTATTTTTTTTTCTTTTTTGGGCTGCTGTTCCTCGCTAACAGACAGATCAGACTGCAGCTCGAACCCTGACGAACCGGCCTGGTCACATTCGTAAGGTATACGTATTCTCGAGATGCCAAATCGCGGCGATATTTTTTAAATTATTTTCGTCATTTCACCTTATAAACACTCCACTAGTGAACACCTATTTACTCAAGAAAAAAATGTCAATCTATCTCTTTGCATCGCTTATGATAATTGTCTTTAAAGTTTGACTGTCTCACTACCAAACACCAAAATTACGACCGTCTTTAATTTTAACAGTTACAAGTTTACAAGATTAAAAGTACACTTATCTTCAATGAGATAATTAGTTTATTCTCAACTGCTAATCCGTTTAATTAATGCAAACCCCGAGCAATCACCTCGACACATTTTTCACACACCTATGACGACCAAAGGCCATGTGCCGCCGCACGTGATTCTGGCTGTCAATATAATACCGCGCAAGCGGAAAATGGAACGTCCTTAGTACTCAATAAACACAGAAAGCGGTTTCAGATAAGAAGGTGAAGCAAACTTTTTACAAACCGCTAAAAGAGGGCGGGTTTATATGCGCAGGTTGGGACGTCTCGGTAATGAATTTTGGCCATACAGAGAAATTTTCGGAAGTCCACGGGACGCCTTTGATGTTTAATTTGGGCGTCCGGAAGTGATTTCAGGATGTAATATACGCCGTACGTCTGCCTAACGGAAGCCCTGCAACCTATCATTAATCATTCTCTCCATTGTTTTACATAACTTGTCAAAGCAAAAGGTCTATAATTAGTGGCTTCATTATTATCTTTATTAGGTTTCGGAATAGGAATAATGGTAGCTTTTCTCCAAATCTCAGGGAACTTTCCGGTGATCAAAATATCATTCAAAATGTTTAATCATGTTTCCAATGCCTTGTTGGGTAAATGTTTTAAAATTTGATAGTGTATTATATCGTCCGGACCAACAGCAGTATCATGAGATTTATGGAGGCCATCTAATAATTCTTCAGTGGTGAATGGTAAATTATATTTTTCGTGATTATTTAAATGAAGAAAAATTTAAATTCTTTTTCTCTTGTTCTTGTTTAATATTTTGAAAGGTTTCAGAATAATTTAAGCTAGAGGAGTTTTTCTGAAAATTAAACCCCCCCCCCACACACACACACACACACCCGGTGAACATATACTAAGTATTTCCTTTCGGTTTGATTTGGACATTTTGCCACTAATTTTTCTAATCATGTCCCATATTTTCTTCGTTGGTGTTCTGGTATTCAATTTGGAGACGTATTGCTGCCAAGATGCTTTTTTGACCGATTTTATTGTTTTGCGAGCTTTAGCTCGCATATGTTTGGCATGGATAATATTTTCTTTTGTTGGTTGTTTATTAAATTTTCGTAGTGCAGATTTTCTTTTATTGATTGAATTTTTAACTTTGTCATTTAAACAAAGGTCTGTTTCTTTATGAAAAAGTCGAGAGGATTTTGGAATACATTTTTCAGCAATATCAATCAATTTATCAGTAAAATCTTGTATATCATTTGCAGTTATCTCAGACTGTGGAAAGAATATGGAGTATTTTCATATGATAAAGGGTAGAACTAGAAATAAATTTTATCTTGAATAATTCATTATTATTAATTTTGATCCTTTTCGACACTGACTAGCATGACTAGTCACTACACTAAGTAATACTATCGGAAAATGCTGTCGTGACTAAGCGTGGCTGAGACTGATTTCTTTTGCAACATACAGTTTCATCGCCTCAGATATCCCTTATTTCAACAAAAATTGTATCACCTGTATGATAAGCTGCTTTCAATTCCATTTCAGAAGTACAGACTAAGCATTTTGCTTCAGGCACCCAGACTGCCATACATGTAAATCCGCATTTTACATTATGTTTTATAATAGGCATTTTTTATTCAAAACTTAGGTGCCCAGACAAAAGTTAGGATGCCTTGGTCAACTGGGTACCTGTTACATGTATCCCTGCATTTTAATCATTTGATACAAGTGTACTTTAAAATTTCCAACTCTGTTTTGTTTGTTTGATTTGAGATTTAACGTTCCCGTCAACACTGCAAAGGTCATTTTCGAGCCGTTGCTTCCAATTTTGTGGTACTTATACCCGACATCGAGATGAAATGACACCTCAAGCTCTGCCGCCCAATGAAACCAATAGGTAGTATAAACATATTTTATTGCATCATAAATCAAGCAACAGGGTCAGGCCACAAGTTCTGCCAACATTAGTTACGGCCCTCCCCTACAAAACAGTATTACAGTAATAGATACATGCACATGATAGTGGCAAATACAGAGACATTTTGAATACTTCATATGGAGTGATATAACAAATAAACATACATCACATTTTCCAAAGATGATGAGAAAAAGAAAAAATGGTGAGAAAAAAAGTGTATAATTAAATAAAGAAAAACAGTGTGATAAAAATAATAAAGTGAAAATGGAATGAGATGTCATGCTGGCCTAAGTGAGCAGCAGCCTAGTGGCGAACCTTCTAGTATCCTTAATAAATGTTTGTACGGCTGTAAAGATGAGAGTGTTATCTTCTATCGACAGACTAACATCTCCAAATAGAAGAATATTAATATTGAGTGGATGAAAAGCTCTGGTTGATTGGAAAAGAATTACTCTTTCGTTAGTGTAATGTGAACAGTGAAAAAAATAATGAGCAGCATCTTCGGCTTCGTCAGAGCAACTACAAGTGAAATTAGGTGATAAGTGATTAATATATAAGTCAAGACGTAAATTACTACAATTATTTCTAATTCTTGCGTGTAAAGCAGACACATGTCTGTTACCAGTTCTATAGTGTAATGGGACTTTCGAGTTGTTTTGATGCCTTTTCAGTTGATACCTAAAACTTGCCAGAGACGGTGAATTACGTAATTCGACGTCAAGAGAATTCCATGCTAAAATGGAGGATGGAATACAAGATTTGCGAGAGATTTTAGTCTTGCAGAAAGGAGCGGTAACATCTGCTTGGTTTCGGAGATTGTAAGCATTTGCTTCTCCCACTAAAGGGGGAATTAGATCGGATATATATGTAGGAACGAACCCGTTTATTGATTTATACATAAATACAAGTTTTTGCTGTCTGCGCCGTTCCAAAAGTGACACCCAGCCACATTCTCTGTACAGGTTGTCCAGAGAAACTGATCTGGTTAAGCCTGTAACTATGCGGGCAGCTTCATTCTGAAGTTTTTGAAGCGAGTTTATTTCCTCTACAGTACAGCCATCCCACACAACACATGAATATTCGATAATAGGCAACAAGTACGATAAATAAATTTGATTTAATGCAACATGACTAAATGTATATTTCAGTTTCCTCATTATGCCAATAACTTTTGATGCACTGTTTTTAATATTCTCAATATGGGAATGCCATTTACCATTACTACTGAAGGTTAGACCTAAATGTTTATGATCTGTAACAAATTTTACGGGAGTTCCATCAAATATTATATTAGGAAGTGATTCAATATGTTTTAAAGTGAAAATCATTGCTTCTGTTTTAAATGGGTTAAATTTTATCAACCACTGAGATGCCCAATTTACTAACATTCGCAAATCATGATTAATGATACCCTCAATGTCATTAAGAGTAGCTGCAGCGCAGAATAGGGAGCTATCGGCGGCAAATAATCTAGTAAGGCTAAGCAGAGAATCAGATATATCATTGATGTAAACTAAAAATAACAGGGGGCCTAGAACAGACCCTTGAGGAACGCCGGCATTTACTCGCCTTAAGGTTGAAGAACTGTTTCTTATAACGACTTTTTGCTTCCTATCATTGAGGTAGTCAGTAATCCAATCCAATAATTCACCGTCTATGCCACTTTGTTTTAATTTAAAAACTAGTCCCTTATGCCACACTCTGTCAAAAGCTTTAGAAACGTCTAAGAAAACCATACATGAAAATTGGTTATTATCAAAAGTCTGGCAGATGTGATGATAGATGTCTATAAGTTGAAAGGTTGTTGAATGATTGGGTAAAAAACCAGATTGGTATTTATAAAGTAAATTATTTTCATGTAAAAAGTTATAAATGTGTTTAAAAGCTATTCTTTCTTGTAGTTTGCCAACGTTACTTAAGAGAGAAATAGGTAATTACAGTTCAACCTGTATTAAGCAAGCACCTAAGGGATATCCAAAATAAGCTTGTTTAAGACAGGTGCTTGCTTAATACAGGTGAAATTTAATGCATTTGTCTTTTTTGGGAACCAAATGCATGCTTGCTTAAGACAGGGTGCTTGCTTAATAGAGGTGACAGATTTTACCGTAATTAAAATGACTATGATCAAGATGCAACATAACATTTTGGCAAATAGTCCACGCATATTGGGTCCAAGTTTTTGAAAAAGTCCTTTTCACTTTTTAGGGTAAAGACCTTTTCGCTATTACAGGGAACCTTTTTGAGGGTATGCTTACATTTGCAGGAGGGGGGGGGGGGCTGTGTGTGTGTGTGTGTGTGTGTGGGGGGGGGGGTTGGAGATTGAGATACTGTCAATCTTTGCCTATGTATACGGTGGCTTAATATATTCTCGCGTTGATTGTATTTTTCTGTCACAACACACCGCTGCGCCGCCTAGCGAATGTTTTCATTGGCCAAATTGCCGGTCACAGAGGGTCACGTTTCCATTGATACACTTACATTTGCGAAATGTATCATTTGAACATGCTAAAGGTAAGTTTTCAATGTGAATGTACTTTATACACAATACAAGCACCATCAGTATCACTGGCCTGTATACCAATCTCCTTCAGAAACCCAATACTCAGCCAAAAATAAATAAAACCGGACGAAGACTCCCCTAGGTCATGTGCATAATGAGGACAATGGGTGAGTGAGTGTTTGAGTTTTATGTCCCACCAACAGATAAGGTCACACAGAGACTGGACCTCAGTTTAAAGACTCATCCGAAAGTCTGGAGAAGCCCGGGATCGATCCTTAATAAGGCGAGTAGCTAACCACTACATCGTGGAGGCTTCTAAGAGGTCAATGGGTAGATTTGTTTCGAGTCCATGACTATCCATTGAGCACTTCCGCCTGACAAAATATTATAATTAAAGCGAAATCACGACTTTCCTCTCAAAACGGCGGCGGAACAGTAACTGCCTATCGCAATGCTGCTTTCTTCTGAACATAAACGAAATGGAAATATTGTTTGCTGGTAAACTAAATAAGAGAATTAAGCATTGTCGTTTGAGCAATGTTTCTATATTATTTAAATTTTATTTATTTTTTCTGTCTTAAGTACCGCTAGAATACATAACACGGGGCTAACAGGAAAAAATCAGAGAACCCGTTACCCAGCTGGCATGGGTGGAAGATGCTGGGTTCAACTCTGCATGCAAAACTCTGGTATATTGAGTGATCAGAATCAGTATTGTTACTGGTGACACATCAAATGACATCAACCAGGGCGTAAGGCCACATGTCTGGTGTTTGTTTGATTTGAGGTTTAACGTCCCCGTCAAGGCTGTAAAGGTCGTTTTGGAGACGTTGCTTCCTATTTTGTGGGACTTTTACCCTACATTGAGATGAAATGACATCTCAAGCCCTGCCGCCCAAAGATATCAATAGGGTTTATAAGCATGGACGGGCCGACTCACACCGCTTTATCTGGGCAGGTTTAGACCCTCTGTGGGGTTTGCAGGTCGGTTTCAGCTCTGCGTGGAAGCATCGTGCAGCCCATCTATTTCTTCAAGCCCCGATGGGCGGGGGCACATTTCTGGTGTACGAATGTCATTAGTCATTTTGACATATCACCAATAAGTCTCAACCTTCACGTGGACTCGCACAGCTTTGCCTGGGCAGGCTAAGATCCTCTAAGTGGTTTACCAGTTCTCGTGTGCGGTCCGTTTCAGTTCTGCGTGGAAGCATCATGCAGCCCGCAGGGACCAGTTTCAAGCTTTTAGGGAGGAAAGATATACTATTCTCTATTTTTATAGAATAGCATATCTTTCCTCCCTAAAAGCTTGAAACTGGGTTCTGTGATGCAGCCCATCTATTTCTTCAAGGCCCGAAGGGCGTGGGTCCTTGTGTATGAATGACACTTCTGATTCTGAGAGGAGCAAGAACATCTGCGCGTATAATTTCAGACTTTTCTTACCAAAGCGACCAGTAACTCCAACAACGATAAAAATTCTGGTAGCAAAAATAGCGCACAAGTTCTTCAGCTTGTAGAAAAAATACGTGTATCTTCTTTGAGACTGGAAAGAGTGAAAGCTGATTATGGCTCGTCTATACACGTTCAGCGATTGGTCAATCTTCAACTGCCGAAATCGTTCGGAAACAGCCGACGACAAGATATAGTTACTGTCTTATTGAACAGTCTCGACAAAAATATTTATTTAAAACATTTGCCAAAAAAAAAAAAAAAAAAAATCAGCAGACAAATAGCCTGAGCAGACGATATTTTTAAATTTTCTCTGCGTCTTAAGGGCTGACATTGGCGCCCTAACATTTCCTTTAGCCTTGACCTTCCTGTACTCTAGGCCCCCGCCCATCGGGGCTTGAAGAAATGTATGGGCTGCACGATGCTGCCACTCAGAGCTAAATCCGACCCGCACACGAATACTGCTAAACCGCTTAGAGGATCTAAGCCTGCCCAGGCAAAGCGGTGCGAATTGGACCGTTCATGCTTATAAAACCTATTGGTTGCATTGTGCGACAGGGCTTGAGATGTCATTTCATCTCAACGTCGGGTAAAAGTCCCACAAAATTGGAAGCAACGTCTCCAAAATGACATTTACAGTGTTGACGGGGACGTTAAACCTCAAATCAAACAAAGAAACAAACAATGTACACCGTGATCAGACATTGTTTTCATGGGCTTCTGACCCTTAAATACCGTAAGCAAGCAATGTAGATTTTAATCAGACAACGCGTTCTGCGGCATCTAATCTTGGTCTAAACTATTTGCCAAACCCAACCCATAATTCCAGAAGAAATAAGTTAATTCCGGGGTTAACGTCCCCGTCAACACTATTTAGGTCATTTTTGAGACGTTGCTTCCAATTTTGTGGGACTTTTACCCGACACTAAATGACATCCCATGGACGGTCCTATCCCACTCAGTGCTTTACCTGGGCAAACTTAAACGTTCAAAGCGGTTTACCAGTACTCATGTTCGGTCGATTTCAGCTCTGCGTGGACGCATCATACAGACCAGTCCCGATGGGCGGGGGTCAATAAATTACCTGGACTTCCTACAAAATAGTGATAATCACGTGGACTTTAGCATTGAAGAGCAGCGAGTCCTTTACTGATAAACAAGAAAAAAAAGAAAGAAAGAAAGAAAAGAAAAACCTCAGGACTCGGTATGGAATACTTGGAAAATTAAGGCGAGGGCAACTTAAAAAAAAGGACAGCCCGTCAACACTCTTATGTGTTTGTTGAGGTTTTACGTTCACGTCAACACTGGTGAGGATAAACACTGTTGGGGGTATTTTTGTGTCTTTTCATTATAATGACCTAAATAGTGTTGACCGCGTCTTTAAAACTCAATTCAAACAAACAAATACGATACGCGTTCTGAATGCGCCTCTGCGAAGCTACGAAGTGGGGATGCATCACATATTTGATTCTTGTTGTTGCCGGCGAACATTTTTGTGGTCACAGACATAATGGCATGCCCACAAGGCAGTGCTTGTGAAATCACACGCGGGGGCAGCAAAGACGCCGCACAGACTGTGTAGCTTGATTCTCAATGTTTCTATCGTCTTTGTTTTATCTACGTCAGCAGGCAAACGTGTCAAAACAACGTCGGTGCAAATTCGGTGCAACGTTGCACCGACGTAGATGTGACGTTCTATAAATGCCGACAATGCATCGAAGTTGGTGTGACGTTGTGGTAATGTCATGACATTACATACACGTCGATCCGACTTCCCGTTAACGTCATGTGCCAGCTGGGATGATCGTGTGTGTGTGTGTGTGTGTGTTTGTTTGAATTTAGGTTTAACGTCCACTTCAGCACTATTAAGTTCATTTTGGAGACGTTGCTTTCAATTTTGTGGGACTTTTACCCGACATTGAGATGAAATGACATCTCAAGCCCTGCCACCCAATGAAACCAAAAGGCCTTTATACATTGACCTTCTAAGCGGTTTACCAGAACTCATGTGTGGCCAGCTCTGCGTGGAAGCACCATGCAGCCCAATTTATTTCTTCAAGCCCCGATGGGCGATTGTGGGGTGGGGGTTAGGAAGAGAGATTGTGTGTGTGTGCGAAATTGTATGGTAGCTCGGCAGGTGACCATAGCTCACACAAACAAAGCAAACTAAAAAGCCAGAACGTACCAAATTATCCGATTACGTGAACCTAGAGATTGGTTGAACAATGGAAGCACCCCCGAGGAATGCACGCACGGATAGCAGCAACTCAGGCTGCGAGATTAAGTTTTAAGCTCACCAGAGCCGAAGGCTCCGGGGGAGCTTATAGTATAGACAATGGTCCGTCGTCGTCTGCGTCGTCAACATTTTCGAACAACATCTCCTCTGAAACTACTTGGCCAATTGAAACCAAATTACATGTGGAGCCTCTGTAGGAAGGGGGAACGAAAGTTTGTTCGTGAGGACTGGGTCACATGACCAATATGGCCGCCATGCCCATATATGGTAAAAACCTTTAAAAATCTTCTTAGCAAGAACCGAATGGCCGATGTTCTTGAAACTTGGTATGCAGCATCGGGGACTCGGGCCCTACCAAGTTTATTCAAATGATGACCTTTGGTTGACCTTGAATTGTTTTACGTCAAGTCAAATATGGTCACTTAGACATTTGTATAGAAAAAAGGCAAAACTGTGGATTTTCTGATTGCATGGTTGCTAGTGGCATCAGAAATAATATTTACACGCAGCTGAATGGAATTTTGACAGTTCTGAAGTCAAGGTCATTTACTGACCTTTGTCCAGGAAGGCTCAGATTCTGTATTTTTATCTTCTTCTCTTCTTAAACTGCTGAGACGATTGAAACCAAATTAGATGTGGAGCCTCTGTGGGAAGGGGGAACGAAAGTTTGTTTGTGAGGACTGGGTCACATGACCAATATGGCTGCCATGCCCATATATGGTAAAAACCTTTAAAAATTTTCTTCTCAGGAACCAAATGGCCGATGACCTTGAAACTTGGTATGCAGCATTGGGGATTTGGGCCATGCCAAATTTGTTCAAATGATGACCTTTGGTTGACCTTGACCTGTTTTACGTCAAGGTCAAATATGGTCACTTAGACATTTGTATGGAAAAAAGGCAAAACAGTTGATTTTTCTGATTGCATGGTAGCTAGTGGCAGCCAAGTTTGTTCAAATGATAACTTTTGACCTTGACCTATTTTACCTCAAAGTCAAATATGGTCACTTAGACATATGTGTGGAAAAAGGGCAAAACAGTGGATTTTTCTGATTGCATGGTAACCTGTGGCATCGGAAATGATATTTGCAATCAACTGAATGGAAGTTTTTCAACAAAGGTGAAGGTCATTTGCTGACCTTTGTCCTGGATGGCTGAGATTCAGTATTTTAATCTTCTTCTCTACTCAAACTGCTAGGTTGATTGAAACTTAATTACGTGTGGAGCTTCTATGGGAAGGGGGAATGAAAGTTTGTTCGTAAGGACTAGGTTACATGACTAATATGACCGCCATGCCCATATATGGTAAAAACCTTAAAAAATCGTCTTCTCAGGAACCAAATGGCCGATGACCTTGAAACTTGGTATGCAGCATCGAGGACTAGGACCCTACGAGTTTGTTCAAAGATGACCTTTGGTTGACCTTGACCTGTTTTTACGTCACGGTCAAATTTGGTCACAAAAACAGTTGTATGGAAAAAAGGCAAGAAAGTGGATTTTACTGCTTGCATGGTGGCCTTTTGTTGTCACATGACCAAGATGGGCACCTTGCCTGTATATGGTATAAACCACATGACCTCTGGTGAGCGTAGTGGCCCATGGGCCTCTTGTTTCTTCTTCTTCCTTCAAGATTATTACACTTATTTCGAGCCGATTGCTAAGCTGAGGTGTACCAGTAGAAAAACACTGATCCAACAATTACAGCCAAATAACCTGCACATCATCATACTATGAAACACGCACACACACGCTCGCACACACACACACACACACACACACACACACACACACACACACACACACACACACACACACACACACACACACACATGCAATGTTTAACTAGGAGCGGTTTGATCAGCATCTACACTGTCTGCCTACACGCAAAAAAGTTTGAAGTTATATATAAAGCAGACGACATAAACAATCGCACACGGCCCCCGTCCATCGGGGCTTGAAGAAATAGATGGGCTGCATGATGCTTCCACGTAGAGCTGAAACCGATGTTAAACTGCTTAGAGGATCTAAGCCTGCCCAGGCAAAGTTGTGCGAATCGGACCGTCCATGCTTATAACCCCTAATGGTTTCATTGGGCGTCAGGGCTTGAGATGTCATTTCATCTCAATGTCGGGTAAAAGTCCCACGCAATTGGAAGCAACGTCTCCAAAATTACCTATATAGTGTTGACGGGGACGTTAAACCTCAAATCAAACAAAACACACAATCGCATCTTAACCCATTTTGTACCGTAAATCCAAAACGGGTAGTTGGCAAACAGTACAGGCCCAGATCAGACGCAACAGAACGCGGCGTCTGATCAGGGCCTACACTATTTGCAAATCATTCAGCCAGTTTCCAAAGAGATTTCGAAGAAAACACAACGTGAGACCTCTAAATTTTGAAATGGACGCCTGCTAGATTCAGGAAGCAGGAAGATTACATTTGGTGCAAAAAGGGTTAAAGGATATAGTGACAGCAATGATTTCTTTTACTGTTCCCTGAACATCATCAAACGCCGTGTTGTTCGCCGTTTGACCGGGTCGGCACCATTTGTCAAACTCCACACATGATTCCTTTCCAGATCCAGACACACCTGGGCGTGTACTGATTGTCTAGACCGTGGCCTGGACCTGCATGTCGAAAAAATAGAAATAAAATAAAAACATAAAGGATCATTTCTATGTGAAATGAACAGCTGAATTGACTTATTTTCTTCAGGCCTCCGTGGCCTAATGGGTAAGAGCGCTGATTCTTCATTATTAGGTCGGCTACATGTGAGAACGTGAAGTTCGGATGGGTTCTCTCCTCAGGGTGCTCTGTTTTTATGCCCTGCCAAGAAGTGAGGAGGGCCACATAGTTGTCCTTTGTACGCCACACTTTGAAGTATTGTTCTTGTCTCCGCAACATCTCGTACATTGTTTGATGTAGGGCACACAGTTCAGACATGCATTGGAAATATGAATAAAGCAAACAGGATTCTGATTGCAAAATTATGTCCCCTTGAACGACAAACATTTGCAGAAGAGGTTTAATAGTACTGTTCGTGTCTCCGAGACTCCTCTTACAGTTTTTAGTGCAGGACATTTAAACTTGCTACACAAGTGTATATCTGACCATGTTTGTGGTTTTACGGACCAGTCAACAGCTAAGGTCATGTTGGGTCGGTTAGTTACCGTCAATGTTCCAATACAGGCTTAGACCTTGTAAGCTACTAAGTGAACCCCCACCCCACACCTCCCCGACAATAACTGTCAGCAGTCGATGAGTCAACTGCCGAGTGATCATGCAACCGTCCATCTGAAGCCGTTGCCAAGCGATGAGGTATAAGAACTGGGAAATATGGTATAGAGCAGAAAACAAACAAACAAACAAACAACCGAAGAGCCCACCGAGTCTTGAAGAAACAGATGGGCTGCATGATGTTGAAACTGACCGCACACGAGCACTGGTAAACCGCTTAGAGGATCTAAGCTTGCCCAGACAAAGCGGTGCAAGTCGGACCGTGCATTCTTATAAACGCTTTTGGTTTCATTGGGCGACAGGGCTTGAGATGTCAATTTCATCTCAATTTCGGGTGAACGTCCCACAAAATTGGAAGCAACGTCTTCAAAATGACCTATACAGTTTTGACGGGGACGTTAAACCTCAAATCAAACAAACAAACGAAGAAGGCCCCGGCACTGAAAGCGTCACAGCGTCTTCACACATACACTACTTCGCATAGAGGCGCAGTGGTTAACGCACTTATTTCTAAAGCTAGAGGTTACACGTTTGATTCTCGACAAAGGTTGATAAAATTTAAAGTGCAAGAACATACTCAACTGCCATCATTTAATGGAATGAATGGCATTACGTGCGTCATCATTCGATGCAGGACCACAGTAGGGGAGCGTACGTGAATGGACAATTGCCATTGAGCATGACTTGTGAATAGTACAGTGGGCAATCAGTCACTTGTGGTATCAAATATTCATTTTTTTCCGATAAAATAAGGAGTACACGTGATTTACATGTCTTGTTGATAAGCTAAATGTTTTTATCATATTCCAACACCAGAAACATATTATTTTGTGGACGCATAAGAGCTAAACTCCGTTCAGAAAATCTGAATGATCGATTTTTTCGTTTCTTCCTTTTAATACTCATTTTAACCCATACATCACTATGGGAAAGTTTTAGACCTGACCCTCCGCCAACTTCTCCAGCAAGCCACATGCCTCTGCGACAGTCAGGAAAGGCTGTGATTATTTGGAGAAAATTGCAAAACAAACAAATGAGACCAAAGACTAAGTCCATTTGACGATGATTGTCAGGTGAAATAATAAATATTCAAATACATGTGACACACTATATAAATAGATATGCAATTACGACACACTTTACATTCGAATGGCTAGATAGAGACTCACTAGGAACAGGGAGCCTCTAGCAAGGTCATTCTTCTTTATACGTTTTCTTAGTCCTTTCGGTCACCTGTCTATAGGTCAGTCATTTTAAAATTCGACTGGAAGACAAGTTCAGGCGGGACCTCTAGTGGATGGTGGAACGGATGTTTGTTCCCGTTATTCGGGTGAAATGACCACGATGGCCGCTACGCCCATGTATGGTCAAACACTTTGGAGCGGCATTGGCACTTGGTATGCAACATTAAAGGCTATGACTATGCATAGTTTCGTTTTCAAATAAGATCATAGACTTATCCAAAACTTGTTAACACAGAGGTTACGTGGGAGATTGTGTCGGTATGACATGGGTGGATGGATGGATGAGGATGAGGATGATAAAAAGGATGGATGGCTGGATGCTGCATATATGTATGTAGGTAGGTATGTATGTATGTATGTATGTATGTATGTATGTATGTATGTATGTATGTATGTATGTATGTATGTATGTATGTATGTATGTATGTATGTATGTATGTATGTATGTATGTATGTATGGATGGATGGATGGATGGATGGATGGATGGATGGATGGATGGATGGATGGATCGCATTCGAGCAATAACGTTTTTATTTTTTGATGGATTTGGAAATTACTTGGCACAAATATTAACCTCTACGAGACGATGTGTCGCGCGCAAGGTCCGGGACGGTTCCTTCAAGGTAGGGGTCATTCTTAGAGGTCAGAGGTTAAAAAGAGATTGTTTTCGTGTCCGGGCAAAAACTTTCTTATGCCTGGATGTATTTCCAAATAACGTTAATGATAATCATTATGAGACGATGTGTCACACGAATGGCCCAAGTCGGTACCTCCAAAGTCATGGTCCAACTTAGAAGTCAAAGGTCAAAAAGGTGTTTTATCATGTCCGATCAATAACTTAATTATTATTATTTTTAAAATTACATGGCAGAAATGTAAAACCATCATAAGACGCTGTGTCGGGCGCAAGACTTATGTCAGTACCCCTAGGTCAAAGTCAAACTTAGAGGTCAAATGTCAATAAAAGGCCTTTTCCGTGTCCAGTCAAAACTTTTGTTTTTGTTAACCATCCTCAGAAGATTTGTGGCTTGCTAGAGCCAGGTGGATGCCACCAAGGCCAAAGTCATCTTTAGAGGAGGGTCTTTTGTGAGCCATGTCAATATTTTTCGTATTCTTGCATGGAGTTTAAAATCACCTGGCCAAAATGTTAATCATTATCAGATAATGTGACATACATAAAATTCAGGTCCGTAGCTCAAAAGTGAGATCACAAATGTTTTCCTCGCACAGACTATACATTACACTCATTTCTGTGTCCAATGTCATATGGCGGGGCATCCGTGTTCTATGGACGCAATTCTAGTTTCTTTCTTCTTTTTCTCTATCCTATCTTTCCATCTTTTGATGGACCCTTTCTCGGAAGACGGCTTAAGGTGAACGGCTCTTCTAGACTCGGCCGTTGACACCCCGGTTGTTATGAGGGTGGGGGTGGGGTGCGATCTTACATAAGTACTTGTAACTGGCCGGCCCGACGAGGCCTTAACTGTTGACCATAAGGCATAACATAAACAGTGCTAGCATTCACTGTCGTAACAAATTAATTATCACTTTTTCGCTCACTTTCGTGCGTATGAGAGAGAGAGAGAGAGAGAGAGAGAGAGAGAGAGAGAGAGAGAGAGAGAGAGAGAGAGAGAGAGAGAGAGAGATGCATCAAGAGACAAATATAAAGGATTCGCAATAATGCTTTCCGTGTGTAGTTTATTCCAAGGCCGAAAAAGGGAATTGTACTTTGAATCTGAGACGTGCGGATAAGACCAAAATAGGCAATTTTTGCCCTTTCAGGGGCCGTAACTCCGTAACACATAATTGGATATGGCTGGTTCAAGAAAAGAACCTAGATCTCATGGTGGTACAAGTTGTGTGCAAGTCTGGTTAAAATCAAATCATAAATGAAGATGCTATCGTGCGGACAAGAAATTGTTTACGCACGCACGCATGGACGCACGCACGGACGACGGACAAAATGTGATAACAAAAGCTCACATTGTCACTACGTGACAGGTGAGCTAAAAATCGGCATTTTCAGCAATCAAAGGGACGTAAATCTATTATAAATGGGCCGACTTGGCCGGTATTCGAACTCATCCCAGGTTTTATCCCCAGTCACCTTACATATAAGTTTCAGAAAGATCCGATCAAAACTGAAGGGGCTACAGTGATGACAAGGTCAAAAATCAACATTTTCAGCAATCAAAGGGACCTAACTCTATGATAAATAGGCCACCTTGGCCGGTATTCGAACTCATCCGAGGTTTTATCCCCAGCCAACTTACATATAAGTTTCAGAAAGATTCGATCAAAACTGAAAGGGCTACGGTGATGACAAGGTCAAAATTCAGCATTTTCAGCATTCAAAGGGACGTTACTCTACGATAAATGGCCCGACTTGGACGGTTTTCGAACTCATTCGAGATTTTCAGAAAGATCAGATCAAAACTGAAGGGGCTACGGTGATGACAAGCATTTTCCCATTGTAAGTCTATGGTACCTTGTGACTGCCATAGCAACCTAAGTTTTCATGCGATTTCAAAAAAAAAAGCTGATGTCATCAATGCCCCACCAGAGGCATGCTACAGATGAGAAATGATTGAGATCAGCCTGCAGAGATATAGCTGCTCAAAAGTGTGGACGGACGACGGACGGACGGACGGCGGTGGACCCACTATACTATAAGCTCCCCTGGAGCCTTCGGCCCAGGTGAGCTAAAAAAGCTTATGTCATCAATGCCCCACCAGAGGCATGCTACAGATGAGAAATGATTGAGATCAGCCTGCAGGCTGCAGAAATATAGCTGCTCAAAAGTGTGGACGGACGGACGGACGGACGACGGACGGACGACGGAGGACCCACTATACTATAAGCTCCCCCGGAGCCTTCGGCCCAGGTGAGCTGAAAAAGGACTTGTCCAAATTCAAAGATTGAAGAGTCCAATTCAGAAACTCAGGGGTGAAAAGGTTATAACTTAAACCACAAAAAATTCTGGCACTTTAAGGATTTCCTGTAATTCTCCGAATTTTTTACAAATTTGTTTCACGTTCCAGCATGGAGACCAAAAGGTACAGACGGAATGGCAAATAGTGCAGATCCTGATCAGACTGCTCTTGAAAGAGCAGTCTGATCTGGGTCTGCACTGTTTACTGAGGCCTATCTGTTCCAATACTTAGGATCATTACAGTGTGTATCGTATCTCATAATAATGTTCATTTGACAATACATCACTCATTATAGGGGAAGCACTTAAAATAACCATTCAGCTACTGAAGGGTTGGCGCGCAGTCAAACTCAGAATCATCATCATCAGTTTACTGAATCATTTCTTAGTCGTCTTACATATAAGTTTCAGAAAGATCTGATCAAAACTGAAGGGGCTAAAGTGATGACAAAGTCAAAAATCAACATTTTCAGCAATCAAAGGGACCTATCTCTATGATAAATAGGCCACCTTGGCCGGTATTCGAACTCATCCAAAATTTTATCCCCAGCCACAGCATTTTCAGCAATCAAAGGGACGTTACTCTATGATAAAATGGACCATCATGGCTGGTTTTCGAACTCATCCGAGATTTTATCCCCAGCCACGTTACATATAAGTTTCAGAAAGATTAGATCAAAACTGAAAGGGCTACGGTGATGACAAGGTCAAAAATCAGCATTTTCAGCAATCAAAGGGACGTTACTCCACACACACACACACACGCACGCGCGCGCACGCACGCGATAACCTGCAGGTGAAACTAGAACACCTATCCCCGCCCCCCTCCCCCGCAACAAAGAATTAAGATTTCTCGGATCATAGTTTCTATTTTAAATAAATTAGGCATCACTAGTGTTGTACAAACATAAGCACTGCTACAGTTAGGAAAGTTTGAACACCTTTGCCCTCAACCCCAATCTTACACACACACACACACACACAGACACGTATGCGCGTGTGAATCTTATTGAGCTATAGAAAAACGGCACTAGCGACAGATAAGAGAGATCAACTTGACCGAGCTAACGGGATGGCACCATGCGATAATCTGTAGGTGACACGTCTTGATTTTTTCTCTGCATTGGAGTTTAACGGCCCAGTCAACACTATTTTAAGTCATTTTTGAGGCGGTCAGTATACCTCTTCAAACTTTTCCTGGGCAGGCTTATATGTAAGCGGTTAACCAGTACAGTATACATCCTTTCGCCAGAAACTGCCCTTCTTGAATCAGCGGAAGGGAGTGAATGACCGTAGAAACGATTTCATGATTGATCTCCACGAAAGAATATTGCCGCCCGGCAGGTATTGAACCCGCGTCCTCCTGATCACCCTCCAGACGCGTATCCGACTGAGCTACTGAGGCCGGCAGTGACATGTCTTGAAAGGATTTCCAAATAAAAAAGCGCACATGTTATATTATTATATAAATTATATTTTACAAGTTCACGTACCTTTATTCTGCAATACATTAAAACTCTGTTTATGAATATCTATATGCATCTAAAATCTACTACATTCCAAAGCAAATATTTACATTCTTTTTTCTTAACACTTGTCACATAGAACAGAATCATTACGGTTTCTTCCTTGTCACTAGGAATAATGTCATTTCCACATCTTAGATTAAACATATTTTATTGTATTCTTGCTAACAATGGGATTAGACACAAATTGTACAGCACTCGATGGTCCTCTCCCTAAACATTTACAAATTAATTTACACATATCGTCAAAAATCCTGTTTCTCGTTGACTTCCTTGTGGTCAGTCGAATCACACAATGAAAACTGAAGATGAACATGTCTACTTGATACAACATTAGATCTGTTTGCGATCACATCACGAAAACACGCCTATATAGTTCTGACCCCCTTAAACCCCACTTATAGTAAAACTGGGGTATACAGGGATAAACAGAACTTTCCTTATATCTGCTTAAAAGCATAAATTGTGTGTACTCGACAGCGTCGAGGCGGTTCTATCGTGTTCCAACAATCTATGTTTTGAGCAGAAATAAGAAATAAATCACAATTTTTCATCGAAAAATTTCCATTTTTTGGCTAAAAAATGACAATGTATTTGTATAGACGTGTTTTCTTAATGTGAGACAACATTAGACCTGATTACGATCACATCACGAAAACACGCCTATATAGTTTTGACCCCCTCGAATCCAACTTTAATTTAGCAAAACTGGGATTTAGAGGAGTAAACCTTGTTTTCCTTATTTCTGCTCTAGAATATAGATTTCGGTACCCGTTATAACCGCCTCGATGAGGCGGTTCTAACATGTACCCACAAGCTATATTTTGAGCAGAAATAGGAAAAATATCTATTTTTTTTTTTTTGTCATCTTAAATGTTCGTGTTTTTTTCGGCGGTAAAGTTTATAATAGTAATGTAATGCTTATAACAGTAATGCAATGCAATTGTATAGGCGTGTTATAAGTAATGTATTTGTATAGGCGTGTTATAAGTAATGTATTTGTATAGGCGTGTTATAAGTAATGTATTTGTATAGGCGTGTTATAAGTAATGTATTTGTATAGGCGTGTTATAAGTAATGTATTTGTATAGGCGTGTTATAAGTAATGTATTTGTATAGGCGTGTTATAAGTAATGTATTTGTATAGGCGTGTTATAAGTAATGTATTTGTATAGGCGTGTTATAAGTAATGTATTTGTATAGGCGTGTTATAAGTAATGTATTTGTATAGGCGTGTTTTCGTAATGATGATTGTAAATATTTGAACGTTAAACAATGATTCTTAACGAAAGTTATGCTTATATCACGAAAACACGCCTATACAATGCTGACCCACTTGAACCCCACTTTTAAAGAAAAACTGGGGTTTACAGGGGCACATCTTATTTTTATTATTTCTGCTCTAGATTATGGGTGGGTGGTTCTAACGTGTCTATTTTTTGATGTGATCGCAAAATCTATATTTTGAGCAGAAATAAGAAAATATCACAAAATATCACAATTTTTCATCTGAAAATTTTCGCCAAGTTTTTTGGCGGTAAAATTTGCAATTAATTTTTCTCTTTATGCGTGTTTTCGTAATGCTATTTCGGGGTGTAATAAAGAATGAATAAAGCTTTTGGGATTAGATATCTTTCACAATATTTTTGTTTGTCAGGCTCTTAAAGAGAACAGACAAGTGTTAACTCTGTCTGCGAAGACATCGCGTGCAAAAATTTAAATTATTAATGTGCCAAAATGATACTTATAGTAGTCGCAGATAAAATTGGCTAGGCGGAGCTATCGTTTGTACGTGCCTTAGGAATATTCCATTAACAAAATGTAAACCAAGTCACCCGATTGTGTGAATTCAACTGTAACGCAAGCATAGCTGTGGCGTGTATGACCATTTCGTCCGCTTGTAGAAAGCGTGCGAAAGACACTTTACCGAATCTTCTAGTGGGCTCAGCGAATTTGACATATATTGACAACACCTGAATGGCCGCACCCAGTCAATCGTATCTGCGACTACTATACCGTCACGAAAACACGCCTATATATTTCTGACCCCCTTAAACCCCACTTTTATATAATAAAACAGGGATGTACATTATATTTTCTTATTTCTGCTCACAAAAATAGAATCTGAGTACTCGCTAGAACTAACTAGAGGCTGTTCTAACGAGTACTCACAATCTATGTTTTGAGCAGAATTATGGAAAAATCAAGGTTTTTTATCTGAGTTATCTGAAAAGTTTCATCGTAATGACTGGCCCCCGCCCATAGGGGCTTGAAGAAATATATGGGCTGCATGATGCTTCCACGCAGAGCTGAATCCGGCCCGCACACTAGTACTGGTAAACCGCTTAGAGGATCTAAGCCTGTCCAGGAACCGCGGTGCGAGGCGGACCGTCCATGCTAATAAACCCTATTGGTTTCATTGGTCGACAGGGCTTGAGATGTCATTTCATTTCAATGTCGGGTAAAAGTCCCACAAAATTGGAAGCAACGTCTCCAAAATGACCTTTACAGTGTTGACGGGGACGTTAAACCACAAATCAACCAACCATCATCGTAATGACAAGCCTTCGAAATATTCTCGGACTGAAGCACACGTTTCAAGTCTCGAAATACATTGTGTAAAGGTAGAGAAGAAGACCGTGAAGACACTGGTAAATTTTATTACCATAACGACGATCAGAAATGGTTTTCTTTAGTAAAGGAAGCAGGAAAAAGTCGCGGGGACTAAGGTCTGGCGAATAAGGTGGATGATACTGAACTACATTTTCCTCTTTCAAAAAGTCTTGGACAAGAAACACACTTGTGAGCAGGTGCGTTGTCATGGATAAGACACAAACTTCTTAAAGCGGTTGCAAGTTTACGTTTTTCACAGGGTGCCTTTACTTACAACACACCATTCTCATAAAATCTACCTGTGATTGTCGTGCCATTTGGAACGGGAATTTGAACAATGGGTCCATCGCAATTGAAAAAATAATACCGCATAAAAAACTTTTGCCGCGCTTTTAATTCTTTTGGCAATGACCGGCCTTGCTTGGTCCGAAATTCTACGTTGTCAAATTGTTTGTACTTTTTCAAAAGATTTTTCGCTATTTTTACACGGGTGGTTTAATTTGATGTTTAACGTCCCCGTCAACACTGAAAAGGACATTTTGGAGACGTTGGTTCCAATTTTCAGGGAATTTTACCCGACATTCAGATGAAATGACATCTCAAGCCCTGTCGCCCAATGATAATAGGGTTTATAAACATGGACTAGCCGACCCGTACTGCTTTGCCTGGGCTGTCTTTGATCCTCAAAGCGGTTTACCAGAACTAGAGTGCGGGTCGGTTTCAGCCCTGCGTGGAAGCATCATGCAGCCCACATATTGCTTCATGCCCCGATGGGCGGGGGTAATTTACACTGGTGGTCTTATGTTCTTTGGTCCAGAGATGCGGGACCAATCGTACACAAACCTTTCTAAGTTTCAACTCCTCAGGCAAAATCTTTTGAACTGTCCCCGATGAAACACCAGCACTATCAGCTTTTTTTTTCATCGTGAACATGACATCTTCTTTGACCACGGCAGCAACATAAGCTTTTGAAGCAGTTCTTTTCTTGGCTGGCCGGGGCAGGTGCTCATCTTTCAGGTCATTTTTACCACCTTTAATTTTTTTGTCACCTATACCCATATAATGATAATAAAGTATTTGTTATTTTTTTTTTAATTTTGTCTACTGATTTAAAAGAAAATATTGCAAACCTCAGATGCTACAAGGAAAACTCTTCTGAAGACGTCTGAAACGGGTTTTTATTGCGATTAGTTACAGGGGTGACTTTTTGAAGAACTGAACGGCTGTTTCAGCTAGCACTTGAATCAGAGATGGTAATGCTCGTGTTACGCCGTTTCGTCGAGATGTTCGGCGCCGCCGCTATTATGATAGTGCGACCTCGCTGATAATAATACGACGACACCACCAATGTAATATCACACTGCTGCTACCAGCGCCATTCTCTATCGTGCTTACACTGCCTGACTACTGCGAGTGTGTCTAAAAGAAGCAGAAATATGTACAGTCAACCCTCATTTGTTATAACGGCAAAACTCATTAAAACGACACTCTCAATGGAATGGGTTCTTAGTTCAAGACTTAGCCTCGTTTTCGAGCGACATGGGCTCCCTAGGGTTGGAAATGCCCAAATGGAATCAATAGTCATGAAATGTTCTTGCTTTTTCAATTCTCCTCGGAGTAATGATGTGAAAAAGACGTTTTACAACCTATCATACTTCTAACTGGGATTCTTTATAACGACAAATTCATTATAATGGCACAATAATAGTTAACAAGTACTGTCGTTATAACGCAGGTTCTCTGTAATGGGAATCCTCTTCAATGTTATATTGTTGAGGCTCCCATACAAGTGACAAATATGTAAGAAAAAATACGCATTTATAAAACATAGATATGTATCGAATACATGCACAAAACATCAGGAACTCTGTGCAGTTGTGTTATAATGCTGGTAATAGAAGTATGCTGACGATAAACGTTGAACTTCCCAAGCTTTCTCAACAATGACAAAACTAATTTTTGATTTACAGTAAAACTTCGATGGCTCGAACTCTGATGGCTCATTTACTATGGATGAGTCGAATCCGTTCTTGAGTCCGCAGGGAGTTCCTCCAAACACGATATAGTGATAAATTAGGAAGATTTTCTTCATTTATCTTGCAAATGTATGCTGTGTGTACTCATTAGAATCGCCTCGATGAGGCGATTCTAATGAGTATACACAACGTACTGTTAATACAGAACACCGAAAAGATATCCACAATTATCTCCATTATGCCTCCTGGTATGGCACTAATAGTATCCCTCTGTGGCTCGAACTACCGCTGTCTCGAACAAATTTTTATGGTCCCAAAGTAGTTCGAGCCATCGAAGTTCGACTGTATATGATATAATAAATAACTTAGTTTTAATTTTGTTGTCAGATTCTCATAAACTCTTCTCAGACTTAGATTGCAGTCTTTAAACTCTAGGCAGACTTAAATCATATTTCTAACCTCAAAAGATACGGAACTCACTAGAGGAAATGCGATTTTGTTCCCAATGATAATAACTGAAGGTCGATATATGTGTGATCCGACACACCGGAAAGGATAGCGAGAGCAACAGCGCGAATACTAGCCTCTCTTTCCTGCTGACCATTTAAATTGTCCAGACTGCAAATCTGTTTCCCAACCTGACAACGGAAGCGCGTTACTTTTTCATTTCTTTATTCTGCCAAATTATTGCTTTATACATCGAAGCAAATTTTTCCTAATTTGAATTTATTGATCTCCGTATATACTAAATTGTTATTGTTATTATTATGAAATCCGACTTTGTGTGTTAGCTACTGGTGGCTTAGTATGCATATTGACATGTACTGCCTGCGAAAATTGTATATTTACAGTGTTTTAACTCTAGTTTAAACATTTATTTCAACATATTACATACACCGAATTTGCATTATAAACATTTCAAGAATAGGGTATTAAGTTGCCAAGTTTGATATTAATACAATCAACCCTAGTTGCGAAAATGAAAATCGAAAGCTTAATGATATATTTTTCTTTATAGCATTTAATACATTGAAAGCGCTGAAGACGTATATTGCATAATCTTATCTTTTCATCTTCTGTTAATCTCGACTATTGTGTTTGGTCTGATTTTATATGTAACGTCCATGCATACTCTGTTATAGGTCCTCAGTCCTTAGCGATGCCATTACCCATTTTAGTACCAGAAACCTCAAAACGGGTACCCTGGCAAACAGTGCAGGCCCAGAACGCGGCGTCTGATCAGGGCCTCCACTGTTTGCTAAAAGTTCAGTCATTTTCCAAATAAATTTTGATGAAAACATAACCTGACACCTCTAAATTTTGAAATGAACTCCTGTTATATATAAGGAGAAAGATTCAATTTAGTACCATAAGGGTTAAGTAGTCGGTTTACTAAAGAGACGTAAATTACTAAACAGATTGAAAAAAAAAAAACAAAAAAAAAAAACTGTGACATGTCTTTAATTGGAATATCACGGGGCCTATCGGGACCTCGACAACAACTCGGTTCCAAAGGTGTATTGGAAACGCTTATATCGAGGTCATGGCATGGCAACAGATAAGTATTTTGTGATTAATTGAAGGATAGTTTTTGTCAATTCACCATAAGGTATTGATTAGAACCGCCTCACTGACAACATAGGTTCATATGGTGAAATAAGGAAAACTATTCTTCAGTTAACACCAAATACTTACCTTATCTGTTGCGGCCCCCGCCCATCGGGGCTTGAAAAAATATATGGGCTGCATGATGCTTCCACGCAGAGCTGAATGTGACCCACACAAGAGTACCGGTAAACCGCTTAGCGGATCTAAGCCTGCCCAGGCAAATCGGTGTGAGTATCGGACCGTCCATGCTTATAAACCCTATTGGTTTCATTGGGCGACGGGGCTTAGGTTGTCATTTCATCTCAATATGGGGTAAAAGTCCCACAAAATTGGAAGCAACGTCTCCAAAATGACCTTAACAGTGTTGACGGGGACGTTAAACCTCTAACAAACAAACAAAAACCTTATCTATTGTGTCGGAACCATGGAAGGGACATGATATTAACAAGATATTAAGTGATGCGAACAAGATATTATGTTACGCTTCAGATATATCGTGCTTTATTAATTGACTACCCTAACCGGAGGACCAGGTCAAACAATATTAACCAAGGTCAAGTGAGGCCAAAAATCAATAATCATGTTATTTTAATTGGATTAGTTAATAAAATTGTCGTTAATCAAGTAATTTCGTATTGACCCAGTTACAGGTCCTCGGTCAGCTGCATAAGCTCTCGGCCTTCGGCCTCGCGCCAATGCAGCAGACCCGGGACTTGTACCTGGGCCAATACAAAACTACTTGATTAGTAATATTATAGTTATATTCTCTGCGCACAACATATATTGTGCGCACAAGATAATATCTATGTCGCACAACTTCATATCTTGTTCGCACAACATATTAGAAAAAAATGCATGTCCCTTCCCGGGTTCCGTATGTTGCTATGCACAAGCGTATAAGATTCAGCAAATGAGCCAAGGCATGAGGAAATCTAACTTTGCCACTGACGAACAACAAATCTGAGATCATCGTTGCGGTTTGAACAGCAGGTTAGTGATTACAATACCTCTAGTTGTCTATATCCAAATTTTCAACACATCGAAGACAGGCGCTGAGGATACAAACCGTTTTCGTGCCAGACTCAGTGTCATTTTTATAAATTTTAATATCCTACGCATTTAAAAAAATACGAACATGTCAACTAACATTCTACATTGATCTGAGCAGGGCAATTGCCCAATTTTTTATATTTATTACTAATTTCATGGTCATCTGAATTGAGCATGAAATAAGATGTGTTTGTGAAACATCGATGCCCCCGAACAACGCATGTTAAATATGAAAGCAGTATCACAAAACAATCGAAAGGTATGGCCAATGTTCAAGTCTTAAAAAGTAGGTCAAGGTCACAAGGTAAAAAATTATGAGATCGTTTGAAAGGTCTTGTGACACAGAATGCACATGTGCAATATGAAAGTCCTAACACTTACCGATGGAAAGTTATGGCCAATGGTAAAGTTTTTAAAAGTAGGTCAAAGGTCAAGGTCACGAGGTCAAAAATTATGGTACCACTGGAAAGGTCTTGTGAAAAAGAATGCATATGTGAAATATGAAAACCCTATCACTTACCAATCGAAAGTTATAGACTATGTTAAAGATTTTAAAAAGTATGTCAAATGTCATGGTCACGAGGTCAAAATTATGGTACCACTAGAAAGGTCTTGTGACAAGGAATGCATATGTAAAATATGAAAGCCCTACCACTTACCAATCCAAAGTTATGGCCAATGTTAAAGTTTTTAAAAAGAAAGTTCAAACGTCAAGGCCAAGATCACAAGGTCAAAAATTATGGTACCCTTAGAAAGGTTTTCTGACAAGGAATACACATGTGAAATATGAAGGCTCTATCTATTACCAATCGAAAGTTATGGCCAATGTTAAAGTTTCTAAATAATTGGAATAAAGTAGGTCAAAGGTCAAGGTCAAGGTAACGAGATAAGAATTATGGTACCACTGGAAAGGCCTTGTGATACGGTATACACATGTGAAATATGAAAGCTCTATCTATTACCATTCAAAAGTTATGCCCAATGTTATGGTTTTTGTAGACAGACAAACGGACAAAAAGACAGACAGACCAAAAACCATATGCCCTCGAATCTTTTAGATTCCGGGGGCATAAAAAGGTACCTCAGATCAAGATTGTCTGGTGACATGACTCAATGGATGTGTTTTACATGAAGACAGCTATACTGATCAGCATGAGTATGGCGGAATATGCAGCGGAAACTCTGCTCGAGATGCTCGTCTCAAATTCTTGTTCAAAAGAACCGTAATCAGATCCGACACAATGGTAGCAGGAGAAACGGTTATGCGGATCGTAATTAATCTTGACCTTCAATAACTCGACGTAGTGAGGCCCCCAGAAGTCGAGTTTCCAGTTTGGATTGGGTGCAAATCCCTCATTAATATACTCCCCATCTCCAAAGTTTCGCAGTCTTGCTGCAAAGTCGGTGGCGTTCTGTTTCTGTCGGTGCTGTTCATCAAACACACTGACATCCTCCTTGTTATTCACGGCGTCCCATCCAAAAACATCGTCTCCTATAGCCGGGGAAAAGGAACACGCAAGCCATGTCTGGGCTTTTCTAAAGCCCGGGTGAACGGATGAAGTCGATTCGTTGTACTCCATTACTTTCCCTGTAAAGAAATGGAAGGAAAAATGACTTCGGTAAATGATGTACATAAAAAGTTTTGCTTCCCACTTTCAGCCGCATCAAGCGAAAGCGTTGCTCATAGCAACAGAGAGAGTTTGTGTTTAATCATTTTTGTCAATTCTCCATGAAAACCTATGTTGTGGGTATTCATTAGAACGATGAGGCGGTTCGAATGAATAAGACTCGTACGTACAACATAGGTTTATATAGTGGGATGCATAACAAAGGCCATAAGATAACGGTAAGATAAGTATTTTGTGATAATTGAAGGATAGTTATTGTCAATTCACCATAAAAACTTTTGTTGTAGGTATTCTAATGAGTACCCGCAATAAAGGTTTATGTGAAGAAATAAGGACAACTATTCACCAATCATCACAAATTACGCACCTTATCTGTTGCTATGGTTACTTCTATTATTTTCGCCCAAGGAAGACTCAGATTACCCTGTGCATTCACTCACTGGGGATACATTCTTCATCTGGCAACAAGAAACTGTTTTGGATCAACTGTTCATGGTTGTCTATACAGCGCACTGTCAAGTCTATGATGAGACTGTGCGCTTTCGAAGACATATTAGTGCCTTTATTTGGTGCGCAAGTTCGAGAAGGGATATTAGCTTGACGGGGCTCAACTACTCAGGGTCCACTTGTTATCAACATCGTTAGCTCATTACTTGTCACATTACGAGAACACGCCTACACAAATACATTGTAACCTTTATCTCTGAAAAAAAAATGAAAATTTTAAAATGAAAACTTGTGATATTTTTCTAATTTCTGCTCAAAATATAGACTGTCGGTACTCGTTACATCCGCCTCATCGAGGCGGTTCTAACGAGTACCCACAATCTTTATTTTAGAAATAAGAAAAATAAGGTTACCCCTGTAAACCCAAGTTTTACTATATAAAAGTGGGGTCAAAGGGGTCAAAATTATATAGGCGTGTTTTCGTGATGAGATTCTTAACTCTTAGTACAAGTACAGCATCTAAAAGTCTGGCATTTTTGCTGAAAAAATGTGAGTAGCTTTTGCATATGCAAAAGCTTGTGAGTAGCTTTTGAACATATATGCAAATGCTACTCACATTTTTTCAGCAAAAATGTAAGAATATATGGTAAGACTTGTAACAATTCGTTGACTAACATTGTCATTAGTTTTGAACAACTCGTCCCAGATCTTCAAGAAGTTTTTCAACTTGTCGTTTTTGAAGTGTAGCTCACTCAGCATTTGTGGGTCCATTGTCAATCAGTCAACATAAGATTATAAAGCGCAGTAGATTTTCTCTGCTGAAGTCCACGGACTAGTGACTATCACTGACTTGTCGGAAATCAAAGAAACTGTTATTTATATTGCCCAGGGTCACTCTGATATCATAATATAAGGTTATTTATATTGCCCAGGGTCACTCAGATATCATAATATCATAATAACCTTGAAAAAAAACTTTTTCAGTGGACCAATTTTAGCAACATCAGATGATGATTTTTGTTAAATTATTTTGACAAAAAAGGGTCAATGGCCTAGGAGATGCCGTTTATGAATCTTGCTATTTTTGTTTGTCATTTTGTTATGCTGAGCAATTTTGGATAGGTATCATCAAGACAACCATTCTTGTAATTTAAGTTTCATGAAATGGACACAAATCCATAGCGTGAAAAGTGAAGGGTGAACATGGGTGTAAGAAATTTGACTTAGTGACCTGTTTTTTTTTATTCTCCATTACTCATATTCAAACTTGGTTGAAATAGCATCACGGCAAACATTCTGATATATTTTCATGAAGATTGAAGCTAAACTGGATTCTAGAGGGTGAACAAGGAATTTAAGCAATTTGACCTAGTGACCTCGTTTTTATCTAAAATTAACTTTTTTGATCCGGCATGAACCATACTAGAACTTAATCAAGATATCATCGAGGCAAACATTCTGATATATTTTCATGAAAATTATAGCGATGATGTGGCTTCTAGTGGGAGAACAAGGTTTTAAAGCATTTTGACCTAGTGACCTAGGTTTTGATCCGACATGACCTTTATTCGAATATGATCAAGATATTATCAAAACAATTATTCTGGGATAGTTTCATGAAGCTTGATGAAGATTAAAGAAAAAATGTGGCTTCTTGAGGGTGAAGAAGGTGTTAATGCAATATGACCTAGTGACCTATTTTGATCCTCTATATTCGAACTTGATTTAGATATCATCAAGACAAACACTCATGTAAAATTTCATGAAGACTGATACAAAACTGTGGCCTCAAAGTTTTATAGCAATTTGTCCTATTGACCTAGTTTTTGATTTGAATGACCCATATTCGATCTTGACCGAGATATAAGCAAGAAAAGTATTCTGATATTGAAACTGACCTCCAGAGGGTGAACACGGTTTTAAGGTAATTTTACCTTGCAACCTAGTTTTTGACCCGACCAAACCCATATTCGCACTTAACCTAGATATCATCAAATCAAACATTTTTGTAAAGTTTCATAAAGACTGAGGCAAAAATGTGACGTCTAGAGGATAAACAAGATAAATGTTGACAACACACAACGCACGACTGACAGTGGATGTTCGACGGACACAGGGAGATCACAATAGCTCACTTTGCACAAATGCTCACCTTGAGAACTTCGTGCTCACAAGATGAGCTAAAACGTGCTTTTATGAACACAACGTTTTCTCTATATTAAGTCAACTGGAAACATTTACGATATTCAAGGGCATATAACTCCTAAGTCGATGAACCCCTGCGGAATGGTTTAAAAAGATTGGCTAACTGCCTTAAGAGATACGCTTAACTGAAATTGTGGACAGCGGACGGACCCCGGATCATTGTCATCCTAATCCCTCACTTGAGCTATAAAAACAAGAGTGCCAAGATGGCCCTGAATCGCTTAACTGATTTCAAAGATACCAAATAGCTTCTGAAAGTTCGGCCATCTTGTTCATCAGAGCAGAACAATTTGAGCTTATTCGGTGGAGGGTTACCTAAGCATGATTTATGTGAGTTTAAATCAAATTAGCTCAAGGGTTTTGGAGGTGTTGATATTTAAATAAATTTTTGACCTTTTTCTTTTTTTAACTCTGGCGGCCATTTTGTTTATCTGGGCCATAGGATTTTTAGCTATTTTGGTAGATTGTCACTTTAGCAACATTTCTATGAAGTTTGAATGAAATTAGCCGATGGGTATAGGCCTGAGTTGTCGTTTAAAAATGTTTCTAAATTTAGCTCTGGTGGCCATCTTGTTCACCAGAGTGGAAAGATTTTAGCTATTTTGGCAGAAGGTCACCTCAGCAACATTCCTATGATGTTTGATTGAAATTGGCCGAATGGTTTAGAAGGAATTGGCATTTTAAGCAAATTGTTGACATGTTTCTATTTTTAGCTCTGGCAGCCATTTTGCTGATCGGAGCAGAACCATTTTCGCGTTTTTTGGTAGAGAGACACCTAAACAACATTCCTTTGAAGTTTGTATGAAATTTGCCAATGAGTTTAGGAGGAGTTGTCATTTAAATTTTTATTTTTAGCTCTGGCGGCCATCTTGTTCATCAGAGCAGAACGATTTTTGCTATTTTGATTGAGGGTCAAATTAGCAACATTCGATGAAGTATGATTGAAATTTGCCAAGGGTTTAGGAGGAGTTGGCATTAAAACAGATTATTGACATTTTTCAATTTTTAGCGCTGGTGGCCATGTTGTTCATCGGAGCAGAACCGTTTTAGCTAATTTGGTAGAGGGTCACCTAAGGAACATTCCTGTATAGAAAGAATGGAATTGGTCCAAGCGTTAAGGAGGAGTTGTCGTTTAAAGATTTTTCTATTTTTAGCTCTGGCGGCCATCTTATTCATCAGAGCAAAACCATTTTGGCATTTTATATAGGGTCACCTAAGCAAAATTCCTATGAAGTTTGGCTGAAATCGGCCCAAGGGTATAAGAGGAGTTATCGTTTGAAGATTTTTCTATTTTTAACTCTGGTTGCCCTCTTACTTATCAGAGCAAAAACTATTTAAGCTATTTTGATACAGGGTCACATTAGCAATATTCCGATGAAGTTTGATTGAAATTGGCCCAAGGGTTAAGTTAAGAAGGAGTTTGGCATTATAAGCAAATTTTTGACGTTTTCTATTTTCAGCTCTGGTGGCCACTTTGTTCATCTGAGCGGAACCATTTTAGCTATTTTGGTAGAAGATCCGCCGACAACATTCCTATGAAATTTCACTGAAATTGGCCCAAGGGTATAGGAGTTGTCGTTTAAAGATTTTTCTATTTTTAGCTCTGGCGGCCATCTTGTTCATCGGAGCAGAACTGTTCTACCTTTTGGCAGAGGGTCGCCTAAGCAACATTCCTATAAAGTTAAAATTGACCCATGAGCATAGGAGGAGTTGCGTTTAGAGAGTCACCTTAGCAAAAATCCTATGAAGTTTGAATGAAATAGGCCAAAGGGTACAGGAGGCGTTTTCGATTAAAGATTTTTTCTATATTTAGCTCTGGTGGCCATCTGTTCATCTGAGCGGAACGATTTTAGCTATTTTGATAGCGGGTCACCTAAGCAGTTTTATTGAGTCTCTTCAAACAGAGTAATGTAGTTTGCAAGGCTGTATACGCCCTCTAGCACCGGCTTAAGCGGTATTCGATTTTAAATGCAACCAGTTTGAGTGAAATTGGCCCAAAGGTACAGGAGGAGTTGTCGTTTAAAGATTTTTCTATTTTTAAAAGTACATTCGAGCAACAAAATACCCAAGTATAGGCTTGCACTTGACGTGACATAGACCTGCGAAGCTTGCAGACAGACAGTGCATCTTATCCGAACATATCTATCTCTTATCTAGTATCTAGCACCTGTCAGAATATAATTTAAATAATATGCAGGACAAACATTTGCATGTATTCATAATTATATGTTTTGAGAAAAATTGCATAAGAATTTGTGATATTAAACATAGCTGTGTTTTCCGTTAGAGAGATCAAGGATATTTTTATCTTCTGCCAGTAGCTCGACCTGCCAACCACCAAAACCGACATCGCCGTTCCATCCAAGTTCTAGTTTAAATATTTTATACCCCCTCCCCTCCCACCCGGCGCCACGAAGTGGGGAGGGACATATTGTTTTGCTCGTACGTCTGTCTGTCTGTATGTCACACTTCGTAGTATTATACTTGTCTCCTCAACTCCTCCTACAGTATCAGACTCAGGGCATTGGAACTTGCAACACAGTTCAGAACTGCAATGAACATGTGCGTAAAAGAAAAAAAAATAATCTGAGCCAGCCCCTTATTGCAGAGTTATGTACTCTTGAACAACTTGAATATTTTGGCCATATGTATTGTATAGGAGGTTAAATAATACTGTTCGTGTCAGTGCAACTCCTGCTACAGTATTTTATGCAGGACATTGAAACCGGCAACGCAGTTCAGACATGTATTGAGCATGTGTACAAAGGAAAGATGATTCTGATCCAACGCCCAATAGCATAATTATGTCCTCCTCAACAACTTAAACATTTTGGCCATATACATGCATGTAGCGTAAGAGGTAAAACTGTACTATTCGTGCTTCCCCTACAGTACGTGATACAGAACACTGAAACCTGCAACACAGTTCAGACATACATTGAAACATGCATAAAGGAAACATTATTCTTATCCAGCCCCTTATTTCAGAATTATGTCCTCTTGAATGACTTCAAAATTTTGGCCTTACTTCTCCTACAGTACTTGATGCAGAACATTGAAACTTGCAACACAGTTCAGACATTAATTGAACATGTGCATAAAGGAGAACGGATTCCTATCAAGCCCAATATTGTAGAATTATGCTCCCTTGAACAACTTAAGCATTTTGGCCATTTGTGTAACATAGGATGTAAAATTGTAATGTTCGAGTCTCTGCAACTTCCCCTACAGTACGTGATACAGAACACTGAAACCTGCAACACAGTTCAGACATACATTGAAACATGCATAAAGGAAACATTATTCTTATCTAGCCCCTTATTTCAGAATTATGTCCTCTTGAATGACTTCAAAATTTTGGCCTTATGTTTCCTTGAGATTATTGCGGTTTCTAGTTAGTTAGAATGTGTGCCTACTGGATAAGTCAAAAGAGAGTCATCTAGTGAGGCATATGGAGGGGCATTCGATTGTCTTGTTTTTTTACGGCGGTTGGGGCGTTTGGTTTTACGGCCCTTTCAGGATTATTTCATTCGTATCGAGCGAGCCGATCGTTAATCAGAGGTGGGCGAAAACTGGAGTACCCGGAGAAAAAAACCTGACCTTCCGTTGCAGAACTTGGTATCTGACATTTGACCCTAGCCAGGCTAGAACCACACAGTGAGAGACCGAATGATTAAGAGTCAGCGCTCTTATCCACTAGGCCACGGAGTTAACATACACTGCTCAAAACAATTAAAGGAGCAAACACATATTTTCCCATTGTATAAAGATGTTGGATAATGATGATGAAACAACTTTTCAGACAGATGAATAACTCTATCTGCAATATGTTAATGGCAAACATTGGCAACATGTTCACAAATCAGGGCCTGTAACCTGTTAAGGAAGAATTTGCATAAATGTTTCAGAAATCGCCATCTTTACGTCAGATTATTCCAAATGTCAAAGATATGTGCAAATCAGTCACTTATTCCTATCAGTAATATGCATTACCACCTCGAGTAGCACAGCACTCCGGGCATCGCCGATCGCCGAGGCATGCTACGAACATGCACTCAGGTGAAATCTGCTTTCATCCATGAACAGAACTGTACGCCAGTCATTCTTATGTTTTTCGGCAAACACATATCGCCGTGCACGATGTTGCCTGGTGAGAGTAGGCACTCATGCCGTTTTCTGGCCCTCAGATCACCTTCGTGTAACCTGTTACGTATTGTTTTATCGGATATCCTTTGACCAATTGCATGCTGTAGCCTTCTGCCGTGTTCTGCCGATTTCGTAGCGCTAGATTTTGTAGATATTGAGCTTCACTTTGTGACGCCATGCGGTGTCGGCCTTGTCCTTTTCGTGTAGTAAACTCGCCCGTCTTCTGGTAGCGTCTCCATAGCTGGCAACAACACTTCTCGATACATCAAAGCGATCAGCAACGATCCTTTGGATGTACCAACTTTCAAGCAAAGCGATAGCTTGAGCAACCTCATCTTCTTCCAAGACCCGCCGAACACCATATGAAGTCACTATGAAGCCCGAGATAACACATAACCGAAGGTTTGACATGTTTCTGTCCCAAACTCAAATTTTGAATAGATCGCCCCATACCGAATTTCAGCCGTTTTATAGGGGTGTCCATGTTGTAGCTCACATTCTTGCTTTGCACGTGAACATTGCTTCTTGACGTTTGAGAGATGTCACTTTAAAATAGTGCATTTCCTTGAGTTTGAAAATTGCCAAGCGGTACAGGCTTGAAAGTCTGCTCCTTTAATTGTTTTGAGCAGTGTATTTTTAAAAGCCGTATACATAAACTGTGTTATATGTAATTATTTCTCACGACACCACTATAGTAAAGAGTTAAGAATTCAAGCGTGGGGAGACTATTCCATTTCAGGGAAGGCAAGTTCCACCAGATTTCTTTTGTCATGTAATTTTAAAAATATGATGTTTATATGAATTAGCCCTACAGACTGTTATCATTACATATCTATCTGGTATCAAATGTATAAAATTAAGAACAATCAACCAATGTTAAATTTATAATTAAAAGTGCAGTCACGCATCGCTGCGTTTTTATGGCAAAAGTAAACGTATCTGAATAAAAATACAGTTCATTTGTAAAAATAGTTATAAATTGGACCCCCTGAGGAAAGGAAATTCGCCATTTTACAATTTAAATGGGCTATATATCTTTCATTAAAAACTTATTTTTAAGTCGGGTAATGCTTAATTCATTATAAACAAGAGGCCCATGGGTCACTACGCTCACCAGAGGTCATGTGGTTTATACCATATACAGGCACGGCGTCCATCTTGGTCATGTGACAACAATCCCACGAACAAACTTTTCATTCCCTCATCTTAAAGAGGCTTTATATTTAATTAGGTTTCAATCAGCACAGCAGTTTTAGTGGAGAAGAAGATAACAAGTTTCAAGGATGTTTGGTTCCTGAGAAGAAGATTTTTAAAGTGTTTACCCTATATGGGCATGGCGGCCATCTTGGTCATGTAACAGAGACCCCATGAACAAACTTTCTTTCCCCAACCCATAGAGAACCCACATGTAATTTGGTTTCTATTGGCCCAGCAGTTCTGAGGAAAATGAAGTCCTTTGAAAATGTTGACCCGAACGTGGACACCGACGACGGACAGTGGACCACTGCCTATACTTTAAGCTCCCCCGGATCCTTTGACTCTGGTGAGCTAAAAATCCACTGTTTTGCCTTTTTTTCTATACAAATGTCTAAGTGACCCCATTTGACCCTGACGTAAAACAGATCACGGACAACCAAATGTCATCATTTGAACAAACATGGTATGGCCCGAGTGCCGGATGCTTCATACCAAGTTTCAAGGTCATCGGCCATTTGGTTCCTGAGAAGATGATTTTTAAAGGTTTTTACCATATATTGGTATGGCGGCCATATTCGTCAGGTGACCCAGTCCTTACGAACAAACTTTCGTTCCCCCTTCCCATAGAAGCTCCACATGTAATTTGGTTTCAATGAACTTAGCAGTTTGAGTGGAGAAGAAGATTAAAATACTGAATCAGAGCCATCCAGGACAAAGATCAGTAAATGACCTTGATCGTTGGAATTGATAAAATTCCATTCAGCTGATTGCAAATATAATTTCTGATCCCACAGGTTACAATGCAATCAGAAAAATCCACTGTTTTGCCCTTTTTCCATACAAATGTCTTAGTGACGAAATTTGACCTTGACGTAAAACAGGTCAAGGTCAACCAAAGGTCATCATTTGAACAAACTTGGTAGGGCCCAAGTCCCCGATGCTGCATACCAAGTTTCAAGGTCATCCGCCGCTTGGTTCCTGAAAAGAAGATTTTTAAAGGTTTTTACCATATATAGGCATGGCAGCCATTTTGGTAATGTGACCCAGTCCTGACGAACAAACTTTCGTTCCCCCTTCCCATAGAAGCTCCACATGTAATTTTGTTTCAAACTACCCAGCAGTTTAAGTTGAGAGGAAGATAATAATACTGAATCTGAACATTCCAGGACAAAGGTCAGTAAACGACCTTGACCTTTGGAATTGATAGCTTCTATTCAACTGTTTGCAAATATCATTTCTGATGCCACAGGCTGCCATGCAATCAGAAAAATCAACTTTTTTACCCTTTTTCCATATAAATGCCAAAGTGACCAAATTTGACCTTGACGTAAAACAGGTCAAGGTCAACCGAAGGTCATCATTTGAACAAACTTGGTAGAGCTCGAGTCCCCGATGCTGCATACCAGGTTTCAAGGTCATTGGCCGTTTGGTTGCGGAGAAAAAGATTTTTAAAGGTTTTTACCATATATGGGCATGGCGGCCATATTGGTCATGTGACCCAGTTCTTAGGAACAAACTTTCATTCCCCCTTCCCATAGAGTCTCCACATGTAATTTAGTTTCAAACTACCCAGCAGTTAAAGTTGAGAAGATAAAATTACTGAATGTGAGCCTTCAGTAAATGACCTTGACCTATAGAATTATTGATAAACTTCCATTCGGCTGATTGCAAATATCATTTCTGATGCGACAGGCTACCATGCAATCAGAAAAATCCACTGTTTTGCCCTTTTCCCATACAAATGTCTTAAGTGACCAAACTTGACCTTGACGTAAAACAGGCCAAGGTCAACCGAAGGTCATCATCATTTGTTTTTTTTTTTTGGTTTTGGTTTTACGGCCCTTTCAAAATTATTTCACTCATATCGAGCCGATCGTTAATCAGAGGTGGGCGAAAACCGGAGAAAAACCACCTGACCTTCCGTTGCAGAACTTGGCGTCTCACATGTGACCCGCGGTGAAAGACCTAATGATCAAGAGTCAGCGCTCTTAACCACTAGGCCACGGAGGCCCGTAGGTCATCATTTGAACAAGCTTGGTAAGGCGGCCCGAGTCCCCGATGCTGCATACCAAGTGTCAAGGTCATCTGCCGTTTGGTTCCAGAGAAGAAGATTTTTAAAGGTTTTTACCATATATGGGCATGGCGGCCACCTTTGTCATGTGACCAAGATCCCATGAACAAACTTTCTTTCCCCCAATCCATGGAGAACCCATATGCAATTTGGTTTCAATTTGCCCAGCAGTTTCTGAGGAGAAGTTAGAAGCCTCCGTGGTGTAGTGGTTACCCTACTCGCCTTGTAAACCAGGGATCGCTGGATCGATCCAGGGCTTCTCCAGTCTTAAAACCGAGGTCCCGTCTCCGTATGACCTTAGTGTGGTGGGACGTAAAACTCAACACTCACTCACTCTGAGGAGAACTTCTTTGAAAATGTTGACGCGGACGCGGACGAGGACGACGGACGGCGGATCACTGCCTATACTATAAGCTCCCCCGGAGTCTTCGGCTCTGGTGAGCTAAGAATATATGATATTTTGACTCTTTCCAATATAAAAGTCTCTGTGACCAAATTTGACCTTGCCGTAAATTGGGTCAAAGTCGTCCGAGGGTCATCATTTTAGCAAACTATGACGGGCCCGAGTCCCCAATGCCACATACTAAGTTTCATCACAATCGGCCCACTGGTTCAGGAGGAGAAGATTTTTTTAAGGGTTTTTACCTTATATGGGCATAGCGGCGATCTTGGTCACGTGACCAAACCCAAATTAATTAAATTTCTTTTCCTTGTTCTCAAAAGTTTCAGACAAAATTTGGTTGCAAAGGGCCTAGTGGTTTCAATGAAAGACAAATTTTTAATTTTCATATATCAGACAGACAGACAGACAGACAGACAGACAGACAGACAAAACTTTATTCTCTTCAGTCATTTACATGACATATAAGGAATAACATATTAATACAGATGTATGGTAGCTAAGGTGGTACAAGGTTATAAACTATTAAACTATTAATAGTATGAGGGAGAATATGCAACTTATATGCTGCGTGATCATCATAAAAGGGCCCTTATCGCACATGGAGACAGCGATGGCCTAGTCCCGCTTGAGCAACTGTAGTCGAATCCAGGTCATCACCGCCTGCATTCTGCATTAGTGTAACATGTAGGTACCGGGCCTAGTAAAGTGCAATGGTGCAGTAAAGTTCTTCTCCCACATTCTATTTAAGTTCGTAGCAACTTAAGATAATAGCCGTAGGCTTGTTCTTCATACCTAGGATAAGTAAATAAATGCGACGAACAACATGTCCGGATCTGCTCCCTGTACCGAATAACAACAACAGCAACATCAATGATAGAATGCCAGTATCACATCTTACTGTTGTCGGATGATAAGCAGACAGTGTCGTAAGAGAAAACACCACCATAGGTAGGTTTGACAGGCTGCACCGTTATCAGCACCACCCCAGTTGGCTGGCAGGGCACACCATACCGTTATAATAATCATAACCAAAGCGTCGTCACCTTTTGACAACAGAGGGCAATGTCCAACGACAAAAAAAAAAAAAAAAAAAAAAATGTCCTTGGCCAACTCGGGTCAGGGAATAATCTTGACCTTGAAAACTAGTGTAGTTTCACTAGCACATTTTGCCCACTGCATTTACTAATTTTCAGGTCACAGGCTGCAATAGTTTAAAAAAATATGCTGTTTTGACTATTTCCCATACAAAAGTCTATGTAACCAAATTTGACCTTGGCGTTAAATGGGTCAAGGTAATCCGAGGGTCATCATTTTAGCAAACTATGATGGGCCCGATTACACTATGTTACATATCAAGTTTCATCACAATCTGCCCACTGGTTCAGGAGAAGAAGATTTCTTAAGGGGTTTTTCCTTATATGGGCATGGAGGCCAGTTTGGTCATGTGACCTGCACCCTGCAAACTTTTGTTCCCCCATCCCATGGATGCTCCTCATGAAATTTGGCTTCAATCGGCCCAGCAGTTTTTGGGGAGAAGTCATTTGAAAATGTTGACGCCGACGCGGACGCGGACGACAGACGACGGACGGCGGATCAACGCCTATACTATAAGCTCCCCCGGAGCCTTCGGCTCTGGTGAGCTAAAACATGTTTTTGTCTCTGTACTGTTTAACGTTGTATGGAACATCACCACGGCTGGTGTTAAAGGAATGTTTTGTTTTTTTTTGGCCATGAGAATTATTCCGACCCTTCATCATCGCGTGGGTCTTATCGTCTTGTACTTTGGGATCACAGATTCTGTTGCGGAATTTCGGGCCACTGATGAGTCCTTAACGACTGAAACTAGCTAGTCTGACCCAGAAAAAAGTTGTATAGTATACGGTTATAAGTTCCATGTTGTAGTCCAAGCTTCCAAGTGGTTTGTTTAAACCAAATATTCACTGGGTCGCACTTTAGTGTGTTTGATTGATGTGACTGCCCAGTTTTTGTTAACGCCAGAAGGAAAGTGAAAGTGACTGCGTATGTATAATTTATGTAGACTGCGTAGTAATTCCCGAGATATCGACAATTCCTATGCAGTCTTCATGCATTTTGCGTTTCATAAATGAAAACAAAACAAACAAAGAAAAGAAAAAAAAACTAGAGCTGTCAGTGAAACTGACTAGGGCCCCGGCAGCGCTATCAGAGGAGTAGGAAAAAATTTGTGGACGGACAGACGGACAGACGGACAGACAGACGGACGGACAGAGTTATTACTATAGGGCACCCACACTTTCAGTGCGGGGCCCTTATAAGAAAGTTATGGAGGATAAAAAAAAATTGTGGACGGACAGACGGACGCACGGACAGACAGACGGACGGACAGAGTGATTACTATAGGGCACCCACACTCGCGTGTCCTGGGTCTTGCGCGTGACACACTGTCACATTATGGTTAATATTTCTGCTAAGTAATATTTAAATCCATCCAGGTATAAGAAAGTTATAGATTGGACACAATAAAAAAGACGCTTTTTTTACCTTTTATCTCTAAGTATGACCTTGACCTTTGAGGTACGGCTGTGGGTCTTGCGTGTGACACTTCGTCACATTATGGTTAACATTTCTCTCAAGTAATATTTAAATCCATCCAGGAATAATAACAAAGTTATTAATTGGACACAGGAAAGACCCTTTTTTGACCTTTAACCTCTAAGTATGACCTTGACCTTTAAGGTACGGACCTGAGTCTTGCGCGCAACACTCCATCACATTATGGTTAACATTTCTGCCAAGTAATATTTAAATCCATCCAGGAATAAGAAAGTTATGGAGGATAAAAAAATTTGTGGCCGGACAGACGGACGGACAGACAGACAGACAGAGTGATTACTATAGGGCACCCACACTTTCAGTGCGGGGCCCTAATAAAGAAATACCTTGGTTTCAACATGCATTTTGCGTTTCATAAATGAAAACAAAACAAACAAAGAAAAGAAAAAAAAAAACTAAAGAAATACCTTGGTTAAAGTAAAATAATACAGTAAACTTCCGCTATTAAGACCACCTGAAGTTAAGACTAATTCACATTTAGCGTATTTAAAAGGTTTCAGTCATTCTTTCTGTGTGTTTTCTGCACTCATTGTTTGTTTGTTTGTTTGATTTGAGGTTTAACGTCCCCGTCAACACTGTATAAAATATTAGGTCATTTTGGAGACGTTGCTTGCAATTTTGTGGGACTTTTACCCGAATGACATCTCAAGCCTTGTCGCCCAATGAAATCAATAGCATGGGCGATCCGACCCGCACCTGGGCAGGCTTAGATCCTCTAGGCGGTTTACCAGTACTCGTGTGCGGTCGGTTTCAGCCGTGCGTGGAAGCACCATGTAGCCCATCTATTTCTTTAAGCCCCGGTTGGCGGGGGCCGTTGCACTCAGTGTCTTCTAGAAAGAGACCACCTTTGGAACTGTTCAAAAGAGAATCTTAATATCAAGATATTTTTTTATGCAAAGCATAACATTGTGTGTGCTTAACATTTTTAAGTGGACTTGAAAGTTTGCTGATTACAAATTGTTTCTTTTCTTTTCTTCATTAACTAATGCCTATCAGTTTCATTTAACCAATCATTACATCAACACACCTCGACAACTTTAGGTAATATTTCATGGCATTTCACATGGTATTTTGTGGTATTTTTCTTAACTCTTTTTGTACCGAATGGAATTTTCCTCCTTATATATAGCAGGAGACCATTTTAAAAATTTCGGGCTGTCAGGTTGTGTTTTCCTCAAAATTTATTAGGAAAATGGCTGAACATTTTGCAAACGGTGCAAGCCCTGATCAGACGCCGTGTTCTGTGGCGTCTGATCTGGGCCTGCACTGTTTGCAAGGGTACCTATTTTGGGGTTTCTGATACTAAATGAGTTAGTTCAGATTGAAGCATAGATTGTGGATACTCAACGAGGAGATTCCTTTGAGTTCCTATAATTTATGTTTTCATTTTCGGATAAAATCCTGGATTTTATGCAAACAGTGTACAGGATACAAGGTCTCGAATACAAAGTGATTCACTTAGATCAGTGAGTGAATGAGTGTTTGAGTTTTACGTCCCACCAACAGCTAAGGTCATACGGAGACGGGACCTCGGTTTAAAGACTCATCCAAAAGTCTGGAGAAGCC
The DNA here is from genome assembly GCA_963580285.1 of Lucinisca nassula. Taxonomy (NCBI): domain Eukaryota; kingdom Metazoa; phylum Mollusca; class Bivalvia; order Lucinida; family Lucinidae; genus Lucinisca; species Lucinisca nassula. The sequence continues at coordinate 48,705,983 of OY757017.1, forward strand.
CGGGATCGATCCTGCGATCCCTGGTTAACAAGGCGAGTAGCGTAACCACTACACCACGGAGGCTTCTAACACACTTAGATCAGACAAGGATTACAAAAACAATTGTTTTGTATGAAATGTAAGGTAGAACTGTTTTTTTTTGGTTTGAATTGATGTTTAATGTTCCCATCACCACTATTTAGGGCATTTTGGAGATGCTGCTTCCAATTTTTTGGGACTTTTACTCGACATTGAGATGAATGCCCCCAAATGAAGCCAATGGCACCAAACTGTCTTCAACGTCTTTATTTTCATCCAAAGACATAATGAAGCCTGTATGTAAGACCCTGAACTGACAGCCTTCCTAAGGATTTTTGAGAATGCAACCTGATTAGAGAGCCTCATTACTTCTCCTTTAGTAGCTACATAGAGAGAAATAGCTCTTCAATGGTCTCCTTGAGGTCAGGATTTTAGCAAACAGGTTGAACTCTGGGAACCATTTGGATTACCTTGGGGAATATATGGCCGCTGCCAGAAGGCTTCACTGAAACCATTAAATGTTGATTTAATTAACTTAGCAGATTTCAATTGGTAATGAAAGTCAGAGATTAATCATTACAGTAACTTTTTCTTGCAAATGAAGTAATTATATTTTAAAGGTGGTCATTCACTTTAAAAACCACTTTTGAACAGTCCCAAAGGGGGTCTTATTATAGGAATCTTACTGTATAAGAAATAACATTTTGGGGATTTAAATGGCAATATGTTACAGCCTGGAATCAAGGTCAAGTCAAAATGGTCTGTTGTATCTTTGGATAGTGGTGAGGATCGAAGAAAGATTTAATGAATAATCTCAACGAAAGAATGTTTCCGACTCGGCAGTGATCGATCCCGCGACCTCTCCGTCACCAGTAGACGTGAATCCCACTGAGCTACGGATGCCAGGCCATGGGTTTCTAATAGCGCCCGATTTCTTGTTCTGTGTAACATTGCCTTAACCCATTTAGTACCAGAAACCCCAAAACGTATACTCTGGCAAACAGTACAGACCCAGATCAGACGATCAGGGCCTCCACTGTTTGCTAAAAGTTCAGTATTTTTCCAAATAAATTTTGATAAAAACAGCCTGACACCCCTGAATTTTGAAATGAACTCCTGCTATATATAAAGTGGGAGATTCCAAAAAGGGTTAAAAGCAATAAATGTGCGTCAGACAAAATCAGGCTTTGGACATGTGGGTAGAACAAACCGTCAATCAGCCAAGTCTGCATATTCGCGCAGTGAAAATCTTTGCTGTTATTGCATAATTTGTGGGAAGGCTCTGTTACAACGCATACTGAAGTAATGTAGTAATTTCTTCATTTTGATTTTTTTTATTTCATTATGCGTTGGCGTAGTCGACGCGAAATGAGGTAAAAAATTATTTCATTTCGCGTTGATATGCACCATATCGACACAAAATGAAGTAATGATGGAAGAACATAGCTGTCTACGAAAGGAGACCAAAGACTTAGGAAGCAATACAGGTAGATTCCAATAACGACTGGCTTCTTGAACTGCATACTTTTATATAAACTTCTCCCACATGTTGTCGACCTTCCTCGCTCCTTTTCTGTTGATAATGCACCGTCATTCTACTTATAAAAGTCTCCACATGCATGTTTTAGCCTTAAATATTTGGTTACTGTTGTTTCTGTGATGTTTGAAAAAGTGTGCCATCTCTCAAAGCAAAATACATGTACATTTTTTTCTTATTTAGAACCGACCTCATACTGTCGACGCATATTCGCCCCCAACCCATCGGGGCTTGAAGAAATAGATGGGCTGCACGATGCTTCCACGCAGAGCTGATACCGACCGCACATGAGTACTGGTTATCTGCTTAGAAGGTCTAAGCCTGCCCAGGAAAACTGCTGCGAGTCGCCCATCCATGCATATAAACCCTTTGGGGTTTAATTGGACGGCAGGTATTGAGATGTCATTTAATCTCAATGTCGGGTAAAAGTGGAACAAAATTGGAAGCAACGTCTCCAAAATGACCTAAATAGTGTTGACGGTAATGTTAAACCTCAAATCAAACAAACAAACTGTCGACGCATAAAGATGTAAAATTAAGTATGCCACCTATCACCGCAAAATGAAATAATTCTTTCATTTTGCGCAAACCTCTTAGTGTCGACGCATAATGAAGTATAAACTACATTTTATTTCATTTCGCATCGACTATGCCAACGCATAATGAAGTAAAATTTCAAAATGAAGAAATTACTACATTACTTCATTATGCGTGGTAACAAGGCTCCACTGTAACGGAGCGGGTACGTAGGCGGATTCATTTTCAGTGTAAGCATTTGTTTCGCTTGAAGTACTGTAAAGCAGACATTGTACTTACCACCCAGTCTGACAAAAGCGCAGCCCACTTTGCCGTTATTCCCTTCAAGAAATTCTTTCTTGAAGAAATCCTGTAATCCAGTGTCATTATGTTTCTCTGGTGAAACGAAGGTGCCCATAGTATACACTCGTACATATTCCGAGTACAACGGATCCATTTCTAAGTATTTCCAAAGGCTTGTGGCGTTTTCAGTCATGATGTTTACAAAGTCGTCTGGTAGTTCTCTCTTCAATTTATAAAATGGCTCAAGTTCCGATTCCGTGTTGTCGTCCCACGGTCCAAATTTATTCAAAATAACCATGATCAACCCCGTATTTTCATACGTAACATTATGTGTGGCATTGATAGGAGTTTCCCCGGTATGGAGGTAGTTATCCAGTAAAGCATACCCTCCCCAGTAAGACGGGGCTGTAAGCAGCCAATCGTTGTATTTCTCAAAAAATGATTCCACAACGAGCACATCCATGTCGTTCTGTCGGAATGGCATGGTGATAAATACTGAGACCATGGATTCTGGTGCTTTGTGTAGTTTCAATACATAGTAGACCACCACCCCGAATGTCCCACCACCGCCTCCCCTCAGAGCCCAGAACAATCGCCCGTCGTGATGAGTTTCTTTCGAACCATCATGGTCTGTAATAGCCGTCTTGTTCTCTGTGCATATAGCTATGCGACCATCGGCTAAAACAACCTAGTTGTAAAAACAAAAGATCATTCTTAACACATATATTCTGCGGCGTTTGATCTGTTTCTAAACGGTACTCAGCAAAAATAATCAAAACACTAAGAGTACTGGAGAGCCCTAGGCTGGGGTTGAGACTTAAACTATTATGTTTAACTCTTAAATTCAAGCTTTTACGCGAAAAGTATAAAGCCTGATGGCGTCTGATCTTGGTCTACACAGTTTGCCAAGCCCAGCCTATGATTCCAGTCCAGAAACTATAAATAACCCTTTTATGCACCAGTATTAAGAATAGCGCGTTTATTTTCTATAAATGATCATTAGCTGGATTTTCTTGTCCTTTATGGCCATTGATTCCATTGTGGAGGTTTGAGAATATCTGGCCTAATTGGCCGAGACTTGCTTGTCTGGCCCAGAAATACTTGTACACGCCATACTGTTCCGTTCGTTGGTGTATTCTTTGATAACCCTTTTATAGAGCGTATTCGCACAAATCAGTCACTTAACACTCTTTATGCTTAGTAGTGGGTCGACATACACGCTCGACTCAAAAATATTCACTCTTCTTTATCAGTCCATGGTCCTGATGTTAAAACGCATACCATTTAGCGCTATATTTCCCTGTGTAGTGGAGGTTGTTATTGTGTGCATTGAACCATATTAAAACAATATAACCGTCAGCTATAACGGGGCTTGGAGAAATAGATTGGGCTATATGGTGCTTCCAAGCAGAGCTGTAACCGGCCGCATATGAATACTAAAGGTCTAAATATGTTCTATAAAAGGGTTATCCTTTGGAAGCAAGGAATACACCACAGAACTGGAAAATATGAAGTGTACATGTTTTCTGGGCCAGACTGGCTAGTCCGGCCTATTAGGCCTCATCAGTGACCCTCTAATATTTTCAAAATTCCACAATGGAATCAATGATTAAAAAGGGCAAGAAAATATAAACTACACTATGATGTAGACTAAATATAAAAATATAAAATAAATATAATATAAATATAAAATATAAACTACACTATGCTGCCTGCCCAGGCAAAGTGGTGCGAGTAAAAATATCAACCCTATTGGTTTCATTTGGTGGCAGGGCTTGGGTTGGCATTCACCTCCATGTCCCAGAAAATTGGAAGTTAACTCTCCAAAATAACCTTAATAGTTTTGACGGAAGCGATAAACTTCAAATCAAACAGACAAACGTGAAAAAAAAAAAAAAAAAAAAAAAAAAAAACGCCACGTGTATGACACGACAGTTATTTTGCAGTGTTAGTAATTTCTGATGTCTTGCGCTTTAGGAAACCCCCAAAAAGTCTGTTTCAGCAGCTATAAGCCAGTAAAAGCAGAAAACGTCTGTTCCAGCAGCTAACAACCAGAAAAAGTCTGTTTCAGCAGCCAACAACCAGTACAACAAGAAAAAATCTGTTTCAGCAGCTAACAACCAGTTCAAATAGAAAAAGTGTGTTTCAGCAGCTAACAACAAGTACAACCAGAAAAAGTCTGTTTCAGCAGCTAACAGCCAGTACAACAAGAAAAAAATCTGTTTCAGCAGCTAACAACCAGTTCACCCAGAAAAAGTGTTTCAGCAGCTAACAACCAGTACAACCAGAAAAAAGTCTGTTTCAGCAGCTAACAGCCAGTACAACCAGAAAAACTGTGTTTCAGCAGCTAACAGCCAGTACAACCAGAAAAACTGTGTTTCAGCAGCTGACAACCAGTACAACCAGAAAAAGTCTGTTTCAGCAGCTAACAGCCAATACAACCAGAAAAAGTATGTTTCAGCAGCTAACAACCAGTTCAACAAGAAAAAGTGTTTCAGCAGCTAACAACAAGTACAACAAGAAAAAAATCTGTTTCAGCAGCTACAACCAGTGCAACCAGAAAAAGTCTGTTTCAGCAGCTAACAACAAGTACAACCAGAAAAAGTCTGGTTCAGCAGCCAACAACCAGTACAACAAGAAAAAATCTGTTTCAGCAGCTAACAACCAGTACAACCAGAAAAAGTCTGTTTCAGCAGCTAACAACCAGTACAACCAGAAAAAGTCTGTTTCAGCAGCCAACAACCAGTACAACAAGAAAAAATCTGTTTCAGCAGCTAACAACCAGTTCAAATAGAAAAAGTGTGTTTCAGCAGCTAACAACAAGTACAACCAGAAAAAGTCTGTTTCAGCAGCTAACAACCAGTACAACCAGAAAAAAGTCTGTTTCAGCAGCTAACAACCAGTTCACCCAGAAAAAGTGTTTCAGCAGCTAACAACCAGTACAACCAGAAAAAAGTCTGTTTCAGCAGCTAACAACCAGTTCAAATAGAAAAAAGTGTGTTTCAGCAGCTAACAACAAGTACAACCAGAAAAAGTCTGTTTCAGCAGCTAACAGCCAGTACAACAAGAAAAAAATCTGTTTCAGCAGCTAACAACCAGTTCACCCAGAAAAAGTGTTTCAGCAGCTAACAACCAGTACAACCAGAAAAAAGTCTGTTTCAGCAGCTAACAGCCAGTACAACCAGAAAAACTGTGTTTCAGCAGCTAACACCCAGTACAACCAGAAAAACTGTGTTTCAGCAGCTGGCAACCAGTACAACCAGAAAAAGTCTGTTTCAGCAGCTAACAGCCAATACAACCAGAAAAAGTATGTTTCAGCAGCTAACAACCAGTTCAACAAGAAAAAGTGTTTCAGCAGCTAACAACAAGTACAACCAGAAAAGTCTGTTTCAGAAGCTAACAACCAGTTCAACCAGAAAAAGTCTGTTTCAGCAGCTAACAACCAGTTCAACCAGAAAAAGTCTGTTACAGCAGCTAACAACCAGTACAACAAGAAAAAAATCTGTTTCAGCAGCTACAACCAGTGCAACCAGAAAACGTCTGGTTCAGCAGCCAACAAGCAGTACAACCAGAAAAAGTCTGTTTCAGCAGCTAACAACCAGTACAACCAGAAAAAGTCTGTTTCAGCAGCTAACAACCAGTACAACCAGAAAAAGTCTGTTTCAGCAGCTAACAACCGGTTCAACCAGAAAAAGTCAGTTTCAGCAGCTAACAACCCGTTCAACCAGAAAAAAGTCTGTTTCAGCAGCTAACAGCCAGTACAATCAGAAAAAGGCTGTTTCAGCAGCTAACAACCAGTGCAACCAGAAAAATAAAAATCAAAAATGAGTTCCTTTAAGACCAATGAAAACATTCATAAGAAAGAAGATGGGTCATACAACGTAGTTTCGGCTAATAAAGCCTCATCAGTGACCCTGTAATGATCCGGCAAAGAAAGCCAGAGGAAACATACTGCAATTTTGCGAATTTCGAATAGGCAGTCGATTCAAAGACTGATATAAATCAAAATGGGGTCCAAATAATTAAAATCCTGTCTAGAATATGAGTCTAAACCAATAATATATTTCCGATTTCTCAGAATATTCACGCTGATCTCAAAGGACCAAAAGTAAAATATAAACTGCACTATGGTTGATGTACGGGGGGACGTTTTACGGCCGCCACACGGCACAACACCAGCTGCAGTGAAGGCAAATAAAAATCAAATATGAGTTCCTTTAAGAGCAATGAAAACATTCATAAGAAAGAAGATGGGTCATACTACGTAGTTTCGGCTAATAAAGCCTCAGCAGTACATCATCTGTTTCAGCAGCTAACAACCAGTACAACCAGAAAAAGTCTGTTTCAGCAGCTAACAACCGGTACAACCAGAAAAAGTCTGTTTCAGCAGCTAACAACCAGTACAACCAGAAAAAGTCAGTTTCAGCAGCTAACAACCAGTTCAACCAGAAAAGTCTGTTTCAGGAGCTAATAGCCGGTTCAACCAGAAAAAAAGTATGTTTCAGCAGCCAACAACCAGGCCAAAGATATGCTAAACGTTGGCCAAATTTAGCCTAGCCATTGATAACACGAGGAGGACAAACTGGCAATGTAAGGGACCGTCCTCGCAGAGGAAGGCCTCATGAGACCTTGGCACGAAAAGATCGTTATTATTAAGTCAATGTTTTCTACCAGCCACGTACATAGGGAGGCGGTCCGGAATTTTCATGCAGACAGTTTGTAGCAAGTTAATGGCTAGACAAAGGACAGTGCGTGTTTACCGACCTTATTACGGGCAACTTTTGACAAGGGCCCATAGAGCCGCCCCAGTGACTGGTGCCGAAGTCATTTACGGTTCCGACGCGCCGTGGAACACTGCCAAAATTAAACTTATGTCAGATTGTCGTTTAAGGGCCTACCATAGGAAAGGAGAACGATTTATTGTTGCCTGCGTCCTTCAGAGAAATTGCTTAGACGACGGCAGTGTTGCGGTATGGGGTGGTATTACGGGGGCTTGAAGACGCGCCAAAGTGAAGAGTGCTCAGTGTATGTCAACCAGATTCTAGCTTCCGAGGCAGTGCCATTCATTAAAAGACAAATCAAGCCAAGCAAACCACCCGACCGCATACTTCAAGATGAACCCTTATGACAGCTAGAAAAACTACATCTGAAAATGTTGTCTGCTGATTTTGTTTGCAAACTTTTTAGAAATATTTTCGCATACCGGCAAATAGTGTGGACCCAGATCAGACTGAGCACTCTGATTTGGGGCCACACTGTTTTCAAGAAAGTACTTTTAAGGTAACCGGCAGGCAGCAAAGCAGACGACAAATGTCGTGATTGGCATTTTATGGGTTAATACAACAATAATATTTATGCTGCGTTACAACATAAACGCTCTCATACCGCCCCATATCCAACCCAATCCAATACATTTTTTATGAAATGGATAGACAAGTTTATCGCCAGAACCTGACGAACTTTCAGAACCCGGAAAATAAATTCAACTTTGACCCCCGACGTCAAAGGACATTATGTAAACAGTATACGGCGAAGGATCTGATCTTGGCAGTCAAGGTACGCGATAATTAACTCTTATCTTGCTGTTCACGACAACCCCTATCTTTGCAAACAGTGTAGATCCAGATCAGATGACTTCTGAAGCCATCTGATCAGGATCTACACTGTTTAGCATGCAGTTTATGAATTTGTAGCAATAAACAACATCAAGTAATTTGATTGGTTGATAGACAGAAATGGGTGTGGCTTAAATGAATATTCAGCAAGATAAGGCTTAACAATTTGACAGCGATATCGTCGGTCAACCTGTGATTTTTAAAACGACCCCTAAGATACGCCAACGCCTATACTTATGTAACTTCTTACATTAAAAAAGGTGTTTTCCTTTATTTGTAGCGCTCGACATAAGCTAGGTTTCATATTGTTAATCTTTTTAGCCACAGACAAGCATTTTTGCTAACTGTCAGATCCGGAATTTTATGATATTTTTCTAGTTTATATTTTTGAAGGCAAATGTTTGAAATAAATAGTGTTTAAACCAGCTTAAAGCTTTTACAAGAAGCTTTGTGTTGTCCGGTCATGTCTCAATGGTCCTGGAGTTTAAAAGTACCACTTTCACCTGTCCTTATCACTTATCAATTAAACTATCCTGGATGACAAATTGGTCAAGTTGACACACACACACACACACACGCACGCACGCGCACGCACGCACGCACGAGGTAGTTTCACAGACAAGTGCGCGCGCGCGTGCGCACTTATCTGTAAAACATTACCGTTTACAAGTATTAGCTTTTACAGGAAGCTTGCGTCTACGCTTAGCACACATTAATTTGTGAAGTCAAAGGATTGGAAAGTCAAATGACAAAGCTGTTCATATATAAATGTGCCATTAAATACAGAAACTTGCATAATAGCCAAAGATTCCAAAAGTTGACTCCAGTTTCATACACAAGCAAAACTACAATATTTTACTATGACAAACGCTCGTACAAGGAAACGAAAAATCAGTAGAACAGATGCATCTGCCTTCTTTTAGTAAAAAAAATACAGAAATAGATGTACTGTATTATCGGCGGGATGTCGAGATCATGTGAACCCAGAAAACATGTTTAATCTGTATGCGAATAGGGTGTGGTAAGCTTACGGAAGTGTTCCGGTCAATCCCGGTTTTTAATCATTATAACAAATAGCAATGATGACCAGTCAATAGAATAAAAGCATTCAGCCAATAATGACCTTTTCTTTAATGCTTCTGGGGCAAAAGTAAACGTTAGGTAGTCTATACACATAGACATAGACAAGAACAAGGATGACATATGCTAATATAAAATAACATTCAACTAGTCATGATCTTTTCTTAAATGCTTCCGGAGCAAAAGTCATCATCAAGATTGTCTACGCCCGTTGGTGTAGACAAACATTTGCAAGATTTGGGCGTTTAAGATAAGCTAGTAACCTTGCTACCGTGCACCAGCGAAAACCGCACCGCGCCGCAAATAAATACATCTATGACACACATGCCATCAAAGGCAGTCTGCCATTCTACAAAATATCTTGAAGGCATTCTGAGAACTATAAAATGCTGAATATTCGAAATGGCGTTCTCTTAAGGTTTTAAAACTGACAGATGTGACATCATAGTCGAATAAAAACATGACATAATTGGCACCGCACCACTATGTTGATATAGCCTCTCTCTCTCACACACACAGATACATACGTACGCACGCACGAAATGTCGATCTCTCTTTAATACACAAATGCACCATAGAAAAGCATGAAAATTTGGTGAGAGAGAGAGAGAGAGAGAGAGAGAGAGAGGAGAGAGAGAGAGAGAGAGAGAGAGAGAGAGAGAGAGAGAGAGAGGGAGTAGTATCCATTCATCCTTTATTATGATTTCGTCACAGCAAACAGGTGTATTCAGTGTATAGGCATAAATGGGTAGAGTTGCTGAAATGCGTCAGTTTTGCGGGTCGTTCACCTAAGCGTAAGTTAATTAGGTTGTATATATTTTCTACAAAGTTTCAGCTGAGCTCTTTAACTCTGTTGATGTGTTTTTTTTCGCACATATATTCACAACTAATGGTTATAAAATCATAATCATGAAAAATGTTTGTCTAAGTTGAGGTTCTTTTTAATTATTTTTATTTATTTTTCATCTACTGTTAGTATCTTATAAATATAACTCCAGTCATCCAAATGGAACAGACATACAACTGGCCACCCATGTGATAATGAGTATATTTATATTAGTTTACATGCTTTTTTATTCTAGTCAAGGGGAGCTAAAGCCTCGCAATGCCTAGCTAGGTGCACGGAATCACAAAACTCAGAGTCCCCCCGACTTTACATCAGGATTTTTGGTTTTATTGTTCCTTTCCATATAGTTAAGATATACCTAAAAACTAATACTGAGTTTTATAAGTATATATTTATAATACATTTTTTTCATTTCCAAACTTGAGTAGTAAATAAGTAATTTTAATATTGCGATCTAGATCTTTTAAAGTTTTACTGTAGTTTATATTTTCTTGTCCTTTGGGATCATTGATTCCATTGTGTAATTCCGAAAATATTTGAGGGTCACTGATGAGGCCTAATTGGCCAAACTAGCTTGTCTGGCCCAGAAAACATGTACACTTCATATTTTCCGGTTCTGTGGTGTATTCCTCGCTTCCAAAGGATAACCCTTTTATAGAACATATTTAACGTCACTACAGCTGGTGTCTGGGAATGTATGGCGGCCGTAGAAAGTCTCCCTGCCCTACATCATAGTGTAGTTTATATTTCCTTGTCCTTTGGGATCATTGATTCCATTTTGGGATTTCGAAAATATTTGAGGGTCACTGATGAGGCCTAATTGGCCGAAACTAGCTAGTCTGGCCCAGAAAACATGTACACTTCATATTTTCCGGTTCTGTGGTGTATTCCTCGCTTCCAAAGGATAACCCTTTTATAGAACATATTTAACGTCACTACAGCTGGTGTCTGGGAATGTGTGGCGGCCGTAAAAAGTCTCCCTGCCCTACATCATAGTGTAGTTTATATTTTCTTGTCCTTTGGGATCATTGATTCCATTGTGGAATTTCGAAAATATTTGAGGGTCACTGATGAGGCCTAATTGGCCGAAACTAGCTAGTCTGGCCCAGAAAACATGTACACTTAATATTTTCCGATTCTGTGGTGTATTCCTCGCTTCCAAAGGATAACCCTTGTTATAGAACATATTTAATTAATGTTTTCCTACTTGCCTCATGAAATGGACATTGTTGAAAGGTATGCTTTTCAGTAAAATATCCATTAATGCACACAGTACATTTGTGTAAAAGAGTAATAATTTTATATCTTATAAGATATTCACCAGTACTGTTGTCGGAGGATAAGTTGACAGTGACGTTAGGGAATGTTTTTGTTATTGAGCATACTCCACTGTTGTCGAAAGGTAAGCAAGCGTCGATAATATTCAATATAATGTTGTTTTGTTGACGTCCAATCTGGCGCAGTGGAAAAACGGCTGACTAACTTTGTACTTTATAGCTGTGGGTTCGACCCTCACTATTACATTTTTCTATTTTCTCTCTTAAAATATTACATTATACTTTTTTGGTTTAAAATATTGCAATGCCCTAGGTACAGTAGTCGGAAGATAAGTTGAAAGTGTCGTTTTAGACTATACCACCATCAATAGGTGAGACAGGGTTTTACCGTTATTTTCGATAAAAATCGATTAACCACCCTATAAAGTGAAAAGAATCAAGACCTTTTACATGTCAAGATGAAATGGCTCAAGTGGTTAGTGTTGGTTTTTTTTTTAAAATACGAAATGACCATTCGTGATTCCTACCAGTTCTTTTTCTTTCTTTTTATCGCGAATAAGAGTTCTGCCTTTTCTTTGAGGTCCTTTTAAATCGAAATTTACATTATATGTGTTCTTTTTAGGTTCAAGTTTTTTATTATATTTTTAATGTGTTTTTTTTTCTTCTTTTGATTTTATAATGACGACGCAGGTTCGATATGTGCCTGTGTTAGCAAAACTCTTTCGTGAAGGTTGATCTTGGAATCTTTTCTACGGTCATTCTCCCCTTCCACTGATTCAAGACGGGCAGTACAGGTTATCAGCTTATGTTGGGAAAGTGTGGATATGCAAACTGACCGGCTCAAAAATGACGTAAATATTTTTGACGTCGGTTGTTTTCAGCTTTGTTCTGGATGGAGTCTTAATCATATCAGCAAACAATATCATTGAGATAGGACACAGACGTTTATAGCTTTGTGAGAATTATAACCTTTGATGTTTTAGAATCCCGCATGAATCTAATGAAATCCGTGAAAGAAGTTCGTGTAGTAGCTCGTCAACAGCTTCGTGACATTTTTCGTGTTTCTTCTTCTTAGCACATAGAAACAGAATAACTGATCTCAGCAGAAGAAAAGGGCATTGCAATATTTTAAACCAAAAAAGTATAATGTAATATTTTAAGAAAGAAAAAAGAAAAATGTAATAGTGAGGCTCGAACCCACAACTATAAAGTACAAATACTTGACTAGCTGTTAGTCAGCCGTTTTTCCACTGCGCCAGATTGAATGTCTAACAGGTTTACAACAAAATGACATTATATTGAATATTATCGACGCTTGCTTATATACCTTTCGACAACAGTGGTCTATGCTCAATAACAAAAACATTCCCTGACGTCACTGTCAACTTATCCTCCGACAACAGTACTGTTGTCGGAGGATAAGTTGAAAGTGACGTCAGCGAATGTTTTTGTTTTTAAGTACTGTCCACTGTTGCCAAAAGGTTACGACGCTTCGGATACGATAATTATAACGGTACAATCTGTCTTGCCAACCAATTAATGGTGTGATAATGATAACGGTACAACCTGTCAAACCTACCTGTGATGGTTTACTCTTATACGTCACTGTCAACTTATATTCCGACAACAGTAAAGCACTATATAGATACAGTAGTCGGAGGATAAGTTGAAAGTGACGTTTTGGACTATACCACCATCAATAGGTGAGGCAGGGTTTTACCGTTATTGTCGATAAAAATCGAATAACCACCCGATAAAGTGAATAGAATTAAAAACTTTTACAAGCCAAGATGAAATGGATCAAGTGGTTAGTGTTGAAGTTGTCTAAAATACGAAATGATTATTCGTGGCTCGATTCCTACCAATGTTTTTTATTCTTCTTCTTCTTATCGTGAACAGAGTTTTTGCCTTTTCTTTGATGTCCTTTTCAATCGAAACTTATATTTTATGTGTTTTTAAGGTCAAAGATTTTTTTTTTTTTTAATTTTTTTTTTCTGATTTTATAATGATGACGCATGTGCGATATGCGCCTGTGTTGGCAACATTCTTTCGTGGAGATTGATCTTGAAATCTTTTCTACGGTCATCCTCCCCACAGGAGCTTGAAGATCTCTCAGAAAAACATGTCAAAATAGCCCAAATCGCCTATCCTACATAGCTTCGCCAAAATCGATTTGGGCTATTTTGACATGTTTTTCTGACAGAACTTCAAGCTCCTGTGATCCTCCCCTTCCACTGATTCCAGAAGGGCAGTTGTCAGTTTCTGTACAGGGAAAAGTGTGGATATGTAAACTGACCGGCTCAAAAATGACCTAAATATTTTGACGTCGGTTGCTTTCAGCTGTGTCCTGGAATCATACCAGCAGACATTATCATTGAGACATGAGACAGGCGTTTATAGCTTTGTGAGAATGTTAAACCTGCTCTTTGTTTTATTTCTACTTTGATTCCTTAGAAACCTGCATGAATCTGATGAAATCCGTGAAAGAAGTTTGTGTAGTAGCTCGTCAACAGCTTCGTGACATTGTTTCGTGTTTCTTCTTCTTAGCACATAAAATAGAATACGGCCCCGCCCATCGTGGCTTGAAGAAATAGATGGGCTGCATGATGCTTCCACGCAGAGCTGAAACCGACCGCACATGAGTACTGGTAAACCGCTTAGAGGATCTAAGCCTGTCCAGGCAAAGCGCTCCGAGTCGGCGCGTCCATGCTTATAAACCCTATTGGTTTCATTAGGCGACAGGGCTTGAGATGTCATTTTATCTCAATGTCGGGTAAAAGTCCCACAAAATTGGAAGCAATGTCCCCAAAATGACCCATATAGTGTTGACGGGGAGGTTAACCCTCAAATCAAACAAAACAAAATACTCATCTCAGCAGAAGAAAAGGACATTGCAATATTTTAAACAATAAAAAGTAAAACGTAATATTTTAAGAAGCAAAAAGAAAAAAATGTAATAGTGAGGCTCGAACCTACAACTATAAAGTACAAAATATTTAGCGGGATATTACTTCTACGTCTTTCCACTGCGCCAAGTTGAATATCTAAGAAGTATACAACAAACTCGCATTATATTGAATATTACCGACGCTTGCTTACCTTTCGACAACAGTGGACTATGCTCAATAACAAAATCATTCGCTGACGTCACTGTCAACAGTACCTGACAACCTCCGACAACAGTACCTGTGTATCTTTGTTTTATCTGTATTTTTGAAAAGGATTGCAGTGCTTTCCATATCATATTCCAGTTTAGATGTAGATAATTATGTTCTACTTTTGAAACAATTTTATAGGATCCTATTATATATATTTATAAGAAAGGTTAGGTTTTAATTTCCAAATTACTTTTCTCCATATTTGAGTACAACATCTTTTGTATGTAATATGTGTTTTGGAATGCATAGGTTGTGAACCCATTTATTACTTATGAAATTTGCATGCATATTTTTTAGATAAAGCCCAAACCAATAAATGAATAAACAACACTATTGGCAGGCATATTTTGTAAGTGCTTAAGAGGTTGTCAACACTACCTGATCGTCAAGATACCTGTGAATAACTTCTTATATACCTAGGATTATTATCGGATTGGATATTATGAACTCGAAATTGGTTGGATGATAAAAATATAAGGTGACTATGGGCTGGGTTATGTTTTGAGGTATTGAATGGATAGGGAAGAATTATTTCCAGTCCGTTTTTATGCATCACATGAACATGTCTGTGAAATGAAAACCCCCTAAACCCCACTTTATATAGAGAAATCTTGGACTTACGGGGGTAAACAATATTTTCGATACTTAGGTTGTGAGTACTCATTAGAACCGCCTGAATAAGACGGCTCTAACGAGCCCCAAAAACCTATGTTTGTAGTTAAAATTAGATAAAAAATCGTGGATTTTCATCAGAAAAGTAGCCATTTTGGAGATGTGCAAAAATGCACTATATCGCACGGGTGTGTTTGATCATGCCTGTGCATTAAGTATATTTACCATATTGGGATTGTTTGAATGTAATTGTGATGAAGCGTCTGAATTTCTTGCAACATAACATCTAAATTGTTTGCAAAAGAGAATCGTCATTTACCCGAACACCTATGGGATTATGTAAAATTGTTTTAGACAATGTTTGATGATTATTTAGGAAACCTCTGTAAAATAAAGGTGCCTCCATTGTTCATAACTCTTGACACAATGCAGTGGTTCTGATCAGTACACTCAATATACGTTTTCAGTATCAAAAAGAGAGAAATGATCCTAAATTATCCCTGAATTTTTATCGGTGTTCGTAGTGTTACTGGGCAAGGCATGCAAATGCAAAATAGGTCAATACATGACAGAGGTACTGGCAGGAAAGTAAAATCATGCACACCAAAAAACATATTATTGTATCCAAAATGAGGTGGGCCAGGGTTTGTTTTCGTTAAGGAAAGAATGTTTGCTCCAGTGGCTTCTCCGATTTGATTAACTCTTTCTGTACCAACCGGAATCTTCCTCCTTATATATAGCAGGAGTCCATTTCAAAATTTAGGGGTGTCAGGTTGTGTTTTCTTCAAAATTTATTTGGAAAATGGCTAAACATTTTGCAAACAATGGAGGCCCTGATCAGACATCGCGTTCTGCGGCGTCTGATCTGCGCCTGCACTGTTTGTCAGGGAACCCGTTTTTGGGTTTCTGGTACTAAATGGGTTAAAACGAATGTGGTAAATGATCTATCTTACATTGCGCACGTACAAATTGTAAGTACTTGGGACCACATGTAAGCCATACTGTACCTGTATTTCAAGGACACTGTCCACTCCGAGTCCCAGAGACGGGGATATGGGACTGTGTCCGCCTCCAGCAAAATATCCCCCGAGGGCAACCTTTTGACCGCTACCGCCAACAACTACTCGGTTATGCTTGTCAACCTAGAATAAAAAACAAAACAACAACAACAAAAAAACTGGTATATAATTTCCGGCATGGAATCCTATTAGGAGAAGAAAAGTAGGGTCAGTTCCGGTATGCGCCCCATAGTCAGTGATCAGCAAACTGAAAACTTTGGCTTCATGCAAACAGCACAACCACCTCCAAGAGACATCCTTATTCAAAATTGTTTCAAAATTTCCTCAATATCTAACAGTGAAACTGCCGATCGGGCTAGATATATACATCGTACGGTCTATCAATTTATTTCATGAACACATCTTTTCTCCTGTTCACTTTTCAATAATTATAAATGTTACACGGGGATTCTCTGTGTACAAAATTTATGCATGAAAACAGCGTAGATTAGTTCGCCATAGCGTCTTTTTAAAGCACACAACAGGCGATTTGAAAAAACACAGGGGCGGTTCAAACGAGTACCAACAACCTATGTTTTAGAGCAAAATAAGGAGAATAATGAACTATGAAAACACGCCTATACAAATACATTGTAAACTTTACCACCGAAAAAAAAAAAAAAAACACACACACACACACATACACACACACACGCGAACATTTTAAGATGAAACATTGTAAAATTTCTTATTTCTGCTCAAAATATAGATTGTGCGTACTCGTTAGAACCACCATTTTAGGTGGTCTTAATAGCGGAATTTTACTGTATATGGTTTAGGGCTGGGGATCTGCAAAAATGAGATATTGGGCCTTTTATGTGGTGGAGGATGTGGGTCGTGGCCTCGGCACATCCCGAGGGTGGGGGGGGGGGAGGGGGGGGGGGGAAAGGTAGGTGTCACTGAATACGTCTTATCATAAGGAACAAGAATATGTATTGTTTATGAGTGGGGATCTGAATGATTTCTCAGATATATGGCCTTTTATGAAACGGAGGGGTGGGGCATGGCCCCGACCCACCCTAGGTAACCACCGTGTTGGCATTAAAGCATATAGTTGAGAGACGTTTTCTCAAGGAACGTTTCTATAAAAGTTTAGTCAAAATGTCTGCTAAAGCTTGGCAGTAAAAGCCATTGTTCTATTTTCCCCATTCTAAGTCTATGGAAACTCTAAGTTGTCATAGCAATCACACACATGAGCCGATTTTCATTTAAACACAAACTTTCAACCCCCAGCCCAGGGATGCTACAGCTGAAATTAGAGCTGAATCGGCCAAGTGGCTTCAGAGGAGATGTTTGAATGTGTTGACGTCACGCACCAGACGTCAGATGACGCCAACGACAGACAACGACGATGGACAACTGTCTATCCTCTAAGCTCCCCTGGAGTCTTCGGCTCTAGTGAGCTAAACTGAGCAGTAGGCATATAATCATACGGCAGATTTTTGTGTGTTTGATTTGAGGTTTAACGTCCCCGTCAACACTGTAAAGGTCATTTTGGAGACGTCCCCGTCAACACTGTAAAGGTCATTTTGGAGACGTTGCTTCCAATTTTGTGGGACTTTTACCCGACACTGAGATGAAATGACATCTTAAGCCCTGTCACCCAATGAAACCAATAGGGTTTATTAGCATGGGCGGTCCACCTCGCACCGCGGTTCCTGGACAGGCTTAGATCCTCTAAGCGGTTTACCAGTACTAGTGTGCGGGCCGGATTCAGCTCATGCAGCCCATTTATTTCTTCAAGCCCCATATGGGCGAGGGCTGTCATACGGCAGATAAAAAGTTGCTTAAAGAATATTTTTTTGACAGTTTTGCCAATATAGGTGCTAAAGCTTGACAATAAATACATTTAATTTTCTTTTTGTTTTTCATAAACATTTAATTTTCTTGGGAGAATTTTACAAGTACATTGAAACTAACAGTATTAACCTCCAAGATATATACCATTAGTGCCCTATTGAAAATAGTTTTTTTTTCTCAAGCAATTTTACGTAATTGCCTAGTGAATCCGTATGTTATTTAGAATGCTCATATTTCCTAGTGGTTTTATGAGTAAATGTTGCATTAAAACTAATAGTTGAATTCGAATATATTTATATTTAATTTATGTTACTGTATCATTAAGTGAACAGCAATCTGATAATTTGCTACATAGCCAATAATAAGGTTGCAATATGAGTGTCTTCCCTTAGACATAATAGTTGATAAGTAAAAGCTTTAGTAAATTTTTTCATTAACATTCTTATCGATAATGTTTACGGATTGTCAACCCAATTTTTGATTGATTTTAGGTTTAACGTCCCCGTCAGCACCGTAAAGGTAATTTTGGAGTCGTTGTTTCCAATATTAAGGGACATTTACCAGACATTAAGATAAAATGACATCTCAAGCCCTGCCACCAAATGAAAACAATTTAGGGTTTATACGCACCACTTTTCCGGGGTAGGCTTAGAACCTCTATGCAGTTTACCAGTACTCGTGTGCAGTCGGTTTCAGCTCTCCACGGAAGCATCATGCAGCCCAAACTATTTCTTCAAGACCCCATGGGCGGGGGCGGTCGACCATGTTACCAAGCACAAAATCTATTTCAGCGCTCAAGTCCACATGGCTATCACTGATATGAGGTCAGCGTGCTGCGTCATAGGGTTAGCTCTACGATCCGGGCTTGAATCATGCATATGCTGGGTTTGGCAAACAGTGTAGGTCAAGATTAGACTCCAGAGAACGCGGCGTCTGATGAGGGTCTATACTGTTTGCTTAGATCACAATAAAACAGAATATTAAAATTTCCAGTGTAAAGTCTAAAGTAAACCTATAGAAAACAAGTGTTTGGGGAAGTTGCGATAGCAACCAAACTTAAGGGCCTAATTCAAAACCTTTTCAAACAAATATGGCGAATATTTCCATAAAGTCTCTATTTTCTTCGCGGCATTTTGAGCAGTTGGCCAGAAATCATATAGCAGATAGATGATTGCTTAAAATATTTCTGCAAAGACTTGACATAATTGCCATTTTTCATTTTTCCCAATTATAAGTCCATTGAAACCTTCAGTTGCCGAAATCATTAAAAAACACAAAAGCTGTAAAGAACGGAAGCCGGGAAGGGACATGCAATTTTTTTTTAAATATCTTGTTCGCACAAATTATTATCTTGTCGCAAAAGATATTATCTTGTGTGGACATAATAAAAAATCTTGCAAGGTCAACGTAATATCTTGTGTGCACAAGACACTATCTTATGCGCACAAGATAATGTATTGTTTGCACAACTTAATATCTTGTTCGCACAACATACGAGGACTGTTCAAATATGAATGCAACTAAGCACATAAAAATGATTCCGTGATAGATTTCGATGAATTTTTTTTTGTCCCCTCAAAGTATTCCCCTTTAACAGATAAACAAATTTTCAGTCTTCTGATCCAATCATTGAATGCATTTTGGTAGTCTTTTCGAGTTATACTATGAAGGCACTGGAATATTGCAGAACCGAGGTGTTTGCGCTGTACAAATTTTCGACCAGAAAGGTATTTTTTCAGCCGCGGGAACAAAAAAAGTCACACGGGGCAAGGTCAGGGGAATACGGGGGGTGAGGGAGTTCAACAACCTTTTCCTGCTTCAGATAGTCTTGCACAATGAACGCCTTGTGCGATGACGCATTGTCATATAGCAATCTGACATTGGCCAAACCAGTTGCGGGTCTTCGTTCTTTGAAATATTTCTTCAATTTTCGAAGAACTTTATTCTTGTAAAAGTTCGCATTTACACATTTGCCTTTAGGCTCAACAACATGAATAGCAGGGCCCTGATTTGAAAAGAATATGTGATACATTACCTTCTTGACGCTCATGGTCCGCTTTGCAATGCATGGTCTTTTGCATTACTTTGTTGCCCATATTTTGTTCTGAATCTTTCGTTTTGGCTAAAAAAAGTGAACCCATGTCTCGTCACCTGTGACGACATTAGCGAAAGACCGTGTATTGTAATTTGAAAACTTTTAAGCAACTTCTTGGCGCACTGAACGCGTGTCTTTTTCTGCTCATCTGTCAACAGATGGGGAATCAATATAGCACAGATCTTTCTGATTTTCAAATCCCGTTTCAGAATTGTATGAGCTGCTCCTAATGAGATGCCAACCATACTAGCTATTTGCCTAGTGGTGTATCGTGCATCGGTAGCAACTATTTTTTTCACTCTAGCAACCATCTTGGCAGATGTTGCTGTTTTCGGCCGACGATCATGTGGTGCATCTTCTGTTGAGCCTAGCCCACAGCTGAATTTCTTACACCAACGAAACACTGTCGGAAAAGACATTTCATTATGCCCATAAACCGAACATATTTCATCAAAAATGTCTTTGCACCGTATACCAAGAATACAACGATTCTTAATATAGGACCGTATTTCAACGGCGTACTCTGACCTTCTTCCAACCATATTTTGTTTTAGTATACAAGAGTAGACAGTGTTTATCGAACGATATACATGGCTAAAGTGGACGGATTTTAACAGGTTTGGTATCAATGTATAGGTAAAATTTTTTCTACGCTGTGATATTTATTTCCCGGTGATTTTCGCAATAGTGCATGAGAAAACGTTCTACTTGCATTCATATTTGAACAGTCCTCGTAGATCTGGTGCGGCCAGCATAATATCTTATGCGTCTGATTAAAATTTGCTGACAAGAAACTATGTTGTGAGAGTGAGTGAGTTTTTGAGTTTTACGTCCCACCAACAGCTAAGGTCATACGGTGACGGGACCTCGGTTTAAAGACTCACCCGAAAATCTGGAGAAACCCGGGATCGATCCTGCGATCCCTGGTTCACAAGGCGAGTAGCGTAACCACTACACCACGGAGGCTTCTATATATGTTGTGCGAACAAGATACTAAGTTGTGCGAACAAGATACCGTCTTGTGTGCACAAGATAATATCTTGTGCGCACAAAATATTATGTTGCCCAAAAAGATATTAAGTTGTGTGAACCAGATAATATCTTGTGCGCACAAGATATTATGTTGTGTGCGCAAGATCTATGTTGTGCAAACAAGATAATATGTTTTGCGCACAAGATAATAAGTTGTGCTCACAAGATAATAACTTGTGCGCACAAGATTATATCTTGTGCGCACAATATATTAGGTTGTGTAAACAAGATAACTAGTTGTGCGCACAAATATGATGTTCTCCGCACAAGATCTATGTTGTGCATACAAGTTATTATCTTGTGCGCACAAGATATTATGTTGTTAGCACAAGATAGTATCTTGTACGCACAAGATATTATCTTGTTCGCACAACATATTAAAACAAGAGCACCACATGCGGGTGCCAACGCTCGACTGTAACACCTTTTCATAATGACCAACTAGTCCGAGTTTCAAGTAAATATGATCAGTAATGACAGAGATATTACAAAATGCCCAAGTTTTTGCACGACGACGACGCAGACGAAAATGTTCAAGTTTTTTTGCACGACGACGACACCAGAGCTATGACAATACCTCGTCGTTTTCCTCAAAAAAAAGGCGAGCTAATAAATTGTATGTCCCTTCCCATGTTCCGTAGTAAAAGCAAAAAACGATGAATTATTCCCAGTTGCACCCTCATAAAGCATATGGTTTCTGAGGAGATTATTTTTCAAATATTTTGTTTTTTATTTTGGTTTCCATGGCAACACGTAAAATGAGCAGTTTGCCTATAATCATATGGCAGATACTAGCTTGCTGAAGGAACATTTCTATGGCAGTTTTGTGAAAATATCTGCAAAGCTTGTTTTCATTTTAAGTCTATTGAAACTCTAGTTGCAATAGCAACCAAACTATTGAGCAGAGTTTCTTAAAAAAAAAAAAAAAAAAAAAAAAGAACATCCGGTGTGGTAAAGAAAAATCTGAAACGGCTTTTTGGGTTAATTTCACCCAATTGCAATTTAGGAGCCCGCCAGTACGATTTCCGTCACAACGGTTAGATTATGTCAAGAGTAAACTTCAAAGAATTAAAACACATCACAGCTGTCAGATGTTCCAACAAGAGGGCCCAATGGCCCTACATCGCTCACCTGTGTACCAGAAAATCATTGGTGTAGGAGACCACTTGACATTGCTACATACTAAATATCTAAGCTCAGGCAAAGCGGTGTCCATGCTTATAAACCCTACTGGTTTCATTGTGCGACAGGGCTTGAGATCTAATTTCATCTCAATGTCGGGTAAAAGTCACACAAAATTGGAAGAGACATCTCCAAAATGACCTATATAGTGTTGACGGGGATGTAAAACCTCAAATCAAACAAAATCCGTGCCTTAGGGTTTTGGAGAAGAAGATTTTTTAAAGTTTTTTTTCCAGTATAAGTCTATAGGAGCTAATGAGCCCTAGGGCTTCGCCAATTCTGACCCAAAGGGCATGGTTGGCAGGATTTATGTAGGCGACCATTTTGTGTTGCTATATATTATATATCTAAGGTCTGTACATCATGGTTTCAAAGAAGATTTTTTTTTCCATTATGAGTCTATGGGAGCTAAGGGGCCCCAGGGCGTGGCCCATTTGGACCCCAAGGGCATGATTGGCAGGTGACCACTTGCCATTGCTACATGCTAAATATCTAAGCACTGGGCCCTGTGGGTTCAGAGAAGAAGATTTTTGAAGTTTTTTTTTCCATTATGAGTCTATAGGAGCTAAGGGGCCCCGGGGCATGTCCCTTTTGGACCCCAGGGGCATGATTGGCTGGAAATATGTAGGTGACCACTTGCCGTTGCTAGGTGCTAAATATCTAAGCTCTGAGCGCTGTGGTTTCAGAGAAGAAGATTTTGGAAGCTTTTTTCCATTACGAGTCTATGGGAGCAAAGGGGCCCCGGCACGTGGCCCATTTGGATCCCAGGGGCATGATTGGCAGGAATTATGTAGGTGACCAATTGCCCTTGCCACATGCTAAATATCTAAACTCTCGGCCCTGTGGTTTCAGAGAAGAAGATTTTTGAAGCCTTTTTTCCATTATGAGTCTATGGGAGCTAAGGGGTCCCGGGGCATGGCCCATTTGGACCCTAGGGGCATGTTTGGCAGGATTTATGTAGGTGACCACTTGCCGTTGCTACATGCCAAATATCTCAGCTCTGGGCCCTGTGGTTTCAGAGTAGAAGATTTTTGAAGCTTTTTTCCATTATGAGTCTATGGGAGCTAATGGGCCCCAGGGCGTGGCCCATTTGGACCCACTGGTCATGATTGGCAGGATTTATATAGGTGACCACTTTCCGTTGCTACATGCCAAATATCTAAGCTCTGGGCCCTGTGGTTTCAGAGGAGAAGATTTTTGAGGCTTCTTTTTCAATTATGAGTCTATAGGAGCTTAGGGGCCCCGGGGCGTGGCGTGTTTGGACCCCAGGGGCATGATTGGCAGGAATTATCTAAGTGACCACTTGCCGTTGCTACGTGCTAAATATCTAAGCTCTGAGCACTATGGTTTCAGAGAAGAAGATTTTTGAAGCTTTTTTCCATTATGAGTCAATGGGAGCAAAGGGGCCCCGGGGTGTGGCCCATTTGGAACCCAGGGGCATGATTGGCAGGAATTTTGTAGGTGACCAATTGCCGTTGCTACATGCTAAATATCTAAACTCTCGGCCCTGTGGTTTCAGAGAAGATTTTTGAAGCATTTTTTACACTATGAGTCTATGGGAGCTAAGGGGCCCCGGGGCGTGGCCCATTTGGACCCTAGGAGCATGATTGACAGGATTTATGTAGGTTATCACTTGCCGTTGCTACATGCTAAATATCTAAGCTCTGGGCCCTGTGGTTTCAGAGAAGATGATTTTGAAGCTTGTTTTCCATTATGAGTCTTTAGGAGCTAAGGGGCCCCGGGGCGTGGCCCATTTTGACCCCAGGGGCATGATTGGCAGGAAATATGTAGGTGACCACTTGCCGTTGCTCATGCTAAATATCTAAGCTCTGAGCGCTGTGGTTTCAGAGAAGAAGATTTTTGAAGCTTTTTTTCCATTATGAGTCTAAGGGAGCAAAGGGGCCCCGGCACGTGGCCCATTTGGAACCCAGGGGCATGATTGGCAGGAATTATGTAGGTGACCAATTGCCGTTGCTACATGCTAAATATCTAAACTCTCGGCCCTGTGGTTTCAGAGAAGAAGATTTTTGAAGCTTTTTTTCCATTATGAGTCTATGGGAGCTAAGGGGCCCCATGGCGTGGCCCATTTTGACCCTTGGGGCATGATTGGCAGGATTTATGTAGGTGATCACTTGCCGTTGCTACATGCCAAATATCTAAGCTCTGGGCCCTGTGGTTTCAGAGTAGAAGATTTTTGAAGCTTTTTTCGATTATGAGTCTATAGGAGCTAAAGGGCCCCAGGGCGTGGCCCGTTTGGACCCCAGGGGCATGATTGGCAGGAATTATGTAGGTGACCACTTGCTGTTGCTACATGCTAAATATCTAAGCTCTTGGCAGTGTGGTTTCAGAGAAGAAGATTTTTGAAGCTTTTTGTTCCATTATGAGTCTATGGGAGCGAAGGGGCCCCGGGGCATCGCCCATTTGGAACCCAGGGGCATGATTGGCAGGAATTATGTAGGTGACCACTGACCGTTGCTACATGCTAAATATCTAAGCTCTGGGCCCTGTGGTTTCAGAGAAGAAGATTTTTTAAGCTTTTTTTCCATTATGGGTCTATGGGAGCTAAGGGACCCCAGGTTGTGGCCAATTTTGACCCCAGGGGCATGATTGGCAGGAATTATGTCGGTGACCACTTGCCCTTGCTACATGCTAAATACCTAAGCTCTGGGCCCTGTGGTTTCAGAGAAGAAGACTTTTGAAGCTTTTTTTCCATTATGAGTCTTTGGGAGCGAAGGGGCCCCGGGGCGTGGCCCATTTGGAACCCAGGGGCATGATTGGCAGGAATTATGTAGGTGACCACTTGCCGTTGCTACATGCTAAATATCTAAGCTCTGGGGCCTGTGGTTTCAGAGAAGAAGATTTTTGAAGCTTTTTTTCAGTATGAGTCTATAGGAGTTAAGGGGCCCCGGGGTGTGGCCAATTTGGACCCCAGTGGCATGATTGGCAGGATTTATGTAGGTGACCACTTGACATTTTTACAAGCTAAATATCTAAGCTCTGGGCCCAGTGGTTTCAGAGAAGAAGATATTTTAATTTTTTCCCATTGTTAGTCAATGGGAGCTATATGTTGCCATGGCAACCAGAATTCCAATCTGATCAGCCCAAAAACCTTATGCAACCTTTCCCCCTACCTGATGATGCTTCTCATGAAATTTGATCAAGATTGACCATGGGGTATTAGAGATATACTTATTTGAAATTGTTTATGGACGGACGCACGCACGCATGCACGGACGCACGCACGCACGACGGACAAAAAGTGATCACAAAAGCTCACCTTGTCACTATGTGACAGGTGAGCTAAAAATAGCGTCATCGCTACCTCTTATCTACATGAAAGAACCGCCGCCTTGCCAACCATTTCGCCACAGTTTGACTGACACGACAAAGAACCGTCTACAAAACGCTCACCTGTGTACCAGAAAAGCATTAGTGTAGGAGACCACTTGACATTGCTACACTAAATATCTAAGCTCTGGGCCTTATGGCTTTGGATAAGAAGATTTTTGAAGCTTTTTCAATTATAAGTCTAAAGGAGCTGAGGGGCCGCGGGGTGTGGCCCATTTGAATCCCAGGGGCAGGGTTAGCAGGATTTATGTAGGTGACTATTTTA
This sequence comes from Lucinisca nassula, assembly GCA_963580285.1. NCBI lineage: Eukaryota > Metazoa > Mollusca > Bivalvia > Lucinida > Lucinidae > Lucinisca > Lucinisca nassula. The sequence continues at coordinate 48,731,726 of OY757017.1, forward strand.
TGTTGCTAGATACTAAATATCTAAGCTCTGTACTTCACAGTTTCAGAGAAGAAGATTTTTGAAGCTATTCTCCATTATGAGTCAATGGGAGCTAAGGGGGTCACAGGGCGTGGCCCATTTGGACCCCAGGGGCATGATTGGCTAGATTTATGTAGGTGACCACTTGCCATTGCTTCATGCTAAATATCTAAGCTCTGGGCCCTGTGGTTTCATAGAAGGTTTTTGAAGCCCTTTTCCATTATGAGTCTATGGGAGCTAAGGGGCCCCGGGGCGTGTCCCATTTGGACCCAAGGGGCATGGTTGGCAGGATTTATGTAGGTGATCACTTGCCATTGCTACATGCTAAATATCAAAGCTCTGGGCCCTGTGGTTTCAGAGAAGAAGATTTTTAAAGCTTTTTTCCATTATGAGTCTATGGGAGTTAAGGGGCCCCAGGGTATGGCCCATTTGGACCCCAGGGGCATGATTGGCAGGATTTATGTAGGTGACCACTTGCAGTTGCTACATGCTAAATATCTTTCAGAGAAGAAGATTTTTGAAGCTTTTTTTACATTATGAGTCTATGGGAGCTAAGGGGCCCTGGGGCGTAGCCCGTTTGGACCCCAGGGGCAAGATTGGCAGGAATTATGTAGGTGACCACTTGCCATTGCTACATGCTAAATATCTAAGCTCTGAGCCCTATGGTTTCAGAGAAGAAGATTTTTGAAGTTCTTTTTTTCAATTACGAGTCTATGGAAGCTTAGGGGCCCTGGGGTGTGGCCCATTTGGATCCAAGGGGCATGATTGGTCGGATTTATGTGGGTAACCACTTGCCGTTGCTACATGTCAAATATCTAAGTTATGGGCCCTATGGTTTCAGAGAAGAAGATTTTTTAAGCTTTTTCCCATTTTAAGTCTATGGGAGCTAATGGGCCCCGGGGTGTGGCAAATTTGGACCCCATGGGCATGATTGGCAGGATTTATGTAGGTGACCACTTGCCATTGCTACACGCTAAATATCTATGCTCTGTGCCCTGTGGTTTCAGAGAAGAAGATTTTTTAAGCTTTTTTCCATTATGAGTCAATGGGAGCTAAGGGGCCCCGGGGCGTGGCCCATTTAGACCCCAGGGGCATGATTGGCCGGATTTATGTAGGTGACCACTTGCCGTTGCTACATGCTAAATATCTAAGCTCTGGGCCCTGTGGTTTCAGAGAAGAAGATTTTTGAAGCTTTTTCCATTATGAGTCTATGGGACCTAGGGGCCCCAGGGCGTGGCCCGTTTTGACCCCAGGGGCACGATTGGCAGGAATTATGTAGGTGACCACTTGCCATTGCCACATGCTAAATATCTAAGCTCTGGGCCCTATGGTGTCAGAGAAGAAGATTTTTGAAGTTTTTTTTTTTTTCCATTACGAGTCTATGGGAGCTAAGGGGCCTCGGGGTGTGGCCCATTTGGACCCCAGGGGCATGATTGGCAGGATTTATGTAGGTAACCACTTGCCGTTGCTACATGTTAAATATCTAAGTCCCGGGCCCAGTGGTTTCAGAGAAGAAGATTTTTGAAGCTTTTTTCCATTACAAGTCTATGGGAGCTAAGGGGCCCCGGGGCGTGGCCCATTTGGACCCCAGGGGCATGATTGGCAGGATTTATGTAGGTGACCACTTGCCATTGCTACATGCTAAATATCTAAGCTCTGGGCCCTGTGGTTTCAGAGAAGAAGATTTTTGAAGCTTTTTTCCATTACGAGTCTTTGGGAGCTAAGGGGCCCCGGGGCGTGGCCCGGTTGGACCCCAGGGGCACGATTGGCAGGATTTATGTAAGTGACCACTTGCCATTGCTACATGCTAAATATCTAAGCTCTGGGCCCTATGGTTTCAGAGAAGAAGATTTTTGAAAGTTTTTTTTTCCATTATGAGTCTATTGGGGCTAAGGGGCCCCAGGGTGTGGCCAATTTGGACCCCAGGGGCATGATTGGCAGGATTTATGTAGGTGACCACTTGACATTGTTACAAGCTAATTATCTAAGCTCTAGGCCCTGTGGTTTCAGAGAAGAAGATTTTTTAAATTTTTCCCATTATAAGTCTATGGGAGCTATATGTTGCCATGGCAACCAGAATTCCAATCTGATCACCCCAAAAACCTTATGCAGCCTTTCCCCCTACCTGATGATGCTTCACATGAAATTTGATCAAGATTGACCATGGGGTATTAGAGATATACTTATTTGAAATTGTTTACGGACGCACGGACGCACGGACGGACGCACGACGGACGACGGACAAAAAGTGATCCCAAAAGCTCACCTCGTCACTACGTGACAGGTGAGCTAAAAACTAAGCACGTGACTGGATAAGAAAATGTGAAATTGCATTTACTTTTGCGTTAGCAATTTTCTACAGTAAAAGAAAGACAAACTAAAAGGTAGATCCAACTTGGGACATGTCTGACATGAACCACACCAATTGATGATATTTTCATCCAAGTGATATTGCGACCAGCAAAGTCTCCGATAAGCCTGCCAACTTACTAAGTCTCATCAAAGATTCACTTTGTCTATTATGCTGCTCAGGGTGAATGTCGTCTAGAATAATGTCCCTCTGAAGCGCCTATCATACTCTTTAAGATGATCGATTGCTTTGATGATCGATTGTCTATATATTATACCTAAATTAATATGTTTTCGTTTTGTTTTGTTTTGTTTCGTTTGTTTTTTTTTTTTTTTGTTTGTAGAAAGAAAATAACTTATATTTTCTGACAATAGTATTATTACAAATAAAACTAAATCACTTGTTCAATTGACTTTATTTGACGATTTTATCATTTATGATTCAAAGACCTATTGAAAGCGCACGCTTGTCGTTTCAGGCTATAAGATCGCAGCGTGATTCAACAACTTAAAAGGCCGCGAGGCTAAAACGTTTTTTTTTTGTGCCCATCTCACCTGAGCATGAAGTTTAAAAATGTTGGGAAATAAATCAAACGCTTATGACCACTTGTACACCCGGTTTTGATTCTGATCCGCGTTATCATTTCTTTTGTCATTTTACTGCTACCTAATGTAATATCTTTGATATGAGCCATTGATCAAAGGTGTGCAAGTTGCCATTACTGTTTCAGGTCTTTGAATTTCAACTCGATTTATCAGGATATTTTTGTCTACGCCCATGGGCGTAGACATTATAGAGATTGAGTTTAACACGGAAGTACAGCCATTAGTTACCCACAGTGCAAGTTGACCTTCCATTCTTATGCAACACAACAAGTATACGCTTTCACAAGAAGAAAAGAGCAGCCTTTAGCAAGTGTAAGCTTTCACACAAAAGGAGGCCGGCGCGCAGAGCTCTGGCACAGAATTGCTACATGTATTGCATTTGTACAAGCCTATATCTGCTGTCATATTGTACAGGCTAATACAAAAAATATACATCTACAAACTCTCGACCACGACGGACCACTGCCTCTCCTATAAGCTACTCAGCAGCCTTCCGCAATTAGCAAACAATTAGGTTTAATCTTCAGTTAGTCTTCTATAAAGTCTTACTTCTCCAACAGTTTTCAAGCATTCAATTTGAAAGAAGTCACAAGCATACACTTGCCTTTTTAAAGATGAAAAAGTACTTTTTCACAATATTACAACATGTTTAGACATTATACTTCAGTCGGCAGGATGGCAAATTAGAATATTGTCAAAGACAGTTAATTGTATAAAACACATTTCTGGGATATAACTCTAGACATTCACATTTAATATGTGCTAAGCGTAGACCTAGCTTTTTGTAAAAAGCTATACTTGTTACACAGTATAGATTAGGTCAGCATTTCAAATTTCATGCTCGGATAAGCAGGGGATGGAAAAGGTTGGCCGGAAATACCCCATCCGAGTGACGTACTTTTACCATTTGCTGAGGAGTACCCGGCCCACACACCGCATTAACAAAACCCCCGACAAACCCCACTTTATATTGGGAAAAAGTGGAGTTAACACGGGTATACATTACTTTTCTTATCATTAGGTTAACTTGCCTTTATGATATAAGGTCAAGAGAATGCCATGTATCAAGTGATAATTGATAATAGTTTTCTTATTTCTGCCAAAAACATAAATTGTGGGTACTCGTTATAACCGCCTCATTGTCCGCCCAACAAATGGATTGTGGATACTCCTTTATAACTGCGATATTGACGAGTATCCACAATCTCTGTTTTGGAGCAGAAAGAAGTCAATGATGTATACTTCTGTAAACCCCACTTTTCCCTATATTAAGTGTGGTTTACCAGAGTATAGATTTCATGGACTTGTTAGCATAATGTTTCTACCGTCCGATGTGGGTGCTCGTTAGAACCGCCTCATACGCACCGAGGCGGTTCTAACGGAGGTCCTAATGAGCACTAACAATGTATGTGTGGAGGATAAATAAGAACATTGATATCCGATAAATGACATTCCAAGAGCCATGGAACGAATCAGTGTATTGCTTAAGGGGCTCTTACACTGTCACGACTTTGACCACGATTGTCCACGACTGTCCACGACCAATTGGGACCATGAAAATCGTGGCAAATCGGGGCATACACGGTTCCGATTTCACTACCCTACGAATACTCACGACATTGCTACGACACTTCTACGAACAATCACGATTGCTGTACGATAATGGAGCCGATTTACAACGATCCTCTACGATCGACCACGATGTCTAACGATCCTCTAGGATTCTTCTACGACTGCACCACGATTGCTTCAAGATATCAGACGATCATACACGATTTCTCACGATCCCTGCAAGACTGCTCTACGACCAAGGCACGATGATCAAAGACTCAGTACGATCATGGAGGATTCGATACGATTTACTCACGATTAACCAAGACTTCTCCCGATTCGTCAGGATTTATAACGATCTGGGTATATTAAAGTGTTCATCAAATGCACAGTGTCATTCAGTTTCAACCATTTCTGTAGAGAGCATCTGAAGAAAATGTTTTTGCAGCCAGGTCAAAGGCTTCTGTATCTTCAAAATTTAGTTCAGCTCGAACAAGACATGATCGAAAATGACATTGCAATGGCTGAACAACTGGAGGTGCAGAGGAACAGGAGGGACAGGAGACAGTTGACCATAGTTGCTTGTGTAATTATATGTGCAAAGTTACGTGGAGAAAGTAGTGCGTTCGACATAGCGTCGGGATAAATCGTGCTAGCGTCGTCATCAATCGTAGTGCATTCCTGGTGAATCTTGCATTGTCGTGAGCAGTCGTCATGATATCGTAGTAGATCGTACGGCAGTCGCAACGGAATTGTAGAGGCATCGTAGATGATCTTGTCTCGTCGTAGCACAATCGTGGTAGAATTCATTCAGGATTATTCACGATTGGCCACGATTACCAGTACGACGGCTCACGACTGAGCTACGATTTCTCTACGACCGCTCTACGATTTGAAAAATGATGCCGACTCGTCACGAATGTTTTGAACATGTCCAAAACAGTCGTGGTCACTCCCGAACTATCACGATCAACCACGATTCCTCAAGATCTCTGCCGACTTCTCTACGACGTTGTTCACGATTTACCACGATTTAAAAAATCGTGGTGAGTCGTGGCCAAAATCGTGACAGTGTAAGAGCCCCTTTAGGTACGTTATCCTAATGGAACACGCCATATTCTTTCTTACTTGTGAAAACTGTTGATTGAACTGGATGACGGGACAAGTCAAGTCAATACTAGTGATATTTGTGAGGCTATGTGTAGACTGCTATGATAGTATGATCGACTTCCCTCATGGCGGTTAGAGCTGCCAGATGTAAAAAGTTACACTCTGTTCCTGAACACCACTCCTAACCAGCCTACCGATAGTCTACACCGAAATATACTTTACGCAATTTAGAAACTCGAAAATTTCGAGATACATTTTTTAAGTTTGATAACAGTTGTCATACAAGTACCCGAACAATGATTGACTGTTGAAAACAACGCGTGACCTGTGAGTTTGCTCCACTTAATGAGACGTTAAGTTGGATGTAGTGAAAATCACGTACTATTCGTGTACAGAAACGTTTGGTATAGTTTATCAACGACTTTTGAGAGTTCAACGTTCAAGCGTGCTAAGACTATTGCATGTTTTAAGGGAAGCAGGTTTCGAATTTCTTTTTTTACATGATTTTAAAATTATAAATAAGTTTTTTGATAATGCCATTATCTAGAATTCGTGGCCAAGTGGTTAATATGATGCAGTACGATCCACAGTAAAACTATATCGCCCACTATAAAATCCCAACTGAAGGCGATTAACCTAAAACGTGGACTAGTCAAAAATTAAAAGCGCTTTCACGTCTCACTGCGTTTTGAAAGACTATAGGTATGCAGATGGATTGGTTTTGTTTGTTTGATTTGAGGTTTAACGTCCCCGTCAACACTGTAAAGGTCATTTTGGAGACGTCGCTTCCAATTTTGTGGGACTTTTACCCGACATTGAGATGAAATGACATGTCAAGCCCTGTCGCCCAATGAAACCAATAGGGTTTATAAGCATGGACGGTCCGACACACACCGATTTGCCTGGGCAGGCTCAGATCCTCTAAGCAGTTCACCAGTACTCGTGTGTGGATCGGATTCAGCTCTGCATGGAAGCATCATGCAGCCAATGTATTTCTTCAAGCCCCGATGGGCGGGGGCGGCAGATGTATTGGTGCATTGTCATGAAAATATTTAAGCCGGAGACACGGATACGTTCTCAGACTAAAAAAGAACATAAAGGAATGCTGTGAAATGAGACTATAAAATGCGTCACGTTAACATTCAACCTGCCACCGGCATGGAAACTGGTACTGTTTTAAATTTTGGGTAAATGACTCGACAGGATCATGTTTGCTTTGTCGTAAAGAATGTTCTGGATCAGAACCATGTCGATCGCAGCCTGAGCAGCTATGCGTGACGTTATAACGTCAGCAGTGCTTCATGCGCCTCGAATACTTGAAAACGTATGGAAAAGCCAAGTCGGTAATGTTCAAGTCGATATTAGCCACATTCCATAGCAGCTGGACATCAGCTAGATAATACCGATGTACAGCGCCCACATTTGCATTAGGGTAGTCAGCTTACGCAAAACCGCAAACTTGCGCTTATTTCTACACTGCCGTTTATTGGGGGGAAATCAAGCACACATTATAAACCTACACCCCCGCCCCCACGGGCACAACATGAAGGCAAGACGGAACAGGAGTTCCAGAAAAGCATATCCTTTTTGGATGCCTATGACGAGTAACTCGGTTTGCAACAAACAAAGACTCTGGGATGATTATAATGTCCACCAAGTTCACCCTCAAGTGAATCAATGATCTGAGGGCTCATATAAGTACAAAAGCAAACAAAGTTTACGCCACAAAGCACGGCATATGACCAGAGTTGCCACAATGTTAACGGAATACATGGATTAATGATAATAACCAGTGCTTCAGCTGAAGTGCACGACCCGCCGGATGCTTTTAGCTTTATGAGTGTTACCATATATGGGTATCGCGGCCATTTTGGTCATGTGACCTGGACCTAAAACGGTTCCCCAAATAAATGCGCCTTATCGTAAGGAGCAAAAATATATCTTATACTTTAGTATTGTATTCTGAATCGTTTGCAGGATAAAATGCATTCTCACATTTTCCAATACAAAAGCATATGTGTCAAAGTTTGACCTAGGCACAAAGAAGGTCAAAGTCAACCCAGGGTCACCATTTTAGCAATTTATAATGGGCCTACGTCCCAGATGCCATTTATCAAGTTTCGTGGAAATCTGCCCAGTGGTGCTGGAGAAGACTATTTTTGAAGGGTTTTTACCATATAAGGCTTGGCGGTCATTTTGGTCATGTGACCTGGACCCCATGAGCAAATTTTTGTTTCCCCATCCCATAGAGGCTCCATATGAAATTTGACTTCAATCGGCCCAACGGTTTCCGAGGAGAAGCAGTTCGAAAATTTTCCCATTTTTCGCCTCTGCGAGGCTATACTAAATGGAATGTAATATTTCGCAAGTTCATTGGTTAGCTCTCATTGATATCTATCAGTATGCCAAAAAATATTTAAATATTCCAAGGGGTTAAGTCACTATCACCAATTTTCACAAACTGGTTACGGACGGACAGACAGACAGACCATATATGGCTTGGCGGCCATTTTGGTAATGTGAGCTGGACCCCATGAGCAAATTTTGGTTAGCCCCATCCCATAGAGGCTCCATATGAAATTTGACTTCAATCGGCCCAACGGTTTCCGAGGAGAAGCAGTTCGAAAATTTTCACGTTTTTCGCCTCGGCGAGGCTATACTAAATGGAATGTAATATTTCGCAAGTTCATTGGTTAGATCTCATTAATATCTATCAGTATGCCAAAAATTGTTCAAATATTCAAAGCGGTTAAGTCACTATCACCAATTTTCACAAAAGGGTTACGGATTTTTCGCCTCGGCGAGGCTATACTAAATGATATGTAATATTTCGCAAGTTCATTGGTTAGATCACATTGATATCTATCAGTATGCCAAAAATTGTTTAAATATTCCAAGCGGTTAAGTCACTATCACCAATTTTCACAAACGGGTTACGGACGGACAGACAGACAGACCATATATGGCTTGGCGGCTATTTTGGTCATGTGACCTGGACCCCATGAACAAATTTTGGTTTCCCCCATCCCATAGAGGCTCCGTATGAAATTTGACTTCAATCGGCTCAACGGTTCCCGAGGAGAAGCAGTTCGAAAATTTTCACATTTTTCGCCTCGGCGAGGCTATACTAAATGGAATGTAATATTTCGCAAGTTCATTGGTTAGATCTCATTGATATCTATCAGTATGCCAAAAATTGTTTAAATATTCCAAGCGGTTAAGTCACTATCACCAATTTTCACAAACGGGTTACGGACGGACAGACAGACTGACAGACTGACAGAATTGAATGACCGAATGACAGAATGACACGGTGATTTTAGGGCACTCTTAGAAAATCAACCGACTTCAGTCGGTTGCTTTTTCTGCGGGTCGTGCAATACCTATAATTGTTTACAAAGAAAGCAGTTGTCTCCAGTCAGCCAGCCTGAATGTTTTAAGGCATGACCTTTAAAATGAGATCAATGTCATCCAGACTTATTCTGGCCTGTAGCAATGATAGATCTATGCAAGTTTGGTGAGACTTCCCCTAAGATACTGTGCAAACAAGCCTACCGTGACTGAAATTTGACAAGTTTAGTCCCAAACTGACCTTAAAAAGGTCACGGTCTCCAAATCTGAATCAACTCTTTATCTATTCCAGTGCTATGCCTTTCTGATGAGAACCTATCCAACGTTTCCTGCGATGACGCACACTCAAGTAGGATTTGACTGAAATTTAAGGATTTTAATCCTTTGCTGGCCTTACAAATAAGGTCAAGATCACAAAATCTTATAGTTATTATTATAACTATTTGACTATTCACGTCACAGTGATGTATCCAAACAAGTCTGGAAAGAATCTTCCAAAAGGTTCCTGATATAATATGCACAGACACTTAATTTGGCTTAAATTGCCCTGTGGTGACCTTGAAAATGAGATTAATATCACTAAACTCTAATCAGCCCTTAAGCATATTTCAATGAAGTGTCACTGCAAGTTTAATGAAAATCCTTCAACAGATTCATGATATAACATACATACAAGATTAATTAGGCTGAAGTTTGCCCATTTTAAAAAAAGGTCAATGTTAAAAAAAATTGATCACCTCCTCTGCTAATTCCAATGATATATTCCTGCAAGTTTGATGAAAATCCACCAACCCGTTCAAGAGTTATCGTGCGCACAAGAAATTGTCACGTCTACGCTAACGTCGAGATACACACCGACAACAGTATGTCCCTCTTCACCGCTGGTGGGGGCACATAATATAAAATAGACACTTCTTTCTTAAAATTGGAAATAGACTTGTCCAAACTGTGAGGGGACATCAAACCGACCAGGTTTGGAGAATCTTTAATATGCGCCGAATAATGGAAGTGGCTGAATGAATCCGTACACAGAAAAAAATTGTTGGGCTTACAGATTTTCCGATTATGAGCTATAAGATCGCCTGTACGCCCAGCGAAGCAGGTGGACAGCGAAGACTGATCAGACTGCGTGTATGCGCAGGCTGATCAGTATTCTCTGGGCGCACATACAATATTGTAGGAAATGCTGTGCCGCGGCTCATATCGCTCTTGCAGGTCATGCAACCAAACTGTGTTTCAGTCATGTAAAAATTCTTGTTTTTCTCGAAATCGGACCGGTCAGAAAGGGAAGGCGGGATTAGACAGAATTACATCGCTGTGGTCTGGCGCAGAAAGATTAAATTAAATTCTGTCTCCAGATTACTGCAATTTGCGACACTAAATATTCTAATTCAAGAAAAGGCGGTGATCGCTCGATTGATTTTCGTTTCATTCTTTATTTATTTATTTATTTATTATTATTATTTTTAGTGGCTACGCTGGCCGGTCAGTCATCTTGAACGTCAAGTAAGTTTAGCCTGTCAGTTAAAGTGATGAATGTCGCGTACACGTGATGGGCGGTGCTAAGACTTGCTGTAATCATATTGGCTGAGTCGAAACTTTTGCGTACAGCGATTTGTGTTACTGGGTGCAGCATGAAAGAATGCCGTTTTCTTTGAGGTATTGTTTTCGAAGGGCACTGCTTTGAGTTTGAAAATGCGAGTTGGGGCCAGAAATTTGCAATTAGGTGTAAAAAATCTATAAAGTCTCAGCCTCATACAGTATAGGGTTTCTGAAGATATGTTTTTCTTTTCAAGCCTTGAAGTTTTTTTTTTTATATTGGTTTCTGTTGCAAGCAATAGAAATAAGCAGTAGGCCTAAAATCATATGGCAGAAATAATATTGCTTTAGGAACATTTCTTAACATTTTTTGCCAAAACACCGATATATAGGCTTGGCAGTAAATGCCATTTTTTCCAATTTTCAAGTTTCCCTAATATAGGTGTATGGAAACTCTAAGTTGTCACTCTAAGTTTACTAAACAGTAAAATGTTATAATGAAAACGAAATACAAAACCTGAAAGGTATATAATTATAATGAATATTTCCAAAGAGTCTTAGCCTCATAGAGCATACTATGGTACCTGAGGTTATGATTTTTTTTATATTTTGGTTTCCATGCAACCAATAAAAATGAGCAACATCCTTAAATCATATGGCAGACAGAACATTGCTTAAGAAAAAATTCTATGTAAGTTAATGCCATTATTCTGTTTTCCCCATTATAAGTTTATGGAATCTCTAAGCAGCATTAGCAACAAAACTAAAGAGCAGAATTTAATAAAACAAGATTCCAATGATGGTCCAATATCGCTCACCTGAGCTAATAGATTCAAAGTTTCAGGAAGTTCCAATCTCTACGCGACGGAAGTAAGGGCGAGGACTGTGGCCACGTAAAATCGATTTAAGCCCCCCCCCCCCGCACCTCCCCACAGTGGAACTCATTCCACTGACCGTTCCAGGGCGGTTCTTGTGTTTATTTTTGTTATGGTTTGTCCTGCTTATTAGGCGGGCGTAAGCCGTCCATAGTGTGGTACAGCATCAAAATTTGTGCACCTCTTTAGACATTCCTTCTTGTAGTTCTCCGCTCAAGAAAAAAGAAAAGCATATCTTACTATAACATGAAACTAATCAAGTTCGGCTGAACTGTTTGAAAATGACATAAGTTTGTAACATGCTTGTTAGATTTCGAAAATTCACTCAGTAAAAAAAAACAAAAAAAAAAAAAACGATACTATTTTCCTACGCCGTTGGTGTTCAGTCCCGAAATCATTCTCAGTTTCTGACCAGAACCCTTCTTGCATTGATATTCGGTGTCCCAATTCTTATAGAAATGCGTTTTTTTTTTTTCAAATAATTTACTGCTGGCAAACAGTGCAGATTCTGATGAGACTGCTCGTCACACGCCGTCTGATCTGCAGAATTAAAGAGTCTGACAAAGAAAATTAGCACTTTTGCGTCTTTTTATGTCCCCACTTCCGAAGGGTACTTTTAACAGGCTGAGAACAGAACAGAACTTTGTTTAACTAATTCTAATGCCACTCACAGGTGGCATAAAGTTAGCTCTTATCTCTAATTTACGGTATTAGCATGAAAAAATGAACAGGCTCGTTTGTGTTTATTTATTTACTTATTTTTACTTCCCTCCGTCGGATTTTATCACGAGTGCGATGCGCGAGTTAAATTTCTGATATTTTCAACAAGGTGACAGTCAGCAAAATCGGAGGAGATTAATTCAGATACAGGAAGGTACATGTAAATAAATAAATAAAAAAAACCAGTTTCTTCCAGCTAGAAAAAAAATCAACTTCTTTGGACATGCGTCCTGTTTTTTTTTTTTGTTTTTTTTTTTTTTTTTTTTTGTTTATTATTATAATTTTTATTATTATTATTATTATTATTATTATTATTATTATTATTATTAATATTATTATTAAAATAGCCCATTTGAAGATAAAAACAATCAAAATGATAAATTCAAGAGCAGTTTCATGTATACTGAGTGTAACAAGACTAAAGTCATTGTTTTTTTTTTTTTTTTTTTTTTATTTTCAAGTTTTTATTTAGATAAATCCGATATGAAATTTCAAACGCACGCTTCTATTCAAGAGCGTTGTAAAGCAATGAAATTACTCGTCCGCCTCTCTGTACTTTCAGTACTTTGATATTATTTTGTTTTGGATAGCCAGTTGGAGAAACTGTCCTTTTGGTTGGTTACTTGTATCGATTCCTGATCATTGCCTTCACTTCCTTTTTATTTATGATGATGACAAGGTCAAAATTAGGCAGTTTTAGCATTCAAGGGGATGTAACTCTATAAGAGATAGGCTGAAATTACCCGTTTTCGATCTCATCCGAACTTTCATTTCCAACCCACTTATATGTTAATTGCAAGAAGATGGAAGCTTAAGGAATTGTGGTGATGAGAAGGTACAAATAGGCATTTTCAGCAATGAAGGGGACGACTTAACTCTATGTGTTATGTGCCAACTATGCTAGTTTGCAAACTCATCCGAGCTTTTATCCCTTATATGCAAGTTTCAGGAAGATCCGTTCAAAACATAAGGCTTGGTGATGATCACAATGTCAAAAATGGCATTTTCAGCAATCAAAGGGACATAACTCTATGATAGACAGGCTCACCTCGCAAGCATTCAAGCTCACCCAAGCTGTTACTCCCAATCTACTTAAATGTTTGTTTCAGGAAGATTGAAGCTGAAGAACTTGAGGTAATCGCAAGGTCCGTAATGCGCATTTTCAGCAAAGAATGGGGCATAAATCTAAGACAGATAGGCCAACCTCACCAGCTTTCCAACTCATTCGAGCTTTTAGCCACGACTTACATATAGGTAAGTTCAAGAAGATCCGATAAAAAAACTGAAGGGATTACGTTGAAGACCAGGTCAAAATAGGCATTTTTGCCATTAAGGGGCACGTCACTCTATGAAAAATAGGCCGACTTCACCAGTTTTCGAACTAATCCTAGCTTTAATCCCTGACTTATTGACATTTAAGTTTCAAGAAGATCCGATAAAACAAATGAAGGGACTACGGTGATTGCAAGGTCAAAAATAAACATTTTCAGCAATCAAAGAGACATATAGGCTAACCTCACTAGGTTCAAACTCATCCTAGCTTTTATCCCTAGCTAACTCATTGAAAGTTACATGAAGATTTGACAAAAAACTGAAGGGGCTATAGTTATGACAACGTCAAAAACAGATATTTTCTGCAATCAAGATGAAATAACTATATGACAGATAAGCTTACGTGACCAGTTTTCGAACTCATCCGAGCTTTTATCCCTGCCTTATCTGCATGTAAGTTTCAAGAAGATCCGATAAAATAGGAGCTACGGTGATGATAATGTCAAAATAAGCATTTTCAGAAAACTAGGGGACGTAACTCTATGAATATAGGCCAATCTCACCAGTTTTCAAATCCATCCAAGTTTTTATCCCTAACTCACTTTCATGTAAGTTTCAAGAAGATCCGATAAATATTGAAGGGTCTACGGTGATGACAAGGTCAATAATAGGCCAACTCACCCCAGCTTTATCCCTGACTTATTTGTATGTAAGGTTCAGAAAGATAGGATCAAAGCTGAAGGGGCAACGGTGATGAAATGGTCAAAATAGGCATTTTTAGCAATCAGGGGGACGTAACTTAAAATTACTCGACCGACCTTGGCAGTTTTCCAACTCATCCGAGGATTTATCGCCACCTACTTATGTATACGTTTCTGAAAGTTCCGATCAAAACTGAAGGCGCTATGGTGATGACAATCATTTTCCCATTGTAATTTTATAGGACCTTATAGTTGCCATAGCAACTAAAGTTTTCTTTCAAGTTTGATAAAAAGCTGGTGCCGACCAGAGGCATGCTGCAAATAAGAAATGATTGAAGTCCGCTTGCAGGCAGCAGAGATATTATTGGTCGAAAGTGTGGACGGGCGATGGACGACGGAAGGACTACCATCCTATATGCTTTGGAGCCTTCGGCCCAGGTGAGCTAAAACACAAAACCTGTAGAGACGAATCTGGTAAGTATTTTTATGAAGTCTCAGACTCATAAAACACATGGTTTCTGAGATGATTGTCTTGGTATTTGTATACTATGTTTTGCATTTTGGTTTTCATGGCAACAAAACAAAATAGAGGAACTATCACTAAAGGTGATGATTAATACCCCCGCCTCAATACTTGACACAGAAAGCAAACAGTAACAGTGTCCACTGAGTCCATTCACTAACTCCATAATTGTTGGACAGATTCGTCTGAAATTTGCGCCTTGTACATCTACTTATCCTAGTGAATAAGTGTGCCAAGTACAAATTGAGTCCGACTGATAGTGAAGGAGGAGTTAAGCGAACAAAATTTTGCAGGAACCACTTTTCAGTGATTCAGGGGCAAAAACTCCATAATTGTTGGACAGATTCTCCTGAAATTTGCATCTTGCACATCTACTTATCCTAGAGAATAAGTATGCCAAGTTTCCATTGAATCCGACTGATGGTGAAGGAGGAGCTCCGTGGGCAAGATGTTTGCAAGCAAATCAGGGTCAAGAAGGTATGTTTCAAATTAATTCAGGGGCCATAACTCCGTAAAAATGGGACAAACTTTAGTGAAATTTGCGTCTTGCACATCTACCCCTCCTGGTGAACAATTATGGCAAGTATCAATTGAATCCGACTGCTAGTAAAGGAGGAGTTGAGCGGACAAGGTTTTTACCACATAATTTAGCGAATCAAGGGCCATAACTCCGTAATAATGGGACAAACTTTAGTTAAATTTGCGTCTTGCACATCTATCCCTCCTATTGAACAATTATGGCAAGTGTCAAATGAATACGACTGATAGGCAAGGAGAAGTTTGGCGGACAAGGTTTTTTAGCACATTTTTAGCACATCAAGGGCTATAACTCCGTAATAATGGGACAACTTTAATGAAATTTTCGTCTTGCACATCTACCCCTCCTGGTGAACAATTATGGCATGTATCAATTGAACCCGACTGATAGTGAAGGAGAAGTTGAGCGGACAAGGTTTTTTTAGCACCTTATTTAAAAAATCAAGGGCCATAACTTCGTAATTATGGGACAAACTTTAGCGGCGTCTGCGTCTTACACATCTACCCCTCCTGGTGAACAATTATGGCAAGTATCAATTGAATCTGACTGATAGTGAAGGAGAAGTTGAGCGGACAAGGTTTTTTAGCACATTTTTTAGCAAATCAAGGGCCATAACTCCGTAATTGTGGGACAAACTTTAATGAAATTTGTGTCTTGCACATCTACCCCTCCTGGTGAACAATTTCGGCAAGCATCAATTGAAGCCGACTGATAGTGAAGGAGGAGTTGAGCTGTTTTATATTGATTCAGGGGCCATAACTCCGTAAATATTGGACAAACTTTAGTGAAATTTGCATCTTACACATCTACCCCTCCTGGTGAACAATTATGGCAAGTATCAATTGAATCCGACCGGTAGTGAAGGAGGAGTTGAGCGGACAAAGTTTTTTAGCACATTATTTAGCAAATCAAGGACCATAACTCCGTAATTATGGGACAAACTTTAGTGAAATTTGCATCTTGCACATCTATCCCTCCTATTGAACAATTATGGCAAGTGTCAAATGAATACGACTGATAGGCAAGGAGAAGTTTGGCGGACAAGGTTTTTTAGCACATTTTTAGCACATCAAGGGCTATAACTCCGTAATAATGGGACAACTTTAATGAAATTTTCGTCTTGCACATCTACCCCTCCTGGTGAACAATTATGGCATGTATCAATTGAACCCGACTGATAGTGAAGGAGAAGTTGAGCGGACAAGGTTTTTTTAGCACATTATTTAACAAATCAAGGGCCATAACTTCGTAATTATGGGACAAACTTTAGCGGCGTCTGCGTCTTACACATCTACCCCTCCTGGTGAACAATTATGGCAAGTATCAATTGAATCTGACTGATAGTGAAGGAGAAGTTGAGCGGACAAGGTTTTTTAGCACATTTTTTAGCAAATCAAGGGCCATAACTCCGTAATTGTGGGACAAACTTTAATGAAATTTGTGTCTTGCACATCTACCCCTCCTGGTGAACAATTTCGGCAAGCATCAATTGAAGCCGACTGATAGTGAAGGAGGAGTTGAGCTGTTTCATATTGATTCAGGGGCCATAACTCCGTAAATATTGGACAAACTTTAGTGAAATTTGCATCTTACACATCTACCCCTCCTGGTGAACAATTATGGCAAGTATCAATTGAATCCGACTGGTAGTGAAGGAGGAGTTGAGCGGACAAAGTTTTTTAGCACATTATTTAGCAAATCAAGGACCATAACTCCGTAATTATGGGACAAACTTTAGTGAAATTTGCATCTTGCACATCTACCCCTCCTGATGAACAATTATGGCAAGTATAAATTGAATCCGGCTGATAATGAAGGAGGAGTTGAGCGGACAAGGTTTTTACCACATTTTTTAGCTAACCAAGGGCCATAATTCCGTAATTATGGGACAA
Organism: Lucinisca nassula; assembly: GCA_963580285.1. Taxonomy (NCBI): domain Eukaryota; kingdom Metazoa; phylum Mollusca; class Bivalvia; order Lucinida; family Lucinidae; genus Lucinisca; species Lucinisca nassula. The sequence goes on from OY757017.1 coordinate 48,748,771, forward strand.
ACTTTAGTGAAATTTGCGTCTTGCACATCTACCCCTCCTGGTAAACAATTATGGCAAGTATCAATTGAATCTGACTGATAGTGAAGGAGAAGTTGAGCGGACAAGGGTTTTAGCACATTATTTAGCAAACAAGGGCCATAACTCCGTAATTATGGGACAAACTTTAGCGAGATTTGCGTCTAGCACATCTATCCCTCCTGGCGAAAAATTATGGCAAGTATCAATTGAATCCGACTGATAGTGATAGAGGAGTTGAGCGGACATAATTTTGCAGACAGACCACCTGACCGTCCGACAACCAACCGACAGGCTGATTCCAGTATACGCACTTCAAACTACGTTTGCGGGGGTATAATGAGCAGCATGCCTAAATAACAATACAAACTTAAAAGATACATTCACGCTAAAAAACCGATAGCATGTAATGGAATATTAAACAGTTTCACTTCGAAATTTGGCGGCCGTTTGGTTGCTACGGGAAGTGACGTCATCCCGAGGTACATAATATGGCAGATAGAAGATTGCTGAAGGAACATTGCTATGAAAGTTTTATCAAAATATCTGCAAAGATTTGGCAGAAAATATCAGTTTCTTATGCGTTCTTGGGTTGCCACAGCAAACTCTTAAGTTGCCATAGCATCCAAACTATAGTCTTTCAAAACGCAGTGAGACGTGACTGCACTTTTAATTTTCGACTAGTCCGTGTTATAGGTAAGTCGCCTTCAGTTGGGATTTTACTTTCAGAGATATAGTTTTACTGAGCTTCGTACTGCATCATACTAACCACTTGGCCATGCTTTCTACAAAATGGCATTATCAAAAACGTATTTATAATTTTAAAATCATGTTAGAAAAGAAACCCGAAACCTGCTCCCCCTAAAACATGGAATAGTCTTGCCACGCTTGAACGTTGAACTCTCAAAGGTCGTTGATAAACTATAATACGCCGAATTTCATAAAAACAAAGAAACAAACAAACAAACAAAATTTTATTCTCCCAGCCTAAGAATGCTACTTATGAAATTTGGGTCCAATCGGCCCAGTGGCTTCAGAGGAGATGTCATTTGAAAGTGTTGACGACGGATGACTGCCTATCCATTAAGCTCCCCCGGAGCCTTCCGCTCTGGTGAGCTAAAAAAGGGAGCAAATAATACTCAGAGCTCAGGGGAGCGATCAGGATCTCGTGGTCCTCCTTACTGATTGCTACTTGAAACCAGTTAATCAATTTCTGGCTATTTAAATTAATTTAATATCTTTAATTCTTTATTTTTTTTTTATTATAATCTAATTCCTGTTGTTGTTTTTTTTTGCATTTTTTTTTTGCATTTTTTATTCATATTTTGAACATTTAACACCCCCCCACCCCCCCAAAAAAAAAAAAAAAAATTGCCAGGGAATATTTTTGAAGATTTGTTTTCTTAAGTTGGGACATTTTTGATAAAAAATGATAACTTTTTTGATGGAGGGTCATTTTTGGCTAAATGTCTAGCCTACTTGTTATTTTTTTATTTTTTTTTATTTATTTATTTATTCATTTATTTTTTGTTATAGAAAATATTTTCATCGCATTTCTTTGACATTTGTCATAGAATTGACTGGATCTCCAATCTAGATCTTGATACAGACGTGCTTTTTTGGGCAGGTGCAGTCGAGTACTTGCGTTGTGGAGGGGAGCTAAATCAACTAGAGGAGACCGACGATGTTGCCAATGGGACGTTTTGTGATGGAGACATTTTGTCCGAGATCGCAGATGCTGCATCAACAAATAGATACGCACGGAGTAAAGTACAGAGGATTGCGACTTGTTGGACCCTTAAGCGCTTACGCAATCAGGGTAGGAATAATGCTGAATAGTCTCCAATGGTCAGAACTATAGGAAAGGACCCTGCTCATTTAAAACCATAAAATCTCGCTGTTGTTAATGAGGATAAGTACTTGTCTGGGGCCGTGGGAATGAGCAGAAAAACCGACCCCCACACTTTACAGTATCACAAATTCAACATCCAAATGCGTACACAGACGGTTTCAAACAGGACAATTTTAGTTTGGAATGGACTTACAATCTATGCTGTTCCTTCCGAGACAGTTAATGTGTTTAAGAACGTAGGGTTGAGCAATGGCTAGGAAACTGATGCCAGCCCCTGGCGCCTAATTGTAAATTTGACCTGCTGATGGCACTTTCACAAGCTCTTTTTTTTCTTTGTCATTTTGCTGATTATTCATCTAAGCGACACCCTTTCTGTTTATCAACCAATCAAATTACTTGATGTAATTTATTGCTACAAATTCATAAACTGAATGCCAAACAGTGTAGATCCTGATCAGATGGCTTCAGAATCCGGATGTACACTGTTTGCAAAGGTAGGGGTCGTCGTGCACAGCAAGATAAGGGTTAATTATGTGCCCAACCACAAACCTGTCAGAAAGATCTGGAATCAGTGTAAGGAAAACTTTTTGCCCAGCCCCAGATATTCTAAAAGGCAAAACATTTAAAACATCTTACTTCTTTGTAAAGTTCATGAAATGTAACTCCTGTTTCGACTTTAACCTCGCCAAATTCGCTTCTTTCAGTTCGTTGTGGATCAACAGCAATTTTTTTCATCTCCATGAGGTTGATACAAAAACTGCTGTGCGCAGACGATCTTCCCCAGTACTCATGGCCAGACGACTTTATTGTCATTCTCAGATTGTATTTTGTGCCGAATTTTACAGCTTCTTGGATGTCCTGGGCGCTTTTGACAACGGCGTGTACCAGGGGAAATCTGAAAGTAGTATCATTTGTAATGAATACCCCTGTAAACCACACTTTATATGGTTCGGGGTACACATTATTTTCAAAGAGTATAGGTTGTGAGTACTCGCTAGAACCGCCTCAATCGTTTGAACCGCCTCATTGAGGCGGTATGTTTGTTGTCTCATCAAATTAAGAAGCCCCTATACTGAACACCCTCTAAACCCAATTTTATATAAAGAAAAGTTGGATTTCATTTTTTTTTAATTAAAACGTCAATAGAACCGCCTCAATGTGACGGTTTTAACGAGCACCAACAATCTATATTTGGACTATATATATATATATATATATATATATATATATATATATATATATATATATATATATATATATATATATATATATATATATATATATATATATATATATATATATATAATATGACTTTTTATTTTTAAGTTTTTAGTACCAGAGACAAGAAATACGCCATTTTTAGAGCAATGGACTATAACGTTATTTCAGATGGATTTTTACCCTGATGATTAAATATATGGTTACATTTAGGATGGAGTTTTGCTTTCAGAGAACATGTCCATCTAGGGGGCGTAACTTAGCCTGTGTAACCACTGAGTGGGATTACATAGTACCCCAGCAATTTGACGAAGCTTTTAGACTGGTCATTCGTATTGTCATGAGTAACGAAGACTCTGATCACACTGTGCCCGATATCGTGTTCAGCACTAGAACGCACTTAACGGTCACTGCTCTATAACTTGCCTGAAGCTCACTACCAGGCCGCTGCTCTACAACTTGTATATCTGGACAGTCCTGAAGGTCACTGCCAGGCCGCTGCTCTACAACTTGTATATCTGGACAGTCCTGAAGCTCACCACCAGGCCGCTGCTCTACAACTTGTATATCTGGACAGTCCTGAAGCTCACTGCACGGCTGCTGCTCTACAACTTGTATATCTGGACAGTCCTGAAGCTCACTGCCCGGCCGCTGCTCTACAACTTGTATATCTGGACAGTCCTGAAGCTCACCGCCAGGCCGCTGCTCTACAACTTTTATCTGGACAGTCCTGAAGGTTACTGCCAGGCCGCTGCTCTACAACTTGTATATCTGGACAGTCCTGAAGCTCACTGCCAGGCCGCTGTTCTACAACTTGTATATCTGGACAGTCCTGAAGCTCACTGCCAGGCCGCTGCTCTACCACTTGTTTATCTTGGCAGTCCTGAAGTTCACTGCCAGGCCGCTGCTCTACAACGTGTATATCTGGACAGTCCTGAAGCTCACTGCCCGGCCGCTGCTGTACAACTTGTATATCTGGACAGTCCTTGAGCTCACTGCCAGGCCGCTGCTCTACCCATCGTCACACCCAAGTCTTTGTCAGTTACGCACATTTGCGAAGAAACACAAATTTTTGCTAGTCGCGATCTACATTTACCCATAAGAGGACAATCTCGTCTGGTTGTTTGACGACTGCCAAACAGCGTCGACCTACACTGTTTGCCTAAAATATTTGTTTTTGTTTGTTTGATTTGAGGTTTAACGTCCCCGTCAACACTGTATGGGTCATTTTGGAGACGCTCCTTCCAATTTAGTGGGACGTTTACCCGACATTCAGATGAAATGACATCTAAAGCCATGTCGCCTGATGAAACAAATAGGGTTTATAAGCATGGACGATCCGACTCGCACCGCTTTACCTGGGCAGGCTTAGATCTTTTAGGCAGTTTACCAATGCTCGTGTGCAGTCGGGTTCAGCTCTGCGTGGAAGCATCATGCAACCCATTTATTTCTTCAAGCCCCAATGGGCGGGACCGAAACAATATTTGCAAAGATTCAGCAGACGTTACATGAATACGCAGGTGGCATTTTCAGATGTAGTGTTTCTCGGCATCATCTTAAGTGTTAATTGTATCATCATAACTGTCTACCCATATAAAATATAAATCGTCAGGAAAAAGCCAGTCTTGCTATTTAAGAAAAGAAAATAATACCAGCCGTTCAGAACTTCGTACATATCTGTTCGTTATGCCTTTGAAAAGAAGTGTTTAATCCATGTATACCCAGCCAGAACTCTGTGCCAGATCAGGATCTGCACTGTTCGCTTTTAGTACAGGAATTTACAACAAATAAAACAAATCTGACACACTTTCAGTAGGAAATCTACCTGCGCTTACTATTAATCGTAGAGTGCACACAAGGCTAATTTTTAGAGTTAATAATGTACAGACATTGAAAATGAGGTCATGGTCACCAAATTCTAATCACTTCTTTCTCATGTCATACTGATGTATCTGTGCTAGTTTGTTAAAATCTCAGTAGTTGGTTCAAGACAAAGTGTGCACACAAGCTTTTTTTCAAAGTTCCAATGTGACCTTGAAAATTATATCATGGTCACCAAAATCTAAACGTTTTCTTTCCCAAATTCTAATAATGTATCTGTCCTAGTTTGGTCAAAATCCATCTATTTATTCCGGAGATAGGGTACACACAATGCTAATTTTTAGCTCGGCTGTTTTCGAAAAAAAAAAAAAAAAAACAGTAAAAAAAAAAACCCAAAAAACGACGGGGTATTGTCATAGCTCTGGCGTCGTCGGCGTCGTCGTCGTCGTCGTCGTGCAAAAACTTGGACATTTTGTAATATATCTGTCATTACTGAACATATTAACTTGAAACTCGGACTAGTTGTTCATTATGAAAAGGGGAACTCATACCAATAAGTGACGTAACCCTCAAAATATTTTTGGCACAGTTATGCCCCATTTTTAACTTAAATTTTTTGTTTAACTAAAAGAAATTACAGCCAAGCGTTGGCACCCGCAAACGGTGCTCCAGTAAGTCTTTATAATGGCATGACCTTGAAAATAAGGTCAATGTTATCAAAACCTAATCCATTCTCTTCCCGGCCCTGATGATTTTTCTGTGCTAGTCTGAACAAATTCCATGTACTGATTCATGAGATAGAGTGCACACAAGGCTAATGTTTACGTTTTAATATCGTGAACTTGAAAATGAGGTCAAGGTCACCTAAATCTAAGCACCTCTTTCCAATGTCCTAATGATGTACCTGTGCTAGTTTGTTAAAATCCCTGCTATTGGTTCAAGATAAATTGTGCACGCAAACTCAAACTTTGAGTTTCAAAGTGTCAATGTGACCTTGGAAATCAGGTCATCCTAATGATGTATCTGTGCTAGTATGAGCAAGTTAGAGATAGTGTGCACACAAGATTGATTTTACAAAGGGCAATAACGGCAAGAAAACTGGCCCCTAGCCCTTACTTTTTCTTATGCAGTTACACCTCACTGATATCAATGCGTTTGCAAGCATTGATGACTATCCATCACAACCTTATTATTAGGAAAAAAAATATTCAATTGTAGATTTTTCCATAAGGGAATGATAATAACCAACCACTTGTTTAATGTAGAGTGCGGTGTCCATATAACCCTGGTGAAGAGGGGAGACCCACAAAATTTGGTGAAGAGTTGAAGTAAAACAAAGTGTCACAGATGGATGGACAACGTAAAAACTGGCTAAATTTTAGTCTTGCAAATTTTTAGTTTTGTTTATTTTTTAGTCTTTATAATGTAGAGTCCTTGAAAATAAGGTAAAGGTCCCCGAAATCTAATCACTTTATTCCGATGTCCGACATATCTGTGCTACATTGTGAAAATCCCAGTCATTGGTCGGTCGCATCGTTTTACGGCTCCACTGTCACATCGACCGGGAAAACCTCTTGAGTCTCAAGAACGAATTATCTTGCACACCAGATAAGGTAATCCATACTTTTAGCTTGGGACAGAAATTATGTTCTTACCGAAAATCGAATATTCTCGATTGTTTGATAAATGCACTGGTTGAATACGACCTAATATGCGCCGTCGATACGGTTGACGTCACAGCACGTCACTTGACGTCACTTAACATTCCTGAAGTGTCATCACAATATGGCGGACGTCGGTAAACGAAGTGACTGCAGCATTAAAAACCCGTGCTAAGAAATGGAATGTTTGCAAGAAAAAGAATCCTATATTGGTGTGAGGGGTGGATAGAAAAACCCATCCCATGGGTTCAGTGTTCGGCATCACTCGGCTAGCCTCTTCGATAAGGGCGGGGGTCTTATGAGCATCTGATCCCACGTAACACTCAAATAGGTCTGTCCATAATCTTAGTGATAGTAGGGGAGGTGTCTTTGACCATGGGACCATAAAAAGGACTCAAATAGGTCTGTGCATAATCTTAGTCGAAATTCAATGACAAGCGATTGGGGAGTGTGTGTGTGTGTATGGGGGGGGGGGGGGGGTGTCTTTGACCAAGTGATCTAAGTAAAGATTCAAACATGTTTGTACATAATCTTAGTCAAAATAAAATGACAAGCGATAGGAGAGGGGGGATCTTTGAGCATGTGACCTAAAGAAAGACTTAAATAGGTCTGTTCATGAGAACATAATCTTAGTCATAATACAATGACAAGCGAAAGTGGGGGAGGGGGTGTCTTTGAGCATGTGATCGAAAAAGACGAAAGACTCAAATAGGTCTGTACATAATCTTAGTCAAAATACAATATTTACATTTCTAGTGTAAAGTCTAATGTAAACCAATAGAAAACAATGTAGTTCACACTTCCGTGAACGCATCGAGTCATATTATTTTCCTTGATGTCAAGTGACGTCAGTCTAGACCATGGCTCTATACAGGTTTTGGTGACATCAAAGGTCTTTGAGCATGTGATCTAATGAAATACTCAAATAGGTCTGTACATAATCTTATGCTCCATCTTACCCCATTCACTTATTACCAAACAGAGTAAATTATATTAGTTCTTATAACCTGAGAAATAGGAACAATTTTGAAATTCCTTTTTCTACACTTTGTTCTTATGAAAGTTCATACTTCCCTTCTACCTTAAAGTTATAGAATGAACTTGACCCACAGTTTCGATCACTCATAATTCTTTCACGCTTTAAGTCTAATATTCAGTCCACAACAGACAGCTGATTATACAAATACAGGAGAGCGAAAGTATAGCAAAATGCTTGCTCGTATCAGACACAGAAGCAGCAGTTTAAAGGCTGATCTTTTCCATGTAAATATTATTCCGAGTTCTGCATGCAGTTGTGGTGCTCCAAGCGAAAGTGCAGAACTGTATTTCTTCGAATGTGAGCAATACACAAATCAACGAAACGTTCTGATGCATAATCTTCAAGATGTTAATGTTGGGATCTCAAAATTATGACGGCATTACGAATAGATCAATCATACAGTACATCATTAAATTCATTAAGGAAACACTTGCTTTGAAGAAAATACGTAAAATAAGTATTTTATTTTTGGTTCATTTCTGCTGCTGGTCCACATGCATGCATCTTAATGATTTCAAAGACAGCGCAACCACAACATGAGAGGTTTTATGTGTGAAATGGTGTGTGTGTGTGTGTGTGTGTGTGTGTGTGTGTGTGTGTGTGTGTGTGTACGTGCATGAGATGTGCTTGCCTTCTTGCGTTAAACCTCAAATCAAACAAACATAGTCATGTTAGCATTCTAAAATAATGCACAGTCGAAACTCAATGGCTGGACACCTTTGAAACCACAATAATTCGTTCTAAACAGGGGTAGTTTGACCTACTGAGACTTCCTTATAGCACCAGGTAAGCTATAGCATAGGAGTAATATAGGTGAATCTTTACAATATTCTATAAGATAAAGTTATGATTATGATTCATCAGAGATAATACTTCTGACATTCTTAGAAAAAATACCCTTAACGCTCTGCATTCTGGGTATTTTTTAGCAGACGGCATTTTGAAATATATTTTTTCCAGAAAATATGATTTGAGATTTCATGCAAATTGTCTGCAATGGCGCCAGTTTGCATAATATGTTTCTGGGGGAAAAATATCAACAATGTGTCGTCAGTGCTGAATTAGCCGAGAATGTGGTAAAGGTTAAGTTCTCCAGAAACATTTCTTATCTGTAGGTATTGGAAGAATGTCCTGGAGTCATAGCCAATAAAGCATACTGTAGAACTTCGACGGCTCGAACACCCACGGCTGAGTCGAACCCATTCTTGAGTCCCTAGGGAATTTCTGTACATAAGAAATAGGGAGGGTAAAAGTTAGGATATTTTCGTCTTTTATCTTGCAAATGTATGCTGTGTGTACTCATTCGATGAGGCGATTCTAATGAGTACACACAGCATACGTTTTTCATTATATAACACAGAAAAAGATGTCCTAAAGTATGTCGTTATGCCTCCTGGCATTAGCCCTAAGTGGCTCGAACTACCCCTGTCTCGAACAGATTTTCATGGTCCCAAAGGTTTTCGAGCCATTGAAGTTCGACTGTATGTGTACGAGACCCCAAGTCTCGTCTACTTCTTACGTGAATGTCCTGAGGTTGTGTTGGTAGTTGTAGGCCGTGTAACCAAAGGTGCTGTCGGGCCAGGCGAGTTTGCCCTCCATCTTGTGTCCCAGTCGCGCCCATTCCAGCTGTTTTGGGAAGCAGGACATCAGGTTAGGTTGACAATAACGTTTAATCTTTTGTTCTTGTTCTTCATACTCCATGTGACCATCGGCCTTCGTACACTGCAACACGGCGAGAAACAACACAAACGAAACAACGATGCGCAACCTGAAACAGTCACAGTGACAGGACACACTTTAATGTGAGACTATGCTTGTCAAATCTACGTGTGCATGTACTTAACTCGTTATATACTGATGGAATCTTTCAAAAATTTTTCACTCTTATATGTTGGTTTGAGGTTTAACGTCCCCGTCAACACTGTATAGGTCATTTTGGTGACGTTGCTTCCAAATTTGTGGGACCCAACATTGAGATGAAATGTTATCTCAAGCCCTGTCGCCAAATGAAACCAATATGGACGAACTGACTCACAACGCTTTGCCTGGGCAGGCTTAGATCCTCTAAGCGGTTTACTCGCGTGCGGTCGGTTGGAAGCATCGTGTAGCCCATCTATTTCTTCAAGCCCCGATGGGCGGGGGCCGTTTATATGTTGGACAAGTGTATTTGCCATTAAAGGGTGTGAGGTCTATTTTTTGTTTATATATTCTGGACGGAATACTCTCGGCAAACAGAGTAGATCCTAATCGTCCGCGGGACAGGATCTTAGACCAGACCTTAGATGCAAAACCTATGACTAGAAGCAGTTCGAAGCTAAATGATATGCTCCCTTATCACGGCCGCTTATCTCGGTGCAACAACCAAATCGTAAGGAGACCCTCCGGATGTGATTGTGGAAAATGTCAATCAAAAACGGCTGTAATTATGACACGATCCTGGGCGATACAATTCATTCTCTTATTTAGTTGCCCATATGATTAGATCATGGTTAAAAAAACCCTGTTTCTTCCGACGCAAGCGACATACAGAAATGCTTGACTGGTAGATTCCACCAACGTTTTTCATCTGTTTGTTTGTTTGTTTGTTTGTTTGATTTGGGGTTTAACGTCCCCGTCAACACTGTTACGGTCATTTTGGAGACGTTGCTTCAAATTGTTGCTTCCAATTTTGTGGGACTTTTACCCGACATTGAAATGAAATTATATCTCAATCCCTGCTGCCCAATGAAACCAAAAGGGTTTATAAGCATAGACGATTCGCACCGCTTTGCCTGGGCAGGCTTAGATCCTGTAAGCGGTTTACCAGTACCCGTGTGCGGGTCGGTCTCAGCTCTGCGTGGGAGCATCATGCAGCCCATCTATTTCTTCAAGCACCGATGGGCCGGAACTACCAACGTTTCATTTATGGTTTATCATAAGGAGAATCGTTTATCACTGTACGGAAACTGAGCATTTTATTAAGGCTTAATGGTGAGTAAAAGGTGTGTGAATCGGGTTTAACGTCGCTTTCAACAATTTTTCAGTCATATCACGACGGTGTCAGGTTGCAACAGGGAGCTCAATGCTCACTTTTATAGTGCTGCCTCACTGAAGTATCATGTTCAAGACACATTACATGATACCATACCCAGTCACATTATCCTGACACTGGGTCGACCAGTCCTAGCTCTATCCCGTAAAGTGCTAAGCGAGGAGCAGCTAGTACCATTTTTAACGACTTTGGTATGTCGCGGCCCGGGATCGAACCCGTGACCTCCCGTTCCCCGGATCGGACACTCTACCAACTGAACTATCGGGGTCGGTGTGGGTAAAAGGATAGGTGTTAATTGAAAAGATCATACTTTCATAAAATTCATTACGAAAACACGCCTATTCAAATGTATTGAATATTTCACACCCTAACAATGAACATATTCAGATAAAAACTTCTGATATTTTTCACATTGTTGCTCAAAATATAGACTGTGGGAATGCGGTAGAACCGAGTTCCCACAAAAGAACCGAGTTCCCACAAGGTATGTTTTCCAGCAGAAAAAGGAAAAATATAGATCGCGTAGTCGATGGTTCACCATCCCAAAAGCCCGCTGTATAAAAAACAAGGATAAAACACTAAAACCATGACCTTTTGCCTTGCCCCATAACCCCAGGAGTGGGGATGCAGATCAAAACTTAGATAGCTTCATGCGCATTTACAGTCCCTAAGCAATATGAAAAGGAAGTTTGGTCACAATAGGCCAAGAAACAACTACAAAAAATAGTTGCATTCACAAGCATTTTCTTGAAAATTTTACCTTTGGCCTCATCCCATGACCAGGATACCTTCATGTGCATCTGCATTCTCTAAGCATTATATGAACGAAGTTTGGTCACCATAGGCCATGAAAGTAATATAAAAAGTCCTTGCATTCACAAGGTTTGTGACACGGTCTGACGGACGTACTTCGGTGACGAAAATATTATACCCGTTTTTTTTTTTTTTTTTCTCATAAAATCGGGGGAAATTATGTATATTGTATACCCCAATTAACCCCAGTTTTATTGTAAAAAATGTGGCTTGAGTGAGTGTGTGTGTGTGTGGGGGGGGGGGGGATGGGGGTGAAATTATATAGGCGTGTTTTCGTGGTGGCGTTTAATAAGCCGCATTTAACGTGTGATCCAGCAAGGGCAAATGTGCACATCAAACCTTTTTCATCTCGTTTGCCATTATTGCGGATTTCTCTATTCTTTCTAACCAAGTTAAACAATTATGCGCATGTATGCCTGAAAATGTTGGTCAAATTAAGTCAAAAGTCTTGAATTCTCTTGACCAGTATCGGGAAATAAATTGAATTCCGCCAATACAACATTTTTCTGGTTGCATTATGGCCTGCTCACACATTACAGGATAGCACTAACGGATGATGAACGGATTATAAAATAAGAATTAAATTATATCCTTTGCTGTCCGGTTGTTAAAATCGAAACCCGAGCTCTCTGAAGCATCCGCAATCTTGGTATTAAACGCATAAAGCGCACAATGACCGACCGACAACCGAACATGTACAGGACAAGCAACGAACGAGTAACGTTCGAACCGTACACGTAACGGACGTGCATCGGATAAAACGAACATCCATTTAATGTCCGTTAGATGTCCGTATCCGTGCGTTCCGTGTCTGGTTTGCTTGTTCGGTGTACGTTATAAGTCCGGAAGACTTCCGTTTGATCCGCTACATGTTCAGTAGAGGTCCGGTTGATAATCGGGTCTACCTGATACCAACGGACACCAATGGATGACGGGCGGACAAGGACAGTACTCGAACCGAACGAGAAGCGGACAAAACGGAAAGCTAAGGTACATCCACCGGATGCCCTTTCCGTTCGTGTCCGTTCCAAGTTTTGAACATGCTCAAAACTTTTCACCGGACGTAACGGACATAAACGGAAGTCGACGTAGAAAGAACGGACTCACCGGATGGGAAACGAACTTGAAACGGATGCAAACGGAGACAAATGGATTTAATTAATTATCATCCGTTTAAACGGGTTTAATTTTTTATCATCCGTTTAACGTCCGTTAGTGCTATCCGGTGATATGTGAGCAGGGCTTAATGCAAACACGTCTTTATCTTTAATCTTATAGTTTAATGAGTGATTTCCACCGTGCCACGTTCAAGGACTGATCGTTCACGACGCTTTTAGTACTACTACAAGCTTTGCGGAATGCATCTAATCGTCGACTGTTGACAATTAGAGACCGTTGTTACGAGATGGAATAGGAATTCTCTCTGGTGCTTATGCACATCTAAATTATTTTAGTAGATATATGGTAGGGCGGTGCGAGTGAAATATTTTAGGTGAAATATGGTAGGCAAAATATGCTGCTCCATGAACAAGTCATGCACATATCATACGATGTATGCATGAGTGGTTTTTTACAATACAGGGGGCCGCTATAAGGCTGAGTTCTATAAAATTTGCCTAAAAATCGCCAACCGCCAAATTGTGCCATAGATGATTTTCATTCCCGTCACGTGTTGTGTGGGTGTTCGTTTTGACAGGAGTCATGGCATTGATTTATAGGGTCGTTTCATCAATTTTTCCTATGGGAAATATACTATTTGAACGCAAATCCATAATCTACTCGATCTTTGCCATCTAGCTTCAATTGTGGACGGTATCTCCACCTCGCCACGATTTAAGCAAGGTAATATGAGTAGGCATGATTTTCCGGGAGTATTCATAGATATAAAAACCCTGAGAAAAACGAACACTTTAGCAGCAGGTCAAGTTGTAAGAGTATACACAACATTGTGTCGGGAAATTGAAAGTATATTGAAAGGTATGTTAAATCTATGTTTAGTATTATTTTTGTATGAACATGCTTGTAGGTTTTGGAGGGGTTTACTTCTAGTATATCCCAACTTTCTGAAGCCTATTCTGAATTCACTGTTGAGGCCTGTAGTGATTAGGCTACTTGCTTTGCCAGCTAGACATCGCAGGATCGATCCCAGGCTTCTCCAGTAGTAGAATGAGTCTTTCTAAGTGAGGTCCTGTCTCATTCTGACCCTGGATGTTGGTGAGACGTAAAGTTTGGACACCCGCTCATTCTAGATTCATTTAGGCTTTTAGACCCCTTTTGTAGAATGTAATTAATAAACGCCGGGTCACTTGTTTGACCCATGACTTTTGACTAGCTGTGGTTAGAAAACCGTGGTTCCGTCCCAATATGATATTAGGTGTAGAGGGGACGTAAACTTAAGACGGGTTTAACCATATCTTCATCATCAGGGCAAACTCTTACAAGAGCCTGTCGGGTTATCCGTGATGATGAACCGCAATGAATTTTATTTTACAAGCGTGTTCACGTTGATTAGAAATAATTTTGTTCAAGAAGAATTACGAGTTCATTTTGTAATGATGCCGTTTTGTCAGATAACTCAGTTTGTGCATGTATGTACATATAAAGAACGTGATGATGATAAGTGGGAGTATTTGGTCGCCGCACGTCATAACGGCCTGAGCGGCGGGGATGACGTCAGCTGCGTCATCGGCGTCGCGAGGACGGTTGTGACGGGGTGCCTACCAAATACAGAGAGAATTTACGGCAAACAGTGTCGGTCCTTATGAGACACTAACAAATGTTGTGGATTATAGATGAAAATCTTCTGTTTGTAGTTTCTATCTGTTATTAATGTAATGAATTTGTGAATAGCTATATTTGTGAGCCGTGTCGCGGAGAAGGATATGAAATAGAGATTGTTATGTTTCCTGTAATTGGCGGCTGACCAGATAGCGCAAAGGCGTGGTCTGTTCAATTGCCTCTTACTTGTGATAATGTAGTGAGCACACATTTGTTGAGTATTATGCTCAGTAGTAGTGAGCATTAATTGATTTCTGTAGTGCTCAGTAAGGAAACATGAACTTTGAGTATTATTGTGTCAAGCGCTGGGTGCTGATAATTTGATGCACAGTCAAGTTAAGTTCTGCTGTACGGTTATTTGTCGCAGGCACTAATCAGCCTGTATGTCTGGTCGGCGCATGCGCAATAACGGTATATGCATGAACATATTCTTACTTCTCCGGGAGGGGGATCATGATATAGCATGTATGTTTTGTGAACCGTGTCTTAGTCCAGTTATCGTAATTTGCAGGCACAACAATGTGTGGTGACCTGCTGCTCCCTGCGATATAGCAGCAGGTACTGGTACGACGCTGGGGGTTAGGGTCCAGCAAGGGCGGACAGACCACCGTAATCAGCGCATACCATTGTCCATTGTGAACAGATGTGAGACCATCCAAATGGAAGAGGTCAACTAAATAACCTGCAGGTGATTCGGACGAATCAGATTGTGCGATCGCTAAACCTGTGATCGGCAACAATGTCGATAGACTAGGTTACACTAGTTTCGCGAGAGGAAAATTCACGCGAGAGGGGGATTCACCCTAAGTTATAAACTGGCCAGTCGCGTCTTGAGTTGTTTCTTTTTTTTGTTTTTGTTGTTGTTTTTGTTGTTTGCTTCTGTAGGTATTCACGTCACCCGTTCCGAGCACAGAACAGTGTTTTGCCTTCGGAGCGGACGTCGTGAGTTCGCTACAGAAGCAACAAATTGTGATGTTTTGTGTTAGTAAGTGATGTATATAGATACTGTAAATAATTCATGTCATTCATCTAATATCTTTCTTGTGCCTTACCCCACAGCTGCCCGTACACCTGTCAGAGATCACGCTCGGTTATCTTGTCAGCATGGGGGTTTGCGGGACGCCGTAAACCCACATGTAACAACCGTGTGGTTGTGTGTTTGGGTACATGTGTAAAGAAATTTTTCAGAACAATGTAAAGTAAATAAATCAAGTAAATCTTTTGAATCTGTTAGTTAATTTCAACTGCGATCACACTAGGTGCAGTAAATGGATGATTCTGGCACTGAAAGTCAGGTTCAGGCTAGAGCTCCAAGTATGATCAGACCTGTCAGACTTGCATTTGTTATGCTAAACATGTGGTTTGTAATTATAAGTTTACGAACAGTCCTTGTGTGTGACGTACAGGTATCAACGTTACCAAAGAAAACCAACTAGCTGCGATGTATTCGTGATCTTGCATACACGTACCAAAATAGTAAAAGTGTTGATGTTCTCCGTTTTCGTGTTTTCCCAATAAATCAAAACTGTGCTATATTAGGAAAAGCGACATCACAAAGCTCTGAAGATTAATGTTTCATCGCGTGCTGGTGTCGCGAGAAACCAACCAACCATGTATTGTAGGTTTTGTTCTTCGTTTGCGTATATGCTCATGCCCAGGATGCAAGAATTCAGTGTATAGACTTCAGCTTTAAACACAGGCGCTTGGCCCGTTGATTTGTCCGAAAAACTTGTGGAATAGGTAAAATGACAAAATATGAGTAAAAAAAATTTTTTTTTTCACACTGGTATAGAAACCTAGACAAGGTTCTCAACAAACCAGTGCCATTTTCTCGGTACACATAAAATGAAAATTGGCACAGGCACATTTTTTGACACAGGAAGGTATATTTTGTATGAACTTCAACCTAAGACATGCAGAATTTCATCAAAATAATGCAGAACTCCTGGTTCAAGCCCCATCGTGATCTAAACGTCAAATTACCCCGGATAGACCTTAGTAGGACAACTAACTGTCACACCCACTCAATGGTTTTTCACTGTTTCCCTGCGATTTCCTGCAGAAATCAGATAATGTCAGCACAAAAGCCAACATTCTTATAAATATCAATGGAGATGCTCTCACCTAATGCAAAAGTTTTGTCCAGATAACCGTTATTATCAGCAATTTTCACCTTTTTGTGTGGGAGCAGGCATTTCCCAAAGCAGTATTGTTTTCATTCTGTATCTTGAAGCTGATCTTATCCACGCGCTGATTGGTCGAAATTTGGGAAATCCAGCGATTTCGACCAATCAGCTCTCGGATTACATCAGTTTCAAAATATAGAATGAAAACAATTGCAATTAGAAATGCCTTCTCCCACACAAAAAGGCGAAAATTGCTGGTAATAATGGTTAACTGGCGGAAACTTTTGCATCAGGTGAGAGCATCTTCATTGAGATTTATAGTTAAGTTGGCTTTTGTGCTGACATTATCGGATTTCAACAGGAAATCGAAGGGAAACAGTAAAAAACCATGGAGTTGGTGTGACAGTTAGTTGTCCTACTAAATACTATCCGGGGTAATTTGACGTGTAGATCACAATGTGGCTTGATCCAGATGTTCTGCATTATTTTATTGAAATTCTGCATGCCTTAGGTTGAACTTCATACAAAATATACCTTCCTGTGTCAAAAACTGTACCTGTGCCAATTGTCATTTAATGTGTACCGAGAAAATGGTGCTGGTTTGTTGTGAACCTTGTCTAGCTTTCTATACCAGTATGAAAAAAATTTTTTTTTTACTCATATTTTTACTTTAATCACATTCCACACGTTTTTCGGACAAATCAACGGGCCAAGTGCCTGTGGCTTTAAAGGGATCAGTGAAATATAAATATTTCAGATAGTTCAATGGACATATATCATCTGACTAGGAAGTTTCATGTTTTTTTATTTTCTAATATTGTCATTTTCATAAAAAAATATATATTTCCGCAGTATAATAGTCACTAATTTGAATATATATATATATATATATATATATATATATATATATATATATATATATATATATATATATATATATATATATATATATATATATATATATTAATGATGCGTAAAAGCATCCTGTAGTAAAGGCATCTCACTGTCCTAAAGTAAGGGCTTTGCTTGCTTTACTACGTTTTTAAACGTAGCAGAACGGCAATAAACGGGGTAAATTGTATTACGTCCAGCAATATACATGTATATACATGTACGCTATTCGCCCCGATGGGCTTGAAGAAAAACATTGGGCTGCACGATGCTTCAACACAAAGCCTACACCGACCGCACACGAGTACTGGTAAAATGCTTGAGGTTCTAAGCATGCTCAGGGAAAGTGGTGCGAGTCGGACCGCCCATAAATATAAACCCTATTAGTTTCGTTGGGTGGCAGGGCTTGAGATGTCATTTCATCTCAATGTCTGGTAAAAGTCCCACAAAATTGGAAGCAACGCCTCCAAAGTGACCTATACAGTGTTGTCGGGGACGTAAACCTCAAATCAAACAAACAAACCAACAAACATGTAAGCCATAGTCTCACTGACACATATTGAGGGCTAGGTTTTTACTACGTTTTGTTTTAAACGTAGCAGAACGGCACTAAACTTAATAAAAAGGCAGTGGGGTTCTAGGGGGTCAGCTATATATGGCGAAAAAGATGTGCATTTTACGTGATTTTGATGATTTTCTGTTACGAGATGGATAATGTTGAAGCCTGTCTTGTGCACGACTATATTATTGTAGATGATATATGGTACGGCCAAATATTTGACATCATTCGTTTATCGTATAACTATAGTACGAAGTATGCATACCCAATATATAAGGGTGTTATTCGCCCTACAGTAAGCGGCTATATGTCTATGCCATAACGTCGCCAGTCGTCAAATAGTGCCGAATATATTTTTCACATGGAAAATATGTTATTCGTAGTGATATTATACTGACATGTTATACCATGAGTTCCTATGGAATGTTGACTAGGGAAATCGTCAAGGGAAACCCATTTGAGTAGAGATCCGAGTTCTGCTGAATTTTGCTACATGGCTTTAATTTTGGCCTGCATCTAAATTTTATCGTACTAACATGTGGGTGATGTGCGTGTTTGATTTCCATGTATGTCCGTCAGATATAAATTTTTAGCTCACCTGACCGAAGGTCATGGTGAGCTTTTGTGACAGTAAGATGTCCGGCGTCGTCGTGCGTCGTGCGTCGTGCGTCGTCCGTCGTGCGTCGTCCGTGCGTAAACTTTTTCTTGTGAACACACTAGAGGCCACAGTTTTGGTCCAATTATCATCAAACTTGCTCAGAATGATAATCATGACAATATCTCGGTCAAGTTCGAATTTGGGTCATGTCGGGTAAAAAAGTAGGTCAGTAGGTCAAATCATAGAAAAACCTTGTGAACACTCGAGAGGCCACAATTTTGGTCCAATCATCATCAAACTTGCTCAGAATGATCATTGTGACAATATTTTAGTGAAGTTTGAATATGGATCATGTCGGCTTAAAAAGTAGGTCAGCGGGTCAAATCATAGAAAAACCTTGTGAACACCCTAGAGGCCACAATTTTGGTCCAATCATAATCAAACTTGCTCAGAATGATCATCATGACAATATCTTGGTCAAGTTCGAATATGGGTCATGTCCGGTCAAAAAGTAGGTCAGTAGGTCAAATCATAGAAAAACCTTGTGAACACTCTGAAGGCCACTGTTTTGGTCCAATTATCATGAAACTTGCTCAGAATGACCATTGTGACAATATTTCAGTCCAGTTCGAATATGGGTCATATCGGGTTAAAAAGTAGGTCAGCGGGTCAAATCATATAAAAACCTTGTGAACACCCTAGGGGCCACAATTTTGGTCCAATCTTAATCAAACTTGCTCAGAATGATCATCATGACAATATCTCGGTCAAGTTTGAATATGGGTCAAATGGTTCCGGTCCGTTGCACATCTAGGTCACAGGAGCCAAAAACAGATTTTTTTTCACCAAAAACTTAAAAAATCTTCTTCTCTGAAACCACAAGGCCCAGGTCTTTGTTATTTGGTATGAAGCTTCATCTAGTGGACCCCTACCAAGATTGTTCAAATTATAGTGCTGGGGCCAAAAATGCCCCCGCACGGGGGCCCTTTGGTTTTACATAGGCTTATATAGGGAAAATCTTTAAAAATCTTCTTCTCTGAAACCACAAGGCCCAGGACTTTGATATTTGGTATGAAGCTTCATCTAGTGGACCCCTACCAAGATTGTTCAAATTTGAGTGCTGGGACGAAAAATGCCCCCGCCACGGGGCCCTTTGGTTTTACATTGGCTTATATAGGGAAAATCTTTAAAAATCTTCTTCTCTGAAACCACAAGGCCCAGGTCTTTGATATTTGGTATGAAGCTTCATCTAGTGGACCCCTACCAAGATTGTTCAAATTATAGTGCTGGGGCCAAAAATGCCCCCGCCCCAGGGCCCTTTGGTTTTACATAGGCTTATATAGGGAAAATCTTCAAAAATCTTCTACTCTGAAACCACAAGGCCCAGGACTTTGATATTTGGTATGAAGCTTCATCTAGTGGACCCCTACCAAGATTGTTCAAATTATAGTGCTGGGACAAAAAATGCCCCCGCCACAGGGCCCTTTGGTTTTACATTGGCTTATATAGGGAAAATCTTTAAAAATCTTCTTCTCTGAAACCACAAGGCCCAGGTCTTTGATATTTGGTATGAAGCTTCATCTAGTTGACCCCTACCAAGATTGTTCAAATTACAGTGCTGGGGCCAAAAATGCCCCCGCCCCGGGGCCCTTTGGTTTTACATAGGCTTATATAGGGAAAATCTTAAAAAATCTTCTTCTCTGAAACCACAAGGCCCAGGTCTTTGATATTTGGTATGAAGCTTCATCTAGTGGACCCCTACCAAGATTGTTCAAATTTTAGTGCTGGGACAAAAAATGCCCCCGCCACGGGGCCCTTTGGTTTTACATGGGCTTATATAGGGAAAATCTTTAAAAATTTTCTTTTCTGAAACCACAAGGCCCAGGACTTTGATATTTGGTATGAAGCTTCATCTAGTGGACCCCTACCAAGATTGTTCAAATTTTAGTGCTGGGACAAAAATGCCCCCGCCACGGGGCCCTTTGCTTTTACATTGGCTTATATAGGGAAAATTTTTAAAAATCTTCTTCTCTGAAACCACAAGGCCCAGGTCTTATATATTTGGTATGAAGCTTCATCTAGTGGACCCCTACCAAGATTGTTCAAATTATAGTGCTGGGGCCAAAAATGCCCCCGCCACGGGGCCCTTTGGTTTTACATAGGCTTATATAGGGAAAATCTTTAAAAATTTTCTTCTCTAAAACCACAAGGCCCAGGACTTTGATATTTGGTATGAAGCTTCATCTAGTGGACCCCTACCAAGATTGTTCCAATTTTAGTGCTGGGGCCAAAAATGCCCCTGCCCCGGGGCCCTTTGGTTTTACATAGGCTTATATAGGGAAAATCTTTAAAAATCTTCTTCTCTGAAACCACAAGGCCCAGGACTTTGATATTTGGTATGAAGCTTCGTCTAGTGGACCCCTACCAAGATTGTTCAAATTATAGTGCTGGGACAAAAAATCCCCCCCTGCCACGGGGCCCTTTGGTTTTACATAGGCTTATATAGGGAAAATCTTTAAAAATCTTCTTCTCTGAAACCACAAGGCCCAGAACTTTGATATTTGGTATGAAGCTTCATCTAGTGGACCCCTACCAAGATTGTTCAAACTATAGTGCTGGGGCAAAAAATGCCCCTGTCCCGGGGCCCTTTGATTTTACATAGGCTTATATAGGGAAAATCTTTAAAAATCTTCTTCTCTGAAACCACAAGGCCCAGGACTTTAATATTTGGTATGAAGCTTCGTCTAGTGGACCCCTACCAAGATTGTTCAAATTATAGTGCTGGGACAAAAAATCCCCCCCTGCCACGGGGCCCTTTGGTTTTACATAGGCTTATATAGGGAAAATCTTTAAAAATCTTCTTCTCTGAAACCACAAGGCCCAGAACTTTGATATTTGGTATGAAGCTTCATCTAGTGGACCCCTACCAAGATTGTTCAAACTATAGTGCTGGGGCAAAAAATGCCCCTGTCCCGGGGCCCTTTGATTTTACATAGGCTTATATAGGGAAAATCTTTAAAAATCTTCTTCTCTGAAACCGCTAGGCCCAGGTCTTTGATATTTGATGTGTAGCTTCATCTAGTGGACCTTTGACAAGATTGTTCAAATTTTAGCCTTTGTTGATGTTTGGTATGAAGCTTCACCTTTAAGACCTCCCTCAACATTATGTACATTAAAGCCCTGGGGCCAATAATGGCCCTCTCTGGGGCCCACTTGTTACACTATGGATCAGGTGAGCGATCCAGGGCCATCATGGCCCTCTTGTTAAAAATTATTGGGATGTCAGCAGTAGTCAAGTTGGGTGCTAGAGTACATGGCAGTATCGCCACCGTAAAATATCGAAACAGAAGCTGAGGCCATCACAAAAACACGCCTATATAATTCTGATCCCCTTGAATCCCGCTTTTATATAGTAAAACTGGTGTTTGAAGGGGTAAACTTTATTTTTCTTATTTCTGCTCTTAAATATAGATTGTGGGCACTCGTTAGAACCGCCTCGATGAGGCGGTTCAAACGTGTACCAACAATCTATATTTTGAGCAGAAATAAGAATAATGTCACAAATTTTCATCTTTAAACATTCATTTATTTAGCGGTAAAATTTACAATGTACCTATAGGCGTGTTTTCGAAATGTCTCACGGTATGTGAAATCTATGTTTTTTCTTGTCGAATGTATAGTTTGTTTGTTTGATTTGAGGTTTAACGTCCCCGTCAACACTGTAAAGGACATTTTGGAAACGTCGCTTCCAATTTTGTGGGACTTTTACCCGACATTGAGATGAAATGACATCTCAAGCCCTGTCGCCCAATGAAACTAATAGGGTTTATTAGCATGGACGGTCCGCCTCGCACCGCGGTTCCTCGACACGCTTAGATCCTTTAAGCGGTTTACCAGTACTAGTGTGCGGGCCTGATTCAGCTCTGCGTGGAAGCATCATCCAGCCCATATATTTCTTCAAGCCCCTATGGGCGGGGGCCGAGTCGAATGTATGAATATGTTGGCATGATTTTAGACTTTGTGGGGTTTTCTCGTGTTAGTATACCCAAACTTTCCCGAAAAAGGCCACCGGAGCTAAAAAAAAGAAAAAGATCAACAATTTGATTTAAATACCAACTTCCACTAAACCCATTGGCCAATTTGATTTAAACTTCACAGGAATGTTGCCTAGGTCACCCCCTACCGAATTAGCTAAATTTGTTCTCTGCTCTGATGAACAAGATGGCCACCATAACTTTCGGAAGCCATTTGACATCTTTGAAATCAGTCGAGCGATTCAGTGCCATCTTGGCCCTCTTGTTTGTGGTACAGAAGTACGGCCTGGACGTCACATTACCCAAAATTTGTATTCCAAACACATGTATAGCGCAATGGTCTATGACTGTTCAAATAAAGCAAGAAATACCTGACATACTTGTATGATCTAAATACGAAAATTCTTTAGAAAATCAAGGTCTGTCACTAAGCTTTTTTTCATAAATGACTGCATGCCTCAGATACCGTCCTGAAACGTGTTGGGACAGGCAGTCAAGTTTCATATACTTAACCTTACAATAGAAAATTTTACACCTGAGAAGGGCCACCGCCCACCGGGGCTTGGTGAAATAGATTAGGCTGCATGGGGCTTCCATGCAGAGCTGAAACCGATATTTGTAAACCGCTTAGAAGGCTTAAGGTGCCCAGGCAAAGTGGTATGAATCGGACCGCCCTTGCATATAAACCTGATTGGTTTGATTGGGCGGTTGTGTTTGAGGTGTCATTTCATTGTCGCGTAAAAAAAGTTGGAATCAAAGTATCCACATCACGAAAACGCGCCTATATAATTTTGACCCCCTAGAACCCCACTTTTATAGAGAAAAACTGGGGTTTAAAGGGGTTAACCTTATTTTCTTATCTTTGCTCTAAAATATAGTGTGGGTACTCGTTAGAACCGCCTCATAGAGGCGGTTCTAACGAGTACCTACAATCTATATTTGAGCAGAAATAAGAAAAAACATCACAATATTTCATCTTAAAATGTTCGTTTTTTCCGGCGGTAAAGTTCACAGTGTATTTGTATAGGCGTGTTTTCGTAATGCAAAATGATCTAAATAGTGTTGACGGGGACGTAAATCCTCAATACAAAACAGAACAAACACATGAATTTCCCTGATGGGTACATTTTCAGGCGAGGCAACTCTTTATATATAGTGTCTCTCCTGTCGATAACATGTTTCTAATTAGCTACAATTCCTTCCTTCCTATGCTTCGGTTCAATACAGAACCATAAAGCACCAGAAGTTGTCTCCCTGGTACCTGGCTATTGTAGCGATCTTTCAAAAGGGAAAATGTGTACAAACTCTGGAGAGCATTATCAAAAGAGGTCGGAATGGAATCTTTCGCCTTGTATCCATTTTGAATTGTAAAAAAAAAAGAAAAACAACATCAAAAAAAAAAAAAAAAAAAAAAAAAAAACGCAGGCCCTGATCAGGCGTCTGATTTAGGCCTACCCGGTTTCCAGTTTCCCTTTTGGGGTTTCCCGTGCGCATGAAACAGGTTAATGTTTGAAACGGACACCTGGCGTATTTTGACAGCTTTTTATACCCTTTTACAAAGGATAAGAACAGAACATTTCTAATATAGGATAGCTCCTCCGTCAGTTTTACCAAAGTGCCACAAAAAAATCACGAAAACATGCCTATATGATTTTGACCCTCTCGAACCCCACTTTTATAAGTACAAGTGGGGTTTGCAGGGGTATACATTATTTTTCATATTACTGCTCAAAAACATAGATTGTGGGTACTCATTAGAACCGCCTCATTTCTAACGAGTATCCACAATCTATTTTTAGAGCACAAATAAGAAAAATATCCTGAAAATTTTCTTTTTTTTTCGGTGGTAAAATTTTTAATTTATTTGTATAGGCGTGTTTTCCTAATGTGTACAGGAAGAAATACGTCTCTCTTTGTAAAATGGATCGATGGTTAATGCTGGGTGTACCATCCCACTTGAAAGGGGCAATTAAGCTAGCGCACGACAAAACCTACAATAAGACATTTGCGCCCATCGAAGACTCAGATCAGCCTGCGCATCCATATAGTGTAACCAGGGACTTCTCTTGCTGCATGAAGGAGCATTCGGCCTTTAGCTATCTTTAGAGCGCACA
This sequence comes from Lucinisca nassula, assembly GCA_963580285.1. Classification (NCBI taxonomy): domain Eukaryota; kingdom Metazoa; phylum Mollusca; class Bivalvia; order Lucinida; family Lucinidae; genus Lucinisca; species Lucinisca nassula. Next base: position 48,773,321 of record OY757017.1, read on the forward strand.
ACGAAGACCCTGATCAGACTGTGCGGATACGCAGGCTGATCCATACAGGCTGATCTGAGTCTTCGTTTGGCCACATGACTTTTTGTAGGTTTTGTCATGCGCTGGCTCATTTAAATTCCGCGAGAAATGCTTCGGAGGCTTAAGAAGGGAACGCTTTTTCTATTGCATTTTTGTACTGCAGCCAACTTAATGGTATTTTAAAGTCCTGCTCTAACTTGGCAATTGTTTGTCTTTCATAAAGTTTCAGTTCTTATTATCCACAATTAATAAAATATTATTTGATTCTTATAGCATTAAAACAAAACCTCGAAATACTGAAATAATTTACTTACTCCATCTCTGAATCTTTCCGTCATAGGTGTCACGCCCTTCAAAGATTATGGAAGGGGTCGTCTTAGAAGTAATCGGCTTCTAATATAGTACGATAACACGTCCGTATGCTACAAAAATGCCTTTCATATCTGTGAAACTGGTATTTTTAAGATGGTTTGAGCTCACATAAGCACAACGTGCGACGTGTGTCGTACGTCGTCGATGATTTGCCTCAAACGGCTTTTCCTCCTAAATTGATTCTGAATAATTTCATACTTCCCGCCCATAGGGGCTTGAAGAAATATATGGGCTGCATGATGCTTCCACGCAGAGCTGAATCCGGCCCGCACACTAGTACTGGTAAACCGCTTAGAGGAGCTAAGCCTATCCAGGAACAGCGGTGCGAGGCGGACCGTCATGCTAATAAACCCTATTGGTTTCATTGGGCGACAGGGCTTGAGATGTCATTTCATCTCAATGTCGGGTAAAAGTCCCACAAAATTAGAAGCAACGTCTCCAAAATGACCTTTACAGTGTCGACGGGGACGTTAAACCTCAAATCAAACAACCAAAGAAACAAAAAAAAAAAAATAATTTCATGAATATCCCATGGGCATCCCTCTACCAAAATTGCTAAAATGGTTCCGCTCCGCTGAACAGAGCTAAAAAGAAGAAGCTTTAAACTGATCTGAAAATCATCCCAGGGTGACGTTCTCTAAATATTGCTGAAATCGTTCCTATCTGCTGAAAAAATGGCCACATGGGCTAAAAAATCGGAAACAACAACAACAACAACAACAACAACAACAAAAAAACAACTAAACTTTAAAACGACGTCTCCTATCCAAACAACTTGATTTCAAAATGATTTCATAGAAATGGTCCTTGGGTGACGCTCTACCAAAATGACTAAAATCTTTCTGCTCCGCTGAACAAAATGGCCACCAGAGATAAAAAAGGAAACGCGACATCTCCTCTTAGGCAAATGGCCCAATATAAAAATTTCATTGAAATGGTCCGTTGGTGATCATCTACAAAAAAATGGTTAAAATTGTTTTCATTTGGTAAACGTTTCCAAAGCCGGGGACCTGTGGCGGAAAAGTCTACATCAAAGTGTAGTTTATAGTTTCTTGTCCTTTGGGATCATTGACTCCATTGTGGAATTTTGAAAATATTCGAGGGTCACCGATGAGGCCCAAATGGCCGAAACTAGCTAGTCTGGTCCAGAAAAGGTTTACACTCCATATTTTCCAGTTATGAGGTGTTTTTCTTGCTTCCAAAGGATAAACCCTTTCTAGAACATATTTGACGTCAAGCCCCCGCCCATAGGGGCTTGAAGAAATATATGGGCTGCATGATGCTTCCACGCAGAGCTGAATCCGGCCCGCACAATTTTACTGGTAAACCGCTTAGAGGATCTAAGCCTGTCCAGGAACCGCGGTGCGAGGCGGACCGTCCATGCTAATAAACCCTATTGGTTTCACTGGGCGACAGGGCTTGAGGTGTCATTTCATCTCAATGTCGGGTAAAAGTCCCACAAAATTGGAAGCAACGTCTCCAAAATGACCTTAACAGCGTTGATGGGGACGTTAAACCTCAAATCAAACAAACAAATATTTGACGTCACTACAGCTGTTGTCTGGGAATATGTGGCGGCCCTTAAAAATCTCTCTGCCTTACATCTTAGTGAAGTTTATATTTTCTTGTCCCTTGGGATCATTGATTCCATTGTGGAATTTTTGAAATATTCGAGGGTCACTGATGAGGCCTAA